>CM060929.1:721539546-722853117 GCA_030765085.1 Allium cepa | reverse complement strand
ATTTTCTTTTTAAACCGTTTTAAATTTCTAGTCGTGTGACTAGGGGACAAGCTACGTGGCGTAGCTTGAGAATTCGCAACTTGGTGGTTGAGTTGTGGCAAGGTTTTGAGCGTAGAGTTAGATTAGTCAATAGCGGGTATAGCGAGTTTAAGTGTGTAAGCGAGGGACTATCTAATTTCTAGTAGAAACCCTGGGGGCAGCACGTAGGCAGGGTTTTGCCGAAGCTGGGTAAATTCTGTGTTGTTCTGTTTTTTATGTTATTCTGCGATATCTGTGTTACTATTCTGTGATCTGAATTGAATATTTTATAAGCTTCCGCGATTAATTTTTTTATAATTAACACTATCACCCTATTCACCCCCCCCCTCTAGGGTGAAATCGATCCTACAGATATTCTCTATTTGACCTTAATTATATTAACCAACAAAAAATAATCGAGTGAGTCATTCCATAGCTATCCAATAACTATCAGTGCCTAATCCCTTAGTGCCTCTATAGCCTTGAGTAATACATTGCTCAACATTGGGAAAACATCGTGTACTCTAGTCTCAAAGGATGTATCATTATACAATCTCATTACATCTTGACTAGGAATATTTAGAACAATATGTTTATTTGTGATAAATTGCTCATGATTACAGCACATTGTAACTACTATCAAAAAACATACCAGTTATGATATTTTTATTAAATATACATAAATTAAATAGATAATTAATATAATGCACCGTACAATTATACAATAGAAGGAAATGCACCTTTTTTTCAAACGAGATTTTATTGCAAAGTTAATAATTTACGATAAATTACAGAATTGCCACTAAGGCATACCCATAACTTTAACAACCTCTCACTTACACTTAGGGCCAAGTATGGAATCTCAATCCCATCCCTGAGATTAGTTTGACAAGAACTGATCGAAATAGTCCCTTTATGAATTGATATGCTATACTATCATTTATATCTACTATTAGAATCATGACCACTTTGTTCTCTACAATTTTTCTAATTTTGTGGAACTTCCGAAGAATGTGTCTCAATTTCTATTATACTCCAGGCTCCTTTTCAGTCTGCGTTACCACATTATTACCAAAAAATAACATCATAGGATTCTCCATGCTAGGAATCACTCGTAGCTCACGTATGAATTTACACATCCAGACCGGTTCCTTAGTATATTGTTAATGGCGATTTGCTCGACCTCCACTGTGGAATCCGCGGCCGTTTCCTATTTGGAACTTTTCCAATTAACAACCTTGTCATCTAAAGTAAAGATGTAACCTGATAGTGACTTACTATTGTTAATATCACTATGAAGCTAAAGTCTATATACCCTTTCATAAGGAGGTACATATTCTCGTAATGAGGAATAAGTACTTGATATTTCTTAAATACTTAAATATACATTTTGTGGTACTTTGGTGCTTTTCTCTATGATTAGGCCAGAAGTGGCTTACGCATACTAATGTACATGCCACATTCGGTCTAGTACATAGCATAACGTACATTATGGAATCGATTGCTAATGCAATGTAATAACCCGCGCTTCCCAACATGAATCATGCCAAGTAATACAAGCTGTTGGGTTTTCATTACATAGCATAATTATAGTGATAGAGTACTAAGACATTTTGCACTTTCAGATCTCACAGCAGAAGGAATTGAAACATAAATACATAAAATAGACATTTCAGAAAAGCATCTTCCAAAAATACTTTGAGTCCAAGTACAAAGCAGATCTACTAATTTTATACTAAATAGATAGATCAACTAAAGGAGGTGGTAATGAAAAAGGATAAGGTGATACAGGATGCCAAAAAGAGGCAACAGGATGAATTGAAAGTCTTTAAGGCCAAGTACAAAGCATTTGAAGAACAACTACAGAACGCAGCGCAAGAGCGGTGGGTTAGCCAAGGAAAAAGTGGTGTTATAGACCACTATTGACACTCTTTCCTCGTGGTTACAAATCTTAAGGTCTAAGCATATAAAGGGAAGAAAGAGAAAAACAAATCGCTGTCGTTGGCCGAGGAATGCATTCTCAAAGTCATCGAAGCCAGCGATGAGAAGAAAATTTTAGAAGATCGTGCCATCAAGGCCGAAAAGAGAACATAAGAGCTTCATGGGAATATAAAGGCTAGCTTGGTTTGCTTTTATGCTAATGTGATTAAGGCTGGAAATCTCAAGTGGTTGGAAGATCGATATCCCTAAGCACTGGCTCTTGCTTGGGAGGAGATAGTAGACCATAGAAGGAATACATTAGCGAAGTTGATGAAAAACAACTCAAAGTCAACCTTCTCGATGAAGAAGATTTAAAGGCCCTTACTAAGGGTCAGGAAAAGCGGGCTCTCGAAGCTTAAACCTCCACCCAGGTGCCTACTGGGGTTCTTCTCGAATCCATCTTCGGATTTTGTAGAAAGCTTCATTCCTATCAAATAGAAACTGTAGATAAAGAGTGTTATTTTGACATCGGCTAGCTCCCAGGCCGCCGTAATTCCTACACTTGGGTCATCTGTACCCATTCCCAACATCCATCTCAATGACAAAGACAAAAAAAACAGTAGATACATCATCAATGACCGCAACAACCACCATACTAACGTCAACTTTCGGGCTGTACAACCCTGAGGATCCCAGCTTTGTGCCATCAGTGATTGCCTTTATGCTTCCTACCTTATCACTTGACTTAATTGAAGGGAAGATCAAGACAACTTTCCAGACTCCTACATCATCTCCTATAGGTATATAATTGACATTGCTAATATAGGAGAAATTATCTTCCGAGGGCATCTCTAACCTTTTATTTTCCCTTGTCAACTTTCAGGTCAACCGCTTATAATTCCTCTAC
Organism: Allium cepa; assembly: GCA_030765085.1. NCBI lineage: Eukaryota > Viridiplantae > Streptophyta > Magnoliopsida > Asparagales > Amaryllidaceae > Allium > Allium cepa. The sequence goes on along the minus strand of CM060929.1, from coordinate 722,850,272 downwards.
CAAGTGTAACCTTTGCTTGGGCTTTGAAGCCTCTATTAATACTTCAATCATTGCTATTGTGCCACTTTTGGTTTCTACCTCCTCCGTCGGATCTGCTGTAGGTACTGTTGCCAAGAAGATTGAGGCTCTAATGGAAGAGGCTCTAGATTAAACCAAAGTAATGAATGATGGTAATGAAGAGGTAGTTATCACCAAGGAAAAGGGGACAAGACCATCCATGGCAGAAAGGAAGGCTATCAACATTTCCAAGTTTAAGAACATCAAGAAAGAACAGGCCTAAAGAACATCCCTCATCCATTATTGATATCTTTGCACATTCCTCCATTTTTCATGAAGTTATCATATGTTCCCACCGTCGGTACTTCTCTGATAATTCTAGGCACCCAAGTCGATCCAGACAACCCTCTCCATTGGGCCACTAAAAAGAGGCTTCACATTCTAAAAAGAGTGCTTCAAAGAATGAGCAGATTATGACGATAATGCGTTGCGCCAAAAAGCAGACCAAAGAAGGGAAGAAGGGAAGGAAGCAAATGACGGACTCTTGCAGCCTTTTTTGAAATCTTTTTGGCTACTGTGTACATAAGCCATTGTATTGCGAGTATGACACCAGCTATTTTGTGTACAAAAGTTTAAGTAATGAAAACTTTTTTCGCTCAATATTGTCTCATTTACTTTCCCGTCTTGCTCATGTGCTTGCCTACACTTATAAATATATAATCATCTGTATTGAATTTACTTTTATATTATACCTCCCTGCATCTGTAAGTTGTGCATGTCATTATTTAAACTATCTCTGTACTTAAAAATAAGTTTATGCAATTGCGAAGTGTTGTTCTGTTACCTAGATTTGCTTATTACTAGTTAAACATTTCTTGCTTAATCTAGCAAATCCATACATCATCAGCTAATGCCGTTCATTCTCCATTAAACATAGCTCATTCTGCCGTTAACGACATGGCAGTTCATTGCTGCAGCTGAAATTATATAATTGTTCGCTCATGTGGACACGAGCACCGATATAATCCCGTATCTTACCCGTAAAAGGGTTAATTTCACATTGGTATTTCTTCTAGAGCACCAATATAATCCAGTAGCTGAACTTATATAACATTGTTTATTCTCTCCAAGAGCTGGTGTCTTAGATGCATTTCTTCGAGCATCCACCTCAGACCCTGCCTATCTATAGGCATTGGTCAAAGATAAAATGTGTAAGGGCGAATCATCTAATCCACCCTAGTTCAATTGTAATCCAATGACCTGGTTATGGATCAAAGGCTTTCGTCGGTGCCCATCCCCGGGTGCCTAGACATTCAAATTTTAAAACATAGAATGTTTGATTGTGCCATTGATCATGCAACACAAACTTGGATAAGAAATTGGTTCCATTGATTCAATAAGTTGATTTTTAATGAACAAAAGAATAACAATCACCGCTTTGTTATATTGAGTCTTGATGAATAAGATCCCTTATTTACAAAAAAGGGAAATCAAGTAAAGTAGCATCGTTGATGCTCATTGTTTTATGCTTATGGAATTAGAATCTTATCTACTACGGTAGCTTGAAAGCATCATTTCCAAGCTTCTATTCAATCACACTGGGACATTCCCAATTCAACCGAAATGCCCCTGTACCCTAGGAAAGACCCATTTCAAAACAAGATCACTATCTTAAGGATACAGTTTCTAACCTTGGCACTGAACTTCTTTTCTACTCTTATTTGGTGAGCTGCTACCCTAAGATTATCCTCTTCTCGCTTTTCTTCAACCAAGTTATGGGACTTAAGAAAAAGCTCCCTGTTTACCCTGGGATCATAGTGCAATCTTTTGTGAGTATGGACTTCGGCTTCAATTGGTATCATGGCCTCAGTTTCATAGGCAAAGCAAAAGGAGTATGGCAAGTCACATATTCGTGGGTTGTCAAATAAGCCCACAATATTAGTCATAACTCATCCACCCAGTTGCCCTTAGCTTTTTTCAACCTCTTTTTAATAATGTATTTGATGACCTTATTCACCGTCTCATCTTTTCCGTTTACTTGTAGATGTGCCACCGCTATAAAACTCTTTCCAAATCAGCACTGATCGCAAAATTCTTTGAAATTTGTTCTCTCGAATTGAGTTCCATTATCAGTGTTTGTCTTCCGTGGAACTCTAAACCTACACAAAATGTTCTTCACAATGAAATTGATCGCTTTGTTTAAAGTGTTTGTCGTAAGTGGATTTGCTTCATTCAATTTCATGAAGTAATACTAACTTCATATAAACGAGGAGACGAATTCTCTATTGAATGGAGTTTCACTTCCAATGCTTTGACTTAGACCTAACTATAATCGTTCAATGGACGCCGTGCTAGAATTTAACTATAATCAAAGTATACTAACTAAATTACACTTGGGCATATTAGTAACTTTTCATTTTACACGGCTGTGACCTTTTGTAATTGTCCTTTCACATTCATTTTTCCTCAAATCTAAAATAAACACTAAAACCTAAAGAGCCGGCAATTAACAAGGAGGGAAAGAGGAAGATTACAATATGAAACTAGGGATCAAAGCTATGGAGGATTAAGCAACAACAAATCTCAAATTCCTGATCAAAATCTAAGGTGAATGATAATTTACTGCCACTTCTATTTTATTCTATGATTATGTATTTTCGGATTTATGATTAAATTCATTTTCATAATGATATGGATGATGATATGCTTGAATTATGTTATGTTCGAATTATTTAAATCCATTTACCTATGAATTTGCTCAGTTTTGAGAAAGAACCAAGGGTTTATGATTTTCGAATGACATGGAAAATTTATGTGTTAAGCAAAAACATGATTTTGGAGATGTATTTTTTTTTAGGATTTCCCAAGCTATGGAAATTTTATTACGAATTATTAAAGGAAAATATGATATAATTGGATTTAAAATTTATTTCGAGAATTTCAGGGAGAAACTGGGTCTGAAATTTTTTATATGTTCGATTACAGGATGAAAATTAATTTCTGTGATTTTTGGGGATTTTTCCCTATTGATTTATAAGGAAAAATAAATTATTTTAAAAAGGACTTTTCTGAAATAACTAGTTTTGTTATAAAGAAGGGCTTAAACCTTTTAGATCTGATGAAAGTGCGACAGTTTTAAATGTAAAGTATTTGAAAAGTTTTTATGGTAACCAATCAATGGTATATAAATAGGCAAGATGTTATAAAGTAATTGTCAAAAATTGCCACATTTCGGCCTTTAATTCAGAAAAAGGTGTTCAGCCTCAAATAGTATCACCTTTCGACTCCATTGATTTTGCTTCATCCCAGTCGAAACCTACATAGCCAAAACGTATATAGTTGAAACCTATACACAATGTATCACTTAGGTGGTAGTAGTGGAATGGAAGGAAGGCGGATGCCCTTGGTGTCGAAAGGTAAGCTTTCGATGGGGTCGAAACCTTGCTTTGTTTTCAAAAGTTAAATTCTTGCCTTGCTTTACTTAAAGCTTTCGACATAGTCGAAACACATACTTTCGAAAAGGTTTTATAAATGGCTTTCGAAGAAGATTGCCATATTATGAAAATGGGTTAGCTTTCGAAGGGTACTTTTTCCTTAAATAGGAGTTTCCGAAAGGATTGGTTTTGAATAAGTCGAGACCAAGTCGCTGATTTACCTTTCGATTGCAATAAATCCATTTATTCCGTCGAAGGGTTACCTCACTTTTAACTTAAACTAAGACTTTTTCCTGAATTCTTTCAAATGGGTTGATGGTTTCGAAGGCAATGGAGTCGAAAAGGGTTTTTGAATCTATTCTTCAAAGTTTTAAATTTAAAGGATTATGCTTTTGACTAGATGTTTCTGACACCATCCATTTTTCCTCTGAACAATTTTATAATGGTTTCAAAAGAGATACTTTCGTATATAACCACTTTGACCCAAATGATGTTTTTAAAGAGTAAACCTAATCTTTTCGAAAGGGATACTTTCATTTGTTTCGAAGCTATGTTTAAAGGACGTTTTGACACCCTCGAAAGGTATATTTGGTTTGATAGAGAATATTTATCAAAGGCTTGGAAAGGTATGTTTATTATGTTTCGAAAAGAATTTTTTGCTTTCAAAGGGGGTCACTCATAGGTTTCGAAAGTGATGCATTAAAAGTTTCAAGACAAATAACCCACTCTCACTTTTAAGAAGGAGATATCATGGCATAAAATAAAGGTTTTAGAAATATCATCTACATTGTTATTAACCCATAAATGTATGTAGGGGAAGGGCAGAATAAAAAATAGGTTGACCCAGTAGTGAATATAAAAGGATTGTTAAACCTTAAAACTAAAGGTATTGGTAGGGGCCAATAGGTTTACAGTAAGCCCATGAAAACCATGCATAACTAGTAATATTGATAGAACTAATAGGCTCATAGTCATCCCATGAAAACTATGATTTGATACTGGCAGGGACCAGTAGGTTTGTAGTTAGCCTATGAAAACTATATCTAGATTAAGATATTGACAGTCCATCAATAGGTTCCTAGTTAGCCCATGAAAACTAGGATAAGAGGAAAAGACGTTGGAATTACCAATAGGTTCTTACTGATCCTATGAAAACTATGAAAGTGGATAGATGGTCCATAAGCATTTAACAGGTTAATAGTAACCCTCAAAACTATAATTGAGACAGATAGTCAGAATGAATGGGGATCGGTAATCCAAATTTTATTTACTTGTTTTGCATATCATCATAATGTTTTTGAAATACTATGTTTTAACCATTGTGGATGTAGGAGCATAGTATATAGTTTTATAAATGTTTTTAGGATGCTAGTGAGAGGAAAACTCGTTCCGCTAAGCGGTGTGGTCTCACTAGATATCTAAATGGTTTGAGGTGGTAAATTATTGTTCATACTAAGCTTTATGTCTGACTCGAAGTTTTGTTTTCCCTTAAACTCTCAGGTGCTTAATTGATTTTGAGTAGGTTGAGAGTTAAGATTTCTAGATATTCTTTTAGATAAATAATGCTTCTGAGGACGTGCAGGAGGCAAACTTGTTATTAGAGTTCTTTTATTTCTGCTATGTGTTTTGTTTGCAAAGGCAAAACTGTTTTCTTGCCTATTGATATAATTCGATCAACCAAGGGGGCATCTTCATATGTCGCTCTTGGCATATTTTGTAATAATTATATGTTATCTCAATGTGGTCTGCGAACTGGGATTATGTAATCAGTTTGGAATATTTCAAGAATATGGAATTTTTTTCCTGTTTAAATTTCTCTCTCCATATTCTTGTGTTTCTGTGTATCAATGTATCTAATGTTGTCGTATTTGGTCGTCGAGGATTAATAACTATGGATGACTGCAGCATCCATAGCCATTAGTTTTAGGCCTCCAAGTAGGCGGATGCTACAAGTAGGTATCAGAGCAAGGTTTATGAAACTTTAAAAGAAACTTAAACCTAAAAGATTTTCCAAACATAATCCAATGAATCAGATAATAGGAATGGGGTTTGGGTTAACGCTATAGTAATGTACTTATATTTGATATATATAGTTATATACATACATAAGTACGTATTCCCCACTCTCTTAGACCGTTCTTCTATATCTTACTAGGCTCATATGCAGATTTACAAGAAAGGAGATATGGGTGCAGGAAATGGAAGAGGAAACGTCGGTGGAGGAAGCAACATAACTAATGGAAATGCTCGACCCACTACCAGGAGGAACCTAGGTCGACAGGCTAATGCTAGTAATCAAAATGCCGATGCCAATGTGAGTGCTGGAAATCCACCATTAGATATGTGGACGATGTATCAGTTCTTTGTTGGTTTGATATAAGCAGGAGTTGTTGCTTGTATTGCAGGAAATGGAGGAGGAGCTAATCCTATAGCTCCAGTTGAGAATAATTATTTTTTGTAGAGTAGAGATTACAACAATTTGGGTAGGAAGCCATTCTTCGGAACGGAGAATGCCATAGAAGTTCAAAATTGGCTGTTACATTGTGAGTGTATATTTACTGATTTGGGTCTGAAAGATAGGAAAAAGAGGAGGTGGGCCTTTAGACGGTTGTAGGGGTTAGTACTACATTGGTGGAATAGTGTCAGTACCGGAGTTTCGGAAGAGCAGTTAACTTGGGCTGATTTTAGAACGAGATTTGAGCAAAAGTTTGTATCTCAGTCTGCTAAGTCCGAGATGATGTGGAAGTTTATGGATTTAGAGGAAGGAGAGATGTCAGTAATCGAGTATGCTACTAAGTTTGAAGAGCTGTCTCGATATGGATATGCTGTTATAGATACTGACGTCAAAAGGAACGAGAGGTTTATTCGAGGATTGAGGGCTGAGCTTACTAGAATGACCATGATACATGTCCGTGATCCTTGTAATATAGTGGTGGAGATGGCCATTAGCCATGAGGAGTTACTTGCTGAGTTTGCTAAGGATAAGTCAGTGGAAACTCAGGGTTCTCAAGGGAAGAAGAGGAAGTTATTTAAAAAGAAGGGAGACCAGATGAGAGATACTGCTAAGAAGTCAAAGGCTGCGGTAGTTTGCCATAAGTGTGACAAAAAGGGTCACTTTGTTAATGAATGCCGATCAGGAAATGGAAGAAAGCTGCAAGCAAGAAGAATGTGAAGTGGTTCAACTATAATCAAGTTGGGCATTAGAAGAATCAGTGTCCAGAGCCAGTTAGGAAGGACAAAGGAAATTTTGTTATAAGACCAACTAGGCCTACTACTGCTGACAAAGGAAAGACTATGATGGAAGGTACACTTTTGATTCAGAGTATTCCCGTTAGAGTACTTTTTGATACCGGTGCATCACATTCATTTATATCTTAGTGTTTTGTTGATAGATTATGTTTAGAACCCATCTATCTTGTTACTTCCTTAAGGGTTGTGAATCCAATAGGAGGGTATGAAACTCTAGGGTTAAGATGTGACTAGTTAGAATTTGACCTATTAAGTCATAAGTTTACCTACAATTTGTATGTTATTGATTTCATAAATATCAGAATCATTTTGGGTATGGATTGTTAGGTAGATATGGGGCTAGAATATTTTGCTAGGATAGCGAAATATCACTGAGACACCTTGATAGCCATAACCGTGTGATATTCTCAGTAGAGAATACTGAGCGTTAGTGCTATGCTTAATGTTATGGAGGTAGGAATGAGTTAAGTCAGGTTCGGGTAGCAAGAGAGTTTGCAGATGTCTTTGAGCCAGTCACTGGACTACCCCCGAAAAGAGCCATTGAGTTTGGAATAGATCTTGTGCCAGGAGCTGAACCTGTGAGTAGACCACCTAGTAGGATGATACCAACTGAGATGAATGTATTGAAGGTGCAACTAGTGGCTCTAGAAGGAAGGAATTTTATTAGACTAAGCAGTTAGCCTTGGGGAGCGGTCGTGGTGTTTGTAAAGAAACCGGATCGTCATTAAGGATGTGCATTGACTATCATAAGTTAAACGAAAGGACAACTAAGAATAAGTATCCTTTTCCAAGAATAGATTATCTGTTTGATCAGTTGAGTGGAACCAGAGTTTTTTCCCAATTGGACATGGCGACAGGTTTCCATTAGTTAAGAGTGGCAGAGGACTGTATTCCTTTGATAACATTTCAAACTAGGATGGTTCATATGAGTGATTGGTGATGCCATTTAGATTAACGAATGCATCTACTTTCTATATGGATTTGATGAACCGAGTTTTTCAGAGTATTTGGATAGGTTTGTGTTGGTGTTTGTAGATGACATCCTAGTCTACTCTAGGGATGAGAGAGAGTATAAAGTTCATCTTAGAGTGGTACTTGAGGCACTAAGGCAGAATCAGCTAAAGGCAAAGTTTACCGAGTGCCATTTCTGGAAGAACGACCTAAAATTTCTTGATCATATGGTTTGTTTTAGAGAAAGAAGAAAGGATTTTTGTCGATCCAGATAAGATCGAAGCCATGAATAATTGGAAGAGACCAAAGATGGTGATTGAAATCAGAAGTTTTCTTGGACTTGCTGGCTACTGCTAGAGATTCATTAAGGATTTCTCACGAATAGCAGCACCCTTGACTAAGCTAACCAGGAAGGAAGTCAGATTTTCTCGGTTCGGCAAATGTGAGGAAGCATTTCTTAATTTAAAGCATTTGTTAACCAATGCACCCATGTTAGTAGTTCCAGTTGAAAACCAAGGATTGATGGTGTATGCTGATGCATGTGGAACTGGATTTGAAGCAGTGTTGATGCAGAATGGTAAAGTCATTGCCTACGCATCTAGGCAGCTTTGACCACATGAAGTTAGATATAATACTCATGATTTGGAGTTGGCAGCTGTGATCTTCGCATTGAAGATTTGGAGATATTATCTCCTAAGGGAGAGGTTTGAGCTTTATACCGATTATAAGTCTTTACGATATTTATTCTATCAGAAGGAGTTGAATATGAAGCAGTAGAGATGGCTAGAGTTTTTGGCTGCTTATGATTTTGGTATAGAGTATACACTGGGAAAAGGTAATAAAGTGGTTGATGCTCTTAGCAGAAAACATCAGAATGTGGTATTAGCTATGTTGGCAGAGTGGAAGGATTTAAAAGCTTTAGTCTGTTGCGATGTGAAGTTAAGATCAACTGCTGGTTCTTGTCAGAGTTTCGCCAGGTTATCTTATTTAGAGGTTCAACCAGTATTGATTAAGAAAATTGCTTCAAAGCAGAAGGAGAATCCGGTGTTGGTTGAGAGAATTAGAAGGCTTAAGGTTGGAACTAAGAATGATGATCTAAAGGATTTTAGCCTTGACCAGAGAGGATAGTTTAGAAAGAAGGGACAGTTATGTGTTCCAAATATGGAGGACTTGAGGAAAGAAGTTCTTGGAGAATGTCATCGGTCCAAGTTTACGATTCATCCTGGAGGGACCAAGATGTATTAGGATATGAAGAGGAGATTCTATTGGGAAGGCATGAAGAGGGATGTTGGCTTGTGGGTTAAGCAGTGTGCATACTGTCAAGAAGTGAAAACTGAACATCAGAAACCTAGTGGGTTGCTTCAGTCTTTAGAGATTCCATTTTGGAAATGAGATTCGATATCCATGGATTTTATGGACAGGTTGCCATGGTCTAATAGTGATAACGAAAGTATATAGGTTATAGTGGACAGATTCATCAAGAGTGTCCGTTTCATTTCGGTTAAGTCAACCAGGATGGCATCTGTTTTGACTAAGTTGTTCTTGAAAAACATAGTTAGACTGCATGGAGTTCCTAATAGCATATCCAGCGTCAGAGATTCTTTATTCACCAGTGAATTCTTGAAAAGTCTACAGGAAGTGATGGGTACTAAGCTTAGCATAAGTACCATGTATCACCTTCAGACATATAGGTAGGCAGAGAGAGTCAAAAAAGTACTCGAGGATCTACTGAGAGCTTGTGTATTGGACTTTGGTGGTTCTTGGGAGGATCACCTACATTTGTTCGAGTTTTCTTATAATAATAGTTATCAAACAAGTATAGAAATGGCACCGTTCGAAGCTTTGTATGGAAGACCATGCAAATCACTAGCATGTTGGTTGGAGACTGGAGACAGACTAGTCTTCAGTCTTGATTTGGTTAGAGAGACGTCAGAGAAGATTGAGTTAATCCGAGAAAGGATGAAGGAAGCTCAGTCAAGACAGAAGAGTTACGCATTGGAAATTCAAGTAAATTGGCCCCAAGATATGTAGGTCCGCTCCAGATTATAGAGAGGATTGGAAAGCTCGCATATAGAATAGAGTTTCCAAGTAGTTTGGTAGGTGTTCATAATGTATTTCATGCATCTCATCTTTGCAAGTACGTGCATGATCCAGAGAGTACTATTCATTCGATAAGGTTGGAAGACTTAGCGGTAGAGCCTAATTTAACTTTTGTTAGACAACCAATTTGGGTTATAGCTAGAGATGAGAAAAGATTGAGAACAAGACAGTCAAGTTAGTGAAAATTCAGTAGAGCGACAATGAGAAGAACTGTACTTAGGAGACAGAGGACATGATTAGAGATACTTATCCTGATCTACTTTGAGGGTATGTCTATATTAGATTTATATAGATAGTTGCTAGTCAGTTAGACTAGTATGGCTGTTAGGAGTTATTACAGATGATTGCTATGTTTAGTATTCGATCCTTACCAAATTTCAAGGATGAAATTTTTTAAGGGGGGAGCTTGTAATATCCCCAATTTTTGATAACATTATTTGAGAAATTTGATTAGATAAAATTAAACAGAGTAATGATGATAAATGGATTGAGATTTGAATAAACTATATATGTAAGGTCGTGCTTATTAATAAAGTAAATGGGCTTAATTGGGTTAGTAAACTAATTAAATTACACATGGGCATATTAGTAATACAACCTTTTCATTTTACACAGCTATGACCTTTTGTTGTTGTCCGTTCACGTTCATTTTTCTCAAATAAAAAATAAACACAAAAACCCTAAGAGCCGACCATTAACAAGGAGGAAAAGAGGTGATTACAATCTTAAACTAAGAAACAAATCTAGGGAGGATTAAGCAAAAACAAACCTCAAATTCCATATCAAAATCTTAGATGAATAATAATTTTATACCATCTCTATTTTATTCTATGATTATGTGTTTTCGGATTTATGATTAAATTCGTTTTTATAATGATATGGATGATGATATGCTTGAATTATGTTATGTTAGAATTATTTTTATTTATATACCAATGAATTTGCTCGATTTTAAGGGAGAACCAAGGGTTTGTGATTTTCAAATGCCATGGAAATTTTTTATGTTAAGCAAAAACATGATTTTGGAGATGGGTTTTAATTTTCTAAATTTCAAAGCTATGGAAATTTTATTATGAATTATTAAAGGAAAATATGATATAATTAGGTTTAAAATTTTATTTTGAGAATTTCAAGGAGAAATTGGGTCTAAAATATTAATAAGTTTGATTACAGAATGAAATTGAATTTCTTTGATTTTTGCAGATTTTTTCCAATTGATCTACTAAGGAAACTAAATTATTTTAAAAAGAAGGACTTTTCTGAATATAAGGAAGGGCTTAAACGTTATATTTTATGATTTAGATCTGATTAAAGTGCGTCTGTTTTAAATGTAAAATATTTGAAAAGCTTTTATGGCAGTCGAGTAATGGTTTCAAATAATCAAGAAGTTATAAAGTAATTATTAAAAGTTGCAACATTTCAGCCTTTAATTCAGAAAAATGTGTTCCACCTCAAATAGTAGCACCTTTCGACTCCATTGATTCTGTTCATCCCACTTGAAACCTACATAGTGAAAACCTAAATAGTTGAAACCAATACACAAGGTACCACTTAGATGGTACGCGGTGGATTGGAAGGAAGGTGGAAGCCCTTGATGTCGAAAGGTAAGCTTTCGATGGGGCCGAAACGCTGCTTTGTTTTCAAAAGTTAAATCCTTGTCTTGCTCTACTTAAAGCTTTCAACGTAATTGAAAGACATGCTTTTGAAAAGGTTTTATAATTCGAAGAAGGTTGCCATATTATGAAAAGTGGTTAGCTTTCGAAGGGGTACTTTTTTCCTCAAATAAGAGCTTCCGAAAGGATTGGTTTTGACCAAGTCGAGACCAAGCCGCTATTTTACCTTTCGACTGCAATGAAGGCATCTATGCTATCAAAGGGTTACCTCTGTTTTAACTTAAACTAATCCTTTTTCCTGAAAGCTTTCAAAAGGGGTTGAGGGTTTCGAAGGCAATGGAGTCGAAAGGGGGTATCGACTCTATCCTTCCAATTTTTAAATTTAAAGGATTATGCTTTTGACTAAATGGTTTCGACACCATCCATTTTTCCTCCGAATAGTTTTATAATTTGGTTCGAAAGAGATACTTTCTTACATAACCAATTGACCTAAATAATGTTTTTAAAGAATAAACCCAATGTTTTCGAAAGGGATACTTTCATTTGCTTCGAAGCTATGTTTAAAGGATATTTTAACACCCTCGAAAGGTATATTTGGTTTTGAAAGAGAATATTTATCAAAGGATTCAAAAGGTATGTTTATTATGTTTTGAAAAGAAGTTTTTGCTTTCGAAGGGGGTCACTCAGAGGTTTCAAAAGTGGCGTTTTAAAAGTTTCAAGACAAATAGACCACTCTTACTTTAAAAAAGGAGATACCATGGCATAAAATAAAGGTTTTGAAAATATCATTCACATTGTTATTAACCAATTAATGTATTGTGGGAAAGGGCATAATAACCAGATAGGTTAATCCAGCAGTAAATATAAATTAAGGAATGTTAAAAACCTTAAAACAAAAGATATTGGCAGGGGCCAATAGGATTACAGTAAGCCCATGAAAAATGTACATAAATAATGATATTGCAGGGACCAATAGGTTCACAGTCAGCCCATGAATACTATGATTTGATATTGGCAGAGGCCAGTTGGTTTGTAATTAGATCATGAAAACTATATCCGGATTAAGATATTGACAGCCAGTCAATTTGTTCATAGTTAGCCCATGAAAACTGGGATAAGAGGAAAAGATATTGGAATCACCAATAGGCTCTTATTGATCCCATGAAAACTATGAAAGTGGACAGATAGTTCATAAGCATTTAACAGGTTAATAGTAACCCTCGAAACTATAATTAAAACAGATAGTCAGAATGAATGGGGATGGGTAATCCAGATTTGATTTACTTGTTTTGCATATCATCATAATGTTTTTGAAACACTATGTTTTAACTATTGTGGATGCAGGAGCACAGTATATGGTTTTAGAATTTTTTTTAGAATACTAGTGAGGGGAAAGCCCATTCCGCTAAGTGGCATGTCTCATTAGATATCTAAATGGTTTGAGGTAGTAAATTATATTTATACCAGGCTTTATGTCTGACTCAGAGTTTTTTCCCCTTAAACTCTCATATGCTCAATTGATTTTGAGACGGTTGTGAGTTAAGGTTTCTATGTGTTCATTTAGATGAATAAAGATTCCTAGGACGTGTAACAGGAAGGCTTGTTATTAGAGCTCTTTTACTTCCGCTGTGTGTTTTTTTATAAAGGAAAATTTGTTTTCTTGCCTATTGATATACTCTGATCAACCAAGGGGGCATCTTTATATGTTCCTCTTGGCGTATTTTATAATAATGATATGTTATTTGAACGTGGTCTAAGAACCGGGCTTATGTAATCAATTTAGAATATTTTGAAAAGGAATGTGGAATTTGTTTGCTGTTTAAATTGTTTTTTCATATTCTTGTATTTCTGTGTATTAATGTACCTAATGTCGCCGTATTTGGTCGTCGAGGACTAATAACTATGGATGACCGCAGTATCCGTAGCCTTTAGTTTTGGGACTCCAAATAGGCGGATGTTACAGAGGAACTGTGTAACATTTTCACTTCGATATTCTCTATTTGAACTTTGTTATATTAACCAACAGAAAACAATCGAGTGATTCATTCCATAGTTATCTAATTACTATCAGTGCCCAACCAATTAGTGCCCCTACAACGTTGAGTAATACACTGCTCAACGTTTGGAAAACATTGTGTACTCTAGTCTCAAAGGATGTATCGATATACAGTCTCATACATATTGACTAGGAATATTTAGAACAATATGTTTATTTGTGATAAATTTCTCATTATTAAAATATATTATAACTACTACCACAAAACATACCATTTGTGAAATTTATGTTAAGTATACATAAATTAAATAGATAATTTATATAATGCACTGTACAAGTACATAATAGAAAGAAACACACCTTTTTTTCAAAGGAGATTTTATTGTAGAGTTAATAATTTACGATAAATTACAGAATTGCCACTAAGGCATACCCATACCTTTAACAATCTCTCACTTACACTTGGAGCCAATTGTGGAATCTCAATCCCATCCCTTCGATCAGTTTGACGAGAACTGATCGAACTAGTCCCTTTATGAATGGATCTGCTATGCTATCATATGTATCTACTATTTGATTCATGATCTCTTTCTTCTCCATAAATTTTCTAATTAGGTGGAACTTTCGAAGAATGTATCTCAATTTCTATTGTACTTAGGCTCCTTTTCGGTCAGCGTTACCACATTGTTATCACAAAATAACATCATTGATTCTCCATATTGGGAATCACTCGTAGCTCACTTATAAATTTGCGCATCCAGACCGGTTCCTTAGTGTATTGTTAAAGGCGATTTACTTGACCTCCATCGTGGAATCAGCTACCGTTTCCTATTTGGAACTTTTCCAACCAACAACCTGGTCGTTTAAAGTAAAGATGTAACCTAATAGTGACTTACTATTTTTGATATCACTATGAAGCTAGAGTCTGTATACCTCTTTATAAGGAGGTATCTATTCGCGTAAATGAGGAATAAGTACTTAGTATTTCTTAAATACTAAAGAGCGCCAATCTGGTGCTTTTCTCTATGATTAGACTGGAATTGGCTTACGCATCCTAATGCGTACGCCATATTCGGTCTAGCACATAGCATAACGTATATTATGGACTCAATTGCTGATGCAATGTAATAACCTGCACTTCCCAACATGAATCATGCCATGTAATACATGCTGTTGGGTTTTTAAAACATTACGTAGCATAATTATAGGGATAAAGTACTAAGACGTTTTACACTTTAAGATCTCATAGCAGAAGGAATTGAAAAATAAATAAATAAAATAAATATTTCAGAAAAGCAATTTCCAAAAATACTTGATTTACACATACACTATTTTCAAGCTACAATACAATTTGATAATATTATATGCAACAGAAAACTACAAGAAGAACAATAAATGATGTGGGAAACTCTAACAAGAAGTTCCTTCTCCCACGTACTATGTCCAATCAACTGTTAACCAATCATCTTGTGGTAAGGGGAAATTGAAGAGAAGACGGTGGGTTGGACAAAAGTCCAGTGAATAAGAACAAGTCTAACAAGATGATTAAGTGAAACTGACCTTAAAATCTACTCTAAGTGATATAGAGTGTACCCTAGCGTATGTGAAATCCTAAGGTCCAATACATGAGGATTCTTGTCTAATACAACCTATCGAACCTACTGATCGAACCTCACACTAATGGTCGAAAAAAAGAGAACCACTCTTTCATCATAACAGCGTCAATATATACTTAGAGAGGAAGAATATCCAAAATGCAAACTCGCATATTGACTCATCGCATGCACCCATCTTCTTCTCTCGATCATAATGGCAAAATGCTTCTTATTGTATAACGTCGGGGCCTACCATATGTGAACACCTGTTAGTACCAGGCCCAAATTACTTTTCTCGATACCTATAGCCACTTATTGTACCAGGCTCTCTTAGGAAGCATTCCCGCTAGTGTTGCCCCCACCCGTACGTAACACCCCTAACTCGATGCGAAATAAATTGCCCTAATCAACTCCGTTTATGCGATATACATCTCCTATACCAATCAACTATTGCGAAATTTGTTCTCTCATACCAACATCAAATATCACGAAATACATCGCCCTAACCAACTTTGATAGGGAACAAAATTTTCTTATCCTCTCATGCATGTAACTTAGCCCAAATTAGTCCAACAAACTAGTTTGCTAATTACATAATTTCTAATTAAATTAAATAACTTTTATCCATTTATTTTGGGACTTAGACCAAAGTTCATTTTGCCAATTTTTAATCTGGATGGTCAACACAGAACAACCCCAGGTCGACCGCTACTGTTCGACCTAGGCTACCCAGGATCGATCGTTCACGTTATTTTTGTTAAGGTTTCTCGATTAATTATTTTATTAACATTGTTAATCCAGGTCGATTAACAACTCAAATTAACCCTAATTCTAGTTGATTAAACCTAATTTTTCTAACATCATCTCGGTGTCCATCAATTCAATTAGAGTTTTTATTTTAGGGTTCTCAATCTAGCATTAGCTGGTGTCAAATTAAAAAAATTCCTAATTCAACTACAAATTAAATTCTAGAGTTTAGAGCTTAGACAATTTCAAATTAAACTAACAAATTCAAATTTATGATTTCTAGCATTCTATCATTTAGAATAATTTAAAATCAAATAATCTAATTATTAATTTGTGCCCATCACCTTTGGCCTAAGCTCTAAATCTGAGAAAATTGGCCTCCAATCAATAGCGCTCCTCTAGATCTCCTTAGTCCCCTCTTTGATTGCTTGCTTTCCTCCTTAATTTTGCTTTTGATTTAATTTGGATTTTGGTTTGGGTTGATTTTGAGTTTTAGGTTTGAGAAATTGTAGTTTTAATATAGAATTTGGCAGCATCAGGTTATTGAACGACTAATCAAAATTTTATGGTTTAGATTAGGGATTAACTTATAGGGTTAGCTTAGAATCTAAGGCATTAGATCAACTCAGCTAGCCGTCCAGACCCCATATCACTTACTTTATGCAAAAGCAATCATCCACACCATTGATTCGTTCGATTCTGGAAGGATAATCACCCGAAAATACAAGGGTCGGGTCGACCGCCCCTTGGTCTTGGTTGTTCGCCACCAGTCGACCTAACCCAAGCATGAGTCGACCCAACCTTTTTTATTTATATTCTTAATTTTCGTTTATCATTGTGTCATTCATAACTCTCTCTCACACTTACTCAGATTATGACAAGTTATATATGAAAATCACTATAAACACAATGGTGCAAGTTTCGTAGCCAAATTCGGACGTATATGAAAGTTTGCTTTTAAGTCCTTGTTTTTGTTTTAATTTAATTTTCTTTTAAATCTCTGTTAAATTTTTATTAAAGTTTACATAAATTTCTAGGGTATTACATTCTCCCCCCTTAAAAATGATTTCGTCCTTGAAATCTTGAAGGATTGAAAAATTTAAGTCACACAGAACCGAGAACTACAATCATTTACTCATCCACCATCCACGAGCAATGAACTTATGCTAATGGAAAGAGCAGTCAATCTACTGATTCAATCAACTTCCTGTTTATGCAAAATGCTCGTTCTATGCATCCAAATGTATGCAACATCCTAAATGATGTACTAATAATTCTATATGAATGCATAACCATCCAAACATATGAAACATCCATATGCAAATCATCCACTAACACAACAATAGTTAAACATCCATATGTATCCTATCTAGCAACTAGACAGTAAATGAGAGATAATGTTAGTGTGCATACTACCTAGAGGATATACTGTCCAAGATGGGTAAACAAATACAATCCAAACAATACATCTGAATACATCCATTAGCTTCCATCATCCATAATTGGTCCTATTGACACGTTGCGGCCCTTCCTACCATCTAATGGTCTATAACTAAACTAGAAGCTAAATACAAAGGTAATATATTCTTTTCTAACTAAAAATGGCTTGACTATGGTAGTTACACTACATAGACACTTTCACAAATACCTAATGTTGGCTTCCCAATAATCAAGCCACATTCTATCTTTCCTTGAGGATTTTCTACTTGTCTGTTCTCTACCGTAGACTCGGCTCCGCGGACTCTATATGGACTCAGCTCCATGGACTACCCTATGTATATCTTGTCAGTACTTGCTTCCTGCCTATCTGGTGCAGTCCTCGTCCTTCTACAATTTGAATCCTAAACAAACTAACCAACTTTCACCACCGGCATAATTTCCAATTCAACTAGCACCGGTAACCTTCAAAAATCCACGCTACTAATCTAGATAGTGTCATTTTGCACCACGCTAAACAACTTGAGCATTAGTATGCTCTTGCTAACTATAGTTCCATAAAACCTTCAATGTAGAACACATTGCCTTAACTCTTTCCATGGTGTGCCCAATACCTCAACGCCTAGATACCAAGTGGGATAACTTAATGGTGGAACGTACTTTTTTCTTTGGTACTTTCTACTTAGCCCTTTGATATACCTCCATTTTCCTCATGGCTATCCAAACTGGATTCCCAAATATCAAAAACAACATAAAATCTTTTCCAATCCGGCTCAACTCAAGTCATTTCTCTTTACTTTTGGACCATTTTCCAAACTTTCAAAAATCATGGTACCTAAATATCGCATTTATAGTCTTCATGGTTCTATTCCAAGTTCTACAAATGAAAGTTTAGTCTATCTTCCTATTTAACCTTAACAGTAAAAGTTCTCAAATTCGTTAGAGTTTATAATCTAAGATCATTCTAACCGAAATAATATCCAGTTAAGGGTTATTTCATTCGCGTGCGGTTGCGACACACACGTCCATATACTGCATGTTAGTTTTCCATAAATTTTCCTTAAGAAAACAATCTTTCTCCAATCCAAGCGATGTTACAAAAAATATTTTTATCCTTTCCTTCAATATTATCAAAAATTTCTCAATCTTCCTTTCTATGAACATCACTTGCATTCTTAGTGCGTGCTTATAACAATACTTTTTTCTTGATCGAGACCCAAAATCTTAATTAAACTTTTATTTAGGATACCTTTTGTAGTTTAAATTTTCGAAAACTTTCATTTTCCATTCCTTGGTGTCATCTCACAATTGGGACCTTTACCAAACATAGCCTCTTATCACTCCATTCCTATCACCCTATGGTTAAGACAGCTAAATATGAACTAATCCCTTGCCATTATAATCCAATTGGCATAATAACAAATGCTTTGGTTTGTACTTGAGGGGTTTTACATTTTATTGCGATGGAACTACATTTTTCCCTAAAAGGAAATGCAAACATTGTAACTTTTCATAAATCATTTTAAAGATGATTTGCCCTATGTTTCGAATTAAAAGGAATTATCTATTCTAGTTATTATTGAAGTAGACAGCACAAAATACAGTAACTCCCCCTATTTTGTACATCTCTTTCATTTTGGTATATTCCTTGTTATTCCAAATGATACGCTTTTGTGCTAGAGCTGGATAATTTATAGGAAATTACATTGCTGCACACTTCATTTAAATTGAAATACTACTTAAATTCCATTCCCATTTTAAAACAACTTCCAATTTAGTATTTACTAATCTGTATCAGTTGTCCAACAATTTATCGCGGTGACTAATTCTACATTTTTACTAACTCAAGTCGTGTAAGTCTATAAATCTAGAACTTATCATACAATTTCTTTAATTAAAGTTCTCATTCATTTAGGAACTACCTTCCCTTTATATTCCACGTTCCAGAATATGCTATACTTAAACCCACTACTCCAAGATTCACATCTAGGTATCCATGGAACACAACTACCATAACGTAAACCTAATAACATGTGTAAAATACATACTTCCCATTTTTGTGCAACTGATCTGCCTGTAGCCTGTAGGGGACAACACAATACATAGACTGCCCATAGCCTATAGGTATCCAATCCCACATAAACGGTACCGATTAATACCATGTCGTTATAATGTTGAGCCTATACTTACTGTCCATTTTAGATTGTCTAATATAATCAAAGAAAGTCCTATTTGTTACATAACACTCTTAATAAGGATTGAAGTAGACTTTACTTGTCCCTTTAACACTTCAACCCGAAAGACTTCTTCTATCCGTAGTATTCTTAGTATAACTAAAACATTCTTCACTTATTCTTTTCTTATTCTGAAATAAGTTTTCTCCAATATACTTGGATGCAGAAATACAAGGTGGTGTTTATGTTTCACTACAACAAGGAGTTCGACCTAGTACTTTGTCCTTCCCACTCAATCGTTGCTAAAAAAGATTACTAAGTTCCCATGTTACTTTTTGTCTCCATCACAACCATTTCAATGTTTCTGAACTCATCATCAACTTAGTCCTTATAGGCGGTGTAAACCTATTCTACTAACTCCAATTTTACTCTTTTATTTTAAGTTTAAATGATAACCATAACACTTTTACTTTACCTTTTTGATTAGAATCATTTTATTTTAACATAGTTTACACAAAGCTAAAAGTATTTAAACTGTAAAGTTCACTATTCATTTTTTTTTCTTCATTTTTACCGTTTTAAATCAAAACTTTTGACTTTACCATTTCCATAAATCAAGTAAGTTATCTAAAACTTTAGAATCCTTCATTCATTTAAAAACATTTCCTTTTACTAGGACTTCTCTCAAATTATAAAAAACGATTAAATTTAACTTAGCAAAAATATACATAAAAATACAACTGCCTGGATTTTTTTTTAAAAATAAGAAATTTTCACAAATGCATATTTTAAAAGAAAATTTAGCACTTTTAAATTATTATTTTAATATCATTATCACTATTATATTTTAAAGAATGATCATTTATGAGATATTTTCAAATAGATAACCATTTCTTGAAAAAAGGAGTCCAAAAGTAGTGTCTTACAAAATTTTTAAAATTTTCCACAAGTTTAACGTTAAAAGCAAAACACACATTGAGGGTAAGTGCGACAATGCGCGTAAAAGACAAAAAAAAGTTCTAAAATATTTATTGGAAAATAACTTTTCATAATTTCTCCACTTTTACTTCTTAATTAAATTCCATAAAGTTTGTCTAGCTATTTATACAAAATCATAAACCAACTCTCTTTTTTATTCAAAAGTTTCGTTTTAAAAGCACAATGCCCATTAAAGGTAAGTTCAACAATGTGCCTAAGAGACAAATCAAAAACTTTGTGACTGTTATTGAAAATTTGGTGTTTGTCAAATTCTTTTAGTCTCACTTTTTAAACAAATTTTATATAGTTTGTCTGATTATTTTATGCAAAATCATAAACTAACTTATTTTCATTTTTTAAATACCATACCTCTACCGCTTCACATTTTTCAGAAAACATTTTCACCATTTTTATCACTTAAATTGGAGTAGATAATTACACTAGCCCATAAATTTGTAACAATGCTTTAAGTACATAAGGTCTCTATCTTCTTTTTCCAAAATGGTTAACTCAACTTCATTCTTTAATTAGTGTCTAAGTAAAAAATATGAAAATGCTTCAGCCATACCTTTAAGCAAATATGAGTACTTGCAACTATTACTAATATGAAATAGTGTTTCTACTTAGCTGGGAAATTTACCTTAAGTTCATAAAGTCCTTTTCATATTCTTATGCTTTATCTTTATCTTATACTCGTTATATGGGTCTCATGATGCTAATTTTCTTCTTTGGCCCTTAAATCCATTATTAGCTCCCTAAGGTAGACTTGGTTTATCCAATCTCCTAAAACTTGTTCTCATTCTCACTAACTTTGTTTGGAAATTATTTTTTCAACTTTCCCACAAATAGTATAGGCATGAATAAAAGGGATTTCGATATATAGATAAAATCTTTGAAAATCATTTTGAAACTTTTATTTGTATATATTTCCAAAACCCAATTTTGAAATTATTTCTGAAATTATTTTGAAAAACCTCTTAAAAACCTTTTTTTTCAAAAAATTCCACATATATATTCTCTCAATACGTGCCCAAATCCTAGAGAATCCTAAACCTAAGCTCCGATACCCAATGTAACAACCCGCACTTTCCAAGACGAATCATGCAAGAAATATGAGATGTTGGGTTTTTAAAACATTATAGAGCGTAATTATAGGGATAGAGCACTAAGACATTTTATAATTTCAGATATCACAGTAGAAGGAATTAAAATATAAATATGGAAAATAGACAGTTCAGAAAATCAATTTCCAAAAATACTTAATTTACATATACACTATTTCTAAGTTACAATACAAGTTGATAACATTATATACAATAGAAAACTACAAGAAAATAAATAAATGATTTAGGAAAATCTAACATGAAGTTCCTTCCTCCACGTACTATGTCCATCAACGGTTAACATGTCATCCTGTAGGCGGGGGAAAATGAAGAGAAGGGAGTGGGCCAGACAGAAGTCTGGTGAATGAGAACAAGACTAATAAGATGATTAAGTGCAATTGACCTTAAAATCTACTCTAAGTTATATAGAGTGTAATCTAATGTACGTGAATTCCTAAGGTCCAATACCTGAGGATTCTTATCTAACACAATCGGTCGAACCTACTGATCGAATCTCACACTAACGATTGGCCAAAATAGGAGCTACTCTCCTATCATTACTACATAAACAATAAATTGGAAAGGGAGAATACCGAAAATGCAAACTCGTATAGTGACTTATCTTATGCACCTATATTCATCTCTTAATCGTAGTGGCAAAATGCCCCTTATTGTACTGCACTGAGGCCCACTATATGTGAAAACCCGTTAGTTCCGGGCCCGACACTTGATACTTATAACCACTTATTGTAATGGGCTCTCTCAGGAAGCATTCCCACCAGTGTATACATTGCCTATAATCAACTCCATTTGTGCGATATACATTGCCTATACCAAATCAACTATTGCGAAATATATTCGCCCGTATCAACATCAAATATTGTGAAATACATCGCCCTTACCAACTTTGATAGGGAATAGAATTTCCCTATCCTCTCAGAGATGTAACTTAACCCAAATTAGTCCAATAACCTAGTTCACTAATTAAATAATTTATAATTAAATTACATAATTTTTATCCATTTAATTTGGGCTTTAGGCCGCAGTTCATTTTTCCAATTTTTAACCTGGACGGTCAACCCAGAACAACCCCATGTCAACCACTACCATTTGACCTAGGCTACCCAGCGCTGACAGTTCATATTATTTTTGTTAGCGTTTGTCAATTTTTAAATGTCGCTAAATTATTTTATTAATGTTGTTAATCCAGGACGATTACTAACTCTAATTAACCCTAATTTTTCTATTGTCACCTTAGTGTCCAATTTCAATTCAATTAGGGTTTTTATTTTAGGATTCTTAATCTAGCATTAGCAAGTGTCAAATTAACAAATTCCTTAATTCAATTACAAATTAAATTCTAGAGTTTTAGTTCAAATTAAATTTAACAATTTCAAATTTAGGGTTTCTAGCATTCTAATCATTTAGAATAATTTAAAATCAAATAATCAAATTATTAATCTATGCCCACTCACCTTTGGCCTAAGCCCTAAATTTGAAAAGACTAGCCTCCAACCAATAGCTGTCCTCTAGATCTCCTTAGACTTCCCTTTGATTGCTTGCTTTTCCCTTTAATTTACCTTTAGATTTGATTTGGATTTTGAATTGGGTTGACTTTGATTTTTAGGTTTGAGAGATTAGGGTTTCAATAGAAAATTTAGCCGCATCAGGTTGCTGAACGACTAATTAAATTTTTAAGGTGTAGATTAGAGATTAATTTATAGGGTTAGCTTATAATCTAGGGCCGTTAGCTCAACTGAGCTAGCCATCCAGACCATACATCACTTACTTTACGCGCAAGAAATCATCCACATCATTGATTCGTTCGATCCTGGAATGATAATCACCTGAAAATACAAGGGTCGGATCGACCGCCCTAAGTCTTAGTGGACCTCCACCAGCCAACCTAGCCCAAGAATGGGTCGACCTGACCTTGTTTTATTTCTATTTTTATTTTAAATTTTCACTTATCGTTCTGTAGCTCAGAACTCTCTCATACTAACTCAGATTACGACAAGTATATATGAAAATCGTCTGGAAAATCGCCACAAACACAATGGTGCAAGTTTCGTAGTCATATTCGGACGTCTATAAAAATTTATTTTAAGTCCTTGTTTTCATTATACTTTAATTTTCTTTTGAATCTCTATTAAATTTTTTGTTAAATTTTACATAAATTTCCAGGGTGTTACACATATGCTATCCTCTTTATATGCTTTTTCTTCCCATTAGTTGGAGGAGCGTCCTTCTTATAAAGGACAATTCGAAATTGCGATGGAGTATTTCCACACTTCTAAATCTTCGTACCGATTTCGGTATGGTATATATGTATTGGGACTAGGGCAATCCCAACATCCTCTTAGATCTATCTTTATAGATTTTGTATCAAATACATAGGTTGCTTCTCCCAAATCCTTCGTGAAGAAATTCTTGGAATGTCAAGCTTTCACAGATTGCAATAACGAAACGTCATTGCTAATCAAGAACTGATCATCAACGTATAATACTAAAAACATGATAGTGCTTCCGTGCTCCTTTCTCTATACGCACGCTTCCTCTGTGTTCCGATAAAACTAAAATGTTAGATTACTTTATCAAAACATTTAATCCAACTCCTAAAAAACTTGTTTAAGTCCATAACTTGATCTTAACAACTTGCAAGCTTTGCCTTCACTCCCACTGACCTATAAACCCTTGATCTACGACATATAGATGTTCTCTTCTAAATCACTATTTAAAAATACCACATTTACATACAATTGCCTATTTCGTAATCGTAGAATAAAGCAATAGCTGGCATTATTCAAATGGATTTGAACATTGCTACTGGTGAAAATGTTTTGTCTTAATCAACCCCTTGAATTTGACAAAATCCTTCCATGACTGGCCTTGATTTGTAAGTCTCCACTTATTCATCCGCATTTAGCTTTTGTTGAATATGCTAGTATATGATTTTTGTTTGATGATAATAAACATATACATATATCCATTTAAATGTATTTTTCACATAATTACATAAATATTTGATAAATAAAATAAATAACTCAGAATTCATATTGGACATCCAACCCTAACTCTTTCAGCAGAGAGAAAAGGAGGGAAAACAAATATTTTATTCAAACAAATATTTTATTACAAATTCGAATAGTACAAATTTAAACTCTCACTATACATTTACACGTTGTCATTTTACAATACAATTTCAAGTACATCACAAATATCGATTTACAATTTATCATCTCACTACATATCACTCATTCATTCGTATTTGTTCTTCAACTGTATTCCAGTTTGTATCCCGTATCTGAATTATTTGCAAAATAAACATTAACCCAGTAAAATTAGAAAAGAAATATTTAACAATGTACAATGAAAGTGTGTGTTTTTAAAATGTTATTTGCCTCTGTTATTTGAGTTGTTCATCATCATTTATTTTGAATTCATCTTGCACGAACAACTTGAAACATGCAGTGTATCACTGTACATGTCACAAGGCCGTGCACACCGATATACACTTGATAAAATTGCAGGGACAGATAAGCACAAGGTCAAACCCAAGCCAATGGCTAGATTCAACTCAAGTGCATCTAAGTCTCGACCAACATGAAAAAACAAACCAGCGCAACAAGATATATACCTAAAGACAAGTGTGTTAAGACTTCAAGTTCAAAGAAAATGAACAGTACAGACTCAATGACACTTGAAGACCCAAGCAAGCTAGCACTTCAACAGAGAATGCAACTTAAAGACATGAGTGTCAACTACACCAGAAACAGACTATGCCAGTGCAATTAAAACAAAGTGGTGAACTGAATGGATGTAGCAAAATGAAAAACAGACTACATGGGGAACAAGGCACAAGAACTACTCAAGTAAACACACAAAAGAAATACATGTATGCATATATATGCATACACACATACACACACCAGCCTTACAACATACAACATGACAAAGTGGTAAACCAATAAGTGAACCCAGATCAAACATGCACAAACAAAGTCTCAGAGCTTCAAAAATGCTCATATGAACATATACACCACAAACATAAGACCAGATTCATAAGCATGTGTGAACACAAGTGGAACCACAGACCAGACCCTATAGACCAGGTTTATTCGACTCATACGCAATCCATACTTCAAGTTCAACATGAATGAACTCCTTCCAAATAAACAATTTGGGACAAACCAGACCCCATGAATACATATGAAGGCACATGAGAGAAGTTTACACAAATGCAAACATTCAGGGATGAACCAGATCATTAAAGAACCATGACAACTCTACATAATTCAAAGGCAAACATAAGGCCTGTAACAACACATATACACACACATACATATGTATATATGTACATATATAGTCAGATACAAAGTAGTATATGAAGCAACACAACAACAATGACTCAAGTCCAAATACATGTGACATGAAGATCTCAATCAACCAATAAGAACTCAGAACAACTACAAGAGAAAGAAGACTAAGGTGAGAGCTAACAAGATAGAAGCTCAAAGTCATAAGGGCAACATGAACTGAACAAGCTCAAAGAATCAAAACAACAAGTCCATACTGCAAATGTATAAAGAGCAACAACCATGAACAATCAATGAAACCAAGTACTCAAAACAGCAGTGGCTACAGACTCAAGTGAACAAGAGACTCGATCAAAAATGCATATGAAACAAAGATGTATGCATACACATGAAACTAGAATTGATGCCAATCTCACACACATACATACATACATACATGTATGTATATGCATGGAAATACCTTGTAAAACAATTTCGAGCAAGGGAGCAGCAAGCTCAATGGACCAGAAACATCAACCAAGCCTCAACATTTACAAGTTTATATGCAGTGTCATATACACATGTATACATATATACATATATATGTATACATGTATATAGTTCAGAAAGCATCACACCACATGTATAAGGAATAAATTAATGGCATTCAAGCATACATGGTTGGTCATATGCACAACAATCTCCAGACTTAAAGAAATGCCATGTATTAAGACAACCAGACTTAGTGTGATGCCAGATAACAGAGACATGGTTTGAGAGACATGTACAAAGCAGTAGGCCTAAACTACAACCTCATCAATATAGACCGGTTCAATGATGCATGGAAGCAAGCAACACACAAAGCCTGCAACCAATTGTACAATGTCCAAATCAATGTCCACATGAACACACACCACACTCAATACAGCAGATGAAACAGTGGAACAAGGTGAACATAGAACCAAACAAGTTTACAGTTCTACAAAAAAGTGAAGTAGCAGTTTGATGTACAAGTCAAGGTCAAAAAGAACAGAGCTAATTTGAATTCATGAATTAATTCAAACAAGTCAATAAAAATTCACCCAAAAATTATCTAAAAAATTAAAATGCCAAAGTCATAGGAAAAAGAATGGAATCGACTTAAAAATTATTCAAGAAAATTCAACAATGAACAAGTCAGAGATCACAACACTCGTTCGATTAAAAAATCACGGCCAAAGTAAATTTACGAAGAATTCAAACAAACTTATACGAACGAAAATTTTGGGATTTTATCCCTATAAATTAAACCCATTTCATCATCGGTAAATACATGAGTTCAAGCCCAAGAAAATCAACAGAGCCATCAAGTCGAGCGTAAGTAATATTGAAAAGGAGCAAAAATCAATTACCAATTTCTATGCATTCGAACTCATCACTTAAAGAAGCCGAGAAAGGATTTAACTAATTGAAGAAGCTTCAAATGGAATTGAAAGTATACCATCAGAGGATTCGAGCTTTTAATCTCCATTCGGCGACTTCCATTTTGAGCAAAAACCCAAAATTACGCAAGCCCTAGTTTTCCATACCAGAGTGATAAAGAGAACAAGGTAGCCACGGTAATAAGAGAAAAAACATCCAACTTTTATCTTCTAATTTTTGGGCCGGTCATTATTATTTGGGCTTCAATATGTCATATAGGGTTTTGTCTAGTTATGGTTATAGTTTTGTTTTTAATTTAATTTACTTTTATATTTTGGTGAATTTCTAATTTTGTAACTGGTTACGAACTACGGTGATGTAGCTCGGGAATTCGCAACTCAGTGGCTGAGTTGTGGCAGGATTTTGAGCGTAGAGTTAGGCTAGTCATTAGCAGGTATCGCAAGTTTACATGTGTAAGCATTTGACTATTTAATTTATAGTAGAA
Source organism: Allium cepa (assembly GCA_030765085.1). Classification (NCBI taxonomy): domain Eukaryota; kingdom Viridiplantae; phylum Streptophyta; class Magnoliopsida; order Asparagales; family Amaryllidaceae; genus Allium; species Allium cepa. The sequence goes on along the minus strand of CM060929.1, from coordinate 722,822,697 downwards.
ACCTTAGAGGCAGCACGTAGGCAGGGTTTTTCCAAAACTGAGTAAACCTGTGTTGTTCTATTTCTGATTTTATTATTCTGCTATTATCTATGCTACAATTATTATATATATATATATTTCCGCATTAATTTTTATTATTTTTAGTATCACACTATTCATCCCCCCCTTTAGAATTAAATCGATCCTACAAGTGGTATCAGAGCTAGGAACAAAAACCATTTTTGTTCTAAAAATTTGATTTTACATAAAACCAATTTTTGTTTTAAAAATTTTTAATTTTTAAGTGGCTTGCTTTTGTTAAGGGTCAGTCCTTAGTTAGACCAACCATGTTCAATGGTGAATATGCTTACTGGAAAAAAGAATGAATTTTTTTTTGAAAACCATAGATGCATGGAGTATTATTGAGATGAGATATAGGACACCAACTATAGTGGTAGGTAATCAAGAAATTGAAAAACCAATGGATCGATGGATCGATCTTTAAAATAAACTACAAAATGCTAATGCTAAAGCTATGAATTCTATTATTTGTTCACTAGGTCAAATTGAATTTAATCGTGTCTTACATAGTTTAACTGCGTAGAAAATTTGGCACAAACTTGAAGTGACTTACGAAGGAACCTCCAAAGTCAAAAAATCTCGCCTTGCCATGCTTAGTAGCGAATACGAGAACTTCACAATAGCTAAGGATGAGAATGTCAAAGAGATGTATGGACGACTTTCTAATCTCGTATACAAATCAAAAGCTCTGGGAAAATCATACACGGAATTGGAAATGGTCTGAAAAATCCTCAGAGTCCTTCCATGAAATTTCGAAGAAAAAGTTACTAACATTCAAGAATTAAAGGATTTGAAACAATTTAAAGTTGAAGAACTCATCGGAAATCTCACCACTTATGAGCTAGAAATCAAATTCAAGGAAGAACTTGAAGGAAGTGATATACGACAATAGCTCTCAAAGGAACTATGAAAAGTGATAATGATGACGATGATGATGGAGCAGCTGAACTGGCGCTGTTAATAAAGAGATTCAAAAGGTGGAACCACAATTACGGAAATCCAGCTCTAAATCAACAATTGAAAAGCAGAATAGTCAGAGTACTAGACAACTCATAAGAGCAGGAGATCATCTGTCCCAAGTGCAATAAACCTGGTCACATCAAGCCCAATTGTCCTTAGAATCGACTCAGCCAAGGGAAAAAATCGAAAAGGAGAAATTTTGCAGCTACTTGGGATGAAACCAATGAAGCTGATAAAAGCACTGGCAGTGAGAGCGAAAAGAAACTTTGCGCCTGCAAGGAGAAACAACTGATAGTGATGATGACGAGACAAGCGAGGTATCAAAACTTACTCACTCGGAATTAATTATATATTTTCATGAGGTAAATGGCTATTTTGAACGACCTAAAGAGAAGTACGCTAAAATTGAGTCACAAAGAGATAGTTTAATAGAATTATGTAAACAACTTGATCAATTGGTTAAAAACTATCGAAAGAAGAGCCCTAAGTGTGATAAATGTTCATCATTTGAAGAAGAAATTAAATAATCAGAAATTAACGTTAAATCACTTGAAAATGGAATTCTGATTTTAAAAGAAAGTGAAAATACTAGATGAGAAAATTCTATTAAAAGGTGCACTCGGTTGTTGAATGAAAATGAATCTCTCAAAACACAAGTCCAGCAATTTTCTACAACTTTAGGGAAATTCTTCAAAGGGAAAAAATCGCTAAATATGCTATTAAGGAACCAAACTGTTAATACTATTTGATAAGGACTTGGGTATACTCAAACAGAACGTGTTAGAAGCGAAATTAATAAAGTCCATTCCAAGTGCATGATTTGGGAAAAAATTGGACACAGTCGCAATAATTTCTAGTATAGACCCAAACACGTGAAAACTATACCAATTTGGGTTCCTAAAGGCACAAATGTTAAATCCCCTAAAACAACACAAATCTAGGTGCCGAAAGGAGCAAACATAGATTGTTTTTGGTCTACACAAACATATTTTTCAAAATCATTTGTCACTAACAATCATGGACCTATAAAAACAAATAGGTCACAAAAATCTATCCTCATGTAAGTGTGGTGGCAGGCTAAGGTTAAGGAACAAGAAGAGTGATACCAGATTCTTCTTGTTCCAGGCACATAATGGGCAACAAATCAAAGTTCCTTTGCCTAGTACAAAGGTGGTAGAGTCATAATGGGTAACAATGAAAAATTACCGGTAAAGGTAAAATAGGTAATGATACTTTTATCTTGGACGATATATTATATGTTGAAAATCTGCACCATAATTTGTTTAAATCAGCCAGTTATGTGATAAGGAAATAAATGTTGATTTTGATTTGTGCAAAAATGTTAACCAATCATCTTTTCAACCTTGACTATTTCATATAGGTTTTCTTGGACTAACAATATTGCAAGTTTAGGTGATAAGAGATGTTGTGTTGTATTGATTGATGATTAATCAAGATACACATGGGTATATTTGTTTATTTTACTGATTCTAGACTTGACATTATGTTCACTGTTTGTTTATTTTCATAGTTTCAATTCAAATCCAAAAGAATTTTGTTTAAAATCTGTAAAAAGGATTTTATGGTATTTGTTGCACACTCCATGATTTGGTCTATGATATCTATCTAATGATAATCTTGAGTCAAAAGAAAATTCAGATGCAAATTGCACCGGTAGCCTAGTTGATAGAGAAAGTACTAGTGGAACGTGTTTTATGTTGAGACATTCATTAATTGCATCACATTTTCAGAGTAAATATTTGCATATTTTTCATTTCAACTGATTTTCAACTAGCAGGCATTTTTTTAAAACCTGTAACAACCCTGTATTTTGTGATTTATTTTTTTGTATATTTTAATTATTTTAATTAAATTTTGATTTGAAAACTTATTTTTTTTGAATGATTAATTTGGTTACTTTAAATATAAACTTTAGTTTTGATATGAATTATCATTCCAAAGCATGACTAAAAAGAATATTTTCCAAAAAGTGAATTTTGGTCAAATTAATCAAACTTTGAATTTTAATTTTAATTTTTAAAAGTTTGAAAATTTAAATTTTATCTTTTATTATGAAAGTACATAAAATTTTAAGAACACTGCTTTTCGTTTCGTTGAAAACGGATTTAAATTGCAAAAGTCATACTGTTCTCAATATTGTGTGTATATTGGGTTATTCGGCAATAGTCTTTATTTTAAATTTTATAAATAACATTTTATTTGATATATCTTATTCCAACTTGTATATTTATGTTATATTATGTATACTTTGACTTTTGGATATTTTTAAAATGATAATAGAATTTTTCAAAAATTTACTGTATTTATTTCCTATTTTTTAAGGCTGTTTTCTTATTTTCTGCTATTTTCTTCATTAAAATTATATTTAAATTTATTTATTTATTTATTTTTTTTGTGAATGTACTTTTACTTTATATTATTATTTATGTTTAAAAATATATTACAAGCTCATATGAATTTTCTAAAATTTATTTCATGTAATTTCAAATTTTCTAGACTAGTTTACTATTTTAGCTATTTTCTTTAATTTAACTTTATATATTTAATAAATATTATATATATATTTATATTTTGATAAATTTTCGAAATCTTATCTGTTATTATTATTAATTCTATAATATCAAGTTATGTAAACAAATTTAAGAAGTTTGAAAGGTTTAAAGGCTAAGAAACGTAATGTCGTTTCACGTTTCTTTTACAGTTTCTTTTGTCATCAATTCATCAGTTATTTTAGCCACTCCTTACTTTATTTATTTATTTTATACATTCACTTTTATTTGCTGTGTTTATACTATATTAATATTAATTTTATATGTATTTTGATTAAAAATAGATTTTTCCAAAGATTATTTGGGTTGTTTCAATTTATTTAGCCTAGTTTCACATATATTGATATTTTCTTTATATAAATTATATAATTTAAAATGTATTTATTTATTTTTCTTATTAACATTATTTCTGAGATTATTTATATATTTTATCAGGTTTTTTATGCATTTACAAAATAGAAAAGAGAAATTTAAAAGGCCTTAAACTTTCTATCTTCCTATGGGCCTTTATAGTCCACCCTTTTACTTTTAACCTAACCTTTCACCAATTAACCCTAACTATTCCTCATTTTTTTTCTCCAGCCGACTTCCTCCTGTTATTCACAAATTTTCAAAGCTCCAAAACCCAAAAAATCATGGCCTCCATCCTGAAGAATTTTTTTTTAGGTAAATTCCTCTTTTCTTTCTACTTTTTCTCCTATTTCTATGCAAATTTGCCTTGCTTTCTCCCCTGATTGGAGCGGCTTTCCCCCTTGCTCCACGGCCACCACCCCCTTCCATCTCTTCCCGACCATCACCACCATCTAAGCCTACAGCCATGACCATGGCCGAACACCCCTTGATGGTCAACTCTTCCAAATGCAACCAAAAGCCTAGATCTATGCTTGTTTGGCCTTTTCTTGCTCATCCACTTCAACCACCACCCTAACCACCACCATAGCAGCAACCACCACCTCTGACCTGATCATCACACGCCCCTCCATCCTTTGTCCAGATCTGAAACATCAAGAGCCGAGCCAAACAATGCATGTAGACGAGCCTTGTGGTGCACCAAAACTACACTATGTTGCCTAGTCTCTTGATATTCTTATGTTGTAACTTCCTCCACATGTTCTAGCCTTTATGCCATGCATTCCTATGATCAAACCTGAGCCAAAGTCATGTCAAACCTGACCTAAATAATCCCCTAGGTCGTGCAAAAGAATAGAGAAAGCAAGGCAAAAGTCATTGCATTCATATCTCTTTTTATTCCTTTTTATTTCAAAGTTATTTTATATCTAGTTTTATTGAATTTGTGTTTGTTTGGATATTTTGTTTTCGGTTGTAACACAAGTTCTAAGCTTGGATCTCTTCCCACTTGAGCCTATTGTTGTGTCATCGTGCCTTCTGGAATCAGTTGTGTCCTTGGTATTGAAATCTCCAGCCATAAAAGGTGAGTAAAACTCACACGACGTTTATACTTATGCAGTTGTGAAACAACAACAATTGAATGTGCAGAATTTTATGTGATGTTATAACTGATTGTGATTATTTATATATGATGTTAAACCAGTTAAATTTCATGTCATATCATCTGTTATTATATATATGTTGTTACTGTTCATTCATATCTGTTTATCACCATTGCAAGTTCCCTGTAGACTAGAATCACTATGGGTTGAAATGATACATACCCGAACAGACTTTAGAATAGGGAAAAATCGTTATGGGCTGAAATGATAGGCCTGAATGATTTTCAAATTTATTTCTTTTACTTGGGACTGCGGGTTTGAAATGATAAAACCCGGATTTTTCTTTGTAAATTACGGGTTGAAATGATATATTACCCGTATCACTTTACCTAGCGTAGAAAATTATATACAGGCCCGTAGTTAAAATATGTTTGTCTAAAATGTTTAAAATATTTTAGAAACGTAATTATTATAATATTTTGATTTAAAATTTGTTAAAAATAAATTTTGTAAAGTATTATTGATTTTCTGAACAATTGTAAATGAAATGAATTAATGAAAAGTTAGAAAATTTTGAACGTAAGTTATTTTGGAAAATTTGATTTAATTATAATTGAAAATTAAATTGAATATGAAATTATGATAAATTTATGATAATTTGAATTTAAATGAATTAAAAGTGATTTTATATCATATTAATGATTTTTAACAAATTTGAAATGTGAAATGAAAGAATATTTTAAGTTGAAATTTTGAAATATAACTAAAATTGGAAATTTATGAAATTGACTTAAAAGTGAACTTTTAGTTAAGTAAATAAAAATAAAATTAAGTTATATTTGAGGATTTGAACTTAAGTGTTAAGTTGAAATTTAATGTAATGGATTTAAAATTGAACACTGCAATTTAATAAGTGAATTATTATTAAATCTTGATTTTTGAATGGAAATTTAACTTTATAAGATCATGAACTTGAGGAAAAATTAAATGATGTTATAAATGTGCAAATGTATGATTTTATAAGTTAAAAATGTTTTAAATAAAAATATAATTGGTTGAGAAATTATATTGAATATTTGAAGTTAATTGACTGTATTTTTGAAATGCTACTAATTACAATGTAAATGATATTACAGCATTTGAAAATGCTGTAGTTGATGATAATGAACTAAAAAGCTAAATTGAATTAAAAGCTATTATAGCAATTTTTGTAAGTGCCATAAATTGTTGAATTTAACTAAGTTTATTCCAAATTTAAGTAAACCCTATTACAACATTTTAAAATGTTGTCTTTTGTTAAATTGAACTGTTTTGAATGTATTTTTCCGTAGCGTTTTCTAAATGCCACGAAAAGTGAATTTTCACTACTTTGATAAACTTAAGTGAATAAATGAACTTTGGAAGTCGAAAATTTTGGAAATTTAATAATTTAATTATTAAACATAATAACTTTATTTTAATGATTAAAAATGATTTTTGGAATATATACTGTTTTGAAATATGGATTGAAATGATATTTTAAATTGAATAAAATGAATAATGATTTGAAATGAATGTGGTTTCAAAAAGATATGATATTTTGATATATTAAATGATTGAAATGTGGTTTTGAAAACATATGATATTTTGATATTAAAATGATTTGAAAAGAAGATCCGAAAGATATGATATTTTGGAATGATTTAATCTTTATTTTGATAAAGATTTGGGTTGAAATAATATTTTATTTTTAAGTATAAATATTGTTTTAAAAGGTTATAACTACGGGTTATAATAACGATTGGTTGTTAAAGAGACCGGGATCGGATATTGTCTTATAGCCGGCCAATACCGAAAACCACTTTAACAACTGTGTACGCGGTGGAGATTTCAGAATGAAGTAGGATGGTGGCGACGTTCTCGAGGTATATTACGTGGACCCAACTCCCGTGAGTTGGCATATATGACTAAAACAGGAGCTATACCGGGCTACACAAAGGGTCGCACCCTTTCATCGAGCATGCTCCATCGGAAACCATTATATTACTGTTGTGATTAGATTCGGTGGCGCCACTTTGATTCGGGGGTATTGTTCGAGGTGGGCGGAAGCTGCTGGCTTGCCGTCACCACCGATCCGGGAGTGCAAACGGTGTATCCACCCTGGCATTGCCTCGCGTGCCGTGTCATATCCTTATATCGAGCCCACTACGATTTTGGTTTGAAAGATCCGACCGCGTTAAGGTTCACCATCCCCTTAACGCTATTTTCTATATGATTATACTTTACTGATTAGACACTACTGTATATAGCGCAATATACTACATAGTAAATAGTTTAACGGATCTTTAGAGGATGGGCGGTCCCAAGCATCTTCTAAGTTACTTGTACCTTTACTACAGTTCACTTGAGTTGGTTTACATTGTATAAGTATGTATGTCCTGACTCGAGTGTTTGTATCTTTATTTACGCTCGGGTCAGCCTGAGTTATTCATAGATTTGGATTTCCACTTTCTGGAGATTGGAATCGCTGGAGATTATCTACTTGTCAAGTTTATCTTTTGAAATCTGTTGTTCCTTTCAGCTCTTATATTAGTTGACATCTATGAAGTGAGATTTCTTTTGTACTTTATTTCCTCTGTTGTATTTTATGTAACTTTGATATTTTTATATGGTAGCTTCATGAACTACTATCTCTTTTTACTTCCGCTGCATTATTATTACTCTGTGTCTGTGATCTGTGATTTTTATTTACTGTATATTCTGAGATTTGCCAAATTTTTAATTACAACGCGGTATTTTGAGCAATTCAATTCCGGCATGAGTGTCTACCTATACACTTATAATGGATGCGAATGGTTGAAAATATCTGGTCGTTACAATTGCTATCAGAGCTTTGGTAGCTCTAGGCAAAACTCAGCATAAGAAGTGAATGTATTTACAGAACCACTTACATTCGAGTTTGAATCTCTTCCTTTTTGACTCAATTCCTCTGAATTTTGGAACGTTCCCTACGGTTCCAAAATTGTAACGACCCAGGATTTTTAGTAATTAAAATTTGAATATTTAATTAATTTTAAATATTAAGAAGTGAATTTATAAGTCAAATAAATTTTATTTTGAATTATTGGATTTAATTGGATAATTAAATCGATAATTTAATATGTTAAATTATGGAAATAATTGAAAATTGAGTTAAATATGATTGAAAATGATTTGTAAAATTTTATTTTATCATATTGAAGTTAGAATGGTATTTTAGAACTTTTAAAATCGAATTAAAAGTTTATTTGTGAAAATTGAATATTTTAATATTTAATCGACTAGTGAAAATAGTCAATTTTTGAACAGTCTCAGAATTGGACGAGACCAGTTCCATTAGATCCGTAATAGTTAGTTATTACCGGATTTCAATTTTCGTGTCAATCGGAGTTATCGTTTGATCGTGGCAGCTCGAAACGCATCGAATTATTTTTAATATTAATTTGGCGAGTTAAAATAGCCATTTTTCAAAAAGTCTCGGATTTCGACGAAACCAGTTTCATCGGATCCGTACTGTGATATTATTGTAAGGTTTCAAATTTCAAGTCAATTGGATTTACCGTTTGTCCGGTACAAATTAAAACGCCTAGAAAATCGTTTAAATCGGTTTAATTCAAATTGAGCGTTTATAGCCATAACTCGCACAGATGTCCGAATTAGCTTCCGAAACCTGTTCCATTGTGTCCGGAACGCGGGGTAAACCCTAGAAACGCTGGTTACGGCGTGTAAATCGGAATTCGGAATTTCCGGGATGAATAGTGTTTCGTCGGTTCCTTATAAATAGCCCACCATTCACAAATAATAATAATAAATAAAAAATATACTAAACCCTAACCCTAATGTTGCCAGCCGCCTCCACATACATGAATGGCCAGAAACTCACGACCTCTCCCCCTCGATTTCTTCCAATCCGTTAATCAATTCAACAAACTTCCAACTACAAAAGTGAAGAGCACTCCAAGATCTCCAGATTCAACGGTTGTGATCGCAAAAGAAGCGATGGATTGTCGGCAATTGGAGCTAGAAGGCTGCGAGTTCAAGCACGTATTTCGAGCACCATGGACCGCCGAGCTCGAAGCTCCTTGGGCCGAGTATAGTGCTAGGCTAGGCGCACGACATGGAGTATCCTGATCGCGTTCAAGCTCGACGTGGAGGTGGTGAATCGAAACCCTAGTTTGGGCTCCTATGGGTTCATATGCGTTCGGCTGTAAACGTGAAGAGGAGAGAAGGGGGGGGGGGGGGGGGGACGGTCCAGATGAGGGGTTTGCAGATCTCACGGCCTAAAATTGTTGTAGGGTTTTAATTATAAATTAATGTTGTAATTTTAGTTATTAAAATCGTGTAAACTTGTAAAATCAATATCTTTTTCATACGAGGTCGAAAACGCGCGAAACCAGTTGCGTTGGAATCGTATGGACGAGCACTACGCGATGGAATTGGATTGGAGTCGTTTGGAGTTAGTGAAAATTTTGGGTAAAATTAAACGTCCGTTTAATTTTATTCGAAAAAATCGCTAAAACGAAATTGAAATCAAGGTGAGAACTTCTCACTCAATCGAATCGGTTTCGATTTTATTTTAAATAGTTAGATTTAAAATATTTGAATGCATGTTTGAATGATGATTAATATCTATTGATTGTTAAAATAGACATTATACGCCGTTAGTAAGCGGATGTTATTTATTAAAAACATATACCGCGAATATTTCATAAACAGTGAAATTGGTATTATATATAATAGCAATATATATATATATATATATATATATATATATATATATATATTGGCATATGCATATATTGGAATTATTGATTTCCCGCATTTTTTTAGCGGATGAGACCCTATTGCGCCGTCTATTAAGCGGATAATATTTTAAATCCCATATACCGCGATAATTTCGTACTGGAGCGAAATTGGTATTGTGCTAATGTTTTTGGATGCAGGAAAACAGGTTGGAGGGATCCAACTGGATTCCTCAACAGTATTTATTTGATTATGGATATTTTGATATTCGTTGATTATCATATACGATATGTGATATCGTTGTTGTCGTGATTGACTATTTGGTGTGTAGCATCATTGGACCAAATTTTGGAATTTTAAAATAATTTTTAAAGTGATTTTTGAAAATATACTATATGTTTGGAATCGATTTATTTTAAATAAATAAACGTTATAATTTTTAAAATTATAATTTTTAAAGTTATAAAAATTATGATTTTTGAGAAATATAGTTAAAAAAACTGATTTTTGAGAATATGATGCTATTGATTTTATAAAATAGTTTAATCGGGATTTTAGAATTTATTGTAAAAAGTTTAAATATAGGATTTATAAAATTTGATTATTTTATAAATCAGAATGATGAAATAATAAAGGAGATTAAAGATGTTTTAAATAATAATATAAACTGATTTATATTAAGAGATTTATAAATGGATATTTATAAATTGAAATATTGATATTATAAAACGAGTTTTTATAAGTGTTTGAATGAAGTGAAAATGAATTTTGTAAATAGAAATGGAATTTATAAAATTATAAACGGTGAAGTTATAAATGAAATTTATAAATAGTAAGATTTATAAATTTTGTGAAGTTATTAAAGAATATATTCGGATGAATAATTGAATCTTATAAGTTATAAGATTTATAATTATGAAGTTCAAAGGAACGATTTTGTAAAATAATCGTTTTATAAGCATTTAACTTATAATGTGAACTTTTGGTTTATAATTGAGTTATAAATCGAATAGGTTACTAAAGGAAATTTATAAAGGAAGTAGTTATAAAACAAATAGAAATAGAATTTATAAACGTTGTTTTATAAATTCGCAAACGACTTATTTTGATAAGTAAATTGTTGAAACCTATTAATGGAGTTATATTCACATTTTTGACTGTGAATAATCCTTTGAAATGAAATGTATAAAAGGATGAAATTTGTTAAGTAGTATATTCATGTTTTTGAATAGTGAATAATATGTTAAAGAAAATGTTTAGAATGTGATATTTTAAATTGAATTAAAACGATCTAACGATGTTTTAAAATGTGTTGAGATTCGAAACCATAGATTTCAACATTTGTTGTTGAAATAGACGTTTTCGAGAAATAGAAGGAAATGGTGGACTATAACACTGTTGTTATAGTAAATGATTTTCGAAAGGAAATGTTTTGAATAGTATTGGGATTTATATATCTATTTTAATTTCGAATCCCCATACTAGTGATTTTGGGTTGTCGTAACGATGTTTTACGCAACATTCGTTTTGGCCCAAATAAATATGTTTAAGAGAATGATTCCCTTAAAGAATGAAATATATACTAAATTTTGATTTAAGTATATTGAATATTTTCCAAGTGTTGAAAATAAATAAAATTTGTGAATTACTTATGAATAAATAAGTATGGAAATGTTTTCCAATATAAAGTGAATATTTTGAGAATTTATCCTTTTGAAGATAAATTGAAAAGGAATATTGAAATGAATAATTGAAATCGTATATGCATGGATATTGTGAAATATAAATTCATTATGGAATTTATGAATGAAGAGGGAAGTTGTTTAAAAATAAATATTGATTTATTTTTGAAGTGTGAAAATTATATATCTTGTAAAGATATTTTGGAAAATAAATAATTTGGAAAATTATTTGGAATCTGGTGATGTGTGCATATCAATTGATAGTTCAATAACCGACTATCAATATTTCCCTATGAATGGGTATTTGATGTGATTTGATTTAATTTGAATGCCACACTTATTTTTGAATAAGCGCTCACTATTCGGGTTAACGGGGAAAGGACCATGGGGTCGTATAACCCATTCCGAATATGTGATACGTCGTTATGAATTGTATTTGATGACCGATGTTGAAGACCGAGTATTTGCGAAAGCGATAGGATGACCTATCGATTGTCTCTTCACTGGGTAGCTCCTGGTATAGAGATCTCCTAAGTGATGGGAAATTCGATCGGGATTGTGAATACCCGGATTGCAAGGGCTTCGTAAGAAGTGCCTTCGGTTTTGTTCCAGCCCGGAACATACTTGTATGGATTGTATGTCTGACATTACAAATTGAGATATAAAGCCGATTTCTTTCAAATATATTTCCGTTGGTGGCGAAGAATTTATTCTTTTAGCTTAACACCCTTCTCTGAGACGTACGTGCTCAGAGGTTATGTAGTTGAAGGTTATCAGCGATATATTCCCAATTTGGTAATGTGACATGCTGAGTGTTGCTGTTAAATGATCATTGTGTTGATTATTTGTGATAGGATCATTTATTTGATCGTCTATCTTTGTGATCATTTCTATGATCATTTGTTGACCCAAAGCATGGCTTTTGTATAAAGTATGATTTTGTGGACGTGACTTCGTCGAGCCTCACACCCCGTGAATGGTCAAAACATGAAAGATGCGGCAAGGTTATGAGGGGTAGCGCCCTTTAGGATGTGTGCATTTCCTTCTGGAAAAGGGTGGTATCATGGTATGGAGCCCAGATACTTACTCATGTTGAAAACACTTTGTTATGATTGTGTGAATTGATTACGAGCGCTCGGTTGAAAGGTCCCAAAGGACCGGGGGATGGCATATTCGGTCAGTTGTTACTCAGTTAGGGGTAACTCGGCTTTGTGTTGGTAGAGATCCGGTTTGGTTCTCGGGGATGTCCATCCAGAGGCATTCTCATGTGGCAATGGGAAGTTCCTTGGCCTGATCATTCGTTGGAAATCCAAAGAAACAATACGTGACTTGTACGGTTTTAGTTGTATAACCTGCTATGGAATGTGGCGGTAACCTGCTATTGAACATAGTTAGCTATAGTAGGCATACGATAATGGTCGTATGTTGGCTAAGATTTATATTCTACTTTCGAAATGAATTTTTCCTACACTATACACTAGTAATAATATCAAATGTTCTCTTAAATGTGTATCAAGCATCTTTGACTATCATAAGGAGAAATCTCCTCCGATTCTGCGTTTGCATTGTGTGTGTGTGCGGGAGGCCTTATGGTAGTCTCATTTTTAAAAGCATTGCGAATTGAATTTAAAAAAATATTCTTCTATTTTTGATTTTAAAGATAAATAAACTGTTTTGAGTTCTCACACCAGTCACATGACTGACTCGGAGTTTATTGTTTTCCTTCCTAAACTCTGGGTGCCCACCAATTTCCACACGGGCAGTCAAGAGTTAGGTTTATCAGGATATTCTGGATATTCTGGAATTGCTGGAGGCAAGCTGGATGGCATGGCATATTACTAGTTTATATAGTATTTCTTTTTCCGCTGCACTGTTTGTTGTTGTTGTTGTACACTCTGATGATATGATGTAAAGTATAAAATGTAATAACTGATATAGTTCTTTGTTTAAAGATTATTCATTTATTATTATATTTTGTTCCGCTGCGAATTGTGAGATTCTGATGTTGTTCTGTTGTTTTCTGTTCCGTTCTATTTTCTCTGTCATTTTCTATTCTCTATTTTCCATTTTCTTTCTGTTCCATTGTTCTGTTCTATTCTCTTTTCTCTCTATTTTCCGTCTTCTTATCTCTTCTTCTCTCTTTTTCTTTTCTTAAATTCTTTTTAAAAACCCTCAGTGTTCGGTTTTCCGTCGTTCGATTGCTCGGCGGTCGATAAAGTGAGTATCGATGTTGAATTTTCGGAAGACGAAGAATCGGGTCCTGACAATGTGGTATCAGAGCATATGGTTAAGCGACAACCATGGTTCTGTTGGGTATTACTCATTAGAGATAGAGTCAGCAGTGCTCTAGAATGAGTTTGAGTGTAATAATAGCTATGAGAGCGTATTTGTTAGTGTATATAAAATTGTTTATATTGTGATGGTTGGTTTGTTGAGTGGCATATGAACTTTCGTCAGCGTGGTCCGCAAGACTATGCCGAAGGGGTTTCTAAACACTTGAATAGAACAATTCGGCACAATATTGATTTTAAAATTGGGTAAATGAAATAAATTTTACCTTGATTATATTTTTATATATATAGGAATAATTTTTCAGAATTATTAAAGTGTATATAAGTTGATTGTTTAGTTGGTTGAATAATCTAAATAAAAGGATAATTGTATAAGTAAATGAATTATAAGAAATGGAATTATAATTAAAGTGATTTACAATTGTGAAATAAACTTATGTATATAAGAAGTGAAACTATATGAATGGATTGAATGTTAATCAATTGAATGTGAATTAAATTGGATATGGAATAATGGATATAAGTGTTAATTCATTAAAATCAAATGTTAAAGGAAGTTGAATAATTGAATGAAAATCAATTAATTAAACCAAAATGAATATAAGCAAAGGAATTTGGTTGTAATTGATATACTTTGGTTGATATATGGTTGTTAGTTGATTGTATATAATTCATTAAGTGTTAATGAAATTGGAAGCTAAAGTAATTGAAATTCAATTGGAAGTTAGTGAATCTTAAATAAATTGAATTTGAATTGAAAGTGAACCAACTTGAATATGAATTAGTGAATATAAACTAATTGAGAATGAATGTTAGTAAAAACATCCACTGGTAAAGAATCAAATGTGATTAAATTGAAAACCAATTCATGAAATATTAATGAGAATATAAATGAATATATATTGGTTATGAATTTTTAGATGATAGTTGGTTGATGTTTGCATTTGTTGCTTTTACTGCATTTGCTATGTTGGCATATATAGTTATTATGTTGCTATATGTTGTATATTGATACTATTATCTATATGCATGTTCTCATATTGTTTGTTGAGTGTTTAGTAGGTGTGGATCGCGTTTGCTTCGCATTTGGAGCTCGCTTTCGCGCTATATTAGCCGTATATGCTTGCTAATAAAATATAAGGTACGTATCTCGGATTACATACCGTACTTTTATACTTTTTCCCTGCGGGATGCCTCATTACTTGATGAGATGTATATTTGTGATATATATACTGTCATTTTTTTTTCGGATCGAGCCGCGCAAAGGAGACTATGGCGAATTTTTCCGGAAATTTAAGGCGTTAGAAAAAATTTGAGAAAATGGGAAAAGCTTTGAAAACTATTAACTTTGATTGAAATTGAAAGTTAAACAATAGTAGTTGTTTTGAAAAGATAACAAAGTGTGACTTGAAAACTTAGTAAGTATTATAAGAAGTTTAACTATGAGTTTTGGGAAAATTAATAGATTCTATAACTTTTCTTACTAGTTAATTTCGAGGACGAAATTCTTTTAAGGGGGGAAGATTGTAACGACCCAGGATTTTTAGTAATTAAAATTTGAATATTTAATTAATTTTAAATATTAAGAAGTGAATTTATAAGTCAAATAAATTTTATTTTGAATTATTGGATTTAATTGGATAATTAAATCGATAATTTAATATGTTAAATTATGGAAATAATTGAAAATTGAGTTAAATATGATTGAAAATGATTTGTAAAATTTTATTTTATCATATTGAAGTTAGAATGGCATTTTAGAACTTTTAAAATCGAATTAAAAGTTTATTTGTGAAAATTGAATATTTTAATATTTAATCGACTAGTGAAAATAGTCAATTTTTGAACAGTCTCAGAATTGGACGAGACCAGTTCCATTAGATCCGTAATAGTTAGTTATTACCGGATTTCAATTTTCGTGTCAATCGGAGTTATCGTTTGATCGTGGCAGCTCGAAACGCATCGAATTATTTTTAATATTAATTTGGCGAGTTAAAATAGCCATTTTTCAAAAAGTCTCGGATTTCGACGAAACCAGTTTCATCGGATCCGTACTGTGATATTATTGTAAGGTTTCAAATTTCAAGTCAATTGGATTTACCGTTTGTCCGGTACAAATTAAAACGCCTAGAAAATCGTTTAAATCGGTTTGATTCAAATTGAGCGTTTATAGCCATAACTCGCACAGATGTCCGAATTAGCTTCCGAAACCTGTTCCATTGTGTCCGGAACGCGGGATAAACCCTAGAAACGCTGGTTACGGCGCGTAAATTGGAGTTCGGAATTTCCGGGATGAATAGTGTTTCGTCGGTTCCTTATAAATAGCCCACCATTCACAAATAAAAAAAAAATATATACTAAACCCTAACCCTAATGTTGCCAGCCGCCTCCACATACATGAATGGCCAGAAACTCACGACCTCTCCCCCTCGATTTCTTCCAATCCGTGAATCAATTCAACAAACTTCCAACTACAAAAGTGAAGAGCACTCCAAGATCTCCAGATTCAACGGTTATGATCGCAAAAGAAGCGATGGATTGTCGGCAATTGGAGCTAGAAGGCTGCGAGTTCAAGCACGTATTTCGAGCACCATGGACCGCCGAGCTCGAAGCTCCTTGGGCCGAGTATAGTGCTAGGCTAGGCGCACGACATGGAGTATCCTGATCGCGTTCAAGCTCGACGTGGAGGTGGTGAATCGAAACCCTAGTTTGGACTCCTATGGGTTCATATGCGTTCGGCTGTAAACGTGAAGAGGAGAGAAGGGGGGGGGGGGGATGGTCCAGATGAGGGGTTTGCAGATCTCACGGCCTAAAATTGTTGTAGGGTTTTAATTATAAATTAATGTTGTAATTTTAGTTATTAAAATCGTGTAAACTTGTAAAATCAATATCTTTTTCATACGAGGTCGAAAACGCGCGAAACCAGTTGCGTTGGAATCGTATGGACGAGCACTACGCAATGGAATTGGATTGGAGTCGTTTGGAGTTAGTGAAAATTTTGGGTAAAATTAAACGTCCGTTTAATTTTATTCGAAAAAATCGCTAAAACGAAATTGAAATCAAGGTGAGAACTTCTCACTCAATCGAATCGTTTTCGATTTTATTTTAAATAGTTAGATTTAAAATATTTGAATGCATGTTTGAATGATGATTAATATCTATTGATTGTTAAAATAGACATTATACGCCGTTAGTAAGCGGATGTTATTTATTAAAAACATATACCGCGAATATTTCATAAACAGTGAAATTGGTATTATATATAATAGCAATATATATATTGGCATATGTATATATTGGAGTTATTGATTTCCCGCATTTTTTTTAGCGGATGAGACCCTATTGCGCAGTCTATTAAGCGGATAATATTTTAAATCCCATATGCCGCGATAATTTCGTACTGGAGCGAAATTGGTATTGTGCTAATGTTTTTGGATGCAGGAAAACAGGTTGGAGGGATCCAACTGGATTCCTCAACAGTATTTATTTGATTATGGATATTTTGATATTCGTTGATTATCATATACGATATGTGATATCGTTGTTGTCGTGATTGACTATTTGGTGTGTAGCATCATTGGACCAAATTTTGGAATTTTAAAATAATTTTTAAAGTGATTTTTGAAAATATACTATATGTTTGGAATTGATTTATTTTAAATATATAAACGTTATAATTTTTAAAATTATAATTTTTAAACTTATAAAAATTATGATTTTTGAGAAATATAGTTAAAAAAACTGATTTTTGAGAATATGATGCTATTGATTTTATAAAATAGTTTAATCGGGATTTTAGAATTTATTGTAAAAAGTTTAAATATAGGATTTATAAAATTTGATTATTTTATAAATCAGAATGATGAAATAATAAAGGAGATTAAAGATGTTTTAAAGAATAATATAAATTGATTTATATTAAGAGATTTATAAATGGATATTTATAAATTGAAATATTGATATTATAAAACGAGTTTTTATAAGTGTTTGAATGAAGTGAAAATGAATTTTGTAAATAGAAATGGAATTTATAAAATTATAAACGGTGAAGTTATAAATGAAATTTATAAATAGTAAGATTTATAAATTTTGTGAAGTTATTAAAGAATATATTCGGATGAATAATTGAATCTTATAAGTTATAAGATTTATAATTATGAAGTTCAAAGGAACGATTTTGTAAAATAATCGTTTTATAAGCATTTAACTTATAATGTGAACTTTTGGTTTATAATTGAGTTATAAATCAAATAGGTTACTAAAGGAAATTTATAAAGGAAGTAGTTATAAAACAAATAGGAATAGAATTTATAAACGTTGTTTTATAAATTCGCAAACGACTTATTTTGATAAGTAAATTGTTGAAACCTATTAATGGAGTTATATTCACATTTTTGACTGTGAATAATCCTTTGAAATGAAATGTATAAAAGGATGAAATTTGTTAAGTAGTATATTCATGTTTTTGAATAGTGAATAATATGTTAAAGAAAATGTTTAGAATGTGATATTTTAAATTAAATTAAAACGATCTAACGATGTTTTAAAATGTGTTGAGATTCGAAACCATAGATTTCAACATTTATTGTTGAAATAGACGTTTTCGAGAAATAGAAGGAAATGGTGGACTATAACACTGTTGTTATAGTAAATGATTTCCGAAAGGAAATGTTTTGAATAGTATTGGGATTTATATATCTATTTTAATTTCGAATCCCCATACTAGTGATTTTGGGTTGTCGTAACGATGTTTTACGCAACATTCGTTTTGGCCCAAATAAATATGTTTAAGAGAATGATTCCCTTAAAGAATGAAATATATACTAAATTTTGATTTAAGTATATTGAATATTTTCCAAGTGTTGAAAATAAATAAAATTTGTGAATTACTTATGAATAAATAAGTATGGAAATGTTTTCCAATTTAAAGTGAATATTTTGAGAATTTATCGTTTTGAAGATAAATTGAAAAGGAATATTGAAATGAATAATTGAAATCGTATATGCATGGATATTGTGAAATATAAATTCATTATGGAATTTATGAATGAAGAGGGAAGTTGTTTAAAAATAAATATTGATTTATTTTTGAAGTGTGAAAATTATATATCTTGTAAAGATATTTTGGAAAATAAATAATTTGGAAAATTATTTGGAATCTGGTGATGTGTGCATATCAATTGATAGTTCAATAACCGACTATCAATATTTCCCTATGAATGGGTATTTGATGTGATTTGATTTAATTTGAATGCCACACTTATTTTTGAATAAGCGCTCACTATTCGGGTTAACCGGGAAAGGACCATGGGGTCGTATAACCCATTCCGAATATGTGATACGTCGTTATGAATTGCATTTGATGACCGGTGTTGAAGACCGAGTATTTGCGAAAGCGATAGGATGACCTATCGATTGTCTCTGCACTGGGTAGCTCCTGGTATAGAGATCTCCTAAGTGATGGGAAATTCGATCGGGATTGTGAATACCCGGATTGCAAGGGCTTCGTAAGAAGTGCCTTCGGTTTTGTTCGAGCCCGGAACAGACTTGTATGGATTGTATGTCTGACATTACAAATTGAGATATAAAGCCGATTTCTTTCAATTATATTTCTGTTGGTGGCGAAGAATTTATTCTTTTAGCTTAACACCCTTCTCTGAGACGTACGTGCTCAGAGGTTATGTAGTTGAAGGTTATCAGCGATATATTCCCAATTTGGTAATGTGACATGCTGAGTGTTGCTGTTAAATGATCATTGTGTTGATTATTTGTGATAGGATCATTTATTTGATCGTCTATCTTTGTGATCATTTCTATGATCATTTGTTGACCCAAAGCATGGCTTTTGTATAAAGTATGTTTTTGTGGACGTGACTTCGTCGAGCCTCACACCCCGTGAATGGTCAAAACAGGAAAGATGCGACAAGGTTATGAGGGGTAGCGCCCTTTAGGATGTGTGCATTTCCTTCTGGAAAAGGGTGGTATCATGGTATGGAGCCCAGATACTTACTCATGTTGAAAACACTTTGTTATGATTGTGTGAATTGATTACGAGCGCTCGGTTGAAAGGTCCCAAAGGACCGGGGGATGGCATATTCGGTCAGTTGTTACTCAGTTAGGGGTAACCCGGCTTTGTGTTGGTAGAGATCCGGTTTGGTTCTCGGGGATGTCCATCCAGAGGCATTCTCATGTGGCAATGGGAAGTTCCTTGGCCTGATCATTCGTTGGAAATCCAAAGAAACAATACGTGACTTGTACGGTTTTAGTTGTATAACCTGCTATGGAATGTGGCGGTAACCTGCTATTGAACATAGTTAGCTATAGTAGGCATACGATAATGGTCGTATGTTGGCTAAGATTTATATTCTACTTTCGAAATGAATTTTTCCTACACTATACACTAGTAATAATATCAAATGTTCTCTTAAATGCGTATCAAGCATCTTTGACTATCATAAGGAGAAATCTCCTCCGATTCTGCGTTTGCATTGTGTGTGTGTGTGTGTGTGTGGGAGGCCTTATGGTAGTCTCATTTTTAAAAGCATTGCGAATTGAATTTAAAAAAAATATTCTTCTATTTTTGATTTTAAAGATAAATAAACTGTTTTGAGTTCTCACACCAGTCACATGACTGACTCGGAGTTTATTGTTTTCCTTCCTAAACTCTGGGTGCCCACCAATTTCCACACGGGCAGTCAAGAGTTAGGTTTATCAGGATATTCTGGATATTTTGGAATTGCTGGAGGCAAGCTGGATGGCATGGCGTATTACTAGTTTATATAGTATTTCTTTTTCCGCTGCACTGTTTGTTGTTGTTGTTGTACACTCTGATGATATGATGTAAAGTATAAAATGTAATAACTGATATAGTTCTTTGTTTAAAGATTATTCATTTATTATTATATGTTGTTCCGCTGCGAATTGTGAGATTCTGATGTTGTTCTGTTGTTTTCTGTTCCGTTCTATTTTCTCTGTCATTTTCTATTCTCTATTTTCCATTTTCTTTCTGTTCCATTGTTCTATTCTATTCTCTTTTCTCTCTATTTTCCGTCTTCTTATCTCTTCTTCTCTCTTTTTCTTTTCTTAAATTCTTTTTAAAAACCCTCAGTGTTCGGTTTTCCGTCGTTCGATTGCTCGGCAGTCGATAAAGTGAGTATCGATGTTGAATTTTCGGAAGACGAAGAATCGGGTCCTGACAAAAATCCATTTGTATCCTTCACTATTCATCTTCTTTTGACTCTGGAGCATTTCATAACTCCGCTTCGAATGATCTTTCTAGTAAGTCGGCAGTCACGCCAATTTCAAATTGAATTGAAAAAAGAAGGGGGAAAACTCCTTTACAAATTAGCATCGATTCACCATAGATTTATATCTATCCTTGGTTTAGATGCTAATATCTTTTGTTATTCCAAACTCTAACTCTCGAGATCGAATGTAGATTTACCCTAGAAAATCCACATTGATCTTATTCTTTAAGTCAAGGTTGACCCGGTTAAGGTTGCCCGTTATTTATTTAAGTTAATCCACCTCCCTATTTTGTTATTTAATCATCTTGTCTTTTGTTTCCAATCTATTCTTCTAAACATTTTGAATTGTACTTGTATATCTATGTTTTGTTTTATATATTGTGTTGTTTGGGTTGTTGATGTTGATTTGGGTTTCCGATCGATTCGTCTGATCAACGCTATCGATAGGATTTCTAAAACACTTTGACAGAACAAACTGACACGGTATTATTTTAAAATTTGGTCAATGAAATAAAATTTTGATATATAAGTAAATTTATGGAACTTAATAAACTGATTTAAATTGATTATTTGAAGTGATAATACTTAATTTATCATTTATTGTCCTATAAATGAATTTATAAATAGTTGTTTATAAATTGATTTGGGAACTGAAATGAATTTAAAACAAGAAATTTGAGAATTTGATTTCCAATGGTTTCAAACCTTTTGTTCAAAAAGTTTTAAAAGGGATATATTTTTTAAAGTATTTTCAAATAGAAATTTGTTTCCAAAGAATTTTAAAGTTTAAAATTAGTGCTCTTCTCATTGTCGCTGGGAAATAACTTCGGTGATGATCGCGACATCATCGACGTTCATTTTCGAGTTTCAAAGTAAAGAGACTGTTCTGTAGTCTTGCTACAGTTTTGTTTCGGGGGAATTTAATTGATTTGAATTTCTAAAATATGACTTGATTTATAATATATATAGATACATGATTGAAATTTGATTTGACATATTATATATATATTATTACTTATCTCTAAATGGTTTGGAGAAATCGAAAATACAATTCTTAAATTTTATTTTAAATAATAATTTCAATTATAAAAAGAGAATCAAAAATTTGGATAAATGATTAAAACTTGAGAGAATTGAATTGGAAAGTTTTATTTGTATAATATAATTGCATTCAAATATAACTTACCTTAATTTCAGAAGTTAACAATGTAATTGGATAATATACAATATAAAAAGATTTTATAAATGTAATTTGAGTGGTTATAATAAATGTTATACACTTAAATTTTAATTATAAAATGATTAACAGGGGTAAATATAATAAAGGGTAATTGAATATCTTACAATAAAATGATGTTAAAAGAACTAAGAATGAAAGAAAGCAGTTATAATAAGTGTAAGTATGTTTAACATAAGCGATAAATATAGTGGGAGGAATAAATTTAATTTTAATTAGGAATAAAGAAGAATTAAATTTATTAATTACATTGTGAGTGTAATAAATGATTATTTTTCAAACCCATGGTTTTAAAAACTGTTAATTTAAGATGATTGGATAATAAGATAATGAAATTTGGAATAGTTAAGATTTACTTAACTTGTGTAAAGATTTATTCTCTATTTAAGTTGAAATTTCCATACTTTCAAATTTATTTCCTTATTTTGTTTTTCAAACTATCTTTTGGTTGTCCTTATCATCCTTATCTTGCTATAGACTGGTATAGGCATCTTTGTATAATCTTTGATAATCTTTGGTACTCATTTGAATCTATTTTGCGTGCTTGAGTTCTTGATTTTGGAGAATCTTGGAAAGATCATCTCCACCTTGTTAAACATACCTGTAACAATAGTTATCAGGTATAATTTAAATCTCCTTGTCATCTTGTCCTAATCTTATTTCACTCTATTTTTTTTCTGTGTTTTCCCGTTCCTCATTCCTTTTCGGGGACGAAAAGTATTGAGTGGGGGAGAGTGTAACAACCCTGTATTTTGTGATTTTTTTTTTTGTATATTTTAATTATTTTAATTAAATTTTGATTTAAAAACTTATTTTTTTTTGAATGATTAATTTTGTTACTTTAAATATAAACTTTAGTTTTGATATGAATTATCATTCCAAAGCATGACTAAAAAGATAATTTTCCAAAAAGTGAATTTTGGTCAAATTAATCAAACTTTGACTTTTAATTTAAATTTTTAAAAGTTTGAAAATTTAAATTTTTACATAAAATTTTAAGAACACAGCTTTTCGTTTCGTTGAAAACGAATTTAAATTGCAAAAGTTATACTGTTTTCAATATTGTGTGTATATTGGGTTATTCAGCAATAGTCTTTATTTTAAATTTTATAAATGACATTTTATTTGATATATCTTATTCCAACTTGTATATTTATGTTATATTATGTATACTTTGACTTTTGGATATTTTTAAAATGATAATAGAATTTTTCAAAAATTTACTGTATTTATTTCCTATTTTTTAAGGCTGTTTTCTTATTTTCTACTATTTTCTTCATTAAAATTATATTTAAATTTATTTATTTTTTTATTTGTTTTGTGAATGTACTTTTATTTATATTATTATTTATGTTTAAAAATATATTACAAGCTCATATGAATTTTCTAAAATTTATTTCATGTAATTTCAAATTTTCTACACTAGTTTACTATTTTAGCTATTTTCTTTAATTCAACTTTATATATTTAATAAATATTATAAATATATATATTTATATTTTGATAAATTTTCGAAATCTTATCTGTTATTATTATTAATTCCAGAATATCAAGTTATGTAAACAAATTTAAGAAGTTTGAAAGGTTTAAAGGCTAAGAAACGTAATGTCGTTTCACGTTTCTTTTACAGTTTCTTTCGTCATCAATTCATCAGTTATTTTAGCCACTCCTTACTTTATTTATTTATTTATTTTATACATTCAATTTTATTTGTTGTGTTTATACTTTATTAATATTAATTTTATATGTATTTTGATTAAAAATAGATTTTTCCAAAGATTATTTGGGTTGTTTCAATTTATTTAGCCTAGTTTCACATATATTGATATTTTCTTTATATAAATTATATAATTTAAAATGTATTTATTTATTTTTCTTATTTACATTATTTTTGAGATTATTTATCTATTTTATCAGGTTTTTTATGTATTTACAAAATAGAAAATAGAAATTTAAAAGGCCTTAAACTTTCTATCTTCCTATGAGCCTTTATAGTCCACCCTTTTACTTTTAACCTAACCTTTCACCAATTAACCCTAACTATTCCTCTTTTTTTTTCTCCAGCCGACTTCCTCCTGTTATTCACGAATTTTCAAAGCTCCAAAACCCTAAAAATCATGGCCTCCATCTTGAAGAAATTTTTTTAGGTAAATTCCTCTTTTCTTTCTACTTTTTCTCCTATTTCTATGCAAATTTGCCTTGCTTTCTCCCCTGATTGGAGCGGCTTTCCCCCTTGCTCCACGGACACCACCCCCTTCCATCTCTTCCCGACCATCACCACCATCTAAGCCTACAGCCATGACCATGGCCAAACACCCCTTGATGGTCAAACTCTTCCAAATGCAACCAAAAGCCTAGATCTATGCTTGTTTGGCCTTTTCTTGCTCATCCACTTCAACCACCACCCTAAACATCACCATAGCAGCAACCACCACCTCTGACCTGATCATCACACACCCCTCCAACCTCTGTCCAGATCTGAAACATCAAGAGCCAAGCCAAACAATGCATGTAGACGAGCCTTGTGGTGCACCAAAACTACACTATGTTGCCTAGTCTCTTGATATTCTTATGTTGTAACTTCCTCCACATGTTCTAGCCTTTATGCCATGCATTCCTATGATCAAACCTGAGCCAAAGTCATGTAAAACCTGACCTAAATAAACCCCTAGGTCGTGCAAAAGAACAGAGAAAGCAAGGCAAAAGTCATTGCATTCATATCTCTTTATATTCCTTTTTATTTCAAAGTTATTTCATATCTAGTTTTATTGAATTTGTGTTTGTTTGGATATTTTGTTTTGGGTTGTAACACAAGTTCTAAGCTTGGATCTCTTCCGACTTGAGCCTATTGTTGTGTCATCGTGCCTTCTGGAATCAATTGTGTCATTGGTATTGAAATCTCCAGCCATAAAAGGTGAGTAAAACTCACACGATGTTTATACTTATGCAGTTGTGAAACAACAACAATTAAATGTGTAGAATTTTATGTGATCTTATAACTGACTGTGATTATTTATATATGATGTTAAACCTGTTAAATTTAATGTCATATCATCTGTTATTATATATATGTTGTTACTGTTCATTCATATCTGTTTATCACCATTGCAAGTTCCCTGTAGACTAGAATCACTATGGGTTGAAATGATACATACCCGAACGGACTTTAGAATAGGGAAAAATCGTTATGGGCTAAAATGATAGGCCTGAATGATTTTCAAATTTATTTCTTTTACTTGGGACTGCGGGTTTGAAATGATAAAACCCGGATTTTTCTTTGTAAATTAAGGGTTGAAATGATATATTACCCGTATCACTTTACCTAGCGTAGAAAATTATATACAGGCCCGTAGTTAAAATATGTTTGTCTAAAATGTTTAAAATATTTTAGAAATGTAATTATTATAATATTTTGATTTAAAATTTATTAAAAATAATTTTTGTAAAGTATTATTGATTTTCTGAACAATTGTAAGTGAAATGAATTAATGAAAAGTTAGAAAATTTTGAACGTAAGTTATTTTGGAAAATTTGATTTAATTATTATTGAAAATTAAATTGAATATGAAATTATGATAAATTTATGATAATTTGAATTTAAATGAATTAAAAGTGATTTTATATCATATTAATGATTTTTAACAAATTTGAAATGTGAAATGAAAGAATATTTTAAGTTGAAATTTTGAAATATAACTAAAATTGGAAATTTATGAAATTGAATTAAAAGTGAACTTTTAGTTAAGTAAATAAAAATAAAATTAAGTTATATTTGAGAATTTGAACTTAAGTGTTAAGTTTAAATTTAATGTAATGGATTTAAAATTGAACATTGCAATTTAATAAGTGAATTATTATTAAACCTTGATTTTTGAATGGAAATTTAACTTTATAAGATCATGAACTTGAGGAAAAATTAAATGATGTTATAAATGTGAAAATGTATGATTTTATAAGTTAAGAATGTTTTAAATAAAAATATAATTGGTTGAGAAATTATATTGAATATTTGAAGTTAATTGACTGTATTTTTGAAATGCTATTAATTACAATGTAAATGATATTACAGCATTTGAAAATGCTGTAGTTGATGATAATGAACTAAAAAGCTAAATTGAATTAAAAGCTATTATAGCAATTTTTGTAAGTGCCATAAATTGTTGAATTTAACTAAGTTTATTCGAAATTTAAGTAAACCCTATTAAAATGATGTCTTTTGTTTACTCCATTTTAAAATGTTGTCTTATGTAAACCCTATTATAGCAATTTTTTATTTACTCCATTTTAAAATGTTGTCTTTTGTTAAATTGAACTGTTTTGAATGTATTTTTCCGTAGCGTTTTCTAAATGCCACGAAAAGTGAATTTTCACTACTTTGATAAACTTAAGTGAATAAATGAACTTTGAAAGTTGAAAATTTTGGAAATTTAATAATTTAATTATTAAACGTAATAACTTTATTTTAATGATTAAAAATGATTTTTGGAATATATACTGTTTTGAAATATGGATTGAAATGATATTTTAAATTGAATAAAATGAATAATGATTTGAAATGAATGTGGTTTCAAAAAGATATGATATTTTGATATATTAAATGATTGAAATGTGGTTTTGAAAACATATGATATTTTGATATATTAAAATGGTTTGAAAATGGAGTTTTGAAAGATATGATATTTTGATATTAAAATGATTTGAAAAGAAGGTCCGAAAGATATGATATTTTGGAATGATTTAATCTTTATTTTGATAAAGATTTGGGTTGAAATAATATTTTATTTTGAAGTATAAATATTGTTTTAAAAGGTTATAACTACGGGTTATAATAACGATTGGTTGTTAAAGAGACCGGGATCGGATATTGTCTTATAGCCGGCCAATACCGAAAACCACTTTAACAACTATGTACGCGGTGGAGATTCCAGAATGAAGTAGGATGGTGGCGACGTTCTCGAGGTATATTACGTGGACCCAACTCCCGTGAGTTGGCATATATGACTAAAACAGGAGCTATACCGGGCTACACAAAGGGTCGCACCCTTTCATCGAGCATGCTCCATCGGAAACCATTCTATTACTGTTGTGATTCGATTCGGTGGCGCCACTTCGATTCGGGGGTATTGTTCGAGGTGGTCGGAAGCTGCTGGCTTGTCGTCACCACCGGTCTGGGAGTGCAACCGGTGTATCCACCCTGGCATTACCTCGCGTGCCGTGTCATATCCTTATATCGAGCCCACTACGATTTTGGTTTTAAAGATCCGACCGCGTTAAGGTTCACCGTCCCCTTAACGCTATTTTCTATATGATTATACTTTACTGATTAGACACTACTGTATATAGCGCAATATACTACATAGTAAATAGTTTAACGGATCCTTAGAGGATGGGCGGTCCGAAGCATCTTCTAAGTTACTTGTACCTTTACTACAGTTCACTTGAGTTGGTTTACATTGTATAAGTATGTATGTCCTGACTCGAGTGTTTGTATTTTTATTTACGCTCGGGTCAGCCTGAGTTATTCACAGATTTGGATTTCCACTTTCTGGAGATTGGAATCGCTGGAGATTATTTGAAACCTGTTGTTCCTTTCAGCTCTTGTATTAGTTGACATCTATGAAGTGAGACTTCTTTTGTACTTTATTTCCTCTGTTGTATTTTATGTAACTCTGATATTTTTATATAGTAGCTTCATGAACTACTATCTCTTTTTACTTCCGCTGCATTATTATTACTCTGTGTCTATGATCTGTGATTTTTATTTGCTGTGTATTCTGAGATTTGCCAAATTTTTAATTACAACGCGGTATTTTGAGCAATTCAATTCCGGCATGAGTGTCTACCTATACACTTATAATGGATGCGAATGGTTGAAAATATCGGGTCGTTACAAAACCCCTTGCAGAAAATAGATTTTGTTGAATTCATTTCAGATTAGGCATTTTAGAAAATTTGATTTCATAATTACTTTTTGATTTGATCTTAAATGACTACATTAACTAATCTGATCCCTACTGATTATCGAAAAGATAAATAGTGATTGAAATAGTGATGAGTGTCGATATTAATCATATATTATGACTTGAGATGGTATATTTTGTAAATTTCTTTAAAAATTTAAACCAAATTTATAATAACTTTTGTTGGTAAAAATTCCATTACCATCTCTATTTCTATCATACTTCTAACGACCATCACTCATCATAATCCAATACAGTATGTCAAAATGTCATTTTTAATTTAATTAGCAATAAAAACATCCAAAGTATTCACTCTCATTTAAAAGTCCTCACGGTTATGCATGGGTGAATTACTTAGAATATTTGATTATGTGCTTTCATGCTCGCTTAAAAGTCCTCACGATTATGCATGTATGGAACACATATCAAAATTGATTATTAGATAGACAAGTTGATTCTAATCCTATTTAAAAGTCCTTACAGTTATGCATGGTTAGAAGATGCTTGAAATTCATTTTTTTACAAAAATTGGAAATACTACTAATCTCATTTAAAACTCTTAACGGTTATGCATGGTTAGTAAGTATTCAAATTCCTAATATAAATATACCACAAATATACACAACCATATGGTTTTATATGCCGACATCACTCCTATCACTCTGAAGTGGAATATGCGTCTAATAGAGCATCTATGATTTTTGTTTGACTTTTTTCATTGAAATTTAATACTTATACTAGTTTGGGTAATAATGTTGTATTAATGATTATCACTTTATCTCTATTTTTCTAACACTATTACTCTTTTGCTGATAACAAAAGGGGGAGAGAGAAGTTAAGATTTTGACAAATAAGTCAAGTCATATTTTTTATTTGCATATTCCCATCTAGGTTCATTTGCATATTTTTATTTTCATGCATATATAAAGGGAGAGCTTTATTATAGAGAGGGAGCATTCAAATAGGGGGAGCAAATAGAATTCATCAATGACCGAATACTTTTAATAAATTCAAATTTTAACATATGTTTGTTATCATTAAAAGGGGGAGATTGTTGAATACGCCAGTATATAATTTTTGTTTGATGATAATAAACATACATATATATTCATTTAAATGTATTTTTCACATAATTAAATAAATATTTGATGAATAAAATAAATAACTCAGAATTCATATTTAAACAAATATTTTATTCAAACAAATATTTTATTACAAATTCAAATAGTATAAATTTAAGCTCTTACATAACATTTACACGTTGCCATTTTACAACACAATTTCAAGCACATCACTAATTTCAATTTTCAATTTATCATCTCATTACATATCACTCATTCACTCGTATTTGTTCTTCGAATCTATTCCATTTTGTATCCTCGATCTGAATTATCTGCAAAATAAACACTGACGTGGTAAAATTAGAAAAGAAATATTTTGCAATGTACCATAAAGTGTGTGTTTTGAAAATTTTATTTGCCTCAGTTATTTGGGTTGTTCATCATCATTTATTTTGAATTCATCTTACACAAATCGCTTGTAACACGCATAGTGTATCACTGTATATGTCACAAGGCCATGCACACCGATATACACTTGATAAAATTGCAGGGACGGGTAAGCACAAGGTCAAACCCAAGCTAAAGGCTGGATTCAACTCAAGTGCATATGAGTCTCGACCAACATGAAAACAAAAACCAGTACAACAAGATATATACGCAAAGACAAGTGTGTCAAGGCTTCAAGTTCAAAGAAAATGAACAGTACAGACTCAAAGACACTTGAAGAGCAATGCGAGCAGCACTTCAACAGAGAATGTAACTCAAAGACATGAGTGCCAACTACACCAGAAACAGGCCAGGCCAGTGCAGTTAAAACAAAGTGGCGAATTGAATGGATGTTGCAAAATGAAACATAGACTACATGGGGAACAAGTGCACAAGAACTACTATAGTAAACACACATGAAGATACACATGTATGCATATATATGCATACACACACACCCCCCAGCCTTACAACATACAACATGGCAAAGTGGTAAACCAACAAGTGAATCTAGATCAGACATGCACAAACAAAGTCTCAAAGCTTCAAAAATGCTCATATGAACATATACACCACAAACACAAGACCATATTCATAGGCATGTGTGAACACAAGTGGAACCACAAACCAGACCCTATAGACCAGGTTTATTCGACTCATACGCAATCCATATTTCAAGTTCAACATGAATGAACTCCTTCCAAATAAACAATTTAGGCCAAACCAGACCCCGTGAATACATATGAAGGCATAGGAGATAAGTGTACACAAATGCAAACATTCTGGGATGAACCAGATCATTAAAGAACCATGACTACTCTACATAATTCAAAGGCAAACACAAGGCCTGTAACAACACATATATACACACATACATATGTATGTATGTACATATATGGTCAGATACAAAGCAGTATATGAAGCAACACAACAACAATGACTCAAGTCCAAAAACATGTAACATGAAGATCTCAATCAATAAGAACTCAGATCAACTGCAAGAGAAAGAAGACTAAGGTGATAGCCAACAAGATAGAAGCTCAAAGTTACAAGGGCAACATGAACTGAACAATCTCAAAAAATCGAAAAAACAAGTCCGGACTGCAAATGTATAAAGAGCAACAACCATGAACAATCAATGAAACCAAGTACTCAAAACAGCCAGTGGCTACAGACTCAAGTTACAAAGAGACTCAATAAAAAATGCATATGAAATAGAGATGTATGCATACACATGAAACCAGAACTGATGCCAATCTCACACACACACATACATACATGTATGTATGTATATACATGGAAATACCCTGTAAACCAATTTCGAGCAAGGGAGCAGCAAGCTCAATGGACCAGAAACATCAACCAATTGTACAGGGACATGGTTTAAGAGACATGTACAAAGCAGTAGGCCTGGACTACAATCTCAACAATGCAGAACAGTTCAATAATGCATGCAAACAAGAAACACACAAGACCTGCAACCAATTGTACAATGTCCAAATCAATGTCCACATGAAAACACACCAGACTCAATATAACAGATGAAATAGTGGAACATGATGAACACAGATACAGACAAGTTTACAGTTCTTCCTGTGAAGTAGTAGTTTGATGAACAAGTCAAGGTTAAAAAGAACAGAGCTAATTTGAATTCATGGAGTAATTGAACAAGTCAATCAAAATTTACCCAAAAATTATCCCAAAAATTAAAATGCTGAACTCATAGGAAAAAGAACGGAATCGAATTGAAAACTATTCAAGCAAATTCAACAATGAGCAAGTCAGAGATCACAACACTCATTCGATTAAAAAATCATGGCTAAAGTAAATTCATGAAGAATTCATAAAGATTTATATGAATGAAAATTTAGGGATTTTATCCCTATAAATTAAACCCTTTACATCATTGGCAAATACATGAGTTCGATCCCAAGAAAATCAACAGAGCAATTAAGTCGAGCTTAAGTAAAATCGAAAAGAAGCAAAAATCAATTACCAATTTCTATGCATTTGAACTTGTCACTTAAAGAAGATGAGAAAGGATTAAACTGATCGAAAAGCTTCAAATTGAATTGAGAGTATACCATCGGAGGATTCGAGCTTCTAACCTCCATTCGACGACTTCAATTTTGAGCAAAACCCCAAAATTACGCAAGCCCTCCAGACCGGGGTGATAAAGGTGTTAGTCCGTGAGATGATGGTTATGATGACAACAACCTTAGAATAGATTATAAAATATAAATACTAACAGTATAAGTTTAGATATATACGTATATGCAGGATTTAACCATCCAGGTACCAAGAATGAAGACTGTACAGTATAGAGATTCAAGATATTGAGATAGAAGACTCATGAGTATCAAGATTATCAAGAGTTCAAGATTTCAAAAAGTATTTTTTATTAGGAATTTTTGTTAAACTCGTAGAAAAGCACTGGCATCTTAAAATCCAATTTATTCATGGAATGGAATCCACTTCGAGCCTGTTAAAGGGATGGAACCCTAAGTAGGATGGAACCTACGAAAAATCTAGTGGAACATTGTTTTGTATCCACTAACTTTTTATTCAAAATGATTTTTCAGAATTATATCCTGTTTTCAAAAATGATTTCAAAACCTTCCTTTTAAAAAGCATCAAAAACATCTATCCTGATTTCAAATACTTTTAGCCTCAAAATAATCTTGAATTTCAAAATCAAATTATCCTTGGTTTTAAACTATCTTTTAAAATAAAAGTATATTTAATTTTTTAATATTTATATATTTAGATTTAAATATAAAATTATAGTAAAATTATATATACATATATTATTCTTTATATTTACTTATGTATTTCAATTATAGTCAAGTATATTTATAAAGTTTAAAATAGTTTTAATATAAGATAAAGGTTATTTTCAAAGAAAATCAAAACACCAAAAATCCCCTTGGGACGTCGACATACTCATGTACCCCATGTCGACATGGTGTCAATTGAGTTCAAAATTTAAATTTCAAAAGAAGTGTCTATTCGTCATAACTCTTCACGAATGGACATGGCTGTTGTTCTTCTATAAATAGGGGTTAGTTTCAACGAATTTTAATTCAGTTTTTCTGGTTTTTCACTCCTCTTCTTCTTCCATATTTCTATATACATATTCTTACCATTACTCTGCCGAAATCAACATTGAATCTAACTAGATTATCTCTGGTTTGATTCTCTATCACTATCTCAACAAGATCCTCGGTGCTATTCAGAGTTATAGGCCTTTTGTAATCAACTTAGCGATAAAAGGTGTGATTGTGGCCTTGGAAATCAATCAAGCGAGATAATGTGTGATTTAGCCTTGGGAAATCAATTGGGTTAACTTGTTGCCCTGGAAATCAAGTATCTCTACCGAAAGGATTATGATTCTGGAGGGTGAACCTCATTGCCTTGAAATTGAGGGTGTAATTGTAAAGATTGTTTTTTGAAAGGAAATCCGTACTTGTGTGCGGGACTGGATGTAGGGTAGCTCCGAACCAGTATAAAATTCGGTGTGTTCTTTCCTTTACTGCTTTTACTTTATATTTGCATTTGTGTTTGATTATGTGATCATATCCGTGTCTGAATATTGCATACATTTGTGTTCAAATTAACAAAAACTCAAAAAGATTTAACAATTCTCTAAAACACTATTCACCCCCCTCTAGTGTTTATTCTAACCTTAAGATCCTTAATCCGCATTTCTCACAAAAGAGAATAAGGCGGCCATGATAATAAGAGAAAAAACATTCAACTTTTGTAATCAGAGCTATAGGCGTTTTGTAATCAACTTAGCGAGAAAAGGTGTGATTGTGGCCTTGGAAATCAATCAAGCGGGATAAGGTGTGATTGTAGCCATGGAAAATCAATTGGGTGAACTTGTTGCCTGGAAAATCAAGTATCTCTATCCAGAGGATTGTGATTCTGGAGGGTGTACCTCGTTGCCTTGAAATCGAGGGTGTAATTGTAAAGATTTTTTTTTGTAAGGAAATCCGTACTTGTGTGCGGGATTAGATGTAGGGTAACTCCGAACCAGTATAAAATCCGATGTGTTCTTTCCTTTACTGCTTTTAATTTATATTTGCATCTGTGTTTGATTCTGTGATCATATCCGTGTCTGAATATTGCATATATTTGTGTTTAAATTAACAAAAACTCAAAAAGATTTAACAATTCTCTAAAACACTATTCACCCCCACTCTAGTGTTTATTCTAGCCTTAAGATCCTTAATCCGCATTTCTCACATTTGGTATCAGAGCAAGGTTTTCAAAGTTTCATAATCTGATTTTTGAAAAAGTTTTCAAAATGGCTAGCAACACTGGTATTGTTAGTAACACTAGTATCCTTGTCACTAGTTCATTTGTAGAAGGTCAGTCTATTGTCAGACCACCACTTTTTAATGGCAGTAGCTATGCATATTGGGCATGTAGGATGAAAATATATTTACAATCTATAAGATTTGACACTTGGAATATCACACAAATCGAATATTCTGAACCCGCAACTGATTTTGCATAGTGGACCGGTGAGCAAAAGACTGTTGCACAAAATAATTCTAAAGCAATGAATATTCTGTTTTGTTCACCAGATAGAAATGAATTTAATAGAGTGTCAGTTTGTAAGTCTGCATATGAAATCTGGAAAACTTTTCAAGTGACTCACGAAGGAACAAGCAAAGTTAAAAAACCAAAATTTCCATGCTCTCAAATTCATTTCAATTATTTAAAATGAATCCTAATGAGTCTATTTCAGATATGTATAGAAGATTTTAGGATATTGTGCATTCTTTAATATCCTTAGGAAAGGAAATTTCTAAAGAAGATCGAGTCAGAAAATTTTTATATTCTCTTACTCCAAAATGGGATCAAATGACACTTGCGATCGAAGAGGCAAATGACATCAATACCTTAAAGATAGAAGAATTAATTGGAAATCTAATGTCATTTGAAGTCCAAATGATCGGGAAATGAGAAAGTAAAGAATATGAAAAGAAATCAATGGCATTCAATGCATTGACCGATGGATCAGACTCAAACAGTCATAATGATGAAGAGATAGACTTTATGACCAGAAATTTTAGGAAATTCCTGAAATACAGAAAGATGAATAATCTCAAGAGAAACAACTATAAGAACTCTGGAAATCAGAATGTAATGCCAAATAATGTCAAATGTTTCAACTGTGATGAACCAGGCCATATCAAAAGAGACTGTCCTTATCTAGATAGGCAAAATCCTCCTATAAACAATGATTCAGTAAAGAAACGGAAGCGTGCATTTACTGCTACTCTAGATGACTCAGACTCGTCCTCAAGCGATGATGATCAGAAGATAGATAATTCAAATTTGTGTTTCACGGCAGTTCAAGATTTCGACGAAATCAGAGAAATGGACTCAGTAAAAAGTACACATTTACAAAATAATTGGTTAAAATTGCATGCTTAGAATTAGATGTTTGATTGCTTGATTTATTGATTTTGAATTGGTGTGTTATTTGAATTTTAAATTTTTTACTATTATTTTATTATTTTTATTATTATTTTATTATTTTTATTATTATTTTCATAGTATAATAATATATTGAAAATACTATAATTCTAATAATATTCTAGATATATATATACATTAAATATAATAAGTATGTGTGTGTGTGTGTATTAGAGTACTTAGGAAAAATAAATCACAAAAATTCATGGGCATATGTCGACATGGTCCCCACCATGATGTCGACATGGGTACCAGAATTTGAAGTTTAAAATTTGAATTCAAATGGTTGAATTTCCCTCCACCTTTTCACTTCATTCAATTCTTTGAAAAAACATCTTTTGACCAGAGAACATGTCCTTCGAAAATCTATTTATTCACTGTCTTTTATCATATCTTTTTACTCTCATTTTCAAATTCAAACTCTCTCTTCAAAACTTCAAGCTCTCTACTCTCTACTTTAATGGCTTCTTCATGCAACCCCTACACCATGAGAATTTCTAGAAAGATAAAAGAGCAACTCTTCAATGATCCGGAGGCAATAAAAGCATACATCAATTATGCTAGTTATGCCAAAGTCCATCCTGGAAAGTTTGCTATCTTTCAAGATTTTTCTTCTTATGAAATTGATTCTCTTTTTGCAAACAATTAAATTCTTAGTCTTATTGATGCTTCTCAAAATGATTTTGTTTGCTATCCAAACCTTGTCAAAATTTTCTATGCAAATTTAAACCGTGGACTTTATAATGAAAATGAGGATGAAATTTGGAGTACTGTCAAAGGCACTAGAATTGTTTTTAATTGTGATCTTTTGGGTACCATTCTCAATTGCAAGAGTACGGGAATGGATCTTTCTAATTTTAAAATCAATAAAAATGATCGTGAGACATTTCATCACATTTTCGAAGGGAATGATAATTTTGAATTCAAAAATCAAAATTTTCGACCAAAAGCAAGAATTGTCAATCTTCTTTTGCAACATACCTTGACCCCAAGATCGGGAAATTTTAACAATCCTACTTCAAAAGTTTGCAAAGAACTTTTTGCTATTTTTGGAAATTATGACATTAATTGGGCGTAAGTTATTTTGGATGAACTTCGTCCTAAAAATCTTGAAATAAGTGAGAACACTTTGTATCATGGAATTTATCTCACTCGGATTTTTAACTATTTTGGAGTGGATTTCAAAGGTGAAGAATTTGTTTCTAGAAAAGTTTTCAATCATTCCAACATTTCTCTTATGAAAATTCCATTTGTTTTTCAACCATATGAGACTCTTGCCGAAAAGGAAGAGCGTTTGGCTCATGAGGAAATGGAAGAAGAGGAAGAGGAAGAAGACGGGGATGAATTGGAAATTGAAGAAGAAGAAGAAGGTGAAACCTCTTTGGAAAGCATCTACTATCCTCCTAATCCATCCAACAAAACCCTTCTCAAAAACCAAAAGACGATTGTTGAGAATCAACGGATTCTTAAACGATCCGTTAGTAAGAAGTTGGACAAAATTTCATCCAAGATGAACAAGTTCAATTCCAAAGTCAGTAAGAAACTTGGACTTTCTTCATCATCATCCTCTAACTAGTTCTACCTTTTTGTATCTAGTTGTTTTTGTTTTAGTTTATTTTGATTTGAATGTTCGTGTAGTTCTTTATGATTAATCGTTGTATCATCTTAGTATGAAATGAAATGGAATTTCTTTCTATTATCTAGCTTGTCTTATCTCCAGAATAAATGTTAGTATATTATATATATACACACACACACAATTATTTACAAAATCAAAATAGATCATCAAATTTCACTACACCATGTTGACATACCCAATATGACCATATCGACATGTACTAGTCAGAAATGACAATTCATTTTGAATTTGAAATTTGAATAACTACCATATGTCTATTCATTTGAAACGAATTCCTACACCTATAAATACCTATTTCTTCCAGAATTCATCACTGAATATTATTTCTTATCTTCTCTATCTCTCATTCTTCTCACAATTTCAAATATGGCTAATCCAATTCATAACTTATCCGAAAATCTTGAAGAAACTCTTAATTCGTTCAAGAATATTCTCTCGTTCATTCTTCGTAACCAACGACACTTAGAATTGAGTCAAATGCAGATGATCAAGGAGCAAGAAAGGCATTTCGATGCAATGCGATAGATGATTTCCTCCCTACACAAGGATGATAACGAAGCACATCCTCCAGTCTCTCTCACTAACGACAATGAAAATTGGGATGCTATTAAGGCAGACCCTATCTTTGGAGAAGGAGGATGGGTGGAAGTTCGTCGTAACGTTTGATTTTATTTGGTTGCTTTGTTTGAATTGTTTACTTTGATTGATTTCATTTCATTTGCTTTGGCTTGGTTTGATATTGATTGATATTTGGTGTGGATTGATGTTTGTTGTACAAAACATGTATAATTATACATTGATATGTATATAATCTTTGATTCATTATTATGACTATCAGTATAATTATATCTTAATTCCATATTCCATTATATAAGTTTATTAATGCAGGTATTTTAGTCCAAGAATGAGGGGGAGTTATATAGTTTGGTGTTATATAGTTTAGAGTTATTTTTTTTGTTGATGACAAAGGGGGAGAAGTATAAAATATGGTACTTAGGCATAGATTAAGGGGGAGTTATTAGGATAGAAGTAATATTTTATAAACAAAGGTTGTCATCATCAAAAAGGGGGAGATTGTTAGTCCGTGAGATGATGGTTTTGATGACAACAACCTTAGAATAGATTATAAAATATAAATACTAACAGTATAAGTTTAGATATATATGTATATCCAGGATTTAACCACAAGAACGAAGACTGCACAGTATAGAGATTCAAGATATCAAGATTGAAGACTCACGAGTACCAAGAATATCAAGATTATCAAGAGTTCAAGATTTCAACTAATTTACTTTTTAATTAGAAATTTTGTTAAAACTCCTAGAAAAGCACCAGCATCTTAAAATCCAATTTATTCGTGGAATGGAATCCACTTCGAGCCTGTTAAAGGGATGGAACCCTAAGTACGATGGAACCTACGAAAAATCTAGTGGAACATTATTTTGTATCCACTAACTTTTTATTAAAAATGATTTTTCAAAATTATATCATGTTTTCAAAAATGATTTCAAAACCTTCCTTTTAAAAAGCATCAAAAACATCTATCCTGATTTCAAATACTTTTAGCCTTAAAATAATCTTAAATTTCAAAATCAAATTATCCTTGGTTTTAAACAAACTTTTAAAATAAAAGTATATTTAATTTTTTTAATATTTATATATTTAGATTTAAATATAAAATTATAGTAAAATTCTATATATGTATATTCTTTATATTTACTTATGTATTTTAATTATAGTCAAGTATATTTATAAAGTTTAAAATAGTTTTAATATAAGATAAAGGTAATTTTCAAAGAAAATCAAAACACCAAAAATCCCCTTGGGACGTTGACATACTCAAGTACCCCATGTCGACATGCTGTCAGTTGAGTTCAAAATTTAAATTTCAAAAGAGGTGTCTATTCATCATAACTCTTCACGAATGGACATGGCTGTTGTTCTTCTATAAATAAGGGTTAGTTTCAACGAATTTTAATTCAGTTTTTCTGGTTTTTCACTCCTCTTCTTCTTCCATATTTCTATATACATATTCTTACCATTACTCTGCCGAAATCAACATTGAATCTAACTAGATTATCTCTGCTTTGATTCTCTATCACTATCTCAACAAGATCCTCGGTGCTATTCAGAGTTATAGGCTTTTTGTAATCAACTTAGCGATAAAAGGTGTGATTGTGGCCTTGGAAATCAATCAAGCGAGATAATGTGTGATTTAGCCTTGGGAAATCAATTGGGTTAACTTGTTGCCCTGGAAATCAAGTATCTCTACCGAAAGGATTATGATTCTGGAGGGTGAACCTCATTGCCTTGAAATTGAGGGTGTAATTGTAAAGATTGTTTTTTGAAAGGAAATCTGTACTTGTGTGCGGGACTGGATGTAGGGTAGCTCCGAACCAGTATAAAATTCGGTGTGTTCTTTCCTTTACTGCTTTTACTTTATATTTGCATTTGTGTTTGATTATGTGATCATATCTGTGTCTGAATATTGCATACATTTGTGTTCAAATTAACAAAAACTCAAAAAGATTTAACAATTCTCTAAAACACTATTCACCCCCCTCTAGTGTTTATTCTAACCTTAAGATCCTTAATCCGCATTTCTCACAAAAGAGAATAAGGCGGCCATGATAATAAGAGAAAAAACATTCAACTTTTATCTTTTAATTTTTGGGCCGGTCATTTTTATTTGGGCTTCAATATATCATATAGGATTTTGTCTAGTTATCGTTGTAATTTTATTTTTTAATTTAATTTACTTTTATATTTTGGTGAATTTTTACGAACTACAGTGGTGTAGTCCGAGAATTCACAACTCAGTGGCTGAGTTTTGGCAGATTTTTGAGTGTAGAGTTAGGTTAGTCTTTAGCGGATGTCGCAAGTTTACATGTGTAAGCGGTTGACTATTTAATTTCTAGTAGAACCCTTGAGGGCAGCGCGTAGGCAAGGTTTTGCCAAAGCTGGGTAAATCTGTGTTGTTCTATTTCTGTTTTTTTATTCTGCTATTATCTGTGCCACAATTATTATATATATTTCCGCATTAATTTTTATTTTTATAAGTATCACCCTATTCACCCCTCCCCCCCACCTCTAGGGTGAAATCGGTCCTACAGCTTTTTTCTAAAATTCCATTTGCAGCCGTTGGTTATGTCATCATTAGGATGTGTAAGCCCATGTATGCTAAACTCCATACTTTGTTTTCATACAAAAAATCTATTTCAAATTTCATAGCTCTAAGCCATAGTGAAGGGTCTTTGTGATATTGTGCACCTTGAAATAAGACAGGAGTGTAAACATCTAATACGTAGTCCTCCTTCTCGCCACCCACGAGAAAATCGTAGTATTTCTCTAATGGTTGAGATTCCCTACTAGATCTTCTAATAGGTTGTGCGTTTTTCTATATGTGTGAATCTGGTTCTTTTAATAGTTGGGCTTACGTATTAATTTCTCAGGTCTTATCCAAATCTACGCTTTGATGTTATTTTATTTTAACAGAAATTCATTTTCTAAAAAGACAACATGTCGTGAAGAAATAACCTTTTGTTCCTTGGTATTGAAGAAAATATATCCCACTAAGCCCTTGGGATATCCTACAAATTCACACAACCATTGATCTTGCCTTGAGTTTACTGCGACCAACATTCTTAACGTAGGATGAAAAGCCCCACATCTATTTAAGTTAGGGTTTCTTCCTACATCACATCTCTTATAGGGTCTTAGGCATAGATTTAATAGGCATCAAATTCAAAATATGTGCTGCGGTTGGTAAACTATGTATCTTTTTTGTATTGTTGGAGCTCTTGTCCAATATAAGGACCTCCTTGATCGGATCGAAGTATTTCAATCTTATAGTTCATCTGATTTTCAACCTTATTTTTATATTCAATAATTTTATCATAAATGTTGGAATTGTTCTTCATAAGATACACATATCATATTCTTGAGAAATCGTCTGTAAAGATTATAAAGTAAGAAGCATTATCTTTGGTAACTATCGAAATTAGGCCATATACCTCAGTATGTTTGAGACCCAAAAGTTTGTCAACTCTTTCATTGCTCCCACTAAAGGGGTGCTTGGTTATTTTTCCTTTAAGGCACGACTCACACGATCAAATGATTCAGAATCGAATGACGGTAGAAAACCTTCGATTTTCAATTTGTGTAGTCGTTTCTCACTTATATGACCTAGCCTATATTGCCAAAGATATTTATTATTTATGTCGACATTAGAATAGTTATTCACATCACAAACATAATGAGCATTAATCACACATATTCCATTGTCTAAAACACCATTGTAGACTTTATTTCCATTCAACATAATGTTCATAACATTATTAACATAATGAAAAATATATCCAATCTAAGACAATCAAGACATAGAAATAATATCGAAAATAAAGCTTTTTATATAACAACAATTATTTAAAATTAAAACTAATTAAGTTGGAAAAGCTAAATGATAATCTTCAATCGACGTTGCATCTACTAGAGATCCATTAGCAACTCGAAGTCACATTTCTCCCTTCCTACATGATGTCAATTCCTAAGTACCTATAAAAAATTACAAATATGACTTTCAAATCCAGTATCTAAAACCAAATACAATTAATTGATTGCAAAATGATTTTGAATCATAAATATACATATAGGAGGATATGAACTATTTTGTTTCTTCTCTTTAACCATCTTCAAGTACTCTGGACGTTCCACTTCCAAGGACCATGCTTGTGATAGTGATGACACTTGCCCTTGTCAGTTGGAGCATTCTTCTTATTCTTCCTATTAACCTTTTTCCACTTCTTTGAACCTTTTGAAGATGATGCTTTACCCTCAACCGTGAGCACCACACTTCCTTAGATGAAGACTCGGTTAATATCAAAATATCGAGCAACTCCATAAGGCTTACATTCAACTAGTTCATATTATAGTTTAATAAGAACAACTCAAACCTATGGAGTAAGCGACTCTAAGATCAAGTCCACTTGTAGTTCGTTGCTTATCATCACGTCTAATTGAGAAGTATATAATTATAGTCTTTCATCATTAAGACACGATCTTCCACTTTCATGCCCTTCGACATCTTCAGGTTTCCTCGTAAGTTTATACCTTGCGGAATTAGACTGCTCCCTAGACAAAGCTTTGAGGCTATTGTGGATTTGATGGACATTCATGTTTTTCATGTTATCTCTGCAATGGTTTGTCTAATGTAGATAGCATACAGACTTGGGTGATTTCTAGGTCTGTTACCAATTTGTTATAAGCAATTTTAAGTTTGGGGACTACATCTTTAGTGGGTCTAACCCTTGGAGGTTTAGTTATCGATGACCATAAGTGTTCGTATGTGAGCGTTATCTTATTTCTCTTAGCCAGTTTATGGAGTCATGTCCGTTGAGTTTGTTGTTTTCAAATGACAACTTAGATGTAACATTTTGTGCAAATTTAATTTACTAGATTAGCGTATTAATTCATAGTAGATGTTCTTAGAATATTAGTATAGTTAAACATAACATTTCATTTTACTAATAAGCTCCCAATAGACTTTTATGTTTCTCAAAAACCTATGAAGAAACAAAGAAATTTTTTAACTTCTCTAGTGGGTGTTAGGACTTGTTTGTCTTGTGATCCTGACCTGGAGTTTTCTCAACAAATTATAAGTGCACAAACAATGGATAACACTATTGGTTGTATCATATACAATTTTTAACTCACTATCCTTGTCTTAATCTTATTTCGACCTTGGGTTCGCTCAAGATTTGCTCAACAAATTGAAAGATATTATTCACTCGTACCTACCATTTTGCGGTGGCTTAAGTATAGTATATGCTTATTGTGTTTGCTCAACAAACACATATAGCTATCTTTCCTCGTCTAGTCTATATATCAATAATACTACACACAACATCTCTAGTTTGAATTTGCTCAACAAGTAGAAAGTATGCAAGTAATTTATTAATATATAAATATAGTGGACAAATTTCATATAAAAATTCGTAACCTTTAATATATTTAATTAGTTGATATCGAATAATGAAATAACATATTTCTTGAGAGATACCCTCGTGATTCAAGCATCAGACACATTCGAAATCACGGTATACATACTATATGTATTTATTTATTCCTCAAATCTAATTAGGGTTTCTTTATTATTATTTTACTAAGGCAAGCCATTTTTATAGTGACTACATTACTTTTTATAAAACTTAAAAACTAAGTGTGGGGCTGAATACCACTACAACCACAGAGAAAAAAAGTAAAGGAGTGACATTGACTACACCAATCACTATAAATATAACAACAATACAATATCACAAGACACGGATTAAGAGAAAACAATCCATCTGAATCTCTTAGATATATTAGAGCCAATTGACCCCTTCGACTAGGCTACAGCGGTAGCATCTAGTAACGGTCTGATAATAACCCACGAGGAGACATTAGAGCCTAATGTTTATTTCCCATCCCTATTCCATTTCATCTAATAGTAGCTCTCTATTGTGATCACCCAATTGCCCTTCCACTGTAATAGAAAGACATCTTTAACTGGAACATAATATACACATCGGAGGTCCGGAATGTCATTGAAAATGAATTCAAAAAATTTCATCTGGATCGGAACACATTACATAACTTTTAATTTTGCAATTTAATTAAATTATATAAAAATCTTATGTATAATATTATATTAATTTTACTAATTAAACCATATTTAATTTAATTTAATTAATTAAGATTTTTATTGATTATATATCATTCAATTCAACATTTTAGATTGAATATGTACACTATAACATTTATATTTATACACATATATCGTAATATATATATATATACACATACATATATATGTATTTTTAGTTTTTATTATATATTAATTTACATTTCATTAATTTACTTAATTAAAAAAAATTAATTATTTATTATTTATTTTGAAAATTATACATACATACATCATCTTAAATATTTCAAGATAACGTAGCATATATCATTATATAAGTTATTTAATTTAGACAGCTGACTAATTATTTTATTAATCTAATTATTATTTTTATAATAATTTTCAAAATTTTATTGATAAATTTTCAAAACTATTTTTATAATTATCTTATAGCATTTATAAATTTTCACTTATTTTAAATTGAACCTCTTAAATTTAAAATTTTATTTTAATTTAAGAACAGATTTTGAAAATTGGTCCAAGACCTGAATTCAAATTGGGTCGTTCATACTATGGATAAATTTCGGGCTTACTTCACCTTTCGGACTAGGGTGGTAGCTAGGTAGGACATGGTACTTGATTATCCAAACTCAACCAAGAAACTACTTTTCTAAACACCCACTAAATGGGTAAGCTTAATTAGTAGGCCCTAATACTGCTAATTTAGACACAACATGTAACATCCTCGCCTCTAGACCTATACCATCCAAGAGTATTACAAAGTAGTACAATCGAATAGAACAAAGAATAAGGTGATATGGGGTACACACATGAATATTCCCTTGAACTAACACTGGTACGTCTTAAAACATTAAATAAATATCTCACATATACATG
Organism: Allium cepa; assembly: GCA_030765085.1. Taxonomy (NCBI): domain Eukaryota; kingdom Viridiplantae; phylum Streptophyta; class Magnoliopsida; order Asparagales; family Amaryllidaceae; genus Allium; species Allium cepa. Next base: position 722,778,244 of record CM060929.1, on the reverse strand, counting down.
CACAGTATCGCTACAAAGCAATAAACATGTGTGTCTATAGGATAAAGCAAAGCATGATATACAAAAAATATCAGAGATCACAGAGTCAGTAGCAGCAATAAGATATAATATATAAAATATAAAAGGTATATATACATAACAATGTCAAATACATATAGGAGTCAATACATTATAAAATAATACACTACAATGCTGAATATCTAGTCGTCTCTAAGCCCAGAAAAATACATGCGAGTTTCATAGTCCTTGTACCTGAAATGTCTCGAACTGACCCGAGCATTATATAAATAACAAGCATGTCAGACTATATCTAAATATATGGGTCAATACACAGATATTTCTATACATAGTATAATGGTGATGACATACTAACAATAGTGTAAGATAATAGCAACACATTCAAAATCTAGCATAAAGATGTCATCACCTATATAAAACACATCAAATTAGAATTCACATAAAATAACATCGTATGGGAGAATCATCCATATCATGAAATCACTATCAAATCTAGAAACAAACAATAATGAGATATTCTCAAGTGAAGTTAGGCAATAACGAAGTCTGCCCAAAATATCTCTTAATCTCATATTATAAAACGCCATCATCAAATAGTTGGATATATGGGAGCTGACTGCAGTTTAGACTCATCTAGTCTCTATTCTAGTCAATTCATTATAGGACAGAGACATATAGGCCAATCCACTACACACTCATCCGGTCTCTATTCTAGTCAATTCATTATAGGACAGAGACATATAGACCAATCCACTACACACATATACCATGAATCTAACGGGAGACTAATAGCCGGCTACCACAAACTCTATTCTAGGAACGCAGGTCTACTCGCCAACTATAGAGTAACCGTCTATTCCTATCGCCTTCAAGGTATACGCCAATCTACTACACTCACATACCCTAAACCAAATATGGAGATTGATAGCCGCCTACCGTAAGCTTGCTCTAGGAACCCAGGAATACTCACTAACCGTAGAGTACCGTCTATTCCTACAGTCTTCTGTTACCTCGACGGACATCGTGACCCCATCCACCACTGACTCGTCTATGCATAGCCTCAGTCATGACCCTGCTTTGCCTAATGGCAACATACTGCTAGCCTAAGAGACCCAAAGGGCTATATGCAACAAACCATTACTACTACCAATATCATGATCCACATCAAATAGACATATAACTATGGTGTCGTGGATCTGGGGTGTGACCCCACGATCAGGCCGCCAGGGTGGATACCTCCAATCTGGTTCACTATCGAAAATAAAGGAAGCTGGACACAAAGTAGATGGTCATGTTGTACCCATACCCTATAGTAATAAATACCTCTAATAATAGACTGATGCACATCTCTCATAAGTCACTACCTGACTATACGATACTCCACACTGAGTATAACATACATATATGAGTGTAATCTCCATTTGAGTGATATTTACTTGCAATGAATAATCAAATGAATAACATAACAACGTCTCACACCACCACATGTTATTAGGATGATTACTTAAGGCTCATAAATTGCACTTGATCCATACTAGATATTTCTACATGATAAGTCCAAAGAATAACTGAGAAAGTGTTACCGAAAGTCCTATACTAGACAGTATCACTAAACCATTTATTCAAATTTCTCATCACATAGAAATGAAATCTCATAATCAAATATAAAATGTCATCACTGTATCATATTAAAACACTAATCAAATTTATCTCAATGGTGAAGCATTCACAATATAGAAATCTGTATAAGAAATAAGAAATCAAAAGATATAGAAATCAAATTTAAATCCCAATTTTAATGCAAACATTGAAAATACAAAGTTCGACATAATATTTCTTTAAACAATTAAATTAAGTATTCAAATACACACACATACACACATATAGCACACTTTAGTAATTTATAGCTAATCATATCACTAGTGAAATACACATTAAAATACTTGAAATATTTCATGTTTTTCGCAATTTACTAATCTTTTAAATAATTAATTAAAAGAAAATAGAAAAATCTTCTTTTTAATAAATTAATAATTTTGAAAAAACTTTTTTTCGATCAAAATATATTCTAAAATTAATAAAACTATTAAAACATTTATTAAATAATTTAACCATATTTATATAATATAAAAATAAAGATTTAAAAAACTAAAATTTACTTTCAATTAAAAATAGCTAAATTAAATTAAATTTGGTAAAACATTTATGAAATACTTTTAAATTTCAAAATACTTAAATAATTCTTTTACATCACATTTCAAACTGTAACGACCCTGAAATTCAGACCCAGTTTAAAATTTTAAAAATTGCTTATTTAGTGTAGAATTTCAAATTTTCACAAACAAATTCCGATGCTATTCAAACTTCATATTTGGAATGCGTCTAATTAAACATAGCAACTGGTAAATTTTCGTTCGAAAATATGGAAGTTCATTTCGTGCGTAGATTTACTTCAATTTAAATCAGTTAGTAATTGATGAAAATAAACCGTTTTCGAAACCTAAATATTTTTACATAGAAAAATTCTAAATCGTCTTCTGAGCAAGACGTCATTTTTCGTTTTTCCAAATTCGGATTTCTTTAGCTCCATCGATCTTATTTGTCGACGTTTTACTGCATTTTCCTTCAGTAGAAAATTTTGGATTTTTATAATTCAATCATATCACTAATATCTGTATACCGTTTTGGTCATCTCATCGTGCCGATCTCTGTGGTATATTCAATTTTGTATTTTGAAGTCCGATACACAGCATAATCCGTGAGAAACGATTTCGTATCAGTACCATTTTATAATCTTTTGATTTCTTCTCTCTTTTCAGTTACCCACGTGAACTGAAAGGCTGATTAATTTCAGCCAGCTGTGTTAGATTGAGACATTTGCTTTTCCCGTGGGTTCAAACTTTATTATGTTTAGTCTTTTCATTTTTTTCTTTCGTTTCCAACACTAAAGAAATAGTATACATCTTCATATCCAGGCTTTTCATTTTTCCCTGTACACATTTCATTTCTTCTTCCAAATATACCTGCGCATCTCACATTTCATTTTTGACAAAGCTCTTCCACATTTCTTCCTCCTATTTCCGATCTTCACTCTTATATAAAAAAAAATTGTTTTTCAAACGATGGATTGCATACAGATACATTCCACCTCCTGCCTCAGTAGCCAACCACCGCCTGTCCCCTATCCTCTCCGATCATAACTTCATCCACAAAGCCTCCCAGCTTCCCAACCGAGCACAACAAACCTTCACCTCCGATCTCACTTCCGACCACCTCTCCATTTCCCCTCCCGCTAGATCACCCCGGTCCCAACAGCCACCTGCTCCTCCACACTTCGCCAAACCCTATGGCTGATCACCCTTCATCCTGTAGCCTCGCCATTAGCACCAAACCGCTTCTCCATGACCGGCCTACCCATGCTAGCAACTGTCGTTCGCACCCTCCAGCCTAGTGCCTAACCCAACCCACGAGCCACGCAACCAAAAGCCGCCCGCTCTCTCTCCTCACGCCAGATCCACGCGCGACCTCTTCCCCCGTGAAGCAACCAAGCCTCGGCCTACAGTCTCTGCCATCACCCTCTAGCCTCCTCTCCGCCGAGCCTCCACCCGATTGGCGAAATCCATGCTTGTTTTCCCTCCTTCCACTTCGGTTGCTGCTCACCTCTCCCTCGACCACGCCTAGCCTCGTTACTCTTCCATGAATATTAGATGTAAGCTTTTACTAAGTATACTTATATAATACTGATGATATGTTTTAAGTGTGTTGAAGTCTAAGTGTATATATGTTGATGTGTATAAATTTTATAATCTGCAATTCATATATGCTCATAGTATATGTTACTTTATAAAGAGGTCTATAATAATCTGCAACTTTATTTTGAAATTTGGCAAGACAATAGGGTATATGTCGTTTCAGTTTATTTTATATTATAGGTATGTATATATATGTTTTAAATCGATTCCAAAAAAAAAAATATGTATATAGTTTATATATGCTTTGCAGTACGATATGTGTTTAAAACGTGTGTGTTTTGTATAAAATGTTTTATTTGTTTTAAAGTATATAAGTGTAATGCATATGTTTTAAGATTGCTGTGATTTATATTTTGCCTATAAAGTGGTTGTCTGAAGCCTATTTTAATACTAAAGAAATGTACTTTGCAGAAACATGTTTTGATGTTATATTAGTAATATGTTTACAAGGTTCCATTTATATAAAACTGTGAGTCACATTTCCATTTAGAATATATGTTTAATATAAAGTATATTTACCGGATTAGAGCCTGTATATATATATTAGCAAGTACGTATTATATCGTTTGAAGTCAGTTAATATAAATTATGTTTAAGTCCGATGGTTATAGTTTTCAGTTACACATGTTTATCAATTTACTGGTTTATATATATACAATATATTATGTTGTATTGGTTGAATATTTCAGTATATTGTATGCATACGTTATTGGTTATATATATATATGATATGTATATATGTATTATAGTCTGTATATAAAGTGTTTGTGTGTAAAGTTAGACAAGCTTAAATATAACCTTTTGGATATAAGTAATTGTTTATGTTGGATTTATATCTCAAAGTTACTATATTTTGTATAAGTGGTATTTGATATGGTATAATGAACATATACTATACATGTAAGTATTTGTACCTTTAAAATATATATATATATATATATATATATATAGGTATGTATGTACGTATGCGTTTTGACATATATTGCATATATGTCTGATTTAATATACATGTCCTAATTCGAAACTATGACTTTCGAAAACCATATACATACATTTAATTTTATATATATTTAAGTTGGAATATGATTTCCTTTTATATATTGTTATATATAGCGTTATATATGAATTCACTTATACCATTCATTCTATCGACCCAGTTCTGATTATTTCGTCTATTCGTATTATCAGTTGTCCGTCAAATTCGTGCCAACCTTGTTTGCTTGGATTCGAAATTCAGTGTCTGTATCAATATGCGTATCCGTGTCGTCTTCTCGTTCTCTCTAACCTCGAAAGGTGAGCAATCACTCACGATTAATGTTCTTTTATTTATTAAATTTGATTGCAATTGAAACGACAATTGAAATATGCTGCTGTTGTTTATTGCACTGTTATTTATGTATTAGTTCACCTTTGACATCTGATACATTAGCTGTTACTTATGCAATGACAATCCAGTTTGGTTGATAATTGATTGATTGTGTGATATTGACATTGGATGTTGAATTGTTAAAATTGTAAGTAATAAATAAATTGAAATTGAATTTGACGTAGGATAATTAAAATTCGAACCGACATATATGTTGAATTTGATTAGTTAAATTTGACCCTTTTAATTGTTAAATTAATTGACATGTAGAATAGCGATAAATTACACTTTGAACCATTGAACGTATATTGGATTGATTGTTGTAGTATGAAATTGAAATTTAATGACAAGTGAAAAACCGTATAAAATAATAGTGTAATAATAATTAATCTACATGAAATGATAGTGTAGTTTCTAGAAATAATTATATTAATTCGCATAAATAACAATGCGAATTAATACGGTTATTTCGGGATTATTTGAATTGATTATTGTATTGTTATTGATTGTCGTAATTGCTTGTTTATTTACTTTGACACTATCCCAGTTATCACACCGCAAGTTCCCTTTGCTATGCTTTGATTTTTGAATTGAAATGGAATCGGGTTGAAATGATAAATACCCAAATGAACTTGACTTAGGATAGAAAATTAAATAAAACCCGATTGGTCAATAATTTGATTTAAAATAAAATAATGATTTTATTTGAGTAAAGAATATGGTTTTGAAATGAAATTGGAATTTGAATTTAATGAAAGGACAATGTTAATATTTAAAATCTGAAACGAATATTTACATATTAGTTGTTGAAAGAGCGTTGTTTTAAAATTAATTATCGACAATAAAAATTTGGAATTGTTCATTGAATTAAGTTGAAATGATTTAATAATTAAATTTGAATTTATAATTAAGTTGAAATTATTAAGTTTTGAAATTATCAATAATTAAGATTGAAATTATTTAATAATTGAATAAGATTGAATTATTTGATAAGTGAATAAAAATTGAATTCTTCGATAAGAGATTGAACTTTTGAATAAGTGAATTTGAACTTCGTTAATAAATGAAATTGGGTTTCTTTATTTATTAAGTTTTGGAAAAATTATTTAAGTAAGTTAAAGTGAAATTTGATTTCTCGAATATATGAAATTTAATTTCTTTTATTAATTGAGTTTTGAAATTGGTAACTATGTAAAGAATAAGTTAAATTGAATTTCTTAACAAGAAATAAATGTGTTTTATTGAAATTAATGTAAGAATTGTAATTTAAGGAATTTGATTTGACAAATTTAATTTAATTAAATTTGTAAGTTTGATATAATGAAGTTAACTTAAGTGATGGATTTTATGACTTGGAAATTTAAAAAGAATTGTTTGGATGTTAAATTAACTTAACGAATATTGAATAAAAGCGATAAATAAATTTAAATTGATTTGAATGTTGAATTTAATTAATTTAAGTAATTTCGGAATAAAACTTATGTACGAACTTGAATCAATATTTGAATTGTTTAAAAATAATTTGAAATTGAATTATAAGCTTTTGAAATGGTAATTTGGAAGCTTTGAAATGTAAATTATGGAAATTGATATAGAAAGACATATGGAATGCTATTACGAATTCTAATTGAAATTGAAATTGATTGTTTTGAAATATATTAAACGACCAATCAGTGTAATAAATACGTAGTTATTAAAGAGACCGGGATCGGATATGGACATACTCTCTGTCGATACCAAAACCCACTTTAATAACTATTATACGTGGAGTGCTGATCCAGAATGAAGTGGATGGTTTGGTGAACGCGTTGATTGAAGAAAGAGAACGATATTGGATGATCCCTGACATGACTAAAACAGGAGCCGCGCCGGGCCATTGAGGTTCGCCACCTCTAGCGGACACACTTCTTCGATACCATATCTATTTCTTTTGTGATTCAATTTGGGTGCACCCTTGATTTAGGAGTGTTGTTTCGCGGTGTTGAGGTAGCTGCTGGCTATGCTCAACATCAGTCCGGATCACGCAACTACTAGTATCCTAGTTGGTATCGCCTCATGTACCTTGTCGTACTGATTATCCTATACGCGACCACTACGTTTTGTTTTGTGTTATACCTATGGGGTACCCCCTGATAACCACTAGTTTACGGTGGGGTTTACGGTGCTGTATAGACTATGGCATTATAAAATGTGTTAAGGGGGATAATGGTAACGCCTTAATACTATTTTGATACTTTATATTACTGATAGACATTATCTACTTAGCGTACATTACTACCTAGTAGATAGTTTAACGGATCCTTAGAAGATGATTATTCCAACGTCCTTTGAGTTACTTGTATTTCGATTGCTATTTCACTTGAGTTGAATTTATTGATATGAGAATCTTAATCCTGACTCGAGTGTTTTGTGTTTTGCTTTACGCTCGGGTCAGACTGAGTGGTTCAGCTTTGAGACTCACCTTTGGAGTTGGGGCTTTGCTTGAAGATCCAGCCATCTATTCTGCTTTCAGTATTCGATGATTCCAGTGATGTATTCTGATTTGTATCTGATGTATCTTATTACTCTTTTGTTGTACACTCTGATGTATCTTATATATTTACATAGTAGCTTCATGAACTACTATCTCTTTTATTTCCGCTGCATATTATTACTCTGTGTCTGTGATTCTATGACTATTTATTTACTGTATATCTCAGTTTTGCCAAATTTAAATTAACAATTCGGTATTTTGAATTATTCAAATCTGACATGTGCGGATGTGAATAGTCCAAAATAGCGGGTCGTTACTGTTGGTATCAGAGCTTTTGGTAGCTCTAGGCAAAACTTAGCATATAGGGTAAATGTATTTACAGAATCACTCCCACTCGAGTTTCAATCTCTTCTTTTTGACTCAATTCCTTTGAACTTTGGAACGCTCCCTCGGTTCCAAAATTCATTCTCGTCCCTCGCTATTCGTCTTCTTTCAATTCTGGAGTATTCCATAACTCCACTTCGACTAACCTTTATAATGAACCGGCGGTCTCGCCAAACTTCGAATGATTTGTAAAGGGGTGAAACTCCTTTACAATAAGCATTGATTTACCGGAGATTTCTGTATCCTCGGTTTACGATGCTATCTATCTCCTGCAATACCTGAATTCTATTTCTTGAGATCGAATGTTGATTTACCTCGGAATTCTACATCGATCTTATTCTTTAAGCCATGGTCAATCCGGTTAAGGTTGCCCGCGATATATATAAACTTATCAGGCTTCCTATTTTGTTATTTAATTATCTATCTTTGTTTCAAACCTATTTTCGAATCAAATTCTCTTTGATTTGATTTCCATCAAGTTAAAATCTCTATACTTGCTTTGAAATCCACTGTTGTATCGTCAAGCGAGGAAGTATCTTTGAAAATTAATATTAAAAATGTTTTACACATATTGTGTTGTTTGAGTTGTTGATGTTTATTTGGGTTTTCGATCGATTCGTCTGATCAACGCTATCGATAGGATTTCTTAAACACTTGAACATAACAAACTGACACAATAGTATTTTCGAATTTGGTGAATAAAACAGTTTTGTACGATTATATTATATAAGTATAAATTTCTCTGAAATCAAATTGTTAATTTGTTGTCTGGGATAATAATAAATGAATTTATTAAGCTTGTTTATATTTTGATTGGAATTCAAATGGATTTAAATTAGAATTTGAGAATTTAATTTCCGGTGATTTCAAACTTGGCTTTAAAGTTTTAAAAGGTATATTGCTTAAAGTATTTTCGAATAAAAATCTTTTCAAAGAAATTTTAGATGTTTAAATCAGTGCTCTTCTCTTTGTCGCTGGGAAATAATTTCGGTGATGACGGCCGCATCATCGACATTTATTTTCGAGTTTCGAAGTGGAGAGACTATTCTGTAGCTTTGCTACGGTTTGTTTTGAAAAATAAATTGATTTGAATTTCTAAACATTACTTGATTTATAATATATATTGCATATTTTAAATTTGATTTGATATATTATGAATATATATATTTATTTTATCTCAAGTTGTTTGAAGCTAATCAGAAATTAATTCTTAAAATTTGTTGAAGGATAATTTTACAATTTTAAATGAAGCCAAATTATTTTATATAAATACTTAGCTTGGAATAACTGAATTGTAAAATTTTATTTGTATAATACTCAATTGCATTATATATCACTTACCTAAAATTTTTTTTAAAAAAAAGTTAATTAAGTAACTGAATATTATACAGTAGAAAATGATATCAAAGGAATTTTTAATAAATTGAGTAGTTATAATAAATGTAAATATACTTAATATATATGTGATAGGGTATATTAAGTAAAATAAATTTAATAATAATTTGGAATAAAAAAGAATTAAATTTGCCAAAGAAGGTTTGATTATAATAAATGACTTCAAATTTATGATCTTTGAAGTTGTTAATTTAAGAAATTGGATAATATATAATATAAATTGTCTTTATAAATAAAATGTAAGTGCGTATAATAAATGTTATTCACTTAAATTCTAATTATAAATGTTTATGAGATAAGTGGAATAAGTTAAATAAATAACAGGTATGATTAATAGAAGAAAATTTTGTTTTGGAAGTTAATAAATTAAACTAAATCAATATCTTGAATTAATTGAATTTAAATTGAATTTCATTTGAAAGGAATCTTTTGTACCTAACATTAATATATGTGAAATCAAATCAATTTTATGAAAATCTTGAATTTAAAGTCAAATTGTTAAATATTAATTAATTTAAATTGAAATTTCTATGGTTTAAATTAAATGTTTATTTTGCAATTTAAGTCTATTTCTTCTGGTTGTTTCTATTCTCCTACCTCTTTCCTTTTTGGGGACGAAAAGTTTTGAGTGGGGGAGAATGTAACGACCCTGAAATTCAGACCCAGTTTAAAATTTTAAAAATTGCTTATTTAGTGTAGAATTTCGAATTTTCACAAACAAATTCCGATGCTATTCAAACTTCATATTTGGAATGCGTCTAATTAAACATAGCAACTGGTAAATTTTCGTTCGAAAATATGGAAGTTCATTTCGTGCGTAGATTTACTTCAATTTAAATCAGTTAGTAATCGATGAAAATAAACCGTTTTCGAAACCTAAATATTTTTATATAGAAAAATTCTAAATCGTCTTCTGAGCAAGACGTCATTTTTTGTTTTTCCAAATTCGGATTTCTTTAGCTCCGTCGATCTTATTTTTCGACGTTTTACTGCATTTTCCTTCAGTAGAAAATTTCGGATTTTTATAATTCGATCGTATCACTAATATCTGTATACCGTTTTGGTCATCTCATCGTCCCGATCTCTGTGGTATATTCAATTTTGTATTTTGAAGTCCGATACGCAGCATTATCCGTGAGAAACGATTTCGTATCGGTACCATTTTATAATCTTTTGATTTCTTCTCTCTTTTCAGTTACCCACGTGAACTGAAAGGCTGATTAATTTCAGCCAGCTGTGTTAGATTGAGACATTTGCTTTTCCCGTGGGTTAAAACTTTATTATGTTTAGTCTTTTCATTTTTTTCTTTCGTTTCCAACACTAAAGAAATAATGTACATCTTCATATCCAGGCTTTTCAATTTTCCCTGTACACATTTCATTTCTTCTTCCCAAATATACCTACGCATCTCACATTTCATTTTTGACAAGCTCTTCCACTTTTCTTCCTCCCATTTCTGATCTTCACTCTTATAAAAAAAAAGAATTTTTGTTTTTCAAACGATGGATTGCGTACAGATACATTCCACCTCCTGCCTCAGTAGCCAACCACCGCCTGTCCCATATCCTCTCCGATCGTAACTTCATCCACAAAGCCTCCCAGCTTCCCAACCGAGCACAACAAACCTTCACCTCCGCTCTCACTTCCGACCACCTCTCCATTTCCCCTCCCGCTAGCTCACCCCGGTCCCAACAGCCACCTGCTCCTCCACACTTCGCCAAACCCTATGGCCGATCACCCTTCATCCCGTAGCCTCGCCATTAGCACCGACCCCCTTCTCCATGACCGGCCTACCCATGCTAGCAACTGTCATTCACACCCTCCAGCCTAGTGCCTAACCCAACCCACGAGCCACGCAACCAAAAGCTGCCTGCTCTCTCTCCTCACGCCAGATCCACGCGCGACCACTTCCCCCGTGAAGCAACCAAGCCTCGGCCTACAGTCTCTGCCATCACCCTCTAACCACCTCTCCGCCGAGCCTCCACCCGATTGGCGAAACCCAGGCTTGTTTTCCCTCCTTCCACTTCGGTTGCTGCTCACCTCTCCCTCGACCACGCCCAGCCTCGTTCCTCTTCCATGAATATTAGATGTAAGCTTTTACTAAGTATACTTATATAATACTGATGATATGTTTTAAGTGTGTTGAAGCTATGTGTATATATGTTGTTGTGTATAAATTTTATAATCTGCAATTCATATATGCTCATAGTATATGTTACTTTATAAAGAGGTCTATAATAATCTGCAATTTTATTTTGAAATTTGGCAAGACAATAGGGTATATGTCGTTTCAATTTATTTTATATTATAGGTATGTATATATATGTTTTAAATCGATTCCAAAAAAAAAATTATATATGTATATAGTTTATATATGCTTTGCAGTACGATATGTGTTTAAAACGTGTGTGTTTTGTATAAAATGTTTTATTTGTCTTAAAGTATATAAGTGTAATGCATATGTTTTAAGATTACTGTGATTTATATTTTGCCTATAAAGTGGTTGTCTGAAGCCTATTTTAATACTAAAGAAATGTACTTTGCAGAAACATGTTTTGATGTTATATTAGTAATATGTTTACAAGATTCCATTTATATAAAACTGTGAGTCACATTTCCATTTAGAATATATGTTTAATATGTAGTATATTTACTGGATTAGAGCCTGTATATATATTAGCAAGTACGTATTATATGGTTTGAAGTCAGTTAAAATAAATTATGTTTAAGTCCGATGGTTTTTTCAGTTACACATGTTTATCAATTTACTGGTTTATATATATACAATATATTATGTTGTAATGGTTGAATATTTCAGTATATTGTATGCATACGTTATCGGTTATATATATATATATGATATGTATATATGTATTATAGTCTGTATATAAAGTGTTTGTGTGTAAAGTTAGACAAGCTTAAATATAACCTTTTGGATATAAGTAATTGTTTATGTTGGATTTATATCTCAAAGTTACTATATTTTGTATAAGTGGTATTTGATATGGTATAATGAACATATACTATACATGTAAGTATTTGTACCTTTAAAATATATATATATAGGTATGTATGTATGCGTTTTGACATATATTGCATATATGTCTGATTTCATATACGTGTCCTAATTCGAAACTATGACTTTCGAAAACCATATACATACATTTAATTTAATATATATTTAAGTTGGAATATGATTTCCTTTTATATATTGTTATATATAGCGTTATATATGAATTCACTTATACCATTCATTCTATCGACCCAGTTCTGATTATTTCGTCTATTCGTATTATCAGTTGTCCGTCAAATTCGTGCCAACCTTGTTTGCTTGGATTCGAAATTCAGTGTCCGTATCAGTGTGCGTATCCGTGTCGTCTTCTCGTTCTCTCTAACCTCGAAAGGTGAGCAATCACTCACGATTAATGTTCTTTTATTTATTAAATTTGATTGCAATTGAAACGACAATTGAAATATGCTGCTGTTATTTATTGCACTGTTATTTATGTATTAGTTCACCTTTGACATCTGACACATTAGTTGTTACTTATGCAATGACAATCCAGTTTGGTTGATAATTGATTGATTGTGTGATGTTGACATTGGATTTTGAATTGTTAAAATTGTAAGTAATAAATAAATTGAAATTGAATATGACGTAGGATAATTAAAATTCGAACCGACATATATGTTGAATTTGATTAGTTAAATTTGACCCTTTTAATTATTAAATTAATTGACATGTAGAATAGCGATAAATTACACCTTGAACCATTGAACGTATATTGGATTGATTGTTGTAGTATGAAATTGAAATTTAATGACAAGTGAAAAACCGTATAAAATAATAGTGTAATAATCTTTAATCTACATGAAATGATAGTGTAGTTTCTAGAAATAATTATATTAATTCGCACAAATAACAATGCGAATTAATACGGTTATTTCGGGATTATTTGAATTGATTATTGTATTGTTATTGATTGTCGTTATTGCTTGTTTATTTACTTTGACACTATCCCAGTTATCACACTGCAAGTTCCCTTTGCTATGCTTTGATTTTTGAATTGAAATGGAATCGGGTTGAAATGATAAATACCCAAATGAACTTGACTTAGGATAGAAAATTAAATAAAACCCTATTGGTCAATAATTTGATTTAAAATAAAATAATGATTTTATTTGAGTAAAGAATAAGGTTTTGAAACGAAATTGGAATTTGAATTTAATGAAAGGAAAATTTTAATATTTAAAATCTGAAACGAATATTTACATATTAGTTGTTGAAAGAGCGTTATTTTAAAATTAATTATTGACAATAAAAATTTGGAATTATTCATTGAACTAAGTTGAAATGATTTAATAATTAAATTTGAATTTATAATTAAGTTGAAATTATTATGTTTTGAAATTATCAATAATTAAGATTGAAATTATTTAATAATTGAATAAGATTGAATTATTTGATAAGTGAATAAAAATTGAATTCTTTGATAAGAGATTTAACTTTTGATTAAGTGAATTTGAACTTCGTTAATAAATGAAATTGGGTTTCTTTATTTATTAAGTTTTGGAAAAATTATTTAAGTAAGTTAAAGTGAAATTTGATTTCTCGAATATATGAAATTTAATTTCTTTTATTAATTGAGTTTTGAAATTGGTAACTATGTAAAGAATAAGTTAAATTGAATTTCTTAACAAGAAATAAATGTGTTTTATTGAAATTAATGTAAGAATTGTAATTTAAGGAATTTGATTTGACAAATTTAATTTAATTAAATTTGTAAGTTTGATATAATGAAGTTAACTTAAGTGATGAATTTTATGACTTGGAAATTTAAAAAGAATTGTTTTGGATGTTAAATTAACTTAACGAATATTGAATAAAAGCGATAAATAAATTTAAATTGATTTGAATGTTGAATTTAATTAATTTAAGTAATTTCGGAATAAAATTTATGTACGAACTTGAATCAATATTTGAATTGTTTAAAAATAATTTGAAATTGAATTATAAGCTTTTGAAATGGTAATTTGGAAGCTTTGAAATATAAATTATGGAAATTGATATAGAAAGACATATGGAATGCTATTACGAATTCTAATTGAAATTGAAATTGATTGTTTTGAAATATATTAAACGACCAATCGGTGTAATAAATACGTAGTTATTAAAGAGACCGGGATCGGATATGGACATACTCTCTGTCGATACCGAAACCCACTTTAATAACTATTATATGTGGAGTGTTGATCCAGAATGAAGTGGATGGTTTGGTGAACGCGTTGATTGAAGAAAGAGAACGATATTGGATGACCCCCGACATGACTAAAACAGGAGCCGCGCCAGGCCATTGAGGTTCGCCACCTCTAGCGGACACACTTCTTCGATACCATATCTATTACTTTTGTGATTCAATTTGGGTGCACCCTTGATTTGGGAGTGTTGTTTCGCGGTGTTGAGGTAGCTGCTGGCTATGCTCAACATCAGTCCGGATCACGCAACTACTAGTATCCTAGTTGGTATCGCCTCATGTACCTTGTCATACTGATTATCCTATTCACGACCACTATGTTTTGTTTTGTGTTATACCTATGGGGTACCCCCTGATAACCACTAGTTTATGGTGGGGTTTACGGTGCTGTATAGACTATGGCATTATAAAATGTGTTAAGGGGGATAATGGTAACGCCTTAACACTATTTTGATACTTTATATTACTGATAGACATTATCTACTTAGCGTACATTACTACCTAGTAGATAGTTTAACGGATCCTTAGAGGATGATTATTCCAACGTCCTTTGAGTTACTTGTATTTCGATTGCTATTTCACTTGAGTTGGATTTATTGATATGAGAATCTTAATCCTGACTCGAGTGTTTTGTGTTTTGCTTTACGCTCGGGTCAGACTGAGTGGTTCAGCTTTGAGACTCACCTTTAGAGTTGGAGCTTTGCTTGAAGATCCAACCATCTATTCTGCTTTCAGTATTCGATGATTCCAGTGATGTGTTCTGATTTGTATCTGATGTATCATATTACTCTTTTGTTGTAAACTCTGATGTATCTTATATATTTACATAGTAGCTTCATGAACTACTATCTCTTTTATTTCCGCTGCATATTATTACTCTGTGTCTGTGATTCTGTGACTATTTATTTACTGTATATCTCAGTTTTGCCAAATTTAAATTAACAATTCGGTATTTTGAATTATTCAAATCTGACATGTGCGGATGCGAATAGTCCAAAATAGCGGGTCGTTACACAAACATTCTAAACAGGATAAATAAATAATATATCCACAAAAAGCTCGTATATCAATTTCAAATATATATATACAACTCAATTCGCAAACGGACATACCCTCATTTGTAAATTGGCACTCCCAATCAACACTGTCATCTAACGTCCAACCAACAACCATTATCAAATCAATATACCAACACAGTCAATTTAACTAATCTATGCAATCAATTACTGGGACGAATAATATAACTTGTAAAGAAATATGCATATAGTTGTGAGTAAAAACTGATCGAATTAACGACGAACGCCTTAACTCCTAGAGGCCGATGTTACAACTTCAACCACTACCTGCATGCACATGAGCCCCAAAAATCATCTATAGCAAATTCCTCATGCTTAACCGGGACCACCAAATTCAACACAACTTCGCCTAAACACATTCGCTCGATACACCATCGTCGTCCTCGAATCCGTGAGTTTCAAATGCTCCTCCTCATGCCTCTCCATGCATACGTGAGTGCACAAAGCTTCCTTAGGTCTTGTCAACTTTGTCCCACTTCTGTTCGTGTGTGTCTCGTCGCTCACACCGAGCCGCCATGCTTGCCGTCGCCTTCATGCATCTTCATGCTTTTTTAATATCGAAGACGCAATTTACGATTATAGTGGAATTTGGGCATGGCTTGTAGAGAATAGGATTCAAGTTTGATTCTGAGAAGAGCCTAGGCTAGTGTGGAATTGAACTAAAATGGTTAAGGGTTTGGGCCTTGTTTATTTAAGTTGGTTTCAATCGGCTAATTTGTTTTCTTTCTCTGTTTTGTTTTGGGTTTGATTTAATTTTTGTTTTTTATTTAAATAATTCTTATATTGTATTTATGAATGAAATTCCAATATATTATAAATTAATTTACACATTATATATTATTTGAAAAAGAAGTTAATAATTTAATTCAATTCATTATAACAAAATCTTACATCAAATAGCGTTCAATTAAATAAATATTTGTTTTCAAAATAATAATTATCAAATATTGCATTCTAATGAAAAAATTATCTTAATTAAATTTATTTATTTACACGACGTTGAAAGTAGGGTTGTTAGAAAGCACACTATTGGCTTTGATACCATTATTAAATATGGGCCATCATGCAGCGGTTAAATAGATGAATTTCAAAATAAAAAGTCTGTTTTAGATCGTAATTGGCCTATGAAGTACAAACTGATTTTGATCTGATCTAAATCGATTTTTAAATAAAATAATCATTTTATTTAATTGATTAATATAAATATTTTATTTGATAATATATTT
Source organism: Allium cepa (assembly GCA_030765085.1). Classification (NCBI taxonomy): domain Eukaryota; kingdom Viridiplantae; phylum Streptophyta; class Magnoliopsida; order Asparagales; family Amaryllidaceae; genus Allium; species Allium cepa. The sequence continues at coordinate 722,761,299 of CM060929.1, read as the reverse complement.
GATATATATAATGGGTACTTGTGTATCAAATACACATATACGAGTACACACAAATGCAACATATAATGGTTGCATGGTTTAACACGCTCATATCTAAGTGCTGCGATTTTGACCGCAATGGACACATTAGCCTTTTCATATACATATTGGTTATCTGTTGTCATATAATATTAATATGTATAAAATATACTTATGTATGCATATACATGTATGTATAATACAAAATAACAATATACATATATGTATTTTTATGTAACAATTATATATAAATATAAATATAAATGGAATAGTGATTAAAAATGTGAGTCTTTAAGGAAAATTCAAATCTAAATTAGATCTAGATTTTTTTTCGAAAGTCAAATTCAAATGTTTTGTAGTTAGTTTATAAAATATATTTATATATAAGCATATATGAAAATACTTTGTTCTTAGAAATACCTAAATATATATAGTTTACCTTATATAAAATTCTAATTCATTATATATAAATGATATTGCATAATTAAATATAAAAATAAAATTATATATAAATGTATTTATTTTAAGCCATAGATTAGTTTTGACAAAATCATTTTTTTAATTAATCCATGCAGATTAACCGTTTTATATTTTTTTAATTTAAAATTTGGTAAGGAAATAGAAAAAATTGTTTTTTCCGAATTCCATACACATTAATTTAAAGATATATATGTATATATATGTGTTTATATACACATTTGTATATATTTAATTAACAAGTTATAATTTAATAATTAATATTATTATATATATACGTTTATATATGTATCATTCAAATAAAATATATAAGAACAAAATTGATTTTTTATTCATTTACATGCGATACCATTATATAAAATTATTAAAATAGTTTATAAATTTATTTATATAAGTATATTAGTTTTAAATTTAAATTTTTAATTTAAAATGCTTCTAAAATTATTTTTAAATTTGAAAAATTAAATTATTTATTTTTTTAATATAGTAGAAAGTAAATATGAATATATATACAAAAAAATTGTTATACAACATATTCATATGTAAATTGTACATATGTGAATTTGTGATATAATTAATCTATACAAGTATAATAACATAATGATTACACATATAAATTATTATAAATTGAATGTTACCTTAGTTCTAGCCAGTTGTAAAACCTTGAATGTTGAATTGAAATAACTCCTCGAGTTTGACTCAGGCTTTCCAAGAATATGCTAGCAATTGAAAAGACCTATACACCTTTTATTCAATTTGACTTTTTTGAATCTGCTTTGAAAAATAGAGAAGGGGGAACGCAAGTGGTTCGGTCTAAAGGAGAGTATGGAGCTAGCCAAAGTATAAAATAAAGAGGGTGTAACGTTTAAATAAGAAAAGGAAGGGAGTAGAAAAAGGGATCTAGATCTCATCTTTTACCCTTTATTTATCCAACAATTAAAACCCATTGTTTCAAAACTAACACACCCTATACGCCCTTATACATGGTCGGCCATCCCTATAAGATAATGGGACTATTTTCAAACCATGACGAATATTGATGTGTACATATATAACTTTCATATATTCACTATTTTCAAAATGGATTAAAATAAGTTAGATATAAAAAATATAATTAATATTTCATAAATATTAATTAGTTTAATTAATTTATAATGACTGTAATTTAATAAATTGGATGGTATTCATAGTTTTTAGCATTTCGGTTGTGTGACTCGCAGGTGTAAATTCAGTTAGCGGTTAATATCGAATAATTCAAATATTAATGTTCATATGTCATTTTTCTAGTAGTGTGATAGTTTTGCCAAATTTATCACTTACATAGTTTTGGTAAAATCCAATTTTACTATTTTAAACAGTTCTCAACAGTGACAATTATATAATGGTTTCTGTAAATTTACTAGGCATCAAATTCAACATATGCGCAGCTGTTTCTAATGCATATCCCTAAAAGGATAGAACTAAGTCCTGTGCAGTTAATGCCCGCTATTACCCCGCTATAAATCTATTATATCTTATAGCAGATTTCTGCCACTATGATATTTTCATATAGCCTTTGCACTTATACCCCGCTATTTCCGCTATATCCCATTATGCCCGATATATTCCATTATTTCCGCTATATCTTCTTTAAAAAAATGAATTAATAAATGACATTTATACATTATAAAAATTATAAAATTAATTTATTTAGTTGAATTTTTAATATGCTTTTAGAAATGAAAATACTCTAATATTGTACTAAATTCAATTGTGTTATATAACAGTTTTACATTTATTTACAGTATATACGTACATGTTTTTATTTAAAATAATTTATGTATTACTTATAATTCAATTGAATGTTAATTTTTCATTTTACTACTATTTTTTTTTTAAACATTAAGTCCGAATTTTATATGCTATTTTAAAGTCATCTACTATATCCACTATATCATCGTCGTATCCCCGCTATTACTTTTTGCACCTCCGCCACATTGAATCTACCGAGCGCTTTAACTACACAGAAAGTAACTCAGCTCCACTCATCATGGAACGAACCATATCTAATGAGGTTCGGTTCCTTTACTTTGAAACACTATCGTGTTTTAATGCATAGGGTAGAGTAACCAAAGAGATAATCTTATTATCCTTTAAGTAGCATTGGAGCTCTTGTTCAATACACTCACCTCCTTGATTGGATAAAAGTGTTTTGAAAATGTAGTTCGTTTGATTTTCGATCTCATTTTTATATCCAATAAATTTGTCACAGATATTGGATTTTTTTCTTAATAAGATACACGTATCCTAGTCTTGAGAAATCATCCGTAAAGGTTAAAAAGTAAAAAGAATTGTCGTTGGCAGCTTTGGGCACAAACATTAGTATGTACGAGACCTAAGAGTTCATTAACTCTTTCATTACACCCACTAAAGGGGTGCTTGGTCATTTTTCACTTAAGACGCGACTCACACGATCAAATGATTCAAGATCAATTGATGATGGAGAATTTTTTGTTTTCAATGTGTAGTCATTTCTCACTTATATGACCTAGCCTATAATGCCAAGATAGTTATTATTTATGTCGACATTAGAAGAATTATTCATAGCACGAACATAATTATTACATATGCACTATTTTCAATATTGATTCAAATAATTCAAGTAAATTTTTTATAATAATTTTTTTAGAAATATTAATTAGTTTAATTAGTTTGTAATAATTATAATTTAATTAAATCAGATGGTATTCAGAGTATTCAACATTTCGATCATGTGACTCATAGGTGTAACTTCAATGAGCGATTAATATCAAATAATTCAAATATGAACGTTCACACATAACTTTATCTAACGGTGCGATAGTTGGTCTAATTTATTGCTTATGTGGTTTTGGTAAAATCAAAATTTACTATTTTAAGTAGTTTCCTATAGTGCAATTATTTACACAGATTCTCTTCGTCAAAACTATATCACATAGGACTTATGGCATTTAGTATTGGTCTTGTTATCCGGCATTTTGACTAGCTATATTCAAATTGATTGGACAAGATAGACTCGACTGTCATCAAGGCCAGTAGCCCAAAGCGATGATTGTAAGGTCCATAAATCAAGTGCAGACAATGGTATGAAGCGTTGATCAATCGAGACCAAGAGATAGGCTCTTCAGAATATTCTAAGTATGGATTAGTATCTCCAGCCAACAGGGGATCAGTGCCCATCCCTTTCCCTTGGGGATCGGTACGTATCCTCAATTTTTGTCCCAAGCTATGTGAGATCGATATAAAGTGACAAGGAAGGTCCCACGAAGCTATATTTCAAAATCTCAAGTCGTTTAGAGTTTGTATGCTCAAGTTATGGGTAAATTACTTCACCTAAAAAAGGGATCGGTATAAACGGGATCAACTAAACTTAATTTTGCAGCGACGATTGGTCAAAAACTCAAAATCTACACGTGCTATCAACATGAAACTTTGAGTATAAGCTTATTATAGAATGTAGAACACCCTCTACAGATCTCATTCCAATTGGAGAAATTTAGAGGGATCGACATAACTCCCTTTGGAGGGATCGGCAGAAATCAAAATTCAAGCAACAGTACTTCACAGAAAATACGATATCTCACAACCCGCATGTCGGAATTAAACGAAATTTGGGGAGCAATTAGCTAACATCATGGGGCATCCCATATAGGGACCATAGCCCATTTGGAACCAATAATAGGGATCGGTACCGATCCCTATTGTGGGCCTCGATGGACTTGGAAATTTTTAGGTGGTCTCGTCTTGGTCTTTCGAACCTTCTGTCGAAATTTCAGTCCGATCCATGCACGTCTTCCCCTATCAATACAGCAGCCATGGAAAGAGTAAATGGAAGCTTTTTTTGCTAAAATGGCTCTTCCATTTTTATTCTTTATTCTTGTACTAATGGATCCTAACCGATCCAAGCATTCCTGTAATCATAATTGGGTATAAGATCAATAAAAATATGAAGTGGACATAGGTAAAGATTGTCGAACCACTACAAAAATTTGTATGTTTATTTATGATATTTAATCTGTTTTAATTTCATTTTTCATTTAATCTCTACTAGATTCTATTGGGTGTTTATGCCCACTTTTGGCGTCAACAGTTTGGTGCTTTCATTGAGAGGCGAATTCTCAGCTTGATTGGATCTCATCATCTCCTTGTGGATTCCTATATTCATGAAATAGATCTAGCACTCTACCGATAAACTTCATATTCTACCCAGATTTGAAGGAAATCTGAAGGAAGCTGATAGCTATGGTTGGAAGAATTAAACTAACTTCCCATGGAGTTGAAGGAAATGATGATGCTAGTGTTTTTGTTTAGAGTTGTCAATGCGTTCATGTCCATTTAGAAGTGATCGGAGTCAGACATGTATGCAAGTTCTTAGGATCAAATGATGAAGTTTGCACTTAAGTTAGTTAAAGACCGATCCCTCTCTCAAGTCCAAGAAGGCCAATACCTCTCTCAAGGCTAAAATGGCTGATCCCTCTCTCAAGGCCAAAATGGTCAATCCCGCATATAACCAATCCCTCCATATTATTGATCCCTCTATATGGTCGATCCCTTATATGACCGATCACTCCATATGACCGATCCCTCCATATTACCGATCCTTTATATGACCGATCCCATTATATTACAGATCCCTCATATGATCGGTCTATCCACTGCTGATCCCTATGTCACGTTTGTCCAGAATCGAACCCTTGCTCAATCGGTCCCTACACCACACTCAACTACAATTGTTCCCTATACCACCGATCCTACACCATGGCAATTCAACTAATCCCTATTTGGATTGCGTACTATCTATATTTAAAAAAATGGATCGGGAATGATCTATTTTAAAAATTAGCTCTGATCGAACTTAAAGATGATAATTCAACCATGCATCCAAACCCGTGCCATGGTGTAGTGTCATCGTATTCTGGATTTGAAACTCGATTTAAAGATGGTGCATTCTATCCGCTTTCCTTACGTCCTATGACTGACTGAGCCATAGGGAATCGATTGACAGCTACTGAATAACAGCCAAGGAATGGGTAAGGAACTGCTACTCAAAAGGTGCACCCAAAGTCTAGAGAACCAAGATGATATGACACGAACTAGGATCGGTTATTGGATCGGGCTTCTAGGGTAGATTACGATGGCTCTTAACTGACCAGCTTCTAAACGCCTGACTTGCAAGTTATAATACGATTGCTTGTGTAACGACCGATCTACGTCGCTTATTATGCCATCTCAAAGTATAACTATCCATCATCAAAGTCGAACCTGAAGTAGTTACCCATTCGACTCGAAGTAAACTAGGAAGTTCTGGCCCAAGGTTAAACTCGGGTAAAACCAAAATTTTCTCAAAGTAAATAGAAAATTTTCTTAAGTCGGACTCCAGGTAAATTATCACCTATCCGTCACACGTTGGACCATCATGCATACAACATCCACAATTAATACAAACAGCCGTAACTTGAAAACGGACTGGATTGACAATGACTGCAACATTTCCTCCAGTCGAATCCCATTCACTGAATACATTTAATATGCAGAATATCCCAAGAGATTCAATATGCCAACTATGCCAGCATATTCTAGTGACACAGAACCCTAATAGCATCTCATGAAAAATGAAGGGAACATGAATTCCGACAAAGTGACGAACGCAATTAAATATCTGATTCTTTCCCATATTCCTCGAGGGAGTAGTGATCAATTGTGTTATTTTTGCGATCATCGCCCAGGTCCATATCCTCGTTTAATTAGCTGGCTAAGGAGTTTCCCCAACTTATCCCAAGCGCCAGGCGAGCCGCTCAAAAACTTTTAGCAGAGATTTAACACCGCTGTCACTAAAGTGAGCAATCCTAGTGAGAATATCATACTGATGGCGTTGATAAGGGGAATCGACCCTAGACACACTTTGGCGATTGGTTACCTGGAGAGCCTCATATGACCTTGAATCATTTATGTTACAAAGTGAACCAGAACCTAAGCAAGGAGGAGGTATAATAGACTAGGAGAAAGAACGATGCAGGCCCATTGGCTGAAGGAAGTCAAAGCGAGGGCAGCATTAAGGCCTTAGATGAGGACTCAGATTCTAGGAGACGAACTAGAATCCCAAAATCCGACTCATACTCCTTTAAGTAATTCAATCAAAAACATCTGCTTGGAGACCCACGACTTGTGGCAGTACTAGAAACCTGCCTCATGAGAGTCCACCGAAACCCAGAAGAAATCTGAGAAATGTTGTATATTTAAAAATACACACGGTCATAACACCAGCGATTGTAGACACCTCCAAGATGTGATCGGAAAGCAGGTCTAAAAAGGAAAGCTTCAACAATATGTGCAAGCCCCATAGAATGGCGGGCAGCGAACATCCGACACTTACAAATAATGAACTTTGATTATCAAGTGGACCTGCTACGGTCGACTTCCAACTGAGGAGGATTGGGGAAAAGTGGAATAGCGAGCATTCGACTCTACTTCACTTATCAATAAGGTTAATTTCATTTTCAATTATGTTGCGAACTATGACTAACTTGAACTAAACTACTTCCAAACAATGTAGGTGACCAAGTAATTAGATTTGGGTGCCAATCAACCTCCACGAACCATGAAAGGATCTATGGAGGATCATCAAGACGAACGTGATTCAACCACTCATCAGCTACCATATGCCCATGACATGGAGGCAAGAACTTGAAATGGAAAGTGGGTGTGACTCGACCATCCACTTTCCACTCCACGCTCTAATTCTAACAAAACATCTATGCCTTACTCAGAGCTTGACAAGGTCAGAATTTAATACAAAGTGGACACGATTGACCGTCCACTCATCAACCTTCACGCTTGACTTAAAGATCGGAGAAACACTTGGAGTGGATGCAACCCGACCATCCACTCCTAGCTATACTTAAAGTTTGCCAAAATACTTATCCTCTCTCAAAGCTTAGCAGGACCGAGGTCCAACTAAAGTGGACGTGATTTGACCATCCGTATATTAACTCCTGCCTTGGAAATAGGAAACGACCTGGAAGCTCGGCTTAAAGTAGGCGTGACTGACCGCTTACTCATCAACCACCGCCCTCAACACGTGGACACAACTATAGCTTGATGTCTATGTGACTTGATCATCCACCAGAAAACTCTCTCCCTCGACTTTCTAGGAGGAATGATAAGAAAATTGGACAAGACCTGACTGTCCAACACAGGCATGGATGTGATCTAGCCATCCATCACAAACTCCCTTCCTCGATTTGATTGGAGGAGCTACAATCACCAAGTGGACATGAATCGACTGTCCATTAGTCAAGTTTTGCTCTTGATGCTGGGGACAAAATTCCATTCCATGGATGAATGAAGTTCAACCGTTCATTCGACAACTCTTACCTCCAAATAAATACCAAAAAATTGGATGCGGTATTACCGTTCATCAACCAACTCTGGTCCCTAGAGAGCGCACTGGAGTATGAACACTAGATGGGTGTGATAGACCACCCGTCGACCAACTCTGGTCCTTAGAGCACAGACTGTAGTAGAAACACCAAAAAATTGAATGTGGTATGACCGTTCATCAACCACCTCTGGTCCCTAAAGCGCGGAGTGGAGTATAAACACCAAAAAATGAATGCGGTATAACTGTTCATCAATCAACTCTGGTCCCCGGAGCATGAGTAGGAGTATAAACACCAAAAATTTAGAGGCAGCCGACCGTTCATCGACCAACTCGGGCCCCAAAGCGTGGATTTTAGTGTAAACACCAAAAAATTGGATGTGATACGACCGACCATCAACCAACTCTAGTCCCCAGAGCGTGGACTGGAGTATAAATGCCAAATAGGTGTGACTGACCACCAATTGACTAACTTGGGTTCCCAAAGCACGGACTAGAGTATAAACTCCAGATGGGTGTGGCTGACCACCCATCGACCAACTTTGGTTCCCAGAGCGCGGACTGGAGTATAAACATCAAATGGGAATGACTGACCACCTATTATAAAACTCTAGTCCCCATAGCGTGGACCGAAGTATAAGCACAAATGGATGGACGCAGTTCAACCTCTATTGGTTAACTCAGGTCCCTTAGTTCGGTTTGGAGTGTAAATACCATAAAAAGTGGACGTGGTTCGATCGTCCGCTTGTAACACCCCTAATTTCGATAACAATATTCAAGAGATTTAATTAGCCAAATTAAATAGAATAATGAAAAGATTAATTGGTCAAGGGAATTGAGATTTTTATAATAATCATGTAGCCGTGCTTAATTGAATTAATGAACTAAGGAAAAAAATGAATTAGATTAGGGTAAAATATTAATGAGCCATATTCATATACCCTAAGCCTTCATACCATTTCATTTTAAACATTCATTTCACGAACTAAAAACAAAGCCAGAGGCCGGCCACCATGAAGAAGAAGTAAGGCGAAGATCAACTAAATCAAGAGGAAGAATCCAAATCAACGTAATCGAAGATTAAATCTCAACTCCTTGTCATCGAAGCAAAGGTGAATAATAGGTTACATCTCATGTTTTTCTTCTTGGTTACTAGATTGAGATCCAAAATTGTCTTGCTAATGTTTTGCCATGTTTTGATTGAGTAAAATGGATATATATACTTGTTGATGATTTTGGCTATTTCATATGGATTTTATGAAAAGAATTGATTTAGAAAACCTATCAGTTGACATTCAATAGACTTTCAGTTTTAATCTAAGGACAGAAATACTATTTTGGAAATGGGTTTTAAGTTTCATAATTTTCTAAATTATTGTGGAATTAATATTAATTTTCTCGTGAAGAAAAAGACTATTTGGGTTTAAAATTATTTACGGCTAAACAATATAAGTTTTGGGTCTGAAATTAATATATGTTAGAAAACATATTAAAAATGATTTTCAAGATTTTTTGTAGAATTTTCCTAAGTTTTATAAAAGATATATAAAATTATTTAAGGTGTGGGACTTAAATGTTTAATATATTTATAAAAGGAAAATAGGCATTTTGTAAATAATTTAATTAGTTTAATTCTAGAATTTCGATAGTTCTTTTGGAAAAGAAAATTAGCTGCTAATAATATTTTGACAAACTAGGAAGATTAGTTAAAAAAATTACCTAAAGATGTTAAAAATCAGTTTAAACATGCTTTTTTACATGCTTCACCACTTTCGACACCTAGCTTTCAACTGTATTCTTCCACTACCACCATCAAAGCCAATGCGTAAGGCATCAAAGATCAGCGCGCAGTGAATTGGATATAGGCAGAAGGTATGTAGTCGAAACAAGGGGTTCCGATAGGGTCGATGCATTACTTTTCTTTTAAATGAAAATACGTTTGCTTTGCTTTCGATAGTAATGCTTTCGACTTGGTTGGCTTCCGACAAGGTCAAATTGTTTAAATGAATGGTTTTGAAAGAGGTTGAGCCTTTTGTTTTAAGTAAATGCTTTCAAAGGGAACCAATACCCCTAACTGTCGCCTTTTTACCTTTCAACCCAGATCGATTTTGAAAGGGTTACCTTGTTTTTAAAACTTAGCCGCTTCTCTAATGCTTTCGAATGGATAGGTTTCGACAGCATCCGCTTCTTTTACTTAGGAATTGCTTTCAAAAGAGTTTCTTTTGACTTGGTTTTTTATGACCCTTTTTGATATTTCAAAGTTAAACCCAAAGGTTTCGAAAGGTATGGTTTCCAAAGGTTTCAAAAGGTTTTTCACAAGCTTTTACTTGAACCCAATGCTTTCGAAAGTTTTGTTTTAAGTAGCATACTTTAATGTTTTCGAAAGGTGACTGATCTAGGTTTCGAAGAGGAGGTTCTCCAGTATTTTAGAAAGGTTTAAACTATAGTTTCAAACGAGAGGTTCCCCAATGGTTTCAAAAGGTACTTAAAGCATTTTAAATGGAAGGTTTCCGATTGCTTTCGAAAGGTAAGTTTGATGTTTTGAAAAGAGGATGTCTAAGGTTTATAAAGCTTTCAAAGTAGATCTTTTCAATGGTTTCAAAAGGTATGTTTGGCCTTTAGGCCAAAGGTTATAAAGCAAAGTAGTTTACCGATATCGAAAGGGGTGCTTTCAATGGTTACGAAAGGGATACTTTCAATGGTTACGAAAGGGATACTTTCAATGGTTTCGAATGTGTTGTTTAAAATTTTTAAACAAAGGTTTCAAATGATCTACCTTGGCAATATAGCCTAAGTGTTTTAAGTTAAAAAGGGTTTTAACTTATTTTGAAAAGATAGGTAATCCTCATTATGTCACATATCGTTATTTTAGGTAAAGTATATATAACATGGCAAATAGCTTAAAATAAAGCAAAGAATGTATTTTCCTTATATAAGTATGATTTAAAAGTTTAAATCATTTGGAAAAGGTTTTTAAGGAAAATTTTAAAGGGTAGTTAACCCTAAGAAAATGACTCGGATTAGAAGACCAGATGGGACTGGTGTAGGGCCGCCCCCCATTCACTAGCTATTAGCCCCTAACTAACATAGTCTAAAATTCTAGTGTGTAGGGTTTAGTCACGGGTAAACTTAAATAATGGCTACTCACAGAAAGGAATACATATGTACAGAAAAGAAGACAGGTTATTGGTGAGCCCATAAAACCATTAGGATCAAGAGACCCTTGGAGAGGTAAGTTAGGGACAGACCGTCCAGAAGACTTATCTAACAATTGTTAGATTATATTTATTATTTTATCTAGCAGGTCCGACCAAAGGTTAGTTGTTATCCAAACAAAACTTCATTTTTTTGGACAGTTGGTCCAGTAAATACATGTTTTAGCATATATTATATTTCTATTGTTGATATAATCAGTTTGATTAACCAGTTTGGTTGCAGGATTATGGTTTGCAAAACGATATGTTTAAAAGAGATATTAGTGAGGGGAAACGCGTTCCGCTAAGCGGCGTGGTCTCACTTAATATCAAATAACCGAGATGTATAGTATTATTCACACCAGGATTTATGTCAGACTCGAAGTTTACGTTTTTTCCCTTAAACTCTCAAGTGCTCAAAATTGATTTGAGTAGACCGAGGGTTGAGGATTTTCATGTTTTAGTATGCGGACGAATAAAGCCTACAAAGACGAGTAGAAGGCAAAAGTTAGTTATTTAGGAGTCGCAGTTTTTGTTTTATTCCGCTGTGTTATATTTGCGACAGTTATGTCTATACTCTGGTCATCCAAGGGGGCATCTTCATATGTCGCTCTTGGTGTATTTTATAACAATTATATTTGACCTGAACCTGGGAAATGATTGGGATTATGTAATATGAAACATGTTTTGTGAAATGTAATCAGAAAAGCGGTTTTTGAAATTTATGAATTTGTTTCATATTCATGTGCTTCTGATATTATGGATACCATTAACATTACCGTATGTGGTCATCGAAATTTATTATTATGGATGACTGCAGCATCTGTAGCGCTTAGCTTCGGGACTCCAGAAATGGGATGTTACACCGCTCCTCAACTCTTGCTCTTGACTTAGGGGTAAATGCACGATTGAAAGTGGATACGATCTAACTATCTCCTCCCCTGCTCGAGCTCGAAGTTCTTCAGAACACTCATCATAGTCCTAAGTCTTGGAAGAAATAGGATCCAAATGGAAGTGGATGTTGTACGACCGTCCACGCATCGACTCCTACCCTAGATGCAAGGGGCAGTTTGAGAGCCTAAGCCTAAATTGGACGTGGCTCGACGTCCAATGCAAAGAGGATGTGATATGTCCATTTACGACCTTGTTTCTGCCTGAAGTACAGTGAACTATCCAAGCCTTGTCTAGACATCGCCAAGCCCAAAATCCAAACCACGACATGGACATGGTTCGACCATCTAGTAAATAACTCTGGTCCCGCTGTATGGATTGGATTATAAACACAAATTGTGTGTGGTTCGACCACTCGCTAACAAACTCTTATTCCCAGAGTGCGGATATGAGTATAAACAAATGATGAGTGTGTTCAACCACTCAATATTTCATAAACTCCGACCAAAAATCGATAGAAGGAGTATAAACTCACTACAGATGGAATTCGACCATCCATGAACTAATTCTGCTAACCTAAGAATGGGAATGAGAGTACGAACTACTACAAGTTGGGTATGACATCTTACTATAGCTCCGGTTGGGTGATCTTTACAACTTAAGGCAACAACTGCAAGGAGGCCTCATACCAAACCAATTGGAACGACATTCGAAGTTACGGGTAACTGACTATACGTAGCACCGGATCGAGGGTCAATATCGATCTGCACCAACCATAAATGGATATGACCCGAACGACCATCGAATAACTCCGGTCACCAGAGCATGGATGGGAGAATAAGCCACGAATGAGTGTGACTTGATCATTAATTCTCCAACGCCCTCCTTCAATCCATCAAGAGAAGTATGAAACCGGACGAGCAAGACCCGATTGCACCTGAGCCAACTCTATCCCTAGATCTGGTGAGAGAATATGAATCAAAATAGACGCGACTGACTGTCCAGCTGCCAATGAATGTTATGCGACCGTTCATTCGTTCACTCTTACCATGATCTGACCAGAAGAGCAATACAAATCAGAAGTGGCTTGATCATCCGCACACCGATCCACGCCATTGGTCCGGCATAGAGCGCATCAATCACTGATTGGACATGACTTGTCTTCCTACTTATCTACGTATGCCCCAGACTTAGGGGAATGAGCAAGCAACAAGATGAATATGAACCGACCATTCATCGATCAACTCTATGTCTTTGGAGCTTAGGTGGGAGCACAAACATGACTAGGACGAGGCTCGACCGTCCATGCAGTACGTTTACCAACCTGAGACCAGGGGCGGAAGTGTGATCATCCAAAGACTGACTACGATAGCTCAATACTGTGATTCATACCTAGCGTTTACAACGACTCAAGGCTACGATCGAAAGGATGCCTAGAGATAGAATCATCGAATTATGCCCAAGCTCATGGGTAACTAATCATCACTCCAACCCGAATGATGAGTAACGAATCATGAGTATGTTGAATGGAAAGCACATTATTTGAATATACAAGCAGATTCAAACTCAAAGCAAGAGTCATCTATGCAGTTGCGTGCAACACGGTCCTGAACCCTACTCGACATTTGATTCAACATTCTTCTAAGCCTGATCTTCGGAGATTTTCAAATAATCTCTCAAAGCATTTAGAGTCCTTCACTATCGGACTCAATAAATCATGATAAGACTATGAGATTCGACCGGAGTAACCGTCCCAACCAGATTTCATGTTGATTATTACGTGAAATAGTTACATTTGAACTCAAGGAATCTAAGGCTGTCCTATTAAGCTAACATTCGACATTATAGTCAGCTATGGAGACCCATCACGGGTACTGAAGATCGGATCACAACTCGATGATGAAGGAATCATATAGATTTCTCTGAATGAATCTAGAAGTGTTCACTGGGGCCCACTCTGACATGCATGTGATATCACTGATTATCACGAGCCATGCATTAAATATTGACCCTAGGCATGTCCCAATGAAACAGAAGCAACACGGCACGGATCCAGAGGGATTTGCTGCACTTAAAGAGGAGGTGGATAAACTAAAAAACAATAGGTTTACCCGTGACGCCTTCTACCCGAAATGGGTATCCATTCTAGTTCTTATGAGAAAAGCTAACAGAAAGTAGCGCTTGTGCATCGACTACTCAAACCTGATCAAGGCATGCCCAAAGGATAGCTTTCCACTTCTGAGGATCGACCAGCTGGTAGAATCAACCGTTGGATATGAACTGCTTTCATTTATGGATGTTTACTCCAGATACAAGCAAATTCCAATGCACGTCACCAACCTGAAGCACACTGGCTTCATTACCAATCTAAGGCTATATTATTATGTTATAATGTCATTTGAACTAAATAATGTTGAAGCTACTAACTAAAGACCAGTCAACAGGATGTTTAAAGACCAGATCAGACGATCGATTGAAGCATATATGGATGATATGCTCACGAAGTCACGACGATCAAATGCCCACATTGATGACTTAGTGGACATGTTCAGTGTTCTACGAACATATGGAATGAAACTAAATCCCTTGAAATGCTCTTTCGGCATTGCGTCAGGATAATTTCGGGGTTTCCTCATCTGCTTTTGCGAAATTGAAGTCGATCCAGAGAAGATTCAAGCAATTCGAAACATCCAAGTGCCAAAGATGATTAAGCAAGTAAAAAGCTTAAGTAAGAAGGTTGCCGCCCTAAGCCACTTCATCCCCAGGGCCACCGACAAGTGTATTCCTTTCCTCGACTTGTTCAGAAGAAGGAAGAGGAAACTTAAATGGACGTAGGATTGCATTGATGCGTTTCAAGTTTTGGTAGATCACTTAGAGAGACCTCCCATCATATCCAAGCCACTGGATCGTGAAGACTTATACATTTATTTAGCAGCGTCAGTACGCGCCACAACTGCCACACTGTTACATAAAGATAATTAGATCCAAAGGCTTGTATATTATGTTAGTAAGCGATTGACAGGTGCTAACACCCAAAGCTGAAAATTTCGTGTGCAGCATGTTGATTGCATCACAAAAGCTTCGCAAATCTTCGCCATTACTTCCAAGCTCACCTCATCAACGTCTACATGGACCAGCCGTTACGATAGATCCTACAGCAACCTTAGACGTCTGATAGGTTGCTCAAATGGAATATCGAGCTAAGCTAATTTGATATCACTTATCTCCCTCGGAGAGCTATCTAGGGAAAAACATTAACATACTTTATATATGAATTCACTGCATCATACGATTATCCGAAGAGCAATGGAGAACCAATAAATTGATGGAAAATGTACATGGATGGAGCTTCCAATGATCGATGTTCTGGCACTGGAGTTGTGTTAATGACTCCTAAGGAACAATCGATCTGCTATGCCTTAAAAATTGATTTCCCTGCAACAAAATAATGAAGCTAAGTATGAAGCCTTGATCGCCAGGTTCAAACTTGCTAGAGAGCTGGGAGTGGAAACTTTACATAGCTTTTTTGATTCCTGGTTAGTAGTATGCAAAGTCAGGGATGATTATCTTGCTAGGGGCAGCGTCTTGCTCCTTATCTCGGCCGGGTCCAAGAGCTACTAGCCAACTTTTAGTATTGCACCATTACACACATCCTCAGAGAACAAAATGAAAAAGCTGAGTCACTGCCAAGCTGGCCAGTTTTGGGGATGCACACCAAATAGACTTTGTTTCGGTTGAAGTACTTAACATTCCGAACATTGACAGATGGAGGTCGACTAGATCTTAGAGACAGAGCCAGAAAACGAGTAATGGATGAATCCTATCAAAGACTATCTACAATGGGGAATTCTTCCTGAACGGAGGAATGAAAAAGACAGATCCTCCCTAAAGCTTCACGCTGCATCATCGAAGAAGGAATCATGTATAGAAAGGGCTTCCTCATTCCCCTAATTCGGTGTATCACCCATGATGAAATTAAACGATTCTAAAGAGAAGTCCATGAAGAAGAATGCGATGGTCACACTAGAGGGAAAACTATAACAAAGAAAATACTTCTCTATAAGTATTACCGGTAAACTATCAATCAAGATGTAGCCGATCAAGCTAGATAATGCGACAAGTACTTGATGTTTCTAAAAATTCCAAGAGCCCCGCCGACGGAAATTACTCAAATGGTCAATCCATAGTCGTTTTTCACTTAGGGTATTGAAATTGTCGACTCCTTATCGATTTCTAAAGGTGTGCAAGATATGCCATCATAGCAGTGGATTACTTCACCAAATGGGCTGAAGCTGAATCTTTAGCCGTGATCACAGCAAGAAATTTTTGAATTTAAAGACTTCTGCCATCAGCATCATATTGAGAAAAGACTCGTGGCACTTGCTCATCTTGAAGCTTATGGACAAATCGAAGCTGTTAATAAAATTATAAAGTCGGTTCTAAATAAGCATTTGGAAAAGGCTAGAGGCAAGTGGGTTGATGAACTCCCATCAGCATTATGGCATACAAAACCATCCATATGCCCGCAGCTGGCCATACTCCATTCGCCCTTATTTACGGCTCCAAGGTCGTCATCTCTGTAGAACTTGAAGTCCCTTCTCACTGAGTGACTTATTAGGAGCCCTTTTTCATTATAAAAACTAAATATATATATATAAACATGGAATTGTAATCGAATTGCAATTAAACTAAAAGGAATTGGCGATGACCTGCGAGCATACAAACACATCCGGGAGCCAATAATAAGGACATGTACCTGAACGTCAATGTGTATATTCTAAAAGTTCAAATTTTGAGATCGATAGAAATTATATTCCGACTTGAAACTTTTAAAAATGAAATTGAATCGGATAGCCAAAGCTTACTAGCCCCGTAGAACCTGACACAGATAGAAACTGATGGAATACAATCCTGAATTTATAGTATTGGAAATCGACCAAGCGTCATGATAGTCAAAGAGAGATATGACACTTTGGGAAAATAAGTCAACGATAGGATGACGACTAGTAAGAAAACTGAATGGATTTCTTTTTGATGACCCTAACTTGACATCAATTCAAAGCACGTCATATATAAAACAAGACGTACTTTAGGAGGCACGTGTTATCCGACATTTTGACCCAATTATATTCAAACTGATTGGACCATTTAGACTCGACTACCATCAAGACTAGTAGCCCAAAAAGATGATTATGAGGTCTAGAAATTAAGTGCAGGTAATGATATAAAGCGCCAATCAACCGAGACCAAGAGATAGGCTCTCCAGAATATTCTAACTACGGATTAGTATCCCCCCGTCGGTGCTATCCCTTCCCCTTGGCACGTATCCTCAACTTTTGTCCCAAGCCAAGTGAGATCGATATAGAGTGACATGGAAGGTCCCATGAGGCTATATTTCAAATCTCAAGTCATTTGGAGTTTGTATGCTTAAGTTATAGGCAAATTACTTCACCTAAAAAAGCGACCGGTATAAATGGGATCAGCTAAACTCAATTTTACAGCGATGATCGGTCAATAACTCAAAATCTACACATGCTATCAACATGAAACTTAGAGTACAAGCTTACTACAACATGTGAAACACCCCCTAGGGATCACATTCTCTGAAAGTTTGAGGGATTGGCATAACTCCTTTTGGAGGGATCAGCAAGCAACACTACTTTGTGGAAAATGCGATATCTCACAAAGCGTATGTCGGAATTGCGCAAAATTTGGAGAGCAAGTAGCTAACATCAAATGGCATCCCTCATAGGGACACAACCCATTTGGACACACTAATAGAGATTAGTGACGATCCCTATTGTAGGTCCTGATGGGCATGGAAATCTTTGGATGGTCTCATCTTGGTCTCCCGAACCTTCTACTGAAATTTCAGTCTGATATGTGCACATTTTCCCCTATAAATATAGCATCCATGGAAAGAGAAAAGGGATCCTTATTTCTCTTGAAAAGGCTCTTCCATTTTTATTTTATTCTTGTACTAATGGATCCTAGCTGATCCAAACATTCTTGTAATCATCATCATGTGCATGATCAATAAGAATATGAAGTAGACATAGGCCAAGATTACCGAACCACCATAAAAACCTGTGTATTCATTTATGACATTTGATCTGTTTTAGTTTCATTTTTAATTTAATCTCTATTAGATTTTATTGGGTGTTGATGCCCATTTTTTGCATCAGCTTGTCAAAATTCCAATATTTTCCATGTTCAACTTGTAGTCCAAACCTAAAGTCTTGGTTCAATAATAACGATTAATATGAACCAAACTACTACGACCAAAGACTTTAACTTTGAGTTGGCTACAGTCGACTGTGATACTGCCTCATATAACCGAAGAGATGAATTCTCTATTGAATAGCGTTTCACTTTCAATGCTTCAAATTAAACCCAACTATAGTCGTTCGATGACGTTGTGCCATGATTTGCCTATAATCAAATTGAAGTACCTAATAGTATTCTTAAGTCGAGGGAATTGTGTTACATTATCACTTTGATATTCTTTTTTGATCTTAGTAATATTAACCAACATAAAGCCATAAAGTGGCAATCCAATAACTATCAGTATGTAATCTCTTGGTGCCTCAACAGCCGTGAGTAATACATTATCCAACATCTTGAGAGTGTTACATATTTTATTCTCAATGGATGTACCAAGATCTATTGTCGATACATCTTAACTAGGAATATTTAAAATGATATGTTTATTATATTGTGATACGGTACCCATCATTACAACTATTTGTAATCACTATCACTAACACACCATTTTTGGATTTTCTATTAAATATACTTAATTTAAATAATTAATTAAAATAATGCATTATAACAAGTATATAATAGAAATAAAAAAACCATTTATTTCGAATAAGATTTTATTATAGAGCTAATAATTTACAATAAATTATAGAATTGCTCCTAGGGCATAACCATAACACTATCAGGTTACAAATCTTAGTAAAAGGGTTGAGATTCCCCTCCTTTATAACACTCCTTCTTGCATAATGAACCAAGACATTATAATTAGGAGCTTTCATAGTTTGTTCCTTCCACCTGGGAGAGTTCCTTTTAGTAGATAATTTGACGCCCCACCTCTATACTCACACTCGCCAAGGACATTACGGAGTAATGACATCGCCTAGCCTGAAGAATAAGGCTATTGAGGAGCGACCATCTGTATAATTGATTTATGCAAGTACCGATGTGCCAGATAGAATTTCATGCATTTAATTTCAAGAGGAAATCTGACATATCAAATACAAACTCAAAGCTATTACACAATGGCTGTGCGGCCTTTGAAAACAAATATAAAACAAGCATAACACAAAATCAATCACAGATATTCATATCACTAAGACGGAATCAGATATGAATATAACACATAGAAGTGAACATCAAAGTAGTGGTCATACAAGATCCACTACATCACAAAGAATAAGTACAAGTGCTAGACAAAAGAATAAGTATACATCAAAGAGTCTCCATCTCGAATGTATAAAAGCAAAAACCACTGAGCAAAAGTAGTTAGCCAAAAGTCAGAAGCTAGTCCCTGCTAATAAGTCAAGTGGAAGCATCTGGAACACCTCGGTCTAACTCGAGTATTATTTAAGAAGAAAAATAATAAACGGATCAGTCTAGCTATAAATATCATATAAGATGAGATAGGATAAGAGATATGGCAAATATATATGATAACAAGAAAAATCATACAATATCTCAAATTTTCTCAAACACAAAAAAGAATGTCATATTCTTAATATTTATTCACCAAACAAAAAATATTGATAGAGCTTATCAATGCAAATCACAAAAATTGGTGAAACACAAATTCTAGAAATCAATAATTAGAAATCCAAAAAAATAAAAATAAATGGGGAGACCTATCACAAACAGGAGCATGAAAACTCACCAACAAGTGAATCACAAACGGGACGCTATACCATGGGTTGCTAACCCATAGAGCTGGTGCAATGCTGTAGTACAATGGTACGCTCAAGGAACGTGGAACTCAAATAAGCTGGAATAACGACGTAGTACAACGATACATCCGATGAACTGAACTCTATAAAACGGTTGAAAAAACCCATTGGTCGATAGCTCATAAAAATGAGATGAAGCTCAACAGAATGGGGTACATGCCCCTACGCGGACAAAGAGACATCGCATATCGCTAGTCTGAACCTCAAAATGATCGTCATCAATCAATAAGTGTAAATTACATCAAGCTAGTAAATAAATGAGTTTAGCTTCATGTCCCATAACTGTTGGCTTAACTTAAATATTTATGAACAAATTATAGATTTCCACTCGACGATTGTCATAAGATTTCAATCGAACAAGTCTAAGAATTAACTAATGAAGTAAACGTAAGCATTTCATACCACTTGTTTTGCTAAGTCATTTAATTGGATTACTCATATGAATGGGGTAAAGGTTTGTATATACTAATAGATTGGAAAATGATTTTAAAAATGAGCTTTGTATTAAAAGTAATGTTGAAATCATTTTTGTGAAAGAGTTTGAGTATTTACTACTAGTATAGAAATCTTTGTATTTTAAAGTGACTAATTATAAAAATGATTGTAAAAATAATCTATCACCAAAATCCACATTTGACGACGTGAATTAAAACCATAAAAATCGATATCAAATCCAATCAAATTGATATTCCTAAAAATCCAAAAAAGAAGTCATCAAAGTCGATAGTAAATGACAACAACTAACCGAATCAACAAAAATCAATAAAAACTAGAAATCCACTCAAAAACAGGCAAAATATGCAAAATTCAACAGGACCGGATGTCTGGTTGGTTTGGCCAGACGTCTGACCCGAAGTTTTGAAAATAATGATCTCATTTTTCCTTCATAAAATTCTGTACCAATAACGAAGCTCTGTCAAAAAATTTCCTCTTAGGTTTTCTGAAACAATAAACTTTCTGGTAAGTAATTCTGAATTTAATCTCAAATTTAAATTAAATTCCCAATCTTTCTTCTCTCTACTTTCTAAATTCTAAAATCTAATCCATTTATTTATACAACCTATTGGGTGTATAATCAGAAAGGGAAAGGTATAACAGAGAATTAGGAGTGATGCATATCAGATCTCATCATCTTCTTCTTTTTTAGATTTCAGATTGAGTTAGGATTTCAGGTAAGAGGTTTAAATGTTTTATCTTTTTATGTCAGTTTCTATTCCTCTCTATTTTATGATTCTAGATCCAATTTCTATGTACAATCTACTTTGTTATATATTCTAAAAGAGGGAGATCTAAAAGAGAATTAGGCTTGGTGGAATAAAATCCAAAGAAGTAAACAATTTCTCTATGAGTGAAAGTATCATGTTTTTTTTACATTTTTGTAATTGAATAGTATTTATTTGGATTTGGTTTGGTGTATGGCTTGGGAAATTTTGGTAAATGAAAATATAACATATAAACTCCCCAGAATTTCCCTAAGTAAATATCAATCTTTATATATAATGGAATTATAGTTGTATTTGGTATTAATATATTAGAACCTAATTATTTGTTTAGAATTAGATAATCTATGGTCCATTCAACCTATTTCCCCAGTTTTAAATTGGAGTGTTAAAGGGTTTATAAAGAAAATAAATTAGAAATGGTGTGTAGATTATGAATTGAATTGTTTGTAGTTTGCACCGCCTATTTCTATCACTTAAATAAATAAGAAACACCTTTCTCACTCCAAAATGATGTATATAAAGGTTGAATTGAACATAAGTGATGTAATTTGTGAAGATATGTTCTTTAAAACAGAGAAAGGTTCTAATTTATTAATATAGAATAAGACGTTGGTATTCCATGTTTGTACAAATTTATTTTCTTTGGTTATGGTAGAAGCAATTCTTGTTGGAATTGTAGATTTGTGTGAAATTGATATTTCAAAATACATTATAAATGAATAATTATCAAATTATTGTAACATAATGATTAGACCTTAAATACCATGCTTAAAAACATATGTATATAATATTAATGTATTGGTAATTAAAACCAATAGATTATTAAGCGTGATAATTAGTATTATCAAAATTATTAGGTAATATCAATTTGTAGGAAGAAAGTTTGTGTAAATAAGGGAGTTAATCCCTAATCGGAGGTGTAAAAGGGAATACCTTATATGGCATTAATTATTAATCATTTAGGATGATATATGTGTAGTTGGTATACATATATTGTATGACAAAGTTATAAACTTGCAAGATTCGTCCAAAACTACATGGATGTCTGCCCAGTCAATCTAGCTACTAACGATGTGACTTTGTGGACTAATATGGGACATTGCCTATTATAAATAATCATAGTGGGCGCAAGGTTAGTCCAATTCTCTTTGTAAACCTGCCCACTCATTCTGGCCACTAGTTCCTATAAATAGTTGAACTAATGTAAGACGTCATGTGTAGGTTATGGATTATAAGTTGCGCTTTTCTATGCGGTAGGTAAAATCCTTAGGAGGGTCTACTTCAGACCAGAGGTATTAAGTGGCTATGGTAGGGTCAGCCTCTTTCTTAGGTGAAGTATTAAGTGGCTTAATTGGATTTCTTACGATGTCATTAAGGAAGAATCATGTAGGGACCCGCCTTGGGGTTAGGTCTTAAATGACGGGGATTTTCCTATTTTATAGGTCTTAAATGGTCAGAATCTGCCTAAATTGTAGAGGTGTTAAGTGGTTTGGATGCTTCCTCTTACATCGAAAATGTTAGTTACGTTAGAATAATGTCATCGGGATGGAAGAACCTTCGGGCTTACAATTGACTTTTGTATAGTTAGGTTGGAATAGCCTATGGGCTTAAAATTGACTTTTTTATGGTTGCACTGAAGAGCCTTCGGGCTTACAGTTGATTTTATACGTATGTTATATAGTTGGACTGAAAGAGCCTTCGGCTTACAATTGACTTTATATGTAGGTTACGATTTTAATACGAAAGACATATTTCTTATTTAAATAATACTACTCAAGTACAATTATGGTAAAGGTTGAGATTTCCATTTCACTAGACAATTATTGTACTGATCCACTCCTTATTACAACACAGTTTAGAAAGAGCAATGCTGATTTAGGAGCCGAAGGTGGAGGTGAAAACTTATGGCAGTTATCCATCTATTTATGCTTTTTAGTTATTTTTATTTTACCCAGTTCAGATAGTTATGTTATTTTGGAATATTGTACTATGGAGGCTTCATATAGACATTTTGTAATATTTAACATGTTATGTTTCTGAAATGGTTTTCTTTATGAGATGGGTACTTTTTTCTGATATTATATTTTATCCATTCTGTTATGTGATTATGAAAGTATAGATATATAGCTTTGTGTATTGTATATCTTTTTAATTTTATCAAATTAACAGCTCGCCTTAAGATGGCATAAGGTTCGATGGGCTTTTGTTGGGCCGAAATTAGGACCGTTTCAAGTCGGGTTGTTACAGATTGCATTAGAGCTTAGGTTTCCCGACCAAATGGGGATAGGTATACGTATGAGTGAAGTATTTTTTATTTTTGAAAGTATTTTCAAAAACCCTACTATATATATACACTTAATTTGAACTTAGTCTATAAATTCCGACTATAGAAGTAGTCGTAACCATATTTTGAAAGGATGGACGAGACGACTATGGGTTGGGAAAATAAATACAATAAGGATTGTACTATGGAGGTCATACCGTAAGGAATGTTCATGGAGAAGATTGTAACTATATGATTAATATGGCAATAAATGTGAAATAAAAAGAGAGTTACAAGAATTTAATAAAGTTATAAATAGAATGATTAAAGAGATACCCTGTGTAATGATGGAAGATAGCAAGAAAGATTGGGATGAATAAATAAACGTAATTATTATTTGGTTAGAATAATAATCAGTTATTACAGACAATCAACATTTATAGGAATACTAAATAAGCATGTTAGATAATAATTAAATACTACAAAGTTGTGTAGTTGTAAACATTCATAAGTAAGGGATGAAAGAAGAAGAAAATGCAAAAGAGAAGACAATTAATATGAAATTGTTGATATGAAAAAGATTTCTAAAATTAATATGAAATTGTTGATATGAAAAAGATTTCTAAAATCTAACCAACTGAAAGAATTTGATAAAGAGATTTTCTTTGGAAACTTCTTTAAATGTTTGAATGAGTTTTTCAAAAGACTTACTAAGAAATTCTTGTTTTGAAAAGGTAAGAAAAATTGGAAAATCATAGTTTAGAAAGAAGTTGCAGAGTCAGAAGTTTTGATTAAAGGGTTCGGGTAAAATGGGTTTTTCATTTAACTTTTAGTTTAAAATTTTGGTTTAGTCAAAAAGATTTCGGTTTAATGATTTTCGATAAAGGGGTGTTACTTTTTGAAATAGATGTAAAATAGAGTGTAAGTTGGACTTGATGATTTCCTATTTCATAAATTTGTAAGTTCTTTTAAAATTATTCTTCTTAAAAATAAAATTAGAACTTGATTAAAACGATGTAGAAGCCATTTAAGTAGGAAAAATATAAACATAAGCAATAAAGGAAGATTTGTATAGGAATAGCATCAGGAACTTATAAAATAGGGTTGTTAGAGACGTTGTGGGAGAGAAGTGATGAGAATGTGATAGGAATAAGATGGGATAGGTGTTTACCTTGTCTACTCCATTTTTCATCGTTTAAGGTTATAAAAGAGCTTTTTGAATGTATTGAATTTAAAGACCAAGTTTTAAATGAATAAATCTTTAATGTGGAAAGTTTTTTGAAAGAGGGAAATTATTTGACTCCTTTTTGGGATTAAGCAATCCTTTTTGAAATTTGATAGTTTGGTTTAATAATTGAGTTTTTGAATGTTTGGATTAAAGACCTTACTTTTAAAGAAGTAAGTCTTTGAAGTAAAAGTATTTGAGAAGAGAAATTATTTTACTAACGAATTTTAGAACCTTTAAATTTAGGGTTAAGAATAGAGTAGTAAGTATTTCAAAAGTTGTGAAAAATTGGGTTCAAATATTTTTGGAAAGATTTGTCTATTGTTTAATTAAAATGGAATAGATATATGGAATAAATAAATACAGTGTTTAGATGTTTTTAAGAATTCAATTCCCCAAACATTTTTTGGAAGTTGGAAATTCTTTTGGAAAAGTATGCTTAAAGTTCTCTTTTGAGATGTGAAAATTCTTTTGCAAGTTTGAGTGTCGCATACTTGTGAAATGTGGATTTTTTAAGGCTATGTTTAATGTAGCAGATAGGGATCACTATTTAGGAAAGAAAGGTTGAAGATTTTAGGATATGAATAAAATAAGAAAAGTATGTACAACCTGATTTGAAAATCTAAAATCAGTCCTAAACATTTATTTGTAGAATGTTGGTACTGTTGTAATTGTATTCCATATCTTTAATTGGGTTGTAAGTTAGGTTGCCCATGGAATGTAAATTTATATATTTTTATTTATTAAGAGTGGCTGCGCGTAATTTCCATAAATTGTCTAATTCCTTAAATGAATAAAATTGCGGTGTTTGAATTGATAACGGACATATTAAAAGGGAAAGAGATGTATAAGATATGGATATTCTTTTCTGTAGTTTACACTAACTATTTCAATAAAAGAAAAAAAGTCCCTTGTAATTTCAAACAAAGCAAAAATATTATTTATGAATTTTTTTAAGGTAAATCTATTTGTAAGGATGGCTCTGACAAAATAATATACGAAAAGGAATGTTCTAGTTTAGTGAGTAATAACTAGAAATAAGAAATATATAAATATCATATTTACAACAGTGTTCGTATTGATTATAAACAGCGTAGTAATTATTAGACTAGGATTTATAGACATTACCTACATATTTAGTAGGCAATATATTTGTAATTAATAAAGAATAAAAAGGATTAAATAGCGACTGACAAAGTAATCTAATATGGTATTTATGGAGGAATTGAATACTCATAATAAGTAATCTTGAAACTAATAATCGGTTGAGATGGATTTAATAAGGATTGATTAGAGATTGTCATTTTTGACATTAATGACCAGCTATTATGGGTGATGGAATTTATAATTTATTAGAACTAAGGAGGAAAATTAAGAATGTGAATAACAGTGGAATGACATTCTAGGAATGTACATCTTAAATTGGTAAGGAGCATTAGGACCCTAACATCATTAACACCAGTTAATGACTATGGACAGCTTCTAGAGCAAAAAATTCTTTTAGAGTTTTTTGGTTGAAAATCGCTAGTTGTCCCCTTTAGGAAAAGTGTTTGATATAGTATAAGGCATGTTTATTTTCTATCACTATGTCGATTTAGTGATGGGACTAGACCGCTAAATTAATATATATATATATATATATATATATATATATATATATATATATTTATATATATATATTAAGGAACATCGTAAATAAGGGAATTTCATAAGGACACTTAACTAGTGATAAACCGAAGATTAGACTGGAAGTTAGTTTGGGAATTAGGTTAGAATGCTTCAAAACCCAAAACTTGTGGAGTATCGCCATTTACCCCGAATGTGATAAGATGTATAGGGATATTAAGTAATTTTTCTAATTGGTCAAGGATGAAGAGAGAGTCACTGGATTTGTTTCTAGATGTTCGGCATGCCTAAGGACTAAGACCGATCAAGGAAAACCCAGTGGGTTGTTATAACCATTGGAGGTTCCAACTTGGAAAT
Organism: Allium cepa; assembly: GCA_030765085.1. Classification (NCBI taxonomy): domain Eukaryota; kingdom Viridiplantae; phylum Streptophyta; class Magnoliopsida; order Asparagales; family Amaryllidaceae; genus Allium; species Allium cepa. The sequence continues at coordinate 722,734,647 of CM060929.1, read as the reverse complement.
GGAAGCATATATCGATGGACTTTACAAATGGGTTCCTAGAGGCAATGATGCTATTTAGGCTGTATTAGATTTGCTTATTTTACTTCTATATGAAGTAATAGGATTATAACATCTCTAGCATGGATTTATGTTAAGGAAGTGGTCTTTGTTCACCAGGGAATTTTGAAGGAGTTTGCAATTTGCTTTGGGAATGAATTTGAATCTTCGCACCACTTACCATCCGCAGATTGGCGATTAGTTAGGAATGTTGAATAATGATTTTAGAAGATTTGTTGAGAGCTTGCATCATGGATTTTGGAGAACCTTGGAAAAGTTAGAAGTCTTTTGGTGGCGAATGAAAGCCACATAGGATCGTTAGGAGTCCTATACTGATACACGAAGATAGGGATTGAAGTTTTTAGTTAGGGATATGGTATTTGTTCAGGTTTCTCCTCTTTGAAAGTTTATGAGCTTTGGTACATTTGGAAAGTTGGCACATAGATTCATTGGGCATTTCTCGATTTTAAAGAGGGTGGGAAAACAGGCTTATTAGGTGGGGCTTCCGAACTAGTTAGCAAGAGTCCATGATGTCTTGCATGTTCCATACTTGAGGAAATGTTCGCACGACATTGCCTCTGCAATACATCTTGATCAGTTAATTAATGTTTAAACAGAGCCTATCGACCCCCCTCCCCCTCAGTCGCCTCATGCATTGTGGAGCACATTGTTAAGAAGCTTCGTAATGTAGAAAATTAGGTTGGTTCGAGTGGACGGGGAGATAACCCAGTGGAAAGCACATGAGAAACCGAAGAAAATGTGAATGTTTCACATCCCAAGCTTTTCTCTGGAAAAAATTTCTCTCCAAAAATATAGATTTTTGGTTGCATCATGGTTGCTAGATTGGATGGTAGGAGATGGTTGCCACACTTTTCACTGTTATTTAAGCGCTAATGTAGAATTTCATATATATATATTTAAGTTGCTTACGTACAAGCCTTTATGTCACGACCTTGCATTCGTGCTAGGATTGAGCTCACCTATAGTATATTTGCATACATAATCATATTTCATTTTTGGTTGTGTAGATTATCGTTAATAAATTGGTTGTATAACATGGTTATTGAGTGTGTGTTACACTATCTTGTTTTGGTGACTTCGGGGGCGAAATCCTTCTTAAGGGGGGAGAATGTAACACCTCTTAAAATTTAATAAGAAATTAAGTAATTAAAATAAGGTTAAATATGAAAAAAAATTAAGTCACGAAATTTGGTCACAAAAGTTGCATCATTACGTCCGTGGCGATTTTCTAATTAAGTTTCATATATAATATGTTCAAATCGTAATTAAAATAAAAAAGCCATGGACGCTTGAAGTTTTCAAATTGAAACCAATTCGAAAAAATTTAAATTTAAAATATGGAGGAAGTCCAGAAGTTTGAAATTTGAATTGGAAAACTTAAGAGTGACTTAACTTTCAAGTAATGCTAAAGTCAACATTTAGCATATAAAGTAATTAGGGTAACTAATAATTAGAGAAGGAAATAAATCATCCGTACCTGGTTAAACTAACCCTTCGACCGCCCATGAGGGTGGCGGTCGACCGATTACAAAGACTGGGCAGTGAAAACCCTTGGCCTTCCAGGCCTGGATTTTTTTTATTTATAATCCAACGATCATCATTCCTTGTCATCTCTATAAATAGACTCCTACTTTTCCTTCATAAATTTCTGTATCTACAGCGAAGCTCTGTCAAAATCTTTCCACTGAGATTTTCAGAAACAGTAACCTTTATGATAAGAAAATCCCATTCTGATCTCTAATTTAAATTAAATTCCCAATCTTTCTTCCGTCTACTTTCTGAATTCTAAAATACACACACACGATCTATTTATAGCATAATCAAAAAGGGTAAGGTCTGATAGAGGTTTAGTTGTTTTATTCATTTGATTTCTGATTCTATTCCTCCCTAGTTTCTGTAACTATATCGAACTTCTACATACAATTCACTTTGTTGTATATTCTAAAAGAGGGAGATCTGAAAGAGAATTAGGCGCGATGGAATCAAATCCAGGTAAGAAGCAAACAATTCTATGTGAGTGGAAATATCAAGTTTTTCACATTTTTGTATTTGAATAGTATTTATTTGGATTTGATGTATGCCTTGGAAAATTTTGATAAACAAAAATATAACATCGAAAACCCCAAGAATTTCCCTAAGTAAATATCAATCTTTATATACGTTGAAATCATAATTGTTTTTGGTATTAATATATTAAAGTCTAATTATTGTTTAGAATTAGATAATTTGTGGTCTATTCAACCTATTTTATTTGTTTTAAATTGGAGGGTTAAAGGATTCAGAAAGAAAATAAATTAGAAATGGTGTGTGAAGTATGAATTGAATTGTTTGTAGTTTGCACCGCCTATTTCTATCACTTAAATAAATAAGGAAATCCTTTCTTACTCCAAAATGATGTATATAAAGGTTAATTGAAGATACATGATGTAATTTGTGAATATCTATTCTTTTAAATAGAGAAGGGATTCTAATTATTGATATGAAATAAGTTGTAGGTATTTCATGTTTGTACGAATCTATTATATTTGGCTATGGTAGCAGCAGTTCTTGTTAAAATTATATATTCCTGTGAGATTGATATTTTAAAATACCTTGCAAACGAATAATTATCAAATTATTGTAACGCAATGATTAGACCTTAAAACCCACATGTAAAATATATGTATATAATATTAAAGTATTGCAACGACCTAGGTTTTCAGACCAGTCAACATCGTCGAAAAATCCATCCGTTCTAAAACTACGAATGAAAACTGCCAACCTAATACACAATATTTGATAAATATTCAACACTATTAAATATATATGATACAACTTAAATTGTACAAGTTATCAGAGTAATCAATTTGATCTACTAGGTGTGCTTTAATACATACCAAATACAAATATAAATAAATCTACCGCTGTGCAAATCTGAGAGCAACAATAGTCATTCCTACAAACTCAATAAACATGTCAACTGCAGAATAAAATAGTAAGCAAGAAAAATACATCAATACACGACTTATAACAAATAATAATAAAAAATGTTATGTTATTATTGGAGCTGCATCATTACACTTATGATTGCTTATGTACTCTTGTCTAATTGGAAATCCAATTAGATACAGGATAAAACCAACGTAGTTCTCCTACTGCAAATAGGACTCATGGAGCCTACGATGCAACAAACAATATGTAAATCCCAAAACTACCCACCATGGCTTAATCTTCAAATTTAGATTTTCAAAATCTAATTAACTTTATTATTTTCAAAATATAATTCTTTTCAAAAATAATCTCTTTAGAGCAATCTTCTGTTTTTTATTTCAAAACCTTTGAAATAATATATATATATATATATATATATATATATATCTTTTGTATCAAATTATACTTTACTTTGGGATTTTAAAACAAATCATTTCTAAAATATTTATTTGGAAATCTTAAAATACTACTATAAAAGCATATCGAAGTATATGCAACCAAATAGGGAGGTTTCTTCCATAAACAAGGTAGCTAGGTCCCAGCCTTCATACAATCGATAAATAAGTATATCTCTCTATTCCAGGAGCGAACTATACCAAAAATATATGCCCATTTTTAGTTATGGGTTACTCAAATCATTAGTAACATAACAAATCATTTTATATCCCGAAGTGATAAATCATTTTCACTAATATTCACAAATACTTTCAAATCATAGTGTTGCTATTTCCTAAAACCTTTTGAAATTATTATCAAACACCGGGTTATTTAGTCCTCAAAATTCATTTTTATAAAACATTTTTATAAACCATTCTTTATATAAATCACTTTTATTATTACTTCAAAATGTTTATTTCCAAAATATTTCCATTACTTGTCAAAAGAAATCATTTCATTTAAAAGGCAAAATATCTTTATTTCTAAAATTATAATAAATATCTTTTGTTGTAATTTCTACTTGACTAATATTTTTATTGAACACATTATAGTCAAACTATGAAATTCTAATCATAAGGTGTGCATATTTAATCATTCTACTCAGCCCATGCATATAAAAATGTATACTGCTCATAAATTGGTCGAGCCTAATTCAAACAATCAATCAATGAAATAAACACAATAATAAATGATAATCAACGCTTTATTCTATCAAATATTTATAACACTTTTTATTTTATCTTAGGTTAAAATGGTTTGATATTTATTTTGAAGCATTCGTGCTTTTCCTTTGACATGTACCGTCCCTCACCCAAGTCTTCTTGGATATCGCAGACGAAACACATGTACTAGTCGTTTCTGCATACCCCATTAAGTATTTAAATTCTTAATTTTTAAAATACTTAATTAACCATCCAAACATAGTCAAACTAGGAGATCAAACCATTGTTTTAGCAAACAAAGTAAACAAGCATTCAACAAGGGTTTTCAAACAACACTTAACACTTAAATTTCCTTCAATTTAGAAATGATTTTAATGAACGTAAAGGAAGAAATAACTCACTTTGGATTACACTCTATCAAAATTTAGGGCAACTCAAGATTTAAATCATAGTTCCTACCCTGCTTTGAAACCAAACAAAAATAAACCTGAATTCCTCCTTCCTCCTAAATAGGTTCGGCCTCACCATGCTATACCCTTTCCTCCTTCATTCTTCAACTTTTTAGATGCTAAACCATGTTCTAATAGTATTCTAAGGTCTTTGGCAAAGCTTGTTGGAGTTGGTTTGATATGATTTTAAGAAAGTTAGTAAGGAAGAAGAAGAAGAGAATGTGTGTGATAAAATGAGAGAAAAACTTGTGTTTTAGAGGAAAAGAAATAAGTGGTAAGTTATCAAATTAACCCCTTACCAAATTACCAAAATACCCTTCCTTAACTTTAAAGTAAACTTACCTTTTTCAGCACTTACCATCATCTATCACTTCATAACTATATCATTTTCACTTAATACTTAAGGAATGTACTTGGATGTGGATTAAAGTGAAGATTTGCCATGGTTTTGGGGAGATTTGATCTGATGTTTGCTTTTTGACTTTTTAAATTACCTTACTTACTTTTACTAATGATATTCTAAAATTTCTAATGATACTTAGTAAAAGTAAAGTTGATTATTCATAAAATGTATATAAATACAAATATATGTTAAAACATGTTAACAAATGTGCAATAACGTTGTGAAAACTTATATTGAACAAAACATGGATTGTTGATAAAACGTTTTACGGTCACATTTTGAAGTTTTTGTAAACTATTTACTTATGTACGCAAAACTTGAAAATAAGTTTCTTATCATCTTTAAATAATTAAAGTAATTGTATTTTACTTATAAAACCATATTTAGTAATATTAAAATCCGATTGTAAAAATACGACGACGATTTGTCAACTTGCGGCGAAATTTGTCAATCTTTATAAAATAAGTGTATATTTATAAAACTATTATCAACCAATTAATATCACTATATAATAATTTAAAAAACATTATTTATCATTAAAAACAAAAAATTGAACATATATCCTATTTTATCGAATACTGGCTTTTGTCATTTTTCGATGAAAATCCAAACTTCTTGATTTTGTAATTAAATTCTAAAAATAATTTTATCATTTTTATTTATCACATAAAACATGATTATTTAAGTTTGAAAATTCTATATCTAAATATTTAAAATAAATTAAATATTCCATTTTCAAAGTGGTAAAATTACGGATCGTTGCACATATTGACTTTTAAAACCAATAATGTATTGATTATAACGTATTAAGCAGGATAATTATATTATCAGAATTGTTATGCAATATTAATTTGTTGGAAGGAAATTAGTGTAAATTAGGGAGTTAATCCCTAATTAAAGGCGTAATAAGGGGATACCTTATACGGCCTCAGTTATTAATCATGTAGGATAGTATACGTGTATAATTGGTTTACATAAAAGGTATGACTAAGATATAGGGATGCGAAGTTAGTCCAATGCTACATGGAAGAACCCAGTCAATATGGCTACCAGCTGTGTAGCTTTGTAGACTAATGTAGGACATCGCCAGTGATAAATAACTATAGTGGATGTGAGGTTAGTCCCAATTATGTAGGGTAAACCTGCCTAGTCAATCTGCCTAACAGTACCTACGAATAGTGTAACGTTTACGATTTTTCGTCCACGAACGCCGACATCAATACGTCCACTGTATCAACTGTCGAGCAATCGAAAGCCGAAAAACCGTACCATTAGGGTTTAAGAAGAAGAAAGGGTAGAAGAAGAGAGAAAAAAATAGAAGAAGAACAGAAAAGAACAACAGAATATCAGAATCTCACAATTCGCAGCGGAACAACATATAATACATAAATGAATAATCTTTAAACAAAGAACTATATCGGTCATTACATTACATTACATTTCATTACATCATCAGAGTGTACAACAACAAACAACATCAACAACGGAAAAGAAATACTATATACTAGTGAATACGCCATGCATCCTCCTTGCCTCCAGCAACTCCTGAATTCCAGAATATCTTGATAAACCTTACTCTTGACTGCCCGTGTGGAAATTGGTGGGCACCCAGAGTTTAGGAAGGAAAACAATAAACTCCGAGTCAGTCATGTGACTGGTGTGAGAACTCAAAACAGTTTATTTTTCTTTAAAATCAAAATAGAGGAATATTTTTAAAGTCAATTCGCAATGCTTTTTAAAAATGAGACTACCATAAGGCCTCCCGCACACACACACAATGCAAATGCAGAATCGGAGGAGATTTCTCCTTATGATAGTCAAAGATGCTTGATACGCATTAAAAAGAAACATTTGATATTATTACTATTGCATAGTGTAGGCAAAATTCATTTCGAAAATAAAGATATAAATCTTAGCCAGCATAGGCATTCCGCACTTATGCCTACTATAGCTACCATCCAAACAGTGGGGCGCCACCATAAGTGAATGATAGGTTCTACAACTAAAACCGTACAAGATCGTATTATTTCTTTGGATTTCCAACAAATGGTCAGGCCAAGGAACTTCCCATTGCCACATAGGTACGCCTCTTGAAAGACAACCCGAGAGCCAAACCGGATCTCTGCCAACACAAGGCCGGGTTACCCCTAACTGGGTAACTACTGACACGAATATGTCATCCCCCGATCGTAACCGATCTATCCGAGGATCCTCGATTTCCAACAACCACAAAATTTGCAGCAACAACATAGGTTAAATATCTGGGCTCCATACCATGATACCACCTCTATCCAGAAGGAATGACATACACTAAAGGGGCGCTACCCCCTAATAACCTTGCCGCATCCTTCCTGTTTTGACCATTTCCGGGGTGTGAGGTCCGACGAAGTCTCGTCCACAAAGCCACGCTTTATACAAAAGCTGTACTTTGGGTCAACAAATGATCACCAAGATAAATGATCAAACAAATGATCATATCACAAATGATCAAGCAATGATCATTTCACAGCAACACTCAGCATGCCACACTACCAAATTGGGAGTATATCACTAATAACCTTCAACTATATAACCTCTGAGCTCGTACGTCTAAGAGAAGGGTGTTAAGCTAAGAGAATAAATTCTCCGCCACCAACAGAAATATATTTGAAAGAAATCAGCTTTATATCTCAATTTGTAATGTCAGACATACAATCCATACAAGTCTGTTCCGGGCTCGAACAGAACCGAAGGCACTTACAAAGAAGTCCTTGCATTCCGGATAATTTCTAATCACGTCCGGATTTTCCGTCACTAAGGGTGATAAAACCTCTATATCGGAGATCAGCCGATGCAGAGTAACTCAACGGTAATCCTTCCGTTTTCAAAAATATCCAGTCTTCAACATCGGTCATCAAATGCAATCCATAACGACGTATCACATACTCGGAATGGGTTATACGACCCCAAGGTCCTTTCCCGGCTAACCCGAATAGTGAGCGCTTATTCAAAAATAAGTGTGGCATTCAAATTCAAGCAATCACAATAAATACCTATCTAAAGGTAAATATTGATAGTCGGATTATTTAACTATCAATAAAGATGCTCAACATCATCAGATTCCAAATAATTTTCCAAATTATTTATTTCTCAAAAATATCTTTACTAGATATAAACTTCCACACTTCAACCATTTGAAAACAATTTTTCAAATCACTTTTCCTTACTCGGAAATACTTTCATTTCAAAATGGTTCATTCAAACAAATTTAAATAAATCCTTACCGATTTACTTTATATTTACGTTCCAAATCCGTAAATTTATTCCCACACTTTAAAAATAAATCAACGTTTATTTTTAAACTAATTCCCTTTTCTTTTCTAAATTCCATAGTGAATTTATAATCCCAAAATATCTATGATGTACGATTTTCAATATTCACTTTCAATTTATCTTACAAGGATAAATTCTAAAACGTTCATTTCACATTGGAAAAATATTTCCATACTTATTTAATAATAAGTACATCAATATAAATATAGATTTTTTTGAAAATGGGGACCCTCCCAAATCCCTTTCTTCCCGCTGACCCATCCCATCCAATTTCTTCCCTGCAACCCTGTCCATCATCACCTATTCTCGTACCACCTGCTGTTGCGTCTCGAGCCACCCAGTCTTGTCCCCTTCCTCCTCCTGACACCGTCTGCCTCTCGCTTCCCAATCTTTCTTCTTCTCACACTGCTGCCCTGAAACCACCTACCCCCCCTTTGCTTCCCCTTCCCCAAACTCCTATTGCTTGGAACTCTCTGTTCAGAGCAAAACCAACAAATGCTGGGAAATATGTACCACGCAACATCAAACTTGACTTTAATGGTGACTCCATTGTCCCTCCAGCAGATGTTGTGAAGGAAGGTAACAATATGTGGAAGGAATATCTGGTTGGTTTTTTCCTCGATAACCCATTACCTTATTCAACTGTACTGTACTACCTTAAGAAAGCATGGAAATTAAGTGGATCCATCTCCATTAAATCGGATGGTTTCCTTTTCCTTTTTAAATTTTCGAATGAGGATGACAAAGTTAGAATCTCTGAATCTGACCCTGTGATTATGAGGAACAAACTTTTTATTGTCAAACCTTGGGATGAAAATGTTGGGAATTCGTGTAGTAGCATCAAGGCAGTTCCTGTATGGATTAAGTTATCCAACATTCCCTTGTTTGCATGGTCGTTGTTAGGAATTAACTGGTTAGCAGCAAGGATTGGAAAACTCCTATGCTTGGATGCTTCAACTGAAAAGTTTGAGAGAATCACTTATGCCAAATGTTTAGTTGAAGTCACACCAAATAATGACTTACCAGAATGTTTCACAGTTAATCTGCTTGATGGAACTGATCAAGTTGTAAAAGTTGATTATTTGTGGAAGCCAGAAATTTGTACTACATGTTTGGAGTTTGGGCACATGGTTACAACATGCAAGAAGACAGTAAATGAGGAAAAAGGAATACTTTTTGAAGATACTGAACAACAAGAAAGTGGTGAAGACAAACAAAACTTGGTTAGGAAAGGGAAACATGTAGATAAACAAGATAAAATGAAGCAAATGTGGCAAAAAGTCAATAGGAACAAAGTGAACAAAGGAGGGAAAAAAAAAGAAGTGGAGTGCACAACAAAGGAATTAATAGGAACAGAAAGAGTAACTAAACATAGTGAAAGTGAGGTAAGAAGTGATGATATTCCAGTACAGAGCAATGTAATTGGTCTAGAATGCATTGATGCTACTCATAATAAATATAATATTTTGCAGAATGAAGAGGAAGTGCAAATAATTCTAGAAAACTCTGAAGGGGAGGAAAGGCAAACCTTAACTGATAAAAATTGTGAAGTTATCAGTAATGATGCTATATTGTCCAGACTAAAATCAAATGTTGGCATTATAGAACTAAATCCAGAACCATCATGCAACTCAGTTCAGTACCCCAGTAGCATTACTGAAACTCTTTCCAGTGAAAAAAGTAATGGATGTGGCAAGAACAATCTTGAAGATAATGCACATATTGATACATATGTCACAGACATGGACTGTACATGGTGTACAGAACTTGAAAACAACATTATCCATTTAGTAACTTCAATGCATAAACCAAATGATGGTGTGCAATTGCCTGAAACATCTCACTACAATTTCTCCATTAACTTGCCTGGTTGGCCACCATTACCCACATCCCCTACCCCACTATCAATTCCTTCACAAAACCCTACAACCACCACTTCTAAGTCTCTCATCACCTCCCCACCTCCTCAACACCACAGGAACATTGAAACACGATCTCTTTCAGCTAAGAGAAGAAAAAACTCCACCTCTCAGCAATAATCTTATGTTTAGCAAAATAGCTGCCTGGAACCTCAGAGGTGCTCACAGCAATGCAAAACTTGATCAGGTGAAAAGTATCATTTCTTCACATGACATATGCCTTTTTGGTTTGCTTGAAACTAAACTCAATCTTCCATTTACCATCAAAGCAGCTGCTTACATAAACCCAAAATGGAATTTCTATCATAACCTTGATATGGCTTCTTATGGTCGAATTCTTGTAATTTTTGACCCTGCAGTTATAACTCTATCCCCTATATTAATTTCTAGACAGTTTATTCACTTTCATGTCTATGAAATTCAAACAAAATCCTCTTCCTATATCACTTTTGTCTACGCCGATAACTCGGTCATTTCTCGCAATTCCTTCTTTAAAACATTGCCCCCCTTTCGACAATCATCTCACCCCTGGATTGTTTTAGGTGACTTCAATACATGCTTTGAACTTTCTGACAAATTTGGTGGTAATCCACTATCTCCTCGTGACATTGCCCCATTCAATCTAGCAGTTGCTGATTCTGAACTTCTTTTGGTTAATAAGACTGGAGCTAAGTATTCATGGAATAATAGGAGTCGTAGTGGTGTTCGTACTTTCACAACCATTGATCATACCTTTTGCAATATCCAAGCTTTAACCCGCTGGCCATCATTGTCTGTATTCCTCCCCCAACCAATTTTGTCTGACCATTCTCCTTTAATATTATCTCTGGGTCACCATTTTCGAAAAGAAAAAAGAAGTTTCAAATTTTTTAATGCATGGCTCAAGCATGAACACTTTCTAACACTAGTAACACAAGTTAATACTGATTTCCACTGTTTTGGTAATCCTATGTATAAGTTTTGCAGGAAATTGAAAAGAATTAAGCTGGAGATTAAAAAGTGGGCTGCTTCCACCTTTGGAGCTGGTAGTTTGCTTTCAACAACTCTCAAGGAACAATTGCAGGAACAGCAAAACTTTATGATGGACCACCCTTTGGATGAACAAGCAGCTGCTGATGAAGCCAGATTATTTAATGATGTCAATAATGCTCTTGCCATGGAAGCTAACATGAAGAGGCAACAACTGCATAATAAGTGGCTGGTAGAAGGAGATAGGAATACTAAGTTTTTCCACGACGCAATAAAGATAAAACATGCCAGAGACAACATTTACAGTATTTTGGACGAACAAGGAACCCTATGTTCTACGACTGAATCTGTCGACAAAGCTTTTGTTGACTATTACACTAATCTACTTGGAAATTTCTCTGGATTCTCTCCTGATCTTGAGCAAATTTCTTCACTTCCCTTGCCTTGTATTTCCCTACATGAAGCAAACTCACTTATACAGCCTGTCACTGATGAGGAAATCAAAAATACTCTCTTCTCAATGAACAAAGATTCTTGTGGTGGTCCAGATGGTCTAAACGTTAACTTCTTCATATCCACCTGGGGTGTTCTTGGAAATGACTTCTGTCAAGCTATCCACAACTTTTTTTCTTCATGCAAGCTACTTGGTGAGGTGAACTGCACAAACATTGCTCTTATTCCTAAGGTAAATCCAACGACCAGTGTTTCTTCTTTCAGGCCCATCTCCTGTTGTAATGTAATATACAAATGTATCACAAAAATTCTTGCTTCTCGTCTGATTAGTGTTATACCATCTGTTGTCTCTAAGAATCAAGCTGCATTCATCCCAACAAGGAATATTATTGACAATGTGATCCTAGCACAAGAATTGCTTAAAGGGTACAGTAGAAGTAATGTTACCCCTTCTGCTGCTCTTAAAATTGATATCTCTAAAGCTTATGATTCCATTCACTGGACATCAATAGTTAGAATCATGGCTAAAATGGGTTTCCCCAGAGCATTTGTGTCTTGGATATATGTGTGCATCTCCTCTCCTTCCTTTTCTGTAGTTATCAATGGTAGACCAGTGGGATTTTTCAGTAGTAGCAAAGGAATACGACAGGGAGACCCTATTTCTTCCTACATTTTCCTTCTGGTTATGGAAGTATTCACTGTTTTACTTAACTCTAAATACACTTGCAATTTAATTAAGTACCATCCCAAGTGCTCTTCTCTCCAAATAAATTCCATAATGTTTGCGGATGACGTGATGGTGTTTACTAAGCCAGACAGACCTTCTCTTACTGGTGTAATTGAAGCTCTGCAGTCATTTTATTGTATGACAGGCCTTTCAATTAACCAAGCCAAGACTTCCATGCTTGTTGTTGGGGTTAGTGATGTGCAGAAAGATGCTCTTTTTCATTGCACTGGTTTTACATGCATGGATAATGACATGAGGTACCTTGGTCTCCCTCTCCTTACTAAAAGGATTTCCAATGCTGACTGTTTCCCATTATACCATAAGATCACTTCTGTTATGAATGCTTGGGTGAACAGACAATTATCACAAAGTGGTAGACTTGTTCTTATCAAAACTATTGTATTCTCTTCTCTGGTCTACTGGGCTCGTTCAATGATTCTCCCATTAAAGCTAATGCAACTTGTTAGGTCAGCAATGATAAGATATTTCTGGACTGGTAGTGTACATAATAGGAAGTTGCTGCCATGTTCATTTTCTAGTATTGAATTTCCCATGAAGCATGGTGGTCTTGGTGTCATTAACCCAAGAAAGTGGAATCAAGCTGCTATTAGTTCTCATTTTGATGCCATGGTCAACAATAGAGATACAACATGGGTTAAATGGATAAAGTTACATTATATAAAGACTAAAAACTTCTGGTGTATGGACATACCTCAGAATAGTAGCTGGTTTTGGAGGAATATACTTAAGCTAAGACATGTTTTTCTTCCTATCATTAAATATCAAGTTAATGCAAACACTGAAGTTAGCTTCTGGCACGAACCATGGGCAAGACAGGGTCTCATTCTATCCAAAGTTTGTGAATATCAACTGCTTCAGCAATCTGGTATTCATCATGATGCCAAAGTAAATGACTTCATGTATGATGGAAAGTTGCAGTTACCAACTACTAGTAATCATATGCTCAAAGTCATGTGGACTGATATCCAAGCCAATTTTTGCATAACTAATCAACCTGATGCTGTATCTTGGGATTTAAAGCATCACAATGTCCATAGTGTCTACTTATTTTGTTCTGCATATTATCCACTGCCAGCCACCAAGTGGTTTTCTGTTATATGGACAAATGACTCAGTTCCATCGCAAAATTTGATGATGTGGAAAGTGATTAATCAGGCTCTTCTTACTAAAAGTAAACTTAACAGCATTGGGTTTCCATGCACCTCTTCCTGTGTGTTTTGTGATATGTTTGAGGAAAGTGTGCATCACCTATTCTTTGATTGCCCTGCTCTTAAGTTCTTGCTGAACTGCATCAGTTACACTACTGGTTATAACTTTTCTTCTGGAAGCTCGAGATTGGTGTGGAGTATCATATATAAGGCTACGAGATGGAGATGTGATAGAATTAGGCTGTTTGTTGTTTGTATGAAGATATACATGAGAATCATATGGAAGGAAAGAAATGCGATTGTATTTGATAAGCAAAGAAAGAGCATGGTTGTTCTCTGGAATGAAGTGAAGACTACAACACATAAACAATTGACGAATTGCAATAGAGATTTCCCAGACAGTATGATTATTGGATGGGCTTGACCTTTTTTGTCTCTTCAATTGTTTTTCTCTAGTCCTCTGTCCTTTTTTTTGTATTTTTTCTTTTCAATTTCCCCTTTGTTTCACTGTTTGTACTCTTTTATTGTGTTGCAATAAAACTGGTAGGGGCCCAGTCAACCCCGCTGGCTTTGCCAAAAAAATAATAATAAGTACATCACAAATCTATTTATTTTCAACATTTGAAAATATTCGATATACTTAAATCAAAATTTAGTATATATTTCATTCCTTAAGGAAATCATTCTCTTAACACATTTATTTGGGTCAAAAACGAATGTTGTGTAAAACATCGTTACGACGACCCAAAATCACTAGTATAGGGATTCAAAGTTTAAATAGATATATAAATCCCAATACTATACAAAACATTTCCTTTCGAAAACCATTTACTATAACAACAGTGTTATAGTCCATCATTTCCTTCTATTTCTCGAAAACTCTATTTCAACAATAAATGTTTAAATCTATGTATTCGATTCATAATACATTTTAAAACATCGTTAAAACGATTAACTTCATTTTATAATATTCATTTTCCCAAGCATATCCATTTTATTTGATAATATATTCACTGTCCAAAATCCTGAATATACTTCCTTAACCAATTTCAACTTTCAATTTATCAAATTCCATTGATTTCGAATTTATAAACAATGTCTATAAATTCCATTTTTATTTATAAGCATCGGTTTATAAATCTCCTTTATTAATCCAATTTATATTTCGTTTATATGCCGAATCTAACTTATATGTAAATTACTTATAATCCATTTATTCACAAATCCATTCTTTTATATCATCATTTGTTTATAAATTTTAAATTCTTATTTACTTATAAAACTAAGTACACTTTATTTTAGCACTTATAAAAGCTCGTTTTATAATTCCAATATCTTTAACTTATAAAATATAAATTTTATAAATCTTTTATATAAACCGTTTATAATAATTCAAAAATCTCAATTTAAATAAACCAATCTCTTTATTAATTTACAAACGTTATTTAAAACTTATATAACTCCAAAATTACACTTAAGTATTATTTTCCCAAAAATATAACTTTTATAACCATAAAATTAAAATGTTTATTTATTTTAACAATTCAAAATTTAAATAACAAGTATACTTTCAAAAATCACTTTAAAAATTCTTTTAAAAACCAAAATCATTATTTTAAAACTTCAAAAATGAATCCGATGATGCAACAGCACCAAATTGTCAATCACGACATCCAAATATCATATATCGATATGATAGTCAACAAATATCAAAATATCTGTAAATATATCAATACAGTTGAGGAATCCAGTTGGATCCCTCCAACCTGTTTCCCTGCATCCACAAACATTAGCACAATACCAATTCCATTCCAGTACGGAATTATCACGGTATATGGGATTTATAAAATATTATCCGCTTAATAGACGGCGCAATAGGGTCTCATCCGCTATATACTGCGGGAAATCAATTCCAAGTACATATATAATACCAATTTCACTGTTTATGAAATATTCGTGGTATATGTTTTTAATAAATAACATCCGCTTACTAACGGCGCATAATGTCTATTTTAACAATCAATAGATAACAATCATCATTCAAACATACATTCAAGTATTTTAAATCTAACTATTTAAAATAAAAATCGAAACTGATTCGATTGAGTGAGAAGTTCTCACCTTGATTTCAATTTCGTTTTCAGCTTTTATTTCGAATAAAATTAAATGGACGTTTAATTTTACCCGAAATTCTCACTAACTCCAAATGACTCCAATCCAATTTCATAGCGTAGTGCTCGTCCATACGATTCCAACGCAACTGGTTTCGCGCGTTTTCGACCTCGTATGAAAAAGATACGAATATTTAAAGTTAAACGAATTTATAATATAACTTTACAACATTTATTCTATTTTTTCTAACTCCCAATCCATCATAGCCGTAGATTGCAAGCCCTAGGAAATCAAGGCCGTCCCCTCTTCTCCTTCCTCCCTCAGGTTCTACTCCCCAGTAAACGTACGCAAAGACAACCCATCGGCCGCCACCAACAAGCAATTTCGCCCCCCACCACAAGCGACATGAAGTGGATCAGAGACCTCCATCACGTGCGCCTTCCTCCACCCCGCCTCCGTGCCAAGTGCGGCCCCACCCGGTTGCTCCTGCTTTCTCGAAAAATGTGTTGAATGCGTGACCTTCACAAGCAATTTCTGGTCGATCCACTGCGAGATTTCCGATCATAGCCGTTCATCTTCAAGATCTCAAAGTGCTCTACAAGTTTCGTTTAGAAAGTTTCTTGAAATATTTGGTGGATTGGAAGATAATTGGAGGGGAACGTGGATAATTTTCGGCCATTCATGTTATTGGAGGCGGCCGGCTCCTGAACTTTGAAACCCTAGTTTTTTTTTGTGAATAAAAGGGGGCTATTTATAGAAAATATCGAACACTATTCATTCGGCTTTTCCAAACTACGATTTACGCGCGATAACCGGCATTTCTAGAGTTTATCCCGCGTTCCGGACACAATGGAAAAGTTTTCGGAAGCTAATTTGATCATCTGTTCGAGATATGGCAAAAAACGTTCAATTTAAATTAAACTGATTTAAACTATTTTCTAGGCGTTTTAGCTTGCCCCGGAAAAACGGTAAATTCGATTGAGTTGAAATTTGAAACCATACAATAATATCACATTACGGATCCGATGAAACTAGTTTCATCGAAATCCGAGACTTTTTGAAAAATGACTATTTTAACTCGCCAAATTAATATTAAAACAATTTCGATGCGTTTCGAACTGCCATAGTCAGACGATAACTCCGATTGCTACGAAAATTGAAATCCGATAATAACAAACTATTACGGATCCAGTGGAACTGGTTTCGTCCAATTCTGAGACTGTTCGAAAATTGGCTATTTCTCAGTTGATAATTAAATATTAAAATATTCAATTTTCACCAATTAACTTTTAATTCGATTTTAAAAGTTCTAAAATATCATTCTAACTTCAATATGATAAAATAAAATTTTACAGATCATTTTCAATCATATTTAACCAAATTTTCAGTTATTTCTTTAATTTCAACTATTAAATTATCGATTTAATTATCCAATTAAATCCAATTATTCGAAATAAAATTTATTCGACTTATAAATTTCACTTATTAATATTTACATTCAATTAAATATACAAATTTAAATTAACAAAAATTCTGGGTCGTTACAAATAGTCGGACTAATATGAGACGTCATGAGTGAGTTATGGGTCATAAGTTGCACTTTTGGATGCGGTAGGTGAAATCTTTAGGAGGGCCTGCTTCAGATCAGAGGTATTAAGTGGTTGTGGTAGGGGCTGCCTCTTTCTTAGGTGAAGTATTAGCGGCTTAATTGGATTTCTTACGATGTCATTAAGGAAGAACCATGTAGTTTTTATGACAACAACCATCTGATATTATATAAATATAGACACTAATGTCTTTATCGGGTTATATATAATATATAGTGTAGGATATTAGACAAGTTTTGATTAAGAAGACTATACAATATCAAGAGTAGATTAAAGAGGCTGATATAGAGATTCAAGAATTAGAGATGGAAGACACATGAGTACTGCAGATTCAAGATATCCAGATAAGTTATAGAGTCACAGATTAATTTATTAAAACCCTGATAGCACTTCTTTAATCTCTCTTCTCATTTTTTCTTGAAGGTTTTTAAATCTATTTTTTGTTTTTAAATATTTTGAATTTCAAAAATGATTTTAAAAGAATTCATATTTTCAAAATGGCTTTCAAATGATTTCTTACCTTTTCTTTGTTATATATTAATTAATTAAATTTTTAAGTATTTTATTATATGTTAAATCTATTACATTTTGTTATAGTTTTAATTTTATGCTTTCTAGATATTTATAAGTATATTATAACATCTATTATGACTTTGTATGTAAATGTGTATTCATTTATACTTCATATATATTATTTTCAAAAGAAATTCATATTTAAATCGTTTATATGTTTAAAATATTTCAAAATAATTTTACAAAGTTTACTTAAGTTTTATTATGATTAGAATATGTATATACTATGATCAATTTATTTTACAAAGTATCAAATATTTTCAAAACAAATTTTATAAAATGTTTTTAAAAAATAGCTAGGATATGCCTACATACATAGTTGGGATATGTCGATATATAGATCGATTTTTCCAAAATTCAAATTTGAATGGAAGTGTCTTTTTGTCGTATCTCTTCACGAATGGACATGATCTTTGTTTCTCTATAAATAGGGATTAAATCAACGAAACTTGGTTAACTAATTTCTCATATTTGTCTCCTTTTTTACTCTCTTATTTTCTAAGAGAAATTGTACTCAAACTCTTTTCAAATTCAATCAGAATCAAATCCATTCTATTGATTACTCTTTGTTCTCTACTATCTTTCTTACTCAAATCACGATCAAAGTCTTATTCAAGAGGTTATTAGATCATTTGTACTCAAGATCAAGAAACCGAGTTTGTAAAATCTATCGAAACATAGTCTTACACTTTGCGGTGTGCTTGATGTCCCTGAAATCCAAGTGGGTTTGCTTGTGTCCTATCTAAATCAAGTGATTGTGCTTGGTTTCCTTGAAATCCAAGTGGGTGTGCTGGTGTCCTATCCGAATCCAGTGAGTGCACCCAGAGCTCAAAAAATCTAGAGGGTGTACCTTGTAGCCTTGAAATTAAGATTGTACCGACTTTGATATTTGAAAAGTAATATTTACAAGGAACAGTGCGGGACAGGATGTAGGGTAACTTCGGACAAGTATAAAAGTTTCTAGTCTGATCGTTCCAACTTTTTAACTTTTACTTTTACTTCATTTATATCTATTTGTGTTTGCATTTGTTATTGTTGATTATGAATTGTTTAATTATAATCTTAAAAGAATTTGAAAAGATTCGCAAAAATCAGTAAACACTATTTACCTCCCTCTAGTGTTAAATTAGTTTTAGGATCCATCTTCCACAAACTAACATTTGGTATCAAAGCTTCGGTTTTCAAAGTATTCAAAATCTTGATTTTTAAAAAGTTTTAATGGCTAACAACACTGTTAGTAATACTGCTAGTAACATTATTAGTTCCCTTGTAAGTAACTCATTTGTTGAAGAACAGTCTACTGCTAGACCACCACATTTTAATGGCAGTAATTACACATAGTGGTCATGTAGAATGAAAATATACTTACAGTTAATTGGTGTAGATATTTGGAATATAATGGAATGAGTACACTGATCCGCAAACTGATTTTTCACAATGGACTGTGGACTAAAAGGTAGTTGCACAAAGTAATTCTAAAGCTATGAATATTTTGTTTTGTTCATTTGATAGAAATGAATTTAATAAAGTATCTATCTGTAAGTGTGCATCTGAAATATGGTGAACACTACAAGTTACACATTAGGGCCCTAGTAAAGTCAAATATACCGATATTTCAACGTTAACTAATCAATTCCAATTATTTGAAATGAGTTTAAATGAGTCCATTTCTAATATGTACAGTAGATTTCAAGATATAGTTCATTCACTAATTGCATTGGGTAAAAGTTTTTCTAAAGAGGATCAAATTTGAAAATCCTCAATTCATTAACTCCTAAACGGGACCAAAGACTCTTACGATTGCAGAGGCTAGCACTCTAAAAATTGAAGAGTTAATTGAAAATTTAATGTCATTTGAAGCATAAATGCAGAGCAGGAGAGAAAGCAAGGCGGTAGAGAATAAATCCATTGCTTTCAAATGCCTCAACAGATGAACTGGATTCTAATGACAACGACGAAATTGCCTTATGGAAAGAAATTTTAGAAAATCTCTAAACACACAGAAAGACGAATAATTATAGGAGAAATGATAATAAAAATCATGGAAGTGGAAGTATCGTTAGATTTTAAATTGCAATGAATTTGGCCATATGCAGAGAGATTGTCTACATCCGAAGAAATCGAAAAACTCACCAAACATTGATTCATCCAGAAAAAGAAAAGGGCTTATGCTGCTATGTTGAACGATTCAGACACTTCCTCAAGGGATAATGAACTGGATACAAAGAATGTCAATGTGTGCTTCACAATAATAATCAATTCATAATAGTTCAACGAAATGGATCAAAAATATGTATGCGTTTAAAATTTGAAATTTAAAATTTTGATTACTTTTGATTGTTAGAAACAGCCTATAGATTAATAATAATAGTGGATGAATATGGTATTAATATTACACATATATATCTGTGTTAATATTTTATATTTTTAAATTTTAAATTAAAATAACATATATATATATATATATATATGTATGTATATATTTAAAATAATTTTTAAATTATTTATTGTGTATAGTATT
This sequence comes from Allium cepa, assembly GCA_030765085.1. Classification (NCBI taxonomy): domain Eukaryota; kingdom Viridiplantae; phylum Streptophyta; class Magnoliopsida; order Asparagales; family Amaryllidaceae; genus Allium; species Allium cepa. Next base: position 722,714,306 of record CM060929.1, on the reverse strand, counting down.
AGTAATAATTATATATATATATACACACACAGGAATCTTTAATTCAATTCCTCCTTTTGAAAATCATGTGATGTACGTCAATATACCCAATATGTATATGTCGACATATGCACTCAGATTTTGAATTTCAAATTCAAAATATAAATTTCCCTCCGCCTTTTCACTAACTCCAATGTCCTGAAAAAGTGTCTGTTGACCACAGAACATGTCGAATGATTCTCTATTTAATTATATTATGTATCCATTCATTTCATTTTCATTTTCAAATTCAAAAATTTGTTATTTCTCTTATCTCTTTAAATTATTCTTCAATGGCTTCCTCAAACAACCCTCCATCAACCATGAGGCTTTCTAAGAAAACAAAAGGCTTTCTTTTTTATGACAAAGAAGCCATATAAACCTATATGGAGTATATGTCTTTTGGAAAAGTCTCTTTCGACAGATTTCCTATTTTAGATGGCTTTCCCACTTATTATTTGTTTGCAAAATGGAATTCTTGATTTAATAGATGCTTCCAAAAAGATTTTGTATATTATCCAACTTTAGGAAAAATGTTTTAAGCAAACTTGAAAGGGAAATTTTACAAGGGAAATAAAGGAGAAGTGTGGAGTAGTGTCGAAGGGACACAATTGTTTTAAATTATGAAATTTTGGATCAATTTTTTGAATGTAAATCAAGCGGAATTGATTTTTCTTTTTTTAAAATTGATATTCAAAATCATGAAGTTGGTCATGATATTTTTGAAAGTCATAATGATTTTGAGTTCAAAGACAAAAATTTGCATCCTATAAGCAAGAATTTTATGTTTTCTTTTGTAACAAAGTATAACTCTAAGGATGGGAAATTATAATAACCCGACTAAAAAATTTTCAATGCTCTTTTTTTTCATTTATGGTAACTACGACATAAATTGGTACAAGGTATTTTGGGAGAACTTTTTCCTAAGAATCTCTTTAGGCATGAGAACACACTATTTTGTGGTGTGTACCTTACTAGAATATTCATATATTTTGGTGTTGACCTAAAAGGAAAGGAAACCATTTCTCGAAAACTTTTCAACGAGGCCAACTTTTATCTCATACAAATTCCATCCGTACTAGAGCCTTTTGAAACACTTAGAACATTAGGGAGAGGATCATGAAATAAGGGAAGAGGAGGAAGAGGGCGGAGAAGAAATGGAAGTTGTTATCCAGCCTTTTGGCAAAGCCGTGATTTCAACGATTCGACCAGGAAAGAATGGCCGAGGGCTTGAAGAGTTAGTTACATACAATACTATAGACAATAGTGGGACAGATTCGAACCAGGACCAAATCAAAGTGTAGCTAGCATTAAGTTACTAGCCTGGCCTCGTAAAGTTAGATGTCAAGTTCCTAATTGATTGAAGTTCATATACACAAGCTATGGATGAAACAATGATTTGTTTGGATCAACCAGAGAATGATCAAGGAAATAGTTTTAAGTCATCAGAGAGCATTTAATATCTTAAGATCCATGAAGCAATTCATGTGAGACTTTCAAAGCATCGACAACATGGCAAGGGAAGCATACCATAATGATCGTGCATCCCAAAGTGGTAGGGGAAGGAAGGCCGATCAATATTCATCGATCGTTATTGGATGATTCAACATAACGGTCGGTGAACTTCAGTGTACATTCCAGCATCGACCAAGAACGATCCATAGCTTGCAATCCACATCTCAGAACGATCCCATATTTCAGAAGCAACATCAAGGAGCCTATAGGACCCTCCGGTAATGATCGCAGCCTGATTGGAGCGAACAAAAACGATCGACAATGGTTAGGTCGATCGATCCAAACTATCGAGATATCGCCGCCGATCGATATGGTGGGCTCCATTGGACCCAGAAAGACTTCTTGCAAAGTTTCAAATCAATCTATGTACGTTTTCTGCTATAAATACAGCAAGCATAACTTTAGAAAGGGGACCTTCTTCCTGCTTCGGAGGCTCTACCATTTTTATTCATCAATCTTGTATTAACAGATCGTAGCTGATCCAAATATTCTTGTAATTATAATCCAGTGAAAGATTAATAAAAGTGTGTAGTGGATGTAGACTAAGATTGCCAAACAACTATAAAAATTTATGTGTTCATTTACTTTTCCTGCTTTGTTTTTTATATCATTCATTATTTAATCTCCATGAGATTCTATGGGTGTTGACTCCCATTTCTGGTGTCAAAATTTTGGTGCTTTCACTGAGAGATGAATTCCCAGTTCGATTGGATCTCATTCCCTACTGGTGAATTTCCTTGTTCGTGAGATAGATCCATCTTTTGATTGATAAGTTTCCTTTTTCTACTCAAATTTGAAAGAGATCTATATGGAAACTATTTCACAAGGCCATGAGGCCATGTCTACTACCCTTGCAGAAGAAGGAAATGATGTGATCGGTGACCAATTATTCATATGATTCATGAATGTCCATCCATTTTCAAGTTTTAGAGCATAACGGAACGATTGAAGCTTGGCTATAACCCACACACACTCATTGAACGTTCGTTCATCACGAATCCAAACTCCCTATCATCTTAAACGATCATTCCCTATAGTAGTTCATATTGGTCATTTCAACAGCTTAGATTTCGCCAATTTCTCCTCTTCACGATCATTTTTCACCGATCATTACTGTACGATCGTTTCAACCAGTCCCCTCATAAATTAATTCTATGCGGTCGTTCCTTATACGAATGTTCTATTGGCCAACCTAGTACGTTCGTTTCACTTTCATCCTTATAACCGATCGTTTTCTGATAGCCTATGTACCAATTAACAAGTTAATTATTGTCGTTCCTATATGATCGATCCAGTACGATCATCTCAAGGTCACTGAGTATAATCGACCGTTTTTATTAACATATCCATCAACAAATTCCCAACCGTCCACTCCGCAATTTGGGCTTGTAGTCTAACAATGATTGGGATTGAAGTTCCTTGAAGCGTATATCCTACGTTCCTATGAAGAAGTATGAAAAACGACATACGAAATCCATTGAAGCATGATGTTGCATGTGAATTTTTACAAGTACGAAGGAAAGCGACATCTTGGAACCACTACGCTGGCCCAAAGGACTCGGGTAAGGCAAAGTTTTTCCCAAAGAAAACTCAAAGAAAACTCCAAAGAATCCCTAAGCGCCAATTACCAGGTCTTCAAATTTGTTGACACCAAGTAGTCCAGTGGTTGACTCCAAGCGATTATCAGACTTTCTCGGGTCTAACTTCAAGTGATTTATCACTACCCCGCCAATATCAATCCATCTCGCTTTGCGCGTATCTTGGACATGCATATATTATTCATGAGCGCCATAAGTAGCCATAACTTAAAAATGTACTGGGTTGACGATGACAGAAACATCCTAACCCTATCAATGAAGAACTCTGATTATCAATTGGACCGTTGTCGATCGATCTCCCGTTGAAAGGACTTAGGGGCAAAGTGGAATAGCGAGCACACAATACTGTTTCACTTATCAATGAGATTTATTCTGATCTTATTTTAATTATTTTATTTTCAATTTCAATTATGTTGTGAACTACGACCAACTTGAATTCTACATGCATACGATGCAGGTAACCTAGTGCCTAGAGTTGGGCACCAATCGATCTCCACAGATCATGACAGAACCTGTGGAATTTTTATCTAGACGAACGTGATTCGACCGTTCATTAGCTACCATATGCCCCTGACTTGGGGCACCGAGGCTTAGAATGAAAAACACGATAAGGTCAGAATCCAATAGAACATGGACATGACCGACCATCCACTCATCAACCTTCGTATTAGGCTTGAAATAGCCGCGATTGACTACCCGCTCATCAACCACCTCTCTTAATGCATGGGCATGATTACAAACTAAAATAGATGTGACTTAATTATCCGCTTAATAACTAATTATCTCGGTTTGCTAGAAAGAATGCGAAGAAAATTATGCAAGACTTGATTATCCAACCCCGGCATGGATGTGATCCAACCATCCATCACTTACCTCCTTCCTCAACTTGATTGGAAGAGCTACAATCACCAAGTGGACAAGAATCGACCATCTGTTTGCCAAGTTTCATCCTGAATGCTCGGGGTAGAATCCTATTCCATTGATGAACATGGTTCGACCGTTCATTCGACAACTTTTACCTCGATGCGATAAATGAAGTATGAATCAAACGGGTGTGATTGACCACCTATTGAGAAAACTCTAAGTTTTCGGAGTGTGGACTAGAGTATAAAAAATTTGAGTGGAGAAACGACAACCCCGGGCAGAAACACAACTGCCCACGAAAAAACTCCCCAGAGTGCTGACTGGAGCATAAACAATCTGTGAAACAATGACTGCTCTGGAAAAAATCACAATTACCAACATAAAAAATCTATGTCCCTAAATCGTGGACTGGGGTATAAGAAATCCGACGGAACAACGACTACCCCGGGTGGAAACATGACTGCCCACGAGAGAACTCTAAGTCCCTAGAGTATGGACTGGAGTATAAACAATTCGGAAGAAAAACGACTGCCTTAGGAAGAAACACGACTGCCCATGAGAAAACTCTAAGTCTCCAAAGTGCAGACTGGAGTATAAACAATCCGGCGGAACAACGACTGCCCCGGGCGAAAACACGACTGCCCACGAGAAAACTCAAAATCCCCAAAGTGCAGACTGAAGTATAAACAATCCTGCGGAACAACGACTCCCCGGGTGGAAACACAACTACCCATAAGAAAACACTAAGTCCCCAGAATGCAGATCAGAGTATAAAAAATCCGGTGGAACAATGATTGCTTCGGGCAAAAACATAACTGCTCACGAGAAAACTCTAAGTCTCTAGAGTGCAGACCAGAGTATAAACTATCCGGTGGAATAACGACTGCCTCAGGTGGAAACACCACTGCCTATGACAAAACTCTAAGTCCCTAGAGTGCGGACTAGAGTATAAACAATCCGGCAGAAAAATGACAGCCCCAGGCGAAAATACGACTGCCCACGAGAAAACTCTAAGTCCGTAGAGTGCAGACTGGAGTATAAACAATTTGGTGGATATGCGACTGACCACGGGAAAATTCTAAGTTCTCGGAGTGTGGACTAAAATATGAGTGCAAATTGAGCATGAAAGGGTCGCTCACAGAATGACTCTAAGTCCCCAGAGTGCGAACGGGAATGCAAACTCCATGGATAGATGAGTGGATGTGGCTGTTCTCAATTCCAATAATTCCAACTTGAATTTGGCAGGAGGAATACAAACCGCTAATACCAAATACACCGAATCAGTTTTATATCCACTAGCCTGATACCACAATTCGATGGGAAAACGTATAAAGCTGAAGCAAACATAACTTGCCTTATTACTTAGCAATGTAAGCCTAGACTTGGGGGCACAAGAGATAAACATGATGAATATGAATCGACCATTCATTGATTGGCTTTAACTCTTTTGGAGATTATGTGAGAGTATTAACACCATTGGGACGAGACTCGACCATCCACGCAGTGCATTTATCAACCCGAAATCGGGGATAGAAATATGATCGTCCAAGGAATGACTGTGATAGCTTAACACTACAACTCATATCGAGTGTTTACAATGACTCAAGGCCACGACCGTAGAGAGGCCTCAAGATGGATTAATCAAATCAATGTTTGATTCAATAAGCAAGAAGTCGCGAGTGCATAAAATGAAAAATGCTACAATTCAGACGTTTAAATAAGTAAATGAAAAAATCATACGTAAGAACAAAAGAATTTTTATTCACGTGAAACCGGTTGTACAAAATACAAGAAAAACTGAAGAGCCATAACCAAACGAATACAACCAAAAAAAGGAGAAATGATTATTTGAATTATTTACATGTCCGAAGATCACTCTTTGGGTTTTTAGCCCTCTTCCACTTCTTTGGAGTGGTTCCCTCTGAACTACTGCTCAACCCCTCTTCGACCCTTTATCGCCTCGACTTTTCTTTGAAGGAGTTTCCTCAACTGTATGAACCGAGACGGGATCATCTTTGGAAGTAGGAGGGATTAGGGCATCTTCAACACCAGAAGTATAAGGAACGTCTTTCGAAGGAATCTTCTCACTAGGAGGGATCGTTTGAAGTGGGGAAGGAATCGGTTCATCTAGAACCGTCTCAATAGGCTCACCCTTTACCCTATCTTTAGAAAGTACCTCTCATTTAATCTACTCTTTCATACTGAGCCTCCTAGTAGGATTGGAGGAACTTATGATCATGACTTCCGCTTCAAAAGGGATTTCGTGGTGTGGATCACTTCTCTCCTTGGATAATGCCTCCATGAGTTGGTCGTCAAAGACAAAGGCTTCATCGTAAGCACTCTGAGTGGCGGCTGAAGTTGTAACTATAACAGACTCTGTCGTGGCCACTTGTGACTCCAGCTAAGGCTCTTATGGAGGGAGAGGAGCGATGCTTGATGGATCCGTAGTTGAGAAAAATAGGCGAAAAGATTAGAAATATCAATCGTCAGCACCCTAATTTTATGAGAGAAGGGAAAAGTCGACGAAATACCTTCTTCGGTGTGAACTTTAGGTTGAGTTGGAGCGTCTTTGGAACTGCGCTCAAGAATTGGAGATAGGCGTGGTATATCCAGATCATACCCAGGGATAGTTGAGGAGCTCGCCGTAGAGCTGGTCATGACTTAAGATACTAGGGGCAATTCGACTGTGATGCGAGAGCGCGCCGATCCGGATACCTCACCTACTTTATTTGAAGGAACAACCACGAATTATTTCAGAAGAGAACTCGGAATGTCATGCAATATTTTAGGCTCATCGTCGAGTAGCACTTCGCTTTCGAGTTTGGTTACATCACATTTTCTAAGCCATGATGTTTTTTCTCTTTTGCGACAAGAAATCCACAAGCAAGATGAAGTTGGTAAGGACAATTTTCGCTAAACCACATCAAATTCCTATGTTTGAGAACATTCACATTATAGAGAACAAGAAGCGGGTTGAGTTCATTCATTATATCTTCTCTCATCTTGTCTTTGGTTGCCTCTATCTCGCATTGAATGAGCCTGTCGACATCTTTAGCTTTTTCTATTGTCGCATCTATCTCGAGCCTGACATGAACCAACTCTTCACAGGAATCTTGAGCGATCTTCTGAGCATCATCATTTTCTTTAATCGCATCTTCAAGCTTGGCCTTGAGCTTAGCTAATTCATTCAAGGCCGCAAACTCATTGTTTCGAGCAGCTTTTCACTCGAGCGCTATTTCCTAGTTCCAGTGATGCAATACTTGAACCATATCAAGATAGCTAGTTTTCATCTCCTCCATAGATTTCAAGGTGTCGTAAGCTTTTCCTTCAGCGTCGGTTAACGTGATTCTAGAGGCCTCCATTTCATTCGTCAAAGTGTCGATGATTCTCTTGTCATGGGCCTCTGGTCGTTTTTGTTTTTTGATTTCTACTGTGCATTCGAAAGAGACCTTTGACATTTTTTCCGCAGCCTTCATCCACTCTTGATATTCCATGTGGATGTCGGTTACATAGTCATTGGTCATTTTTTGAACATCATCCGGAACCCTCTTCAAATTGGGAGGAAAATAGAATCCGTCAAAGCATATGTTCGGAAATTCCTCTCGAAGTTGCACCATACGAAGATTTGGATCAATTGAAAGGTCTTCAAAAGCAACTTCAACTCTGGTGCTTTCTTTATCAGGCCTGTGAATGGTAGTGTATTCACCATGGCGGCGGCGATCGCTCGACCATTGAAACTAAGATGGGACCAAAGATCTTGGAGGCATTGGAGTTGTAGAAGGACAACGAGTGGGATCAATGGGTAGGTCCTTGTGCTCAGGTGGTCTTTCAGGACCCTTCCAAGGAGGAGATCTCGATCCATGTACACCCTAAGTGGGCTTGTCCTCATCATCTCTCTCCTTTTAACCCCAATCGCGGCTGGAGTGATAGCTAGAATCATAATAATCTCAACTGCCACGGTAGGGGTCGGATTACGATCCTGATGACTGAAGTTCTACATCCCACAAAGAATTGAACATGCTCCTCTTCCTCACCATTGTTTCTGCAATGAAAAGCGGATATCAATCACCTTTGGTATTAGAAAGTACAAGTCAAGTATAGTGCAGTGTTGAATGTGCAAGTGTGTGTTAGTGTTCTAGTGTAACCCCCTGACAGACCAGGTGCAGGAGCTTTGCTCATCGGTGTAACTTCCCCTCCGAAAATAGGGATCTCCAAGCTGATTCTGACGAGAGACTCTGACCCTTGAATGCTCATGTCAATGAAATGATAAGCATAGAGATCAGGTGGAATTGGTAGATCGGAGAGAGGATCTAGTGGTAGATTCATTGATGGCTTGGTTAGTTCAAAAAGAGAACTTCATGGAGGCTTGTGTGCGAATGTTTTTTCTTTTAACTGCGGCTCGGGGTTGAGAGACTTTTGAGGGTCCAACACCAACCCCGGAATCAGGTCTATCATCATCATGGTAAGATGCATCTTCACCATGTCCTTCAGCGCCGGTATCAGTAGACTTATGGGTACTCATGACCGAGGGAACCATGGGACCTGATTAATAACCTCTCTGACTAATAGCGGCTCATGATTTGATCCCAACCGTCTGGGCAGTTTTAGTGAGTACCACGTGTTTGCGTCAAAATTGGGCACAACACTCTTCGGGAGTCGTTGAAGAGATAATAGCCAAGAATGTAAATTCAAAGCAGATATTATCTAACAAAAACTCCAATCAACAGTAAAGAAAATGCGTAGACAATCGATTTATAGTGGTTCGGCGTGTTGCCTACGTCCACTGTGAAGTGTTTTGATGTTTTATTGCTTTTCTTTCAATGATTACAAGTTGTTGCAGCAATCAACAGTGAATTACAGCAAGGAATTCGAATTTGACAGCAAGTTTATGATATTAAATGATGGAGATCTTGATCCGGCAGAGTCTGGGCGCTTCAGAGTCAGAAGATCCCTTTTCTGTTGGCCCTGGGGCTCTATTTATAGGCACGGGCTGCTGGTATTTCGCTGAAAACTCGGGAGACCACTTCTGTCACGTGAGGGGGCCCACACGCACGGTCTCAGGAAGTTTGGGCCCAATTTGGCATCAGTTCGAACTCCATTCGAACCGATCTAGAATTCATCCAATCGAGGTGAAATTTGGCGTGGACATTCTCCAACATGTATGCAAGCTTCTGTGAAAATTTCATGGCATTTGGATCAATAGGTTAGGAGATATGATGGGTTCGAAATTGGGTTTATTGCTCGGCTGTTTGGTTCGAAACCAAGGTTTCGAATCGATGGTTTCGAATCCATCATGGCACGCGTCTTCGTGGTGACGTGGAGCGCAAACTTCGAATCGATCCGGTCTTCACTCCGAGTTGACCGCTTCGACTCCATAGATCTCGGCGTATTCGAACCGATGGAAGACACGTCATCATGGTTGGTTGACCCAGTGGTTTCGAATGAATCTGCACAGTTGGGTTCGAACAAGGACTCCGTGATGGGTTCGAACAAGGACTCTGTGATGGGTTCGAAGCGGCTCCTCTCCGATGGGTTCGAGGTCCATTGTTATGAGCTTGGTAGGTTCGAACTCGATGGTCTCGAACCCGAGGCGTCCTGATGGGTTCGAACCTAATGGGTTCGAAGGTGATGGAGACGAACTTGGGGTGGTTCGGTGGATTCGAAGCTTATGGATTCGAACGCCATGGTTTCGAAACGTTGGTCAACAATGGATTCGAAACCTAAGCCTTGCCCTTCAAATTGAATCGATCATAACTCGAGCATATGAACTCGGATTGACTTGAAATTTGAAATGCTGACTCCTATAGTCTTTCTTGCCGTGTCCTATCAATTGTAGCTCAATCTGGACTCGGATAAAATTCAGTGATATCCATGGCGAAACGAAGTATGACCAGCCTCTGAGACGAACTGTTCTCCGTTTCTGATCGATCTTTTGGTATCGCGGCTTTGCCAAAAAGCGGGATAACATTTAGCCCCCCAAAGTACGTCTTGTGGGAACATGACGTGCTTTGAATAGCTGCAATCTCTCTCTGAACAATCATTGCTCTCTTTTTTGTTGAAACTCATATGCTGTGTTGTTGTAACCTTGTGTTGACATGATTGATTGCTGTATAATAGTGCTTAGCCGTTGGCTGTTGCATTTGTAACAGGATGAGTGTTTGACCCCTGTAAATGTTTAAAATCGATTGTTAGTTCGACTTTTATGCATACATGTTAGTTTGACCCTTGCAAACGTTGTGCGTTCACGAGTCGTTGCCAGCTTGGTTGGCTATTGAATTTCGTATCGATTCTCTCCTGAACTGATTTGGAACTTGAGTTGAGACAATGTTTGACGGTTGTTTAGAAAAGTCCCTTCGTATCGATCCTCTCCTGAATCGATATTGAAGGTTGAAGGAATTGAATTCTGTATTGCGTGAGTGTAATATTTCGAACCGATGCATTCGATCATCGATGGGTTCGAAATCCACGTTTGTATGGACGCGGTACGCTTGTGCTATGATGGGTTCGAAGTTAACATTCGAAGCGGTTTGAGGGGATGGATACGAAATAATTGTTCGAGTCGATTCGTATTGGAAGCAGATGGATACGAAGTCATCTGTCGTATCGATAGGCCGCGGATGGATTCGAAGTGGTTGATGTGAACAAGGTCTTCGAATCGATGTGCCCACAGTTCGCTTCGCATCGATGCAGCCTGTCACTCTGTAGTGCGTTTCGTACCGCTGAAGCATGAGGTGAACTTCGAATCGATAGGGCTTTAAGCAGATGGTTTCGAAAGCTAACTTCGAACTGATCTGGTACTTGACCGGTTGTGGCCGGTCAAGTTGACTGGGAGAGCAATCGTCTCGGTCACATCCTAGGCTCCATATAAATAGCAGTGGTTTTCACTTTTTTCATTTTTTACTTTTACTCTTGCTTGCTTTTACTGTGTAGTGCATTGTTTCGAAGATCCAAAAGAGAAAACACTGTGTCGCATCATCGAATCGACCAAGATTCAAGTCTTCAATCTCTCGAATTCATTGTTCAAACTAGGTAATTAGCCTCGAATTCAAACGGCGAACAGCAAAGTTACTTCGAACCCGCGCCTTTCTATCGATTGGTAAAGTCAGATTTGGTCTGGCAGAGGGCTTCGAAGCCATATGGGGACTCGTGCTCGAATCAATTTCTTGGACGACCCTATGGGGGTGACGCAGTTTGTACCTATTGATGGATTCGATGGGTTCATTCGAATCGATGGATTCGAACCCATCGGCTGTGGTTTCGAAGTCCACAACTTCGCATCGATACGAAGAGTATCGATGCGAATGTGGATGATGTTAAGTTGAGGGTTCCCTTGTCGTTTCGAACTTGTCAAGCAATGATCGATTCGAAGTCGTCCCTTATCGATCAGTTCGAATTTGGCATCTGGCTATCGATTCAAAGCACGTCTAACTGCATGGGTTCGAAGCAACGTCAGAATGGGTTCGAACGAAGAGATGTTCGGTTGGGTTCGAACGAAGTCCTTGTGATGGTTTCGAACCCTCTATGATGGATACCAAAGTTTGATATTTTCTAGGCATAACTCCGACGAGCTTCACTCTTGCACATTTGGACTTGAATATTAAACTGCATACTTGACCGCCTTTCGAAGCTCGTCGATGGAACCATAACAACTTTTATCCGGATCAATTTCCATCATGGAAACGGATTAGTGATGACGGTCAGCGATGACGGTCATTATAGCTGGACTCCGTAACTTTGTCGTTTGCATATTTCTTTAACTCTGCAACATTTATTCAAGTAATGCATGTCACTGCACAACATACACTCATACACGCTACACTGGGGAACGCACGGGTTTTTGTCGTCTAACGATGGTTTCTCGTGAGTTAGCTAGTTATGGAACCGTCAAGTTCACAGCAGCAGGAGACTCAAGGTACAGTCTCTCCGAGGCTAGAGATTCCGGACATCGATCCTGAGATCGTCGGTCCAGCCCCGGATGAATTGCCTGATGCGTCGTTCATCGCAAATCCATCGGATTCCGTTCCATCCAATATCTCTGAAGACATGTTGGGAAGGATATGCTTGAGGCACGGCCTGTTACTGGATGATGTGTTACTGCCGGGGCCGAATGATAGACCGCACAACCCACCGGAAGGGTATACTGCATTTAACCGCCATGCGTGTGCGGCCGGAACACTTCCTCCTTTCAACGAGTATATAAGGGAAGTATTGTCGTTTTTGAGGATCGCTCCATCTCAGCTGCACCCGAACGGGTATGCGTCGATCAATAGCTTGTTCATTGCATTTGTGGAATATCTCCATCGACCGCCACTCCCGATCGAGATCAGATACTTGTTCAATTTCAAAACTCGGGGTGATTATCCCTCCTTCACATTCTTGGATGCGGTGAGAAACTGCCAAGTGGTTACTGGGTCTTGGACCAGGTTGAGCTATTATAGGATAGAATGGTTTTATTTCAGATGTCCTCCTGGATTTGCCCGACGATGGCTATTCAGACGTGAGTATAGCTGAGTTCGTAAATAATTACTACGGCAACTGCAGCCGAAGTGGAACTTATATTTTACCCATTTTTACAGCGGTGATTCAGCGACCTGAGGGCGAGCACTTTAGGGAGATGGTGCGAGTGCTTCGAGAAGTCCCGAGTGGAGATAGGGATATCGACGTGTTATTGACGGATAGGAATCTCCGGGCCTGCGGTTTGATCGAACAAGGGCAGAGCATAAGCTTTGAGGTGGCACTAAGGGTCGTCTCGAAAAAACGAGTCAAGCACAAGAAACCCGGAGTTACTACAGCTGAGGAAGCCGACTCTGAAAGAACCCACACCGATGATGAGCCGCTGACCGGGCCAACGGACGCAGTTCCGGATGTCGTGGAGCAGAGAAAAGGCAAGGCTGCCATGGTTAAGTCAAGTAAGAAGGGGAGATGGAAATCGGTTGTCACGGCCCGTTCTGCTCCCGGAGTTAGAATCTCGGAGATGTCTCCTCCGAGAACCGAAAATCTTTTTGAAGGGCTTGCCGATCTTCCAATCCCGGACGATGTGTCTTTTCAACATGATGCCAGGTTGGAGGAATTCCATCGTACTCTAGAATTGAACGAGCCTCTTATTACTAGCGAGGTCGACACTTCTGGTTGGTCGGGGGGAATGCATATTCATACACATTTCACGACACTGCATAACCTTTGACTGTAAACTACCTGTTTTGAAAGGTGATTAATTCTATTTTATTTTGCTTCGCAGATATCATGTCTAAGCGAGGTTCAATGCTTGGGAGTCTTCGACATGCCCGCAAGCCTTCATATTACGATTCGCGCAGACGAGAAGGGGATAGAGCTTATGATCAAGGGCGCTCTGGGCATTATGACAGGGACGCTCTGGGTATTCTAGTCACGAGAGATATGACACGGACAGAGCCTATAAGCGTCGATCGCGATCGCGTACCCCTCCTCCTTCCAGAGATCCCGTACAACCTCCTGCTCATGTCCCTCATCCTTCCGAGTCTTCTTGATATACGTCGGTTTCTCAATCTTCCCGATCTGAGGCGATGACCCCGATAGTCGCAGAGCAGCCTCCTACTGAAATCTCGGGGGAAGGGGCAATTAGACTTGCGCAATTAAAGAGGGAGTTCCCGAATATTTGCTTCGATAACTACGTCTTTCCCCCGAACCTGAAAAGAGTCCCGCCGGAGGCCGAGCGGTTAGCGCTCGGCTATGTGCATGACTTTTACACCCAATACAAGGCGTGGTATAGGACGGCCGATAAGGCATCGGCGTTGGCCTTCGAACGAGCGGCTATCATTGAAAAGCTTCAAACCGAGCTGGCTCAAAAAGACCGTATCATACAAGTGCTGAATACCGAGGCTGAATCGTCTCGAAAATCAGAGATGGAGGCTCTTACAAAGGCCGATGAAGCTCAAGCAGCCATGGATAGAATGAAAAAGGAGCACTACGTTACGGTGGAAGACATGGACCACCGGAACACTGTCGTCGCTGCTGATCGGGATGCGGCGTTAAAAGAACTTAATGAGCTCAAGGCTAAATTTGCCGAAATTATTAAAGATAGAGATGACGCGCTTAACACGGCGCAAGAAGCCTGCGAGCAAGCCGTAGTGCTTCGCACTGAAAGAGATGTGGCCGTGGCCAAAGTTCAGGCAGTCGAAGCAGAGGTGAAGGAGAAGGTTCAACAGGCAGAGGCCAGGCTAGAGGCCGATATCGAAGATTTGCTCATAACTTACAACGCCAATGTGTTAAAACACAGAAACTTGGCCTGGCTTCAAGATTATCCGGTTCACCTTCGTAGCGCTTGGGACCGATTGGTTGAGGAGGAAGAGGAAGCGCATCCAGGTGAAGCGGTCGATCGATTCGAAATGAAAACCGGCTGCTCACAGACGATGAGAAGAAGGTCCTTCATGACGCTATCATTGCTCATGAGAAGGAGATGATCGGTGGTCGTTCCCTGGAAGTCGGAGAGGGATCAGGTGTTGAGCACCATTCTGCTGTTACTGAAGTCACCACACCATCTTCGTCAATGCCCGTATCTGCGGTTGGTTTGCAACCTGTTCCAGCTTACGACCCGGAACAGCCGCGCCTATCTCCTATTCATGAGCATACTTCCGAGGTCGTTAAGCCGTCTGCGAGCCAAACTGGGGAAGGTATTCCGAAGTTATCTCAAGCGTTTTCTGAATTGAGTGTTTGTTTTGCAGTAGTTACTAATAACTTCTTATTTTTTGCCTAGGGACTGGAGTTGCGCCGACTGTCGCGGCTCAAGAATCAAGCAAAGGAGATAAGGCCATCGCCACCAAAACTACTGTTGTAACTGCGATATCAACTGAGGCGGCGCAGGGGAGATCCTTATCTGTTGACGAACAAATGGTGAGCGAGCTGCTTGGTGAGCAGGGCGGTTTCTCCACGGACTTACCCTTTATCATCGTTAGTAACCTCCCGCCGACCTCAAGTTCTTCGATGCAAACTGCGGATGCCCCCAGCCAGGCCCAAGCGACTCGAGATGAGGAAATTTTGGCTGAGATCAACGCCGAAATAAAGGCTGCGGGGCAGAGTGGTAGCGTCGGCGGCAGCACGGCGGCGCAGAGTCCAGCACCTTCTATGGTAGCACCATCGGGTGGCACTATCTCAATTTCCGTTACGGATCCAGTCCCCCCTACTCCTCCGGCGGGAAGCCCCCATGTAGATTCAAGCTCCGAGGAGGATATTGACATCATGCCTCCGGCCGAAGAGCCACCACCGAAGAGGAGACATTCAAAACGAAGAATTTCTGTCCCTAGTGACACTGATGATGTACCACTAGTAAGAAGGATGAAAAAGAAGAAATAAATAGGTTTCTCAAGTAGATGTTTTGGTAGATAGGTACTTGTCTTCGTTTTTTGTCAGTAGGTCGTGTATAGATGCAGGTTCGGCCCCTGCTAGTAGGCATTCTTTTTTGGAAGAACTTATTTGCGTGTAAGTCCTTGTTTTAAGTTAGTTGAAATAAAATTTTATTTCTTTGTTTCAACTCTTGTTTTATTTGTGCTTAAGTACTTGCAATGTCTTATTTTCGGTCCGGTGTACTTGTGGTGTTTTTACCGTTTAAGTAGAGTTCGCTTCATTTGCCAAGCCTGAAAATCTTGGTCACAAGTCGTGATTGATGAATGAGTTGAACTTCGGACATTGTGTCACTTTGGTTAGCGATTAACACTTAGCTTTTTATGCCCCCTAGTCTCGGGGAATAACATTTGCGTTTTGGTGGTTGAGTGCGTTTATTGCAAACTATGAACACATGTCCACATTCTGGGGACTTAAGATAACTTGAGATCGATAATCTGGTTCGCACTTCGGGAACTCGAGAGTTATCGATGCTTGTAACACGGTTCGTGCTCCGGGAACTTGGAAATAATGTTCACGTTCCAATTCGCACTCTACGAACTCGGAGTTAGTATTAACATTTTGGTTCGCACTACGGGAACTTTAACTTGGTGTTTGTGCTCCAATTCACACGCCGGGAACTTGGATAAAACATGTATGTTTGGGTTCGTACTTTAGGAACCCGGAATTGATGTTTATACTCCAACTCGCGCTTCGGGAATCTGGAGTTTGCACGGATGCTTCGGTTCGCGCTCCGGGAACCTGTAACTTATGTTTATACCCCAATTCATGTCTTGGGGATCTTGGAGTTGGTGTTGATACTTCGGTTCGCACTCCGGGAACTTTGAATTGATGTTTATACTCCAATTCACACTCTGGGAAGTTGGAGTTAGCCGATAGATGGTCAGTCGCACCAATTTGAGCTTTTTGGGAATTCATTCGCACTCTGGGAACGATGGATTTGATGTTTATACTCCAATTCGCGCTCTAGGAAGTTGGAGTCAGCCGATAGGTGGTCAGTCACACCTAATTGGGCTTTTTAGGAGTTTGTTTGCGCGGAGGGAACGAATTGTTGAATGTTTATACTCCAATTCACGCTCTGGGAAGTTGGAGTCCGTTCGCGCAGTGGGAACGAATTATGGAATGTTTATACTCCAATTCACGCTGTGGGAAGTTGGAGTCCGTTCGCGCGGTGGGAACGAATTATGGAATGTTTATACTCCAATTCACGCTGTGGGAAGTTGGAGTCCGTTCGCGCGGAGGGAACGAGTTATGGAATGTTTATACTCCAATTCACGCTGTGGGAAGTTGGAGTCCGTTCGCGCGGTGGGAACGAGTTATGGGATGTTTATACTCCAATTCACGCTTTGGGAAGCTGGAGTCCGTTCGCACTCTGGGAACGAATTATGGAATGTTTATACTCCAATTCACGCTCTGGGAAGTTGGAGTCCGTTCGCACTCTGGGACGAATTATGGAATGTTTATACTCCAATTCACGCTCTGGGAAGTTGGAGTCCGTTCGCGCTCTGGGAACGAATTATGGAATGTTTATACTCCAATTCATGCTCTGGGAAGTTGGAGTCCGTTCGCACTCTGGGAACGAATTATGGAATGTTTATACTCCAATTCACGCTCTGGGAATTTGGAGTCCGTTCGCGCTCTGGGAACGAATTATGGAATGTTTATACTCCAATTCATGCTCTGGGAAGTTGGAGTCCGTTCGCACTCTGGGAACGAATTATGGAATGTTTATACTCCAATTCACGCTCTGGGAAGTTGGAGTCCGTTCGCGCTCTGGGAACGAATTATGGAATGTTTATACTCCAATTCACGCTCTGGGAAGTTGGAGTCCATTCGCGCTCTGGGAACGAATTATGGAATGTTTATACTCCAATTCACACTCTGGGAAGTTGGAGTTAGTTGTAGGACTGTCGTGTGTTGGTCCAGTTCAGCCTTTGATGTGTTGGCTTGCCCCCGAGCTGGGGTTTCACTTAGTGAGTGGCCGGTTGTAACGCAGTCACTCGCTATTTGAATAAATTCCATTGTTCGATGGAACTTAGCTCTTCGTGTGTCATGATTGTTGAACGTTGTATTCGGTGAATCACAGCTTTAGCTTGAAGAGATAGCATTTTATTTGCTGAAATGAGAAAATGTGGCAAAGTCAGTGCCTTATTACAAATTCAAAATTCAGAATGTAAAGGAAGCTACAAAGCATTCATAGACTGAAGGAGCCTGTCATGTGTGACAGTGACGAGGTTCTTCGTCGTTCCAGGCTCCTGAGTAAATAGGCCCGCCACTGATGGCGTTTATCACCAATCTCCCATGGGGACAAGTCGAGTCCTCCTGCCTCGGTCGATTGGGTTCATTGATTGGATTGGATGGGCCCGCTTCTCTGGGCTGCGGTGTCCGCACAAACTATTCCAGTTTCCTTTCTCTGACTAGTTTTTCAACAAGATCTTGTAAGTGACGACACTCGTTCGTATTGTGCCCGTAGCCTTCATGGAACCTGCAAAATTTTCCCGTCTGGATTTGTCTCCCCGACGACGGTCTTGGAGCAGGTTTTTCATACTGAATTGTATTACGGGTCTGCAAATACAAGTCCTCCAGTGAAGTATTCAAAGGAGTATAACTGTCGAACATCGGATTTTTGCGTTGCGGGCCACGATTTTGATCTTGTTTTATAAGTTGATTCATGCTCTCTCTTCGCCGAGCTTGTTTATTTTTAATATTCAACTGAACTTTTCCGGAGCTCTCACCGGACTATTTTATTGCAACATTGCTTTGGGTTCCTCCCGCATTTGGCCCTGCGTCAGTTTGCTTCCTAGACTGTTTCGCATCTTCCCGTCTCAGGAATTGAGCTGCTTTGGCATGGAAACGGTCCAATGACGCAGGTGGTTTCCCAGCTAGCCAATTGCCAAATTCAAAATCGGGGTCGATCCCCTTAGTTAATTCCATAAGGATGGAGTTATCGTTTGGATTACTAATCTCTGCACATGCAGTATGGAATCTTTCTAAGTAGTGTCTGAGTGTCTCTCCGGGAGCTTGTGTGACACTAGATAGAGTGTTGACATCTTTCGGCCTTGCAGCGTGCATGAGGAATTGCTCAACGAACTTTGTGGCCAGCTGGTCGAATGAGGAGATGGATCGAGGAGGCAATCGGGTGAACCACATGGTGGCGATTCCCCCCAAGGATATGGGGAAACTACGACACTTCACAGCGTCGTCGGCTCTGGTAGCAGTCATCGACCATTCATATTTTAGAATATGTTGGTTCGAGTCGGAGTTTCCCTCATACATGGGTAGAGTGGGCATCCGGAATCGTCGTGGGGGTTCAGCATTAAGAATATCATCCGTAAAGGGAGTGCGACTTCGGGAAACTCCTCAATCGTCGTTTGTGAATCCCTGACTCTCACGGATCATCTGACGTATCATAGTTGAAAGATTCGGCATTTGTGCCGGAGTATGATCACGTTTCGTACTTCGGGCTTGAACCGGATATCGTCGACGGTCCAAGTCTTGCCTTCTTGGCTCATAGTCCTCTGGGACGTACGGTTCAGGAGTACGACCGCTATGACGACGGTCCAGGTCCGACTGATCTTGAGCGTCGACCCCTGGTTCAGCCGCAACGCTAGCGGTGCGGTATTCAACGGCGTGGTTAGGAACGGCACCCCCTCGGGAGGAGGGTCCGGTTTGGAAACTGGCTGACGGACCAACTCTTATTTGTCCAACGGTCAATGTCGGTTGGTTTCCAGCGGGTGGCATACGACTCCCATCTAACCGGGGTCGTGGAGGTCGGTTATGATAATCAGAAGATGAAGAACTTTCGCTAGAAGAGCGAGAAGCACGATCTCTCATGGATCTCTTTCGTTTCTGGCGATCCAGCTTGTTGATTAGCTCAGCGTTAGCGCGTAGCTGTTCTTCTAGTTGTCGCCGACTCTGGGTCAGCTCTTGGAGTAACAACTGCAATTCTTGTCGGGTAACCGGACCCGATGGCTCTGAGTGCCCAGCAGCATCTTGATTAGATGGAGGTAGAGGGGCAGGATTCTGTCTATCCTGTTCTTCTTGATTGATGGCGTTTGAGGTGGTTCTTGTGCTAACCATCTTTAGAGTTGAGTTCCTTTCCTAGACTTTATGCAAATCTGAATAGAAGGGAAGGAAGTTGGATTTAACGATCTGGATCTCTCTCTTAGATTTATTCAATCCGGTATCGATGACAGATCCAACGAGCAGGAGAAAATCTGGGTTTTCTAAGTGAAAGCACCAAAGTGTTTGCGTCAAAATTGGGCACAACACTCTTCGGGAGTCGTTGAAGAGATAATAGCCAAGAATGTAAATTCAAAACAGATATTATCTAACAAAAACTCCAATCAACAGTAAAGAAAATGCGTAGACAATCGATTTATAGTGGTTCGGCGTGTTGCCTACGTCCACTGTGAAGTGTTTTGATGTTTTATTGCTTTTCTTTCAATGATTACAAGTTGTTGCAGCAATCAACAGTGAATTACAGCAAGGAATTCGAATTTGACAGCAAGTTTATGATATTAAATGATGGAGATCTTGATCCGGCAGAGTCTGGGCGCTTCAGAGTCAGAAGATCCCTTTTCTGTTGGCCCTAGGGCTCTATTTATAGGCACGGGCTGCTGATATTTCGCTAAAAACTCGGGCGACCACTTCTGGCACGTGAGGGGACCCACACGCACGGTCTCAGGAAGTTTGGGCCCACTTTGGCATCGGTTCGAACTCCATTCGAACCGATCTAGAATTCATCCAATCGAGGTGAAATTTGGCGTGGACATTCTCCAACATGTATGCAAGCTTCTGTGAAAATTTCATGGCATTTGGATCAATAGGTTAGGAGATATGATGGGTTCGAAATTGGGTTTATTGCTCGGCTGTTTGGTTCGAAACCAAGGTTTCGAATCGATGGTTTCGAATCCATCATGGCACGCGTCTTCGTGGTGACGTGGAGCGCAAACTTCGAATCGATCTGGTCTTCACTCCGAGTTGACCGCTTCGACTCCATAGATCTCGGCGTATTCGAACCGATGGAAGACACGTCATCATGGTTGGTTGACCCAGTGGTTTCGAATGAAGCTGCACAGTTGGGTTCGAACAAGGACTCCGTGATGGGTTCGAACAAGGACTCCGTGATGGGTTCGAAGCGGCTCCTCTCCGATGGGTTCGAGGTCCATTGTTATGAGCTTGGTAGGTTCGAACTCGATGGTCTCGAACCCGAGGCGTCCTGATGGGTTCGAACCTGATGGGTTCGATGGTGATGGAGATGAACCTGTGGTGGTTCGGTGGATTCGAAGCTTATGGATTCGAACGCGATGGTTTCGAAACGTTGGTCAACAATGGATTCGAAACCTAAGCCTTGCCCTTCAAATTGAATCGATCATAAATCGAGCATATGAACTCGGATTGACTTGAAATTTGAAATGCTGACTCCTATAGTCTTTCTTGCCGTGTCCTATCAATTGTAGCTCAATCTAGACTCAGATAAAATTCAGTGATATCCATGGCGAAACGAAGTATGACCAGTCTCTGAGACGAACTGTTCTCTGTTTCTGATCGATCTTTTGGTATCGCGGCTTTGCCAAAAAGCGGGATAACACCACGCCGAGGCCCTCCTCTATCAAGCCAAAACAACAAGGTGTTCATCTCTAAGAAAAGGTTTAATATTTCTATCTTCGGGTGGAGAGTTCACCGTTATGCCTTGTAATGGCACCTGTAAATGATTAACGTCATCAGAATGTAACTTGGATAATATTTTCCTATAATTATTATGGAACTAGTGGGTAACACGTATACCTTTCCCGCCATTGTCGAGCAAATCCAGGCGGGCAACGAATGAAGAACCATTCGCACTTGAAGGCACTTAATTTATTTCAAGTGCTGGTCAAAATTTGGCATCTCTTTGCCGACTCAAGGAATGTGAATGATAGACTCCCTGTCCTCCATTTAAAAGTGAAAATAAATTGAATATCTTTAATGGTGGAGGGCGGGTGCAGAAACTCCATGAATACCATATAAGTGCAGTTGAGGAGTGCATAGCCATTTGGATCGAGTTGTGCAGAAGCAATCCTTAGATAGTGTAAGATCCCCCAGATATATGAATTGAACAGCGGGATGCATCTCGCCTAGCACTTAAATTTGTTACATGTCATGTACCCTTAAGAATATCTATGAGCCATGTTGTCTCGTGACAGAACCAACATATCACCAAAAGGAGTCTCATGCCTTCTGTAATTCCTTTGGAGAGCGTCTTCTTTAATCTTTGAAGCTACAGAATCAGAAGGATTTTCGAGGATGATTGCATCCTCTAAAGTATCGAGAACTGGTTCGATAACTTCCAGCGGGAATGATGGGAACAGTCTCAAAAAGATCAAGCTGGGAACCCAAGCCTTCTGGCCATTCCGAATTATGACTACGCGGCAGGTTGCCGGACTCAGTCGCTAAACTAGACTCCAAGTCGAAATTAGTCCTGTGTGAAGAAGATCCAGCTGGCATGACGGCGGAGTGCCTAAAACACCTAGATTTTCTTTCTATCAAATTTAGTAGAAATCAAAATTAGAAAAAATAACCTGTACCCCCAGTGCACAGTGAGTGCCAGTGTAGTGTGATAAAGTGTTATTCAGAATAGTAACGAGTTATGCAAAACTAAAGACAAAAGAGGCAACAAGACTTAAAAATCTGTCCAAATAGATGCAACTTGAGTTCCGTTGACAATTGACAGCCAACAGAAGTTTGATTATTATCCAAGTTACAAATGTATTTTAACATGGTGGTTAAAGGCTTTAATTCGTGATATTTATTTTAAGGCAATAAGCTATTAGTCATGGAGGCCATATCAAATGCTAGTCATATTCAAGTCTAAGTGTGTATGGGAAACTGGAGCTCGTTGCTTAGTTCGAGTTAATCTATCTTTATCCCATTATACGAGAAAAGAGGAGGAATGGTTAATATGTGAAGTAAAAAAACTTAGTTCAAGTCTAGTCCGAACGTTCTAGAATTGTGTGGGTCGATTGTTCTAAGTGTCGTGTAGGCCGAGCGTTTTGAATATGCCAATCATTTCCATGAAGTGACCATAGCCGATCGTCCTACCTACCGATCGTTCCTTCCCAAGTTATCATATCCAGTCATTTTCAGGAAATTCTCGCACTCCAACGACCCAGAGTTTCATTGACCGTCCATAACTGACCATGTATGGTTGATCATACAGCACCCCCATCTCTACAACTTCATCTCCTTCAACGTCTGATCGGCTATGATCATAGTTCACTCACATCTCTCCCAAGTGAGCCTTCTCATCTCCATTCTACATGATCATAAGTAAAGATGAAGAAAAAGATCCATGTCGACCGTCATAGGATCAAAATTATTCTAAGAGTTATGCGGAAAATTTAGGAGAAGTTTTACCTAAGTTCGAGATCTAAAAGGGAAGGATTCGGAGTCAATTCGAAGCCTAAGTATGGAGGAAGATGATGATTGCTGTCATGATTGGCGGAAGAAAGAGGAAAGTGGTTCACTCGTGTCTTTATTTCAGGAGGAAGGTAAAGAGTTAGGTGAAGGAAAAATTTCTAAGCCTTAGGCCTTATATAGGAATAAGGATTTGGCCGGTCATTTTCACTTCGAAGGGTTAGACCGATCCATTTCTAAGCCATATGCCAATCATACCATCACGTGTCGATCCTTCCTAACCTTTATGTCGATCGATCCTTTTTGTCACTTATTTATGCCTTAGAGCAATTGTTTCACTGCCTAACCTACGATAATCAACTCCATGATCGCAAATGGTTCGATTTAGGTATATATAAAAAAGGAAGATAAAGAAATGAATGAAAGGAAGGATGATGAATGATCATGAGAATTCGAACGCAAACGCGAACATGCAGAATATCATGAAGATAAGCAACGACCTATGGATGTTCGAACACGTCTGTGAGCTAACAATATAAATGCATATACATAGGAAAAGATTTAAAAGTTTAGACTTTCGAAATCAATAAAAATTGCAATCAGACTTGGAATTTTCGAGTTTGAGATTGGATCAGATAAAAGAGATCTTGTAGGTCCTGCCTAACTGAATTTGTATATACAAACAAAATATGATTTCGAATTTATGTTGTCGATAGACAATAGAGGAATAGTAATCATTTGGGAAGCTAAATGGACTTCTTTATGGAAATTCAAACTCTTTTCGATTCAAAGCACATCATGTTATTCACAAGACGTGCTTTGGGGGGAAATTGTTATCCCGCCTTTTGGCGAAGCCGCGATATCATCTATTCGACCAGGAAAGAATGGTCTACAGCTTGAAGAGTCAGTTACGTACAGTAATATAGATGATAGTCAGACAGATTCAAATTAGGACCAAATCGAAGTGTAGCTAGCATGAAGTCACTAGCATGGCCCCATGAAGTTAGATCTCAAGTTTGGAATTGATTGAAGTTCATATACACAAGCTACGGATGAAATAATGATTTGTTTGGATCGACCAGAGAACGATCAAGGAAAAAGTTTAAGTCATCGGAGAGCATCCAATATCTTGAGATCCATGAAGCCAATTCATGTGAGACTTTCAGAACATTGATAACATAGCAAAGGGAGCAAACCATAACAATCACGCATCCCAAAGTGGTAGGGGAAGAAAGGCTGACCGATATTCACTGATTGTTATTGGATGATTCAACATAATGATCAGTGAACTTTAGTGTACATTCTTTCTTCGACCAAGAACGACCCATAGCTTGCAATCTACATCTCATAATGATCCTATATTTTAGGAGCAACATGAAGGAGCTTGTGGGACTCTCCAGTAATGATCGCAGCCAGATTGGAGCGAATAAAAACGATCGGCAATGGCTAGGCCGATAGATCCAAACCATCGAGATATCATTGCTGATCGATATGGTGGGCTCCATTGGATCCAGAAAGCCTTCTTGTAAAGTTTCAACCCAATCTATGCACATCTTCTGCTATAAATATAGGAAGCATAGCTTTAGAAAGGGGACCTACTTCCTGCTCCGGAGGCTCTGCCATTTTTATTCTTAAATCTTGTATTAATGGATCCTAGCTGATCCAAATATTCTTGTAATTGTAATCCACAAAAGATTAATAAAAGTATGAAGTGGACATAGGCCAAGATAGCCGAATCACTATAAAAATCCATGTGTTCATTTACTTTTCCTACTTTTTTTTGATATCATTCATTGTTTAATCTCCATGAGATTCTATGGGTGTTGATGCACATTTTTGGCTTCAACAGAAGTCGAGGAGGAAGAACAAGAAGAAGAAGAAGGTACTTCATAGGAAAGTATCAAAATGCTATCTCATCCTTCCAACAAAGATCTTCTAAAAAATAAGAGAAGATTGTTTTCAACAAAAAGAATCTTAAGAGGATTTTCTTCAAAGAAATTCACTTCTCTTTCCAACAAAGTAGATAAATACTTCGGAAAGATCATTCGAAAGATAGTGGAAAAGCTTCATCTACTTCTTTCTAGTTGTTTTTCAATGTTTTTCTAATTTCTAGTTTGGATTGTTCTAGTTTTCAATCTATGTATCGTTTATATTTATCTTTGGATTCCGTGCAATCTTCCTTTATAATCAATGAAACCTTGTTCCTTACCACTATACACTGTTATTAGTCTCTGGAAATCCAAAAAAAATATAGTAGTTTAGGCTAAATACAAAAATATAGTAAGATAGTTGTTTTTGCAAAAATTGGTACATATGTCGACATATGTGTACCCTATATGTCGACATATAATGGGCAACAACCAAAATTTTATGAAATTCAAATAAAATAACTACCAAACACCTATTCATTTCAAACAAACTCTCACCCCTATATAAATGTATTCACTCCAAAAGAACATCATTTCTATTATCTTTCTTTTCCCTATTCACATATAAACATATCTTTTCAATAATGGCTTCTCCACACCAGAAATTGCATGAAAATCTTGAACAAACTCTATGATCATTCAAGAATATCCTTACTTTCATCCTTAGAAATCAAAGACACTTAGAACTAGGTCAATGCAGATGATTAAAGAGCAAAAAAGAATTTTGACGCCAATCGGTGGATGATTTCTTCTCTTATCAAAGATGAACCAATCAACAATCCAGATACTACCAGCAACAAAGATGATGATGATTGTAATGCCATCAAAGCGGATCCAAGATATAGATTTTTGTTAGGGGAAGTTGTTAGAAAGATTTTTGTTAATGACAAAGAGAGGAAATATATAAAATATCCAGATATAGATTAAGGGGGAGATTTCTAACTCAAGGGGAGTTGTAACATATTTTACATACGTGCTTGTCATCATCATAAAGCGGGAGATTGTTAATTCCTTAGCATTAGTTTTGATGACAATAACCATATGAAATTATACAAAATATAGATACTAATGTTTTTATCAAGTTATATATAATATATAGTGCAGGATATTAGATAGATGTTGATTAAGAAGACTGGTATTAAGAGAAAATTAAGGAGGCTGATATAGATATTCAAGAATTAGAGACTGAAGACTCATGAGTATTGAAGATTCAAGATATCCATATAAGTTATAGAGTCATTGATTATTTTGTTAAAACCCTGATAAACACTTCTTTGATCTCTCTTCTCATTTTTCTTAAAGATTTTAATTTTTGTAATATTATGAATTTTAAAAATGATTTTAAAAGAATTCATTTTTTCAAAATGGTTTTCAAATGATTTATTACCTTTTGATTTTATAATTATATATGAGTAATTAAGTTGTTAAGTATTTTATATCTTACTATACATTTATATCTATTATACTTTGTTATAAGATTAGGTTTATGCTTTTTAAATATTTATAAGTATATTCTAACATTTATAATAACCTTTTTTAAATGTATGTTCATTTATACTTCATATATATTATTTTCTAAAAAATTCATAGCTAAATCCTTTATATATTTGAAATATTTCAAAATAATTTTATAAAGTTTTCTTAAGTTTTATTATGATTAAAATATGTACAAACTATGTTCAAATGAGTTTACAAAGTATCAAAATATTTTACAAAGCCTAATACTTTCAAACGAATTTTATAAAATGTTTTTCAAAAATAGCGAGGACATGCCGACATACATAGTTGGGATATGTCGACATATAGACTGATTTTTTAAAAATTCAAATTTAAATAGAAGTGTCTTTTCGTCCTATCTCTTCATGAATGGACATGATCGTTGTTTCTCTATAAATAGGGATTAAACCAACGAAATTTTGTTAACTACTTTCTTATATTTCTCTCCTTTTTTTGCTCTCTTGTTTTCAAAAAGAAATTATACTCAAACTCTTCTCAAATTCAATTAGAATCTAATATAAACTCCATTGATTTGATTCTCTATTGATCACTCTCTGATCTCTATCATCTCTCTCACTCACATCATGACCAAAGTGCTATTTAAGAGATTATTGGATCACTTGAACTCAAGATCAAGAAAATAAGTCTGTAAATTATATCAAATCATAATCTTATACTTTGCGATGTGCTTGGTGTCCCTAAAATCCAAGTGGGTGTGCTTATGTCCAATTTGAATTAAGTAGGTGCGCTTGGTGTCCCGAAAATCCAATTGGGTGTGCTGGTGTCCCGTCCGAATCTAGTGAGTGTACCCAGAGCTTGGAAAATCTAGAGGGTGTGTTTTGTAGCCTTGAAATCGAGATTTTATTGACATTGGTATTTGAAAAGAAATTTGTACAAGAAACTATACGGGACTGGATGTAGGGTAACTCCGAATCGATATAAAAATTCCTGATGTAATCTCTCCAATTCTTTACCTTTTACTTTTACTGCATTTATATCCATCTGTGTTTACATCTATGATTGTTGATTCTGCGTTGTTTAATTATAATCTTAAAAGAATTTAAAAATATTCACAAAAGTTGAAAACACTATTCACCTCCCCTCTAGTGTTAAATTAGCCTTAAGATCCATCATCCGCAAACTAACACTTACATCGAAAATGCTAGTAACGTTAGAGTTGTATAGTCAGGCTGGAATAGCCTTTGGGCTTACAGTTGACTTTTAAATAGTCAGGCTAGAAGTACCTACGGGCTTACAGCTGACTTTTGTATGGTTGGACTGGAAAAGCCTTGGGATTATAGTTGATTTTATACGTATATTATATAGTTGGACTAAAAGAGCCTTCGACTTACAGTTGACCTTAGTTGTATGTTATGATTTTAATACATAAGACATATTTCTTATTTAAATAATACCATCCAAGTACAATTATGGTAAAGCTTGATATTTTCATTTCATGGGACATTTGTTGTTCTGACCCACTCCTCATTACAACACAAGTTAGAGAGAGTAATGCTAATTTAGAAGACGAAGGTGGAGGTGTACACTTATGGCAGTTATCTATCTATATATGCTTTTTAATTATTTTTATTGTACCTACTTCAGATAGTTTGTTATTTTGTAATATTGTACTATGGAGGCTTAATGTAGACATGTTGTAATATTTAACATGTTATGCTTTTGAAATGGTTTTCTTTATGAGATGAGTACTTGTTTCCGATATTATATTTTATCCACTTCGTTGTGAGATTCTAAAAGTATAGATAAACAACTCTATGTACTGTATATTGTTTTAATTTTATCAACTTAACACCTCGCCTTAAGATGGGCCTAAGGTTCTACGAGCTTTTGTTTGGTCGAAATTAGGTCATTTCGGGATGGGTTGTTACAGATATCCCATTATTGACACATCTTGATTAGGAACATTTAAGGACAAGTGTTTACCGACATGATTCAATATTCACGGTTAAAAACATATTCGTAACTGTAATTGATTAAATACTTTTCCTAAGGATTTTCTGCGTTTTTATATTTAACATATTAAAAGCATTACTTATATTCTAACATAACAATGTATACAATGGAAAATGAAATCAAAAGCTAGTTTATTTTGAACAAGATTCACTATAAGAGTTAAGCTATATAATAAAGTCACATATTTTCCCATAGTGCACACTCTTTACTATATCAACCTCGCACTCGCACTTAGAATTAATTAATATGTATTATAACCATACTCTAGGTATGTTTTCCTAGATTAAACCGAGAAAGGACCTTAGTTAGTGGTTTGATCATATGATTATTTAGTATATACTTATAAATCATACATCTCGATCACTGGTTAACTATTTTAGTTTGTGGTGATTACAGAGGAAATTGAGTTGTTAGTTCCTATTGCAATCCATACCGCATTATTATTATCACAATATATTATTGGATTGCCAATAGTGGGAGTCATTCCTATCTTTCTTTTAAATTTGCACACATATACTACTTTCATTGTGAGACTATTTAAGGCAATGTTCCATGCCTTCATAGTTGAATCCATCACTACATTTCAATTAGAATCTTTCTAACCTAATGCCTCTTTATTAATGTAAAATATAAATTTAAGATTGACTTACCATATTCAATGTCACTTACGAAGGTTGACTTTGTATACTCCTTCATAGAGATTTCGTTATTTCCATCGAAAATTCTTTAATATTCCATAAATACTCAAGGACAATGTTAATCGATGGAACTGGGCAGTATGTAAATTCAGTAAATTTATAAAAAAAAATCCCTATTCAGATTTTTGTTTGTCTTATGAAGTTCAAATTTAATGTTAGATCTGATATAATATATTCAAATAAAAAACTAATTTTATTTAACTTTTCTAATTTATTTAAATAAGAGATTTGACCAGATTTGTATTTCTAAGTATATTTAAATATACTGAAGTGTATATAGTGCAAGTGCAACTTTTCATATTATGCACATAGTTAATGTGCATGCGATAGGTGCAAGGATTTACACCATAGCAGACACATTCACCTTTTATATATGCATTAGTTGCCCAAAACATTGATTGCAAATATGTATGTCTATGTATGAATGCGTGTGTATAACTCTGTATGTGTATTTTGAAAAAATTATTAATAAATCTCATTTTATTTTGACCAAATGAACAAATCTGAATTCAAAATTTTAATTCCAAAACATCAAGTTATTTGATTTATTAACAATAAAAATTAAATCTAGAACTATAAATTCAAATATATTATATACTAATAATTTAAAACAAAAATATAATAAATATATTTTGTAAATATAATGTACATACATATATATACATACATATATATTCTTTCATCAAAAACACAACCTTTTATTTTCCTTTTGTTCAATTGCTATATTTTATTTTGCAACAAAATTAATAATTAAAAATTAAATGTGAATATAGTTGTTAAATTAACATCTCGACCATAAATGAAGTATTAATTTTTTAACCAAAAAGAAAAACTTTATAAAACAAAACTAAGATTTTAATTTATGTTGGTAAATACATCAAAATAGGTCTCTTTTAATATTATACATATGCATATGTATGTATATTTTGTTCTTTTCGTTAAACCATTTACTATAAAATTATTTTCAAATACTTTTAATATCTATATCTGTACATGTATGTGTATATATGTATGTATATGTATACACACATAAACATATTTGTATGTGTTTTGAAACAAAAAAAACTAATTATGGGCTAACGAAAGTTAAAGTTAACATTGATATTTAATTAAATTAATATATAACTTAAATTAATAAATTAGTTGTTGGATCCAGATCCAAAACAACATCAACAACAATGGAAATTAACAATAAGAATTAATAATCAAAATCATTATTAGTAACTTCAAATCCAATCCAAAGTAGTACAATAAAAAAAAAATCAGATCTACATATGTATAAATTAAAGTTGGACAACAAATGTGTATACAAATTCATTAAAGCATTTAAATATCTATATCTAAAACAACATAATAAAAATATATTAAATAGAATAGGTTACATGTTATTAATGTCTCGAATGCATCTTGATTGAAAGTGCTTCTCCTAGATCTAAAATCCAGCTCCTAGCTCCTCCTTTTATTTGTTTGAATCAACCAGATGCCATTAAAAAAAATTATTTTATTTTCTTTGTTTGAGATTTTAGCCAAAAATAGTGCAAATGAAAGATGGAGGCTAGGGTTGATAGAGAGAGTGATTAAGGCAGAAAATGAGGAGCTAAGTATGATATTAATATATGGAATCCAAAATTAATTGCCTTCTTTAATTCCATAACCCCTTTCTTTCATATTTTAGATCCAACTATTGAATTTTCAAGCTCCTTATGCTTATTCAAAGGATGGCCATGATAAGGCTAAATGGACCCTTCGAATTTTCAAAAACATTTAGCAGTTAATTATTCTAAACCAAATTCAAACTTGTATTGATATCATAATTGACTAGTGCATATATAATGTTTATATATGCACCTAATTAATTACTATCTACTCTAAAAAAAATACTAGTGGCATCAAATAAATAGTATTTCATAAAATTAATCAATTTAGTTAATTTATAACAATTTATAAATCGATTAAATCGTGTGGTATTTTGGAGAACCTATTAATGCAGTTGTGTGACTCCCAGGTGCAAATTCACCTAGAGACTAATATCAAACGATTTGAATAATAATGTTCACACTTCACCTTATCTAGTAATGTGACAGTTTTATCAAATTTATCACTTATGCGTCATTTTCGATAAAATCAAATTTTACAGTTTTAAGCGGTACCTTTTAGTAATGATTATTTAAACCAACTCTCTTCGTTTATACTATATCACTTTAGACCTATGGAATTTGGTTTTGGTAAAAATTCTACTATCATCCACATTCAACTCAGTTAGATCGTAAATTAAGTTATTTCTTCAATAATAGCATTTATTATTAACCGTACTGCACTAGCCAAAGACTTTGACATTGAGTTGACTACAGTTGATCGTGGTATTAACCTTATACAACAGAGAAGACGAATTCTCTGTTGAATAGTGTTCCACTTCTAATGCTTCAACTCATACTCAACTATAGTCATTCCATGGATGTTGTACCATAAGTTAACTATAATCAAAGTGAAGTATCCATAATGAAGTTCAATAGTATTCTTAAGTCGAAAAACTGTGTGATATCGTCACTTCGAGATTTCCTATTTGATCCTAGTTATTATTAACTAAGAAGAGATTCTTGAGTGAGTCATTCCTATTATCTAGAAATCATTAGTATAAAACCGATTATTATCCTCCAACAGCCATGAGTAATTCACTGCCCAACATTTGGAGAGCGTTATGTACTAAATCTGAACGGATGTATCGATATCCTTTTTCAAAGCATTTTGTCTAGGAATATTTGAAAAATAACGTGATTAATTACTCACAATTGCAACTATTTACAACTATAATCGCATAATATTTCATTTAAGGCTTTTCTTATTTATATACTTTAAATTAATTGCTTTATATCACTATATAACAAAGTAAATAAAAGAAATCAAATACCTTTATTATTAACTATATTGGTCATATAATTAGATATATGTAAAAAAATTACATAATTTCTCTTAATGCATACTCCTAACTCTCTCAATCTCACACTTGCACTTGGGGTCAACTATATAATCTTATTCCCATTCTTCCGATCGGTTTTCTCAAAACTGGTTGAATAAGTTCCTTAGTGGACAGATATGTTATATTATCTTAACTATTTACTTTGTTAGTCAACTCTCTACGATGTTAATAAACTGCCCTTATCATATGGACTTTTCATAATATGTTTATTAACTTCTAGTGAGCTTTAGGTTCTTTTTCTATGTGCGGATTGCTATCGCATAACAGTATTATGCGATTCTCAACATTTGGAATCACCCTTAGCTCAGTTATAAATTTATGAATTGCATATATAGAATATTGTTGCAATTATTCAAGGCGATGTGCTTAGTCTTTTGGTTGAATTGGCCATAACTTAAAGCTTCTTAACTAAAATTGAATATGAATTTAGGATTGACATACCATACTCGAAATCACTTATAAAATTTGAGTCCAAACACTCCTTCATAAGGAGTTTGTTGTTTTTATAAACAATTCTCTAGTATTTCTTAAATACTTGAGAATACCCTTAATTACCATTTACTAATCTCAAATTAGATTTGATATTCGTCTAATGTAACAATTACACAAGTAAAACACGAGATAATAGACATCATAACTTATATGATAACTCCTATTGCTGATGCACAAGGAATCAATCTCATATGCTCCAAATTAAACATTTTAATATGGTGTCTATGTATACCATTTTAGACATTCCCACCAACTTTTTATACTTATTATAAAAGATGTCATTTTCATATCCTATGTTGAGTATTAAAACAAACAAAATAAAAATGGTTCTAACAATGAGACATCACTAATGATCAGAAATTCGTTCTTTACATATAATTTTATAAATATTTTGGTACCTTTTATAGTTCTTTATTATAGACACATGCTTCTTCTGTATTTGATTGGAATTTAAACTATATGATTTTTCTATCAAAATATTTTCTCAATTCCGATGCTTATTGGATGATACTTTTGTATTGGTTCTAGGGCCCTATCTGAAACCCACAAATTAATTATCGGTCCCACCGACTTCGAGGCACATTAGTTGTTTGCACAAATGGTCTATTCTAAATTATTATTTAAAATTATCTATGACGACCTGGAATTTTTGGATATTTGAATTTGGAATATTTAATTGATTTTAAATATTTGAAAGTTAGTTTAACTTGAATTTCAAATATCACTGTCTATTTGGCAATTAAATTATTGAATTTAATAATTGGAAATTGGTTAAAATAGTGAATCTTGGTCTTTAAGCCTGTTAAAAATAATTTGAAGGCTTGCAAAATTTATAGTGATAATACTGGAGATAATAGAACTTTTAAAATTGAATTTAAAACTGTTTTGTTCAGTTTGAAAATATACTGTTTAAATCGATATTTATAAATGCCTTCCGAGGCACAATCTCCGAATTTGACGAAACCAATTCCATTGAATCTGTAATAGTGTATTATTATCATATTTTAATTTTTGTAGGAGTGATCGTGTGGCCGTACGATATGTAAATGCACTAGAATTTATATCGAAAACTTAATATAATAACTGGGTTAAAAAAACTATCTCCTCCATACGACCGGATTAGGACTCGAAACCTTTTCCATCGTGTATGTAATAGGGGTTTAATATTATAAACGCCCAACGGCACGCATCGATGGGAGGTCGAGATTTTGAATTGCGTAATTCGAGACGATTTGAATTCAAAATATAATACATATGTATTTAATATAATAATGTTTTCACGCAAGAATTTTTTAAAAAAACACTTGTTCACCTGTAGAACACGCGTCCCCCTCTAAAAGAAACAACCCAACACGTATACAGATCGAAAAATTAAAATGGACGAATTATAGTTCTTCTTCCCAAATCAAACTGTTCATGCTTTTTTTCAATAAAAAAATTCAGATATCGAAACCCAATTTAGCGAAATCAAAATTCTATAAAAAAAAATGGGGATAGCACGGAGATGAGGACGCGATGTCCCTTCCTCGTTCGAATTTGAGGAGATGTAGTGTGTCGATTTCATATACTCGCGAGTCAATTCGCAAGCATGCCGTAGTCGCCGTGTCTTGGGCTGGTGATCGAATGATGGTGGAAGGGTGTTGAGGCAGGGGTTCAGGCGAGTCGAGGCCGGCATGTAACTTGGGGAAGGAGCCGAGTTCGTACAGTCGTGATTAAGGGTGGTAGGCTTGATGGAAGGGGCGATGGCAGGTGGAGCGGAGCAAGTTCACCGTGGCAGGGACATGGGGTCTTTCTCGAGCACTGCAGCATTGTTGGAAGATAGGGCTGGTGGAGGTCAAGGCTAGATTTCGATTTTGGGTAAGGTCGAGAGGGTCTTGCGATGGGGTGAACGTGGCGGTGAGGAGCTCTGTTAATTTGATTCCAGTACATATTTAGGTAAATAAAATTTTGTACTGAAAGTGAGTTTAATTTGAGAAATTAGCAGTTATTATAATTTGAGATTTGAGACTGTTAACTCAAAATTCTGAAATTTGTTATATGAGGTTCAGAGAGAAACAGTTTTTTCTAAGTAAAAAATATATATATAAACACTCAGACATACTTTAATATGTATAGGAATTTTCTAATGCTATTAAGTTTACATATAAATCATTTTTATAAATGTAGATTTCAAAGGGAAATAAATATACATATTTACTAGTTCACTTTAAAAATGGATTATGGTGATTTAATTATTTAGTTAACCCATTCAATTAGAGCAGTTAATGGTTTTAAAAATAAAAAAGGTGGTAAACTTATTTAGTTAGCTCATTCAATTATTTTAGTCATTAAAAATAATCTATTAAAGGAAAATTAGTTTAAGTAAATTTCCTAGTTGATTAAATTAATAAATGGTAATAAATTGTTCGATTAATTCAAATAGTAATAAATCGTGAATTGTTTATACAAGGTCTAAAATCACGGAGAAACAAGTCGAGATGGATTGGATTGCAAATCAAAAATCAAAGGCGAGTTAATCTCACTCATTTGGAAAACCATTTAAATTTTAATAGTTAAATTTAAATTATTAGATTGATTGCTTGAATTGGTGTTTATTTATCAGTCTAGATGCGTTATATTATATATAGTAGTAAATGTATTGGAGTGATTGATTTTCTTCATTATATAGCAGATGAGACCCTATGCACCCCGCATAATAGCGGATGACCCTTGTGCCGTGTTATTCCACCTCGAAATGGAATTGGTATTTTTATATTATGCTAACATCTATGGATGCAGGAAATAGATTGGAGGGATCCAACAGGATTCCTCAAAATATGGAAACTTGTTTTTTAATTTCTGTGATATGAATTATTTGATAATATGTGACAGATTATATTGGTAATTGAAATTGTTGAATGTTATGTTTGGATAAATAAATTTGGGTATATATGAAAATGATTTTTTTTTGAAAAAGTAAAATAAAATGGGATTTCTTAAGTAAAATAATTTTAGTGGAATTGGATAAATTAAAGAATGAATATGGGAAAGGATAAAAAGTTGATTTTTTTAAAGTTCTAATAAATAAATTCCGAGTATTGGAAATGAGATTTTTGAATAATGGGAATAAATGAATTTTTAAACATAAGCGACATTATTTAAAGAAATAGAGGATCTATCTTTAAATTCAATATTTAAAATAGGCTGGGAGAGATAAAAAAAGAATTTTGGGAAAAAGTATGAAATTGGTATTTTCAGGTTAAAAAGATTTTAAATCATAATAAAGAAGTTAAATCTAAAATTAATGGGTTTTGAAATCAATTGAGTAAGTATAAATTAAGGAATTTATTTTTTTAAAATGGAGTAAATTTGGAAGTCGATTTGAAAATTGATTAAATGTTTGAAACTGCGTTTTAAAAGGAGGATGAGACAGAAATTTATAAACTGGGTTTATAAAG
Source organism: Allium cepa (assembly GCA_030765085.1). Classification (NCBI taxonomy): domain Eukaryota; kingdom Viridiplantae; phylum Streptophyta; class Magnoliopsida; order Asparagales; family Amaryllidaceae; genus Allium; species Allium cepa. Next base: position 722,678,534 of record CM060929.1, on the reverse strand, counting down.
TGGAATAAAATATCGGTGGATATTTGGAAGTATAAATTCACAGTAGGAATTTATAAAAGAATGGGTAATTGGTTTTAAAAATAAATAGTGGTTTTATTTTTAAAAGGTATGGAATGGAAGGTGTATTTTCCTAAAAAGCCAAGTATGTTTTCAAAGCAGATTTTAAGTATAAGTTAGAGGTTTTAAAGTGGTTTTAAAAGATTGCTTTAGAAAGAAATTATTATTTAGTGGTTTTAAAAAATTTATTAATTTAATTTTATAAATAAATTATTTTAAAGATTTAGCTAGTATTATGATTTAAAAGATATTTATTTAATATTTATATATTATAGAATAACTTTTATTTTTAGTTTTGGGATAAGTTTTACATGAGAAATTTTTATAAAATATCGTAATTAGTATTTTAAATAAAGCGTTTTAGTAGTTTTTATTTTAAATGTTTTTAAATATATATTTTTGGTTAAAGTGGTTTAAATTATTTTATAATCTAAAGTATTAAGACTTGGCAAATTTTCAGTAGAATTAAAATATTTGGGTGGAAATTTATTCCGTGAGAGAAAGTGATTTGAAAAGTATATTCAAAGGGTTGAAATGTAGAAAAATATCTTGCGAAGATATTTTTAAATAATAATTTTGGGAAACTGTAACGATCCCAATTTTTATGCTAATTTAAATTGGTAATTAATTTAATTTTTGAATTTAATTGTGGATTAATGGTGAGTTAATTTGAGATTTTTCTAAATTTTATAACGAAATTTATATTTGAAAACAAAAATATAATAAGTATGATTACTTAAGTTTAAAATGAAAATTTTGAAGAAGTATGTTTAATATCTTAAGTTTATAAATATAAATGTATTGAAAATAAAAAAATTATTTACTAACTTATAAATATTTGCTAGTAATGTATAATTTAATTTCAAATTATTTTACTTTAATTTGTATAAGTACAATTTGCTTAATAAAAAGTTTAAAATACTTTTCTTTATACTTGGAATAAATTAGTTTGTACATACTTAAATTTGTCTTGGATTTGAAAACATTACATTTTAAAATTTGTGAAAGAAAATGAATTTTTATTTAATTGAAACTATAAATAGGAAATATAATACATATGTAGATAACATGTTTATAAAAAACATGATTTATAAATAAACTAACTTAAGGGTTAAAACATGATTCGTAAATAAAAATAAAACAAGGTTTAAATTCAAAAGTTTAAAAAAATTTCAAGAGAAGGTCTAAAACATAAAATTGTCATTTTTAACAAGTGTTAAGGTAAATAACAAATGTTTACAAATGTAATATGAGGATTAACAAGTGGCAACATCCTCTTTCCTTTGGAATTAAATTTTATGAATATGAATTAAAAAGAAAACAAAACAAGGCTCCTTCATTTTCTCAACTAGATCTTCTTCCTTATCAAATCTGAAAGAAAAAAACTTTCATTAAACATGTATTAAAAGAAACAATTAGGTTTCTCAATATTTTATTCTCAGTTCATATCAAAACTGAGAATTTAACCAAACCAAAATAAAAACAAATCAAAAGCAATTAAAAGTTTCAAACTGAAGCTTAAAAGCATGCAACAAACTAGGAGTTAAAGACAAAAGCAACAAAGTCTTACAAATTTTCAAATCTGGAAACAAAGATAAACAAGTTTGCATTTTTTTGGATCTGGAAATCAAGCCTACATGCATCTCAAAGCAAGGCATGCAAAATTCAAAATCCAGGAATCAAGATCATGCATGCAAGTTTAAAAGCATCAAGATCAAAACAAGATTCAATGCAAATTCCCAGGCTTTTCAAACCAGGCCTCTGTCTTCATCTACAAAATGGTGAGCAAACCACTTTTATAAACCCTTTAAGTTGATATATATGATCTGCTTGTGATGATCTTTGGGTTTGCTGTGTCTTATGATGTGTATGTGTGGTTATATATCTGAGTATAGAGATATATTTTTGATATCAAGTTACAGTTTCAAATAGATCCAAGAAAACTCAAGTTTTCTTTGAATATTCTCTGATAATCTTTAGCATTTAAACAAGTTACGTTGTTAAACATAAACTAAAATCTAGGAACAATTAAATATGCAGTTTATAAACTTTCTGGAAAATTTAGAAAAGAAAAAAAAACACAGAAATCCATGTTCTTGTTACAGGAATTGTAAACCTGTTAAAAAAAGAAAAAAAATTAAAATCTTCTTATCCAAGTAATTTCAGGTTTCGATTTCTAAATGAAAAGTGGTAATCACCATGAAATGCAAAGTTTCAAATTTTTTTCAAGTATACTTACTATGTAAACAACTTAGAAATTGGAAATTACAGATGGAACACCCTTATATCAGGAAAATTAAGTACCAATGTTTCAAAATTCACTTACATCATTTAGTTCAACTTTGAAAGACATGAATTTTAGTAGCAAATCCAAGATTTTTAAATTATAATATGTGAGAAAATTTTAATTGATCTAAATTGGGGTTTTTGTAAATTCCCATCGATCAAAGAAAAATTAAGTTATGAAATTGAATCTGAAGGAAGCTGAGGTGATGAAGACTTAAGGAAAAATGGTTGGAAATTTTATAAATGATCATAGGAGTGTCGCGACATGGAATTAGGGTTTAGAATGCAGTATTTGGTCGGCTTAGTTCTTGTGCTCGTGAGGAGTAAGTGTGGATCGAGTTCGATGATATTCAATGGGGTGTTGGCTTGGGGTTTGACGAGGATGTGGCCAGAAGCATGCGACCTCTGGTGGCCGGAATTGGCAATACGAGGCAATATTGGGTCAATGGTTTGGGTTTTCAGGTGATGCTCGATTGCTTAATTTTGATTCGAGGATGGACTTGGAGTGCTGGGTGATCAGGCCATTGAGGTAGGTGTTTGATGAAGTGTTAATCGTCATGTTCAGAATGGTTTCGATCATCTTACACGTGCACATGTACAATTTTCATGTCGCTGGGTTTGTTTGGTTTGGGAACGATGAAGTTCCTCGAGTTTGGCACGAGTCGTTTGGGGAATTTCTCGAAGTAATTGGGTTGCCCATTTTTCTCGAAGCTGGAAACGAGAAAAGTTTCGTATGGCTCGAGTTGGTGATAGAAGCTAGCGTGTGTGTGTTGTTTAACAGATTTGAAACTTAAACAAAGTTAAAAAGAAAAGGGAAGAAGAAGGGGATTCGAAGCAGAGGAATATGAGGTTGGTTTCGTGAAAAATCTCGGGTGTTGGCCCGAGAGAAATAGGGTTGGGCTCGAGTTTTATTTTAAATGAATCAACTAGATATTAAATTGTTTAAGTAATTTGAATTTAAAAAATGAAGGTATAAAATGTAAATGAGTTTTAAATCTAAGTTTAATATGGAATTAAATTTAAATCTGTATAATAGCTTTTGAAATAAAAGAAAGTTTTATAAATTAAATTATTTTAAACAACTTTAAATTGTTTAACATGTATTTTAAAGGGTAAGAAATTTAAAAGTAAATTGGGTTTAAATTCTTAAAAAATTTTATAAGACGAATATTTCTTCAACATATGATTTTTAAAGTTTGTAAATGGTTTTAAACTTTATTAAGTTAAAGTTTTTTTTGATTTTAAATTTTAAATTTTGAAATGAAATTTGAAAGAAAAGTTTACAATAAATTGTTTTTAAATATTTTTGATAATGATAATTTGATCATTAATAGGTAATGTTTTTATCTTTAAGTAAATGCAGATTAAATGATTTGAATTATTAAGTTAATTAAAATAGAGAATTAATTTACTTAATTTATTATGATTTGGATTAATTAAATAAGTAATTAAAGGTTTAAATTAATTAATTAATTAATTAAGGTTTTAAAATTAATTAATTAAGGTTTTAAAATTAATTAATTAAGGATAATTAATTTGTAATAATGGATTTTTAATTTGAGATTAATTAATTGATATCAAGTAATTAATGAATAATTAAATAAATTACTTAATGAAAGTAATTAAGGATTGATAATTGATGATTGAAGATTAATTTAATCAAGTGTTTAGAGGTTAATTAATTAGGGGTAATTAATTAATTGTAATTAAGGTTATTAATTAATTAATTAAAGGTTAGTCAATTAATAAAAGTAATCAATTAATGGTAAGAGTTAATTAAGTAATTAGGGATAATTACTTTTTTTTTGAAATCAATTAGGATTAATTAATTAATGTGATAAATTAATTCAAGGTTAATTGATTAATGAAGGCAATTAAGGAATGATTTTTAATTAAGACTTAATTAATTTTTGTAATTAATTAAGAATGATTAATTAAATGGTTTGTAATTAATTAACATTAAATAATCCAAGGTTAGTGACTAATATGATTTAAACAAATCAGATAATTAATCAATCTTACTCATGGATGTTAGGATTCTATGGAGTGCTTTGAATTGATTGATGTCCCTGATTTGTGATGATGTGTGATATGTATTATTTTGTTTTGTGAACTGTGATGTAATTTATTTCGTGATGAAATTAATTATCTGTAATGTAATTTATTATCCGTAATATATACCTATGATTTGTGAATGCGAGATAAGCGTTACGATTGGTTTGTACCGCTTATCAAATATAAGTGTTATAGATTATACTGCTTATCAATATTTCTGTATTTGAATCTGTGATGTGATGATTATTGTTGCACTATTGTGTGTAAACCCCTGGACTACACTATACATACACAAATATGGATTTCACGAGGAAATCAGTTAAGTCACAGATATTTGAATATAATGAAATGGTTTTAAAATTTGAATTTTTAAATTCAAATAATTTTGGAAATGAAATTGGGTTGAGTTTGAAAATTCTTTTGAAAAGGAATTTTCAAGTATAAAAGTTATATTTTGAATAACTTAATTTAGCTTTCAAATTTGATTAAAATTTGGATTCAAAATTTGAAATTGAATTCTATATTTAGTATTTATGATTTAAAAAGGGATCATACAAGCTTATATAGGTTTTAAACCATTTTTAAAATATTATTATGTGAATTTAAATTAACCCCAAAGATTTTGACTTGTATAAATGAGATCGGGTTTTTCCGAAGTAAAACTATTTGTTTTCAAAGGATGAAAGCTTTCACATGAGTAATGAATTTCCAATTCGTAAGGAATTTTAAGTTTGAATTGAAATAGTTTCCAAGTTATGAATGAATCTTTGGAAATTATTTTGAAAGCTATGAAATGAGTCTTTGGTTTAAAGACCGGATGATTTAATCCAATTTGAAATGGAATTGTTTTGAAAGGCTATAAATGAATCTTTGTTAAAGGATTCGTGAACCGGGTTTTAAATTGAAAAGGGGTCTTAAAAAGTAAATCTTTTGTTTAAAAGATTAAAGTGTGGAAATTGTTTAAACCATTGAAAAGTTTCTGGAAGTAAACCTTTTTGTTTAAAAGATTTGAAATGGTAATTTGTTTTAACCATTTAAATGAAAGGTTTTGGGCTTTAAAGTTGTGACTTAACTGAAATCCCATTATCCATATGTTTTGAAATATTGCGCTCGTTATTCGGTTTAGCCGAGACAGGACCTTTGTGTCATATAACCCATTCCGAATAATGATACGACGATATGGATAACATTTGAAGAACGGTGGTGAAGACCAGATATTTTCAAAAACGAAAGGATGACCTGTCGAATGTCTCTGCACCGAATGGCCCCGGTATAGAGATTTGAGCACCCATTGTGATGGGAAGTCCGGACGTGATTAGAAATTATCCGGATTGCAAGGGCATCTTTTGGAAGTGCCTTCGGTTCCGTTCGGACCCGGAACAGACTTGTATGGATGTGTGTCTGACATTACACTTTGAGATGTAAAACCGGTTTCTATCAAATACATTTCTGTTTGGTGGCAGAGATTTATTCTCTTAGCTTAACACCCTTCTCTGAGACGTACGAGCTCAGAGGTTATGTAGTTGATGGTTATTAGTAATACATTCCCAATTTGGTAATGTGGCATACGAAGTGCTACTGATCATTTGTTGATCGAAGCATGGCTTTTGTGAAAAGCGTAGCTTTGTGGATGAGACTTCATCGAGCCTCACACCCCGGAATGGTTGAAACGGTAAGAATGCAGCAAGGTCTCAGGTAGCGCCCCTAGGGTATGACCATTCCTTCTGGAAAAGGGTAGTAGCATGGTATGGAGCCCAGATACTTACTCGTGTGGACACTGTAGTATATTTATTACCGTGTGATGTTGTTGGAGGGCCCTCGGATAAAGGTCCCAAAGGACCGGGGGTGGCATATCTTAGGTTTTATTCCCCGGGAAGGGGGTAGCCGGCCTTGTGTTGGCAGAGAACGAAGGATGGTTCTCGGGCGTCCCTCCAGAGGTGTGCCCATGTGGCAATGTGAAGTTCCTTGGCCTGACCATTTGTTGGAAATCCAATCATCCAATACGTGCCCAGTACGGTTTTAGTTGTATAACCTGCCATTCACTTATGGTGGTCCCCACTGTTTGGATGGTAGCTATAGTAGGCATAGTACGAAATGCCTATGCTGGCTAAGATTAATATTATACTTTCGAAATGTTTTCCACTATGCACTTATAGTAATAATATCAAAGGATTTCGCGTATTAAACATTTTTGACTGTCATAAGGAGAAATCTCCTCCAAGTCTGCGTTTTTATTGTGTGTGTGGTGGGAGGCCTTATGGCAGTTTCATTTTCCAAAAAGCATTGCAGATTTAAAATTTAAAATCTTTTGTTTGTTTTAAAAAGATAAAACTGTTTTTGTTTGCTCATACCAGTCCCATGACTGACCCGGAGTTTATTGTTCCTTCCTAAACTCTGGGTGCCCACAATTTTCCACACGGGCAGTCTAGAGTTGGGTTTTTTAGATAGTAGATATCGGTTCAGTAGCTTTCAGTTTTCTCTTTGGTATTCTTTGGAGACTTTGGATATTGAAGTATCTGGTAAGGACAGCGGACCAGTCTTGCTTAGCTTGGTGAAGCGAGATGGTGGTTTGAGCTTGTATTTTGGAGTTGGCTTTGGAGCATTGGATTTGAGTTGCAGTTTCTGTTTGGAGTTTTTGTTCTGCTGCTAGTTCATTTTGTTTTTCCGTTGTTGTTTTTTTGTCTCTGATATTCTGTATCATATTGTATCAGTGTTGTTCAATATTTGGATATTGTATTCATTGGAATTGTATATGATATTCATTTCTTTTTCTTCCACTGTATTATACTTAATTGTGTTATAAGCTCCGGCGAACCAGATTCGACGTTTGGATCTACGGCATTTGAATACGAGTGTCGTATTCGGTGTCGATTTTCGAAGGTCGAGTCAGGATCGTTACAATTGGTATCAGAGATGAAGGTTGAAACTTTAGCTCAGGAGTATAACACATTGAGTAACTCATTAGAGATAGGTTGAAGTATACCCTAGAATGAGTATATCCCTAAGATATCCGTTCGAATGCCTCAGTAAATTCTCTTACTATCCACTGATAGTGAGTGTGAGTGCAAGAAGAGGATGAGATAGGGGACAGGGGAGTACGACTTCAAATGGTCGATACCCTGCAATAGCGGAAACAACTTTCTCTATCAATCTCCTTTGATTCGTCTTTTCAATTCTTTGATAATTCTTCGCAGTTCCAGGAAGAAGCTTCGATATATTTGCATGGGACACAAACTCCAAATGGGTCAGAATTGTTTGTTTGGATGAATTGTTTGCTTTGGTTGCTATGATTGATAGGTATATTTTGGTTGTTTAAACTAAAAATTTTGAATTTGTACCCATATATATGTTTATTCTGTTGGGTCCAGGTATATTCTACGAGTGGTGAGTTATCCTTTCGAACTAACCAATATTCCTGTATATTCGTAGATCTGGTAACCCGAGTATCTTGTGAAAATTAAATAGATTCGTTCTTGTATCCATCAGTGATATTCTGATTTGGTAAGACAAATGCAGAATAAATATTCAATTTTATCGGAAAGATATTTCTCTGTCTTTCATCTATCCTTTGTTATCTCCCTTACAAATTTCGAGGACGAAATTTTCTTAAGGGGGGAATCTGTAAAGATCCCAATTTTTATGCTAAACTTAAATTGGTAATTAATTTAATTGTGGATTAATGGTGAGTTAATTTGACATTTTTCTAAATTTTATAAAGAAATTTACATTTGAAAACAAAATATAATAAGTACGATTACTTAAGTTTAAAATGAAATTTTTGAATAAGTATGTTTAATATCTTAAGTTTATAAATATAAATGTATTGAAAATAAAAAAATTTATTTACTAACTTATAATTATTTGCTAGTAATGTATAATTTAATTTCAAATTATTTTACTTTAATTTGTATAAGTATAATTTGCTTAATAAAAAGTTTAAAATACTTTTCTTTATACTTGAAATAAATTAGTTTGTACATACTTAAATTTGTCTTGGATTTGAAAACATTACGTTTTAAAATTTGTGAAAGAAAATGAATTTTTATTTAATTGAAACTATAAATAGGAAATATAATACATATGTAAATAACATGTTTATGAAAAACATGATTTATAAAAAAAACTAACTTAAGGGTTAAAACGTGATTCGTAAATAAAAATAAAATAAGGTTTAAATTCAAAAGTTTAAAAAAAATTCAAGAGAAGGTCTAAAACATAAAATTGTCATTTTTAACAAGTGTTAAGGTAAATAACAAATGTTTACAAATGTAATATGAGGATTAACAAGTGGCAACATGCTCTTTCCTTTGGAATTAAATTTTATGAATATGAATTAAAAAGAAAACAAAACAGGGCTCCTTCATTTTCTCAACTAGGTCTTCTTCCTTATAAAATCAAAAAGAAAAAAAAACTTTTATTAAACATGTATTAAAAGAAACAATTAGGTTTCTCGATATTTTTTTCTCAGTTCATATCAAAACTGAGAATTTAACCAAACCAAAACAAAAACAAATCAAAAGCAATTAAAAGTTTCAAACTGAAGCTTAAAAGCGTGCAACAAACCAGGAGTTAAAGACAAAAGCAACAAAGTCTTAAAAATTTTCAAATCTGGAAACAAAGATAAACAAGTCTGCATTTTTTTGGATCTGGAAATCAAGCCTACATGCATCTCAAAACAAGGCATGCAAAATTCAAATCCAGGAATCAAGATCATGCATGCAAGTTTAAAAGCATCGGGATCAAAACAAGATTCAATGCAAATTCCCAGGCTTTTCAAACCAGGCTTCTGTCTTCATCTACAAAATGGTGAGCAAACCACTTTTATAAACTCTTTAAGTTGATATATATATATGATCTGCCTGTGATGATCTTTGGGTTTGCTGTGTCTTATGACTGAAAGGATAGTGCGGAATGAAAAGTGACAGTCGCTTTGATACCAAATGAAAATAGCTATGCTTTGATACCAAATGAAAGTTACCGGTGCGGATCATGCTATATGGAATTATAATATACCAGTGTGGAAATAAAACAAAGTTACTGTAGCAGAGTAAATAAGAAAAATAAAACAAGCACACTAGGAATTTTTATACTGGTTCGAACTTCCCGTTCTACGTCCAGTCCCAGACTCCTTCTGGAATTTCACTAACACCAATCCTCACTTAACCCAGAGGAACAGGTTTACAACAACCCTTGAACAGCCGAACAAAAGACCTGAGCAGCAGAACAGGATTTCGCCTCAACAGCCGAAGAGGACTTCACTTGCCTGAACAGCAGAACATGACTTCAACTTATACAGAAAGTATATGACACAATGTGTTCTCAATAGCACGAATTTGTCTCTTGATAGTACAATCTTCCTATAATCTTCTCCTTTTGATATATATGTGTGTGTATGTGAAGAATATGGAAGTAAATGAATGATTATGTAGAAATTTGAATGCTCAAAATGTTAGAATCAGTGTAGTATAGAAATAGAAAGCTTTTGATCAATTCGGTGAATTAAACAAATGATTCTAATATGTTTATATAGAGTATAAAGAGTTGTAATCATTCGTGAAAAGTTATCATGAAAGAATATGGATGTATCTCTTAGTAAAAGGTTGCAACTCTTCATGAAAATGAAATGTCTTTTCAAAAATATAGCAGTTAAAGAAGTTCAGCCGTCTGAAAATAAATTTCAGACTTCTGAAATTTGAAACGTGCAAACCAGAAAAGAAATAGGCTATTTTAGCCCAGATTTAGACGTCTGAAATGGTCAATTCAAACGTCTGAATTTGACCTGTTACTAAAAATTACCATAGCTCAAATGGTTAGAGCACTTGCCTTCTAAACTAGTGACCCGGGTTCGAGTCCCGCTGTATATGTGTGTATACCATTTGGAAAAGATTTTAACATTTGTAAACTCTAGACACGACACTCTATGACTAATAATACTTTGTTTGTCACCTTTGTCTTGTCTCTATCGTATATATCTCTTCTTGTATCTCCATATACATTCTTTTATTCTTTTGTACTGTGTATCTTCGTTTTGAATGTATTTGATTATCTCTTTTTGATGCCCATGTACCTGCAAATTAGCTTAGAGATTCTTTGACATAATTGTATAGTTGTTGTCATTAAAATCCAACAATTGAGGTTCTAACATTCTCCCCCTTTTTGATGATGACAACTATACAATTTTAAAAAAATATTCGTTCTATGTAAAAAAAAAATATTAATACGTTTAAAGCTCCCCCTAAGTATGACATCTCCCCCTAAGTATAATATCTCCCTCAATTAATATGCATATGAATTTCTCCCCCTTTGTCATTATAAAAAAGAATGAGGGAATATAATAAATATAGTGAGATAAACTCAATATTAATTATGGAGAAAAATAAAATAGATTTTACCATATTTGTCGAAGTCCATATTTCATTGCAAGCACGTAATTCTATTAAACGTATGGATCATTCTTTAAAATTCCAAAATCTATCATTTTCCTTTTGTTTCTCTGAGTACCTGCAATAAATAATAATCATTTTCGGTACCCACTTACTATGTTAGGGTCCGGGGGGGTTAGGTCTTTGGAAACCATACCCATTTGGGAGTGGTTGAACCTTTATAAATATAATTTTCATTACAAATCACATTCTTATAATAGTTGCTAATATAAAGTTGTTTATCATGATCAATCATATTAGCTGGAATCCATATCTTAATACTATTAGTCATTAGCTTAGTACTTGAAGAATAATTTCTATCATTTCTAAACAAAGTATTATTATGACTATAACTGGTTTTAAAACTATCTTGATTACTAGTACTAGCACTAAAGTTAGTATACATGAATGCATGTCTAGTATTATTTTTACTTTTAGCTTGTTTATAGCCTAGACCGCTTTTATCATTGTGAGCTTTTGAATTCTTAACATAACCTAATCCCTTCTTATTTGAAGCAGGTTGAGAATTTTCAATAATCCTGGATAAATTTTCTCTCCCTTTATTAAAATTGGAAATATTTTTAGTAATGTCATCAAGCTTAGTTTTGAGACTAGTGTTATCTAACTCAACAATTTTAATTTTTGTTTTTAACTCATGATTTTCAGAAGCTAGAGCATTATTCTTTTCTTTCTGAGCTTCTATTTCTTGACTTAATAGAGCGAGTTGCGAATTGTCTGAATCTTGAATTTTCTCAAGTTCTTCTTCTAATATTCTCTTCTCGTCTTTAAGCATATCTCTTTCGAATTCTGCTTTCTTCTGATTTTCTAGAGCTTCCCTATATTTTCTTTTGAGATTTTTTAAAGTGTCTAGAAGTTCTGAATTTATTTCTATCATATCATCAAAATTTAGATCACTAACCTCATTATCTTTTGCCATGAAGCATTTGTTCGTTTGCTCCTTTGATTTTTCTTTATTGCTCTTCCTCTTCTTATTGCCTTGACTAGATCTCTTTGTAGCCATTTATTCTAGGATGTTGTTACGATCTCTAGAAAACCAGGCTCTGATACCAAATGAAAGGATAGTGCGGAATGAAAAGTGACAGTCGCTTTGATACCAAATGAAAATAGCTATGCTTTGATACCAAATGAAAGTTACCGGTGCGGATCGTGCTATATGGAATTATAATATACTAGTGCGGAAATAAAACAAAGTTACTGTAGCAGAGTAAATAAGAAAAATAAAACAAGCACACTAGGAATTTTTATACTGGTTCGAACTTCCCGTTCTACGTCCAGTCCCAGACTCCTTCTGGAATTTCACTAACACCAATCCTCACTTAACCCGGAGGAACAGGTTTACAACAACCCTTGAACAGCCGAACAAAGGACCTGAGCAGCAGAACAGGATTTCGCCTCAACAGCCGAAGAGGACTTCACTTGCCTGAACAGCAGAACATGACTTCAACTTATACAGAAAGTATATGACACAATGTGTTCTCAATAACACGAATTTGTCTCTTGATAGTACAATCTTCCTATAATCTTCTCCTTTTGATATATATGTGTGTGTATGTGAAGAATATGGAAGTAAATGAATGATTATGTAGAAATTTGAATGCTCAAAATGTTAGAATCAGTGTAGTATAGAAATAGAAAGCTTTTGATCAATTCGGTGAATTAAACAAATGATTCTAATATGTTTATATAGAGTATAAAGAGTTGTAATCATTCGTGAAAAGTTATCATGAAAGAATATGGATGTATCTCTTAGTAAAAGGTTGCAACTCTTCATGAAAATGAAATGTCTTTTCAAAAATATAGCAGTTAAAGAAGTTCAGCCGTCTGAAAATAAATTTCAGACTTCTGAAATTTGAAACGTGCAAACCAGAAAAGAAATAGGCTATTTTAGCCCAGATTTAGACGTCTGAAATGGTCAATTCAGACGTTTGAATTTGACCTGTAACTAAAAATTACCATAGCTCAAATGGTTAGAGCACTTGCCTTCTAAACTAGTGACCCGGGTTCGAGTCCCGCTGTATATGTGTGTATACCATTTGGAAAAGATTTTAACATTTGTAAACTCTAGACACGACACTCTATGACTAATAATACTTTGTTTGTCACCTTTGTCTTGTCTCTATCGTATATATCTCTTCTTGTATCTCCATATACATTCTTTTATTCTTTTGTACTGTGTATCTTCGTTTTGAATGTATTTGATTATCTCTTTTTGATGCCCATGTACCTGCAAATTAGCTTAGAGATTCTTTGACATAATTGTATAGTTGTTGTCATTAAAATCCAACAATTGAGGTTCTAACAATGACGTGCATGTGTGGTTATATATCTGAGTATAGAGATATATTTTTGATATCAAGTTACAGTTTCAAATAGATCCAAGAAAACTCAAGTTTTCTTTGAATATTCTCTGATAATCTTTAGCATTTAAACAAGTTACGTTGTTAAACATAAACTAAAATCTAGGAACAGTTAAGTATGTTGTTTATAAACTTTCTGGAAAATTTAGAAAAGAAAAAAAACACAGAAATCCCAGTTCTTGTTACAGGAATTGTAAACCTGTTAAAAAAAGAAAAAAAATTAAAATCTTCTTATCCATGTAATTTTAGGTTTCGATTTCTAAATGAAAAGTGGTAATCACTATGAAATGCAAAGTTTTAAAAAAATTTCAAGTATACTTACTGTGTAAGCAACTTTGAAATTGGAAATTACAGATGGAACACCCTTATATCAGGAAAATTAAGTATCAATGTTTTAAAATTCACTTACATCATTTAGTTTAATTTTGAAAGACATAAATTTTAGTAGCAAATCCAAGATTTTTAAAATTATAATATGTGAGAAATTGTTAATTGATCAAAATTGGGGTTTTTGTAAATTCCCATCGATCAAAGAAAAATTAAGTTATGAAATTGAATCTGAAGGAAGCTAAGGTGATGTAGACTTAAGGAAAAATGGTTGGAAATTTTTTAAATGATCATAGGAGTGTCGCGACATGGAATTAGGGTTTAGAATGCAGTATTTGGTCAGCTTAGTTCTTGTGCTCGTGAGGAGTAAGTAGTGGATCGAGTTCGATGATATTCAATGGGGTGTTGGCTTGGGGTTTGACGAGGACATGACCAGAAGCATGCGACCTCTGGTGGCCGGAATTGGCAACACAAGGCGATATTGGGTCGATGGTTTGGGTTTTCAAGTGATGCTCGATTGCTTAATTTTGATTCGAGGATGGACTTGGAGTTCTGGGTGATCAGGCCGTTGAGGTAGGTGTTTGATGAAGCGTTGATCGTCACGACGATGATCGGAATGGTTCCGATCATCTGTACACGTGCACGTGTACAATTTTCATGTCGCTGGGTTTGTTTGGTTTGGGAACGATGAAGTTCCTCGAGTTTGGCACGAGTCGTTTGGGGAATTTCTCAAAGTAATTGGGTTGCCCATTTTTCTCGAAGCTGGAAACGAGAAAAGTCTCGTATGGCTCGGGTTGGTGATAGAAGCTAGCGTGTGTGTGTTGTTTAACAGATTTAAAACTTAAACAAAGTTAAAAAGAAAAGGGAAGAAGAAGGGGATTCGAAGCAGAGGAATATGAGGTTGGTTTCATGAAACATCTTGAGTGTTGGCCCGAGAGAAATAGGGATGGTCCCGAGTTTTATTTTAAATGAATCAACTAGATATTAAATTGTTTAAGTAATTTGAATTTAAAAATTGAAGGTTTAAAATGTAAATGAGTTTTAAATCTGAGTTTAATATGGAATTAAATTTAAATCTGTATAAGAGCTTTTAAAATAAAAGAAAGTTTTATAAATCAAATTATTTTAAACAACTTTAAATTGTTTAACATGTATTTTAAAGGGCAAGAAATTTAAAAGTAAATTGGGTTTAAATTCTTAAAGTTTTTTTATAAGATGAATATTTCTTCAACATATGATTTTTAAAGTTTGTAATTTTAAACTTTGTTAAGTTAAAGTTGTTTTTCATTTTAAATTTTAAATTTTGAAATGAAATTTGAAAGAAAAGTTTAAAATAAATTGTTTTTAAATATTTTTGATAATGATAATTTGATCATTAATAGGTAATGTTTTTATCTTTAAGTAAATAAAGATTAAATGATTTGAATTATTAAGCTAATTAAAATGGAGAATTAATTTAATTAATTTATTATGATTTAGATTAATTAAATAAGTAATTAAAGGTTTAAATTAATTAATTAATTAAGGTTTTAAAATTAATTAATTAAGGATAATTAATTTGTAATAAAGGATAATTAATTTGTAATAAAGGATTTTTAATTTGAGATTAATTGATTGATATCAAGTAATTAATGAATAATTAAATAAATTACTTAATGAAAGTAATTAAGGATTGATAATTGATGATTAAAGATTAATTTAATCAAGTGTTTAGAGGTTAATTAATTAGGGGTAATTAATTAATTGTAATTAAGGTAATTAATTAATTAATTAATTAAAGGTTAGTTAATTAATAAAAGTAATCAATTAATGGTAAGAGTTAATTAAGTATTTAGGGATAATTACATTTTTTTTAAAATCAATTAGGATTAATTAATTAATATGATAAATTAATTCAAGGTTAATTGATTAATGAAGGCAATTAAGGAATGATTTTTAATTAAGACTTAATTAATTTTTGTAATTAATTAAGAATAATTAATTAAGTGGTTTGTAAATAATTAACATTAAATAATCCAAGGTTAGTGACTAATCTGATTTAAACAAATCAGATAATTAATTAATCTTACTCATGGATGTTAGGATTCTATGGAGTGCTTTGAATTGATTGATGTCCCTGATTTGTGATGATGTGTGATATGTATTATTTTGTTTTGTGAACTGTGATGTAATTTATTCTGTGATGAAATTAATTTTCTGTAATGTAATTTATTATCTGTGATATATACCTATGATTTGTGAATGCAAGATAAGCGTTACGATTGGTTTGTACCGCTTATCAAATATAAGCGTTATAGATTATACCGCTTATCAATATTTCTGTATTTGAATCTGTGATGTGATGATTATTGTTGCACTATTGTGTGTAAACCCCTGGACTACACTATACATACACAAATATGGATTTCACGAGGAAATCAGTTAAGTCACAGATATTTGAATTTAATGAAATGGTTTTAAAATTTGAATTTTTAAATTCAAATAATTTTGGAAATGAAATTGGGTTGAATTTCAAAAGTCTTTTGAAAAGGAATTTTCAAGTATAAAAGTTATATTTTGAATAACTTAATTTATTTTTCAAATTTGATTAAAATTTGGATTCAAAATTTGAAATTGAATTCTGTATTTAGTATTTATGATTTAAAAAGGGATTATACAAGCTTATATGGGTTTTAAACCATTTTTAAAGTATTATTATGGGAATTTAAATTAACCCCAAAGATAGAGATTTTGACTTGTATAAATGAGATCGGGTTTTTCCGAAGTAAAACTATTTGTTTTCAAAGGATAAAAGCTTTCACATGAGTAATGAATTTCCAATTCGTAAGGAATTTTAAGTTTGAATTGAAATAGTTTCCAAGTTATGAATGAATCTTTGGAAATTATTTTGAAAGCTATGAAGTGAGTCTTTGGTTTAAAGACCGGATGAGTTAATCCAATTTGAAATGGAATTGTTTTGAAAGGCTATAAATGAATCTTTGTTAAAGGATTCGTGAACGTGGTTTTAAATTGAAAAGGGGTCTTAAAAAGCAAATCTTTTGTTTAAAAGATTGAAGTGTGGAAATTTTTTAAACCATTGAAAGGTTTTTGGAAGTAAACCTTTTTGTTTAAAAGATTTAAAATGGTAATTTGTTTTAACCATTTAAATGAAAGGTTTTGGGCTTTAAAGTTGTGACTTAACTGAAATCTCATTATCCATGTGTTTTTAAATATTGTGCTCGTTATTCGGTTTAGCCGGGAGAGGACCTTTGTGTCATATAACCCATTCCGAATAATGATACGACGACATGGATAGCATTTGAAGAATGGCGGTGAAGACCGGATACTTTCAAAACGAAAGGGTGACCTATCGAATGTCTCTGCACCGAATGGCCCCGGTATAGAGATTTGAGCACCCATTGCGATGGGAAGTCCGGAGGTGATTAGAAATCATCCGGATTGCAAGGGCTTCTTTGGAAGTGCCTTCGGTTCGGTCCGGACCCAGAACAGACTTGTATGGATGTGTGTCTGACATTACACTTTGAGATGTAAAACCGGTTTCTATCAAATACATTTCTGTTTGGTGGCGGAGATTTATTCTCTTAGCTTAACACCCTTCTTTGAGACGTATGAGCTCAGTGGTTATGTAGTTGATGGTTATTAGCGATACATTCCCAATTTGGTAATGTGGCATACGAAGTGCTACTGATCATTTGTTGATCGAAGCATGGCTTTTGTGAAAAGCGTAGCTTTGTGGATGAGACTTCGTCGAGCCTCACACCCCAGAATGGTTGAAACAAGAAGAATGCAGCAAGGTTTCAGGGGTAGCGCCCCTAGGGTATGACCATTCCTTCTGGAAAAGGGTAGTATCATGGTATGGAGCCCAGATACTTACTCGTGTGGACACTGTAGTATATTTATTACCGTGTGATGTTGTTGGAGGGCCCTCGGATAAAGGTCCCAAAAGACCGGGGGTGGCATAGTTAGGTTTTATTCCCCGGGAAAGGGGTAGCCGGCCTTGTGTTGGCAGAGAACGAAGGATGGTTCTTGGGCGTCCCTCCAGAGGCGTACCCATGTGGCAATGGGAAGTTCCTTGGCCTGACCATTTGTTGGAAAATCAATCATCCAATACGTGCCCAGTACGGTTTTTGTATAACCTGCCATTCACTTATGGTGGTCCTCACTGTTTGGATGGTAGTTATAGTAGGCATAGTACGAAATGTCTATGCTGGCTAAGATTAATATTATACTTTCGGAATGTTTTCCACTATGCACTTATAGTAATAATATCAAAGGATTTCGCGTATTAAGCATTTTTGGCTGTCATAAGGAGAAATCTCCTCCAAGTCTGCGTTTGCATTGTGTGTGTGGTGGGAGGCCTTATGGCAGTTTCATTTTCCAAAAAGCAATGCGGATTTCAAATTTAAAATCTTTTGTTTGTTTTAAAAAGATAAAACTGTTTTTGTTTGCTCATACCAGTCCCATGACTAACCCGGAGTTTATTGTTCCTTCCTAAACTTTGGGTGCCCACAATTTTCCACACGGGCAGTCTAGAGTTGGGTTTTTCAGATAGTAGATATCGGTTCAGTAGCTTTCAGTTTTCTCTTTGGTATTCTTTGGAGACTTTGGATATTGAAGTATCTGGTTGGGACGACGGACCAGTCTTGGTTAGCTTGGTGAAGCGAGATGGTGGTTCGAGCTTGTGATTTTGGAGTTGGCTTTGGAGCATTGGATTTGAGTTGCAGTTACTGTTTGGAGTTTTGGTTCCGCTGCTAGTTCATTTTTTTTTCCGCTGTTGTTTTTTTGTCTCTGATATTCTATATCATATTGTATCAGTGTTGTTCCATATTTGGATATTGTATTCATTGGAATTGTATATGATATTCATTTCTTTTTCTTCCGTTGTGTTATACTTAATTGTGTTATAAGCTCCGGCGAACCAGATTCGACGTTTGGATCTGCCGCATTTGAATATGAGTGTCGTATTCGGTGTCGATTTTCGAAGGTCGAGTCAGGATCGTTACAAAATTATTAATGTTTGATGGTTGTTTGTGGATGTTATTTGAGAGTTAAATAACCGATTGCCAATATTGGCCAATCCGTTGATCGTTTCGAAGATACCGGGAACAGACTTATATGGATGAGCGCTATCAGAACATCGTTAGGAGGACGATGAGCATTCTAAGAGAGATGTGTTCTAAAAAGGTAACGCATAGCCTCGAGCCTCATTAATAGGGAATGGCTAAAACAAGGGAGGTGCACGCAAGGCAAAGTGGCTAGCAACCAATTAGGGTAAGGTCATCCTTGTCTAGATGTCCCTTTTATTCGGTTGTGTGGGCAGTTGCTGATCCCAACCACAGGTGATCTTATTCGGACTACACAGTAAGGGGTAGCTCCGGTCTTGTGCAGCAGGGGATCAGGGTGGATCCTTGGTACGGTGATCTAGACCACGTACTGTGACGGGCGGTACCCCAGTAGCCCTGCCATTGATGGAAATCCATTCTCCCTACGTGCCTTTACGGTTTTGATTATAGAACCTAGTATTGGTGGAATTTAATAATGGTAGCAATTTTGGCTATTTGAATAAGTATTTGTATATAGACACTGCAATAATATCAGAGGATCTGATACGAAAATGTTTTGGTTATCGTAAGGCAAAAACCCGGCATGTTTATTTGTGACGTGGTCTTACGAGATACCTTTGATTTCAAAGGATTTTGAAAACTTTAGTAACCCAATTGAGTGTGTTTTCTCACGTTGGTTTTTTAGACTGACTCCAGCGTTATTT
Organism: Allium cepa; assembly: GCA_030765085.1. NCBI lineage: Eukaryota > Viridiplantae > Streptophyta > Magnoliopsida > Asparagales > Amaryllidaceae > Allium > Allium cepa. Next base: position 722,659,242 of record CM060929.1, on the reverse strand, counting down.
CACTATAATGCTCGGGTCAGACCGAGTATTATAGATACGGGAAAGGATGCTGTGGAGCTCAGGAGATGAGCTGGATGGCGAGATGTATCATACGTATTTGATGAATATTCCATAGTGTATGATTAACTACATTGTCGGTTTTGTGAGGGCAGGTTATAATAACTGTCCAGTTGTGTGCTATGTATTTGTTGAACTCTGATGATGTAATGTATAAAGAGATATAGTTCTTTTTGTTTGAAGATCTGTCATTTATCTATGATATATTAATCCGCTGCATTTGTGAGATTCTAATATTGTTTTCTATTTTCTTCTTCTACCTCCTTCTTCTTTAACCTTAATGGTTCGTATTTCCATTCACGTTGAGTTGATATGATGGAGAATAGTGTCGAATCAAGGGGTTTGGGTTTGCGGGCTGTTACAGTGGTATCAGAGCTAAAGGATAAGCGGGAACCTTGGCTCTGGTGTGGATTACTCATTAGAAATAGAGTCCGTAGTACTCTAGAATGAGTTTACTTGTATTAATAGATATGAGTGTATATTTGTTAGTGTATATAAAAATTGTTTTTGCATTGTGTTGACTTATCGGTTGAGTGTTTATGGATTCTGGTCGGTATGTGGGACGCCATGTCATCGATAAGGGTTCCTAAACTCTTAAACAAGATAAACCGACATGGTTTTGTTTTAAAATAGGGTAAATGAAATAATTTTACCCAATTTATTTTTGTATATAAAATGGATAATTTTCCATAAATTATTATAGTTATGTATGGTTACTTGGTTGTTAGGAAGTGATAATATTAAATTATTATCGTTGTTGTGTGGAAATTGAACTAGGGATTAAAATTATAACCAAAGGAATAAATTTATATAACAAAATGAAGTTGTAAATGTGAATTATAAATATAATTTATAAATTGAAATAAGATGCCAGAGTAATTTTTGAATAAGGACTAAAAGGATTTAAATTTGAAATTTTAGGAAATTAAATTCCTTTGAGTTTGAAAATGATTTTCAAAAGTTTTGATGGAATAATAGTGATATTATTTCGAAAATATTTTTGAATTGGATTTGAAATCTGGTAAGATTTGGATTTTAAAAGTATTTGGGAAAGGGTTTTTAAAGAGATAAAAGCACTGAACTCACTTCGGTCGCTGGAAAATAACTTCGATGATGATTTGTAGTATCTTCGATGTTCATTTTCGAGTTTTCAAGAGAGGAATTGCTACCTAATTATTTTAAATTGGAATTTGTTGACAAAGGGTTTGCTTTTGAAATGCAAAAAAGTAATTTGGTATACCAAAGGATTTTGGTTATAATTGATTTCAAAAATGATTTTGAAATGTTGAGAATTGTTTGAAAGATTCTGATGTCTTATTTAAAAATGCTCATGGAAATATAAATGGATTGATAACTTGTAAATTTGAAATTTGTTAGAATAAAATTCAACTTGAAAGGAGTAAAATTAAAATAAGCGTGAAAATGAAATAAGTTATAAGGTTAAGCCAAGTAAATGAAGTAAATTAAAGAAGGTTAGTAAATGGAATAATTTTCGAAATAAAATTTGGTGAGGAATAAACTAATTAAACTTGTAAACGAAATTGAAATTGAATATGGGGATTGTGTATAGTAAAGTAAAGTTGTAGAACTAGTTCAAAATGAACTAAAATAATAAAAGTTTGGAAGTAAAAAAAATGGTTTGAGATAGGAATAAATTAGTAAGTGGGACTAATTAAAGAAAATTGAATAAGGTTTGAGATAAATAGAATTCAATATTTAAATTTTGAAGGTAAATTGAATTCAGAATGGAATTGAAAATTTAAGTTAAATAAAAATAGACGTGAAAGCTAAAGTGGTGAAGTGAAAAATAAATATTTAAGCGTGTAAAATATTGATATTGAACCTAAGAAGAAATGGTGAAATTCTTAAGTAAAATTTGGTATTGGGAAGATATTCTAAGTTAATGCTGAATAAAGGTTAGGTAAATTTATGAAATGGGATAATTGTGCATAAGTGAGTGAAAATCACAAATAAGGTGTATAAAAGAGAATTGATATAGCTAATAATCAATTAGGGCAAAATATGTAGGATGTACGTATATTACTTTATTCGCACAACAATTTGATACAGTTTCGAGCACAGAATTTTCAAGATAGTCATACCGATCCGAGTTGGGATTTTTCACTCGATTTTCAAGGGCGAACCCTGGATATGGATTTTTGATTGATCCGAGAAATTCTCTATCATAGTAAAAGGCCATGCAAGGAGAATGACGGTTTCTGATCAAGAAACCAGATATGAGCCCGCAATGGAGAGTCGGGTGGACGATACTAGTTCGGAAGTAAAATTGTGTGATTGAGTGAGCGGTCAGATTTGGTATTGCATACGGATGATATACTGACATCATACAGACTTGAATGAAATGAATATTGAAATTTTGTAAAGAGATGAGTAAAATAAATTTGACTTTACTAGTAAACACTATTGGTAGATAAGTACAGGCATCTAAAGGCAAAGGACAATGGATGATTTTGATTTCTGAAGATAAATTTGAATTGGCCAACAAAGAGGTATGTGTTTAAATTTCTGTATGAAATTTGATGATTTTTTAATCTAGCCACTTGGCAATTTGTTTTCTTTTCAAATTTAGGGGCCCGTAGAGGCATTTTGTAGTTGTACCGATCTAGCCGCGCAACATAGATGTTGGCAAAAAATTTCAAAAATTTAGTGTGTTAGAAAAATCATTCTTCTTAACTAGTAATTTCGAGGACAAAATTCTTTTAAGGGATGAGGAATGCGACGACCCGGAATTTCTGGATATTTGAAATTGAAATATTCAATTGATTTTAAATATTTGAAGTTAGTTAACTTGAATTTCAAATATCACTGTTTATTTGGCAAAAAAATTATTGAATTTAATAATTGAAAATTGGTTAAAATAGTGAATCTTGATTTTTAAGCATGTTAAAAATAATTTGAAGGCTTGTAAAATTTGTAGTGATAATACTGAAGATAATAGAACTTTTAAAATTGAATTAAAACTGTTCAGTTCGAAAATATATTGTTTAAATCGATATTTAAGAATAGCCTTCCGAGGCAAAGTCTCGGAATTCGACAAAACCAGTTCCATTGGATCCGTAATAGTGTATTATTATTGAATTTCAATTTTCGTAGTGTTTGGAGTGATTGTGTGGTGTACGATATATAAACACGCTAGAATTTGTATCGAAAACTTAATATAATAACTAGATTAAAAAAAACTATCTTATCCATACAATCAAATTAGGACTCGAAAGCTTTTCCATCGTGTTCGTAATAAGGGTTTAACATTATAAATGTCTAGCGGCACGCATTGATAGGAGGTCGAGATTTTGAGTTGCATAATTCGAGACGATTTGAATTAAAAATATAATGTATATGTATTTAATATAATAATGTTTTCACTCAAGAAAATTTAAATAAAAACATGTTTCACTTGTAGAACATGTGTCCCCTTCTAAAATAAAAAACCCAGCACATATACAGATCGAAGAATTAAAATGACCGAACTATAGTTCTTCTCCCCAAATCAAACTATTCGTGTTTGTTTTCAATAAAAAAATTCAGATATCGAAACCCAATTTCGCGAAATCAAAATTCTCTAAAGAAAGAATGGGGACAACACGAAGACGAGGGCACGATGTCCCTTCCTTGTTCGAATTCGAGGAGATGTAGTGTATCGATTTCGCATACTCGCGAGTCAATTCACGAGCATGCCGTAGTCGCCATGGCTTGGGCTGGTGCTCGAATGATGGAGGAAGGGTGTTGAGGCAGGGGTTCAGGCGAGTCGAGGCCGGCGTGTGACTTGGGGAAGGAGCCGAGTTCGTACAGTCGTAATTAAGGGTCATAGGTTTAATGGAAGGGGCGACGGCAGGTGGAGCAGAGCAAGCTCACCGTGGCAGGGACATGGGGTCTTTCTTGAGCACTGCAGCATTGTTGGAAGATAGGGCCGGTGGAGGTCAACGCTAGATTTTGATTTCGGGTAAGGCCGAAAGGGTCTTGCGATGGGGCAACGTGGCAGTGAGGAGCTCGTTCATTTTGATTCTAGTACATATTTAGGTAAATAAAATTTTGTACTGAAAGTTAGTTTAATTTGAGGAATTAGCAGTTATTATAATTTGAGATTTGAGATCGTTAACTCATAATTCTGAAATTTGTTATACGAGGTTCAGAGAGAAACAGATTTTTCTATGTAAAATATATATATATATATATATATATATATATATATATATATATATAAATACTCACACATATTTTAATATGTACAGGAATTTTCTAATGATGTTAAGTTTACATATAAATCATTTTTATAAATGTATGTGATTTCAAAGGGAAATAAATATACATGTTTACTAGTTCACTTTAAAAATGGATTATGGTGATTTAATTTTTTAGTTAACCTATTTATTTAGAGCAGTTAATGGCTTTAAAAATAAAAAGGTGGTTAACTTAGTTAGTTGGCTCATTCAATTATTTTAGTCATTAAAAATAATTTATTAAAGGAAAATTAGTTTAAGTAAATTTCCTAGTTAATTAAATTAATAAATGGTAATAAATTGTTCGATTAGTTCAAATAGTAATAAATCGTGAATTGTTTATACAAGGTCTAAAATCATGGAGAAACAAGTCGAGATGGATTGGATTGCAAAACAAAAACCAAAGGTGAGTTAATCTCACTCATTTGGATAACCATTTGAATTTAAATAGTTAAATTTAAATTATTAGATTGATTGAATTGGTGTTTATTTATCAGTCTGGATGTGGTATATTATACATAGTAGTATATGTATTGGAGTGATTGATTACCCACATTATATAGCGGATGAGATCCTATGCCCCCCGCATAATAGGTGATGACCCCTATGCCACGATATTCCACCTCGAAGTGAATTGGTATTTTTATATTGTGCCAACGTTAGTGGATGCAGGGAAACAGGCTGGAGGGATCCAACAGGAGTCCTCAAAATATGGAAACTTATTTTTTTTATACCGTGATATGATTTATTTGATAATATGTGATAGATTATATTGGTGATTGAAATTGTTGATTGTTATGTTTGGCTAAATAAATTTGGGTGCTTTAATATATCAAATATATGAAAATGAATTTTTTTAAAAGGAAACTAAAATGGGAGTATTTAAGTAAAATAATTTTAGTGGAATTGGATAAATTAAAGAATGAATTTGCGAAAGGATAAAAGGATAATTTTTTTAAATTCTAATAAATAAATTCCGAGTATAAGAAAGAAGATTTTTGAATAAATGGGAATAAATGAATTTTTAAAGTTAAGTGACAATATTTAAAGAAATAAAGAATTTATTTTTAAATTAAAGATTTAAAATAGTCCATGAGGGTGAGCTAACTCTACAAACCCGTCCTCGGTTCGGATTGCAGGCTACAACTCGCCTGCATGAAGCCAGAATCGCTAGTCATCGCCGGTCAGCCATACGGCGGTGAATTCGTTCCCAAGCCTTGTACACACCGCCCGTCACACTACGGGAGCTGGCCATACCCGAAGTCGTCACCTTAACCGCAAGGAGGGGGATGCCGAAGGCAGGGCTAGTGACTGGAGTGAAGTCGTAACAAGGTAGCCGTACTGGAAGGTGCGGCTGGGAGAGATAAAAACGAATCTTGGGAAAAAGTATGAAATTGATATTTTTATTTTAAAAAGATTTTAAATCATAATAAAGAAGTTAAATCTAAAATTAATTGGTTTTGAAATAAAATGAGTAAGTAAAGGAATTTTTTTTTTAAAATGGAGTAAATCGATTTGAAAATTGATTAAATGTTTGAAACTGTGTTTTAAAAGGAGGATGAGACATGAATTTATAAACTGGGTTTATAAAGTGGAATAAGGTATCAGTGGATATTTGGAAGTATAAATTCACAGTGGTAATTTATAGAAGAATGGGTAATTGGTTTTAAAAATAAATAGTGGTTTTATTTTTATAAGGGGTGGAATGGAAGGTGTATTTTCCTGAAAAGCCAAGTATGTTTTCAAAGCAGATTTTTAAGTATAAGTTAGAGGTTTTAAAGTGGTTTTAAAGGATTGTTTTAGAAAGAAATGATTATTTAGTAGTTTTAATTTTTATTAAGTTAACTTTATAAATAAATTATTTTAAAGATTTAGCTAGCACTATGATTTAAAAGATAATTATTTAATATTTATACCTTATAGAATAACTTTTATTTTTAGTTTTGGCATAAATTTTACATGAGAAATTTTTATAAAATATCATAATTAGTATCTTAAATAAAGTGTTTTAGTAGTTTTTTATTTTAAGTGTTTTTAAGTATATATTTTTGGATAAAGTGATTTAATTATTTTTAAAATCTAAAGTATTAACTTGGCAAATTTTCAGTGGAAATAAAACATTTGGGTGGAAATTTATTCCATGAGAGAAAGTGATTTGAAATCTATTTTCCAAGGGTTGAAGTGTAGAAAAATATCTTGCGAAGATATTTTGAAATAATAATCTTGGGAAATTATTAAGGCCTGATGGTTGTTTGTGGATGTTATTTGATTATTAAATAACCGACTATCAATATTGGCGAATGCATTGATCGTTTCGAAGAGACCGAGATTGGGATTAATTTCCCAAAAATCACTTCGATCCGGTTTGAACGTTTCCGTGAGGAAGACAAGAGCTTGGAGTCGAAGATGGAGCAGTGAAGTGCAAGGGCTAATCGCTACTAATCCTGAGGGTGATTCCAAAATGGATGTAGTAGGAGTAGTCCCTTCGGTTCAGTTCGGACCTCTTGTAAGGATGAATGCTATCAGAACATCGTAAGGAGGATGATGAGCATTCTTAGTGAGATGTGTCCTAAAAAGGTAACGCATGGCCTCGAGCCTCATCAACCGGGAATGTCTAAAACAAGGGAGGTGCACGCAAGGCTAAGTGGCTAGCAACCAATAGGGTAAGGTCATCCCTGTTTAGATGTTCCTTTTATTCGGCTGTGTGGGCGGTGCTGACCCCAACCGCGGGGTGATCTTATTCGGACTGTCCAGTAAGGGGTAGCTCCAGTCTTGTGTAGCAGGGGATCAGGGTGGATCCTCGGTACGGTGATCTAAACCATGTACTGTAACGGACGGTACCCCAATAGCCCTGCCATTGATGGAAATCCATTCTCCCTACATGCCTTTACGTTTTTGATTGTAGAACCTAGTATTGCTGGAATTTAATAATGGTAACAATTTTGGCTATTTGAACAAGTATTTGTATATAGACACTACTATAATATCAGAGGATTTGATACGAAAATGTTTTGGTTATCGTAAGGTAAAAAACTCGGCATGTTTATTTGTGGCATGGTCTTACAAGATACCTTTGATTTCAAAGGATTTTGAAAACTTTAATAATCCAATTGAGTGTGTTTTCTTATGCAAGTTTTCCAGACTAACTCGAGTGTTATTTTACTGTAATGCTCGGGTCAGACTGAGTATTATAGATACAGGAAAGCATGCTGTGGAGCTCAGGAGACGAGCTGGATGGCGAGACGTATCATACTTATTTGATGAATATTCCGCTGTGTATGATTAACCGCATTGTCGGTTTTGTGAGGATAGGTTATGATAATTGTCCGGTTGTGTGCTATGTATTGTTGAACTCGGATGATGTAATGTATAAACAGATATAGTTCTTTTTGTTTAAAGATATGCCATTTATCTATTATATATGATTCCACTGCGTTTGTGAGATTCTGATATTGATTTCTATTTTCTTCTTCTACCTCTTTATTCTTTAACCCTAATGGTTCGTATTTCCGTTCACTTTAAGTTGATTTGATGGAGAATAGTGTCGACTCAAGGGGTACGGGTTTGTGGGCTGTTACATTTGTTATCCCGCTTTTTGGCAAAGCCGTGATACCAAAAGATCGGTCAAAAACAAAAGACAGTTCGTCTCAGAGATTGGTTGTACTTCACTTCGCTATGGATATCGATAAATTTTGTCCGAGTCCGGATCGTGCCACAATTGACAAGACATGATGAGCAAAGCTGTAGAAGCCAGCGTTTCAAATCTCAAGTCAATCCGATTTCGTACGCTCAAGTTATCATCGGTGCAAGTTGGAGGAAATGGACCTGAGTTCGAATCCATGGGCAGAAGCTCCTGTTCGAATCCATCAAGTTCCCCTCCGCTTCGAATCCATCATGTTCCCCCTGCTTCGAATCCATCGCTGTAACACATGATCGAATCCATCATGTTCCCCCTGCTTCGAATCCATAGGTGTTGCTGAGCTTCGAATCCATCGCTGTAACACATGATCAAATCCATCATGTTCCCCCTGCTTCGAATCCATAGGTGTTGCTGAGCTTCGCATCCATCCAAGACACCCTTGCTTCGACTCCACGAATGACAGTACGTTCGAATCCATCTTACTACAATAGCTTCGTACCGATCGACCAAGGCTCACGGTGATGGATATGAACGAGCATCCATTTGAATCCCTTTGTGGACAAGGCCTTCGATTCCATTAGCTCGAGGGTGACGAAAATCGTGGAATCGACCCAGTCAACTCGGAGTGAAAGGCGGATCAATACGAAGAAAGCGCGCCACGTCAACAGCACCACACGCAAAGCCATCGATTCGACCCTATCGATTCGAAGGGGGTCGATTCGAACGGAGCACATTAACCGGAAATGCAATTTTGATTCGATCATAACTCGAGATCTACAAGTCCAAATGCCATAATTTTTTTACAGGAGTTTGCTTACATGTTGGAGAATGTCCACACCAAATTTCATCTCGATTAGATGATTTCTTGATCGATTCGAAGGGAGTTCGAATCGATCCCAAAGTGGGCCCAAATTTCCTAAGGCCAGGCATGTGGGCCCCCCTCACGTGCCAGAAGTGGTCTCCCTAAATTTAGGCGAAATATCAGCCTCCCACACCTATAAATAGAGCCCAAGGTCATTCGAAAATGGGATCGAAATTCTGAAGCGCCAAGACTCTACCGGATTCAATTCTACACCTTATCATCGCTGTTGCATTCAAGTTTCAGAGCTATAACCATTGTAACTTGCTGTAACCAACTGTAATCATCAAGAGAATATCAATAAAGAAAGAAAACTTCAAAGTGGACGTAGGCAAGATCGCCGAACCACTATAAATCCTGTGTTTGTGATTGTTATTTGTGAATTATTGTGATTGTTATTGCTTAGATCTAAGTTCCATATTGATTGTTGCTGATTTGTGTTCGTAAACGGGTGCTTTCACGATATTGGGTGTTTGTGGTCAATTTTGACGCAAACATTTTGGTGCTTTCACTGAGAGGGCTAATTCAGGAGTTCTACCGCTTAGAAGTTGATTCAGAAATTTTGAAAGTTCAGATTTGAGAAATTATGACGAGACAATCGAGCAGAAGGCCAAGGCCAGAGCGAAGTGAACACCAAGGAAGTCAAGAGGCTTCCTCATGAGCGAATCAAGCGTCGATCTTCATCACTAGGGACGAGATGGAGGCAATGATGAAGAAACAAGAGGAGTTGATCCAGAGTTTATTTCAACAGATAGGACAACTTGGAGCACAGAATAGAGAAGCTGATGGAGTTCAGAACGGAGCAGGACCATCCGGCGTAGCACCGGGACTAGGGGCACACCTATGGGGAACGTTGATCCAATTTCGGAGAGAGAGAGAGGAGCATCTGCGCAGCCCGGGAGTAGCAGAGGAGTGAACGCTCAGTCAAGGGGGCAGATCCCAGAATTCCCTCGTGGACTCGGGTGGTAGGTCGAAAGTGATGAACGAAGATTGCATCTCGGAGACAGTGATAGGTTGGCGGAGATGGTTAGAAGAGCTATGAGAGGCGGTTTGGTAAACAAAGATTTGGAGGATGTTAATAGAAGTCCTTTTACTCCAGCAATCAGACGAGTTAGGAACCCACCGGATTTCAAGTTACCATCGTTGGACATGTATGACGGGAGAACGGACCCCACGGTTCATCTGACGAAGTATATGAGGCATATGGAAGTGTTGGGGGCATCAGAGGAGGTTATGGCCCGGTGCTTTCCATTGTACTTGGCAGATATTGCAGCGTTATGGTTTAGACAACTAGAGAGTGGATCTATCGGAACATGGAATGATTTAACTGAGAGATTTATGAGGCAGTTCAGGGTTCATATTACAAGACCCAAGAATGTGATGACTTTGGCAACCTCCGGTAAAAGCATGAAAAAAAGGCTCCCCTAAAGCAGAAAACCGGAGAGACTTTAAGGAGTTATCTAACGCGATTCAATGCAGCAGCAGCTTCGGTGGATCGAGCAGATCCATCCATGGTTGTGATGGCAGCTGTGTCCGGAGTAGCTGACGGCACAGAGTTCAAAAATTCATTGACTAAAGATCCACCTGTGGATCTAGAAGAATTCTACGACGAGGAAGAGAAGTTTTTATGATTAGAGGATGCGAATGCAGAAAGAGAAGAAGGAGAGGGAATAGAAATTTATGCGCTTAAAGACAAAAAGCCTCTCGAAAAGGACTCGGGCAAGGATAAAGGAAAACGAAAAGCTGAGGATAGTGGTAATGGGCCAAAGCGACTGTGGAGAGAGGCACGATTCACCACCTATTCAGAGCTAAATGAGAGTTTGGAGCGAATTTATCAGGACACCAAAGAGCAGATTCCGTATCGTAGGCCGATGCGAAGGCATCCAACCTCTGACGAAAGAAGATCATATAAGTTTTGTGTATTTCATGAATTGAACGGTCATAACACTAATGATTGTAGGCATCTGAAAGACGAGGTGGAAGGACTATCAGGAACGGTATTCTCCTTCAATATGTGAGGAGGCGAACTCCAGTGGTGGAACCAGAGCGACCACCGTCTACATCAGCTAGAGGCGATCCTGAATCAAGGCACTGTTTGATTATCAATTAATTGAAATAACGATGAACAAGTAGTAAACCTCTCACTAACGTGGGTTAATCATTTACACATGTACGAGATCACGAACGGTCCACAGGCATGCTCTGAATTGCTATTAACCCTATCGTTGTGAGAATTTACACTTTGACATCCTTGCTTTGCTTTTATTTCGTTTTGATTTGAACATTTAGACTTTGTTTGTTTGGACATTTCTATTTTAAAACTCATCAGTTGAATGGATATTTGGTTCGGATAATTCTGAAATGGCTAAGCTACTTACACATGTACGGGGTCGCGAATGGTCCTTAGGCATGCTCTGAGATGGCGATAAGCCGCCCTGATAAACGATCCAGGGACCCACTCGAACGTGAACCTGGTATCAACAATACCAAGCCCCCCTTGGCACACTTATTTGCCTCCAATAGGCAAACAAACGATCCAGGAACTCACCCGAACGTGACCTTGGCATCGATAATACCAAGCCCTCCCGGGCACACTTTCTCGCCTCGAACGACACCCGACCTCGAACGGTCACAACTCGCCTCGAACGGCACCCGACCTCGAACGGTCACAACTCGCCTCGAACGGCACAACTCGCCTCACCTCAAATGGCTCGATCACGAACGGTCGTCATTTGAGGTCCACCACTTGACCGCGCACGGTCGCACTTCACCTCAAATGGCTCGATCCCGAACGATCGTCATTTGAAGTTAGGCGCTTGACCATGAACGGTCGCCCTTCATCTCAAATATCTCGATCCCGAACGGTTGTTATTTGAGGTCACATAAAACTGTAACTTCCTTTGCAGGACATCAATAGGATATGAACATCCAGCTCATGGCATTACAAAACACGCCTTCCTACCGCAAGGCATATTTTGGGAGGCAAATGTTATCCCGTTTTTTGGCAAAGCCATGATACCAAAAGATCGGTCAAAAACAAAAGACGGTTCATCTCAGAGATTGGTTGTACTTCACTTCGCTATGGATATCGATAAATTTTGTCCGAGTGCGGATCGTGCCACAATTGACAAGACATGATGAGCAAAGCTGTAGAAGCCAGCGTTTCAAATCTCAAGTCAATCCGATTTTGTACGCTCAAGTTATCATCGGTGCAAGTTGGAGGAAATGGCCCTGAGTTCGAATCCATGGGCAGAAGCTCCTGTTCGAAACCATCAAGTTCCCCTCCGCTTTGAATCCATCGCTGTAACACATGATCGAATCCATCGCTGTAACACATGATCGAATCCATCATGTTCCCCCTGCTTCGAATCCATAGGTGTTACTGAGCTTCGAATCCATCGCTGTAACACATGATCGAATCCATCATGTTCCCCCTGCTTCGAATCCATAGGTGTTGCTGAGCTTCGCATCCATCCAAGACACCCTTGCTTCGACTCCACGAATGACAGTACGTTCGAATCCATCTTACTACAATAGCTTCGTACCGATCGACCAAGGCTCACGGTGATGGATACGAACGAGCATCCGTTTGAATCCCTTTGTGGACAAGGCCTTCGATTCCATTAGCTCGAGGGTGACGAAAATCGTGGAATCGACCCAGTCAACTCGGAGTGGAAGGCGGATCGATACGAAGAAAGCGCGCCACGTCAACAACACCACGCACAAAGCCATCGATTCGACCCTATCGATTCGAAAGGGGTCGATTCGAACGGAGCACATTAACCGGAAATGCAATCTTGATTCGATCATAACTCGAGATCTACAAGTCCAAATGCCATAAATTTTTTACAGGAGTTTTCTTACATGTTGGAGAATGTCCACACCAAATTTCATCTCGATTGGATGATTTCTTGATCTATTCGAAGGGAGTTCGAATCGATCCCAAAGTGGGCCCAGATTTCCTAAGGCCAGGCATGTGGTCCCCCCTCACGTGCCAGAAGTGGTCTCCCTAAATTTAGGCGAATTATCAGCCTCCCACACCTATAAATAGAGCCCAAGGTCATTCGGAAATGGGGATCGAAATTCTGAAGCGCCAAGACTCTACCGGATTCAATTCTACACCTTATCATCGCTGTTGCATTCAAGTTTCAGAGCTATAATCCATTGTAACTTGCTGTAACCAACTGTAATCATCAAGAGAATATCAATAAAAAAGAAAACTTCAAAGTGGACGTAGGCAAGATCGCCGAACTACTATAAATCCTGTGTTTGTGATTGTTATTTGTGAATTATTGTGATTGTTATTGCTTAGATCTGAGTTCCATATTGATTGTTGCTGATTTGTGTTCGTAAACGGGTGCTTTCACGATATTGGGTGTTTGTGGTCAATTTTGACGCAAAAAACATTATCGTTTCAATGTACATGTACCTAAAACTCAAAATCATATCAAGCGATAATTTGTTAGTAAATCTAAATTAACTTTAGCATGCTGGATGACGAATCTATTACGTTAATTTCAACAATCAAAATTTACAATGTTATTGTAGAATCGTTTTCACCCTAGAGAGGGGGGTGAATAGGGTGATACTAAAAATAATTAAAAATTAATGTGGAAATAAAAATAATAACTGAAAGTAATGAAGAAGAGTTCATATACCCATCTTTGGCAAAACCCTGCGTATGTGCTGCCTCTAAGGTTTCTACTAGAAATTAAGAAATCGAACGCTTACACGTGTAAACTTGTGATCCCCGCTCATTGACTAACCTAACTCTACGCTCAAAACTCTTCCACATCTCAACCACTGAATTGTGAATTCTTGAACTATGCCATCGTAGTTCGTAACCTAGTTACACAACTAGAGTTTGACTTGAATTTGAAAGGAAATTACAAATAAAATAAACTTAGCCAAAATAAGTAAACAAAACCCTCTTTTTTATAAATCAAGCCTAAATATAATTAAAGCCGGCCCAAATAATAATTAAAAGAGACAGTCTTCGTTTTCCCTTTCAGTAAAATATTCGACCGTCTTCGGATTTGAAACGTCTCTTTTTTATTTTCGTTGAATTACTTTGGTCGTTCCTTTGTTTCTCTTCAAACAGCTAGGGTTCTGTTTGATTGAAGCCGCTGCTTGAACTCTCGATCGATTTAAGTATGATTCTGATTTCGGTTGCTTTGTCAATCAATTTTATAGGATTTTTTTATACTTTTTAAAAGTCAAAAAACTTAAGTTTTCATTAAATAATCAATATCTAAATTAAATAAATAATAATTAATACTAAGTAAAACTTTTTCATAAAAATAATTTCTTATCTACAATTTTTCAATCATCTATTTTCAAAACCATATTCTACTAAAAAATTTAAATTAAAAATATAGTTTTTATTATTTACGAACAAAACTTGGAGGGGTCGAACCTCTTCTTGAACGCTCGACCGCTCAGGGAGAGGGGTCGACCGCTTGTGTCAAACTTGGACCGTGTTGCATCAGGTTTGCCTCTCTTTGGTCAAGTTTGTTCAATTGTTTCTCATCCCCATTGAAACCCAATTTAATACAAAACCAAGCATCAATTTTAAACAACCAAATACATGTCATAGCAACACAAAATCACAACACAAATGAAGCGGGTTTTATGGACAGTAAATGGGTAGGAAGTATTCAAGGTTTATCAATAAGCCAAAACCAAGCAACCATAATTTACAAAAACGCGTACCCACAATATTCATAGCAATATATTTTGTTTATGAGTAAAGTTCACTCACCTTAGATGTTAAATTTTGGTGATACAAAATCACAAATAGAGGAAAATAAATATGCAAAAGAAAGAAATAGAAGATTTTGTTTCTTCTACTTAATAGGCATATTTGAGTATGTTTATTTCTCTCTCTAATTGGCTAATCAAATTATTATTTTTCATCTAATGTTAACTTGGGCATTAAGTAATTGATTATATAAATAGAGACTAGAAGAGAGGATAAAAGTATGGTGGAAAATCTATTCGCTAATTTTCTCTTATTAATCTTTGTTCTTTTCTCCAACAATTTTAGCCATATAGATATTTGCTCTCCTTCTCAATTTGATTATTGATTCAATGGTATTTTGTTTACTTTAGCTTTGTTCTATTAATTGTAATTAAAATTTTGGTGAATCAATAAAGTGGATGGTTGGGTGGAATATTTTGTGTTATTGCGTTTTGATTTCAATTCTATCTTATTTTCAATCCAAGTTATCTCTTTGTGATTTGGGGGACAAAGATCCGTTGATAAAAGCTTTCGCAAAGCACTATTATTTTCATAACAGTTTGGTATCAGAGCATAGACCATCACAAAGCTTAGAGTAATTTTGGTTTGTAAAATTATTGATGTCGGATATGATTTCGTTTTCAAAGATGGCTATCATGGATGGGAAAAATTATGGTATTTGGAAGCCTAAGATGGAGAATGTTCTGTACATCAATGATCTTCATGATCCGATTGATAAAGATGGAAAGAAGCCCTCTGATGTAGATAAGGAAAAGTGGAAGAAGATGGATAAGAAGGCGATTGCTTTGATTCACTAATATCTTGATGATTCAATTTTCCATCATGTGGCTAGTTGTGAATCCGCAAAGGATTTGTGGGACAAGTGGGTATCTTTGTATGAGTCAAAGAGTGTTACTAGTAAGGCTTTTCAGGTTCGAAAGTTGGTACAACTGAGATTATATGAAGAGAAGTCTGTTGCAGAGCATTTGAATGAATTTCAAGATATAATAAATCAATTGGCAAATAGAAAGGTCAATTTTGATGAGAGTTACAGGCTCTTTTATTAATGAGTTCACTTTCGGAAAGTTGAAAAACTTTGGTTGTTTCATCGAGTAATTCCAATGCTAATGGAACTATCTCTCTGGAAACTGTTCGAAGCAGTCTTTTGAATGAGGAGCTTAGAAGAAAAGGGTCGGGTATGAAATCAATTCAAAGTGAGGCTATGGTGGCAACGGAGTCGAAGAAAGATATAAATTGGAAGAAGAATGACGCTAATGGTAAAAGTGTTATCACTTGTCGTTATAGTAATAAGAAAGGTCACATACGCAGCAAGTTTTATGCTTATAAAAGAGATCGAAAAAAGGCTGCGCATGGTGCACTAGTAGTGATGCACATGCAGGTTTTGCTGAAGGTACTGATAGTGATGCTTCTTGTGATGTCCTCTTTAGTGAAAATAAGCCTTGGAAGATGGATTCGAGAGCCAATTTTCACATTTGTAGAGATGTGAATTGTTTTTCTTCCTATGAGAAGAGTGTTGGCATGATTAGGATGGCCAATGGAGAAGAGCTACCGATTTGTGGTATTGGATCTATCCAATTTCGAATGCATGATGGTGTGGTTAGAGAAGTCTCTGAAGTGAGACATGTACCCACTTATTCGCATAATCTTATTTCTCTCGGTCAGTTGGATTACCGTGGTTGCACTTATGAGACTCAATTTGGAGTTTTGAGAGTGAAGAAAGGTGGTCGTGTAAGGATGAGAGAAGTATTGGAAGAAGGAAACCTTTGCAGCTTCATTGGTTTTGTAGTCGACAATGGAAAGCAAGTGATGGTTGAAGGACCTAGTCCACCGCAAGGTGGAGAGGTAAATGTGTTAATTGCTTATGATTCTAGCATTGAGGATCATATTTTAGACAGGGGTCTTCATGTTGATGATGCTCAAGGGATCGATAGTGATCAGGTAATGAGCTCAGATCGAGTGATAAACGGGTGTCGAATTACAAAATCCACAAAGACAAGGCGGAGATCTTTGTGGTATTACAAACGTTTTTGGGACTGGATTTGTATGGTGCACCTCATGTGGGAGATGCATCACTTGTAGACGGTGGTTGAGGTTTGTAATGTAGTGCGGTTGAGATATGAGGATTTGTGATAGATCTGGATATGGCATGCTTGATATGTTGGAGATATGTGATTTTGCATCAAAGTGGAGTGTTAAATTTTGGTGAAACAAAATCACAAATAGAGGGAAATAAATACGCAAAAGAAATAAAGAGAAGATTTTGTTTCCTCTAATTAATAGGCATATTTGGATATGTTTATTTCTCTCTCTAATTGGCTAATCAAATTATTTTTTGCCATCTAATGTTAACTTGGGCATTAAGTAATTGATTATATAAATAGAGACAAGAAGGGAGGGTAAAAGTACGGTGGAAAATCTATTCGCTAACTTTCTCTTCTTCATCTTCATTCTTTTTCTCCAATAATTTTATCCATATAGATATTTGCTCCCTTTCTCAATTTGGTTATTGATTCAATGGTATTTTGTTTACTTTAGCTTTGTTCTATTAATTGTAAACAAAATTTTGGGAATCAATAAAAGTAAGTGGTTAGGTGGAATATTCTACGTTATTGTGTTTTGATTTCAATTTCATCTTGTTTTCAATCCAAGTTATCTCTTTGTGATTTGTGTGACAAAGATCAGTCGATAAAAGCTTCCGCAAAGCGCTACTACTTTCATAACATTAGATTTCTCAGCTCCAAAGCATTCTTTTCCCTCTTTCCCTCTTACTTAAATTCTCCCACAAACCAAACTTCATCATAAATGCAATCTTCTTCAAACCTAATGGTTTTTCTTGGTGTTGAGAGTAATAAATTTAATTATGGAATATTAGGGATTTTATTTCTATTTTTTTGAAGAAGACTAAAAGGGTTTGAAATCAATTTTCTATATGAAGAAGAGAATGAAAGCGAAGAAGGGCTTGAACAGGTAAAATTTAAGTGAAGTGTGTAGATAATTCTAGACATGGAATTGTCTATATAAGGTTCATGTAGCCATAGTTGGGTTTGGGCTTTACACAAATCCTAACCCATTCTATTTATTCTTTACTTCTTCCCTTTTCAAAGTATTTTCTACTCGACTCAAACTCTATAAAGTTTCAATTAAAAATCCTATTTATATCACTCAAGGGTTTACTCAACATCATGTAATTTTGTAGAATTCATATTGATTTATATTTTAATTTTAATTAATTATTTCAAAATTTACTATTTTTCACCGACTTTAGTCAAATTCATTTATTAACTCAAAAAATAATATTTTAAATTTCCACTTACAATTATTACTGACTTGAATCCTCGTTTCTCATTCATTATACAGTTTTACAAAATTTATTTCCATATTTTAACTCATTTTACTAAAACCATCCTTTATTTATATTTTAAACCCATTCATCAAATGAATTTCAAAACTCTTCATATAAAAAAAATTCCTTTTCATTATGAGATAAACTTTACATCTTATTTATTACCATTACAAAAAATTCATAAAAGTATTACAATCATTTTCAATATATTTAAAATCATCTTATCTTAAAACAACAACATTTCTCAAAAATAATTAAATTTATCATTTATTAATAATTCATAACTTTTATATGTTTATAACAAAAATTATTTGTCTAATTTCAAAACCATTCACATTAAATATTTAAATTCCCATTTTAATTAACTAAATCTTTACTATAAATTTAAATTAATTGTTTCTCAACACCAAATTGTTACAAGAAGATTTTTCAAAGTTAAATTAGGATCATCAAAACTTGAAAGGCAATGTGTTTACCAGGAAAGAGTCTGCGATGTAGGTGTTAAATTGGTTGAAAATAATTGAGCATATCTTTCGAGACATGGGCTAAATGATGTGTAGAAGAGGTGGTTGGCTGTAGGCAGTTGCATGAAGATGCCTTAGGCTGGTGGGAGGTTGTGACCGCTAAAATCCCAGAAGCCGAGATTTCTTGAGAGCAATTTAGGGACATGTTCGAGGCCTAGTTTATCGTAGAGTCGTAGAGGAGTTTTTTTGGAGAGTTCCTCAATCTCATACAAGGAAATCTTTCTATTGAAGAGTACATTCAGAGGTTCGATGCGTTAGCAAGTATGGTCGAGATTTGATTAACATCCAGATAAAGAAGAATGAGAAATTTATTAGGGGTCTGAAGCAAGGTCTTGATCATAAGGTGATGGTGCATCTAGCATCTCCTTTCGAATTTATGGTGGATATGCTAAGAGATATGATAGTATGTATTTGGCATAATGGAAAATGGAAGGGAAGCCCAGGCCATAACATAAGAAGAGGTTACTCCTTGCCAGAAGGGAAAGAAGGGACAATAACCGAAGGAGAAGGCTCCGAAAAGAGGAAAGCAAAAGGACCTTTTAGAAATTACTTGTTATAATTACAGTCAGAAAGGGCATTATGCATCAAAGTGTTTTCAACAAGTTCTAATGGCCAAGTCTAAATTCTTCCATTGTGACTGATTTGGCCATAATAAAAGGGATTGCCCGGTGCTGAAGTAGACAAGGTCGTTTTCCTTAGAAGGACCGAGAGTAGAACCTTCTACTGAGAAGAGAGGAAAAAATGTTGTGTTGGAAGGTATGATTTTCATTTCTAGATTTTTTTTATATTTATTTGAGTTCTCTTGGATATTGGTGATATATGTTCTCTTATTTCTAAGGTTGTGGTTGCTATAGTAGGATTGGATATTACTCTATCACTTCTTTACATGTAGTTAATTCGATCGATGAGTACATCACTCACGGTTTAAGGTGCACCGACCTAGAGTTTATCCTATGTGACCATTTGTTTTTGTGTGACCCATTAGTGTTCAAGGTCAAGGGGCATAAGTGATTTGGATATTGATTGGTTAGTACAGAATAAGCCCTGAATTTATTGGGTTGAGAAAATCATTTCCCTAATGAATTCAAAAGGAAAGACAATGTCTTAGTATCTTTGGATGAGATACAAGCAAGGTCGAGGGTTTTGCTAGGTGCAATGGAGAGCCTTGAGGAGGAGATGGATAGAGTTTTTGTGGTTCGAGATTTTCTAATGTTTTGAGCCTATGATGGGTTTATCTCCGAAAAGAGCTATTGAATTTCACATTGACTTGTTTCTAGGAACACATCCCGTTAGTAGACCACATAGTAGGATTTCATCTAAGGAGATAAAAGAGATAAAGAAAAAGTTAGTGGAACTTGAGCATAGAAGTTTTATTTGACTAAGTAGTTCGATATGAGGAGTTTTTGTAGTATTTTGGAAGAAGTGGAATGGATTGCTTTGGATGTGTGTTGGTTATAAGAAGCTGAATGAGCTAACGATGAAGAATCATTATCCATTGCCAAGGATAAATGATGATTAGTTAAGTGGAGCTAGATTATTTTTTCAATTAGATTTGGCAATGAGATTCTATCAACTAAGAGTTTCCAGGGACTCTATTCCATTGGCCGCGTTTAGGACAAGGTATTGTTCGTATGAGTGGTTGGCTACCCCATTTGGGCTAACCAGTGATCAGACATTCTTTATAGGTCTTATGAACCAAATATTTCATGACCAGCTAGACAAATTTGTATTGGTTTTCATAGATGATATTTTGGTATATTCTAAGGATGAGAGAGATCATCAAGTTCATCTTAGATTAGCATTAGAGACCTTGACACATCACAAGTTGAAGGAAAAGTTCTTCAAGTGTCATTTTTGAAAACCGAAAGTGAAGTTCCAAGACCATGTTGTTTTAAAGGAAGGATTGGTTGTAGATCCTTCAAAAGTGGATACCATGAATGGTTGAAAGAGAACGGAGAGAAAAAAAACTTTTTTGGGGTTGGTTGGATATTATCGGAGATCTATCAAGGACTTCTTTAGGACAACAACGCCATTGTTAGACTTGCCCGGAAGAATGAAAGATATGTTTGGACGAGAGAGTGTAAAGCAGCATTCCAAGAGTTGAAGCTTTGGCTAACAGAAGCTTCGTTATTGGTTATGTCAAAAAGAATTAGGGATATGGTTATGTACATAGATGCTTCGATTTCAAGTTTAGGAGCCATTTTGATGCAGAAGGAAATGTTGTAGCTTATGCATCTAGGAAGTTTAGAGCCCATAAGGTTCAGTATCAAACCCATGATTTATAGTTAGCAGTAGTCATTTTTGCGCTAAAAATTTGGAGGCATTACCTTTTGGTAGGTAGGTTTGAATTATATACTAATCATAAGTCCTTGCGATATTCATTCTCTCAGAAAGAGCTTAACATGAGACAACAATGGTGGTTGGAGATCATGGCATAGTATGATTTTGGAATAGATATACCATAGGAAAGGAAAATAAAGCTTCGAACACCTTGAGCCAAAAACAACAAAATTGCGTTTTGGCTACGATCGAAGAGTGGAATGTCTTAGAGATGCTAGCTTCTTATGGTTTGTAGTTTGGTCGAAATTCAATCCAAATCGAAGTTTAGGATGTTGTCTTGTTTAGAAGTTCATCCAATGCAGGTGGAGAGGATTGCCAAAAGGCAGAAGGAAGATTCGCTATGTGCCGAAAAGATTGATGGCTTGAAGAGTGGTGCCGAGATTGAAGAGTCGAAGGGCTTCAGTATTAATGAGAAGGGTTGGCTTCAGAAGAGGGGGATGTTTTATGTCCCAAATAATGAAGAGCTTATGAAGCTGGTCTCGGACGAATGCCATCGTTCTAAGTTTTTTATCTACCCAAAAAGTTTCAAGATGTACCAAGATATGAAGTAGAGCTTCTACTGGGAATGATTGAAGATAAATGTTAGAAACTATATAAGGAGATACCTCACATGCCAACAAGTTAAGGCAAAGCAATTAAAAGCCAAGTGGTCGTTTGCAGCCTTTGGAAGTTCCAATATGGAAATAGGATTCAGTTTCAATGGAATTTGTTAGTGGTTTGTCGAGGATGAGAGAAGGTAACGAAAGTATATGCGCTATAGTTGATAGATTAACTAAAATTACCCATTTTATTCTGATAAAGTCCACAAGGATGGCAGCCAGGTTAGTCGAAATATATGTTAAGACTATAGTGAGACTTCATGGTATTTCGAGTACCATAGTGGATGACTGAGACCTATTGTTTTGCTGGTGATTTTAGCGAAGCCTACAGAGCACAATAGGTTTGAGTTATGTATGAGTAATGCTTCCCATCTGCATATAGATGGCCAGAATGAGAGGGTTAGCCAAATGTTGGAAGATTTACTAAGAGCTTGAGTGCTAGACTTGGGTGGACCTTGTAAAGATCACCTACACCTAGTGAAATTCCATACAACAATAGTTAATAGTCCGGTATTGGGATGACACCTTTGAGGCATTATACGGAAGGCCTTGTAGGTTGTTAGTAAATTGGTGCAAAATGGGAGACATATTTATTTTAGGTTCGGATCTTGCAAGAGAAGCTTCGGAGAAAGTCGAATTAATTAGGAAAATGACGAAGGATGCTCAATCTAGGCAAAAGAGATATACGGATAGGAGGTGGGCAGGCCTAGAGTTTGATTTAGGAGACCATGTATTTGTAAAAGTGTCACCTATAAGAAGCGCTATGAGGTTCGGAAAGGCCAGAAGGTTAGCACCAAGATATGTTGCCATGTTCCTAATACTCGAGAGGATTGGTAAAGCAGCTTATAGAGTTGATCTACCAAGTGCTTATGTCGGGGTCTACAATGTGTTTCATGTACCACATTTACGGAACTGTATCTGAGATCCCAAGGATGTTGTTTTTCCAAGAGATATTGAAGCTTGGTTGTTGAACCGGACATGACCCATGTAAGAAAACCTATTTGGATTGCAGACCGGGAAGTCTAGAAGCTTAGGAACAAGGAGGTGAAGCTTTTTCAGGTTTCTTGGAGTGAGGATTAGGATGATTGTACTTGGAAAACATAGGATAAAGTAAAGAGGGATTACCCAGAGTTGTTTGTTAAGCTTAGCTTGTATATTTGTTAGATTCATTTTTATATATGTGATATTATGCTTGATTTTGTTATGTATTGGTAGAAACACTAATACATTCTTGATTGGGACACCACAGTGAAGAACTCATGTGTGTGCAAGTTAGTTTAGCCACAAGAAAGCGTCTAATTTATTACCTTACCTTTTTTGAATTTGGAGGACGAAATTCCTACAAGAGGAAGCCTATAACACCCTATAAATTGATAAATAATTAAGTAATTAATTTTGGTAATAGAGAAAATTAAAGTGATGAAAAAGAGTGAATATTCATGTGATGCTTGGTTACTCATATGCTTGGATGAATCAAGTGATACTAGGAAACTTATAGTTGAAAATCTAGGTTAATAAAAATTAAATGCAACAGTTAGAGCTAACTAATTTATAAGAAAACGATATGGTGGGTCGGTAACCTAATTATTCTTTTAGAGCAAGGATAAACACCTCCCCCTTTTCGTTTGATTACACTCATAACTAAAAAAAGCTTGAGTTCTTTAGTGGAGCTTGCAGCCTAAACAACAATAAGAAGAAAAAGGAAAGATTAAAGCTAAGGAAACTAAAGATTTCGTAAACTAAAGGATATATGTGAGTAATATAATCTCTAATCCTCCTTTCTTTTTTGAATTTCCCATGGCCAAATTTTTGTTGAATGGTTTTCATACTTCTTGAAAACTTTAAGATTTGAGAACTTAATATGATGATAGCAACGAGTTTTTAGAGATGAGTTTTGGGTTTTATAATTTTTTCCATAAGTAAATAAATTGTTTATGAGTTAAATGTAACGTCGTATGGGATATGGAATGATGAGAAATAAGGAACTGGAGTAATAAGATAGAAATAATTCATTATTCGTTTTACTATGATTATTCAAGGAAGAATTAAGTCATTTCAGAAATAAATTAAGTATGGTCGAAGTGCTATAGCAGGGAGCCGGAAGTTGAACAATTGTCGCCAAATGGTATATTAATATAAATAAGTAGGAAATATCAGGTC
This sequence comes from Allium cepa, assembly GCA_030765085.1. Lineage (NCBI taxonomy): Eukaryota > Viridiplantae > Streptophyta > Magnoliopsida > Asparagales > Amaryllidaceae > Allium > Allium cepa. Next base: position 722,635,721 of record CM060929.1, on the reverse strand, counting down.
AAGAGACCAGATCCACATTTGTGCTCAATGTGTCAGATACGGTTAGAAAAGACTAAGTTAAACGATTCGGAAGTTGACATGTGGAAAGTTAATTGTAGACGTGCAGGAATAATTTTTTTTTTTTGAACTGGTACTTTATATACAACAAATCATTGGGACAACATATCCCATGTCAAATAGACGTTCGAAAGCAAGTTTCGAACTTGTGACATCCCGCACCAAAGCCGAATCAATTAACCACTTGGACAAAGGTGCTTGTCGTGTGCAGGAATAGTTTCCAATGTGTAATGAAGAGCAACACTGAAGAAGGTGGGGTCGAACCAAACATTAATTAGACCTATATATTTAAGTATATAAACTTAAGTAGTATTGCTAAGATAAAAAAGGTTTGAAAAACGAGGAAATATAAGTGGATGAGATGGCTTCAGATAAATTAAAGATGAATTGCACAAAACTCCGAAACTAAACTTTAACATGATTCCTTAGATGAGACATGCAAATATTAAAACATCCATTTGTAGTAAAATGATTTTTCATAGAATAAAATTATTTATCTATAAATATATACATATTAATTGATATATATTACTTTAAAAATATATTGCGTGTGTGCATATTATATATATTATATTATATTTTGCTTTTTTTTTTTGTTGACAAACTTAACTTACGGCAAAAATAATTAATTTTTTTGAAGTGGGTGCTTTATTTACTAGAATGACAAGGTCACGGTTTAGAGGATAAGGGACCATAGCTTGGCAGGAGTGTTATACAATAATCATACTCAAAATCCACCATGCAGCCCGTGTATGCTATCGCTCACAAAGTACTAGCAGAATGCGTAAAAGCACAGAGTAGAGACAAAAAGAACATATTAAATTGCAGCCACTCGAAGACAAATCCAATAATTCTTTATGTCCATTCCTTCCGTAATTAAACTTCATTCAGTGAAGTTTCAATTCCGATCAGATTCACGATGGCTAGGACATGGAGCTCTTCTTAAAATTCTTTGATTTTGATGCTAGACTCTCAACAGCCAGTAAATCCAAAGCTTCTTCCCCTTCGTACAAATCAACGGTGGCCAATTTCAGTGTCTGTCAGTATTTCAATTTTTAGAATTTAGCCCGTTTTGTGGTTAGGGTCGCTACTGCTTTGACTAACGCAATGGATTTCAAGGTCGAATTTGCTAAAGATGAGTTCCTTACCCTTTATTTCCTCTGTTTTGATATTTGCATGTTTTAATAACTTCTTACAGTCTGAAAAAATAAGTTCCAATCGTATACGTGAAGGAGTTTCAATGTTTTGGAAAACTCTTGTGTTGCGTTCAGTCTAGATGTGGCAAATTACAGTAATGTTTATGTCTTTCAGTTTTTGAATTTCTTTGTTACCACTATTGGAGCAAAGAATCTGAGAAAAATGTCATTAATATCACTGTTCGTGTTAGCTGTGATTTGAAATTTGTTACTAATTTTACTCAATACTGTGCTGGAATAGGGACACTGAAAAAATAAACGTTCACAGTTTACACTCCATGTCTATAGCTGCATTCCATTTGTATATTTTGTCTTTGGTGTTTAATTTGTCAAAGTTCGCTAGTAAGGCACACATAGACATCTTGGGTGAGAAAATGTTATTCTAAATGTGGTTACACCAATCTATCTCACTGTATTTATCCCCAACCTGATTCCAAACTGATATAAAAGAAAATTCTCCATTATTTTGGAGATTCCAAACCTAAAAATCTTCACTCTGAGAATGGTTCATAGGAATCTTATGAATTTGCTGGGCTATATGAGGAGGAAAGCTGGAGATATCTTCTCTCAATTATCCATTTGAAATGAGAGAAGTTACTCTCCTAACGGGGCCTTCAATGATTGAAATCGCTTGCCATCCCTGTAGATCCTTCAGTGATTTTCCATTGATACAAGGATCAGACCAAAAACTTATGTTGTTTTTGTTGGCAATTTTCCTCTCCGCTAAGCCTTTTGTGATTGATATTGTTTCACGTAGCAGTTTCCATGTATATCACCCGTTGTTATCTTCGATAATTGTCTAGATATTCTTATTTTTGCAGTACCTATTTCTCATCCATTAAGCCCATAGGCAGTCGCTTTGAATATATCTCCAAGTAAATTTTAATGAAACAACATTCATGACATCCTTTATTTCTCTTAAACCCACACCTGGATTTCGGATGACATAAGTCATTCCAGCTCATGTTACGATGTTTGTTTTTCCATACAAAGTTGGAACAAAGTGAATTTATTTGGTAATGATTGATGCTGGTAACTGAGAAAATCGAATCCAAAACAAATCTTTGGGTAAATCACAGTCTTGATTAGTTTAATTCTGCCAACTACGTTCAACATCTTATTTTCCAATTATTGAACTTCTTGTTTATTTTATCCAATATCACCCCAAATTCTCAATATTTCAGTTTTTTTTTATGGTAGGGGATTTCCCATTTATGTAATTAGGAGATTCCCAATTTGATGATTCGGGATATTAGTGATTTGGTCCCTGTATTTTGCCCTTTTGCTAAAAAATAAGGTAGTTTTCCGTTCATTCATTTCTAGACCCATAGACTCTTTAATGATGCGTATAACTTTAGCATTGCTTTCTGCATTTTTAGCGCTACCTTTTGAAGACACCAAGATGTCATCAGCATAAAGTAAGTGAGAGTTGGTAAAAATAGAAGAATATTACCTTCGTAAAATTCCATGTCTAATAAGGTTGTGAAATATTCCATTGCACTTGCGAATGGAAAAGGAGACAAATGATCTCCTTGTCTTATACCCCTATTGCTACTAAAATATTCCGTTGGGCTACCATCTACTAAGATTGAGAAATTGGTAGTAGACATTCATATATCATAGTAGATACGTTCATATATCATATGTGCAAAATTTTCGGAAAACCCATGCATAAAAATATATGGTATATGAATTCCCTTAATTTTGCCATATGCTTTGTATAAGTCCATTTTCATGCATAGCTTATCAGTAGTTTTCCTATTGAACCCGCTCACCATTTCATGTATCAGGAGAGAGTTTTCTGTAATTAGTTTCCTGGGGATGAGAGCATTTTGATCTATTGAAATTAAGTTGTTTATATATTGATTCATCCTGTTGCATAACAGATTAGCCAAAATTTTATATATTATAGTACATAAAGAGATTGGCTTGTATCTGATAGAGTCTTTGGGTCTACAGTTTTGGGGATTAAGAAAATAATGGTATGGTTAATCCCTTTAATAATCTTACCTGACTGGAATGCCCAACATTACTTGGAAAACATCATTGGTGATAAGATCCCAGTGTAGCTTAAAAAACTTTGAGTTGAAACCTTCTGGTATTGGTGAGCTATTGTCATCTATTTGAAATACAACCTCTTTGACGTAATCCAGTCTGAAAGGACTATCCAATTAAATTCTGGCATTTTCTGAAAGTATTTTTTTTTTACAAAAAATATATGAAAATTTACTATTTATAAATTAATTATTAAATAAATTTATAAAATACTGCAATGCTTCCCTGTTTAGTCTCGTATCGATCCAGTTGCCCGGAGCATCCATCGTCAACTTGTTTGTTGATTTTGTTTTAGAATCAGCAAATTTCGTATGGAAAAAATGAGATGCTATGTCCCTAGGGTTAACAACTTTATTTTTAACGTTGTGAATAATCCGAGACTCGTGCACGTAGTATCTCAGAGAGTTGGCCCACTTTCTTCCTATAGTCATTCACAGCCTGATAATCATTTGGATGATTAGTAAGGCGTGAGTAAGCCATATCTAATTCTTTCCTCAACATGTCCACAGGATTTTTCTTGGCGGAGAGTTCATTGCTCCAATTTTATAAACCCTCGTTTTATTTTCTTTAGCTTTGTGCTGTGATGATACCTACACACGTTTTATCCCACTCTTTCTTTATCAATGCCAGGAGTAGTTGTATTTAAATGGGCAACTCTTCTTGGTCTGACCGTGAGAAGTAATATTGAAAATTATTGAGGTGTGGTCACTTGTTGAATGATTGGCAAAGTAGACAGAAAAGAAAGGATATTTATCATAACATTTCTTGTAATAAACTTATAAACACTATGTCTATTTTGCTATGAACTGACATGTTGCACCCCCACCCCACAGGTGTAATAATTCTCTAAGCTTGGAGGTTCAAAGAGGTTTGCATGTCCAACACAATCAATAAAGTCTACATCAGCAGTTGAACTATAACATCCATTGTTGATTCTGTCATAATAATATAAATAGTATTAAAATCACCTGCAATCACCCAAGGTAACTTGATCAAATTTGCTCGAACCTTTATGTATTCCCGCAACCTATTTCGTTTTTCTGGTTTATTGTGTGCATATACAAACGTGCAAAAGAATGCCCTACCTAACTTATTATGTATAAAACATGAAATGTATTACTCATTTTTATGAAGAATGATCACATCCCATAGAGTTTTATCCCATAAAGCCATGATTCCCCCCTTATATAGTTGATCACTATTATATGTAAATTCCCAATCTTTATTTATCAAACTGGCTACCTCCTTAATTTCATTCTGTTAATTTATTCTCTAAAAGTCCAACTATGGAAGCTTGTATTTGTTTTAAAGCTTGAGATAATCTAATTGTTTAGAAGGAGAATTTAAACCCCTTACATTCCAAACAATCGTATTCGTTAAACAATGTCAATGAGACCACTCCCTAATTCCAAGCGAGAAGGAGTGCTCACATTTGTCTTTGAACGTTTCATTTTCTTCATTTTGATTTTAACCGTGATACCATATTTTTCCATGCAGGGTTGTCGATCTCATCAACAGGTTTTGTTGCCGAAAACTCAAATGGGGTTTCATCTTGCCATTGCTTCCTACATTGCTTAGACCTTATACATGATCCGATGCTACCATCAGAATGTATAGTGGGAGTTTTATGTTGTAAGCACTGTCCCTGCATCTCTGCCATAGGCCGTTCAACATTCGATTCAGGTTCCTTGGCCTCTAGTTTGAACTCCGTCGAAGAATTTCTTTCACCTGATTCCGCTGAAATGTGTTCTGTATTTGATTCATATTGTTTTTTTTGTAAACCGAACTGGGACTTTGTTCTGCATTAGTCTGTATTTTATCATGCTATGGCTAGGCTGAAACTGACTTATGCTTATTGGTATCTCCGGAACTTGATAAAGATTCAGATCATTCTAAGTCAACTTCATACGTGTTAGTATGTGATTCTGGCCTTAGGTTATTTATTGATGTCTATACCTTACTCTAGTTAATAACATTAGATTTATCTTGCATGATATTCACGAGTGTCTGAACAATTCAAATGTTTTGTGGAGACTGCGCCTTGTTCTGATTGTTTAGGGCTCGTTCGCTTTGTTTGTTTACCAAATTGCATGTGTCATTTTGTTCTGAACTGTTTGTGTAATGTGATTGTCAGTAGGTGGTCGGTTGTGTATCTCTTATCATTCATTGTTTTGGGAACCCATGTTTTTACGAATGCGCAATATTTCATCAGGTGTAAACAATTGCAGTTTTCACATACGCTAGGTTCCATGAACAATTCAATATTTTCAGTTACAATAGCTACTTCATTTGGAAGTTTAAAGTCTTCATTAATTTCAATCAATAGTTGGGCAAATGAAATTTTAATCATACCTTTAACCATCTTTATATGGTTGCCTAACCCAGTGGCGATCCTATCGATACCTTTTTCTGAAGGTATGGACAGTGGATATAATTTTAATCATACCTTTGGTAAACCAAACTTACGGGATTTGACAGACCAACAAGACAATTGTTTCACGAAAAGTCTTTAGCATTTACAAAGCAAAAGAATTAATTTGAGAAAGGAATGATTTCTCGAAATTATGAAAACCATTATCATCATTTATTCTATGTTTCTCCAAAGGAGAAGAAAAAGTCTCGCAAAAAGCGTGAACCAAAAAAGACTGGTCTAAAAGCATTCTACAATGGAGTAAAGAGCAAGTAAATCTACGTTTAATCAAAATTTACAGACCGTATGAAATTGGACTGAAGCATTGATGTAAGTTGCAAATCTCAAACAATTCAATGAGTTCAAATATAAGACAAAAATAAAACGAAAAATTCAAAGTTCATTTAAGATATCAATCATTCAGGTACGAATTTATTAACCATGCAAATTTTTTACAACATTTACAAAGGTTATAGATAAAAAAAAGATTTGGCAGTAAGAGAATCCAGTCAAGAGTTTTCAAGCGATGTCGTTTCGGCTTTTCTCCATTAGGAATCTAGGTCATGCACTTTCTCCTTCAATTTTTTGACAGCCGAAGAAGGTTCGGTAATGTGATGAATCGCTCCATATAAAAATTCTTTAAGTTTCTTTTCTTCTTTCGAATGGTATCTATGTCATTAATAGAGTTAATTTGAACCTTTAATGCGTGATCAAGTGTCTTATTGGATCCTTAGGTTATGCGATATGAGGGGAATTCCAAGCTGCATCTGAAGGCGTGGGCAGTGGATATGGTGGCAGCTGGGTGGGAAGACAAGGACTAGGGTTAGGGTTTTCTACGATTATACAACCTCATTATACACACACAACCATCGTTAGTTAATTAAATTAGTTTTTAAAGTTTGAAGTTGTAAAAATATTATTAATAAAATATATATCCTTTTATAAGATAATATAATAATTTTTTATCAAAATAAAGATGCAACAAAATAATGAATTTTATAGATCAGTATATACACACAATTGTGTAACAGTGTTTTGATAACATGGACACCATCTATACATACAGAATTTTCAAAACTATACTACAAACCTATATTAGTATGTAATCACGATATTATATAAACGAAATTATAATTGGTAATCACGATATTATATAAACGAAATTATAATTGAGAGACTGCCGAAAAGAAGCGAAGTTTGAAATGCACCATGAATGAAATTCCTTTGATTCAGCAGAACCAACCTCCACAAATTGCAACTATTTGAAGCACCATTTTTATTTTTATTTTATTTGATTTTTGCAAGAAACATTTGGCAATGGGGAGTCTCAATCAAACGGCCAAACTTAGAAAAATCCATCAAAAATACGAAGGAAGTGAGAGGTTTAAAAAGCATTAAGAAGCGGTAAAAGTGAAAATATTTTCTCCCTCTTTTTTCTCATTCCATACTTGTAGTTTCAAATCAAATTTGAATACTTTAAAACCACTCCGGATCGTGGAAGTGCATAGATGGGCCATCAATGGTTCAAAACCCATCAAGTAAAATTATTTTAAATTTAAATTTAAATTTCCACCGATATCGTATATCGATACGTGTATATATATATATATATATATATATATATATATATATATATATATATAACTTTTGTATCACACTTAGCTAAATACAAGTGACACCTAAAAATCAAATAGAGTGCAAGCAATTAATATTTCATAAATATAACTTAATTTTTTGACAATTAAAAATTAATCAAATCGTGTGGTATTTTAGAATATTCATCATTGCAGTTGTGTGGCTCGTAGATGTAAATTCAGTCGACGGTTAATATCGAACAATTCGACTATTAATATTCACACATTACCTTAGACAGTGGCGTGACAATTCAGCTGAATTTATCGGTTAACACATCTTTTTAGTAAAATCTAATTTTACTATTTCAAACGATACTTGGTAGTAATGATTATTTAAAAAATTTCTCTTTATCAAAACTGTATCATTCAGAACTAATGAAATTTTGGTTTTGGTTTTTATTCCAATATCATGCACATTCAACTCTGTCAGTCCAAACATAATGTCCTACATTCAGCAATGATAATAATTATTAACTGTACTTCTCTTGCTAAAGACAATGACTTTGAGTTAGTTGACTATGATACTAATCTCATATAACCGAGGAGAAGAATTCTCTATTGAATTGTTTTTCACTTCCATTGCTTTAATCAAGACCTATCAGTAATCGCTCAATGGTTGTGATGTCATGATTTAACTATAATTAAAGTGTAATTTTCTCATTGAAGTTCAACAAGTATTCTAAAGTCAAAAGAACTATGTGATATCGTCACTTTGAGATTCTTCGCTTGAGTTAGTTATATTAATCAACAGAAAACTTTCGAATAACCATTTTATAGTTATCCAATAACCATCAATATGTAACCCTTAGTCCCTATAGCAGTCATGAGTAATGCACTATCCAGCATTTGGAGAGAGTTATGTACTCTAGTCTAAACGGACGTATCGATAACTTATCTTGAAACATCTTGACTACGAATATTTAAAAAAAATGTTATTTTTAATGCCACAAATTTCTCATGATTACAACAAATAGTAATTACTGTCGCATAACATATCACTTAAGAGTTTTATATTTTCTTTACTTAAATTAAATAATTAATTAACATATCACAATATGATAAGTATATACTAGAAAGAAAAACACTTTTTATTATGAATCGGATCAATCACAGAATTAGATATAAGTAACAAATTACATATGATGTAGAGACGTGTCAAAATTTGACTCAACCCACTAACCCAACCCATTTACCTACCCATTTATAAATATTATAAAATGGGTTGGGTCAACCTATTTATGAATATTATAAAATGGGTTATGGGTTGGGTTGACCCATTTTTAAAAAGGTTATAAATGGGTAACCCATTTACCCATTTATTAAAAATATTAAATTTTAATACACATTTGAAAAATAAGAATTTTGAACATACATTACAATTTTTCATGGAGACTGACAGTTGTACTTAGAAAATAACAGGTTACCGCATCCCCATATTTGAATTGCAGAAGCCGCTATTTTTTTGTTCAAACTGCAATAACTTCTTCGTTTTAACTCGGAATCAAGGAAGACTTCGACCGATCGACTCCAACCTAAATTACGGACAGTATGAAATACTTGGATATTTCATCGTGTGAATGCACATGTAGTTCTTCAAGGGGACTGATAATTGTACTTAGAAAATAACATGCTACCACATCCCAATATTTGAACTCCGTCTAGTGCAGAAGCCGCTATTTTTTTGTTCGGACTGCAATACCTCCTTCGTTCTAAATCGAAATTAAGTGAGACTTCGACCGATTAACTTCCACCTAAAGTACGGACAGTATGGAACACTCGGATGCTTCATTGTGTGAACGCACACTGTAGTTCTCCAAAGGACTGACAGTTGTACTTAGAAAATAACAGGCTACCACATCTGCATATTGAACTCCGCCTAGTGCAAAAGTCACTATTTTTTTGTTCAGACTACAATAACTCTTTCGTTCTAACTCGGAATCAGGCAAAACTTCGACCGATCAACTCCCACTAAAATTACGGGCAGTATGAAACACTCGGATACTTCATCGTGTGAACGCACACTGTAGTTCTTCAAGGGGACCGACTGTTGTACTTAGAAAATAACATGCTGCCACATCTCTATATTTGAACTCCGCCTAGTGTTGAAGCCGCTATGTTTTTGTTCGAACTGCAATAACTCCTTTGTTCTAACTCGGAATCATGTGAGACTTCGACCGATCAACTTCCACCAAATTTACTGACAGTATGGAACACTCGAATACTTCATCGTGTGAACGCACACTGTAGTTCTCCAAGGGGACCGACGGTTGTACTTAAAAAATAACAGACTACCACATCTGCATATTGAACTCCGCCTAGTGTAGAAGCCGCTATTTTTTGTTGTTCAAACTACAATAACTCTTTCGTTCTAACTCGGAATCATGTGAGACTTCGACCGATCAACTTCCACCAAATTTACTGACAGTATGGAACACTCGGATACTTCATCGTATGAACGCACACTGTAGTTCTCCAATGGGACCGACGGTTGTACTTAGAAAATAAAATGCTACCACATCCTTATATTTGAACTTCGCCTAGTGCAAAAGCCGCTATATTTTTTGTTCGGACTGCAATAACTCTTTCGTTCTAACTCGGAATTAAACGAGACTTCGACCGAATAACTTCCACCTAAATTACGGACAGTATGGAGCACTCAGATACTTTATCGTGTGAACGCGCACTGCAGTTCTCCAAGGAGACTGACAATTGTACTTGGAAAATAATAAGCTACCTCATCCCCATATTTGACTTTTGATGAAAATTAGAATTAAAATTTTAATTTTTTATCGGATCTCAAAACATAAAAATTAGAATTAGAATTACTTTATATTTATTTGTTTTTTATTAGTCAAAAAATCCTTAAATGAGTTAAATAGGTAACTCGCTTATTAAGTGGGTTGGTCATAAATGAGTTGGGTCATAATAAATGGATAAAAGAAAATGGGTCACAAATGGTTTGGGTCAAACTCAACCCAACCCATTTTGAGCCAACCCAACCCATTTGACAGGCCTAATGATGTGCACGTAAATGTGCATATTTTTACCACCATATTTAATCTATTTAAATTAAATAAATGATTATATTGGGTATTTTAACTTGTTTTAACCAAAATTCATATTAATTTCAAATTGTCACATATCCATCTTCATATAGGGGCAAAACGGTCATTAGTGTGCATATATTTCTTTGAAAAAAAGTAATTGAGAATTTATATATATTTGTATAGGAATTTGATCTCAGATGGGAGTGGTTTTATGAAGACACATGCATGCACAAAATGAATACAAAGTAATGAAGATGTAAATAATTCAAAGTGAAGAACATGGAGGACCCCACTTACCCACCTACTTTAATATACAAATTAGAGACTAATGTACATGCTTATGGAATTACTAGCTTCATGTACACTTAAATGATGATTAGTAGAAGCTAATGATTACTTGGTCTCCATACTTTCTCAAGGGTATTTTGAGCGTCCCCCAAAAATATGAATTTGGGTTTATTACATGTATATATACTCCTTATGTTTCATGTAACCCTTTTCTTACTTAGTCTGTCTTAGTTTTAGTTTAGGCTCAAAAATAAATCAAGCTCTTTTCTTTCTTTTCATGGCTACTTTGCCATTTGTTTTTATTTTCATGTAACTTTCTTTTTCATATGCTATTCTAATTACTTGTTCATTTTATTTTCCTTGTTCATTTACTTTAATGTTGGTAGTGTAGATTTACATTCATGCAAAGTAGATTAGTTTTAATTCTTGTTAATTGGCTTCTCTTTTCCATTAACTTTTATTTTTCTTTCTTTTTGCTTTCATGTTGCTAGCTGAATTTGTTAATCAAATGACAAATATGAGAGGCTAAACCCCTTCAATTTAGGGGTAATGAAGCTCTCTAATTATGTAGCATCAGCTATTTGTTAATTCATTCTCTCTTTTTGTGCTTAATGATGATCAATGAAGTGTTTTATTTGTTGTTCTTTCTTTGAATTTGATAGCCTATATTGTTGACACAAAATAGGCTATGCTTAAACAATCACTAACACAAATGTCTCTTCATCAAAATATGATTATGGCATAAGAAAGTGATTTGAAATTCAAATTTGATGGTCTATATTTCTAATCAATAGTTAATATGTCATACTTAAAATAGATTTCATTTTCATTTTCATTGTCAAGTTTCATGAAAGTTAATAAATGGTTTAAGGGGTGTGTTAAAGTTTGATGACTTATGTTGGCTAACTAATAACACAAATATGTCATACTTATGATAAGCACATCAATTAAAGCACTAATGACTATAAAAGAGAGATCATGATTTCATATGTGTTGAACTATATGATGTAGAGAGTGAATTTATTCTCTAAATTGTCACCTAACTGTTATATTTGCTTCTCTTTTCTTTTAATTAGTTAGTTAATTCTCTAGTTTAACTTTTCATCGACTTTGGTTTAATTTGATTGAATAGAAATTTAAAATTATCAATTTCCTGCGGATCGATCCGTATTCGTCACGTACTACAAGTGTACGCCTTGCGTTTGCTATAAATTTAATTCAAAATTTATCGACGGTTTTCTAACTCGATAGAAAATTAGCCGATAAACAAGTTTTTGGCGCCGTTGCTGGTGAGTTATTTTGATTTCAATTTCTATTTTTCGAATTATTTTTCGTTTGATTTGATTGTGTGTTTGTTTTGCCCTTTTTTTATTTATTTTTTAAAATTGTTTGTGTGATTTTTGATTGCATTGTAATTGTGTGCAATTTCTTGTTTCTAGTTTCATTTTTGCATTTTCATATTATAGAAAAAAAAAATATTCGTACACAATTTCATTTTCAAAAATCATATTCGATTTCATTATTTTTACATTACATTCTACATCAATTTTCATTTCATTTAAAAAAAGTGGCAAAAATCTACATTGTCACTATGCACGGTGTAGAGAACCACACTCTGCCTCATCATTCTTACTGTTCCTCTTCCCACTACACATCCTGTTACATCCCCTTGCCTCAACTAACTACACCTCTGCTGTTCATCACAGTCCTCCCTTCTGACCTATACCCTGCTATCCTTCCTGGCAACTGCTGGCCATCAATTCTACCACTGGCAACTGCTGCATAGTGATACCTAAAACTTGCCAAAGCTATCCACTGCCATCATCAAATACCCTTCCATCCGCAAAAACATCAGACAACAGAACCACCACTTCAACACAGTGCACAAGCATTCATTTCAACCAAGTTTTCAACATCACTTCCTTCACAAGCTACTGCAGCTTGACAAATCTCTAAGCATATTCCAGTCAACCTTCTCCAGTATCATCTCCACTTTGTCGAACACCACAATAACATCACTAGACTCTTTCTCCATCATCAACACTCGAACCACTGCATACTATCATCAGCTATGAGCTACCACCCCTGCCTCAAAGACAATATCCACCTGAAACCACTCACATATCTACATCAACCTCATAACCTCATAACCATTGTCCAGACTTGAACCATCTCTACATCAACCTGAACTGCCTTTCGACCACCTTAACATAACACAGTCACCTCCTTCACACACCTCTTCTTCCATACAACTATCACTCACATATCTGAACAACATCAAAACAGCACATCATCAAAACTTCCCACTGTTAATATCCACCTGAAACCACCACACCACATTATTCAAACATTCTAGTTCACCACGCCAGTACCATCTGTTGCCACAGCAGCTACAGCTTACCATTCGCTCTTCATCACCCCATCCCATTGCTCAATTCCAGCCACTCAAATACTCACTAATTTAACTGCCTCAACAACAACTGTCCATCCACCACCCTTCGACACTGCTATATCACAACCCGGTCAGTCCTTCAACTTCTCATACAACAGCGCACAACTTCCCTCCTCTGCCAACAACCCAAGCAATACATACTCTCACCGTCACCTGCTTCTACCATTTCCAACATCACCAAATCCAAACCACTACCTCAGTCCCCTCGAACCAATCGCGAACGCCACAATCAAATCACCTCACAACCAACAGCGACTCACAGCACATACAAACGATTGCAATACCTCACCCATCCCCTGTCCCTAAATCGACCACATCAGCGAACTCACCATTCACCAAATACACCAGCAACATCGAGCAAACCCAATCACTCGAACTCGACTGCAAACGCATCCGCCTCGACCTGAAACAATCGCACCGCCTCCATCTTGCTACCCTTGCCACCACGAAATCCCCACAGTCGCTTCTTCATTTACTACGATTTCGAAATTTATTCGACTTGAATTTTATTTTGAGAAAGGAAATGTTTCGGTATTTGTTGAATTGAGGAAGAGTGCGTGGTTAACTAACGAATCACTTTATAGTAAGTGGGCCGGGTGCATTTGTTTGGGCTGAGGTTACATTTATTTTATTTATTTATTTTTATTTTTCAATTTCCTTTTGTTCTTTTCCACTTTAAAAAAAGGGTTTCCTTCTTTCATTTGTTTAGTTTTGTTTCATATTGATTTCACCTTTTATTTTCCTTTGTTTTAGTTTTTTTCTAAAAGACAATATATATATAAAAAATATCTTGTTTTTATTTCAGGTCGTCAAAGTACATAAAGGAAGGAGCCATTGCCAAAAAAAAAAAAATTCTGCTTTGCTTGCTCGCTTATAAAAAGAACTGCTGCTTATATCTCATATCTATTGTTTTTATTTGCCTTGCATTGTTGGTTACTTGCATTTAAAAAAAAATTAAAAAAAATCAAAAAAAAAATTCATTCGCAGTTGCATTGTTAATACACGTTTATTTTCTGATTTGCATTTCATTTTAGAATTTTATTAATAATAACTGTTAGACGTTTATAACGCTCAATTTTATATTGACAGGTTGTCTTTTTTGAACAATTTAATTTCTTGGTGTCTAGGTTACGGCAGAGCAATAATCAGTTATAATTATTACGGTGATGCGTAAATATTATACTGAATTGTTTCTCTAAAGTTACTTAAACCTTCAGCTGCATTGCTACGGTGGTGCATCGATAAATCATACCCGTTACCTGGCTGAGAACTATCTTGTTGAATTAAGACAATGTGTGATTATACAATTTTGCGTTAACTTAGGAAAAATCGTTTGTAATTAACCATTGCATTCATTTAGGTGCATTAGTTCATACATAATTTAAAAAAAACAAAAAACAAAAAAAAACAAAAAAATTCAAAATCCAAAACTAGAAAAATTGTAAATATTTCTTAACTTGCTTTTTTTCCTTTTCCTTTGAAAATTTTCAAATCAAAATTCCCAAAAATTCAAAACGTTTTTTTTTTAAAATCAAAAATCCAAAAAAAATATAAATCTTTTCAAAAACAAAGAAAAAAATTTGATAAACCAAAAAACAAAAAAATAAAATTCAATTTCCCTTTTGAAAGATAAATTTTATTTGTAAATAATTTTCCTTTATCTATTAAAAAACATTCTTGAAAATGGCTGAGTTTCCCCACTTATGTGAATTTTACGATAGTTGTGAAAATTAATACAATCCATATAATTTCACACCAAATTCTTATGGATACCTCAACAACAACTATTGTTTAAACGATTCAACTTTTGAACCACAAAATTTTCAAAATGATGACAAACTTTCAAATCTTGAAAACAACATTTTGTCTTTACTTGAAATCTCTATACAACAAAATCAAATGATAAATGATTTGTGTAATTCTTATCTGTATGATTATTTAAGTCAAAATTTTCAAGGATTTCAAAATTCGAATTCAATCCAAACTTCAAACGAATTCGATTATAATCCATGCCACTTCAGTTTCGAACTCCAGAATGAATTTCAGACTCAAAACGAAAATGAAATCAACTTTTCAAACAAATTTGGCAATGGTAATATTCTTAACCACATTACGATTGAAAATCTATGTTCTCAACAATTTCAAAGCGAAAATACTTATGCTAATAACTATAAATTGGATTTTGTTGAGCAAATGAACGAAATTTATGATGATCACACAGATTCCTTGTTTAAAACTTATATGAAACAACGTGAACAACAAAACAAAATCCCAACGTGCGACAAGTTAAGTAATAATCCATCTTTTACCCAAATCGACGATTTTCAAATAACAACTTGTGAAATTGAAAAAATAATCTTAATAAAGTTGTTGAAAACACGATAATTGAGTTGGATTTCAATTCTTTTGAGGGTATGCAACCAAATTTAAAATTCAATCTTTCATTTCTCGATTTTGAAAATTTGAATACAACAAATTTGGATTTTGAACTTGAGATACGCAATAAAGTTGTTGATAATCCAACAAAGGAAGACGGATTTAATGAACACGAATTTTTTGAACATTTGGATGACGAGTTGTTAAATTTCGATGGGGAAGATGAAAATCACCATTTTGATTTTGAAATCAATAACTCTGAAAAAGTTTTCAATGATAAGCTTGAATTTCAAATTGGTGAAAATAAACTTGAAGTTCAATCAATTGTTTTATCGACCCCAAAAATCATCAAAAACAAAACAACTCGTACAATTTTCAATAAAACAACATTCGTTTTTCCAAATCAACGTGCAACTTTGAAATCTTTTACGGTTTGTTTTTCTGCGCTTGAGCTATGTCTCGCATACTTGACGAGACAAATGAATCGGTCGTTGGAAGACCGTTTCATTTACTTTTTGACGATATACTTTCTGATCTCGTGTAAATACCGTTCACCTTCATGTAAATATAGGTCATCTTTTTATTTTTGTTTTATTTTTCACCTTCCACTTGGGCTGACTGTGGGGGACACAGTCAAAATCAAGTGTGGGGGGGGGGGACTAATCTTCATTTTTTTTCTTTCAAAAAAAATAAAAAATCCCAAAAACAAATTTTCTTTTGATTTATTTTTAAAGAAACACTATATGGTAAATATATAGTTTTGGTTTAGTAAATTAAAATTTTTGAAAATTTATTTGTCTTAACAAAAATAAAAATGAAGTTTGATTACGAATAACAATGGTTTAACTAGTATATAGAAAGATTCATACGTGTTAATTATGAAATACATCCTAATTGAAAATCTTTGTTTTAAAAAATGGTTCATTTAAAGTAAAGGATATAACATTTTTTTGTCTTCTAAGTTAAGTGGTGCTAGATGATTTTGCAAAACTCTCTCTTTCTATAAAAAAACATCTGAAAAACCAAAACATTTGTATATATGTAAATATTTTCTATTAACACCTACGGCCGACAGAAGTACACACTTGTATGTACACTCGCCATGCTCTGTACCTTTCTCGCGTAATCCCGAAAGGCAGTGCACAATCGGTATATCTAGCCTTAGTTTATTTGAGCTAGGTGTATATATATAAATTCTTTTTAATAACGCCTACAGTCAATAGGTGTTCACACTCTTGTGTTCACCCGTCATGCTCTATATTCCCCTCACATAAGTCAGCAAGGCAGTGCATGGGTAATATATATGGCCTCAGTTTATCTGAGTTAAGCGTATATTGTAAATATCAATAAAATTTTCAAAAAAAGGAGAGAGTAGGCAATTGAATCCTAGCACTATTTTTAACTTATTTGATTTGACTTGTTATTAAAAAGAAATGAATATACCACTTTGATAAATTTGATAATCAACTAAGGATCCATTTTATAATTACACTTGGTTATCAACCGAAACAAAAAGTTAAACTATAGTCTATTTATTATGATAACTTATTTTTTTTTGAAAATTTTGATGAGTAAATGACTTAAATTTTCAAGATAATGACCGAAACCTATATTTAACTTATTTGTGTCGATTTAAAAGTGAATCCTTCATTGTAAATATTTTCAAAAACTTGCATTCATTTATTTGTAAATAAATATTGCATTTTGTAAATATGTTCATCTTGCATTTGGATTTTGTAGGCAGTATCTGCTGAAAGCCCCCACGAGACAACATTTGTCCTATTGGGGACAACCAGAGGTTTAACGGCTTGTTGCATGCGCTCAATGCAATCGTGCTCCCTATGAAAACTGATTTATATTAGTTTCCTTTATTCGAAGGCGAATAAAAAGATAAGTGTGGGGGTATTTGATGCATATAAATGTGCATATTTTTACCACCATATGTAATCTACTTAAATTAAATAAATGATCATATTGGGTATTTTAACTTGTTTTAACCAAAAGCCATATTAATTCCAAATTGTCACATATCCATTTTCATATAGGGGCAAAACAGTCATTTTTGTGCATATATTTCTTTGAGAAAAATTAATTGGAAATTTATATATATTTGTATAGGAATTTGATCTCAAACATGAGTGGTTTCACATGCATGCACAAAATGAATGCAAAGGAATGAAGATGGAAATAATTCAAAGTGAAGAACATGAAGGACCCCACTTACCCACTTATCTTAATGTACAAATTAGAGGCTAATGCACATGCTTATGGAATTAATGACTTCATGTACAGTTAAATGATGATTATTAGAAGTTAATGATTACTTCGCCTCGATACTTTCTCAAGGGTATTTTGGGCATTCCCCAAAAATACGAGTTAGGGTTTAACACATGTATATATACCCCTTATGTTTCATGTAACCCTCTTCTTACTTAGTCCTTCTTAGGTTTAGTTTAGACTCAAAAATAAATCAAGTTATCTTCTTTCTTTTCATGGCTACTTAGCTATTTGTTTTTATTTTCACGTAACTTTCTTTTTCTTATGCAATTTTAATTACTTGTTCTTTTTACTTTCCTTGTTCATTTACTTTAATGTTGGTAGTATAGATTTACATTCATACAAAGTAGATTAGTTTTAATTTTTGTTAATTAGCTTCTTTTTTCCATTAGCTTTCATTTTCCTTTCTTTTTGCTTTCATGTTGCTAGTTATATTTTTTAATCGAATGACAAATATGAGAGGCTAAACCTCTTCAATTTAGTGGTAATGAAGCTCTCTAATTATGTATCTTCAACTATTTGTTAATTCATGCTTTCTTTTTGTGATTAATGATGATCAATGAAGTGTTTTATTTGTTGTTCTTGCTTTGAATTTGATAGCCTATATTGTTGACACCAAATAGACTATGCTTAAACAATCACTAACACAAATGTCTCTTCATCAAAATATGATTATAGCATAAGAAAGTGATTTGAAATTCAAATTTGATGGTCTATATTTCTAATCAATAGTTAATAGGCCATACTTAAAATATATTTCATTTTCATTTTTATTATCAAGTTTTATGAAAGTTAGTAAGTGGTTTAAGGGTTGTGTTAAAGTTTGATATCTTATGTTGGCTAACTAATAGCACAAATATGACATACTTATGATAAGCACATCAATTAAAGCACCAATGACCATAAAAGAGAGATCATGATTTCATATGCGTTGTACTACATGAACTAGAGAGTGGATTTATTCTTTAAATTGTCACTTAACTCTTATATTTGCTTCTCTTTTCTTTTAGTTAGTTAATTCTCTAATTCTCTAGCTTAACTTTCCATTGACTTTGGTTTAATTTGATTGAATAGAAATTTAAAATCATCAATTCCCTACGGATCGATTCGTATCCGCCATGTACTACAAGTGTGCGCCGTGCGCTTGCGGTAAATTTAATTCAAAATTTATCGACGATTTTCTAACTCAATAGAAAATTAGTCGATAAACAACATAATTGCCCTAAGGTATACCTCCAACTCTATCAATATTGTTAGGGTCAAAACATAAATTATGAAATTATAGTTTTCATTATATTGATTGTATGTAATTTTAGATTTACAATTTTAAAGGTTTGGGTGTCTGATTGTAATTAAGTTTGGAATTCATATGGTATTAAATTAATTGTTAAACTAGTGCTTATAAAAGAAAGGTAAAGCAAAATTTCATTTCATGTTATTTCCTTTTTAATTCAAATTTGATTCGATTTAAACGTGACATAAATTTCCTTTCCATCTCCATTTTTCAAATATTTTATTTTGAAATGTCAATTTTATGTGTACCATACTTTTTAAATGTATGTATATATATAATATGTAAATGGCAATAAAGATCACTTGTGTTTGTATATACATTTGAACTATATATATGTGATGTTGTCAATATATGTATACACAACTTATATACATGCACACACACAAACATATATATATATATATATATATATATATATATATATATATATATTGTAGTATATTCAACCATATGTATATGCTTGGGCATTTATATTTGTGATATGCATGTGAGATTATTACATGTTTTTATTTTTTGATAACAAGAATGATACTTTATTCAAGTAAAGCACACATTACTATGTGTCTGGAGATCGAACTCATGTTCTCTAGAACCTTTATCTAGAGCGCAATACCTCTAATCACTTAAGCTAGAGGTATTTGATGGATATCACATGTATAAGTACAACATATATATGCATACAATAGATACAAATAATTTATTTAAGTAAAATTTTATTTTATAAATATATTTAGTTATTTTAAAAGCTAATTTCATTAACTATATTAAAAAGTGTTTAAACATTTTTTTATAAAGTTAAATGGTAAAAAGAAATAAGATTAGAAATTTATTTCAAAGGGAAAAAATTTATATTTCACTTATAGTTGGAGTATATGAATTATCTTTGTAAATGGTGTTGGAACTGGGCTAGCGCGTAGTGGAAATAATGAGTGAATTTCAATTTTTTTTTACCATTTTGGATCTTTATTTGGCTATGCAGTCTAATTTATTTAGAATATTTTTAAATTCCTTCTAATAATATCTTTATTTTATTTAAATCTATAACATGATTTTGTATATATCTACGTGTATCATACAAACACATATGGATATATATATATATATATATTTCTTCAAATCTATATATATATATCTGTATGTGCGTGCATGTGTTACATATCAATCCGTGCAAGGTATAACATGCTCATGTATATGTACTGAGATTTACAACGCAACGTACATGTTAGCTCATCTCATAAACAAAGATATTGTCTGAATGTATGTTTATATACTTTACTTATATATATGAAATATTACAAGCACGCGTACGTGCGTGCACATGATATATATATATGTGTGTGTGTGTGTGTGTGTGTGTGTGTGTGTGTGTGTGTATGCTATATTTTATTTAAATAATTTTATGTTTTTATACATACATACGTATATTTAAAAACATATTTATGAAATATCAACATTATATTTACACAAACCTTATGACTATGTTTAAATCATTTATAAAATAATTAAATATAATAATTTTTTGGTATGGTCGAAAACATATATGCATATATATATATATATAATTTTTTTAATATATATATATTAAATAATTATATATCATTGTATAATAATATAATATAAATATAAATTAATATTTATAAAATAAACGAAAATATTTTTAATGGAAATGTATGGACTTATTCATGTGCACGGCTCAAAATTAATTGTTTTTAAATTTGAAATAATGTTCTATTAATTTTCATACAGATTAATTTTAAAGTATTAATAAAAAATAATTTCGAAACTTAATTTTGAAAATTAATTTTTTAGTAAAATTCTACCTGATATTTTGTTCTTTGAATATTTATTGCATAATTTCATAGTTTAAAATAATTTTAAAACTAATTATTAGTTTTGGGCTTTTATTTAAAATATTTTTAAATAGTAAAAAATGTTTTTATATTTTTCTACCAAGCATGTATATTGTGTTAATCTAATTTTATAAAATATGGAATATAATTTATATGATATATATATATATATATATATATATATATATATATATATTATATTAAAAGAAAATACTTGGTCTACCAAGTTAAAGTGAAGTCTTTTTTAGACTTCCAAAAAGGCCACTTCTACTACCTTAGCTGCAACATCTCTTCATGTACAATTTTGTCTTTGGCACCCACTTATTCATCATGCATAATGGAAGTCTGCATTCCCATTTCCCCATAAATAGGCACTTATTCCTACTTTTCCTACACGTTCCCCGTCAATCTTTATTTTATTTTTCTTCAATGCGATTAAAACCCTCTAATTAAAAAGCAATGAAATTTATAATTAGAACACACCTCCTAATTTTGTTCAATCGACAATCTTCTTCCTATTAACTTCAGTGAGTACTTTTTAAAATAATATTTCAATGATTGCTTTCTTGATTAGATCAATATATGTCATGATCTATATAATATATGATCACGTATGATATCTGATTAAGCCACTCCAAAAAATCCTTCTTCTTTTTAATATTTTGTTATCTTGGTTTTACGTTATTTTGTCCATCTACTGAAAGAGATTAATTGGTTTACCAAAATTTTTGGTTTATTTTGTTCTTCATCAACTCACGCCACATATTGATTTAATGTAGAAAAGAAGTTTTTTTAAACCCTAATTATTGGAAAAAAATGTTGTATAGCAAAATGACAACTGGTTGCCACGACAACCAAGTGATGCTATGATTTGGTTTAATAATAATAAATTTGTTATAAATAACATGCATCTTTTTACGGTATGAGGGTAATAAGTGTTTTCTATGGTTTAATTGACATCTACCTTATAAATAAGTTTACATTTTTGGATTTACATTTACTTTTTAAGCACGGAGAAAATTATGTTAAATAAATTGCATATTATATCTTGAATGCATGTGACCCTTGACTATTATTTTAGCCTTGCTGTTGAAATATTTAGCAATATTTTTCTTTCTTGATGAATATGGTTAGCATAATTTTAGCTTTATTGATAATTATCTTGCCATAATTTTTGCTTTACTGATAAATATTCTTACTGTGATAAGAGTTGTAATAAATATATAGTTGTACTATTTTAGATGTCAGATCTCAACGTTTTTCAAAATCCTGCTAATTCTAAAGTATGGACCTTTGCAATAATAAATTAAGAAAGATTGACTTTAAGGTAAAGTGAGTAGCAAAATCTATCCATAAATGCTTAATTGAATTGTTGCCTTCCATGGATCTAAATTATTAAACTTCTATTTACTATCTTTAGGTGGAAACAAATGAGTTTAAAGTTTGGAATGGCAAAAGACATGGGTGTTGGTTTACATTTTTGGGTTACCCTGATAGGCTCATGCACTGATTTCCATAATAAGGAAATGGTTATAACATTAAACAGTACTCATGATTGTTGGAAATTTTTTTGTTTATAAAGTGAATTTATTAAAAAAAACAGGTTAATGGTAATTTATTTATGAACCATTATTATAATTGAGCCCCTGCAAGTTTATAATGGTAATATATTTATGAATCATTATTATAATTGAGCCGTTGGAAGTTTATAACGGTAATATATTTATGAATCATTATTATAATTGAGCCATTACACTTGCACAATGGTAAAATATGTACGTGACATTATTATTGAGCCATTACAAAAGCTAATGTATTATAATATTGCTTTAAATGAGAATAAATTAAAATCCATTAACATTTCATCACTTTAGTAACACATACAATTTCCATTTTGCCTATTTAAATGAATGATAGATAAAACAGAAATGGGAAGGATAACAGATATTTTTCTTTTTCTTCTTCTTTCAACAAAACTAAACACCTTTAGCAGTATTTCAGAGTGCAAATCAGAATCGACTTTGTCAATGCAAACATGTTAATATTTTTTTAGATTAGAGAGGCTGTTTTATCCTAGACGCCGCGATGTTTGTTTTTCAAAATTGCTTTGCCCCTTCGAGCAGAATGCCGAAACGTCTTCAAGAGAGTGACAACGTACACGACTTAGCCGAAATTCATTATTCCCAACGATTTGAAGATGATCTAGACAACAATGATGTCTACTGCAACTATTGATGATGCTGCACCGACCTCAATGTTTCAGGTCCCTATGGTCATTTTTGCGCTCTTCAGATTCGAAGGCCTCCATTTCAAGCGTTGGAGGCAAAAGATGGAATTTTTTTTGATGATGAGGAAGGTGGTTGGTGTGCTTACTACAGAAAAACACGATAGTACCAAAGAAGCCCACTGAAACTGATGCATAACAACTGCAGATCTGGCGGGAACAAAACCAAAAATTGCAGAACCGGACAGAGCATGATTACCTTTGCAAGAACTTCATTCTCAATGGCATGAGTGATGATCTCTAGAACTACTACAATTCGAACAAGACGGCTAAGGAAATATGAGAGGCGCTAATAAAGAAGCATGATACAGAAGAAGCTGGAGCAAAGAAAAATGTCATTAGCCACTACCTCAAATTTCAGATGATGGACAACAGGTCAGTGGAGACGCAGTCTCGTGAACTTCAAAAAATAGCTCATAAGATCATCTCTAAAGGTGTGGTTATTGATGAACAATTCCAAGTTACTATTTTGATAGATAAACCACACCCTAGTTGGGAGGATTTTAAGAATAATCTAAGACATAAAACTAAAGAATATTCTTTGTAAAGCTTGATAACTCGCCTCCGTATTGAGGAGGAATCAGGTAAAAAAGATATGAAGGAAGAAGTGCTTGCTGTTATAGGAAATACCAAGAAAGCTGCAGTTCTGAAAACCAAATCCTAAAATTTTAAGAATCAGAAACACAAGCTTAGTCAGAATTGCATCAAACGGAAACCACCCCAAAATAATGACTCTGGACAGTTGTTTCGGTGCTACAACTATGGAAAACCAGGTCATATGGCACGCAAGTGTAGGAAGAGACCAGGCCCTGCACCGTAGGCTAACCTGACCAAGGATCCTCTAACGGCTATGATTACTGATGAGATTCATCTTGTCGGGGGATTAGAGGGTTGGTGGGTAGATACTGGTGCTACACGCTATGTCTGATATGACCGTGCTATGTTCAAAACATATACGGAGACTAAGAACAAGGAAGCATTGTTGGGAGACTCTCACACCAATATTGTTTCTGGGATTGGAAGCGTAGAGCTGAAGTTTATCTCTGGGAAGACCGTCATTCTGAAGGATGTAACGCACACTCCAAAGATGAGAAAGAATCTTGTTTCATGTTATCTTCTTAATAAGGCTGGTTTTACACAGACTATTGGGGTTGATATGTACACCATCACTATGAATGGTATATTTATGGGTAGGGGTTATACAACCGATGATATGTTTAAACTGAATGTTGAATGTAATAAAATGTCTGCTTCTGCTTATATGTCGTGTGATTTTAATATTTGGCACTCTAGATTATGTCATGTGAATAAACGTATCTAACAACATGAGCAACTTAGATCTTATCTCTAAAATGTCACAAATTGATATTGATAATGTGAATTCTGTAGTCAAGCAAAAATCACTAAAAAACCACATAAATAAGTTGATAGAGTTTATGAACCTTTATATTTGATTTATTCTGATATATGTGAGCTTGATGGAACTTTGACTAGACATGGACACCATTACTTTATCACTTTTATTAATGACTATTCTGATTTTACTTATGCATACCTTATGAAAAATAAAAGTGATGCATTTGATATATTTAAATCGTTTAAAATTGAAATTGAGAATCAGTCTAACAAGAAAATTAAGAGACTTCGTAGTGATAGAGGAACAGAATACGAGTCTAGTTTATTTCTTGATTTCTATAAATTGCATGGTAAAATTCATGAGAGAATTGCACCTTATTCACCTGAAATGAACTGTAAAGTTGAAAGAAAAAATAGAACCTTTACCGAATTAGTCGTAGTTATGTTATCGAACTCGGATGCAACAAAACATTGGTAAGGGGATATTTTATTAACTGTAGGCTATGTATTGAATAAAATCCCTAAATCAAATATTAAAATCTCACTATTTGAAATTTTAAGAAATTATAAACCAAATGTGTCTTATTTTAGAACTTAAGGATGTTTGGCATATACTCGTATACCAAACCTTAAGAGAATAAAATTAGCAAGTAGAGCATATGAATTTACATTTATTATCTATGCTATTAATAACAAAGCATATAGATTTTATGACATGAATAAATATAATATAACAGAATCTAATGATGCTGATTTTTATGAATTTAGATTTCCTTCTAAATTGAGAAATAGTGGGGGCACATCAAGTAACACCATACCTATTAGAACAGAACTCAACGAGTCTTCTGAAAATGAACCTAAAAGAAGTAAAAGAGCAAGAACCGCAAAAGATTTTGGTTCATATTTTTGTGCTTTTACTATAGAGGAGGATCCCTTAAACCTCCAAGAGGCCTTATCTTCCTTAGATGCCGATTTTTGGCAAGAGGCTATCGATGATGAAATGGATTATTTGGAATCCAATAAGACTTCACACTTAGTAAATGTACCACCTGATTGTAATTCTATAAGCTGTAAATGGGTACTTAAAAAGAAATTAAAACCAAATGGCAGAGCTGATAAATATAAAGCTCGTTTAGTAGCTAAAGGATTTAAGCAAAGAGAAAACGTAGAATTTTTTGACACCTTTTCACCTGTAACTAGGATTACATCCATTTGAGTACTAATTTCACTTGCATCTATTTATAATTTAATAATACAACAAATGGATGTTAAACTGCCTTTTTAAACGGTGAATTAGAAGAGGAAATTTGTTAGTGCTAAAATTGGTCACTAACACCCAAACGCCTTGAAAGCACCAAATTGCAGTTACAGATCACAGACAGAATGTATGTAGAGAGTATAAATATGCAGAACGTTTAAAATTGAAAAGAAAGCAATAATAATAAAGGATTTATAGTCATTCGGCTGACTCTAGCCTTTGTCCACTCCAGAAATTTCATTTTTATTGATATCAGAATCAGTTACAGTTACAATCTCGAATTTTTAAAGTAATAATGAAAGAGTAGCCTTAATGAAGAAGATGAAAGATAACAAAATAAAGATCTCTTTTCTGAAGCCCCACATGCTGTATTTATAGGTAAAACCTGAATTACTGGGCTTTCTGAAAGATCCGAGCCCATCAACACCAATGCTGATTCAGAAATGACGACCCAGAAATGACGATCCAGAAATGACGAACCATAAATGACGACCAATGATGAACCACAAATGATGACCCAAAAATGACGACCTACAAATGACGACCTAGAAATGACGATCCAGAAATGAAGACCCAGAAATGATGATCCAGAAATGATGACCCAGAAATGACGACCTAGATATGGCGATCCAGAAATGACGAACCAGAAATGACGATCCAGAAATGACGATCCAGAAATGACGACCCAAAAATGACGACCCAGAAATGACGATCCAAAAATGACGACCATGACGATCCAGAAATGACGAACCAAAAATGACGACCCAGAAATGACGAACCAGAAATGACGACTCAGAAATGATGAACCAGAAATGACGACCCAGAAATTACTATCAAGAAATGACGATCCAGAAATGACGATCCAGATCATCATTGAGCCACATCCACCGACCCACTCAGGCCGAGCCACTCGTGACTTTCCGCCCTTGACCGAGCCATACTAGCCTTCATACCTCCAATCCTTTCCTAACTCGATACTTGTTCGAGCTCAATCATATCTTTTGCAACTATCATCTTGTAGCCGGGTAAAACTGTTGATTTTAGTTAAATCCGCATGTCCACGGCCTAGCCAAAAGACGGGTTAGCATTTGTCCCCTAAAACATGCATTGTGGTAGGAAGGCATGTTTTAAATAGCTTTTGATCCATCATCCAAAGTCCATATGTCATCCATAGCCATACCATCTGATCTATAATCAATCCATTTTATCCTAGTGCTATTGCCGTATCCTTATTCAAATCCACGATTGCTTCGAGTCGATATCCGATCCCTATCCAGTAACCAAATCCTTATCCAATTCCATATCCATCGGAATCTGATAATTGTAACGACCCATAATTTAAAGATTTTGTAACGTAATTAACTAAATTTTCATGGAAAGTAAGTAGTAAAATTTTGAAATGAAAAATTTATATTTGGATTACGTCTATTTAAACATAGCAAATGGTAAATTTTTATTGGAAAATATTAAAGTTAATTCTGTTATGTAACTTCCAATTTCACTTTAAAATTAGTAAATATTGATGAAAATAAAATGTTTTAGAAGTCTGAATATTTTTACATAATAAAAATGTAGATCATTTTCTAAATAAGACGTCATAATTCCTTTCGTCAAATTTGGACTTCTCTAGCCCCGTTTATCTTATTTTCAGCATTTTAGCAACAGTTTTGGCAGCGAATATTGACTTTTGATAGGTTGATTGTATCGCTCATATCTGTGTACTATTCTGTTCATCTCATCATCCTGATCTCCATGGTATATTCATTTGTGCCTTTCGGCGTTCGATACTCGGCGAAACCTGCGAAACAATTAGCCGTATCGGTACCCGTTTTTGAACCTTTTGCTTTTCCGTGCACCCTTTCATCTATCACCAATTGAAGACAAACAGTCATTTCTTTTATTAATTTCTGAATTAAGTAATGACTTTTGTTATTCCATTGGTTTACTGTATTTCTCAGGCTGATTTTTATTTTGCTGCTATGTTTTATACTCTTTGTCTCTTCCTTTCCTTGTTCAATTGAAAAAAAAATAAACTTGTGTTATAATATATGTATATTATGAAGTGAATATGCTTGTACATTGTTTTGTTTAGTCCCACATCGTGGGATAAGTTCAGTCCTTACCTCTGAAGCCCTTATATAAAGTAGGCCATGTAATGTAAATAGATATCTATTCTCTGAATGAATAAAATTGTTCTCTCTCTCCAATTGCCTCCATTCTCTTTATTCTGTAACACGTTATCAGCACGATGTTTTATTCTTAAGATTTTCTTTATGCATTTGAGATCTATTTCTTTTCTCTTGGGATCTAATTTTATTTCATAAATCAAATTTCGTTTTGTAAACATTTGTTTTGATCTCATTTCTTTTTCCTGGATCTCATTTTGTATATCTTATAATGTTGATCTAATTATGTGAATCTAATATTATTTATTTGTATAGATCTAACTTTGTAGACTTCATTTTTCAGATCTCATTTGTAGAATTATTAAATTGATTTTATTTTTAGATGTTATTATGTTGATCTCAATATGATCTAATTTTTCTGATCTAATTCTATTATAGATCTAATTTTATAGATCTATAACATTTTATATTTTATATACTGTTGCTTTTCTTTTCGATCCACAGCCCTAATATGGTATAATGATTGATTTTAGATCTCATTGATCTTTCATTATTTTTAATTGATATTCTTTGTAATGAAGGATTTTATATTAAAAAAAAAAATCTACCAAATTAATGCTGATTATCAAATATCTACATGAAATGGTTTTGATATTTGTAGCGTGTATAATTATATGTATTATTGCTGATTTAATAATACAAAGAGGTTTGAGTTGCAGAAGAAGCAAGCAGATTAATTTCCAATGACTCCGGTAATGGATATCGAACCGATGGTACTTATATTTTTGACTTGTTCCATTTTTCATTCGTCGATGTATAAAACACGTTTCCCTTTAATGGAAACACGCACTTTTGCTCTTGCTATGAGATTTCCGGTTTCATTCACGCATTGAGTAAAACAAAGTTCCGTAATGTTCATATTTTCATTTAGAAATAATTTAGAATTTATATGATTATATCTAATTTTTTTTGAATTAACCATATTCAGATTGTCTAGTGATTTAGCCGAAAAAAACATCTTTACCTATGGAACTCCCTGAAGGAGCGTTATGACCACCAAAATATGGTCACACTTTTAAACACTAGACATGAGTGGTTGAACTTGAAGTTTTAAGTCTTTAAATCTACTAGGAAATACAATTCCTCTATATTAAAATTACTTCTAAACTAAAATTATGTGAAAGGATTGTCTAGTGATGCTAACCTGAAGTTAGATCATTTCTTCGACGATGAAGGAAACTTCATTAATGATGAAAATCTAAGTACGGTAATAAATGATATGGTCGAATTGATCAATAATAGCAGCCTGAAGTCTGCTATGTGGATTTTATTTTATTTCAGTTCAGTAAATCATTTTAAAGTTGGTAAAACCCAAGTTTTGATAATCTTTGGGTGTGTTTGCCAAACTATATATTTGAAGAAGTACATTTTAATATTCTCCAGAAGAGATAATCTATATGACATACTCTTGAAGAGATGTATTATGATTTTTATATTTCAAAATCCAAACATCCTAGAAGGGATGTTGTAGAATTATGTCAACTATGTAGAAAAAGATATTGATTATTGATGACATCCAAAAAACAATGCATATAAAGTATCTTTAGAAGTGATATGTACCACTCTAGAAGCGGTGTTTATGAAATATCCCCAAAAGTGATATTATATCATCGTATAGCACTATAAAAGAATTGCCTATAAAATATTGTCAAATGTGATAATAAATTATCCAAAATTCAATCGTCTATTGTCATGGACCCGTAGCTCCATTAGACAAATAGTGATATGTAACCTTTTACTTTTCAGAACTTACGATGAATCAAATATTATATGCATAACTATTCTTGAAGAAATATCTTTAGATATGCTCCTGAAGAGATAATCTATATGTCATATCATAATTTTCACTAAAGCTATATAAATACGGTCTTGAACAAATCGGTATGTGCAACCATTATAATCTCTTATTTTTATAACATTTCAAGGGTCCAGAAGATACTCTTATTTATGTTGTAAATGTATCTATTTTACTGAACTCTCTAGAGGAGATGTTTATATATAATTATATATATATATATATATATATATATATATATATCTAGAAGAGAAAGTTCACTCCAGAAGTGGTGATACTAATATATCTCTAGAAGAGATTTATAAATTTGAAAATGATAACATATCTCTAGAAGAGGTTTATTCATATATTTGGTAATTTTATTAAACCAAATAAGTGTACATAAATTTGATTATAAAGGATCCTAATTTAGCTTAGATTAGATCCTAAAAGTTTGAGAGCTAAGAGGAAATCTGTATCTGTAACATTCCAAGTATCTAGAAGATACTATTATTATTTTTGCTGTAATTTTTTTTTACAGAACTCTCAATAGAGATGTGTAGAAATGTCTATATGCAATTAAAAATTACTCCTTGATAAGTAATCATAATTAGTGTTCAAAACTGATATTTGAGATATAATTGAGGAATAAAACTTAACAACTTGAAGTTGTGTGTATATTTTGTTCGAACCAGAAGTTCGATATGGTTTCAAACCAAATGTTTTGAACATTATCATGCGGTTTTGACAGGTGTGCATTGACATTGATTTATAAATAGAAATTAATAGTTTTGATCCTTGTAATAGTTTGTTCCAAAAATCACTAATTCAAATGAGAAAGAATATGAAAATTTTACAATATACATGTGATATGTGGACGCACGTATACATCCATATATGTAAATATTTAGCTAACAACCTGAAGTTTGTTATAAGCTATTATTTAGTGATTATGCATAGATATTATTTAGTGATTTAAAATTCAATCAACATAAATGCTGAATGACCTGAAGTCATGTATGTATTCAAATGATCTACACAATAAGTAAATTCCTCCAATAGCTTAGATCAATGAATGAGAACAAACTTTAATAATCAATATCAATTGAATGCATCTTATCAATGAATAAAAGAATTATCCTCCTATTATTAATATGTATGGTGTATTTGCTAGTAGCAATATCATAATGGATCAAAATGAGAATCCAAAGATGATTATTATTTAATGTGACAATGTTTGTCAACATTGAGGGGGAGGATAAAGGGATACAAGTTCATTTTGATCATCAGTGTTAAATATTTATTAAAATATACAATGATGCAAAATATTATCAATATTATCCCTAGTAGACTTTCTCCAATATAGATTTGAAACCCTGAAGGATCAAAATTTGTAAACCACATCTGAAATATGGTTCAAAAGTCAGTTCAAAATATTTTTGGAGTTAGTAATAAAGATGCCAAATAAAGGAGGTGGGTGTTCTTGAAGAAACACTTAAGGATGCTCTGAAAGAGATCCATGACATGATTCTCAAATAACCCTAGAAGTGGGTTAGGTACCTAAAACATAATTAAAGAGATCTCAATAATTCATGTCTAGAACTGACAAGAAATAATCATCGATGATAAATTTGCAAATAATAAAGCGCTTATATTTATAAATAGATTAAGAATCTTGAATTAGGGGAAAACATGACTGGCCATCATGAATTCCTTAATAGTAGAGAAATATGGACATGTAGTCCGCAAAGTACCGAAAGTACTTGAAATGCTTAATATACCCTGAAGGTATAAATGTGGTTTAAAATCATATTAAATAATGAAACTATACAAATTCCTGAAGAATATAAATAACTTTCATTGTTATAAAGAATGCAAAGAACAAGAAGAGTAAATTTCAACCTACTTTTAAGTATTGTTGTAATGAAAATCTTGATATAATTCATGATGAGTAGATTACTTCCTATTTTTAAGTATCGTTGTAATGAAACTCTTAATATCCATTGAAGTGATAGTTGCGATATGCAAATACTTATTAAAGTATACGAATTTCTGAAGAATATATATAACTTTTGTAGCATGAAGTATAGATTACAAATTTCTTCTAAGTATTGTTGTAATGAAAATCTTGATACATCAAGATGAGTAGATTACTTCCTGCTTTCTAGTAATGTTGTAATGAAATTTTTAATATTCATGAAAGATGTATAGTTGCAATGCGCAAAACTAATTTGAAGCATAAAAATGAAAGCACATGAAGTGTTTTTCATAAAAGTAGCATACAAATGCATAAAATGCAAACCATATTTGGAAGAAACAATCTTAGAAAATTTGATTGTATCAAAGAAAACTATTAATAAATTGTATTATGAATGAGATACATATTTATGGATCCAGAAGTATCTATAACCAATTTAAGTTTTCGAAAGACGAATATGAATTCAGAGGAAAAATTAAAATCAGGGGGAGAATTCATAAGTATTTAATAATGCACTCTTTTTCCTTAACTAAGATTTTTCCCACTGGGTTTTTATTAGTAAGGTTTTAACGAGGCATTATCTTGATCCAGAAGTATCAACTCCCTGTAACATTTGAAATAAGCTATAATGTACTCTTTTT
Source organism: Allium cepa (assembly GCA_030765085.1). NCBI lineage: Eukaryota > Viridiplantae > Streptophyta > Magnoliopsida > Asparagales > Amaryllidaceae > Allium > Allium cepa. Next base: position 722,603,308 of record CM060929.1, on the reverse strand, counting down.
CCTTATTTAAGATTTTTCCCACTGGGTTTTTCTTATTAAGGTTTTAATGAGGCATTATCTTGATCTAGAAGAATCAAACGTCTTTTCAAGAAATAACATCTCAAATATGTTATTTAAGTTAAATTATATTTTTATCCTTGACTAAGGTTTTTCCCATCAGGTTTTCCTTTGTAAGGTTTTTACTGAAGTGTTAAATTGATCCAGAAGTATCAAAGTCTATCTGATGCAGTAAATTATTGAAATATGACATACTATATTGTACTCTTTTTCCTTCACTAAGATTTTTCCCATAGGGTTTTACTTAGTAAGGTTTTAATGAGGCATTAGTTTGATCCAGAAGTATCAAGCTTTATTTAAAGAAATAAGAAAATAAAATATGTCATTGTACTCTTTTTCCTTCACTAAGATTTTTCCCATTGGGTTTTTCTTAGTAAGGTTTTAATGAGGCATTATTTTGATCCTGAAGTATCAAACTCTTATAAGAAATATCATTTTTCGTATGATATTTATGATTTCACAAGTTGCACTCTTTTCCTCGTTCAAGGTTTTTTCCCACTGGGTTTTTCTAATAGAGGTTTTTAATGAGGCAAATCTATATCGATTGAATCGATAAATGCAAGCGAGATAATAATGAGGGGGAGCAATCATCATACATGTTTCGAAACGGAAATTTCCAAATTATCCGAGCATTCAAGATTTTGAAGACGCATATTCAAGGGGGAGTGTTATAATATATGTATATTATGAAGTGAATATGCTTGTACATTGTTTTGTTTAGTTCCACATCGTGGGATAAGTTCAGTCCTTACCTCTGAAGCCCTTATATAAAGTAGGCCATGTAATGTAAATAGATATCTATTCTCTGAATGAATAAAATTGTTCTCTCTCCAATTGCCTCCATTCTCTTTATTCTGTAACAACTTGTATATTTTCATTCATTATGCCTGCTCATCTTCTATATCTCGAACTTCTCGTCTCCTTTTATAGCTATTAGCCACCCTCTCTTCTAAAAAATACACAAATCCAACATCTTCTTCTTTCAACATCTTCTTCATGAAACTGCATGTCCATTTTTTTTGAAACCTGCTTCCTTATATTGCAAGTCAAGCCTCCTCCTTCCCTTATGCACCGCACCGAACGGTCCTTCCTCCAACCTTCCTCTCCCTACGAGTGAACTCACATCTACCGCCACAGCCCACTCACTAAACACCACAACCAACCCATCATATTGTGCACATCCAGTTCAGCCAACATCTCATCTACCCCACCACAACACATCCTCCTGAACCGCTCCTAGCAGCCCCATCCTTAGCCGAAGCTTTCCCATCCACGTTAACCACTACCTCCGCCCACTTGAATTCCCCTTGTCTAGCCTTGCTCCTTGCCAACGTCAGCCTTACTTTTGAAAAAAAAAGTCTACATATACGTGTCTTGACTTAGAGTCTGTCCACTTTGCTTTGCCTCAAACTGGTTGAACCCATGCGCTTGCTTCCACTTCCGAAACCCATTACGAGCTCAACCTCACAGCAGCTCGACATTTGTAGCCTCTCTCCATCACAGTTGAGCCGTATAACCCCGTTTTCCCTCCGCCCTTTCAATCTCTCACCAGCCATAACCCTCCACACCTACTACCCAGTGCTCGCTGACCCGCCTTCGACCACGATCGTTGCCCCACACCCCATATCCGCCTCCACCACCATGCTAGCCTTCTTTTGATTAATATATAAATAGTATTTTAAGTGTTGTTATAAAAAAATTTGCTTGCATTTGGAGAAAAATTGCACGTCTTTCCTTTGGCCATCTGTCATAGCCCTCTTCACCACTTGTAGACTGACCACATCAGTTCATAGCCCACCGATCCTCTCTCCCTCTCTGCACAGCTTACATACATTTATGTTTCAAAGTCATGTAATTTTCTGCATAATCTTGCTACCCTATTGCATGATTTTGGGTAGCTTATATGTATATATATATATATATATATATATATATATTTGTCTGCATATAAGATTTTGCATATATATAACATGCGTAAATACATTTAGTCATATTTTATTTATAGTGTCTGCATATATATAGCATGCGTAAATAGATTTAGTCGTATTTTATTTATAGTGTATGCATATATAGTAGCATGCGATTATACATTTAATTGTAATTTTTTTATTTCTAGTGTATGCGTTTATAGTAGCGTGCGATTTTACATTTAGTTATAATATTTTTTATTTAATGTCTACATATATAGTAGCATGCGATTGTACATTTAGTTGTAATTATATATATTTTCTGCATATATATGTATATGTATGTGTGTGTGTATATATATATATATTAGCCTATATATATGTTTAGTTACATATATCGTGTCTGCTTTTATTAGCCTGCATACAGTTGTATATTTGTTCCTCATAATATGTATTTTGTTTTCCCCTACAACCCCTTGTCCGGCCTTTTCCGTTTTATAAAAAGAAGGGGATACATATATTATAATTCATTCTTGAATCCAAGTTGTTGTCTGTGCCGCTGTTCGGAGCTTTATCTTATACCAGTTATCTTCCATCCCAGCTATCCAAATCAAAAACCCTTAACCCACATAGAGTAACCCCTTTCTAGCTCCATTATGGACAAACCAAATTAGCCCCCGTATGGGTTTTAACCCATTTAAAGCTTATATAAAATGTTTTACATTTAAATCCAGTTTAAATGCTTATCGATATCACATATCGATTAATATATGTATAACTTTTATAAATACATTTAACAATAGTTGTTCATCAAATCGAAATAAAATTTATAATTAATATTTCATAAAATTTAATTAATTTAATTAATTTATAAGAACTAGAAAGTGATTAAATCATTTTGGTTAATGGAGTATTCATCATTTCGGTTGTCGAAGTCGTTAGGGTGTAAATTTAGTTAGCAATTAATATCAAATTATTTGAATATTAACGTTCACACGTCACTTAGCATGTTTTGTGACATTTTGGTCAAAACTTTCGCTTACTTGATTTCAGTAAAAATCCAATTTTACTTTGTTAAGTGTTACCCAGTTGTGACTATTATTTACACTAATTCTCTTCGTCAAAACTGTATCACTTTAGACTTATGAAATTTGGTAATGACCGAAATTCTGATATGATCCATATTCAACTCTATGGTCTAAACACAAATTCCATGGTTCAATAATAACAATTATTATAAACTGAAATGCTATGGCTATAGATTTTGACTTTGAGTTGATTCTAGTTGACCATGATACTAACCTCATACGACTAAGGAGATAAATCCTCCCTTGAATAGTGTTTCACTTCCAATGCTTTCATTCGATCCATCTATAGTCGTTCGATGAACCCCATGCAATGATTTAACTATGATTAAAGCAGAGCTTCCACATTAAAGATCAATAGTATTATTAAGTCAAGAGAATTGTGTAATTTAATCACATCGATAATTTTTTGTTCGACCTTAGTTATATAAACTAAAAGAAAACTATTGAGCGAGTCATTCCATAGTTATCCAAAAAGCTATCAATATGTAATCCTTTGGTGCTTTCAGCAGCCATGAGTAACATGGTGCCCAACATTTGAAGAGAGTTATGTACAATATTCTCAATAGATGTATCGATATTCAATCTCGATACATCTTGATTAAGAATGTTTAAAATGGTATATTTATTTTCATTATGATAAATTACTCATGGTTACAACAGTTTGTGACTACTATCACAAAACTTACCATTTTTGGATTTTATATCAAATATACTATTAATTTAATTAAATAATCAATACAACACATTATATCAAGTATATAATAGAAATAAAACACGTTTTATTCCGAACAAGGTTGGTTATCGAGATAGATATATGTAACAAATCACATAATTGCCCCAAGAGCATACCCTTAACTCTATCAATCATCCACTTGCACTTGGGGTCATTATGGTATCTTATTCCAACTTCTCCATTTGGTTTCCTCAAAATCAATCGAGCTAGCCCCTTAGTGAATGGGTATGCTATTATGCTTTAATTGTCTATTATATTGATCAACTCTCCCAAATGTTGATAAACTGTTTTATCATATGAAGCAATTCAGAGTATGTATCTTTACTTCTAGTGAGCTCTAAGTTCTGTTACGAACTATATTGTGATATTTTCATAATACAACAATGTTATGGGGTTCTCAACATTTGGAATCATCCTTGGCTCAGTTATAAATTTATGCATTTATTATACATTACTTTTATTGTAGCTTTATTTAAGTCAACGTACTTAGCCTTTTCATTAAATCACCCATATGTGAGAAATGCGGATTACGGATCTTAAGGCTAGGATAACACTAGAGGGGGGGGGGGGTGAATAGTGTTAATAAAGAATTACTAAATATTTTTGAGTTTATGTTAATTTAGACACCGATGTATGCAATATACAAACACAGATATGATCACAGAAACAAGCACAGATGCAGAAATAAAATAAAAGTAGTAAAGGAAAAAACACACCGGATTTTATACTGGTTCAGAGTTACCCTACATCTAGTCCCGCAACACAAGTACAGATTTCCTTTCAAAAGCAATTGTACAATTACACCCTCTGTTTCAAGGCTACGAGGTACACCCTCTAGAATTTCTATCCTCTGGGTAGGGATACTTGATTTCTGGGCCACAAGTTTGCCCAATTGATTTACCAAGGATACAATCACACCTTTTCTCTCTTGATTGATTTCCAAGGCTATAATCACACCTTTTCTCGCTTAATAGATTACAAAGAAGTCTATAACTCTAAATAGCACTGAGAACCTTGTAGAGATAGTGATAGAGAATCAAACTAGAAGTAATCGAGTTTGATTCAATGTTGATTTCGGCAGAGTAATGGTAAGAATATGTATTAAGAAATGTGGAAGAAGAAGAGGAGTGAAAAACCAGAAAATCTGACATAAAATTCGTTGAAACTAACCCCTATTTATAGAAGAACAACAACCATGTCCATTCATGAAGAATTATGGCGAACAAACACTTCTTTTGAAATTTAAAGTCGAGATGGTTACTCTAGGCATGTCGACATCCCAAAGCAATTTTTGGTGATTTGATTTTCTTTGAAAATAACCTTTATCTTATATTAAAACTATTTTAAACTTTACAAATATACTTGACTATAGTTAATATTCATAGGTAAATATAGAGAATAATATATATAGATTTTAACTACAATTTTATATGTAATCTAAGTGAAAAAGTTAAATATATAATTTAAAAAGATAGTTTAAAATCAGGAGTAATTTGACTTTGAAATTAAAACAATTTTGAGGCTAAAATTATTTAAAATCAGAGTAGAAAGTTTTGATGTTTTAAAAGGAAAGTTTTGAAATAATTTTGGAAACGAGATAATTTTGTAAAATCATTTGAATTAAAATTAGTGGATACAAAACAATGTTCCACTAGATTTTCGTAGGTTCCATCCTACTTAGGGTTCCATCCCTTTAACATGCTCGAAGTGGATTCTATTCCACGAATAAATTGGATTTTAAGATTCCAGTGCTTTTCTACGAGTTTTAACAAAAATTCCTAATAAAAATACTTATGCTTGAAATCTTGAACTTTTGATAATCTTGATACTCACGAGCCTTCTATCTCAATATCTTGAATCTCTATACTGTACAGTCTTCATTCTTGGTACCTGCATGGTTAAATCCTGCATATACATATATATCTAAATTTATAATATCAGTATTTATATTTTATAATCTATTCTAAGTTTGTTGTCATCAAAACCATCATCTCACGGACTAACAATCTCCCCCTTTTTGATGATGACAACTTTTGTTTATAAAATACTATTTCTATCCTAATAACTCCCCCTAAAACTAATAACTCCCCCTTAATTTATGCTTAACTACCCTATTTTATATTTCTCCCCCTTTGTCATCAACAAAAACTCACTCTAAACTATATAACTCCCCTTAAAACTAACACTCTATGACATGTGATTATAATGATAGTGTTATCATAAGTAATCATCACTTAAATCTAATACTAAAACATAGTCCTAAACAATTAACTATCCTAACTAAGAATTCACGATAGTACTCATATTTAAAACACGTATAAGAACATGAGTTATTTATTACGTATCAAGTTGTATATACATGAGCATATAGAAAACATAAAGAAACACAAACAACGATGGAGAAGAAAGAAAAGAAACTATTGTGTGTTTTTAAACATAGGAGATTTATGAATCGAACATTTTGGATAGTGGAAACAGAAATTTCCACGTTGTTCGACAAGATTCCCATTTTTGTCAAAACACACTTCTCCAACACACACGACTTGGTCATCATCTTCCGCTTGCGCTTCTTCTTCCATGGGTTCTTCTTCTTCTTCTTCTTCTTCGATGGCCTCTTGTTCTTGATTGAGTAAAGAGTCTTCATCAATCAAGATAGGATTGGCCTAGTTATCCATTAGGAATTTTTACAAATTCCTAAGAATCTTGCCTTGCCTCTTTTGTTCCTTTGCCATACGAAGTTGAGTCACTTGAATTTCAGTCATCATCTGATGTGCATCCTTCAGAGAGTCCTCTATTTTAGTCACACGAACTGAAACAGTATGGAGAGCTTCTGATGTGATATATTATAGTATCTAAAACAGTTTGATTTATCTGTTTTGTGATTGTAAATCTGTTGTAACTCTGATATATAATAAAGTGTAATTTGACAAGTACAGTTTCCTTTATGTAACTATTATTTATGTGATATTATATTTTATCCGCTGCGTATGTGAGATTTTGGTTTTCTGTTTCTTTTTCTTCTATCTCTTCTTCTTTTCCTGACTATCTGGAATTTTCGGGATCGAAATTTCCGGGTCGTTACATTTGGTATCAGAGCAGAAAGTTAAGCGAGAACCTTGGCTCTGGTGGGACACTCATTAAAGGTAGGGTAAGTGGTACCCTAGGATGAGTAGCGTATATAAATATGAGAGAGCGTACTTGTTATTTTCTTATATAAAGGTTTTTAAATGATTTCAAAAGTAAATGAATCTTATATAAGAAATAGATTATCTATTATATTAAGGAAATTGGTTGTAGTATTAATTAAATTAAAAGTGATAGTAAGAATTAAATTAAGAAGTAATAGAATGCAACCAAATTGAAGTTGGAATTAAGTAAAGATAAGTTTGAAATGGACTTAAACTAAAATTTAAATCTTGAATTGGAGAAGTATTTCAAAATAAGATGAATTAGAATTGGTTTTAAACAAAAAAAAGATGGTTATTGTGTTTAATAATGAAATGATTGTTCTTCAATAAACAATAAAATGTTTAAGGAAGTAAACATTTAAAAGGAGAATAAATTTGTGAATTTGAAAGAATGTAAATCTAAGTGGGTTTCCAATTATGAAGTTTTGAATTCTAAATTTAAACATTTGAAAAATTATTTTCAAAATGTTAAAGGAAATTAGATTATTCAAAACTATTTTGAATATAATCTTATTTTAAAATAAGAGATGTTATTTAATATATACAAATGAAAGGGGTCCTATTTCAAACAAGAGTTGTTTAAAGATTTAAGGGAACTTGTTTTGGATTGAAAACCAAGGGTGGTTTAAGTTTTAAAAAGTATAGCCTGATTGGTTAAGGAATAAATATGTTTATGTAAGGATATACATAATATCAAAGGTGGTTTGAAATAAACTCTAAATATTGAGTTTTAAATCTGGAATGAGATATGATACCCAAAGTGATAAGTTTTTGAACTTAATAAGTGGGAAGATTATTTATGTGAAGTTTAAAATTTGAAATGGAAGTTCAAGATTGGGTAAGGTTGACTGGATTAAGTGAATTGAGTTAACTTGGGGAAAAGTTAAATAAGTTGGAATGATCAACCTGATTTGGGAATTTCAAGATGGAATTAAACTTGGAAAGTTAAATGGTTGACTTGAATTAGGGAGTTTCAGCGATCTCAAAATGGGTTTGAAATTCGAAAATTTGGAAATGGATGGATGTTTTAAAATAATTTGAATAATACCATTCCATTGTTATTGGAAATATTTAAATTATGAAATTGGATTTGTTCATATGAATAAGAATTAAAGTGTGGTGATATATCCATTATTGAGATAAAAGAAAATCTAACTTTAATTTGAAATTAAATTGTTTAAAAGCTTTTGATAAAGGTTAACTTGGTTTAAGGGGTTAAACCAACCTTAGTGAATTTAACTCGAATTTATATAGTTCGAAATGGTTTAAATTTGGAATTTGGATTGAAATTAGTTCAAATTGAATTTGATTTGAATTAATTGAAATTGTGATTAAAGATGTATACAACCTTTCTTTTAAAAGCCAAACCATCTTATACTTGTTTACAATTATTTTTGAAACTGTTTAAGGATCTTCCAATTGTTTTATAAACTAATTTCTATATTCCAACTATTTTAGAAAACTAATTATTGTCTTACTATTATTTTGCAATTATCTAAAATTTCTATAATTATTTTTAACTATTTTCTAATTATTTTACACTTATTTTGCAAACTAGTAATTATTTTATAACTACTTATCAATTTTTAAAATTTTCAAGCTATTTTCTAAATAAACTGGTCGGAGTTCAAACTGTTATTGGTTAAATACCCAATCGAGATAAGAATTTAAGGAATAATCCAAATGTGGATTAAGGCAATTGTGAGGAAGTGAATGAAAATCAAAGTGAATGTGAATAGAAATAGAATTGGTTTGGATAATAACCAATAAAGATAAATACGTAAGGTGTACGTATGTTATTCTATTCGCGTAGTGATTTGATCCAGATTCGAGCATAGAATTTCGAGATAATTATGTCGATCCGAGTTGGAATTTTTCACTCGATTTTCGATGGCGAACCTGGATATGGATTGTTGATTGGTTCTGGATATTCTCTATCATAGTCAGGCTATGCAAGGAGAATGACGGTTTCTGATCAAGAAACAAGATCTGTGTCCGCACTAGGAAGTTGGGTGGACGATACTAGTTCGGAAGTGAAATTGTGTGATCGAGTGAGCGATCAGATTGGTATGGCGTACGAATGATATGTGTACATCATACAGATTTGAATGAAAATGATATTGGAAAGAGTAATCAAATTTGAATATTTGATTTTGAGTAAACAAAGCTAAATATCTTTGTTTTATAAAATGAAATTCCCCTTGTTGAATCTTTTGCCAAAAGAAAAGGATTTTGAAAGTGTTTGAAGTATAACAGGAGTTTTATACAAGTTTGAAATGATCCAAAGTTTTGAAAATTATATATATCTATATATATATATATGTAGAAAGGATCTTATGAGGATTTTTGGGAAAAGGTTTTGGGAACCTATGGACGTGGAAAGGCTTTTGATTTTTGGGTAAAATCAATATTGAATTCGGAAAGCCTAGTTTGAGAATTATCGATTTTGGGATAATCGATTTTGTGTAAAGGAGCTTTATATGAGATCATACTAGGTATATGATTTAAAGATACTATATGTGTATAGTATAAAATGTTTTGATGATGGCTCTGGAGAAAAAGGCGCTCCTATGAAATGAACTTCTCAGGAGTGCCACCGGGTGGTGCTGCCTTGAGCCGCGGGGGGGTTCTAAAGTTGATCCTGTGAGGAGTCTGGACAAAACTAGTTCCTGAGGATTATGAGTTGAGTATACCATAGTGTAAGTCGTGTGTGCCGCTGAGAGCCAACAATTACATGGACTTTTGCTGCGATGACAACGTAACCCAGGATGTAACTGCGACCTATGGTATAACATAGCGAAAGTCGTGTGTGCCGCTGAGAGCCAACAGTCTGTGTTTGATTTTATATCGGCAGACTGCGACCTATGTAGCAATGGAGAGGTTTCATTTCGACAGCGAAAATCAGAGGCCGCTGAGAGTCTGCAGTTACATGGACTTTTGCTGCGATGGCAACGTAACCCTGGATGTAACTGTGATCTGTTGTGTGGGATCCATGGCGTAATCGAGAGGCCGCTGAGAGCCTGCAGTTACATGGACTTTTGTTGCGACGGCAACGTAACCCTGGATGTAATTGTGACCATGGATGGGGGTGATGATTTCCAGAGCATTCTCACCAAAGAAATATCCTCTATTTTCAAAAACTGTTTTCTATATTTTCAATAAAATTATTTTCCAAGTATTTTCACTGGATGTTGAAAATGAGTCTGCTAAATACTTATAGATTTTCAGTCTTGCGCCTGATCAACGTATGACCGCATTTCTATGAGAACAAGGATGGACTGGTTGAAACATCGAGTTATAAAAGTATTTTTATAAAACTATTTTGGTAATATATATATATATATATATATATATATATATTTAAAAAGTGTTTTAAAAATTTCTTTATAAAAAGAGTTTATAGAAAAAAATTCCATGAATAAAATTTTCTGATAATTATCAATTTAATAAAATTCCGGTTTCGTTCCTTTTCGAGGACGAAAAGATTCTAAGGGGGAGGAATGTGATAACCTGAATTTTGGGCGTCTGTTAATTGAAAATTAACAAATGAAGATTTGAAATATAAAATAAAGGTTGAATTATAAATATCTAAATAAATATTTATATTAATAATTTTCCTAACTAAAGTATTAAAGTTTGATAATATTAGTTTAATAATCTTCTTTTATAATTATTTAGTTGGACAAATTTATCTTTTGAAAATTGATAAAAGTGATTTTCCAATCATAATATAATATATAGGTATACATATACATTGAATTGGAAATTATATTTTTATTGATTTTCAAGATTTATTTAAAGTTGAATTTTATATTCAACACTAAAATAGTTTCTATAAGGTATAAAGTAAGATTTGATAAAGATGTGTATATATAAAAATTTCTTTAAAGGTTATACTCAAAATGAGGGTAGTCTATAAAAATATAAGGCTAAAAACCATGTATGCATTAAAATATTATATTGATTTAAGAAATTAATAAATGCATAAGACTTGGGTAAAATAAGATTTAATTAAGAATATTATATAGAAATACATAAACATATTAGGTACACTTTAATTACAAATATAAATAAATTCACTATGCATTTTAACAAATGTAAACACTTATAAGCATTTAATTCTTGCATTCATACATTTGTAAGAAGATAAGCATTTACATTGACAATTGTAAGCTTTGTATCTACAAGTGGCATTTGTTCAATTTCTTTTCTTTAAGAAAATAAAATTAGCATATTAGAAGCAAGGCTAAAAAAAAAGAAACAAAGCTATAAAACAAAGAAGATATGAAACCAGGACAAAAGCAAAACCTGAAGAGAAAAAATAAATGCTGATCAAGTAGAGATTTAATTCAGATTTCAAAATTGCAATTCCAAGCCTCAGCTTTAAGAATCAAGCAGCAATTTCAGATTTTCTTACAGGCTTCTCTGTTCTTCTACTTTGCAAGTGAGTAAACTTAAAACTTAAAACAGTTCAAATTGATGAATGTGGAAATGTTGGATGGAAATTTTGTGATGCATGATTGAATGTATGTATGCATGCTTTCTTAAAATATGAATGCATGTATGAATACGAGTGTTTGATGCTTGAATAATGCCAGTATATCTGCAAGAGCAAAATTGAAAATCAGAAGCAAAATAAAATTAAAAGCATTTCTAGTTTCCTTTCAAAGAAGCTTTCTCTGTTTTTTTTAAACTGTGAAGTAAATCTACCTTGACCTGTTTTAAATATAAATGTATGAAAACTTGGATGTCAGGTGTAATTATTGTTTGCATGATATGAATGGTATGTTTATTTGTATTTATACCTGAAAATAAGGATGAGTATGTACATATACAAACCTGATTGGCTCTGTTCTAGTTGTTCAGTTTTTAAAACTGAAAAAAGGGAAGTTTAAGATCTTCTCCTGAATCTCTTTAGTATTTAGTATATAAACAAAGACTATATGTTGAATCAGGATCAAAATATTAGAAATGGTTTAAAGTTTTTTATAATTCAAGTTTCAGAAAAACAAAAGCAATGCTTCTGATCAGAGCATTAAGAATCAGGCCTCCGATCTTCGTTTAGGTGAGCAAATATTCAAAATTTTATTTGTAAATTGGTTTACATGTGATTATATATTGGGTAATGACTAGGAATTGAGTTCATATGGATGATATTGTGTTGCATGAAGGTATTCAGAGCATGTACCAGTTTTCCAGTTTTAAACTAAAAAAAAAACTTGTTCTTCTTCCCTGATCGTTTTGGACACATGATGTTTATTGGATAACTATTTGAAATAATGCAATACAAATTAAAAAAAAATTAAGTGAGATTATGGAATAAACTTATAGTAACAGACGATTTTTTTTCTCTGTGAATTATATTCTAAGAAAAAAAAATGAAAACAAATATGGACTTAAATTTGAGATTTAATTCCATAATCAGATTTGTATGGGTGAAAGACAAATTTCAATTGAAATTTCGCAAATTTAAAATTTGTATTTTGGGTGAAATCGCGAGTTGCCTAGAATTTGGAATTTGAGCATCTGATGATGGTCTGAGAAAAGTGGATGGTCGGAATCAATATGGAGGGAGGCGAGAAGGTTGACGAACCCAGAAAATTTCTCGACAATACACCGGGGCGTTGGCTAGGCTTCGATCTAGGGCTTAGTGCCTATTTCGATCACCGTTCATTTTTTTGAGGCATATTCGGAGTCCGGAAGAATCAGTAGCTATCGAGGGAAGCGGATTAGTGGCATTGGCATGTGATGGAGTTCTGGTCGTGATCGCGGGAATGCTGGTGAACTTGGGCAGCGATGCGAGGAGGTTTTGGGTTGTTTATCCAGGTTCCAGTGTGGGTCGCATAACTCGATTTTCGATTCCTTGCTTGATCGAGGCTCTGGGTAGTTGTAATCAGGAGAGGAGATCATAGCCGAAGTGTCGGCGTCGTCATCGATGGTCAGGGCGTCGCAATTGAACTGTGCACGTGTACAGGTCCTACCTTGTGTCTTTGTGATTTTGCGTTTGTTTTTACTTCGGGGAAGAAGATGGTTCTGTGCTGGTTTACTTCTGGTTTCGTATGAAAGTAGGAGTATGAAAGGACCGAGAAAGAAGGAAACTCGGGTATCTTTATGATTTTGCATTGTTTCTTCAATGGAATTGGTTTTTAAATTAAACACTCTATATGCTTTACTTCTATTAGAATATCCGATAAAGATACCTTTGTCGGATTTAGGATCAAATTTATCTAAATTATCTTTTGTATTTAAAATAAAGCATTTACTTCCAAAAATTCTGAAATAAGATACCTTAGGTATCTTTGAATAAAGAAGTTAATAAGATGTCTTATCTGTTAAATGTCTAATCAAAATTGTATTTAAAATATAACAGGCGGTAGCAACTGCTTCTGCCCAAAAATTCTTTGGTAAATTACTATCTGTAAGCATAGTTCTCGCAGACTCTCGAATCGTCCTATTTTTACGTTCTATTACTCCGTTTTGTTATGGAGTTCTCGAAAATGAAAAATTGTGAGTTATTCCCTTTTTATTGCAGAATTCCTCAAACTTTTCATTTTCAAACTCACCACCGTGATCACTTCGAATAGTTATAATTCTTTAGAGAAAATTGATTTTGAATTCTTTTTGAAAATGTCTTAAAACATTCAAAAGTATCACTTTTGTGTTTCAAAAATATTGTCCATGTAAATCTAGAATAATCATCTACAATTACAAAGGCATATTTACTATGTTTTATTGATAGAATTTGAGATGGACCAAATAAACCAAGATGAAGTAATTTAAGAGGTTTTGAAGTTGAAATCATATCTTTAAACTTAAAGGAACTTTTTCTAAGTTTTCCTAATTGACAAGCATCACATAAACTATCTACTTTAAAATTCATATTAGGGAGACCTCTTACTAGATTATGTTTTGACGGTCCAGATAAGAGTTTGAAATTCAAATGCCCAAATCTCTTATGCCAAATCCAAGGGTCACTTATATTTGCCAACAGACACAGGTTATCATTTGAAACTTTCATACTAAGAATATAAATATTCTTTTTCCTGACTCCCTCAAATATAATGGTTGAATTATTATCTTCTATATGACACTTATCTTTTTCAAATTTAATTTTATATCCTTTATCACATAGTTGACTTATACTTAAGTAAATTACGTTTCAGATTCTTAACTAGTAAAACATTAGTAATAGTAGGAGTTTCAGAATTACCGACTTTACCGATACCAATCACATATCCTTTTGAATTGTCTCCAAAGTTAACCAGTCCTCCGTCTTTGTATATTATATCATTCAGTATATTTGGATTGCCAATCATGTGTTTAGAACACCCATTATCAAGTATCCATTTGTTCTTTATGATCTGCACAATTTGTCCGTTGTGGATTTATTCCTCAACACCCATAAAGCATGATTCCTGAACATCAAACAATCTTGGTAGACAACTTGAATTTGAATATTGATTATATGCAGACTAAAGAAACAATGATGGTTTGAATACTTCTAAATTAGTATTAACAAATATAGCCATTTTAAAAACTTTTTCAAAAATTAGATTATGAAACTTTGAAAACCTCGCTTTGATACCAATTGAGAGAAATGCGGATTACGGATCTTAAGGCTAGGATTAACACTAGAGGGAGGGTGAATAGTGTTAATAAAGAATTACTAAATCTTTTTGAGTTTATGTTAATTTAGACACCGATGTATGCAATATACAGACACAGATATGATCACAGAAACAAGCACAGATGCAAAAATAAAATAAAAGCAGTAAAGGAAAGAACACACCGGATTTTATACTGGTTTGAAGTTACCCTACATCCAGTCCCGCAACACAAGTACGGATTTCATTTCAAAAGCAATTGTATAATTACACCCTCGGTTTCAAGGCTACGAGGTACACCCTCCAGAATTTCTATCCTCTGGGTAGAGATACTTGATTTCCGGGCCACAAGTTTACCCAATTGATTTACCAAAGCTACAATCACACTTTTTCTCTCTTGATTGATTTCCAAGGCTAAAATCACACCTTTTCTCGCTTAATAGATTACAAATAAGTCTATAACTACGAATAGCAAGAACCTTGTAGAGATAGTGATAAAGAATCAAATTAGAAGTAATCGAGTTTGATTCAATGTTGATTTCGGAAGAGTAATGGTAAGAATATGTATTAAGAAATGTGAAAGAAGAAGAGGAGTGAAAAACCAAAAAATCTGATATAAAATTCGTTGAAACTAACCCCTATTTATAGAAGAACAACAGCCATGTCCATTCATGAAGAGTCATGGCGAATAGACACTTCTTTTGAAATTTAAATTTTGAATTCAACCGACACCATGTCGACATGGTTACCCTAGGCATGTCGACATCCCAAAGCAATTTTTGGTGATTTGATTTTCTTTGAAAATAACCTTTATCTTATATTAAAACTATTTTAAACTTTACAAAATACTTGACTATAGTTAAAATTCATAAGTAAATATAGAGAATAATATATATAGATTTTAAATATAATTTTATATTTAAATCTAAGCATAAAAGTTAAATATATGATTTAAAAAGATAGTTTAAAATCAGGAGTAATTTGACTTTGAAATTAAAGATAATTTTGAGGCTAAAATTATTTAAAATCAGGATAGAGAGTTTTGATGTTTTTAAAAGGAAAGTTTTGAAATCATTTTGAAAACAGGATAATTTTGTAAAATCATTTGAATTAAAATTAGTGGATACAAAACAATGTTCCACTAGATGTTTGTAGGTTCCATCCTACTTAGGGTTCCATCCCTTTAACAGACTCGAAGTGGATTCCATTCCACAAATAAATTGGATTTTAAGATGCCAGTGCTTTTCTACGAGTTTTAACAAAAATTCCTAATAAAAATACTTATGCTTGAAATCTTGAAATCTTGTTAATCTTGATACTCATGAGTCCTCTATCTTGATATCTTGAATCTCTATACTGTACAGTCTTCATTGTTGGTACCTGCATGGTTAAATCCTGCATATACATATATATCTAAACTTATAACGTCAGTATTTATATTTTATAATCTATTCTAAGGTTGTTGTCATCAAAACCATCATCTCACGGACTAACACCATAATCTCTTCTAATTGGAACATTTTCGACATAAAGATTCTTAACTTGACTTTATTATTGATATATTATAATCAATATCTCTCATGAAGTTTGAGTCTGAATACTGCTTCATAAGGAGTACGTTGTTTTTGTAAGTGACTCTCTAGTTTTCCATAAATACATGAGAACCCTTCAAACAACCATTATGATATTTATTTGGATTTGATATTTTCTTTGCGTATCAAATACAAAAACAAATCACGATATCTAGACAATATGTCATGTATGATAGTTCCTATTGCCAACGCATAAGGAATCATTCTTACATGTTCCGTATTAAACATTTTAATAAGGCGTCCTTGCATATCGTTTAGGACATTCCTTATATCTTTTATAATTACTATAAAAGGCATCATTTACAAATCCAACGTCGAGTATTAAAACAACTAAAGCTGATTTTAACACTAATACATCGTTAACAATCAATAATGTGTTGTTTACTTGTGATTCAAAAATATTTATGTACCTTTTAACTTTCCTTCTCATGAGCACATATTTTCTCTGCATATTGATTGACAATCAAACTATTTGATGTTTCTATCAAAACATCTGTTCAATTTCGATGCTTTTCGAACAACACTTTCGTAACTATTCTTGGATCATATCAAAAAACTGACAAACTCAATATTGTTCCCACTGACTTCGAGACATTTTGGTTATTATGTGTAAAATATTTACTTTAAATCATTATTTGGAATATTTTTTTTCAAAATTTACATACCAAAACATAAAGTCATACCATGCGACAATTTTGTGAGTAAAATCCGAAACAACTTAGACAGATCGAATGGTGAATCTATTATTAATTTCAACAATTAGATTTTACAGTATTATTCTTATCATTGTGGCTCACTATATTCCAACAGCATTTGTTTTTCTCTTAAATATACATTTGCAGCTAATGGATCATATCCTTTTAGATACAACTATCAAAATCTTATTTTGAAAATGTACTTGGAATCTATTTTGTATTTGCATATCGTACCATATCATAGAGTCAATGCTCTTAATGGTTTAAATAAACAACCGGTTTTATTTTGGACATTGATAATAAACTCACAGTTTCTTTTTAATGTATAAGAATACTCACTAGATGTTCTAATGTATCTATGTTTAGTTAGGTTCGGTCAACTTCATTTCATCCCTTATAATCAATTTTATCATTGGATTGTATTCAAATTTATTTTATACCAATAATTCATAAAGAAATTCCTTCACTATTAGTTGGTATTTCTTGAAACAACGGTTGTTTCTCAGTGCAACGGAACATGCATTCATAAGCATTTTATGAATTGCCTTATATAAAACTTATTTTGCATTAGTTCATACTATATTTATGTTCACATCATAAAATAGCCATCTAATGATTATCGTTCCTGAAATTCTCTTGGAACAATTCATACAATATCTTTTATGTACAAATATAATGTGTAGTCTTCCAACTCACACAGCCTACCAACTCTTTAGGCTAGGATATGTAGGGGTTTCTTATAAACCCTTATCTCGTATGGTTTTGTAAACTATTATTTGAATGATATTAATTTTAACCTTGTGTAGTAATCTTAAGTACACACCTTATTGAAAGAGTTTAACTCAACTTCACTCATCATTAGTCGTTCTTTGTCTAACAAACTTCTATTACTCCATATTAATATATCATTATATCATAGGGAGGAGTGACCTTTGAGAATGAATCTTTATTCTTGTTAGTACATACCGAACTCTTTCCAGTGTACTCGCATATTCAATCAAATCGAACCATTTCTATCGCATATATTTACTTTTGTTTTATATTCTATGAGCTTATCTCATACTTATACATGCGTGTCAAATACACATGTCCATGTTTGAGATAACTCATCGGTGTATATAATGAAGTATATGGGACCGTTTTAGTGCTACAGACTTATGATTGCATACATCTATATGTATCAATTCGATGAGTTCATCAACTCTTATGACGCCCCTACTAAATAGGGGCATAGCCCTTAATTGTTTGAGATATAATTAACTAGTATCATATGATTCATAATCATATAATAAAGATTATTTCACAAAACTATGGCTTAGTCTATAATTTTAAAATAATTGTAAATAATTTTAGATACTTTAGTATTTTCCAATGCATCACTTTTGTTGTGATAAAAAATACCAAATTAAAGTTTTATTTCATAATGAATATTCATAATATTCACATTGAAATATAACCATGTCTATTTTTTAGTTAACATCAAAGTATAGTCATTATTTCATAAATAACATTCGGTATGCTTTGTGAAAACACATTATACCACAAAGTGAATCAGACAACAGTGATCACACAACATAAGGTAGATTCTTTGTTATCCCACTTTTTTACACAATATACGGAAAAATTATCTATTGTCTAACATAGACCCGGAAATCATTATGTTATTGAGATTTCGTGCATGTCATTTAGATAACATTTTATCTGTTGCTTGATTGTAGTTATAAGAAAATTTGGATTTGGCTCCACAAATATGTTTCTTTCCCTTCAAATATGGTCAAGTTTTATTTTCCCTCTCATATTTTAACTTTTTTCTAGAACACTTTTATTTTGTTTGATTATCGTTATCAAAAAATTTAGATTTGGCTCCATAAACATTTTGACCTCTCTCCAAACTTGGTCAACGTTTTACCTTTTTCCTCCCATATTTTAGTTTTGTTTTTAGACTATACTTATCTGTTGTTTGAACAAGTTGTCAAAAAAAAAATTAGTTTTTGGTCCAGATTATATATTTTGGTTTTCGCTCTTCGTATTTTATACTTTTTTGTTGTTTTTTCAAAGTTGTAGAAAAAATTACCGTTCAGTCCATATTATACTTTGGTTTTCCTCTCAATGTTTTATTTCCCCTCTTCTTATTGTTATTATTTTTCACTTCCTCTCTCCCGCTATTCTCTCTATCTCAAAACCTAATCAAACCCTAATCTCGACGATTCGACAGCGAAACCCTAATCTCTACGACGGTAAGGTTTAACCAATTCTCTTGTCTTTTATTTGTGAAATTATGATGACAATCTGATGATTATTTTTGGTTGTTATCGGTTGTTTTATTTTTGGGAAATTTGGCCATCATGCTTACTGCTATTGTTCTTCTTCTTGTTGGTTAGGCTACTCCTTACTACTTTTGGTTTGTAATGGTTTCAACTCTACTGTCTGTAGTGTCACTTAGAATTGAATACAAAACGGTTTCTACTCAAATATAATAGTTTGATTAGTTTCTATTATATTGTCTGTATTTAACATTAAAATGTGATAAAATTTGTTAATTTTGTTTAGTTGTAGATGGATAATCTCAGTTATAGAATAACAATAAAGTTAGTGCATTTTGTTTAGTTGTATATGGATAAGCAATGGATGCATGCTGATAGATGTTCACACAAATTTGAAAAGAGATTAGCAGCATTTTTTGAGTTTGCATCAGCTAATACTAGGGGTAATAAGAATATACTATGTCCTTGTTTGAAATGTTGCAGCACATATGAGTTCTCCATTTTAGTTATTAGGGACCATGTGTATTTGAATGGCATTGATGAGGGTTATTAGCATTGGAAGTATCATGGAGAACCAAATATAGTTGGGTTGGAGCCTAATATTGGAGAAGAATGTGAAAGTGAAGATAGGGAACTTCATAGTGGTGTGTGTAAGGATGATGCAGATGGGGAAAAATGCGAGGATGAACATATATCAGATGACTCAGTTGAGCTTTTAAAGTATGTGGAGGATGGTGATAAGCCATTGTACTTTGGTTATATGAAGACAACTAAGTTGAATGCTTTGATTCAGATTTCTATAACACCCCTAATTTTTAATAACATGATTTAGATATTTAATTAGAAAATAAAATAATATAAATGTTAGAGTGATAAGGGGACTAAAATTTGAAAATAAACCTAGAGGCCGAGCTTAATTCAATAAATGGGCTCAAGAATGGTTTATAAGCAAATTAGTTTACATAAGAGCTTATTAGGAGATAGCCGCACACAACCCATTACCTTTATATATTCTCGTTTCCACCTATTCACGTTCATTTCTCATTTTCACAAAACATAAAATGCAAACATAAGAGGAGCCGACCATTACTAGGAGAAAAGAGGAGAAACTAAATCTAATGCTAAGAAATTAAAGAAAGGGGAATTAATCTCAATCAAATCTCAAAGTCCATATAATAATCAAGGTGAATAATAATCTATATCATCTCTATTTTGTTTTTGTGATCATTTGTTTTCTGGTTTAAGATTAAATCCATTTTTATGATGACTTGGATGATGATATTCTTGGATCATAACATGTTTGATTTAAACAAGATTGTTTAAATATGATTTTATGCGATTTTAAGGGTAAAACCGATTAAAATTAATTTCGAATGCCATGAGAAAATTTTATGTCATGTAAAACTTGAATTTGGAGTTGGATTTTAATTTTCATAATTTTTCAAGTTATGAGGAATTTATTATGAATTTTCAAAGGAAATATGGTTAATTTGATTTAGAAATTTATTTCGAAAATTATATTGAGAATTTCGGTTTGAAATTTAGGTATGTTAAATAACATACTAAAAGTGAATTTCTATGATTTTAGGGATTTTTCCTAAGTGATTTACTATAAGAATTAAAGTATTTTGAAAGGAGGACCTAAATGATTTAATTGTTTTGCTTAATGGAAGGGCTTATTTGTTAAATTAATCTTGGTTTGAATTCGAAATTATGCGGCGGTTATTTTTGTAAAGAATTTAAAAAGTTGAGTCAACCATTCACATGTTTATAAGTGGGAGTATAGGATCGATTTCCCCCTAGAGGAGGGGGGGAATAGGGTGACACTATGAATTATAAAAATTTATGCGGAAAAATATAAAATATTCGCAACACAGATATAGTCATGTAACAGTAGCACATATAATAGCAGAATAAAAAATGTTAAAAATAGAACACACAACTCTACCCAGCTTCGGAAAAACCTTGCCTACGTGCTGCCCCAAGGTTTCTACTAGAAATTAAGCAGTCAGACACTTACACACGTAAACTCGTGACACCCGCTGTCGACTAACCTTAACTCTATGCTCAAAATCCTGTCACAACTCAACCATTGAGTTGCGAATTCTCAAACTACACCGTAATTCGTCCCCTAGTCACACGATTAGAATTTACAAATGTTTAAAGAAGAAAATACAAATTTAAACAACAGTTTAAAATCAAAACCCTAATTTTAAACAAACTAAAGCCTTCAAATTAAAACAAGACCAGCCTCCTTTTGTTTCCTTTTATTTTGTTCGGCCCGTTTCTTTTGTTTGTGGAAAAAAGTCGGCTTCCTTTATGCTCGTTTGTTTCTCTCTGATAAAATTAAGGCTTTGCAATTTCGAAGTGGCTGCTTCCTGTTGATCGATCGAAATGATTCTCGTGCTTGCTTTGACGATCACTCGTCTTCTGATTTTCATATAGCTCCTTCAAATTAAGTCGAGTTTGGTTGATGCTTGAATTGGTACATGTGTCTCCTTTTCGATGTACATTACTCTCGACTTTGATTCGAGTTCCTAATTGATTTTATGCTCTGTGATATTGCTTGAACTCGAATGGATTTTTAGGGCCAATGATGATTGGGTTTTATAGGATTCTAATTCCTATATTTTCGTTCAAATATACTATTCGAATTCATCTGATAAATTTTGCTTGGCCATATGATTTTGGTTGAATCCTTGAGATTGACCTGACTTGTTCAATTCATTTTTTATGCTTGATTATCACGGCTCGATTCTTGGCTACCACAGCTCTGACTTTGCTGTAACGATGTTGATTTATCTTTGTTCCCTTTGACTTCGGCACTTTATATTGTTAAAATTTGAACTTGTTTGATTTCTTTGATTGACTTGCTACATGACTTTGACTCTGTTCGACTTTGATAAAACTGCTACGTGAATTTCTTTTGTTCGAATTATTCCTATGCAAAATATTTCCTTTTTGACTTCGGCCTTGTCACTGCTTCAACTTGGTTTTTGTTGAGTTTCTTCTTCATGTAGCTTGTCTGGTTCATTGTAATTCACTATCATTTGGATGCATTCACTATATTTGAATGTGAACTGTATTGATGTTACTTTTGGTGCACCACTTCATATGTGCAAGTTGCTTTGACTCTATGCATTTAATTCTTATTTGCTTCGAGATAGTTTCAGTTGCATTGTGTCGGGTTCGGTCATGTTCATTTGGATTTCACTGTGACCTGGTTTGCAGCCTCACTTCCATACTGCTATGTTGTATTGTGTGTCATTTGTGTCTTTGCTGTTTTCATTGTTTGGTTAATACTCTTGGTCTAGTGCAGTGTGTCATGCTGTACATTCGAACTGGACTGGGTTGTGGTTGCCACTGTTGATCTGCATTGTTATCAGTAAACTTCAAGTGCTTTGTTCCATCATTGCTTTTGAGTTTTTGGATTGCTTGCTGTTCTCTGACTTGTAGTCACTTTATCTTGTGTTCATTGTATAGCCTAGTTGACACTTGCAGTTCACTGGTTGGCCTTGGTTTCTTTATAGTTAAAAATGGCTGCTTTCGAGCCTTTGAGTTACATTTGTGGTCTGTTTCACTGGCGCACTAGTCCTCATGTTGAAACTAGTCTAGTTGCATATATGTTACTTGTTGTGTGACATTTGAATGTTGAGGCTACACCATTTACTGCAGAGGCTTTGATTCACTCGAGAATTATTTGCGCTCTGAATTGCACCTGTGTTGAATCTAGCTTATAGCTCGGGTTTGACCTTGTGTAGATATCATGACTTAATATTTATTTTACTTGAGTTGAACCCGGATTTTGATTTGGGTTTTACCTTGTGCTTACCTGTCTCTATAGATTTATCAAGTGTATATCGGTGTGCATGGTCTTGTGGCATGTACAATGATACACTGTGCATGTCAAAAGCTGTTCGTTTATGATGAATTCAAATTTAAATGATGTCGAACAACCCAAATAACCGAGGCAAATAATATTTTCAAAAATCACATTTTATTTTATACTGCAAATTTTTTCTTTTCAATTTTACCGCGTTAGTGTTTATTCTGCATATAGCTCAGATGCTGAATTCAATCTGGAATAGAGTTGAAGATAAAATACGAGTGCATAAGCGATACGTAGTGAGGTGCATACGTAAATGGTAACTGTATGGTGAAAAATTATGATGTATTCAAAATTGTATTGTAATTGAAATTTGTGTCTATATAGCGAGAGCACAAATTTGTACTATTCAAAATTGTAATAAATATTTTTTGAATAAAATATCCGTTTGATTTTAAATTCTGTGTTATTTACTTTATTCAGCAAATATTTATTTAATTATGTGAAAAATAAAATAGTACACTAACAAATACATTTAAATGAATATATATATATATATATATGTTTATTATCATAAAAAAAAATCATGTACTCGCATATTCAACAGGCGGGTTAGTTAGAAAGTATCTGCTTTAATTGGCATTAAATCAGTTTTTACCCTGAAAACTGGGTTCCTCCTCTTTCAAAAGCACCTTTTGACTCATAGATTCCGCCTTCAATCAAGTCGAAACCTACGAGGTCGAAACCCATGAAGCCAAAAGCTGTACACAAGGTATCAACATTGGTACATAGTGGATTGGAGAAAGGCAGAAGGCATGGTGTCGAAACTTAGCTTCCGATGGGAACAAAACCTTTGTTTTGTTTAAAATGCGCCTGCCTGTTTTACTAAATGCTTTCAAAGGTTTCGAAATATATGCTTTCGAAGGGGTCTTTTGAATAGCTTTTGGAAGAGGGTTTCTGCCTTATTGTTAAAGTATAGCTTTCGAATAAATTACTTAGTTTCCAAACTAATGATTTCAAAAGGGGTAGTTTCGACCTAGCTAAAATCCTTCCACCGACCTTATGCCTTTCGAAGGAATTAAAGATATCAATGCTTTCGAAAGGTAGACTTTTTTTGCAAATATGAGCCGCTTCTTAAAAGCTTTCGAAAGAGTTCACGGGTTTCGAAGGCAATGGATTCGAAAGGGGTTTTTGATACTATCCCTTAATGTTTTGTTTTGAAGCTTTCGAATGGATTGTTCCAAAGCAATCGACTTTTTCCTAAACAATTTTATTTAAAGATCAATGGTTTTGAAAGTGGTACTTTCGTATGTATTCACTTTGACCCAAAAGATGTTTTAAGAAAAAACCAAATGGTTTCAAATGGGGTACTTTCAAATGGTTTCAAAGCTAAGTTTATATAGTTGAATGGTAATACTTTAATACATTTGAAAGGTTTCGAAAGAAAGGTTTTAAAGTGTTTTGAAAGGCAGGTTCCTAGAGTTTTGAAAAGAAAATTTAAATGCTTTTGAAAGGAAGTTTTCCAATGGTGTCGAAAGTAAAGATTAAAGGTTTTGAAAGCCTTAACATTCAAAACAAAGAACCCAATCTTAATTTCTAAAGGAAAAACATGACATAATAAAAGAGTTTTGAAATGATTTTAAGTATAGAGTTTTGAAGATGTTTCCTGAATTAATAGGATAAAGGGATTAATCAATTTTTATATAAAATGATTTCAAGGATACTAAACCATAGGTGTTGGTATTATTATGTTATTATGTTTACTTCTTCATATATATATATATATATGTGTGTGTGTGTGTGTGTGTGTGTGTGTGTATTCAAATTGTAATGGACCCATAACAGTATTTTGGGAGGAAAAGGTAGAATAACCAGCTAGGTTGACCCAGTAGTGAATATAATTTGAATTAACTCCTAAATGAGTAGAATTGCATCTAGGAGGTCAGATAGACCAGAATGTAGGATGCCTAAATATTGAAGTTGTCAGATAGACAGGTTCATAGTAAACCCATGAAAACTATGTTTAGGTAAAGTTATTAGCAGGTGCCAATAGGTTCATAGTAAGCCCATGAAAACTATGATTAGATTGAGTTATTGGCCGGGGCCAATATGTTTGTAGTGAACCTACGAATACTATATCGGGATAAAGTTATTGACAGATGTCAATAGGTTCTTAGTCAACCAATGGAAACTAGGATAAGCGGGAAGTTATTGGAGATGCCAATAGGTTTAGGGCGAACCCATGAAACAATAAAAATATTGGCATGGGTCAATAGGTTCCTAGTGATCCTATGAAAACTATGAAATTGGACAGGTAGTACATATGTATTAAACAGGTTAATAGTCAGCCCTTGAAAACTATTAGGTCAATAGTGACCCTAGAAACTATAAATAAGACAGTTAGTCAAAATGAAAGGGGATGAGAAATCTAGAATTGATTTACTTGTTTGTGTATCATCATATTATTTTGAACTATTATGTTTTAACCATTGTGGAAGCAGAAGCATAATGTATGGTTTTATAAAGTTTTAGGATACTAGTGGGGGAAAACCCAATCTGCTAAGAAGCGTAGTTTCACTAGATATATAAATGGTTTGATATGGTGGATTTTTATTCATACCAGGCTTTAAAACCAATTCGAAGTTTATGTTTTCCTCTTAAACTCTCGGGTACTCAATTGATTTTGAGTAGTCCGAGAGCTGAGGTTTTCAGATACCTCTTTAGATGAATAAGCTTCCAGAGATATGAAAGAGGCATGATAGCTATTTAAAGTTCTTTTTTATTTTAATTCCGTTATGTTTTGTTATAAATGCAAATATGTTTAATTGCCTCGTCATATACTCTATCATCCAGGGGGCATCTTCTTATGTCCTCTTGGCGTATGTTGCAATAATTATATTCTCTCTAAACGTGGTTCTCGTATTGGGATTATGCAATGAATTTGAAATGCTTTGAAATGGAAGGAGGAAGTTGTTTGTTGATTTTAATTTTTTTTTTTCCATATCCATGCATTTCTGTTATATCGATTATTTAACTTTACCGTATTTGGTCATCGAGGATTAATAACTATGAATAACTGCATCATTCGTAGCCGTTGGTTTTGGGCCTCCAAGTGGGGGATGTTACATTTTCAATCTGAAAGCAAGGCATAACATGACTGATATCTGTTTTACAAAAATGTTATTATTGATTGGGGGTTTGCTTCAAGAAGATAATTTTGTTCTACACTCCTTGTATGAAGCTAGAAAGAATCTTAATGCATTAGGAATGCAATATGAAAAAAATTCATGCTTGTCCTAATGACTGCATGTTGTATAGAGGGCAATATGCAGCTGATGTTCACTGTCAAATTTATCACGTTTCATGTTGGTAATTGGGGATGGATGAAAAAGAATTAACAGGTGTTCATGCTAAGGTTTTATGGTACTTTCCACTAATTCCAAGGTTGAAATGAATGTACCAGTCGGCAAATAAATCAAAGAATCTTACATGGCATGACCATGGAAGGAAGAAAGATGGAATGATGCGACATCTAGTTGATTCCCTAACTAGGGATTTAATAGACAAAAAATGGCCCGAACTTGGTAGTGGGCCTAGGAATCTTAGACTAGAACTATCTCCGATGGATTTAATCCCTTCAGCTTCCAAAGTAGAGAGTATTCTTGTTGGCCTGTTTTGCTTGTCATGTATAATCTTCCTTCATGGCTATGTATGAAGAGGAAGTTTATGATGTTGACGTTATTAATATATATATATATATATTGTTTGTACCAAAAATGGGCACAACACTCTTTAGAAGTATTTGAAAAGATAAAAATGAAGAATAGAAATGTAAAATGAGGATTATCTAACAAACACTTCAAAAATTGATAATGAAAACGCACAACTTATTGCCCATGTCCACTATGAAGTTTGATGACTTTATTGATATTCACTTGCTGATTACAACCGATATCAATGGATTACAGCGGATTAAAGTGTTGAAATTCGAGCACAACACCAGCTATGGAGTGCAAAGTTGAATTCGGTTGAGTCTGGACGTCAGAGATCCAAAAAGATCCTTTTTCTGTAGGCGCCAGGGCTCAATTTATAGGCATATGATGCAAATATCTCGCTCAGATCTCGGGAGACTTTTTCTGGCACATGGGTGGGCCCACGCGATCGATCCCACAAAGTTTCGGCTCGATCCGTAATCGATACGAACGAATTTTGTATCGATTAGGATTTTACCCAATCAAGTCAAAACTCGACATGAACCTTCCTTAGGTCGTATGTAAGCTCTTGTGAAAATTTCAAAGCATTTGGACTTGTGGATGGCAAGTTATGATCGATGCAAACTTGGGCTTCATATGGGCTGCTCTATTTGAATCGATGCCTTTGCATCGATTACTTCGAATCGATATTGGGCATGTGCATATGGGATTACGTGGCGCATGATTTTTGGATCGATTCACTCTTGATGCTGGGTTGATCGAGTCGTCCCAATATTTTCGTCTAGTTCGTATCGATGGCGCTGCCTCATTTGCATCGACAGAGGATGCACAGTTCGTATCTATGAATGTTCCTCAGTTCGCATCGATCGCATAGCCTGTTGTTCGCATCGAACAGAACTAGCTCTGTTCGTATCGACTACCGTTGATTGGTTCGCCTTGATCAAAAGGTTGACATTCGCATCGATCTATAATGTGTCCTCGTGACGATCAATGGCTGATCCATACGAAGTATGTGGATAGATTGATCGATTCGAAATGAATGATACGACAGATACGAAGTGACAATCCTTCCATGGATACAAACTAGTTGATGATGGATACGAAGTACATTCACTTGGACCGATACAAACATGCGGAATAGAAGATAACCACCTTTGGATGGACATGAAGTGGACTTCTGCGTTGTAGCCGATGGATGCGAAGTAGGCAATAGCCGATCGATACGAAGTGCACTCGTATGATGATGGATTCGAATAATATCAATTCGAACCAAGGATTAATGATTGATACGAAGTGAGGCTATTTCCTTTGATTTGCATCGATCGCATCTTGAGCATGCGAACTCTGATTGACTTGAAACTTGGAACGTTGGCTTTCATAGCTTCGCTTGTCATGTCTTGTTAATTTTAGCTTGATCCGGACTCGAAAAAAATTCATCGACATCCATAGTTAACCTATGCTTACTCGACATTTGGGATGAGTGATCCTTGGTTTTCAGCCAATTCCTTGGTATCACGGCCTTCCTAAAAGGCAGGATAACATATATATTGATTGGAAATTGGTTTATATTGATGTTTATGTGAAATTCTACATTATGAGAATTTTTAGTTAATGTTAAGCAATACAAAGCGGTATAGGATGTTTGGTTATACTTTTCTAATTACTCTATTGATATCGTACAAAATATTCTATTTGTATTATGTTTTAATTCTGTATAATAAGGATGTTGAATAATCAAATTACTAATACTGGATGGTATGGGATGCTCGGTAATTTTTTTGATTATTCTATTGACTCGTATTATAAAATAATTATTGTTTAGTGAGTGTAGTTTACTAGTTATTAGTAAAAGTTCGAGTGATATTGAGTGCTATAGGACGCTTAAGTAATACTTGTTCGGTTGCTGTAGGTGAGTGGATGTCACTTATATTCTGAAGTTGGGTTAGGAATTTGTGATATGTTATAGAGGTAATTCTTCTATAGAGATTAGTAGTCGAGAGTCTATTACTCTCCAAGGGCTACAAGTTGGAGTTATGTTGGGATTTATATATTCACCCTCTAAGGACTAACTAGTCAAGTATCATTATCTACTCTTAGGGCTAGTAGTCGAGGATTTGTTATATTGAGGTGATCACATTAGGACTTTTAAAGTCGAGAGTATTATTAGAAATCAACGTCATAGGTTCGCACCACTATGGAGAGCACTTGATTGGGACCCTCCAGATAGGCTAGTATCCATCTTAGCGGTTCTGATTGCGGGGTCACACCTAGATCCGTGATGGCACTTGGTTGAGTTTATAAGTTGGGAGTTATTACTCTCATTAGAGCTATTGCCCATATGTCACCTAAGAATCGACGGTCCATTACTAAGGGCAAATAGGAGTCATGACCAATGCACAACATAGTATTGCTGCGTGTTTATGGAATACGATGGATATAAGTGTCACGATTAGGGGAGTTACCGAGGGACCGTAGGAAATGAGCTGCGGTCATTAGCATTTCCTGAAGCAATGCTGCAGTACGTCAGTCTCCTATCTAGATAACATAGGTAGATTCATTATATATGAGACATTTGATATTATCACCTCACTAGAGACATGATTGTTTGAGATTAAAGACTAGTTATGTGTACATCTATCATTTGAGATAGTCTATAAGATAACAACGTGCTGTCTATCTATGACATTGGATACTTGTTGTGTGCCTGTCTGTCATTTTCTCATAAGAGCCTATAGCTGAGAGATCTTTTTATATGATTTGATGTTTCTTTCTTCTTGGACCATTCTGCCGAGAGTTTTGCCTCTCTAAGGATTTTTGGTCAAGATAAATGGTTTTGTACATTGAGTATTTGACTGACTTTGATATTTGTTGAGTTATGTTTCTTAATATCTCCAAAGGCATAACTGAAAGTGTTAGGGGTATCCTTAGGGGGAAATTATGTAATTTGTTACATATATCCAACTCATTGACCAATCTTGTTTGAAATAAAAGTGTTTTATTTCTCTTATATACTTGATATAATGTGGTTATATTAACTAATTAATTTAATTAAATGTATAGTTAATAGAAAATCCATAAATCATATGTTTTGTGATAGTAGTTAAAAAGTGTTCAAACCATGAGTACTTTATGACAATGAAACAAATATATTATTTTAAATGTTCCTAATCAAGATGCATCGAGACTGAATATCGATGTATCTATTGAGACTAGAGTATGTAACGCTCTCTAAATATAGGGCAGTTTATTACTCATGACTGTTGGGGGCACCTAGGAGTTACGTACTATACGACTCACTCGAAGTTTTCTGTTGGTTAATATAACTAAGGTCAAACAGAAAATACCGACGTGACTATTTTACACAGCGACTTGATAATATTGTGAACCTTCAATATGAAAGCTCTGCTTTGATTATAGTCAAATCATGGCATAGAATCTATCAAGTGACTATAGTAGGGTCAAGTGGAAGTATTGGAAGTTAAGCAATATTCAAGAGAGGATTCGTCTCCTTAGTTATATGAGGTTAGTATCACGGTCAACTAAAGTCAACCCAAATCTAAAATCTCTGGCAAGAGTAGTTTGGTGGATAGTAATTGTTACTATTGAACTATGGACTTTGTGTTTGGATTATAGAGTTGAATGTGGATGCTGTTGGAATTTTGACCATTACCAAATTTAGCAAGTCCAAAGTGATATGGTTTTGATAAAGAGAACTGGTAAAAATAATTCACAACTGGGATGCTTATTAAATTAAAATAAGATTTTTCAAAAATGAGTAAACGATAAATTTGGCCATAATATCACACCATATTCCAAGTGAAGTGTGAACGTTAACGTTTGAATAGTTCGACGTTAATCGCTGACCGAATTTACACCCAAAAGTCACACAACTGAAACGATGAATTCTCTTTGACCAAATAATTTAATTAGTTTGTAATTATTATAAATTAATTAAAAAAATTAATATTTATAAAATATTAATTATGAATTTTGAATATGATTAGAGATATAAAATTGTTGCATATATTTATAAAAGTTATGAGTTTATTGATCGATATGAGATATCGATAATAAAATATGTTAAATATGATCGTAAATATTTAATTTAGGTTAAATGGCCTCACAACCCATGAGATTTGGAGATGATAGGCATTGGTTTGGAGAAAGATAAGAAGTGGCTACAATATGTGTGATTAGGTTTTGAGATGTGTAGTTAAGTCATTGTTTGCTCTCCTGTCCTATCCATATAAAAGCCAATCTCAAAACCCTAACTACAAGCTAATTCATTTTTGAGCCACCACTTTCTTCTTCCTCTTCCTTGTCTTAATAGCAGTAATTTTCTTCTAAAATTATCCCTAAAATTCTCAAATCCAATTAAAAACTAAATTTATTAATTCATGGTAGAAGATCTCCATTCCCGGCTTAACAACTTGATGGATTGTGAATTATTCTTATAAGAGAAATTATTGTTCAATATGGACTCAAAGACTTCATTAGGTGGTGTAATTTTATTTATTATCATTTTTTTGATTTTAATTTTATAATATAAAAGTGGATTTACATCCAAATCCCCTGTTTGTATTCAGATATGTTTATTGCTTAGATTCCATGAGACTTTTAAATAATTTATTGGTTATAATTATTTAATTAAAAATAAAATTTCAGTGAGAAAATTTCAGAAATTTTCCTAAGCCCAAATTACGTCTCAGATATTTTTATAAAATTTTTTAGAATTTTTTAACCTGATTTCCTATTTTTAAGAATTAATTTGATTATGGGCTATTATCAATTATTTAATAATAAATATTATTTTAATTGTAAAATTTTCCATAAATTAATCTTAAGCCCAAAATGTGTTTTTAGATTTTCCAAAATTTTAAAAACTTGTATTATCATCGTATGATTATTTTACATTAATTTGTTATGGCAGAAACTATTTTATTCAACAAATTATATATATAGACACACACATCTTTACTATTAATAATAATAATTCATTGGACTACAATCAATCGTGTCTTTTCGTACTTCCTAAAATACCCTTTTCATCTCCGCTAATACGTTACGTGTTTCATTTATTCTGCTTCATTTCATACGAGCCTAAAAACCCTAATCACCCCAAAATAAATGATCCACGCCAACCATCCACCATCGTGACCGATAACCAAAGTGATACCGGACGTTACACTCACTCCATCGGTTTTCAGTTTACAATCGAACGATTTGTAAACTAGGGTTAGCTTACTGTGTTGTGAAGATTCCTACCTTTTCCCATCACCTGGGTTGATGCTTCAGCGCCATACTTCGAGCTTAATAGAGGTAATGCTAGCTTTAAAATTTTTTGCTATTATGCAATGTAATGTTAGCTTTCTCTGATGTTTCCTGAAGCTCACTTCCCAGATTTATAGACTAGGGACTAACTGATATCAAACTTAGATATATTTTTTAATTATGCCTAAATTTGTTGATGTCTTTTGCATTTTTAGGTTCCCTTTTCGAGTTCAATTTAGGTTTTATTGTTATTAAAACTATGTCCTCCGAGCAAAAGAAATTAGTCTATAGATAGCGAGTGGTTCATGTTAGGCATATGGATTATTGCAAAGATAATAAGTGTGGGTATCTGCTATGTGATTTTATTATACGATTTATTCATGTTATTTCCTTCTGTTGAGGCATTGATTATGTATAAAAAGCATTACTACAACTAGCATATTTATATGGCAATGGATATTCCGATAAAAACATGAATGGTTATATTATTCATGTCATAGCTTAATTTGATTTACATAAGTAGTTTTTGCAAAGATAACAAGTTTGGGTTTGTATTACATATGTAGTTCTAGGAATGGTTGCATCAGCTGTGTATGTCAACATGTTCGACGAGTTGTGTTTTTGTCGTCAAAAATCAATTCCCTTCTATATCCACGATGTTTATCAGTTAATTTTGTTTCATTTCATTTTGTATGATGCAAGTGCACTAATCAGAAAAGCAAAGATGTACCAAGACTTCATGAAGAGTATTCCAATCCCAAATATGAGAGGCTCTTCGGTCCTATTTACATCATGGAAAGAGTTAGGCTCATCCCTAAAGATCTTATGTAACCAACCACTTCACTATTTGACCAACACTTTACTATCCCTATGGGATCTAGCCCACGTCAAAAGTGAGAGTGAAAATAAACTATCAGATTCGATCATACACCCGATTAAGGCAGTGGCTATCATTTGGCCCAATAAAGATGTTCATATGCTCACTTTTTTATCTTTAATTAGCAAAGTTGTGAGCTTCAGATCCTATGTATGAAGCCTACATTGATCATGTTCTTCCTTCTTGGTAAGCATGTTAACATTTTTCTGTAAAAGGTAAAATTTTATGCAAGTCAGTTTTCTCAGGTGTGTTGAAATCTCATGCCAAATGTTGTTTCATTCTTTGTTGTTTTTTTCCCTCAGTAAAAGAATTGTGATTAAATTTACAAACCATCGTCCCTTTTATAGTTTTGTAGTTAAAAGAACTGTATAATTAGATATTTTATAGCAACTCTATGAATAATACTTATGATTTGAATTGTTCGTTTAACTCATAAGGTAACTCTGTATTTCTATTATAAGTTCAAATTATTACTTTGTATATTTTTAGTTCTTCCCACTACACTGGACACAACTTTTACTTGCTAATTGTCCGCAACGCTTTGGAAATGACCTTTGCTTGCTAATTGTCTATCATATAGCCATGCAATAAGTATCACCAATTGGATGAGAAACATTGCACTTTCAAAATATGAAGGTAGACAAAGATGCTAATATTATTTTAAAAAAATAGCGTAAATGTAAATGTATTTGGTGTATTTTAGAAGCAGCACTTCCCAACTATCTAAAAATACAGGGAAAATATTGGAGTTTGATCCTTCTGGTGAACTTCTAAAATATCCACATTACAACAATAGTAGTAATCATGTAGTATTTCTTTCTATATTTTTAAAATCAAAACATTATGGTAAGTACTAAATCACTTAAAAATACGGACAGTCAAAGATGAAACTTAGTAACTAATTTTTACTTCGATATTTTTGTTACGTCAAAATCAAATAGGTATGCTAGAATAAAACATGGTTAAAAGCCAAAAAATTGTCCAAATTTTTACATAACAATTTGAAGTTGAAAATTAAATATTGAATTCACTTTAGTTGTTGTCCAAGTTGATGGCTAAAAGCATCTTTTGTTAAAAAAAATTATTTTGCAGGTTGGGCCTAATATTGTCAACCAGCTTTGAGTATTCATTTTAACAATATAGAAAGTAATAGAAAGATTAATTACAGCAAAGAAGTTTTTGGCAAGAAAGAAAAATTGATTAAAATTTGGGCCAGTAATAGTAAATATACATCAAGTAAGCTATAATGAAGGGGATAAAACGACGTGCTCAAGGAAAATGATAGTACAAATATTATGGTATGCAAAGTCTAAATATTCAAGTGTCTAAAGGCAAGTCCGTATGGATGTGCGTATATACTCGTGCATATATTAGTATTTTGTTTTTACATATTATACAAGCACATATTTAGACAAATTATAGTACACACAAAATGAGATGTGTCTGTTACAATGTACATCCCAACATCTATATACGAGCACATTACATCCTTCATGGATTATGATGTTACACATGCGCGCGCGCGCACACACACACACACAAAACAAACTAATACATTACAACCTAGTTCTTAGAATGTGCTAGAGGATGAGAAGGATGATGATAAGCCAAGTTTTCGACCAACTTTAGTAAAGAATTTGTTCGTATAAGTGGACATTTTATCCAATTTCTTACTAAAGGATCTTTTAAGAATCCGTTAATTTTCCACTATGATATTTTGATTTTTTAGAAGTGTTTCGTTGGAAGGATTGTTAGTATTGGCAGGATATTCAATACTTTCCAAGGAGGTATCTTCATTTTCTTCTTCAATTTCCATTTCCTCCCTTTCTTCTTCTTATTTCTTATTTTCTTCCTCCATATCTTCATGTGCCAATCTTTCATCCTTTTCGGCAAGAGATTCATATTGTTGAAATATGAAAGGAATTTTCATGAGAGAAATATTGGCATGATTAAACACTTTTCTTGAAACAAATTCTTTCCTTTGTAATCAACTTCAAAATAATTAAAAATCCGAGTGAAATAGATTTCATGATACAAAGTTATCTCACCCATTTCCAAATTCTTAGGACGAAGTTCATCCATAATCACTTGTTCCCAATTAATGCCATAGTGACCAAAAATAGTAAAAAGAGCTTTACAAACTTTTAAAGTTGGGCTATTGAAATTTTCCGGTCTAGGAGTAATAGTATGTTGCAAAAGAAGATTGACAATACGTGCTTTCGGACGAAAGTTACGATTTTTAAATTCAAAGTTGTCATCTCCTTCAAAAATGTGATGAAATATCTCACTCTCATGTTCATCAATATTAAAAGTAGAAAGATCCATTCTCGAATTCTTACAATTGAGAATGTTGTCCAAAATTTCACGTTTTAAAACAATTTTAGTGCCTTTAACACTACTCCAAATTTCATTTTCATTTCCTTCATAAAAATCGCGATTCAAATTCGCATAAAACATTTTAACAAGATTTGGGTAACAAACAAAATTATTTTCAGAATTGTCAAAAAGACTAGGAATATGATTCTCTTCAAGAAGCGTATTGATTTCATATGTAGAGAAATCGCTAAAGATAGCAAACTTTCCCATATGAACCTTTTTGTAATTAGCATAGCTTATATAAGCCTTGATTGCTCCCTGATCATTATAGAGATACTCTTTAATGGTTTTAGGCAGCATCATTGTGGATGGAGTTCTTGAAGAAGCCATTTTTGAAGAGCGTAGAAGGTCTGAAAGAGTGAAAGAGAGTTTGAATTTTTAAATGAAAGTGAAAAGTTATGGTAAGATAACGGAAATAAATAGATATTCAATAGTCATGTTCTCTGGTCAAGAGGTACCTTTTCAGAACAATGGATTTGGTGAAAAGATGGAGGGAAGTTCAAAGATTTGAATTCAAATTTGAATTTCAAATTTTTGACAAGGATGTCAACATCATGGGTAGGACCATGTCGACATGGGTCAGAGAATTCATGCGACTTGTCTTTTCTTATATACTTTAATATATATATATATATTAGTTTTAATGTCTATATATTTTCTGGAGTAATTATTAAATATAATATTACTCTTTTAATAAAAAATATTATAATATTAAAAATAAAAATAAAAATAAAAAAATTAAAATTCAAACAACACATAATTTCAAAAACAATCAAACAATTTTAAGCAAAACAATTTCAACCAATATATTGTAAACGTGTACCTTTTTCTAGATTTGTATCTCCAAGGTCATCGGAATCATGAATGTTGAATCACTAGTTTTGATTCATGACAAAGAAAGTTAGAAGAAAAAGAGAATTCATAACAAAAAGAAACAACAAACGGACTATGGCTACATCAAGACTTTCAATCTATGCTTTCACTGTCTAGTATGTGTGATTGATTCTTAGAAATTTGTTAAAATCTATCCTCAAGTAGTCCGCACTTCATATTTCACATAAAAATCAAAATAGAAGCATACTATGTAAAAATGTCACAGCCAGTCGACTGGCCATAACCATTCAGTCGACTGACTGTGTACATATACATATTCACTGTTTATTTTTTTAAAACTTTTGCATAGTCAGTCGAATGACCATGAACGACCAGTTGACTGACCTGAGACCAACTGCCATATTTTCAAAAGGACATCTTCTTCTCCGAAAGGATGCAACCCTTCTCTGAACTGAAATAGGTGCTTCTCTTCATCAGAACCCTTCACCAATGGTAGTAACTCTTCAACTATTATATGTAGATACTCCCAAACACTTCATATTCACTGAATTTCATTCTAACTCTCTACTATTCTTCTTGTGCTTTAATATTTGCATTCATACAGCGAACAAACGTTTTTACTGCTTTGAATCTACAAACAAACTTTCATAATCTTTGATTCTTAACATTTCCTTCTCTTCATATCTTCACATACACTTCATATACTTGAGGATTTAATTATAAGAGGTTTGTACTATCAGTGACAAATCGGTGTTATCAAGAACACACAGTGTCAGATATTATTTTGTATTAGTGAAGTCCTCTTCTGCTGCTGAGGCGAAAATTCTATTCAGTTACTCAGGTGTCCGTTCTGCTGCTCAGACTGTATATACCTATTTCTTCGGATTAAGTGAGGGTTATTGTAGTTGAAATTCCATAAGGAGTCTGGTACTGGACATAGAACGGGAAGTTCGAAGTAGTATAAAATTCCTGGTGTGCTTATTCTATTTTATTATTTCCATTTACTTTGCTATTATCATCTGTTTCCACATTTAGATTTAAGTATATTCCATATTACACGATCCTACACACTTTCATTTGGTATCAGAGCAAGGTAACTTATAACCGTTACACAGTTATCTGATATCTTGCTAATATGGAAAACAACACCAACTCTACCACTAACACTGTCACTGGTTTTATTGAAGGTCAATCTATTGCACGACCTCTATTTTTCAATGGTCTGAACTATAATTATTGGGCAACTCGTATGAGAATCTATATGCAATCAAATAGCTTTGAATCATGGAATATTACACAAAATGAATACACTCTTCCTACTGGAGAATACTCCACTTGGTCAAACACACCAAAATTAGATGCTACTGCTAATGCTAAAGCTATAAACATGCTATTCTGTGCACTAGATAGAAATGAATTTAATTGTGTTAGCATGTGTCAAACTGCTTGTGAAATATGGAGAACGCTGAAAATCACTCATGAAGGAACTAACAAGGTCAAACAAAGCAAAATCTCCATGCTCAAAAATCAGTTTCAAAGCTTTAGAATGAAACAAGGTGAATCCATAAATGATATGTACTCTAGATTTCAAGATATCTATCATTCATTATTAGGATTAGAAGAAAAGTACACTGATTTTGATATTGTATCAAAAATCTTAAACTCTTTAATGATGAATGGGAAAGAAAAGTCTTGGCTATTGAAGAAGCTAACGACCTCTCCACCATAAAACCTGAAGAGTTAATAGGAAATCTAATGTCCTATGAAGTGAATTTGCAGGCAAAACAAGTGCAAGCACAAGACAAAAAGAACATAGCTTTCCATGATGAAGAAGAAAAAGATGAAGATTCGGATGAAGAAGATCTAGCATTTATTGCCAAAAATTTCAAAAAGTTCTTGAAGTTCAGGAAAAATAACAGAAATATTGGAAAAAGAAATTTTCCAAATAAACCATCATCTTCAATTCTAGAATGCTTTAATTGCCATAAGAAAGGTCATATCCAGAAAGGATGTCCAGAATTAAAGAAAAAATACCTCAATAATGGAAGAAAAGATAAGAAAAAGAAAGCATTCTCCGTAACATTGGATGATTCAGATACTTCTTCATCGGATAACAGTAGTGAAACTGAAAATGAGCAAGCTAATGTCTGTTTCATGGCTACTGAAAACGAGGTTAGTGATTTTACTTTTGATGATGTGATTGAGATAAATTCAGAGCTAGTTGATACTCTGAAAAATCTCAAAAGAAAATATAAGGAGACTCATGAATATCAGAACAAAGCAGAATTCGAAAGAGATATGCTTAAAGATGAGAAGAAAATACTAGAGGAAGAACTTGAAAAATTACAAGAATCATTTTCTAATATCAATTCGCAACTCACTCTCTCGAGTCATGAAATTGAAACTCAAAAAGAGAAGAATGATTCTCTTGTTTCTGAAAATCATGAACTCAAAACTAAGGTAAAATTGATAGAGTTGGATAATAGTAGTCTCAAAGCTAATTTAGAAAGCATCACCAAAAATGTTTCAAATTTTAATAAAGGAAGAAAAACTTTATCTAAAATTATTTATAACTCTCAATCTTTTTCAAGTAGAAAAGGATTAGGATATGTTAAGAAAACAACAAATTCACCTAGAAAGAAAATTAGGAGAAATATTAATCCTGCTATTGAACAGATAAAAAGGAACTGTAACCCAAAAAGTATAAAAATCTGGGTTCCTAAAACAAACAACAGTTTGATCAGGAAGAAATATATAAACACCTTTTTTGAAACTGTTCATAAAAATAAAGATTACATTTTTAAATGGGATACTAAGCCCTCTTGGGTTTGGTTTCCTAAAATTTAACTCTTAGAACCCTATTGAAAAAGTGGGTGCCAATATTATCTCATATTTTTTATAGGTCCCACTCATGAAAAGGGGAAAATGGATACTCGACAGTGGTTGCTGAAAACATATGACAGGAGACAAATATATGCTATCAAATATTACTTACTCAGATGGAGGCCCCGTCACATTTGGAGACAACTCCAAAGGCTATATCATCGACAAAGGTGATGTGAGCAATAACGGTATTTCAAATTTACCTCTTATTTCAAATGTTCTACTTGTCAAAAATTTAAAACATAATTTACTAAGTATCAGCCAATTGTGTGACAAAGGATTCAGAATCACCTTTTATGAAAACAAATGTAGTATTTTTGATCAAAATCAAAATCTTATCTTTGAAGGAAATAGAGACAGAAATATCTATGTTCTGAATATGAAAATAAATCATAATTCAGATATGTGTTTAATAACCAAAGAAAATGATCCTTCGTTATGGCACAAACGATTCTGTTATATTAACTTCAAAACTATAAACAAGCTCTCTAAAAATGATTTAGTGAAAGGTCTACCAAAAATGAATTTTAAAATTGATCATCTTTGTGATGCATGTCAATTAGGAAAGTTAACTAAGTCATCTTTTAAATCTAAAAAGGTCATTTCAACTTTACAACCACTTGAATTACTACATATGGATTTATTTGGACCAACACAAGTACAATCCATTAATCATAGTAGATATGTATTTGTAATTGTTGATGATTTTTTTAGATATACTTGGACTATTTTTATGAAAAATAAAAGTGATACCTTTGATAATTTCAAAACGTTTGTCAAAAGAATTCAAAATTTTAAAGGTTTGAAAATCAAAAACATAAGAAGTAATCGTGGAGGTGAATTTAAAAACGAAGCCTTTGAACATTTCTGTAAGAAAAAGGGAATATTCCATAATTTTTCGTTTCCTAAAACTCCACAAAAAAATGGAGTTGTAGATTGTAAAAATAGAACCTTACAAGAATGTGCAAGGACTTTGTTAAATGGAAGTACATTACAAAACATTTCTGGGCTGCATCAGTTGCAACAGCTTGTTATTTTTTGAATCGTATTTCTATTAGACCACTAACTAAGAATACTCCTTATGAACTTCTTAATGGACGAAAATCAAATATTTCTTATTTTAAAGTTTTTGGTTCAAAATGTTTTGTTTTAAACACAAAAGATCAGCTTGGTAAATTCAATCCAAAATCCGATGAAGGTATCTTTTTAGGATATTCGGATCGAAGCAAAGATTTTCGAATTTATAATAAAAGAACAAATATCATCGAAGAAACACTTCATGTATCTTTCGATGAAAATTTTAAAAAAATCCCAAGTATAAGAGATGATGAAGAATTCCCTGATAATATCACAAACACAGAAACTTCAATCCTTGAAAATAATGAAAACATTGTTCACAATAACAATGAATTAAGATCTCCACATAGAATATTAAGAGATCATCCTTCTGTTAATGTTATTGGAGAGCTCAATTCATCTGTTAGAACAAGAAGTCAATTAAATCAAATGGGTCATGTAGCTTTTCTTTCTAATATTGAACCTAAAAATATTAAAGAAGCATCTACCGATGAAAATTGGTTAATCGCTATGCAAGAAGAGCTAAACCAATTCGATAGAAATGATGTTTGGGATTTAGTTCCACAGCCTAGTGATCAATCAGTTATTGGTACAAAATGGGTTTTCAAAAATAAAGCAGATGAGCAAGGAAATAAAGCTAGATTAGTTGCTCAAGGATATAATCAAGAAGAAGGAATTGACTATGAAGAAACGTTTGCTCCAGTCGCTATAGACTAGAAGCAATACGAATCTTACTAGCATTTGCATGTTTTCATAACTTTAAATTATATCAAATGGATGTCAAAAGTGCTTTCTTAAATGGTTTTATAAAAGAAAATGTTTATGTTGAACAACCTCCGTTATTCATACAGGAACAATTTCCTAAACATGTCTATAAGCTTAAAAAGGCTTTATATGGTTTGAAACAAGCACCCGTGCTTGGTACGATCGTCTTAAAAGATATTTAATAGATTATGGTTTTGAAATTGGAAAGGTTGATCAAACTCTTTTTATTAAAAGAAATAAACAGGATATTTAATCGTTCAGATATATGTTGATGATATTATTTGTGGATCTACAAATGAAAGACGTTGTCAAGATTTTTCTAAAATAATAACTAAAGAATTTGAAATGTCACATATGGGTGAGTTAAATTATTTTCTTGGCTTACAAATAAAACAACTAGAAAATGGTATTTTTATTAATCAAGAAAAGTATTGTAACAATCTAATTAAACGCTTTGGTATGGAAAATACTTCTACCAAACCAACTCCTATGAGTACAGCCGTACATCTTGATAAAGATGAAAGTGGCAAAAGTATTGACCAAAAATTACATCGAAGTATGATTGGATCGTTACTGTATTTAACAGCTAGTAGACCTGACATAATTATGAGTGTCTGTTTGTGTGCACGATTTCAAGCAGATTTCAAAGAATTACATTTACGAGCAGTGAAACGCATATTACGGTATCTTGATAAAACCAAGGACTTTGGACTATTCTATCCAGAGGAATGTCCTTTTGAATTAGTGTCCTCTAGTGACGCTGATTTTGGAGGAAGCCGGACAGATAGAAAAAGTACAAGTGGGACTTGCCACTTCATTGGACGGTCTCTTGTATCTTGGTTTAGTAAGAAATAAAACTGTGTTTCATTATCAACATGTGAAGCAGAATATATTTCTGCAGCTCTGTCATGTGCTCAAGTTATCTATATGCAACAAACACTACAAGATTTTGGTTTTAATTTATCTAAGTCAACTATTTACTGTGATAATTCTAGTGCTATTAATTTATCTAAAAATCATGTTAATCACTCACGAACAAAACACATTGACATTCATCATCATTTTCTTCGTGATAATATTGAAAAAGATTTGATAAATCTAGAATTTGTTTCCTCTGACAAACAGTTGGTAGATATTTTTACAAAACCTTTAAATGAAAACACTTTCATCAATTTAAGACGAGAACTTGGAATAGTCTCTTTTAAAGATTTATAAATTTTTAAATATATATATATACACGATTTACATGTGTAATTTTTCATAACACAATTTGATAAAATATATAAAAACTTTCATTCAATTTTTTTTATAAAAATAAATAAAAAAATAAAAAATTTATGACTCTAGAGAGACTTAAACCCATGACCTCTCCTTTATTGTATTTTAATTGTTCCTTACCATTTGAGCTATGCATTTTTCTTGTTTCAACTAGAAGATTGATTTTAATTACACATTAAATTTTTTCGTTCAAAAAATTTAATGTGTAGCTACTGGAGCTCGAACTCGGGTCTCCTAGCTGGTAGTTCAATATCTTACCAATTGTGCTATATGTTATTTCCTACCGAGCCTTATTCTTTATTCGTTCTTAACCATTCATCTTTCAAACATTTCTCATCCATTATTTTTTTCTCTCTGGCTATTAGTTATTTCCTGTTTCTAACCACACAATCACAGCTTAAATTCCTCTATAAATCTGCAGTCCTTTCATTTTTTTTTATCATCCTTACTTTATTTTTTTCAAAACTCTTTAAGGTCCACTTTTCTTATCAATGGCCTCTCACGACTCCTCTAACTCCAAATTGTCTTTTGCTACACCAACATCCTCTAGTAGCTATAATTCTTCCAGTAGCTCTACTCCGTCCTTGCCAACTCCTACCCCTGTACATGAACCAGGTCTATTTCACACTGGTTTTTCTCCAAAACCTAAGAAGTCTCGAAGATCATTGTTTGTTTCTCCAAAAACAAAATAAAAAATTGATGAAATCCATTATTATCAAAAGGAGCAAATCAATCTACAAAAAGAAATGTATTATGAACAACGGATGAATTCCAGTCGCCTTGGCCTTATAGAATCAATCGCCCTTAAATTCTATGGAAAATCGTCTAAGCATGACGTTGTTGAACCTTCAACATCTCGTCAACCAAACTCATCCGGCTGGAATCAATGGGAGCAAACTCCACATCAACTTTCGGCATCTCCAAACTCTTGGGAACACCAAAATTATTAGTCTCCTTTACAACCTTATGTTGAGAACACCAAGGTTGAACCACATGAATGCTCTCCAAAAACTCTTAAATAATCATCTTTTCTTGTATATTATTATTCTTGCTTACTTGGATTTCGATTATGTATATGTCTTTTTTAATAAAATTTTGTTTTAAGCTTCACTGCATTTCATATATATAGTCAGTCGACTGTTTACCGGGTGAAAAATCTCTCGGGATGTCAACCAGTCGACTGAGTCATATGGGTCAGTCGACTGATTACAGAGTAAAAACTCTCGGGTTATCAACCAGTCGACTGACCTGCCCCGACCAGTCGACTGGCTGTACAAAAAGGGTTTCTCTTGTGTCTTTATAAACCTTTTATTCACCATCTATTCACTTTACCTTCTTCATTTTTACTGCCTCCAAAACCCTAGCCCCCATTTTTCTTTCACAAAATCCTCAAAAAATACACCAAATTAATGGCCCCTCCTAGATCTAAACGCTCAAAACAAGGCTCTTCATCCTTTGTTGATACTCACGTTGCTCATTGGCTGTATGATGCAACTGCAATTGAACGATGGGAGAAGATGAAAAACTCTAGGATTTTTGAAGGCTCCTTCATGGTTTATTCTGATTTTGGTGCTTACTCTCTTCAAGAATTAATGCGAAGGCGTGGTTTAGAGTCACTCCTTGACTACAATGCAATCGCCACAATATTAATCATCTTATGGTAAAACTTTTCTTCGCAAATTTAAATCTTGGTCACCAACAACCATCAAATCCAAATAATTGTGTGTGGAGTTTGGTATGTAGATAACAAGTCTTCTTTTCTCTTAATAGAATGGCACATATACTTCAATCTTCGAATGAAGGAATAGATTTAAATGATGTCGAATGCAATCCAAGAAAAAGAGATAGAATAAGTCATATGTTCATGGTAACGACATGATTGAATTGCGTTCTAAGCTTCTTCGTCCTAAAGCAAGAATATTACACCAGACGCTTATGCGATCTATTCTCCCCCAAACCGGATCATATGGATTAATATATTCGAAAATTTTCAAAGCTCTTTATGCCATATGGGGAAATATACGCGTTAATTGGCTGTGTCGTATTACAGATGAATTTCTCACCTTCACACATGGGAATATGCATGTTATCTATTTTGGAGAGTATATTATGCGACTTCTTCTAGATGTGGGTGTTCGTCAACCAGATTCCAAATTTTCTACTATCATAATGATAAATATAAGGACCATAAGTCTTATGAAGCTACCAACACGTCCGCCACCTATTACTTCATTTAAAGATTGGAAGCATCAACAGGCTCAACAACAACAATCTGGAGGTCCTATAATTAGAGAACCGGTAATGCAACAAGAAGAAGGCGATATTCGCTTAGCTACTTCCTCTAGCACCCGTGAATCCATAGAAATCTCTCCCGTAATCAACTTTTTTTGGATTCTAGACTCAAGAAA
This sequence comes from Allium cepa, assembly GCA_030765085.1. NCBI lineage: Eukaryota > Viridiplantae > Streptophyta > Magnoliopsida > Asparagales > Amaryllidaceae > Allium > Allium cepa. Next base: position 722,558,872 of record CM060929.1, on the reverse strand, counting down.
ATGGATAAGAAGCTCAATAAAATCAAAGTTTTCTTTTCTACATTATGGGATGCATTATCATGTTCTTCTTCAACTGCTGCCACGTCTATCGCCCAAGGAAAACGCCCCGCACCTTGATTTACGTGGTCTACATCTAAGGAGCATACTAGTAGCGACACTGGTGGAGCAGGCAGTGGTGCTCAAGGTGCTTCTAGACCAGGAAAGGAACCCGCTCCAGAGGGAGAATACAATTGGGATCTGGATGAGTAGGTCTTTTGATGAGTGAGTTAGGTATGAATTATTTGATCATCTATAACTTTCTATCAATTTAAACATATTGAAACTTGCTAATTATTTATCCTTTGAGACTTGTACTAAATAGTCTCACTTTGATATTTATTTCTGCACTTCATATTGAAATTATTTTTGCTATATCTCCTTTTTGTCGATGATAAAGGGAGAGAAGAATTGTCCTGATCATTTTTATGCAGGTACAAGAAGTATCATATATTCAGGGGGTTTTTATATTTGTTCTCTAAGACTTTTATATACATGTTTGTCATCAATCAAAAAGGGGAACAATGTTGAATCACTAGTTTTGATTCATGACAAAGCAAGTTAGAAGAAAAAGAGAATTCACGACAAAAAGAAATAATCAATGGACTATGGCTACATCAAGACTTTTAATCTATGCTTTCACTGTCTAGTATGTATGATTGAGTCTTAGAAATTTATTAAAATCCATCCTCAAGTAGTCCGCACTTCATATTTCACATAAAAATCAAAACAGAAGCATACTATGTAAAAATGTCACAGCCAGTCGATTGGCCATAACCATTCAGTCAACTGACTGTATACATATACATATGCACTGTTTATTTTTTTTAAACTTTTGCATACCAGTCGACTGACCATGAACGACCAGTCGACTGACCCGAGACCAACTGCCATATTTTCGAAAAGACATCTTCTTCTCCGAAATGATGCAACCCTTCTCTGAATGGAAATAGGTGCTCCTCTTCGTCAGAACCCTTCACCAATGGCAGTAACTCTTCAACTATTATATATAGATACTCCCAAACACTTCATATTCATCGAATTTCATTCTAACTCTCTACTATTCTTCTTGTGCTTTAATATTTGCATTCAAACAGCGAACAAACGTTTTTACTGCTTTGAATCTACAAACAAACTTTCATAATCTTCGATTCTTAGCATTACCTTCTCTTCATATCTTCACATGCACTTCATATACTTGAGGATTTGATTATAGGAGGTTTGTACTATCAGTGACAAATCAGTATTATCAAGAACACACAGTATCAGATATTATTTTGTATTAGTGAAGTCCTCTTCTGCTGCTGAGGCGAAAATCCTGTTCAGTTGCTCAGGTGTATGTTCTACTGCTCAAACTGTATATACCTGTTCCTTCGGCTTAAGTGAGGTTATTGTAGTTGAAATTTCAGAAGGAGTCTGGGACTGAACGTAGAACAGAATGTTCGAACCAGTATAAAAATTCCTGATGTGCTTGTTCTATTTTACTTATTTCCATTTACTTTGCTACTATTATCTGTTTCCACATTTAGATTTAAGAATATTCCATATCGCACGATCCTACACACTTTCAATGAATAGCCGTCAAGCACATAATTGAATTTTTCATCTTCTGATCATCATCACTTGAGGATGAGTTTGAGCCTGAGTCATCTAGTGTAGCGGTATACGCTCCTTTTCTTTTCTTTGTATAATCATTGTTTGCAGGAAACTTTTGCTTATCAGGATGCGGATAGCCTCTTTTGAGATAGCCTGGTTCATCACAGTTGAAACATTTTACATGGTTTGGTACTTCATTATGATTTCCAGAATTCCTGTGATCACTCTTTTTGAAGTTGTTCATCTTCCTGTATTTCAGAAACTTCCGAAAGCTCCTTGTCAATAAGGTTATTTCTTCATCATCATCACTTTCCGCATCTGATCCATCTATTAATTCATAGAACGCAATTGACTTCTTTTCTGATGCATTGCTGTCTCTTCTCCCTTGCATTTTGAATGACACTAAATTTTCAATCAATTCTTCAATCTTTAAAGTAATGATATCATTTGCTTCTTCGATAGCAAAAGTTTTCTGATCCCATTCCGAAGTAAGATAATTTAGAATTTTTCTGACTTGATCTTCTTTGGAAAAACTTTTTCCCGATGATATTAGAGAATGACTAATATCCTGAAATCTACTATATATATCAGAAATGGACTCATTAGAATTCATTTTGAATAATTGAAACTAATTTGTGAGTATGGATATTTTGGTCTGTTTGACTTTTATTGTTCCTTCATGAGTGACTTGCAAAGTTTTCCAGATATCATATGCAGACTTACAATCAGATACTCTATTGAATTCATTCTTATCAAGTGAACAAAATAAAATATTCATGGCTTTGGAATTATTCTGTACAATAGTCTTTTTCTCAAAAGTCCACTGTGCAAAACTAGTTGTGGGTTCAGAATATTCAGTTTGTGTGATATTCCAAATGTCTAATTCCATTGACTGTAAATATTATTTCATTCTACAAGCCCAATATGCATAGTTACTGCCACTAAAAAATGGTGGTCTGGCAGTAGACTGACCCTCTACATATGAACCAGCGATAGTGTTAATAGAACCAGTGTTGGTAGCCATTTTTTTAAAAAAATTTCAAAATTCAGGTTATGAAAACTTTGAAAACCTTGCTCTGATACCAAATGTTAGAAATGCGGATTACGGATCTTAAGGCTGGAATAACATTATAGGGGGCTGAATAGTGTTTTGTGGATTTTCTAAATCTTTTTGAAACTTGTATAATTTAATCACCAACAGATGTAATTCACAAACATGGATATAATCACAAAATCAGACACAGATGCAAATACTAAATAAAAGCAGTAAAGGAAAGAACACACTAGGATTTTATACTGGTTCGAAGTTACCCTACATCCAGCCCCGTACAAATGTACGGATTTCTTTTCAAAACAATATCCCAGATTACACCCTCGGTTTCAAGGCTACGAGTACACCCTCCTATATTCGAGTTCAGGGTAACTCTCTTGGTTTAACCAGGCTACAAGATCACCTAATTGATTTTCGGGCTACAATCATACCCATTTGATTTCAAGGCTCAACCGCACCTTTTACTCAATAGTTTGATTTACAAATGATTCTATAACTTTGAATAGCACTGAGATCTTATGGAGAGAGTGGCAGAGAATCAAACAAGAGATAATCAAGTTTGATTCACTTAGTATTTCGGCAGAGTATAGTTAGGATTCTTTAGAATAAATGTGGAAGATGAAGAGGAAAGAAAACAAGTGAAATACGATAAAAAATTCGTTTAGAACTACTGGTATTAATAGAAGATCAACAGCCATATCTATTCGTGAAAGGAATCGACAAATAGACACATCTTTTGAAAATTTGAATTTTGAATTTAACGGGCAACATGTCGACATGGGGGGTTGAAGGATGTCGACATGCTCTAGGCAAAATTGGTGATTTTGATTTTCTTATTAAAATTGGTTTCTATAATTTGTTAAAACAATTTCTAAACTTTAAATATATTTGAATATATTTTAAACATATAAAAGTAATTTTTAATATATATAATCTTAATCTATAAAGTGATTTAAAAAATGAGTACACAAATATTTAAAGGCTAAATATTTAAAACAAGAGTTAGTTTAAAATCAAGGACAATTTTGAAATCAAAATATTAAAAATGATAAAGATAATTCTGAGGCTAAAATATTTCAAACAAGAGAGATGTCTTTTTGAAAAGAAGGTTATGAAAACATTTAAAATAAGATATATATTTTTTAAAATCATTTTCATAAAATTAGTGATATCAAAAAGGACCACTATATGTTCCATTAGATATTGTCGTAGGTTCCATCCCACTAGGGTTCCATCCCTTTAACAGGCTCGAAGTGGATTCCATTCTACGAATAAATTTCGAATAAAGATGTAAGTGCTTTCAAGAAGTTTTAACATAGTCCTAGAATCAATAATTATCTTATATTCTTGAAATCTTGAACTCTTAATATCTTGATACTCATGAGTCTTCAATCTTGATATCTTCAGTCTTGAATCTTTATACTGTACAGTCTTCATTCTTGGTACTGGCATGGTTATATCATACATATACATATATATCTAAACTATAATGTTAGTATTTATATTTTATAACAAGTCCTAAGGTCGTTGTCATCAAAACACCATCTCAAGGATTAACAAAAACAAGAATTAGTTGAGAGCATTAATTGTATTAAATGGATAAAAAACCTTTCATTTTCTTTCTTTAATTTGAAATGATTGATTCATTAAATGTCATTATTAATAATTTATTCATGGAAGTATTTATAACTATGTACATATGTATTCTAAGTGTGCAATTTATAGTTTGAGAATTATTTTATTTATTTATACAAGTATACATACATATATGTATGTATGTATCACACACACATATGTGTGTGTGTGTGTGCGCGCGTGCGCATGTGTAACATCATAATCCAGAAGGATGTGTAACATAAAGCCTTCCCTAAAGAAATTTTTCCACTTCCCAGAATTGATCAACTTGTGAATTCAACGGACACGAGCTCTTATCTTTTACAGACGCTTATTATGGCTACAATCAAATACCGATGCACCTACCTAATCATGAACATACTAGCTTCATCATCGATCTGGGGCTCTATTGCTACATGTGATGTCGTTCGAACTCAAGCACGCTAGGGAAACTTATCAAAGACTCGTGACTCGAATGTTTTCTAACTAGATCGAGAAAACCATGGAGGTTTATGTGGACAATATGCTCGTGAAGTCGCGACTATCCACCAATCATGTCAAAGACTTGGAAACAATGTTCAACATCCTCCGACAGTACTGAATGCAGCTCAACCCATTGAAATTCACTTTCGAGTCGCATCAGGAATGTTACTTGGATTCATTATCAATGCTCGAAGAATTGAAGCCAATCCTGAAAAAATCTAGGCGGTTCGGAATCTCGAGGCTCTCAGAACCATAAACCAAGTACAAAGCCTCAACGGGAAGGCAACAAACTTGAGCAGATTCATTTCCAAATCCATAAACAAGTGCATTCCCTTCTTCGATCTGATCGGAAAAGGAAAGCGGAATTTCGAATAGACGAAGGAGTGCGAAGGCGCATTCCGAGCACTGGTTCAACATCTGGCGACGCCAACTATTTTGTCAAAGCCAGTTGATCATGAAAGATTGTACATCTATCTGGTGGTTTCAGTGAACGCGATCAGTGCTGCATTGATCCTCGATCTGGGAAGAGGATTGGATCCAACGACCAGTCTATTACATGAGCAAACGATTAACTAGACAGAGAGAAACTACCCAAAGTTAGAAACTAGCTTATTGACTCGTCATTGCCTTAAGAAAGCTTCGTCCTTATTTCCAGGCTCATCCGATCATAGTCTACACCGAACAACCATTACGAAAGGTCCTCACATTACCTGAGATGTCTGGTAGATTAATCAAGTGGAACATCGATTTGAGCCAATTCAATATTATTTATACACCGAAGCGAACCATTCAAGGACAAGTTTTGGCAAACTTTATAGTTGAATTCACTATATTAGAGGACTTACCTGAAACTAGTGAATCTCCCAAGCACATATGGAAACTTTACATAGACGATGCATCAAATGACCGCTGCTTAGGCACTGTAGTAGTACTCGAAACTCCTGAAGGTTGATTCATATGCTATGCTTTAAAGTTTGATTTCCACACAACTAACAACGAGGCCGAGCATGAAGCTTTACTCATCGGACTTAGACTTGCCAGAGACTTGGGAATTATCGCCGTGGAGGTTCATTGTGACTCCAAACAGGTCGTATGCCAAGTTCGAGGAGAATATCAAGCTAGAGATCGAAGGTTAGCTGCTTATCTTGCTCGGGTTTAGGAGGTGTTGAATCAGTTCTACTACTATGCCATCTACTGCATACCCTAAGAGCACAATTAGAAAGCCGAATCTTTAGCAAAGCTAGCCAGCACTGGTGAAGCACATCAAATAGGGCTCGCCCCCGTTGAGACACTTACCTCTCTAAGCATCGAACAAATAGGGACAAATAGGGTGTATGAGGCAACACCAGAGAAGGAGTCATGGATGACCCTGTTCAAAAATTATCTTGAGCATGGAGCTTTGCCAGAGCAGGAAGTGAGAAAAGATAGGTTCTCTGTAAAGCTTCGAGATTCATTATCTAGAATGGAGTCATGTACAAGAAGGGATACTTTATTCCTTTACTCTAGTGTATCGTCCACGATGAGATCAAATGAGTGTTACATACTCTAGGGGCAAGCCATTGCTTAGAAGATACTCCAATATGGATATTAGTGGCAGACACTGAACCAAGGCGCATCGGACTATGCCAAGAAATGTGAAAAGCTCCAAAAGCACACTAGAATTCCGAGAGCCCTACTTGCTGAAATTACCCAAATGGTCAGTCCATGGCTGTTCACCGCATGAGGCATCGATATAATTGGGTCTTTACCTCTGGCTAAAGATGGTGTGAAGTATGCCATCATTGCAGTTGACTACTTTACTAAATTGGTGGAAGCCGAGCCCCTTGCTACTATCACGACGAAGAAAGTAGACAACTTTGTTGTATGCAGCATTATCTGTCGTTTTGGCCTCCCGCATACAATCATCACTGACGATGGATCCCAATTTGATAGTGTCGAGTTCAAGAATTTCTGTCAATGTTTCCACATTCAGAAGAAGTTCACAGCAGTTGCTTACCCTCAAGCAAATGGACAGGTCGAAGTTGTTAACAAAGATATTAAGTCCATTATGAAGAAACGACTGGAGAAGGCTGGAGGCAAATGGACCAATGAACTTTCCATTGCCTTAGTGGCATATCGAACGACCCACAAGTCCGCCACCGGTCACACTCCATTTTCACTTTCCTACGGCTCTGAAGCCGCTATCCCAGTTGAATTGGAAGTACCTTCTCATCGTGTCACCTATTATGATTCGAAGACGAATGCCATCTTACTTACTGAATCTCTGGATTTATTGGATGAGAAGTGTGAAGAGGTTGATTTGAGGGCAGCCGTGCACCGAAGTCGAGTCACCCGATTATACAATGTTAAGGTCCGACCCAAAACCTTTGAACTTGGTGATCTCATACTTAGAAGAATCTATCCGGCCCCTTCACATTTGAAACCAACATGGGAATGATCGTATGTTATCAAGCGAAGACTTAGAGATGACACATTCGAACTATCAACTGTTGATGGTCTCATTTTACAAAGAGTATGGAACAACGAGAGTCTCCTCGCTATTAAACATAACAGACTGTAACAGCCCACAGATCCGTACCCCTTGATTCAACACAATTCTACCCAAATCAACTCAAGTTGTATGGAAATACGAACCGTTTGGGTTAAAGAAGAAGAGGTAGAAGAAGAAAATAGAAAAACAACAACAGAATCTAACCATCGCAACGGAATAAAATATAATAGATAATAAATAATCTTTACTCAAAAATCAAATATCTCTGTTTATATATTACATCATCATCAGAGTACATCAATCACAGCTCAACAGCAACAACATACAAATAGATGCACAACAACTCAACACAGCGGAATATATATAAAACAAGTACGGAAGTACGTATCGTCATTCAGCTCGACTCCTGAGCTCCATAGCATCATATCCTGTATCCTATAATACTCTGTCTGACCCGAGCATTACAGTTAAATAACACCCGAGTCAGTCTGGAATACCAGCGTGAGAAAATCACACCCAATTGATTATTAAAGTTTCAAAAATCCTTTGGAAACAAAAGCATCTCGTAAGACCACGCCACAAATAAACATGTTGGGTTTTTACCTTACGATAGCTAAAACAATTTTTCAAGAAATCCTCTGATATTATAATAGGGTCTATATACAAATACTTATAAAATAGCCGAAATTGTTACATTCATTAAATTCCAGCTACTAGCCACAGAGTGGGTAATACAAACAAAATTCGTACAAGGATCGTAAGGAGAATGGATTTCCAACTAATGACTAGGCACTGGGGTACCACCTGTCATAGTACAGGGCCTAGATCACCGTACCGAGGAGTACGCCCGCTCCCCTGCAACACAAGACCGGGACTACCCCTTACTGGATAATCCCGAGTGAGATCACCCCGCGGTTGGGATCAGCAATCGCCCACTAAACCGAAATAAAAGGAACATCTAGACAGGGATGACCTCACCCTGCTTGGGTGCTACCCACCTAGCCTTGTTGCATAATCCCCGATTTTCAGTCATTCCCGGTTGATGAGGCTTGAGGCTAAGCGTTACCTTTATAGAACATATCCCTTAGAATGCCCATTGTCCACCCGACGATGTTTCGCAAGCATTCATCCATACAAGTCCGTCCCGGGTTTGAACAGAACCGAATGCACAATTCCTACTACATCCATTTTGGAAATATCCTCAGGATTAGTAGCGACTAGCCCTTGCACTTCGCTGCTCCATCTTCGAATCCAAAATCGTTTTCACGAAAACGTACAAACCGGATCGAAGTGGTTTTTGAGAAATAAATCTCGATCCTGGACCCTTCAAAATGATCAACGCATTTGGCCAATATTGATAGTCGGTGATTTAACTATCAATTTGGCCAAGATCGATCTGGAGTGTAGCTATTCGGATCCACTAGCAATCGGTCTTCAAGCCCATGGATATGGAACGCCACTACCAAGTCATATATAGATCTTTCAATTCCATCGATGCAAAATGCCATTTTTGTATCCATCCCTTTGAAGACTACAACTATTTTGTATCGATAGCCATCGATACGAAGGATGTTTTCTAACTTCTCAAATAAATCCAGGAGAGGATTGATACGACGGAATTACAATTTAAAACAACCATCGAGCGTTGTTATGATTTGAATTTTACATTGATCCAGGAAAGGATCGATACGAAACTCGATCCAAGCAAAAAAAAATAAAGAACTTAACAACAACCCGTGAACGTACAAATGTGAACAGGAATCAGGATACATACACGTATGTATGATGAACTAACATTATATTTCCAAAATTTACAAGAATTGAATGCTCACCTGGTGAAAATCACAACAGTGAACAACAAATTGCTGGCACTCAACACTCGGTTACAACAAAACACTGCAGATCAGTGGCAGTCAACAATTCAACATTTATATTACTGAAAATCAATCAAAGGTTATATCTCTTGATGAAAAGGCAATGACTATTCAACGAATTGGATAGAACTTTTTCGAAATAAAGAATGCATCTTTTCAAAGCATGTCATGTGTTGGGCGAGTTCTCACCACCGGACAAAGTTTCTCCCCTACATGCCGAACCATCCCCTGCCGAACCGGCCCCTTTCCATACCCGCCGAACCAATCCATTTCCAACCACTCCCTAGCTCCTACCGGACCACGTCTCCACCAAGTCCAACCGGTCCAACATCTCACCGGACCGGTTACACCGAACCACAAAATGCCAAGTCCAAGCCTCCATCTCCAAGCAACACCGAACCAAACCACATACCACCTCCTACCGAACCAACATGAGGAAGGCGTACCAGACTAGCACTACCAGGCCAGATTGCCTCAGTCCAGGCCCACCAGCAGCTATATACATCTAAGACCCCTGCCCCCAGCCTCATTCTATAAATAGAGGGGCAGGAGTACAACAATGGCAGACAAGTTTGAGAGCTCAAGCGCGGATAGAACTTTCAAACAACTTTCAGTTACTTGTAATCAAAGCTTTGTACTTGTAATCTGAATAGAAAAGGAAGAATAACATATACAGTGGACGTAGGCACGTTCTGGCCGAACCACTATAAATCTGTGTCTTTTACAGTTTAGTCCATCTATTTCATATATTTGCATAAATCACCCAAACCATCCAGAACAACATATAATCAACTAAATCATACGACTTGGAGGTGTTTTCCCATTTTTTGTGCAAACATTTTTGGTGCTTTCACTGAGAAGGAGGCAGGAGCTCGAAGCCTCAGCTTCCCCCACTTAACCCTTTTTCTATCAGCATCGTTCATTGCCTGGAAAACATGCCTCCCGGACGGACGAAAGATGCTAACAAAGGAAGGACATCGCAACTGGCAGTATCCCAGATCCAGTGATCAGAGACCAAGATAATCATCCAGTTCCAATAGCAAATTTAAACCAGGCAGATCTGACAGCCCCTGCTATGGAACAACCAATTACAAGGGCGGATCTGGACAGAGTTGTGGCTGAAGTAACTAACCGCTTCGCATCTCAACAAGAAACCTTAGTGGATCAACTCATGTCACGCTTAAGGGATGCTGAAGAATCCAACCGCAACACTGAATCATAGGGTGAGTCTCGGTCTGGAGGATCTGGGAGACGATAAAGGTCTTTCTTCTTCGAAGAGGCTAACAACAGAAACAGCCATGGTCGGAGCCGAACCCGGACTCATCCCGAACTCCGACCCGAGGAAACGCTTGGAACCGAACCCAACGGGGGAGGTGCCGGGCAGGGGTCGGATGTAGCTGAGCCTGTCATGCTACCTAACCATGAAAACACCAGTAGACGGGGCCGAGCTGGAGTCCAGCCCGAAGCTGGTCCCAAGGAAGTGCTAAGAACAGAACCCAGCAGGGGAAGATCACGGCAAGGGCCAACTGTGGCTAACCCCAGCATGCCCCCGGAAGACCAGAGGTAGCCATTGGAGAATGTCAGGAGTGATAGACGATATCACCCTTACAGATCATCTGGACGAAATCAATCCTGTAGGGAAGAACCAAACTCATTTCTGTCCGCCCCAAGTTCTGACGAGAGGATGGCGCGATTGTTCAGAGAGTGCGTCCAACGGAAGCAACGGGATCGGGGGATAGGTGCTAGGGTAAACAGCCCCTTCACCCGCAATATCGAAACTGCCATCACCCCCCGGGAATGGAAAATGCCAACAATGAAACCTTACAAGGGGACCTCTGACCCCATCGTACACTTACAGAGATACACCAGCATATGCTCATGAGCGGAGCAATGGAGGGAGTGTTGTGTAAATTCTTTCCACTATTCTTGGCAGATCTAGCTACCTCCTAGTTCTGCCACCTACCCCAGGGGTCCATCAGCTCATGGGAAATGTTGAAAGAAAAGTTCATCAGCCAGTTCCGCATTCATGTGGAACAACCCAAGGACGCTTATTCCTTATCTAATATCAAACAGAAACCCAGAGAGACAGTGCAACAATATCTAACCCGATTCAATGCCGCGACGGCCGCAGTCCAAGATGCCGACGAAAAACTTATCCTAATGGCCCTCTGCAGTGGTGTACATCCGGATACTAAATTTGCTAGAAGACTAACCAAGGAAAAACCAGCTACTTTACCTGATTTCTTCCATGAAGCTGGAAAGTATATGAGACTTGAAGACGCTGCCACTGAGAGGTAGTTAGGGCAACAGGCTAAGACAGCTCCAGACAGGCCCGCTGCAGCAAAGGATGTTCGGAGAAGTGACTCTAGAGACAATGTTAGGGGCAAGAAGGGAGAAAAGCGCTTATATCGACCAGGACCAAGATTTGACTCCTACACTCCTTTGAATGAATCAATCGAAAACATCTTCCTAGCACTCAAGACAAAGTTAGATACAAGCGGCCCCCGCATAATAAGGAGTCAGATAACGCACTCAAGTATGGAAAGTTCTGCCGCTTCCATGAATCCCATGGACATGACACCAATGAATGCCACCATCTCCGGGACTTAATTGAAGAACACATCAGAAGGAAGAGACTGGAACGCTATGTAAAAAGTCATAATAGGACTCCAGCTCCCGCCAATGAAAACCCAGGGCTACCCCTCCCAGAAGTAGGCGGATGGAATCGCAACACCAGCGGCTCTAGTCAAGAGAAGATAGTGGTCCATACCATATCAGGAGGACCGCACATCGCTGACAGGAGCTGGGCAGAGATGGAAAGATACGGTAAGTCACTTAGGAACGATGAAGGCTACGTTAATTCTGTCATGGAAGAACGCCACCCGAAATGGAAAGAGAATGACGACATCACATTCACTAGGCGTGACCTAGAGGGAAGATAGTACCTACACATGGATCCTATGGTCATCTCTGCCTGCTTCGGTCCAGCCAAAGTTTTCCGAATTTTAATAGACACTGGAAGCTCAGTAGATATCCTATTCAAGCATGCTTTCGACAAAATGAAGCTGTCAATGAAGGATGTGTCTCCCTGCAACAAACCACTACATGCTTTCATTGGAGATGCGAAGATGCCCCTCGGGCAACTGGACCTCTTTGTCGAAATAGGAAGTCATCCCCGCTCCGCTGTGCGAAAATAAACGTTTGTACTAATAGAGAACCATTCGACCTACAACGCCTTTTTGGAAAGACCAGCCATGTCCGACTTCCAAATTGTCCTAGCCCCATGGTTCCTGAAGATGAAATTTCCAACAGATAACGGAATAGGAGAAATGGAGGGAGATCAAGACGCTGCTCGAGACTGCTATGTAACTGAACTTCGCAATAACCGTAGAAAGGATAAAGGAAAAAATGCAGAGACTACTCTCTGCATGAAAAATTTGGAAGCATAACAACTAAAGAAAGCCCCTCCTCTTTGATATACCAGTGATCCTTTCAATGAGTTAGACCCCAGGGACAAAGAGGAGGAGGCCACCGCCGAGCCTGCAGAGGCTATGGAATTCGTAGCTGTAGACAAACACGACTCAAGCAGACTATTGAAAATCGGATCTCAACTAAAAGAAGAATTAAATGATCAACTCATTGATTTTCTTCGCCACAACATGGATGTATTTGCATGGACGCACGCTGACATGACAGGAATCTCCCTAGACGTAGCATGCCACGTGCTGAACATCGATCCCACCAAAGTACCGGTAAAGCAGAAAAAGAGAAGTATGGGGACAGAACGATCAGCAGCCCTCGAGGAAGAAGTAAAGAACCTACTTGCCAATAACTTCATACGAGAAGCCATCTACCCAGAATGGATCGCTAACCCGGTGCTGGTAAAGAAGGCTAATGGGAAGTGGCGAACATGCATCGACTTCTCCAACTTAAATGACGCTTGCCCGAAGGACTGCTTCCCACTCCCCCGAATCGATCAGTTCGTGGACAGCACAGCCGGACACGAACTCTTATCCTTTATGGACGCATACTCAAGATATAACCAGATCCCTATGCACGCCCCCGATCAAGACCACACTAGTTTCATCACTGACTGGGGATTGTACTGCTACAGAGTAATGCCTTTTGGACTTAAAAACGCCGGAGTTACTTATCAACGCCTCGTCAACAAGATGTTTGCGAAACTAATAGGACGAACTATGTAAGTTTATGTGGATGACATGCTGGTAAAATCGAGGAAAGCCAACGATCATATAAACCACCTGGAGGAAATGTTTCAAGTACTTCGCCAATATGGAATGAAGCTGAGCCCTCTAAAGTGCTCCTTCGGAGTATCGTCGGGAAAGTTCTTGGGATTCATCGTCCACGCCAGGGGGATTGAAGCAAACCCCGAACAAGTTCGGGCTTTACAAGATATCAAGGTACCATCCACTCGAAGAGAGATGCAAAGCCTAAATGGGAAAGTGGCCGCCCTAAGCAGGTTCATCTCTAAAGCGACCGACAAATGCATCACTTTCTTTGAAGCTCCAAAGAAAGACAAAGGAAAGTTCGAATGGACTGACAAATGCTCGACAGCCTTCCTTAACTTAATCGGACACCTCCAGAGACCACCAGTACTCTCAACTCCAAATAAAGGCGAGGAACTATACCTATACCTTGCTGTATCGTCCCATGCTTTAAGCGCCGCTTTGGTGAGAGAAGACAACCGCGCGCAGCGGCCCGTATACTTTGTAAGCAAGAGATTTACAGGGGCAGAAGCCAGATACCTTAAACTTGAAAAGCTAGCATATTGTCTGCTAATCACGTCACGGAAGCTGCGACACTATTTCCAATCTCATTCCATCGGAGTTTTAACCGATCAACCGTTAAGGCAGGTACTCCATTGCCCCGACACTTCTGGGCGACTACTTAAATGGTGTATTGAACTGAGTCAATATGATATCACCTACCATCCTCGCACCGCTATCAAGGGGCAAGCCATAGCTGATTTCATTGCCGAATTCACTACTAACGAAGGTAAGGAGCAATCTAAAATAGCAGAAGATATCAAGTGGAATCTCTTCATAGATGGAGCATCAAATGAACAAGGCTCGGGGGCAGGTGTTGTGATAATCACCCCCAGGGGAAGGAAGCTACACTACACCCTAAGGTTGGAATTCGCTGCCACCAACAATGACGCAGAATACGAAGCAGTGATAGCCGGATTAGAACTTGCCCTGGAGATTGGAGTCAGTTCTTTATGTCTCCATAGTGATTCTCAATTTATTGTAAATCAAATACTAGGAGAATTCCAGACTCGAGGAGAACGACCCACAGCATATCTAAAGAAGACCAAGCTGCTGCTCAATCAATTGGATCACTATTTAATCAAACACATTCCTCGAGAAGAGAATCAGGAGGCCGACGAACTGGAAAAGCAAGCTAGCATGAAGGACGGCACCGCTTCCCGAACAATAACCATCTCACAGCAACTAGCCCCGAGTTACGAGACAATGAACATGATAGCTACAATCGAAGAGGAAACTTGGATGACTCCTGTCCGAAAATATTTACAAGATGGCACACTGCCCGACGAGCGTAACGAAGCTAAGAAAATCTTAAGGAAAGCTTCCCGCTACACATTACAAGAAGGCATCCTCTATCGGCGTGGCTTCTCTAATCCCTTATTAAGGTGTATCGCTGGAAGGGAAGCCAGGGAAGTCTTGTCCAATATCCATCAAGGAAGTTGCGGAGATCACACCGGAGGGCAGACTCTAGCCAAGAAGACACTCCGATACGGGTATTACTGGCCCACTTTAAACAAAGACGCCTTAGACTTCGTCAAAAAATGCAACAAATGTTAGAAATTTGCTAAGATTCCTTGACTACCAACAAATGAAATTACTTAGATGACCAGCCCTTGGCCCTTTGCAATATGAGTAATCGACTTGATTGGCGAACTGCCAATGGGCCGAGGCTGAGCCAAATATGCCATAGTAGCAGTTGACTATTTCACCAAATGGGTGGAAGCGAAGCCTCTAAATAAAATATCTTCGGCGAAAGTTATTAACTTCTTGATCAAAAATGTTTTATGCAGGTACGGGGTCCACTCAAAATCATATCAGACAATGGACTTCAATTTGACGACAAGGAATTCACCGACTAGTGCCAAGAGCACGGAATTCACAAAAGTTTCTCATCTGTGGCTTACCCCCAGGCAAACGGACAAGTCGAAGCTGTCAACAAAAACCTAATCAAGAAGAAACTTGAAAAGTCAAAGGGTGCTTGGGTGGATGAACTTCCTACGGCACTTTGGGCCTACCGCACATCTTACAGAACATCAACAGGGCATACTCCTTTCTCTTTGGCATACGGATCGGAGGCCATGATCCCAGTTGAAACTGTAGTGCCTTCCCACCGTAGGATCCACTACAAGCCAGAAGAGAATGAAGAACTCCTCCACATGTCTTTGATCTAATTGAAGAAAGAAAAATGATGCAACACTTAAAGCGGCAGCTCACAAGCAAAAAGTAGCAGCACAATACAACTCCGAAGTCAAGCATCACAGCTTACAAGAAGGAGATCTTTGTCCTCAAGCGGATCTTCCCGTGCCCCGGAGCGCTAGATCCAATCTGGGACGGACCCTATGTAATTCATAAAGATCTCCACAACGGAGCTTATATTTTGTCAACAGTGGACGGAGAGGTGTTCCAGAGGGGATGGAACATCCAACACCTCCGTCGATACTTTTCTTAACTTGTACTGCCCATATGAAGTGAAATAACAAAGAGAATCAGTGGACGTAGGCATTTTTGTGCCGAACCACTTTAAAAATCTTGTCTCTTTCTAACTTGTTCCTTTATGTCATGGCTGCTTGTTAAGCTTTATCCTTTTCTGTTGAACAAAATCATGTATAACGACATTTCCATTCTGGACACTTCAGGCGCAACCTCACCTGGACAAGACCCAACAGGTACCATGCGAATGTATGCACTCCCCAATGAGACACTTTTGCTCCAGCATCCCTCTGCTGCGGGTTAACTCATTGCTCGCGACTGCCCTCAAAGCCAACTGTAGTGAGCCGATTATAAGCCATCAAAAAGGCCGACTATAGCCGATGGCAGCTCATTACGGCGTTCGGCTCGCCGGCAACTGTGAACTTACTTTAAGCCCCAACATAAGGTGTGGCCAGCCAGGGGTAGTTCATGGTTGACGATCGGCACCCACGCTAGCCGGTCATAGTAAATCGAATAATACCCACGATTACGGGCCATAATGGCTTGGGTAGTTACTGTGCGCGATCTCGGCTCCGATATGTCTTAAGTGCGGCTGTGGTAAAAAAGATAAACTCCCCGGGGAGGCGTAAGATGGGTGACAAATGTCTCCAAGACCCACAGCTAGGGAAAGTGACTACAAAACCCGTTTGCCACGAACTTAAGCATATCGACGGCCTTCCGTGATTGGAAGTTTTACTATTTCTTATATTTCCATTTTATTTATAAAAACTTTCCTCCTATCCTCTATAACGATCCCTAAAGTACAGGACACAGAATAGGAGATGCCCGCCGATGGAAATAGGAACTCACAACTAGATGACATGACACTCAGCTGCATTCCATACTCAGCTACACAAGACATTCAAAGCTACTATATACAGCTAAAACTTGAAGGGCAGTACTTTCTTCTTTTGTATATAAATACGTAGCTATAATTTATGCGCACATCGCACTACGTTACCTAACATAAGTTATTGTTTAAGCAAGAACTTAACGTTAAACACAATTAAATCCCTAGCACATGCACATCTATATTTCTTATGCAACACATCAAAGTAACAAAAGCATTCAAATATAGCAGAATCAGTCTGTGTTATGAGATTACATGTCAAAAAATAAAGTCGTTCATTACGAATGATATAATTACAACCCAAAAGTACATCAATGTTTTGGAACTAGTATATACAGGAATGCCAAGAAGGCCAAAAAATAATCAGCTGCAGCAGGGCTCCGCCTCTATCCTGCTCGCCCTTCGGGATCTACTTGACTGTAGGGTCAGAACTCCCAGCATGCTGGCCAGGGGTCCCACCTGTCCGATTCGGGAAAAGAATACATCAGATAAATTATACGCAATCAAGTTAAGGAAAGATTGAGAGGGAAGACTTACTAGCACCTGCTCCCTGATCATCATCGTCTAGCTGCACTCCTACCTCATCCGCAGCGAGCAGCCGCATGCCCTCCTTAACCGCTACCTTCTCTTCCTTAGTAAGTTAGGCCGTAACCACACCCATCCTGAAATCCGCACCACCTTCCTTATCCGCATCAGCCTTAGCCTCCTCCAAAGCCTGAAGATGTATCCTAGCCATGACCCGGGGATAGTCGTCCATCCAGGACAGGTTGCCCTGCTTCCAAGTTCGGAAATACATGTCCTGGAGCATTTCATCCATCATCCCCTCGTTCTCCTCAAACTCTTTCATCCGGGCCTTAGAAGCCGACAGCCGTGCGACGGTAGCATCTCTCTCCAATCGATATCTCGAGAAGTCAGCCTGAGGGGATTTCCACATCACTTCCATCTCCTCCTTCATCTTGGCCAGAGCAAGCTTTGCGGCCTCAAGCCTCCCAGATAACTCCTCTACCTACTCAAGATCCGCTCTCCGAACCTCATCCACCGTTGCGATGGCCATGTCAATTCGTTCTTTGCAAACAGCCTCCATTTTTCGCAACTCAGCCTTGCTAGCCTCTTCCATGGTTTTCTTTAGTCGTCTGGAGGCCGCCTCATGCTGGGATATCTGGATAGCCTGATCAGCAAGCTGTTTGGCCTGATCAGAAACCCTTAGCCGCAACCGAATGTTAGCACTTCCGATTTCCTCTCCAGCCTTGGCCAGTCAAGCGTGATGCTCCATTAGCCTCTTAGTCTATTCAGCCACCCGATCGATGTTTGCCTTGTCCTCATCTCCCATGGTCATAATTCGAGTAGTAAGCAAATCGAGATCTAAGGACATAGCCTCACAAGCACCCGTACCATGGGATTGCGGGGAAGAAGATGCTCACCCGTGGCCTCGTCAAAAGAAATGTCCTGAAAACTCGGGTCCAGATCCGGGTGGCTGGCAAATGGATTGCGAACCAAACCAGGGTGGTCTATCGGGGTGACGGTTGGATTTTCGGACGGATGTGGGGAAGGCATAAACTCAGTATCTTCCTCAGTAATATCATGGATAGGCTGGAATGGAGGCTGAGGGCCAGGTGAAGGTTCAAACGAAGATCGCCCCCTTTACCTCTTTTGCATATCTTCTTCAATAACTCCGAGAAGAGGGCGATAGCCAACCACATCTCCGGGACGGCTAGTTGATGGCTTTGGTTTGGCGGAAGCTTTGAGTAGCTTGTACTGCTCAAGGCGGTGCCGAATATCTGATGTCTTGGCCACCTTACCCGTGCCTAGAATAAAAACCAAGTGTTACAAGCATGCATGAAACTATGATCCGAGAAATATGTTAAGTTAAAAGGAGTAGGAAAACGCGTTTATTTTACAAACCCTGAGGGGGAGTGGGATACTGCAATAAGTCCTGAATCTCATTCCAGGACGGGAGTTGGCCATAAAATATTACTAAGTTATTATCATAAAGGGAGTGTGCGAAAGTTAAGAATTCACCTTGAACCGCCGGAGTTGCCTTAGCTGAAATACTCTTAGAAGA
Source organism: Allium cepa (assembly GCA_030765085.1). Classification (NCBI taxonomy): domain Eukaryota; kingdom Viridiplantae; phylum Streptophyta; class Magnoliopsida; order Asparagales; family Amaryllidaceae; genus Allium; species Allium cepa. The sequence continues at coordinate 722,540,060 of CM060929.1, read as the reverse complement.
TAGACTGACACCCGTCCCGGCCTTATCAGACTTCTTCGACTTCTCCACCAAGGCCGGCCCTTCCCCCAACCCCTCGAAGGCTTGACGGAAGGCATCATCCGTCCACTCTTGAACCTCACCCGCTTGCCCAGAAGTCAAGGCACCAGCGCCACTACCACTCTGCCCTTCGCCACCGTTACCACCGTCACCTTCTCCATCACCTCCGCTCTCCTCCTCGCCTCTTTCTTCCTCTCCACTTTCCTCCTCCGGAACATCTGGGCATGTGCTAGGAGAAGGTCCATCAGATTTCTTAAGCTTCTTCCCCCCGACGACTGGAGGTACCGAGAAAGGTCTCCTCTTGCTACTCTTCGCAGTAGCCCCGTCTTTAGCTTTGGCAGCCCTCTCCTCGGCTGTATCTCTCTGCTTAACCACAGATCGACGTGGCAGAATTAAGTTGTACTCCAGGAGAGTGGCATTCCTGATCAGGTAAGAAGCCGACTTATCCCGTCCCGAAATGGCCTTTATTTCCACAGCCATCCGAGCCAAGGAATCATTCTCCACGACCGCAAAGCCACCTGTCGCTAGTAAGAAATAAAAGCATATAAGAGGAAGCATTACGGTCGAAACAAGGAAAATATAAATGAAGTTCAACTTACAGCCGGAAGTGAAAAGACGGAAGGAAATAGAGTCATCCTTGATGAAGAACCATTCTTTCTTGAACATACTGAGCTTCGAATACAAATCCAGGACAGGCTTGGAGGGCACGGCCGCTTCCAAGCTGATATATGAAGACCCTTTCTTATAGCCTCTCAAGTTGTACAAATACCGGATATCCCGGTTGGAAGGGGGACGCCCATATTTCCTCTGAAAAATGATGAACAAGCACACCAAGATAGCATAGGAATTGGGTTGAAGTTGGAATGGAGCCACCTTCAAATAGGTAAGAAAGCCGACTATCCAGGCATTGATTGGGGGAATGGCCCCGCACATACAATGGTATCGGCTGTAAGCGAAATATCCTTCAGGAGGATCGTATGGCATCACACCCTCTCCCGACAACACCATACTCGCCCTGTCAATCCCAAAGGAGCGAGCGATGACATCAAGTTGCCCTTCTTTGAGGGAGCTCGGAAAGCAATCGGGAGGAGAGTTCAGAAGCTCCTGAGGGCCATATCCGTCCACTAATGACCCCGGGGCAGGTCCATGACACGCTGGTCCCGGCTGGACTGGGGGGACGACGGAAGACTCACTTCTGTCCGTAGGTTTTTTCTTTTCTGATCGGGTTTCCACTTTGTGAGACATTTATCTGCAAACACAAAAGCAAAAGCATGTTGTTAGAACAAGGAGTATGAAAATATAAAAAGCAAGTATGTACAATCTAGAGTTTCATTCGTAGGTCGAAACATGAAAAGCTAGAGATTCGTTAAGCATTCAGGGTCCCAGAGTTCAATCAATAGTTCAAACATAAGGATCATTCGGCATTCAAACTCTCAAGATCACTCGGTAAAGCAAATATAAAAGAACATTCGGTGCTCGAAGCCTCCGGTTTCATCCGGTAATTCAAGTACATATGTACATTCGGTAGTTCAAAACTGAAAGTTCATTCGGCGCTAATGCTTCTCAAACCCATTCGGTGGCCCAAGGCACAAGACCCATTCGGCACTTGAACTTCACGGAGTTCATTCGGCATTACAAATATGAAGGCTCATTCGGCAATCATACTCTCCAATATATTCGGTACTCAGAACCCTCAAGTTCATTCGGTAGAACGATATAAAAGATCATTCGGCGGCAAAGGGGTCTCACCTGGTTCGGCTAACACTTTGATTCGGCGAAAATAAGAGTTTGATTCGACAAAAGGTTCGGCTCGGTTGGTAAGGAATAACGAAGGCACGTGGCCCCTATTTATAAGCAAGCATCAATGACCGGACCAGGTGGCTCGGCGCTTAAAACCGAATGCGAAACAAAGCGCGACACATGCAGGCATATGCCCCACTTTAGGGGTCAAATGTTGGGCGAGTTCTCACCACCGGATCAAGGTTTCTCCCCTGCATGCCGAACCATCCCCTGCCGAACCGGCCCCTTTCCATACCTACCGAACCAATCCATTTCCAACCACTCCCTAACTCCCGCCGGACCACGTCTCCACCAAGTCCCACCAGTCCAACATCTCACCGGACCGGTTACACCGAACCACACAATGTCGGTCTAAGCCTCCATCTCCAAGCTACACCGAACCAAACCACATACCACCTCCTACCGAACCAACACGAGGAAGGCGTACCAGACTAGCACTACCAGGCCAGATTGCCTCAGCCCAGGCCCACCAGCAGCTATATACATCCAAGACCCCTTCCCCCAGCCTCACTCTATAAATAGAGGGGCAGGGGTACAACAATGGCAGACAAGTTTGAGAGCTCAAGCGCGGATAGAACTTTCAAACAACTTTCAGTTACTTGTAATCAAAGCTTTGTACTTGTAATCTGAATAGAAAAGGAAGAATAACATATACAGTGGACGTAGGCACGTTCTGGCCGAGCCACTATAAATCTGTGTGTCTTTTACAGTTTAGTCCATCTATTTCATATATTTGCATAAATCACCCAAACCATCCAGAACAACATATAATCAACTAAATCATACGACTTGGAGGTGTTTGCCCATTTTTTGTGCAAACATCATGTCCACACAAGATGTACTTTGGGGGGACAATGTTATCAAGCCTTTTGGCAAGGACTAGATTGGAAACCAAAGACAATTTGACTCGAAGATCAGTTATACACAAGTCTTATTATGGATACTAGAAAATTTGGTCCTAGTCCGGATCGAGCTATGATTCACATGGTATGACAATCAAATCTATGAAAACAAACGTTCCAAATTTCAGGTCAATCAGAGTCTGTATGCTCATGTTATGGATCGATCAATTTTTATGTGAAACATGTCTGTTTCGTATCCATCAAATAGCATCGGTTCATATCCATCAAGTGTTGGCACTGATAAGGTTTCATCTATTTGGCCTTTACACTATTCGTATCGATCCTCCCATCCAAACATTTCATATTAATTAGCCAACGATCAATATGAAACCTTCTAAATGATAGATATGAAGAGATTCTTCAACCAACGATACGAAGAGCATAAGCAAGTATCGATACGAAGAAGGGAGCTAAAGATCGATACGAAGAGCATAAACATGTATCGATATGAAGTGTAGTGCGGAGCATCGATACGAAACCTCCAGGATCGATACAAAAAAAAGCTTGGTCAACCAGAGGAAAAGGTCACTTGCAATAAAAAGTGAATCTCCCCTAAGTCATCGCTCTACATCATCAACAGATGATCGATACGCACCGGTCGATACGAACAATGATCGATACGAATATTGATCGATATGAGCGTATCGATACACACGTTCGGTCCAACTGCAAATCCAACCTTGGATCGATCATAGCTCAAAATCTACAAGTGCAAATGCTACCAAGTTTTCACCGGAGCTTGCTTACCACATTAAGAATGTCTCAGATCGATCTCAGCCCAAAAGGAACAAATCTTGATCAATACGATATGTACGTGGATCGATCAGGGATCGATCCCAAATGACCTCGGATCAATTTGGTGGGTCAACCCACGTGTGAGAAGGGATATTTCGGGATCTAAGCCAGATATTTCCAGACTGCACCTATAAATAGTACTTTAATGCCAACAGAAAAGGGACTTTTGAGTCCATTATGTCGTTACTTCACCAGAGTTCCATTGTAACTTGAGTGTTTGAGTTATTCTCTATTGTAATCGGTTATCAATCAACAATAAAGATTAAATCATTCAAAGTGGACATAGGCTACAACGCCGAACCACTAAAAAACTTTGTCTTTTTCTATTTCTGTTTGCTTGAATTGTGGTGTTTGTTAGATTATCCTCTTTTTACATTAAATTCTTCATTTTAATCTCTTTAAATACGTCTAAAGAGTGTTGTGTCCAATTTTGGTACAAACAGTGTCCATCGAGTTATTACAATTGGATCGAGTGGAAAAATTGGAAGTGAAGCACTATTTAAGAGAGGATTTGTCTCCTCGGTTATATGGGGTTTGTATCACGGTCAACTCAAGTCAACCCAAAATCAAAATCTTTGTCCATAATAAAATCAAAATCAAGAGAATTGGTGTAAAAATTATTACAACTAGGTAACGCTTATTAAATTAAAATTAGATTTTTTTTTCCAAAATGAGTAAGCGATAAATTTGGCCATAAAATCACACAACCTGCCTGGTGAAGTGTGGATGTTAAAGTTCAAACAGTTCGACGTTAATCGCTGACCAAATTTACACCCAAGAGTCACACGACCGAAATGAAGAATTCTCGTTTGACCAAACAATTTAATTACTTTATAATTATTATAAATTAAATAAATAAATGAATATCTATGAGATATTAATTATGAATTTTGAATTTGATTTGAGAAATAAAAATATTGCATATTTATAAAAGTTACGAATATATTGATCGATATGAGATATCGATAACAAAATATGTTAAATATGATTGTACATATTTAATTTGGGTCAAATGGGCTCAAAAACCATTAGATTTGGAGAGGGTAGGCGTTGGTTGGAGAAAAATATGAGGTGGCTACAACATGTTCGATTAGTTTTGAGATGTGTAGTTGAGATCATTGTTTGCTCTCTTGTCCTATCCATATAAAAGTCAATCTCAAAACCCTAATCACAAGCTAATTCATCTTTGAGCTGCCACTTCCTTTTTCCTCTTCCTCATTTTAATGGCAGCAAATTTTCTCTAAAATTATCCCTGAAATTCTCAAATCCAATTCAAAATTAAAAAATACTAATTTGTAGTAGAAGGTCTCTAATCCCAGATTAGTAACCTGACAGATTGTGAATTATTCTTAGAAGAGAAATCATTGTTCAACGTATACTCAAAAGCTTCACTAAGAGGTGCAATTTTATTTATTATTATTGTTTTGCTTTTAAGTTTATCATATAAAAGTTGATTTACATCCAGATCCTCTATTTGTATTCAGATCTGTTATTGTTTAGATTCGATGAGATTTTGTGGTTACATGTGTTTGTTACAATTAGGTTGGTCATGTGCTTGTTATAGTATTTTGTTGATTGATTTATTGTTGAATTTATTCTCTAGAAAAAAGGTTTTAATTTTTATTATATTAACACACACACACACACACATAGAGAAAGATCTAGATTAAATGTGTAAAGATATGCAAATTATGAATATATATAATTGTATATGTGCTTATATATCATATATATTTATTAAAATTTTCTTATGATGGTTTGTACATAGAATCATAAAATTTAAAATATTTTATTAAATATGTATATACATATTTTATTATTATTTAATGATTTTGTAAATCGTTTATTACGAATAAAATAATTAATGGTTTAAAATTTCAATTTTATATTTTTATATTTGATGCACCATGTAATAAGATTATAATAAAAATTTTAGAATATTTACACTTAATTTTTAAACATTAATTTAATTTCCGCTTGCAATCAATTATTTAATTAAAAATAAATTTTCAATTGATAAAATTCTAAAAAAATTTCTTAAAGCTTAAATATGCATCTGAAACCTTTAGAAAAAGTTTTAGATTTTTATAGCTTAATTTATTAATTTTTTGAATTAATTTATCTTCAAAATGCAACTAATTATTTAATTAAAAATATAATTTCAGTGGAGAAATTTTTGAAATTTTTCCTACGTCTAATATGTCTCAGATACCTTTAGATTTTTTTTTAGAATTTTTCAATTTGATTTCTTATTTTTAAGAATTAATTTGATTACGGGAAATTATTAATTATTTAATAATAGATATTATTTTAATTGTAAAAAATTCCATAAATTAATATTAAGCCCAAAATCTATTTCCAGATTTTATAAAATATTAAAAATTTATATTATTGTCATATAATTATTTTACACTTATTTGTTATGGCGGAAACTATTTTATTCAATAAATATTATATATATATATATAAACGCACACATGTATTAGTATTTTGTTTTGACATATTATACAAGCACATATCTAGATAAATTCTAGTACACACAAAATGAGATGTGTTCGTTGTAATGTTAATCCCAACATCTATATACGGGCACAATATACACTTCATGGATTATGATGTTACACATGCACACACACACATATATATATATATGTATAATATATATATATGTGTGTGTGTATATGATACATAAATAAATAAATATATATATATATATATATATACTTGTATAAATAAATTAAATTAAATTAAATAAATCTCAAACTATGAATTTTACGGTTAGAATACATATGGACATAGCAACAAATATTGCCATAAATAAATTATTAATAATGACATTTAATGAATCAATTCAAATTAAAGAGAGAAAACGAAAGGTTTCTCTCACCATTTAGTACAATTAATGCTCTCAACTAATTCTTGTTTTGGGGGAAGAAATGAAAGGTTTCATTCTCTATACATTAACATTTATAAATGTTAGGTGTATTTGATAAACTATACATTTGAAATTAAATTTATTTAAAATTCCCTTTAACTCTTTCAGATAGAATACAAGATTTTATTTAAACCGAATTTAGAAAACACTAAATGAAATTTAAATTTCGTACGCCCATTAAAAATCCAAAATGGTATAAAAAAATTAAATTCGTCCATTTCTTCCATTGCGGTTTGGCATAGTTCCTTCACTAATAGTCGGAAGTTGTTACCTCTGTTAGGAGTGTAGGTCAAGATAATTATTTAGACATTGTTTTTGATATTTTGTATGAATTGTGTTTTATTTGGGTTTGTGTTTTCAGATATCTCCATAGATTAATTGTCGGAAGTCTTTACTTCCATCAGGATCGTAAGTCGAGATAGTATTCCTCGATATTGATTTATGTATATTGTATGGGATATATTATATATAGGTCCTACGTTTCTTGATTTATTTTCCATGGCCAGTTGGAGGTTATTACTTCCATTAGGGTTGTAACTCGATTTTTGTAAGCCTTGTTAGTAATGTCATTATTTATTTGGCATTCAGCATTTCTTGCTTTATCTTTTAAGACTTGACAGTCAGAAGTCTTTACTTCCATTAGGATTATAAGTCAAGATAGATATTTTGGTCATTGACTTTTGTATTTTGTATGACTTGTGATTCATACCTTTATTTTTGATTTTTATGGACATGTCATGCACTTATCCATAGAATTTTATGGTTTTTATGAGTTTGATTATATCGCCCAATTAATGTATGTTGTGATTCTTATATGCTTAAATGTATTTCATGGGTGATTATTGAGATATATGTTGCATCGTATATTATTATTATGCTACGTTCAATATTGCGTTATGTCATATTCATGTTATGCCCTTATATTACCATGCTTTACTATTGTGTACTCATCTTTGAATTTAGATATAGTTTGACCCATTTGTTACATTATATAATACTCGAGTTAGTCCAAGACTTTTGAAGTACAAGGACATTAGCCACTTTGGATATTGGACTTTAAAGGGGAGTGTGTGTATTATATCATGTTTTTAGTGTATGACTATGTATATTTTCCTTTGGATTTCTCCGTGTACTTTTTTTGATATATGGCTATGAGTTGTATATTGTGTATGGAACTTGATGCATACTATCGATGCGAGTTAGAAACCACTTTTTATTAACTCACCTTGTTAGGTGTGTGTATGCATATTGACATGTATTATATTTTTCTGGTGCGATCTGTGACATTTTGTTCATATCTATATATATGTTGTTCTTTCTGGCAAACCCATGTGTATAATGCTTTGCGTTGATATTGCATATGTATATTGTTTATATATTTTGAGATAAGAAGGCGCACCTGTGTTAGTCCATGGGAATATTCATGTGCGGTTGATCCTAAGAAGCTCATTCCTTGTATTACCAAACAATATTCTTTAGTAATACTCTTTGGCGGTATGAGTATAGAGGTGGAGGGTTACATGTGGTGGTTTAAAATAATTTTTGAATTTAAATATTTTGGAATAAATAATCAAATAAGAAGAGTTTATCAAAAATATATTCTATAAAATTTCATAATATTGGGTAGTTACTTAAGTAACATAAATATTATTTTTATTTGCATTTGAATAGTCATTTGAACCAAATAGAAAATAATTTTAAAAGAGGCATGGAAAACAAGAGAAGCTTGTTGTCATGAAGCCCAAGCCTAAAACTTTAAACCAAAGCCCAAACTCCACCGTCCCAATATCTAGAATTTTCTAATTCCATACATTTCTCTCTATTTATTAATATTAGTTCACGTATATGGGGGGAGGATCAAGTAGTTAATACTCGTCATTTTCAAGCTATCTTCAACTTTTTCATTCTCTTCTAAATTCCAAATATAAATCATATGAATCACAATAAATTCCCAAACTCAACTATGTGCATTTTGACACCAATTTAACCAATAGATAAGGAGTAATTCAAATTTTATCAAAAAATTTTGAAGTTGGTGAAGTACGGGAAAGTGCAAGCAAGGAAAGAAAGAGGCTGGAGTGAATTTAAGGTTCTCTATCTTCTAGTGAGTATTCTTACTCACAAATCTATGTTTAAATTATATGATTCAACATATATGTCTGTTTGGATTACTGTATGGATGAATAATGTTGTATGCATTGAATTGGAGGAGAAAACAATAAGGGGATAGTGGGGAGGATGCCAGAATTTGATCAGATTATTAAAGTATGGCTTTTGGAAGTGCGACACTGATGGACCACCAGTCTACTACTAGCCGTTCTATCGGTGGTGCTCCCGGTGCACTAATCTATGTATGTTTTTTCAAAATAAGCAATAATAAGAAAATAAATAAATATTAAACAAGTATAATTTTATTGAAAATAAAAGCGATAATTTGTATAAAGTAAATATGTGATTTTATAAAGGAAAGCATTTATTAAATTTTAGTATACATACATGTGTGTGTGTAAAGTATTTAATTTATTGAAAAAGAAATCTATTTTAGATTTTAATTGATTATTCAAGATCATTTAGTCTTGCATATTATATATATACACATATATATTTGATTAAGAAGTTTTATTGCGTATTTTTTATTTCTTTCTTCTATGTTGATTTTGGATGTTATTAATGATTCACCGTTGGATATTGTTTTATTAGTTGCTTTTTGGTGTGATTTTGTATGGTGATGACATCCTTTTCCATGGTTTCATGATATTTAATTCTATATGACGAGGAATTTGAATAAACGGAGTTCTAATACCATATGGTATAGGACTTTCGGTAATATTTTTCCACTTACTCTTTAGATTTGTTATATAGAAAATTTGGTTTGGAAATTCTGCATTGCGAGAAATTTAAGTAAATGGATCGATAATTCCATTTGGTATAAGATATTTGGTAATATTTTTTCAGTTACTCTTATGACTCATGATATAGAATATATGATGGAGTGAGTGTGACCTATGAGCTCTGAATAGATGGACTAGTTACACATTGTGGTATGGGACGATGTTGTGATATATATTCGGTTATCCCTTGCCCGTAGATGACCTTCATACGGGGATAATTGGTTATGGTTATGAGGTAGATAATGGGTTTGATCTGGGTAGGTTCCCAAGGCTTTGTGCCTATGTGTGTGTGTGTGTGTATTCCTCTACCAATGATATACTCCTGATTATTGGTGTTCGAATGAAACAGATTAGGCCAATGTCCACTATGTCGACCTGATCCTAGGATCGTGCCTCGGATCCATGACATGCTATAGTATTCATAGTAGGGTGGTTAACCCTTAGCCCCTTGTGTCATATAGGCCAGTAGTCTAATACCATAGGGGACAGAGCCGGGTGGTGATCGAGTCCTCGAGTTGACGAGAACATTACTGGATATTATCATGATTCCATGAAGGTAATTAAAGACTATAGGAGCAGATCCGAGTGTGTACCCCATGTGCTCTTGAAGTAAGCAGATGACCACCAGTCTTCCGTTTGGTTCGTGAGTGAAGGATAAATTGATGTATATTTGTACTCCTCATATATGATGATGAGATATGACTCTACCTGAGGTTGATGTCTAGTGTACGGTCATTCCCCATATCCTTTCTTGGTGTAGGTTCGGCACTTTTATATTTTCTTAAGCGGGTATCGCTAACTATATTATTTATCGATAGCTGTCGCCATTTATATATTATGGATATATATATATATGATTACTTATTATATTTATATGAATTTGACAAACCCATGAATATCTACTTTATATCTATTTTAGGCATTGTTGTGTACTAGCCTGATCCTTCTTGTAGATTTCTATTATGTAATAATGGTATTTTATTATTCGAGATTGAATGGTATATTTGAGCATTGATGTATGCTAGCCTGACTATACTTAAGGACATCTCATTTATTGATGGTTTGTAGATTTTGATAATGATTTTGGATATGGATGATTCACCCATTTGATATTGTTTCTATGATTATTATTTGACTTAATTTTATATGGGTGATGATATCTTTATGCATGGTTTTGTGATACTTTTTGTTTTGTGACACTTGGGGATTGTTTATTATATTATAATTATATACCATGCATACATTACGATATATATACATTGACATTTACATTTAGACATAGTCTGACTCGTGTGTTATTTACATAATGCTCGGGTCAGCCCGAGACATTTTAGATTCAGGGACGATGAGATCAAATTGTGTTTATGGGCATAGTGAAAGCCGTATTCAATATTATTGTATGTCATCTTATATTATGTAGTCTCATGTATGGATAATCTTGTGTTGCATATTAGACATACCTTGTATATTTTATATTATATACATTGTCACCGCATTCAATGACTCTGCGTAATTTATCGTTTATTATATATTGTGTATTGTTATATCCTAGTGACACATGTTTTTATTGCTTTATGTCGATACTTTGTACGTACAGGTGAGATACTTATTTGATGTTCAAATATGTATCGGTGTTAGCCTAAGAAAATATTCATGTGTGTAGCCTATATCACCTTGTTCTCCATATTATATGACAATATACTTAGTAATACTCTTCGAGAGTATGAGTATAAAGGTAGAGCATTTCATTTTGGTATTGGAGCTGTTCAAAACAGTAAATTGTATATTTTAGGACACAAATTGTGGCCTTAGATGAGACTTCGAGTCCCTATTACCCTAGGTGTATTTGGTGGTTTCCTTATAATAATGGATAGTGTGTGTATGTGTGTGTGTTCGTATATGTATTTATGTATATGATGATTATTGGAGTAATCATCTAGAGACATATTTGTTATTTTTTTAAAATATATAATATTTAACCTTTTTTTAAAATAATTAGAAGTTTTTGTAAAGAAGGTGGAAAAGTGGGCCGACCAGTACATTCGGTGTTGGTGTTGAATATTTGACATCCCGTATCTTGAAATTTAATAGTTGCATTTTGAATAGTTATTAGTCAGAATCTGCGGCGGAAACTGGTGAACGGTTGTACCACTGAGTGCACTGATTTTTGTTTCTTAAATGTGACTGTATGATTGATGATTATTTTTATTCGATTTGTAATTATTGTTAAGAATAATATTAAATTGGAATTATTATTTGAAGATTTGAAACCTACTCAAATATTGATAAATAAAACGTTGCAGCGTCGTCGGTACTGAAGTTACGGCTAAGGAAATTGAGAACCATATTTTGTATAACATAATATATATTATTTACATATCATAATTTGAATTGTGAAATGGTGTTTACCTATTTTTACAAATGAATAAGTATGATGTTGTTTGTTATTATTTATTGTTTAATATTTGATGTGTGATGTTTGAAGTAATAAAAGTGATCCATTATTTTCATGTATATTTGAAAAGCACTAGTGGGTATTTCAACATAAGCAAATGTTTTGATTAGAAATATTCTTTTTGATAAATTTTATGTTTATAGAAGTGGTATATGATTAGGCTTTAAGGTAGAAGTAAATAATTTTTTTATAGAAGTAAAATTGTTAAAAAGGGTATATTTATAAAGTGATAAAAGGAATTTCAAAGTAAATTTTGTGTGAATTTCGTTCGTTGAGTGTTTTCAGAATTATGATCGACGTGTCTGGCCAATGTTATCGATAGTGATTCCTAAACACTAGGACGAGCCATATGGGCACAACATTTTGTGAGGATTTCAGTGTTTGAAAAGATTAGATTACTTTGGAAGCACTAAAACTATTTGTACAACACTAAAAGCTATTCATTGAAGAGTAGTATAATATTTAGAAAGGTTTTTTAATTATATTTTGAAAGAAAATAAGTGTTTTGGGAAAAAGGTATTAGTATGATTTCGGGAAAAATATATTTTGAAGATTAGATTACATATTAAAAGAAACATGACGGGCCATATTTAAAAGGAGAAACCATAGATAGTTTTGATAAATCATATAAATAAATTGATGTGAAAACGTATATTATTAAAATATGATTTTGGACAGATATTTTGGTGAATATTTTGACATAAAAAGTATATTATTATTTAGATAGAGAAATGAATTGTAAAAGATATTTTATGAGTGTGTGTGTATCCATGTGATGTATGTTGAAATAAATTGTATGAGATTTTTTAATGCTGTGTGTGACTTGAATTGATTTTTATGGATGTTGATATACGGATAGAATAGTGTGTAGTAAGAGATAAAAATTATACATAGGAATTTCTAATTGAAATAAGTTTAGAAGAAATGAAAATATAATTCATTTATATTTTAAATAAAATTATATTGGTTTGGATACTTTGATTTTGTGATAATGCGATATTTTAGTAAAGTATGGTTTTAATAATTCAATATTTTAGGATCAAAGAAGGTTTTATAAAGAAGATGTGCATTATTATAAGTATTAATAAAGACTGTATTAAAGTGACATTTTGATATGTTATATACTAAAATGGATTAGCAAAGCCAAACTGAAAAGAAACTTTGGAAAAGTTTTAAATTATAGTTTGTTATAATAAAATATTTTAAAGAAAAGATAATAAATTCTATCAAATTTCATAATGTTAGGTAATTACGCAACGTTAATATGATTTTTATGTGCAATTTAATAGTAATTTGAATAAAATTGAAAATAGTTTTGAAGGAGATAAGGAAAAAAAGAGAAGCTTGTTATCATGAAGCCTAAGTCAAAAACTTTAAATCCAAGCCCATTTAACTCAACCCTAAACTCCACTACCCCAATACCTAAATTTTTCTAATTCTAGATATTTCTCTCTATTCATTAATATTAGTTCATGTACGCATGAGGAAGATCTAGTAGCTAAAACTCTTCTTTTTCAAGTTAACTTAAACTTCTTTCTCCCCTTCAATATTCCAAAATAAATCAGATAAACTACAAGAAATTACCAAATGCTACTATGTACCTTCTGTCACCAATCTACACATATAGCTAAGGAGTGATTCAGATTTTATGATAAATTGTTGAAGTTGGCGAAGTACAGTAAAGTGCAAGCAAGGAGGGAAAGAAGATGAAGTGAATTTGAGGTTCTTTATCTTCAACGAGTACTCCCAAATTTATGTTTAAATTATATAATTCAATATAAATGTTTATTTGGATTTGTGTATGATAATGTTACGTGCATCAAATTGGAGGAGAAAACAACAAGATGATGGAGGCGAGGAAGCCAGAATTTGATCAAAAGATCAAAATATGGCTTTTGGAAGACCACCAGTCAACCGCTAACCAGTCGATCGATGGTGTTCCAGGTGCACTAATATGTGTATGTGTATTTTTTAAAATAAATAATGATAATAATAAAATAGGTAAACAATAATAAGTAAGTGTATTTTCATTGAAAACAAAAGTGATAATTTGTATAAAGTAAACATTTGATTTTATAAAAGAAAGTTTTTATTAAATTTTAGTATTTATATACACACACATACATATGCATATATACACAAATATACATATATGTATGTGTGTGTGTCTGTCTGTGTAAAGTATTTAATTTATTCGATAAGAAATCTATTTTGATTTTTAATTTTTTATTCAAAATTTTTTATTCTTGCATATTTTATATATAAATATGTTTAATTAGGAAATTTTACTATGTATTTCTTTTTTCTTTTTTCTATATTGATTTTGGATGTTATGAGTGATTCACTGTTAGATATTTTTTGATCAGTTGCTTTTTGATTTAATTTATTTGGTGATGACATCCTTTCCATGGTTTCGTGACATTTAATTTTGTCTGACGAGGAATCTAAATAAAAGAAATTACAATACCATATGGTATGGGACTTTCAGTATTATTTTTTTGGTTATTCTTTGGATACGTTATATAGAATATTTTATATGAAAATTTTAGATTGTGAGTAATTTGAGTAGACAGATTAATAATACCACTTACTATGAGAGATTTGGCAAAAAATTTCTATTTACTCTTATGGTTCATGATATATAATACATAATCGAATGAATGTGACCTGTGAGCATTGAATAAACATACTAGTAACACACAGTTGTATGGAATGCCGCTGTGATATTTATTTGGTTATTCCTTGCGTGTGGATGACACTTATACATGGATAATAGGTTATGGTTACATGGTAATTTATGATTTTCAGTTAGGTAGGTTCCCATGGCTTTATACCCATTGGTATATATATTGTCTGACATACTTTTAGTTCTTAACGTTTGAGTGAACCAGATTGGAACAATGTTATCCTGCTTTTTGGCAAGGCTGTGATACCTCGAACTTGACTAGAAACCAAGGACGATCTGTTTCGAAGATCGGTTATACACATGTCTACTATGGATACAGGTCAATTTTTTTCGAGTCCGGATCGATCTATAATTAACATGGTATGACAAGCAATGCTATGAAAGCCAACATTCCAAATTTCAGATCAATCGGAGTTTGTATGCTCAAAATATGGATCGATCAAAATCTAGGAAGTCAACATCATTCGGATACATAGTGTTCGTATCCATCATAGGCCAACCTCCTTCATATCCATCAGAGTCAGCTTTATTCGTTTCCATGGGTAGTTGTCATTTTGTATCGCTCTTGTTCATACACACTTCGTATTAATCCTTCTATCCACATAGTTCTTATCGATCGACAATCGATCGATACAAAACACACCACGGAACGATCGATACGAAGAACTCGTGCAATGATCAATACGAAAGGAATCAAGTTATATCGATACGAAATCAGCATCTTCAATCGATACGAAGAGCCTAAGTTCGTATCGATATAAGCTAGAACGAAATTTATTGCTACGAAGCGGCTTCAACTGAATGATACAAATGAAGTTACATGGGATCGATACAAAGAAACATAGTCAAGAGTAGGAAACAGACCCTTGGCATGAAAAGTGGACCGCTCCAGGATTATCGCTCCACATCACCCTGATCGACATGCATAACATCGAAACAAACGACTATTGATACGAATTGATCGATGCGTACACTCCAACAACATATAATATCAAGCTTGAATCGATCATAACTCAAAATTTACAAGTCCAAATGCCACCAAATTTTCACAGGAACTTGTTTACCACCTCAACAATGTTCATGATCGATCTCAACCCAAAACGATCTAGTTTTGATCGATACGAATGGAGTAGGGATCGATCAGGAATCGATCCCACATGACCTCGTATCAATAAAGTGGGCCCACCCATATGTAAGAAGGTGTATTCCGAGATCTAAGCCACATATCTTCAGACTCGCCTATAAATAGCAGCCCTATGCCTCTAGAAAATAGACTTTTGAATCTGCTACGTCGACACTCTACCAGAAACCAATTGTAAATCAAGTGCTTGAGTATTTTTTGTTGTAACCAGTTAATGGACATCAATAAAACAACAAAATTTTCAAAGTGGACGTAGGCTACAACATCGAACCACTATAAATTTCTACGTTCTTGCATTTCTGTTTGTCTATTTTGGTGTGTTCGTTAGCTTAGCCTCATTCTACATTTAAATTCTTCATTTTAATCTCTTCAAATACGTCCAAGGAGTATTGTGCTCAATTTTGGTACAGACACTTTGGTGCTTTCAACGAGAAAACCCATTTTTTCTCCTGACATTGGATCTACTACAGTCGTTGCATTGCAAACTGTAAGGAAGAGATCCAGATCTGATATCCAGTAGTTCATTCCATCCTATTCAAATTGCATTAGATCTTGGAGGAGTTATGCCAACCGTGGTTAAAACAAGGACTGCTTCAACTGTTGCTAACCTAGAAGGACGGGATAGGCAGAACCCTATGCAGTTGGTTACTACAGGTCAGAACTCGGCTGGACCCACATATCCACAAGGCCCTATCACCTGGGAGGAGTTCCAAATCCTTATGCAAGAGCTTACCCAAAGCTGTTTGGAGCTCACCTAGAAAATCTGTGCCAACACGGTGCTAGCCAACCAATTGAAGGAGGAGAGACGAAGAAGATCTAGAAGGGATCGTGCTTCCTATTCATCCACCGAAAGCTTAGCTTCTTCTAATCTCAACCATAGATCTACATGTCTAGGGCTGGATGGAAACTACGCGCAAGCCTCCGAGCATTAGCATATTCTGAATCTCAGACAAGCTGGAGCTGGTCCCTTTATGGCGCACTAGGCTGGACCCTCCTCCTGAGGAGGGGCACCTCCTTATCACACTACTGATAGCCATGCAGCCGTTGTCATGGCAAATATGGAAGATCGACTTCAAAATCAACCAGACCCAGCCTTTCATCAACACAATCATGCTCTTGAACCCTATGTGACGGAAGATCTGGAGCCAAGGAGGCAAGCACGGACCGTCGACCGGGCCTGGATCGTCCTCGCAATGTGGAACCCGACCATGCCTTAGCCCAGAATGTCCAATTGCCAAACATTCCGACCATGGTCCGTCAAATGATCTGCGAAAGTCAAGGTCTCACCAATAACGATTGGGGAATCTCCCGAAGTCATACGCCATTCATAACGACATACTTTATGCTAAACCACCCCGTCGATTCAGAATGCCAACTTTACATGTTTACGAAGGAAGTTCAGACCCTAACCAATACATCCTAAAGTATGAATGGCTCATGAACCCTGCACGAGCTGACGATGCGGTCAAGTGTAGATGCTTTCCTATCTCCCTAGGGGGCATCGCAACTATGTGGTTTACTAGTTTACCACCCTGATCCATTTCATGCTTTGATCAGTGGCTACAAAGTTCGTCAAACAATTTCGCATGCATGTCATAAGGCCAAAAGACGTCAACACCTTGTCCAGTGTTACCCAAGCTCCAAAAATGACACTTAGATGTAATCTGGAAAGGTTTCGTGCTACCTATACTGAGGTCAGCAACCTGAACGACAATTCTATCTTAATGGCACTAATTAAAGGAATCGATCCTGATTCCGAATTTGGCAGTTGGTTGGCCGGGATACCCCGCGCATCATTGGATCGTTAGTATGCTAAGGCGGCCCAGTTTTTGAGGAGAGAAAACGCTAGGTGATCTAGGAAGCTGGACGATGAAGGGCTCAGTGGTGAAGGCGTTCAAAGTAATGTTGTTGGGAAACCGACCGGTGAGAACTCTGGCAACATGCAATTGAATATACAGAGCAAGCAGAGGTAGTAGAAAGGCAATGAAGGTCAGGGTAAGAAACGAGATCAAAATCATGGACCGCGACACAGAGTTCCTATGTTTGACCAATATACCTTATTGAATGCATCCCTGGATAATGTTTATTTGCTAACCTGCAATACTGGACAGTATAAGAAACCAGCTCCAAAATAGTCATCTGAGAAGCAGATTCAAACTGGAAAATTCTATAGGTTCCACGGGTGCTATGGCCACAATAATAAGGAGTGTCGTCATTTGTAAGACATCATTGAAAAACTGATATGAGAAAGGAAGCTGGAACAGTTTGTTAGGGGGCCGCAGGCTGGAGGTGCAGCCCATCAAACTAGAATCAAGGTCAAAATTAGGCTAGACCGGAGGAACCCATGCGTACTGGCGGGAGATTGGTTATTAATACAGTTAGTGGTGGTCCTCATCCAAATGATCGGAGCTAGAAGGAAATGGATTCGTTTTCCAATTTGATTAGGCATGTGGACTTCGAATGTTGCAATAATGTAGATGATGGAGCTCCGACGAAAAACAACAAAAGACGATGACAGATGACTTCGTTTTCTGGAACAAAGATGCTAATAAAGTCGAAGCCTCTGCTATCGATCCACTAGTCATATCGGCCCAAACCGGTACTACTTGAATGAAGAGGATCTTGGTAGATAGTGGAAGCTCTGTAAATATTCTTTTCAAATGAGCTTATGACCAGAAGAGAATGGAAGCTAAGGACATAAAGTCGTGTCAGTCTCGCATACATGACTTTAATCGAAGTGCAACCATACTCGATGGGATGGTCACTACAACAAAAGGTGTCTTTTATAGCGGCATATAGCCGCTATTAATCACAACCACAACGGTTTGATAAGCGCTGTATATCGACATGTTATAAAAAACTGTTGAATATTTATAACACAAAATATGCCGCTATGGTTGAGCTTAGTTTTATAACGCAAATTTGCCGCTATGGTACGTTAATTCAATAGCTCATTATAGCCGCTATAATACAGCTAAATCTCAACGGAACTGGAAATCTTTATAACACCATTTTGCCGCTATAGAATATTTATCCAATAGCTCATTGTAGCCTCTATAATACAGCTAAATCTCAACGGAATTGGAAATTTTTATAAGACCATTTTGCCGCTATAAAATATTTATTCAATAGCGGTCATTTCACGCTATTAAATCAACAGGTTATAGTATTGATAATTCTTTTACAGCTCATATATGCCGCTATAAAAATCGTAGATACACTTTTCAAGAGCTATGCCTATATATTACATTTTAATAATAGCAATCAAACTAAATCTTCATAAACGAATAAAGATTATAATCAACAAATATAACACAAGAGCACGCTCAGAAAGAAATGTGATATATTTTTCATTACAGTGTACAAACATTAAAGCAAGTGCATAACCATTGAATAAAACATAAGCCTGCAGCCAAGTTAACACAGAGAAACAGAAAATAATGTCAATTTAATAAGTGTACAAACATTACAGGGTCGACACATTAAAGCAATCCTATGTATATCATCAAATTTCAACATTCTACAGCTCGGCACACATTTCTCCTTCCAAATCTATCGCCCATCCATTCATCTCTGAACACTTCCATGTTTCCACCCATAAGCCACGTATAACAACTCTGCACATTCCACCATTTAACATGCCGCACATTTGACATTCGCTATCAAATTGCTACACTATCACATTTGCAACTTTTGCAACAACTCACACCACATACCCAGACCACCTCACCCTTTCACTCATTCACCTAAGCCTTCCTCTCTGACCAACAGCACACACACCCTCTTCCTTTATTCTCTCACCATTATCAATTCCTTAACACCACTAATCACTGCAACCTGCATACTACTGCACATTAAATAAACAACCATCAACTTCCTCTAGCCCAAACTTCAAGAACGACATACACCCCTGAACACTCCTGATTCATTCAAACACTCAGCTGCAACCCTCGACTTGCTGCTTTCATCGACCAGACATATTCATCATCCCAGCCCCTCTGCTACCACCATCTACAACACATTTCAACTTCAAATTCAGCACCATCAATTTTCTCCGCACACATAACGAACTATCAGACTACATCACACTCTTCATAATTACCCTGCTACTGCGAGCACCCATAACTACCACTTCACTGTCATCCATCAACGTAGTGCTCTACCATCTCCAGCATCACAACTTCTTTCCACATCGACTTCATTTCCTTCTAACACAACTACACACTTGCCTGATAACTCTACTACACAGTTAACCACCAAAGACCACAAAACCAAGCAACTTGGACAATCAATCCACATCTTACTCCCACTTGCCAACCTCAATCGAACAATCTCCAACCTTCAATCAACGCACCAGAACCAACCACCACATTTAAGATATCAATTATTAATCATACCGAGGGTATAAATAGTCCATGGTTGGACAAAAGTTCAGAGTAAAATAGTATATATTTTTATACTCCAAATCAATAATAATGGTATTAGTATACTTACAGAATTATTGTACAAAAGAATTAGTAATAAGTAGTATTATATTTTAGCGATATTTAGTAACAAATACGGAAATTATTTATATCTTTAAAATTTAGTTTTTCTGCCTAAAAAAGAAATGATGAACCATTTAGTTTTGCACAGTGATATAAAAAAGATTAATACACATTGTGTCTTTGGCATTTATGTCTTTTTATTAATTATAAATAGAAGGAAAAATGAGTTATATGTCATACTGCCTTAAAATAAAAGGCAGTATATATATGCCCAATTGTGGATATCCATGAGCATAACTATATTTATTAACTATAGTAATAAGTTATAAAGGTAAGAAAAATGATCATGGGACAACCATTCGATCCGATCCTTAAAGAGAAAATTATATAAGGAAATTAAAAACAAAAATAGTATAATCAAATGATGAACTTTATGTGTAAATCTCCATAGTTGTACTGTGTATTATGATTTTATCCACATATTTGGTGAATTAAAAACAAAAATTGAACTGTCAATAAAATAAAAATACAAGCATAAAAAATAACATAATATTTTTTTCAATTACTGGCAACTCTAATACATTTTAGTTATTTTATCATGTTTCTCTACTCACATTGACACCCAAAAACCATAATAATAAGTTAATCTATTATTTTTATTATTATATAAATAAATTTAGTTATACCTTATAAAAATTAGTTAATTTAGTTAATAAATAAGTTAGCTAATGAAGTTAATTTTTTGATCTTAGTTAATTTATATTATTACTATTTTACATAAATTTAATTAATTTTTATAAAACTTAGTTGACTTGGTTAGTATTTTGTAAATTATTATTATTATTATTATACACTTAGTTTTTATAAACTTATAATTAATTTATTATTATTGTTGTTATTGTTTGAATTTGGTTAAGTTTTATAAAATTAGTTAACTTGGTTGATATTTTATTATTTATTATTATAAACGTAGTTAATTTTCATAAAATTTGTTAATATTTTATTATTATTATTATAGCTTTATTTAATTTTTGTAAATCTTACCTAACAAATAAGGAGAGTAACAGCTTCTTAATCAAATTCATTTTAATAGTAGCAATTGATTATACTAGGCAGCTCGTAGAAAGTAAAAAAATAACAATACCTCATTGGATGCCACATCCTATAAATCATCACTTGCAAGAATGAAGAATTCAAGCGATCCATCAACCACCTCCTCGTGCATTAGCACAATAAAAGTCCTTCACTCATAGGAATTACTCGATAATAAGCAATGTAAGCACTTTAATTGCAAAAATGTGCACAACTAGAATATAGTGATGAAGAATATACCTTACTTTCAGGGTCAACAACATATTGCTTCAAGAGTTTATCACCAAATACAAGAGAAATGGTAAGCTCATCGCCCACCTACCATATGCTAATTTAGTTTAATCCTGAATGCACTGATGACCTAATTTCAGTTTAAGGAACTAGTTTTGATACCTTAAAATCTTTCTGGTTTTATAGCACTACATACTTAATTCTAATACTAACCTTGCTAGCCAAAGAGCAGTAAAATTGTAATAGTACATAAAATAAACATTGCACCAGAGCAGTACAAAATGAAATTAAAAAGAGGAAATTATAAAATTAGCCAATGCCTAATAATCTCGATTGTAGAAAAGATATCTGTAATGAAAAGGCAGTGAAGTTATTTCATTGCAAATGAGAAAATGTTTTGCCTATATATAGTCTTTTCTTCAGTAACTAGCCTCTTCTTAAACTATATTTTAATGCACATTGTGAACAATAGATAGTCTCCAAGTTCTTTACATTATAGTGCAGGAGCAAGAATCTGATTCTTCATCTTCTGAGTCACTTGATTCGCTGCAAAAGGAACTTAGCATATAAGTATCTTAGATACATACTAAAGCTTTGTTTAATATAGTCATTCTTGCTAAAATTCAAAGGATACCCATTATTTCTTTAAAAATAAACGGGGAAACCACACTTAGCAAAATACCAACAGTAAGTACAAAGTTCCCTAGTCAAAATAGCAAAACTCAATGATAGTAAAATGGTAAGTGCAAAATAACAAATCTTACACACTCTACCTCTAAAGTCCTGAAGTGTTTGAATCGAATACTGTAGATCCATACTAAAGTCTATTGCACAAGAACTAAAATGAAACATCATGGTGTTTGCATGATCGATCATTTCTAATTGCCGCAAATCAACATCCATCTCCTATTTAAAATAGTGACTTGTAGAGAATCTTCTAATTGAATCACAGAGTAGCATTTTCTGCAAAATTAAAAAAGATTATCAATGGAAGTAAAAAAAATAACACATAATTCCATTCATTTCACAATTCTATGGTTAATTAAATGCATCATAATTTTTAAATTCATGTATTCATTTCAATATAATTTAAGCATTCAATTTAGGGACAATAATTGCACATTATACATTTATATTCCTAACAATATATAGAAAAATGATTGTAGCATGCTCTTACTAAGCAAGCCAAGTTTCAATGGTAATAGAAGTTTCAATATGTGAACTGAAACCAAGCAATTTGGCTCCTTAATAGAATATTAAACATCAAAATCTATTATGTTATACATTAGGAGATGCAGTAATGTGCATGGAGCTAATTGGATGTAAGGGTAGACTTTGGTTTGGCAACTCATTAGGTTTTAAACTAAATTACTTTCAACTCATATCTTACATTCAAATGTAATGAAACCAACGCACTGTTTCCAAATTCATACTAAAGAAACGGGTACGTTGTTTAATTTAATGTAATTATAGGCTTCCAGAGAGTTTAGATATGCAAAAATTATGCATATTCTAGAAAATTACTTGTTGTCAATGACTGGACACCTGATAATTCCTTTGATGACAAAACTATTGATTCTGTTGTTATTTGGGTAAAAATACACAAAACTTACATGAAAAGTTATATGCAACTGATGCATTATCAAGATAAGCTAGTTATATTCGCAAGCCACTTAAACTAGATGAAATTACAGTAGAAAAACGAATCATAAAATTTGCAAAATCTGGTATAAATTGATTTATAGTCAAGTTTGCCAAAAACAATTCAAGTTCAAATATACAATGGATTGTTCAAAGTATTTTATATTACATATGACAACGTCCCTAAAAAATGCTCTCAATGCAAGAGCTTTTGACATGCCAAAAAAAATACACGTCTCTAAACCAAAGTGGATCCCAAAACAAACTTCTTACCGTAGCCATGAGGATGGTCCATCCATTGAGCAATAATCAAAACCCGATAGCCATGAAGCTTGTGAACTATCTGCAAAACCACAACCTATACAGGAAGATAATGCCATACAGTGAATCAACCTTAAATAAAGTGGTCAGCAGCTTTCAATATATGACTTAATTTTTTTATTTACCTATCTAGATAAGATGTCCGTAAAAAAATAGTACAGATCACATGTTTTAGTAGTAAAGATTTTGTTTACTTAAAGCAAGTGAAAATTACAAAGCATAGCTATCAGCCATTATGATATCTATTCTACAAGTCTTCCTATACTTGGAATCTACTCATAAGAATTCAAAGAAATTGCTTCAAAAATATTTGGTCCACCAAAATGCAAATTTTTTGGTGAACTGACAGCCTGTGTCTGTATCAACATATTCATCCCCAAGAACACTAGACCAAATTAACCATCCAAGAAGTATGCCAGCACGACTTAGTTACTCGCAACTTCATAATCTGCTCACTGTCGCCTAATTTACTCAAACAACATGATTACATTAATACAGAGGTGCAAGTTCTACTAAGTACTAAGTTTGAAATTAAGTAATTCAAAATATAAAGTGACATCCAAATATTCCACATGTGGTAGCTTGAATGATTAAAATTTCCTCAGTATGCACTTAACTCAAGCTAAATAGTTATTATTCACCAGTAAACGATATATACGCTCAACCATCATGGGAAATCACTAAATCAACCAAAAGACATGAAAATAAGTAATCTTAAATGCAATGATTCCGCTCACGTACTTTGCATGCACATTCTACTTGTGTAATATACTCACATTGTAGCTTCTCCTCTATACAAAACTATCTAATACAACCCTATTAAATACTTATCACTGATGATGTGTTCCAAGGCCAAATTAAAATATGTTGTTCTTTTTAGCACATAAAATATAAAAAAAAGGCAGTTATGAACATCCTCTTGGCAACACCAGGACAGGTTGAATAACAAGTACATCATTGCCTTTGATAAGTCTAATTCATGTGACCTATTTTTGTCCTAGACCCTAGAATAGAGTATTTGTAATAACATCGAAAGCATATACTTTATAGTACTTTGCTAAAGAATATATTTCCAATGTTTGTTTTAATGCTAAGTAACAATGAAATTCAAACTCCATTTAAGCTACCTGTAGTCTTAATAGCTTCATGATCGTTGAAAAATCTAGATCTCCATTTTCTTCATGGTCACAGTCGGTATCTTGGTTATTTCTGAATAAGAACTTATTAAATGAGTAAGTATTAAACATAGGATAATCAAGCTTACTAGACTTTTACTTGACTTGTAATGCATTGTTTTTTTTTCACTATCGGTTGGTGATTGAAAGAAGGAAAATAAATCCATGGATTTTTCAGGTTCTTCTTCCCTTTCTCGAATAGTTTTCAGGAATAATGTCTTGAGGAAGTCATCACTTGAATTGCATGGATCAATACAGTCAATGAATCTGCCATCTGAGCCAAAGATCAATTTACAGTTAGCATATAGAAATAAATTTATATTTTTAAAAGGAAAAAAGGCTGTAACCTAGGTCATGTTGGGTGCAAAAACCACAGCAAAGCTTCTTGCATTTATTTTGTTGTATTGTTCATGTTCCACAACACCAGCCATAAGATTAATAGCTCAATCAAGCAATGCTTCTTCAGTTGGTCGCAGCAACCTTACAGGCTGAGAGAAATCTTCTTCACTATTACATCACATAACCTGATATGGTGTCGTTGAGCTAAAAAATCCCATAGGTGGTTCTCGAAACCATGCCTATCAATGTAATGATGAATTCATAATTTGATTCAAATAACAAAGGAAAAAAAAGAACAGCTTGAGAATTACGAAACCAATAATATATAACATTTCATTTCCACTCGTAAATCATAGGCACCATCGATACAATTAATTAGATGTAAAATTATTAACTATTTTATTATAATAATTGTTATTGTTGTTGTTTTTCTCAACTTAGTTATTGTTAGGAAACCTAGTTAATTTTTATGAATTCATTTTATTTATTATTGTTATTGCTATTATGATTTTGAGGTTCATTCATAAAATATAATAATGATGATGATGATATTTTCATATAAACAATGTTTATAATATTCACATCTGATTTCTACCATCTGTTCGCATAAACATCTAAAGGAAAACCCTTGTAGTAAAATCAATAACTTTATTTAGCTATGTTAAAATTATAATTATTCCACCAATGGATTACATAGGAGCAACCTCCAAATAAATAGTTGTCATACAAACCACCTACAAGAAACAAAAGCTAAACAACATTTTACACCAAAGTAAATTGAAACTAGCATGCCGTTGTTTATTTGTGACATTGAACCTTAAATAAGGATTAACCAACATCTAAATACATGTTTTCATTCTTATATAAAGCGGTAAACCTTGTCTAAGCATGCTTAGGCAAATCTTTAGGCGTTAAGTATCACCTGGAGCCAGGCAGGGCCTAGGTAGAGGCTTAGATGATTTTTTACAATAATGATTAAAAGAAAGAAGTCATATTCTCTCTACAACCTTATTTTTAGTCTATTCGTCGCTTCGGGCTTATAAGTTAGAATTTAAAACCTAAACCAAGTTACATTTAAGTTACCTATTTGTGCTGTAAAAAAACTTAACTAGCTGCTATAGATTGTAAGTTACTTCTCCAAATAAGCGTTTAGGAACCAGAATAAGCAAGTATTTAATGCAAAACAAATACATTGTTTCTGTTACCAAATGTTGAAAGTAGCACTGAAAGTCATTTCTGAAGTCGTTCCCAAAATGCAAATCTCCCTCATTAACTATCTTCCAGTGTAACATTTCCAGTTCCACTATAACTTAAATTTCAAATTGACAGAAAGGAAATTGAAGTACATTTAAGATGTATTCAAAGGAATCATTCATAGAAAACAACGGTTCGAAAAGTTCCTAAAATATCAAATAATATATGATCGACATGAAATTTATAAAAAAGAAAGCAACTTTAATTAAAGCAGAGATGGAAGTGACCTCGAGGACCGATAATCGTGGAAACCTAATTATAAAGACTATCGTTTTTGGGGCCAACGGAGTAGTCGGAAGGAGGCTCAGTGTTCAGATCGGCCATTTCTTTTTGAATAGGTTTGCTTGAGGATGAAACTGACGTTTTAGGAGCCTACGGTGTTATTGCTCCACTGGATGTTGCGGAGGTTGCAGCCATAAAGGGGTTTCCTTATGACATCAAAATTAATTTTTTGGGCTGCCAATTTCACCCATAAAATTAGCACTCCAACTTATTTTAGAGCAGTTTTATGAGGTGAAATTGCCAAAATGAAGTTAATATTTAGGAAGCGGGATGAATTGGGCAGATATTGATGAAGAGTGAAATTGAAGAAGATTGGAGATCAAGGCTCCTAACGCCATCGACTTTGTAACTGTTGAAGAGCAAACCGTGGAAGATCGAAGGTGGAGTACAATAGCTAAATTTCGAAGATTGGAGATGGAGTAGAACTTCAATTAGTGTTATTTTTTTAGGAGGGAAACGAAAATGGCTAAGTGTTATTTTAGAAGGAAGACAAAATTGGTTATATTTTTAGAAGGGAGATGAAAATTTAGGGCTAAAGCGTTTCATACGTACATACAAAACAAATTGGGTAAAAAAATGTTTAAATGTAAACAATAATGCTTTAGAATAATGCATTATTAAATAGTGTTATTAATAATATATTTTCTTGTAGTGGGTGGAGCTGCCAGATGAGTTGGGATTCATATATCGTCGGAGTGTCCAGATGTTACAGTTCGTTGTGTTAGACATTGATTCTCTGTATAATGCTTTCTTGGGCTGACAGGCCCTAGCTGAATTTAGGGTAGCCATTGCCCCATGGTGCTTAACTCTAAAGTTCCCCACTGATAATGGGGTTGGAGTTGTTCAAGGAGATTATGCGGTTGGATGCGTCTATTATGTTGCTGAGCTGCGGGTGGCATAGAGGAAAGAGAAGGGCAAGGACGTAGAGGAATCTCTCTGCGTCCATTTCACTGAAAATTGACAGTTAACACCTGGGCCTAGGCTCGGGTGCCATAACCAATTCCTGAAAGATGTTGATCCATGAAATGACGATAATGAAGAGAAAGTCAAAGGCAGTAGGCTTCCCCGGTAGAGTTGACGATCGATGTTCCGATCGATGATGATGATGACTCCAAAATGATATATGTCGGATTTCAGCTAAGCCAACAGATAAGAGAGGAATTGGTTGAATTTTTCTAGACAAATCTCGACGTGTTTGCTTAGATGCACTCAAACATGTGTGGGATCTCGTCGGACATCGCGAGCCATGCATTGAATATTGACCCGTGGCATTTCTCGGTCAAATAGAAAAGGCACGTTATGGATCTAGAGAGATCTTCCACCCTGAAGGAAGAGGTAGATAAACACAAGTCGAACGGGCTTATTCGAGAGGCATTATATCCAGAGTGGGTATTCAACCCAGCGCTTGTTAGGAAATCCAACGGGAAATGGAGGACTTGTGTGGATTACTCAGAATTGAAAAAAGCATGCCCCAAGGACAGTTTCCCACTTCTCAGAATTGATCATCTTGTAGATTCAACGGTCAAACATGAGCTCTTATCTTTCATGGATGCATATTCCAACTACAATCAAATACCAATGCACCTATCTGATCAGGAGGATGCCAGCTTTGTCACTGATCTGGGACTCTATTGCTATAAAGTGATGACGTTCGGACTCAAGCACGCTGGAGCAACTTATCAAAGACTCATGAACCGAATGTTCGCCAACCAGATCGGGAAAACTATGGAGGTGTACGTGGACGATATGCTTGTGAAGTCGCGGCTATCCATCAATCATGTCAAAGACCTAGAAACAATGTTCAACAACCTCCGACGATACTGAATGAAGTTCAACCCTTTGAAGTGTTACTTTGGAGTTACATCTAGAAAGTTCTTTGGATTCATTGTCAATGCTCAAGGAATTGAAGCCAATCTTGAAAAGATCTTGGTGATTTGGAATCTCAAGACTCCCAAAACTAAAATGCAAGTACAAAGCCTCAACGGGAAGGTGGTAGCTTTGAGCAGATTCATCTCCCAGATCCACAGACAAGTGCATTGCCTTCTTCGATCTGATCAGGAAAGAAAAGCAGAACTTCGTGTGATGACCCATATTTCGGAAGGTTTAAATCGACAATAATCCACACATGTATGACTTAAACAATCCGAAACGTAGATAATCAATGGGGTTAAATAAGAAAAATAAGAAGAAAAGAAGAAAACAAAACACAGAATCTCACAGCGAAAACGATAAATATAATAATCAAATAAATAATTCATAAAGTTGTTTACTATACATTTGATTATTATATTTTATCGTTTTCTCTATGAGATTCTGTGTTTTGTTTTCTTCTTTTCTTCTTATTTTTCTTATTTAACCCTATTGATTATCTACGTTTCAGATTGTTTAAGTCGGACATGTGTGGATTATTGTCGATTTAAACCTTCCAAAATATGGGTCGTCACAGTTGGGATCAGAGCGAAGGTTTAGCGATAACCTTGGCTTTATGGGGTTTTGACTCATTAGAGATAGGGTAGCAATACTCTAGAATGAGTCTGTTTGAGAGAGAGAGAGAGAGAGAGTGTGTGTGTGTGTGTGTATGAAAGAGCATACTTGTTAGTGTTATAAAATGTTTTATATTGTGTTTACTTTTCCGTTGAGTTGTTTATAAATTCTGGTTGATGTGCGGAATGTCGTGGCATCGATAGGGGTTTCTAAACATTTAGGCAAGTCGACACAATATGTTTAAAAAAATTGGGTAAATGAAATAG
Source organism: Allium cepa (assembly GCA_030765085.1). Classification (NCBI taxonomy): domain Eukaryota; kingdom Viridiplantae; phylum Streptophyta; class Magnoliopsida; order Asparagales; family Amaryllidaceae; genus Allium; species Allium cepa. The sequence goes on along the minus strand of CM060929.1, from coordinate 722,510,847 downwards.
TTTTACCTAAATTATATTATATATATAATGATAAAATGGTAATTTTTAATGAAATTGTTGTTGATAACATTTAATTATCATCAACTATTGGTTGAATTAAATAAAGCGAACACTAAAATGAGTTTTATTTTATGAAGCGGTGATAATTAAATTGGATTGAAATACAACTGTAATAACAATTGGTCAAATGACCAAGTTGTAAATTAATGGAATATTTTGATAATAAGTTAAGGAAGTTTTTATAAGTATTTTTATATTATAGCTTATATACAGAATGATTTTTAAAAAAATTGAGAATTTTAGAATTTAAACCTTTTGTTTTCAAAGTTTATTTCTCAAATCCGTAAAATTTAATAAATAGTATTATTTGAAGGTGTTTTAACTAGAAAAAATATTTTGAAAGGATTTTCGAAGAATAAAAGCATTAAACTTGCTTGGTCGCTGGAAAATAAATCTGGGGATGACTACAGCATCGCCAGTGTTCATTTTCGACTTTCTGGGTGAAGATTTCTACCAAAAAGAAATTTATTTTCAATTAAAACAAGTTTGATGAAAATATATATTCTAAATGTGATTTAAAAAGTATATGGAAATAGTTGAACTTAAAATTTACAATAGTATGGATGAGAAATAAGTTTGCAAATTATAAATTGGAATAGGAAATTTAAATTGGTTCAAATTTTTGGTTAAGCAAAATAAATGAGTTGAGAAATATTAAATTAATTGAGTTAGTGAAATGAAGTAAATAAAATGTAGTTTAGCTCATGCAAGCTTAAATAAAATTTAATTACATTTGAAATGAAGTTGGTGAATGAATAAATTGTATAATTTATAGATTTGAGAATATTAAGCTAAGAAAAATTCTAAATTTGTTGAATTTGAATGATAAGAGAAGAAAAAAAAGTTTTAAATTCAATAAGATTAAATAAAATGAGCAATGGACTAAAATAAATTGAAGTTTAACTTAATAAATTGAATTGGATATTAAATGAAACTAGATAAAGTGGTAAAGTAGATTAATTTCATTTGAGCTATAAAATGAAATAAAAATGAATACGGACTTGAAATGTAATTTAAATATGAAATTGAATAAAAATAAATAAATGTAAGTAATAAATTAAGTCGTTTAATCGAATTTAATCTAAACTGGATATATATAAATAATATACAAGAGGAATGAGTTTAAAAATTTAATGTTAACTAATATAGTATAGAATAAGTTATTGGAATAAATTTTAAACTAAAATTGGCTTAAGAGAGGTTAAATGAATTGATTGTGAAAAAAACCATTAATATGATTGATTTATTAAAAAAATTACTTTGGTAAATCAATAGTATGAATTTGAATAAATTAAGTGAATTGATGAATCAATAATAACTTAAGATATGAGTAATAATAATAAAAGTGAGTGTTATTGTATAACACATTTGTAATAAACCTAGATAATTTATAAACGATGATAATATTAACTAAAAAAGGGATATACTAAGTGAAATAAAATTTTATAAATTATTCACTAATGAATTTATATGTAATAGGTTGAATAAAAGGGTGAAACAAATTGAAATTTCACGAATTGAGTTGAATAAAAATTGAATATAATGAATTTGTAACGAATGTTAATAAATTTAAAGAAATCAATGGAAATGTAAATTTATTAATGTTGATTAATGCAAGCAAATCAATTAGAAGAAAATAAATTGAAAAATCAATGGAATGTGAATCTAATTGAATAAATGTTGTCGAATGCAAATAAATTGAATCGAGCAAATTAAATGTTAATAAAAATTTAATGTTAATAAGAATGAGAGTGTATAATTAAATATTGACATTTAAAATGTAAATTGTGATAGTATGAATTAAATTGAGTGAATAATGGTGTGACAGATGATTTGTTTTGTTGTAAATCCTTGTTTCATTGTTTTGGGTGTATATGATTGTTGTATGTTATGCATTAGGGATTGTTTTGTTGTTTGGATTCAAAATTCATGTTAAATGTTTATGTTAGACTTATACATGTTCTGTATCATTATAAATGACTAACATCCTGAATTGAGTTGAGATAGGTACATACGAAGATCGTTTGGACGTATACATGGATTTATGTGCTTTTGCTTGCTTAATACGAGCGAACTCGCTCGTATTATTAATAATAAGGTACGTATCTCGGATTAAATACCATGATTTTATATTTTTGCCCTTTGGGATGCCTCATCATTGAGATGAGATGTATATTTGATATATATTGGTTATATTTGTGATATACATTGAATTGTAAAAATTTTCCGATCGAGCCGCGCAAAGGGGACTCTGCCGAAAGTTTCTGTAAATCCGGGAGTTAGAAAATTTTTGAAGACTTAAAATTTTTGTAACTGATTTTTATATATAGGTTATATTTTTCCGTAAACCAATAGCGGAGTGATGTAGTAAGAGCGTAGTAAAGATTTTCTAATAAGATTTTAAGTTATAAGTGATTATTTGAATAAAATCCATTGAATGTTAAATTCTTTCCTTAATGCCTTTTCGAGGATGAAAAGTTTTGAGTGGGGGAGTATGTAACGACCCGTATTTTTGGCTATTTTAAATTATTAAATTGAATGTAATTATTGTATAAGTATGGGTAGAAATAAAAATTAATGATTTATTTATATTGATTTATTGGATTTAAAATTTAATATTGGAAATTATTTGAATAATTTGATTCTGGATTTAAGATGATTGGAAATGATATTGAAAATTGATTTAAGCGTTATTCAAAATACGAACGAAGACAGTTAACATTTAAAGTTGGATTTAAATGCGAATAATTTAAAAATTGAAATTCTATATTTTAAATTGACGAGTAAAAATAGTCACTTTGGTCACTGTCTCGAATTTCGACGAAACCAGTTTCATCGGATCCGTAATAGTGAGCTATTATAGGATTTCAAATTTCGTAGCGGTCAGACTTGTCGTTTGGCCGTGCGAGCTTGAAACGCATAGAAATTTAATTTTGAATTTAGTTAAAATAATCGACTTTGAAAAGCTATTTACCGCATATGATCGAATTAGACCTCGGGACTAATTCCATTGTGTTCGAAATAGGGGTAAAGCATTATAAACGCCTGACCGCACGTTTCGTTTGGAACTCGAGAAATTTCGGACGTTAAATGTCAAATATTTTCGAATTAATTAATAATGTAAATATCTACATTCAAACTCACCTTCTTTTCTCAAGCCGTATATCACGTACCCCACCTTTTCCCCTTTTCTTTCTATTTCAAATCGAAGAACTAAAAGAAAAAAAGGGATCAACGCTCAGTTCAAATAAAAAAACAAAGAAATAGAATCGTGACATCGCGTGTCGATGTCAGAGGGCGGTAGCTCATCACGAGGGAAGAGGCTCGAGGCGTAGCTCGCGACGTCGATCGATCTAGGGTTTGGAATTTTGCTTGGATTCTCGTGCGTGATTTGAGAGGCAGAGCAGGGACTTGAGCGGGCGCGTTGGAGGCACAGCTCGCATGACTATCGATCGACGTAGCAAGGGTTTCTGGAATTAGCTTCGTGCTCGCGTGCGCGAGGAAGGGCTAGGCGGAGGCACGTTATAGTAGCTGGTGGTCGAGCGATGGTGAGATCGATCACGCAAAAAAAAAAAGATGAACGGCAGTCGCGTGTTGGAGGTAGAAGAAGGTGGTGCGACTATTAGGTTTGTTTCAGTTTATTCATTTATATTTTTATTATTATTTTAGTTAATTTAGTCTAAATTAAACATTATACTAATATTGTCGTAAATCTTTCAAACGAGGTCCGTTTCGGATGAAACTATGAGCGATAGATTCATGCCGACAAAGGCTACGATATGGAGTCGAGTTGGATTTATTTTGAAGCTGGAAAGATTTTCAAATTCGAAAAAGGTGAGTGTTTTATGCTCACAATTGATTAAAATAATTTCTTTGTTAGTTAAATTTATATTCTGAAATGATATGAAATTTATTGGCTGTTGTTTGGTAGGTTAAATTATTATTTATATTGATATATAAATTAATTGATACAATTTAAATTGACCATTAAAATAAATTTAAATTTAATTGGCAGTATTATACTTAATATTGATAATTATATAATTGTTGTGAATTATATTGATCGTATGGATGATTGGTTGTGATGGATTCTATTGGGTGTCAATTTAGATGTTTATTTATTTTGATACTTCATGTTATCTTCCCGTATATAATGTATAGTATATAAGACTTTAAATGGAATTATTCGAGTAAACTAAGAAATAGGTTGAAATGATATATACCTATGACATCTATTTTGGATTGAAATGATTTATAACTATCCTTGAAATTAAATGTAAATAATTATCCACTTGGCCATAGATTAGAAAATTATATACGGACACCAGGTTGGTTAAATTAAATGATTTTTAAAAGTTGATTTGAATGTTTTTTTAGGGATTTGATTTTTAAGAATAAAAATCAAAATTATGAAAATTTAATTATTTAGAATTGGAGCCCGAAATGCTGGAATTTAAACTTAATAAAGAGATTGTTTAATTAAGCAAAGTTTAAATTTTTAAGTTATAAACAAAATATATCGTAAATTTTAGAAATGAATTTGTTAAAAGATTGGCTTTGATTCGAACTTTGAATATTCATAAGGAAAAAATGATATGAAATGATATTTCAAAATTTGAGTTTGGAATCGAATTATAAATTGAAAATTTGAATTTAAAAAATTTGGTATTGGAAGTAAATTTGAGTTAAGTGTTATTTGGAATTGGAAATGGGAGATAAATTTGAAGTTGAAATTTAAATAAATTTGAAATTGGAATTTAAATTAATTTAAAATTGAGATTTAAATTAATCCGGAATTGGAAATTAATTTGAAATTGGAATTGAAATTAATTTGGAATTGGGATTGAAATTAATTTGGAATTGAGGTTTAAATTAAATTGGAAATGGAAATTGAAATTGGAAGAAATTTGTGAATTGAAAGAAATTTGTATGGAACTGAAACGAGTTGAAATTGAAATTGAATCTTTTAAAACTAAATGGAATTTGGAATTGATTTAGGTAGGAAATTGGGAAGTTGACCAGTTTGACTTTGGAATTATTTAAAAATGAGCATTTTAGTATAAATGATTTAAATTCTATATTCTTTAAATATTCAAACTATTTTGATTTTTGAAAACTATTTTATTATATAAACCATGTTTATGTTCAAATTATTTTTATTAAACTATTTTTAACTATTTAACTATTTTAAACTATTTAAACTATTTTCTACAAATCAAACTGGTTAAAGGGTAAATTGTTTATATTTAAATCTTGGATTTAAATACGAACTAGGTTAAAGTGAAGATTTTAACCTAAATTGAATTTGAATCAAATTTTGGAAGTAAAATTGATTTATCGAAAAAAATTGACAATTTTAAATATATGATGATTTCTAAGTGGATTTGATTTTAAAGCGAATGTATGATGATTTCGAAATGGATTTGATTTTGAAATAAATATGATATTTGGATATCAAATGCAAATTGTTTTCGAAATGTAAAAGAACCAACCGGTGTGTAAAATGACGATTGGTTGTTAAAGAGACCGGGGCGTCTTATTGGCATACTCTCTGTCAATATTGGAACCACTTTGACAACCGTGTACGCGGTGAATGATATCCAGAATGTAGTGGTTGAATTGGCGACGTTTACTGGAATGAAGTAAGAGAACGATGATGGATAGCCTTGACATTCGTGTCATAATTAAAATGACTAAAGTAGGAGCCTATGTCTGGCCATTGAGGTTAGCTACCTCTAGCGACGTTGATCCCTCATATTACTATTGTGGTTTCGGATTCGATTGGTGCACCTTATTTGTCGTTTGGATTGATTGTCGCGGTCGGCCACGGATGGGTTACGATAAACCAGAAAGGGTAAACTGGTAGAATCCTACCTTGGGCATTGACTCACGTGCCTTGTCATATTTATCCATATATGATCCCATTACGATTTTGGTTTAAAACTGTAAAATGTGTTACGGTGGATCAATGTAAAGCCTTAACGCTATTTTGATATTTATTTTACTGATAGACATTATCTATTATAACGTATACTATTATATATAAATAGTTTAACGGATCCTTAGAAGATGGAAAAATCCCATATCATCTCTTAGGTTATTGCACTCATATTTGTGATATTGATTTGACTTACATAAGAGTATTTTGGTCCTGACTCGAGTGTTTTGTCTTTTTATTGCGCTCGGGTCAGTCCTGAGTTTTTTCAGTGTATTGAAGACTATTCTTTAGAGGACGAAGACGGAGTTTTGGTATATTACTATTATTATTATACCCTGTATCATGCTATGTTACTGCATTGATTATTTCTCCTTGTTGTATATTTATAACTCTGATAAATATGTATAGATTATAGTCAAATGTATAGTAAAAAACTTTATGAATTATTTATTTGATTATTAAATTTTATCGTTTTCGCTGTGAGATTCTGTGTTTTGTTTTCTTCTTTTCTTCTTATTTTTCTTATTTAACCCCATTTATTATCTACGTTTCGGATGTTTAAGTCAAACATGTGTGGATTATTGTTGATTTAAACCTTCCGAAATGTGGGTCGTCACACTTCGAATGGACTGAGGAGTGTAAGGGCACATACCGAGCATTGCTTCAACATCCAGCGATGCTACCTATTTTGTCGAAGCCGATCGATCATGAGTGGCTATATATCTATTTGGCGGTCTCAGCAAATGCGATTAGTGCTTCACTAATTCGGAAAGAGGATCGGATCCAACGACCGATCTATTATATAAGCAAGCGATTGACAAGAGCAGAGAGAAACTACCCAAAGTTGGAGAAGCTGGCTTATTGCCTAGTCATTGCATAGAGAAAGCTCCGTCCTTACTAACAGGCTCATCTGATCATAATCTACACTAATCAGCCGTTACAACAGGTCCTTACACGACCCGAGACGTCTGGTAGGTTGCTTAATTAGAACATCGAGCTGAGTCAGTTTAACATCGTTTATACACCAAGGCGAACCATTCAAGGACAAGTTTTGGCGGACTTCATAACTGAGTTTACTATACCAGAGGACTTGCCCGAGACTAGTGAATCTCCCAAGTACATATGGAAACTGTATACGGATGGTGCATCAAACGATCATTGCTCAAGTGCTGAAGTAGTACTTGAAAATCTAGAAGGTCGATCCATATGTTATGCCTTGAAGTTTGATTTCTATGCAACTAACAACGAGGCCAAATACGAAGCTTTACTCGCCGGACTCGGACTTGTCAGAGACTTGAGAATTATTGCCGTGGAGATTTAAAACGACTTGCAATTGGTCGTATGTTAAGTTCGGGGGAATACCAAGCTAGAGACTTGAGGTTAGCTGCTTATCTTGCTCGGGTTCAGGAAGTGTTGAATAAGTTCGATTACTATGCCATCCTCGGTATTCCCCAAGAGCACAATCAGAAGGCCGATTCTTTGGCGAAACAGATCAACAACGGTGAAGCATAGCAAATGGGACTCGACCCCATTGAAACACTTACCTCTCCAAGCATCGACCAAATAGAGGCAGACTGGGTGCATGAGGCAATGCCCGAAAAGGAGTCATGGATTACCCCATTCAAAAACTATCTCGAACACAGAGCTTTGCCTGAGCACAGAAGTGAGAAAAGATAAGTTCTTCGAAAAGCTTCACGATTCATTATCCAGAATGGAACATGTATAGGAGAGGATACTCTATTCCTTTATTTACTTTGGTGTATCACCCACGATGAGATCAAACGAGTGTTACATGATGTGCATGAAGGAGAATGCGACGATCACACTGGAAGGAGAGCCCTTGCTAAGAAGATACTTTGACACGGGTATTATTGGCTGACTGTGAATCGAAACGCATTGGACTATTCCAAGAGATGTGACAAATTCTAAAAACATGCTCGAATTCCATAAGCCCCTCCTACCGAAATTACTCAGATAGTCATTACATAGGCATTTTCCACATGGGGTATCAATATAATTGGGTCTTTACCTCTGGCTAAAGGTGGTGCGAAGTACGCCATCGTAGTGGTTGAGTACTTTACCAAATGGGCGGAAGCCGAGCCCCTTGCCACAATACGATGAAAAAAGTAATCAACTTTATAGTACGCAACATCATCTATCGTTTTGACCTCCCACAAACAATTATCATTGAAAACGTAGCCTAATTCGATAGCGTTGAGTTTAAGAATTTCTGTCAACATTTTGACATCCAGAAGAAGTTCTCGGCAGTTGCTCACCCTCAAGCAAATTGATAGGTTGAAGCTATCAATAAAGATATTAAGTCCGTTATGAAGAAATGATTGGAGAAGGCTGGAGGCAGATTGGTCAAAAAACATCCCATGGCCCTGTAGGCATATCAAACCACCCACTAGTCCACGACCGAACACACTCCTTTTTCGCTTTCCTACGGCTCCGAGGCTGTTATTCCAATTGAATTGGAAGTACCTTCTCATCGTGTGACATATTATGATCCGAAGCCATATTACTTGTTGAATCTCTAGATTTATTGGATGAGAAATATGAAGAGGCTAATTTGAGGGCAACTGCGCACCGAAGTCGAGTCATCCGACTATACAATGCTAAAGTCCGACCCAGAACCTTTGAACTTGGTGATTAGGTACTCAAAAGAATCTATCAGGTCCCTTCACATATGAAACCAACATGGGAAGGACCATATGTTATCGAGCACAGACATAGAGACGACACATTCAAATTATCAACTGTTGATGGTCTCACTTTGCTGAGAGCTTGAAATAGCGAGAGTCTCCATCCCTACTACACATAACAGGCTTTATTTATTCATTTAGTTTGCTTTTCGTTTCAATTTTGTTTATGCATTTCGAAATTTGAACTTGTAATAAGGCAACTGACTTTGTCGTACTTTCTTATTTCATCAATAAAATGCAAACTCTTCAAGCCAGAGTGGTGATTCTTGAAATGCATCATGTGACCATCACAATGCACGGAGAGCTAAGTTCCATAGTACGATGGGACTTATTCAAATAGAAAGTGACTGAGATACGATCGGTCACTCTCAAAGTGAAACCCTAAGCTCGGGGGGCAAGCAACCACACTAAAGCCACAAAGATTAATACACGACAATCCTTTAACAAACTTCGGTTCCCATAGCATGAGCCGGAGTATAAACTTCAAATCCAGAACATGGCCTCGAGGAGGGTGGATTCGTCCACCCAAGACTTCACCCATGTACAATCTAAACCCAAGGAGGACGGATCCGTACATCCACTACCTCATCTTCCACTTTTAAAAGCTCGAGGAGGATGGATCCATCCATCTATGACTTCGCATGTCTACTCAGGATGGATGTGATTTGACCATCCACGACCTTGATCAATTCATCGTTCCTAGATTGTGAACGAGATCCTAATACTTAAACAGATGTAATCGACTGTCTGTTAACTAACTCCAAATTCTTGTAGTGCAAACTGGTGAAAAAACATCGAAATAGACTGACCATCCATCGGCTAACTCTGGTCCCTAGAGCACAGACCGGAGTATAAACACCAATTGGGTGTGATAGACCACCCATCGACCAACTCTAAGTCCTCAGAGTGTGGACTGGAGTATAAACACGAAATGTGTGTGACTGACTACCCGCAAATCAACCTAAGTTCCCGGAGTGCGAACATAATTCTAAATATTAAACAGGAGTGACTGACCGCTTGTAAAATAACTTAAGTCCCCAGAGTGCAGACATAGCTTCAAACATTAAACAGGCATGACTAACCACCGACATGCAAGTTCAATCCCCATAGTGTAGATGCAATTACTAGTAAATGAGTGAATGTGATCCGCCCACTCGAGCTCGTTTCACCTTAACTTTGTTCCGACTAAGTTAAGGAAATTTGTTGAAGGTAGAAAGCGACTGTCAACCGACCACTTCAATTCTCTCCAGAACTGGGGCATAGCTCAAATACAAGCCGCTAACCGAGACAGCATGGCGATGGGGCTCAACTTGACGTTTGGTTATGACCCGAAGCCATGACTTCAGGACTTAACAACCGAAATCAAGTCCGATTCAGAGACTAAAGCCTCGCAAGTACATTGAATGGAAATTTGAGTGTTGAAATACTGAAGCAAATAAACACAAAGCTATGTTGAAAACAAAAGGATATTTTATTTCTGCTATTTCTTAAAAAAAGACAAGCATAAAAACTTATTTCCAGAATTCCTGTAAGTAGGGGCCGAATCTGTATCTATACACGGCCTGCAAAAAAAATGAAATCCTATCCTACCTATCTACCAAAAAAGGGAATAAGAAGGCACGTCTACTCCTTCTTCTTCTTCCTTAACGTCGACCCACTGGAGCTACCGCTCGGATGCCTCTTCGAGCCTTTTCCTTTTGCTGGTTGGTCTTCGGTCGAGGGGATTATAGAAGTCTCTTCCTCCGAACTCATAGGGATCACGATACTTTCTGAATGCGGAGGCGGAGGAATAGTGACACTTTCAATGTAAGAGGACGAAGGAGGCGCACCAGTGTCGAAGATTATGCTGCCAGGAGAAGTCATACATATAGGGACTGGACCACGGCCGCAATGCCACCTCCGATGCTACTAGCCTGCGCGGCTCTTTCCATTTCAACATTAATCTCTACCCTTATAGCCTCATACTGATCCGCTTGAGTGCCTACTGGAATGCTACTCGTCGGGCCTAAGGAGCTAGCCATTAACACATCTTCGCCTATAATGAAAGGCAGATCAGTGATTGAGTTGCTTTGGTGGCCGAGGAGTTTTCCATTACTTGTTCGTTAAAAATGAAGCTGCTCTCATGAACTTTCCCGGTTGATATAGCCGCTGTTGTGGTCGTTGCCTCCGTCAGAATGGCCTCCTGCTCGTGATGCAATTTTTGGGTTGTAGGATGAACGGCTAGCACAGCATCTATAACTGAATGAAGATAAGAGAAGATATTAGTAACATCTTCCAACAATGCTCCTACATTTAAGAGAATGGATAAAGTGTTCATAGTACGTTCCTCGGGTTGGCTTATATGTTGAGCCGACGCGCCTTCAAAGCATGTTCAAGTACCGAGAAAATGTGTGGCCTATATGGGTCGTAGGTTGGAACAGCTAGAGGGTTGACTATAAAAGTAAGCTCGGGTTGAGTCGCTGTAGGCATTTCAGAGCTTCCTTCATGGCGCTTGACTCCAGACCCCTCTCCAACATCCAGGTATTTAGCGGCTAGTTTCTCCTTTTCAAAAGTGACAATGGCATCATGAAGAACTTTTCTCTCATCTTCGGTTAATATCTAGTTCTCTAACTCGAAGTCCTCAACAGGTGCAGTGTTGCAGTCCGCTTTCTCATCTTCTACTAAGCGACACCAGGAATTTACAGATGTAGCGGGTAGTCATCGAGCCAGCCTAGGTTACGATGTTTCAAGTCATTGTCGTTATAAGTATCTAGGAGGTATTCAATATCACCTTCCAACCTGGTCTTTGCTGCTCTAACCTTAGTCTCAATTTTGGCCTCGGCTTCTTGGACCTTTAGCTTTTTCGCATCTCGCTCATCCTTGAGTACCACAACCTCTTCACATGCCTCTTGGGCAGCTCTATTAGCGTCATCTTTTTCTTTGACGACTTCAAAAATTTGGATTTTAGCTCCTCAAGCTCTTTTAACGCCGCATCTCTTTCAGCCATAACTGTGGTGGTTCGGTGCCTCATTTCCTCGACAAAGGCTAAATGTGTTCGTCTCATCTCCTCCATTTTTGATGTTGCCTCGTTGGCTCTTTATTAGCTTCCTTTTTGAATTTCTCGAAGACTCGTTTTCATTGTTGAGCACTTGAATTATGCAGTCCTTTTGAGCGAGATCAGTTTCTACTTTCTCGATTGTCTTCGCTCACTCAAAGGCCACCGCTGATACTTTCTCTACAGTCTTCATCCATTCTCGATATTGACTATAAACATCATATATGTGGTCATGTATTGTTTGTTCTTCCTCGTTGGGAATTCACTTTAAGTGTGGCGGAAATATGAAGCCGTTGAAGCAGATAGTTGGGAAATCCTTCTTCAACTTAGGGATTCTAATCGCTCTTTCCGCTTGGGTTCTATAACAACCTGTTCAGTGGTAGTGGGGTTTCCAGTCTCAATTCTCTTACGTGGTTCTTCGAGCCTTGAAGTTTGAGGAGGTGATATTTGACGTGAAGATTCTAAGGGATGTCTACCAGAACTAGAAGGTTTGGAAGGAATTCTAGGTGGCGAAGAGCGCGACCATGATCGACGCCTATAATCCCTTTCCTTCCCCCTTTCCCGGCATGCACACTCTTGACTAGAATGGCGACGGTCATAGTCTCTATCATACTCATGCCTGTAAGATTCAGAATAAGAATTAGAAGAATAACGCACAGAGTGGAGACTGCCAAGCATCGAGCCTTGCCTTACCATTGTGTTTGTGAAATGAAAAGAAAATTGGAGCTAGTTATCCCTAAAACCGAAAAGCACTTGATGATAGGTTTTGTGGTGTCGTATGTGTGTGCATATGTAAACCCCCCAACCAACAGATTGTGGTAGCTCTGCTTGCAGGAGTCTGCTCCCCTACATAAAGCACTCCAGCCTGCCTTGGTTTCCAACCTGAAGTCTTGAAGTGAAGTCAGATCATCTGGGATTGGGATATCTGCTATTCCTTCCAACGAGCTCTCCATTTGTGGAGGAGGAATCTTCTGACTAGTAGCGGGAAAAGACACCACGACGGTTTTGCGTCTTAGAGATTTTTGGGCATCGGTCTTGCCTTTTCTTTTCCCAAGGCTTGAGGGTCCTACAAAGGCACATCCATGGGATCGTCTCAAGCTGGCGAGCTCTTATCATCGTCTTGTTTGGTGATAATAATTTCGAGAGGTCTCCTTCTTATTTGGTTCGCCAGAGCCATCCTAAGAACTCCTACTAGTCCTATGCTATGATCTCTATCAATCAACCCCATGGCAATCATATTTTCATCTATAAGGACTTCATTGATTTCTCTTTGCACGACGGACGCCTTTTGAAGAACCCTTACTATTTCTTTGAACTGAACTCCTTCAGGTCATGGAAATGAAGCTATATAAGAAGCAAAGTGTTAGACTCGACGCCTATTAATATTGTCCTATTAATCAACAAAGAAGTTGAAGCACTTACGTCTAACTAGCCACCTCCTCGAAAATCCCAGTGGACATCGGACAAAAAACCATTCGAACTTGAAGTAACTCAACTTACTCCAAGCTCTGGCCATAACTTGACAATTCCTAACTGCTTCTAGGAAAGTGCATGAGGGGTCGTCCCTGTTACTTTTTATATAGAATAAGTATCTGATTTCTTCTACGGTAGGAGGACGGAAGAGGTGTTCCATAAAGGTAATGAACAGGCTATTGCGTAAGGCATACCCATTGGGGTGCAACTGGGACGGAGTAATCCTAAAGAATAGTAACACTTCCCGGATAAATTAATTAAAAGGAGGAAGTGTCCCAACCACACAGATGAATATATTACAAGCTATTTACCTCTTTGGGGGGGGGGGGTTGTAAGCTTTATCTTCTGGCCTCGGTAATAAGACATCATTTAGCGGCAACCCATTTCTTAGGTGAATCCTTCCTAACATATCTTTGGAGATATTAGAGTGGACATGATCCTGCAGGTTCATAATAAAAACTGCTCCCGGTAGCTCATCCAGAGAAGGGCTAGTTACTACAGCTGCGATAGCCGACATTTCAATTACGGGAAGAGGCGGACTATGGACATCCGACGTCTGAGAACTTTCGGGTTCCATAGCTATTAAACTCGGTCAAAACTATCGTTAGACAACAAAAAACCCTTAGTCCCCCCAGTGTGAAGTACGTGATGTGTTTTGCAGTGCAGTGCTACATGGTACTTGAGATTCCTACAAGTTTAAGAGATATTCAAATGACAAGATTTCGAGATTCAACCGGAGTGACCATCATCGCTGACCGTCACAACCGGGCCGTCCGGACTTTGAAGAATGATACGAGTTAGAGTTCGTCAAGTTTATCAAGTTACAGATCCATCAACGAGTTTTGAAGGGTAGCCAGTTCTGCAGTTACACAGTCATGTCCAATTATGCAAAGCTGAAGCTCGCCAAAGTCAAATGTTCGATTATGCAAGATTTCTTGTCCATTAAAGTTTGAAGTTGGATCGATCACCAGAAGTGCACTTCGTATCGATTGTGGATGGAGAGTTCGTATCGATCCAATCAAAATGAATCCTTGTATCTATCAAGCAAGTAGCTTCATATCGACTGATGATGGGAGTTCGTACGATCCAGAGTGATTAATACGAAAATTTGGATCCAGCGATCGATACAAAGATGCTGTTTTTGATCGATATGAAGTCGAGGGTTCTGGGTCGATAAGAATTAACCTTCTGGCAATCTATACGAGATGCTGCCTTTCATCCACCATCAATATGAGTAATTCCTTCGCATCCCTCTACACTTCATCTTCTCCAACCAACATAAGCACCATTCCAACCTCCCTCGACCTTGCTCCGATCTAACTCTGACCTTGAAACCGCCAGAATCGGCCACGAATGTGAATGGATTGGCAGTCGAACTCGAATCTTATTGTTTTAATATGGATTTATGGGTTTATTATCTAGTTAAAGCAGTTAGTTCAAGGGATTAAAGAATTAAATGGCTCAAAGATGAAGGCAATTTCTTTTTCACTTTTGCTCTGATCGATACGAAGATAGTATGTTGGAGTGAAAGAAAATGAAAACTTTTCTAAGTCCCAAACGTATTTATATGGACTTGAACTTGAAAGGAAAAGATTTGTCTCCCAGGGCTAAAAACCGATAGGAACAGTCCCCAACCTCATGGATATGAAGAGCCATCTTTGTATCCATCCACCCATATCGGTTAGGGGCGCAGCCGTTCATAACCATCAATTTAGATCGATCCATAGCATGGATATTCATTTCCCTTAGTGACCCATCGATATGAAGCAACAATTTCGTATCCATCAAATTTGAAGGCCATAAGAATTCGTATCCATCGGTATGAAGCATTTCGAAGAACTAACTATTTCGTATCGATGACTATCGATACGACCTGCATATCCCAACTACTCAAATCGATCCAGGAGCGGATCGATACGAGGAAAGGACTTAAAACGACCATCAAACATTGTTACAAATTGAATTTCACGTTGATTCAGGAGAGGATCGATATGAAACTCGATTCAAAAAAAGGGAAAAAGCAAAAAAAACTTGACGACGAACCATGAACGTGCAAACATGAATAGGAGTCAAATTAACATATGTGCATGTATGATGAACTAACATTCAATTTCAAAATTCATAGGAATTGAATGCTCATCTGATGACAATTACGATAGTGAATAGCAAATTGCTAGCACTCGACACTCAGTTACAAAAAAACACTGCATGATCATTGGCAGTCAATAATTCAGCATTTATATAAATGGAAATCAATCAAAGGTTACATATAATGAAAAGGCAACAACTATTCAATGAATCAGATTAAACCTTTTCAGAATGAAGATTGCATATTTTCAAAGCACGTCATGTTCACACAAGGTGCACTTTGGTGCGCATATGTTATCTCACCTTTTGGCAAGTCCATGATACCAAGAACTTGACTAGAAACCAAGGACGATACTTTCTGAAGATCGTTATACACAAGTCTACTATGGATACTAGACAATTTTGTTCAAGTCCTAATTGAACTATAATTAACATGGTATGACAAGAAAAACTATAAATGCCAACGTTCCAAATTTTAGGTCAATCGGAGTTCGTTTGCTCAAGATATGGATCGATCAAAATCTAGAAAGTCAACCTCATTCGGATCCATAGTGTCCGTATCCATCATAGGCCAACCTCCTTTGTATCTTTCAGAGTCAGCTTTATTTGTATACATGGGTAGTCACCATTTCGTATTAATCTCGTTCATAAACACTTCTATCAATCCTTCCATCCACACAGTTCGTATCAATCGGCAAAAGATCGATACGAAGAACTCGTGCAATGATCGATATGAAAGGAGTCATGTTACATCGATACAAAATCAACGTCTTCAATCGCTATGAAGAGCCTAAGTTCGTATCGATATGAACTGGAACGAAAGTTATTGATATGAAGCGGCTTCAAGTGGATGATACGAATGAAGTTACATGGGATCGATACAAAGAAACACAGTCAAAAGAAGGAAACAGTCGCTCAGCATGACAAGTGGATCACTCCAAAGTATCGCTCCATGCCACCCTGATCGACACGCATAACATCGATATGAATGACTATCAATACGAATTGATCGATATGTATACTCCAGCAACATACAATGTCAAGCTTGGATCGGTCATAACTCAAAATCTACAAGACCAAATGCCACCAAATTTTCACAGGAGCTTGTTTACCGCCTCAACAATGTCATGATCGATCTCAGCCTAAAAAGAGCTAGTTTTGATCAATAAGAATGGAGTAGGGATCGATCCTAAATGACCTCGGATCGATCAAGTGGGCCCACCCATGTGGGAGAGGAGGTATTCCGAGATCTAAGCTAGATATCTTCAGACTACGCCTATAACTAGCAGCCCTATGCCTCCAAAAAAGGGACTTTTGATTCTACTACATCGATAGTCTACTGGAAACCCATTGTAACTTGAGTGCATGATATTTTCTGTTGTAATCAGTTAATGGACATCAATAAAACAGCAAACTTTCCAAAGTGGACGTAGGGTACAATGCCGAACCACTATAAATTCCTATGTTCTTGCATTTCTGTTTGTCTGTTTTAGCGTGTTTATTAGATTAGCCCCATTTTACATTTAAATTCTTCATTTTAATCTCTACAAATATGTCTGAGGAGTGTTGGGTCCAATTTTGGTACAAACAGCTAGTATCCACCCTAGCGGCCTGATCTTGGGGTAGCTCCCCAGATATGTGACACGTGATAATATTCAAAGAAGGTTGGTTAACTCTTGGCCCATTGTGCTACCCATACCAGTGATTTGTTACCATAAGGGCCATAGTCGGGTCATGATCGAGTCCTCGTATTAACGAGCACACTGGTGGATATTATCATGATTTTGTGAAGGCAACTAAAGACTATAGCAGCAGATCCGGGTGGGTAGTCCATATGCTCCTGAAGCAGGCGACCATCAGTCTCCCGTCTAGTCCTTGTATGAATGGTAGACCAACGTATATTTATACACTTCGTATATGATGATGAGTTATGAACCTACTTGAGATTGACATACAATGTACAGCCATTCCCCATATCCTTTCTTGACATGGGTTAGCCATTTATATTTTCTTAAGTAGGTATCGCCAACTATATTATTTATCGGTGGGTGTCGCCTTTTATATATTATGGATATATATAGATGATTACTTATTATATTTATATGAGTTTGACAGACTTGGGAATGTCTGCTTTATATTCATTTAGGGCATTCCTGTGTACTTGCCCAATCCTTCCTGTAGATTTCTATAATTTAATGATGATGTTTTATTATTTGGGATTGGGGGATATAGTTGGGCATTGTTGTGTGCTAATCTGACTATACTTGAGGACATCTCGTTGTTCGATGATTTTTGGATTTTATGATGATTTTGGATATGGATTATTCATCCATTTGATATTGTTTCTATGATTTATTATTTGACTTGATTTTATAGGGGTGCTGAATACTTTATACATGGTTTGTGACAGTTAATGGTTGGTGATACTTTGAGGATTGTTTATGATATTATCGTTATTTACCATGCTTATATTATTACATATACATTAATATTTGCATTTAGACATAGTCTGGCCCATTTGTTATTTACGTAATGATGGGTAAGTTTGAAACATTTCAGTTTCAGGGACTAATGAGACCAACTTTTGTTTATGGCATAACAGAGGCTAGTATTCAATATTGTCGTATATCATCTTTTATTTTATAGGGTCATGTATGGATATCCATGTGTTGTATATTGGACATACCTTGTATATTTTATATTATATACTTATCATTGCATTTAATGACTATGTGTTCTCTATCATTTATTATATATTATGCATAGTTCTATCTAGGAGACACACGCGTTTATTGCTTTGTGTCGATACAGTTTACGTACATTTGAGATACTTATTTGGTGTTTAAATACGTACCAGTGTTAGCCCAAGGGAATATTCATGTGTGTATCCCATATCGCCTTATTCTCCATAGTATCTAATAGTATTGCTTAGTAATACTCTTGGATAGTATAGGTATAAAGGTGGGGCATTTCAATGAGGTCCATCTTAGATTGGTGTTGGAGGCATTGAGATAACACAATTTGAAGACGAAGTTTTTGTAGTGCCACTCTTGAAAATGGAAGACTAAGTTTATTGGGCATGTTGTGTCGAAAAATGGATTTATTGTGGATCCATCAAAGGTAGAGTCTATTAATAGTTTGAAGAGACAAAATTTCATAGAGATGCAAAGTTTCTTGGATTTAAATGGCTAGTACCGCAGATTCATTAAGGATTTCTCATGTATAGCAACACCATTAACTAAGTTGAACATAAAGAATGAGAAGTTTGTTTGAACCGATAAGTATGTAGAGTCATTTCAGGAGATGAAGAAGTTACTGACGAGCGCTCCTATCCTGATTTTTCCTAAAGGGAAACATGAATTGGTAGTATATACAGATGCATGTGGAATACATGTGGGAGCAGTGCTGATGGATAGAGGGCGAGTGTTAGCTTATGCATCATGGTTATTGAGGCCACATGTTGTTAGATATACGACTCATGACTTAGAGTTGGCAGTGGTGGTGTTCACATTAAAGATTTGGAGACATTGCTTATGGGAGAATGGTTCATGTTGTATAAGGACAAC
This sequence comes from Allium cepa, assembly GCA_030765085.1. Classification (NCBI taxonomy): domain Eukaryota; kingdom Viridiplantae; phylum Streptophyta; class Magnoliopsida; order Asparagales; family Amaryllidaceae; genus Allium; species Allium cepa. The sequence goes on along the minus strand of CM060929.1, from coordinate 722,491,983 downwards.
AATTCCATTAAGTATCTATACTCTTATAAGGAGTTAAATATGAAGCAACAAAGATGGTTAGAATTTTTGATAGTATTTGATTTCGAAATAGAATATACGCTAGAGAAAAGGAATAAGGTTGTCGATGCTTTGAGTTGGAAGTATTATAATGAAGTGTTAGCCATAATTGAAGCATGGAAGATGTTAGAGATGTTATTCTCTTATGGAGTGCATTATAGGTAGACTACTGAAATTTGTAGAGCTCCGAGAATATTGGCAATTTTGAAGGTACGTCCAACACTTGTGGATACGATTGCTATAAAGCTAAAGAAGGAACCACTAATTGTCGAAAGGATTAGGTGATTAGAGAGGGGGATAGATGTTGAGGATCTGAAAGCATCCGAGATTAGATTCGAAGGAAAGGCTAAGGAAGGAGGGAAGATTGTTGTTCGGATGTAGGAGAACTTCAGAAAGAATTCTTAGAGGAAATTCGTCGGTCTAAGTTTACAATTCATCCTAATGCCACGAAGATGTATCCTGATATGAAAAGAGTCTTCTTTTGGGAAAGTATGAAGAGAGACATATAAGAATATGTAAAGAAGTGCTTCGCCTGTCAGCAAGTGAAAGCTGAGCATTAGAAGCCGAACGGTATACTCTAACCCTTTAGAGTACTGATTTAGAAGTGGGATTTTATTTCCATAGATTTTATTGATGGATTGACTAGGTCAAAAATGGAAAATGATAGCATTTGGATTATAGTCGATCGATTGACTAAGAGAGCCCATTTTATCCTAATAAAGTTGACAAGAATGATAGCTAGCTTAGAGAAACTATATATGAAGAATGTGGTAAGACTGCATGGGGTTCCAAGCAGCATTGTTAGTGATATAGACCCGTTATTCACCATTGAAATCTGGAGAAGTTTGCAGTGTGCATGTGGTTACAAAGTCAAACTTGAATATGGCTTACCACCCATAGATTGATGGTCAGATCGAGAGGGAGAATCGTGTGCTTGAGGATTTTCTTAGAGCATGTAATTTGGATTTTGGAGGATATTGGAAGATCATTTATATTTGCTAGAGTTTGCCATCAATAATAATTACCAATCGAGTATCAAAATGGTACGGTTTGAGGCATTGTATGATAGACTATGTATTTCACTAGTTTGTTAGTTAGACACGAGGGATAGACTTGTGTTAAGGCCTGATTTGGTAAGAGATGCAACTAAGTAGGTAGAATTGATCTTCGTAAGGATGAAGACAGCGCAATCGAAGAAGAAGAGTTATACCGACAAGCAAAGGAAGGAGCTTTAGTTTGCAGTAGGCGATTATGTTTTCATGAAGGTTTTTTCAATGCGAGAAGTTACGTGCTTTTGGAAAGGCGAGGAAGTTGGCACCTAGATATATATGACCATTTCTAGTGATTGAGATGATTGGTAAACTCGCCTGTCGAGTTGAGTTACCAATTAGTTTAGCAGCTAGATGTGAGAAATTATGTGCTTTGAGAAAATATCTATATGACCCAAATTTGGTAATGGAACCGAGGGTGATAGAGGATTTATCCATGGAATCAGATTTGACATATATGAGACGACCAAAAGGGATAGTATGTCGAGATTCAAAGAAATTAAGAAACAAAGTTATTAGATTTGATCGAGTTTAGTGGAGTGAGATAGGGAAGATTGTACATAGGAGGTAGAGGATTGGATTATGAACATTTATTCTATGTTATTTTAGACATCACATATAAAGTAGGGTGCTTTGTTTATCCATTCTATGTATTAGTAGAGTACTAGTATATTTATGTTATGATGTGATTGCGTATTAGTAGTTGCACTAGTACAGTTTATTCGATATTTAATGCTTTACATTAGTAGGTTACTAGTGAATCTTTTGTACTCATGTGTGCTTATAAGATGATGACTTTACACTTTTAGAGTATTAGCGTAAATTTTGTTTTCCTTGGCAAAATTTCATAGATGAAGTTTTTATACTGGGAGAGACTGTAACACCTCATATGTTGAAGGGTCCATAATATAGGAAATTAAATTAAGTTAATAATAATAAGATATTATTACAAATATGAATAAGATAAATTTAATTGTAATGATTACCTAAGGGATATTTGATTAATTAAGTGTAGGACATTTTACAAGTTAATTGAATGAACAAGGATAATTAGAGCAATTAAAGTCAACCTTGTTAATAAAGATAAACAAAAACAAGTTTTAGAAGGAGAAGGATTGTGTTAAGGGAGACGAACTGGCGAGACTTGGCTAGAAGGAAAATTAGCCTAAGCCAAAATGACAAGCCTATTTTCTTTAGTCATATTGTCTAATTCCACTTTCATTTTACAAATCAAATCCCTAAAATTACAAAAGGCCAGCCATTATTTTCAAGCTAAGGAAGAGGAATCTAAAGCTGGAAGGATACAAGCTTTCAACTTTAAGAAGGAAGAGAATTAAAACAAGGTTTTAATCATGGTTTTCTAAATCAAGCACTACTAGAAAATATATTATTAATAACGCCATTTAATAACGCATTATTCTAAAGCGTTATTGTTTGCCTTTAATTATTATTTTTTTTACTGTGTTTGTTTTGTACTGTTTACATGTAACGCCTTCAATAAGCGCGAAATCTCCTAATTATTTCGTGTCGCGGTTTTCTTAAATTATTTCCCTCCCCCTCTTTCCTCTTTCATTTCGTTCCATCTTTCCTTAGTCTACCATAGCATTGGAATCAAATCCCTAAATCACTCCTTCGGATCCATTCCTCCTTCATAAACCCTAATCGGATCCGGTTAAACCCTACGTAGCCCCATCTTTAATCGACAGCATCAATTACTCGGACTTCGAGTGGGTGGCACGTAATCGATTCCAACCACTGCAACGGCGTCGGCAACTCCGAGCTCAGCACAGCTAGGGCACAACACAAACATCCACCAAATTCCAATCTTCCATCTTCGGTAATAATCAGTTGTTACTTACGTAGTTTTTGTTCATTTACTTTCACAAATACCGCCTTAGTTTAATTTAAAGCTTGATAGGGTTCAATTGCTTGATTAAATCAAATAAATGAACACAATAAAGTGTTGCTTGATTGTTTTTTTGTTAGAAAAGCAATTTTGTTGGTTATTGGGACAATCTCTATCCACATTTAAGATGAAAAATTAAAAAAAAATACCTATTTGTTACGAGATTGGATAGTGTTAGGATATTTTAATTTGGATTTTATTTTTTATTTAGGTTATTTTATTTATTATACGTCCTTTCTTGATATATTTTCCATGAATAGTAGGTTATGGCTATTTACTACTTAGTACTGGATTAAAGAAGATATGCGCAGTTTAATAAGAATCAGAAGTACTCCTTGAGTAAGTCTTGAGGAGTTTCCCTCAATTAAACCAAAATTCTTGTTTTAAATTTACGCATTTGAATTAGATTAATTAAACTGCATGTATTCTGTATTGATTTTACCATAGATATTGCTCATCATTCGATTAGTTTGATCGATTTTAGCTAATTTGCCAACTTACTGCTTTACAGCATGCTGTTGAAAAGGATTAAAGGCACAGAGGTACTTAATTTGGACATTTTTATGTTCTAATTTTTTAATTTTAGTTAGTTGTACTTTATTGTAATTTGTAAACAACATTATGTTAGTCAGTTTTGATCAACTTTTACTTAGTTTTATAAAAAGTTTGGTAGCTTTGTTAGATTTGATATTGTTTGAATCGAACATAGGGTTTGTGATTTTTCTTTATTCCCTATTTTGATTAGTGTTGATATAATAAGATACATTTAGTAATTTGTAGGTGTAAACGATGTATTTCAATGGTAGTTCTGTTATTGAGTTAGAATCTGATCCTTTTTCTTCTTAATTGCTGCATCATGTTGATTTTGCCAGTAAATATGTGCTTACATTTGTATCGTTACAACTGAAGTGTATTTTTTAGCTTAATGTAGCTACAGATGTTTCAATTAAAATTAAGTGTTAAAAAAATCAATCTAGAGTGGGTTAATGATTAAATTACCTCTATTGGATAGAAAACCAACCCTATAGTAAAGTAGCTAGTGGACAGTGAAAATATTTTCAAACTTAGGTGGTTAATGCATTAAGTTTTTTTTAGTTTTGTAAAGGTGATAAACTCACTCTTATGTTTGCTAATCTCATGTATACTTTGTAACTTATGCATTAGCTTGATTAATATTTCTCTGTATTGCTAGTGTGCGAATAAATCGAAACATCTATCTTTTTTTAACATTTAATTTATGCATGTATGTATCTGAATCTGCATAAAACTTGCCATGTCTTGTGGAGTTTGCTTGTTAAGTAATTTAAAATGTATTTTTATACCCTCTAATGGCTTCTTACTTAATTTGCATTCAAGCAGATCCATTACTAAAGTAGAAATGTCAATATTAGCAGTTAATTTCTATTTGAATGTTACAAAATATTTAAAATACATCAAAAATCACACGATACTTTAATATACACCACATTTTACATACACCTGTTTAATCATTATATCACAATAACATTCCTAATTAGCTCATAAAGAAAACAACTTTTGTTCTTTTCTTACTCTTAATTCACTAAAACTCTAAATACCTATCGCAAACTGATTTAGCCGCGAGCCCTTCAATTCAGATTTTATACATTACAATGGGAAGATTGTAGAATATCTGGAAATGGGAGCAAATAATTTAGTGCAAATCTTTTACAATTCACATTTTTCAGCAAGAATAGTGATGGGTTGGACATTATAAGCCTTGTAGTATAGTTGAATCATTTAGACTTCAACAACCGTGAACAAAGTTGCCATTGTTACCTGTAGCAAATTTTCTTCATTTTCAAGGTAAAAGTATAATACAATTCAGTAATATAAATTTGAAACTTTGTCGAGTTAGTTTAAAAATTGAAACAAAAAACTACTAACATCGATGTCTTCCAATTCTATTCCAATTCCTCAATTTCTATTATAAAATTTGTAGATGGCTATTATGATATATGTTTTAGTTTAAGTGCGTAGTCATTGGACAATTTTATGTCACAATTCTCTTTAAGGAGAATGTAAGTTTTGGTTTGCAAATAGAAGTTTTTTTAAATCCATTATTTTATTGTATATGTAAATACATATGTATGTACGTACCTATATAACTTGTGTTTTACATTGTAAAATATTGCTGTTTTTACCAGTCATGTATGTGGAAACCAACAAGGGTTGATTAGGAAGTATGGGATCATGTGCTGCAGGCAATGCTTTAGAGTAAATGCCAAAGAGATTGGGTTCGTCAAGGTATATTTACATTCATTTAAACTTGTGCTATATTGATATAACTATATGTTCTTTTCATATATTCTAAATGCTTGTGATAAAATATGCAATTTAAAATCGCGGTATCATTAAGAAAGTCTGCTACTAGAAGCATGGAGATGGATCCTCGGGTATATTCTCAACAATGTTGCTTATTGCGGTTTATATTCTGTGAATCTAATCTTGTGTTGCTTTTCAATTTCTGTGTGCATTTCTTGATTATGTATTGAACTTTCTATTTGCTTCTTAGAACATGCCATGAGAAAGTGTTGAAATTTTATATCGTTTTATATGTATTATATTATTTTTTGCTTTTTCAAATTTGTCATTTGAATTATATACGTGAAACTATAAATATACATTAGAAATATAGGCTTCATATAAGAAAATCGATAAAGCTGCCCCAGCAATAGTATATATTAGAAATAGTATATCTGGTTAACAATCACAATGGTTCTCATGTTTGGTGTAGGCCTCAACAAGTGCATTAGATCAGTTTCTATTGTATGCAGTAACATAAAGAAAGTACCACCGTAGGTTATTTATTTATTATGTATTGTTGATTTTACCATAATGGCATTAGCTCAGTTTCTACTGTATGTAATAATTAAAAGAAACCTCCAAGTTATTTGGCACATTTTAGTTTCCGCTTTGCAGTCTACACACACTAAATTAACATGGTTCATGTTATTTTAGTTTCAAATTTACATACATGAATAATGTTATGACTTGGTCTGATATAGAGGATGATCCATAAGTCAAGATTAAATAAATGCATAATTCTTTGATGTCATTCCTAAGCTGATTAAACTCGACTGATTAAAATGAAACTGTACCATATAAGCTAATGAATTGTATTGCTAAATAATTGATATGCAACCCAGATTGCTACTACCTTTTTGTTTAGTTTGACTCGGTGTTGATTCTAACTAGAAGAAATGATTTCTATCGATTAAATAAAATAGGAACGAAATTACATTAGCAGTTGCTAAAAATGAAGCTAGTGCTATATGCTATTTTCAATCTTAAAATACTCGGGCGTTTAGAAAATGAACGTGCCACTATCTGTCACGACAATATTTTTGTTAAATGAGTAGACCTGTCTTTTATGAATTGCAACTCTGCTGCATGTTGTCTCGCGGTGCAGCCCTCAGCCTCACACAACAAATGCTGCTATTCTACTCTAATTCTAGCTGCCACATTCCATGCAGTGCTCTGAATCATAATTATTTAGTTCTCCTTCTGTTTCATGTTATATAATATTTTGGTTAGAACATCATAAAAAATAGAAAGCCTTTATATTTGGAAGTCTTCGTATTATCTTAATAGCATGTATGCCTGTTTCGGTCTTTGTTAAGTTCAGACTTCATGCTAGCTATCAATTAAATATTTTTAAAGTACAAGATGTATCAAGAATTTTGCTCACACTATTTTAAGAGTTAATTTGATTTATTTATTTAATGAATGAAATGGTTGTAAGTATTGTAGTTTTAGCAAGTTCTCTGTAGCACTTATAAAGGCACATATTGGATTCATGTTTGAGTTATATGTTGAGCAAATTAGTACCAATATTTCAAAGACATAGTCATAATGAATAATATGTGGTGATTGCAAAAATGGACTGGAAGAAAGGAAAGGAAGTAAATAAACAGAAAAAGGATAAAAAAAATATAGGGGAAGCAAACTTTATTTTTATTTCATTTTCTACTTGCTGTGCAATATTCTTTTGCTCAAAAATGGTTTCTAATTTATTTACATTAGTTCTACTATCTCTTTGGAAAATGTCTCATGGTCCCTTTTTTTAGTTTTAATGATATTTCTTCCTAGAATATAAAAATGTAAGAGCATTAAAAATGGACATTCTACATCTCACTAGCTTAGTACGTTACACAAACAAAGGTTAATTAATTTTGGTTAGAAAATTTTATAGATAATTTGACTGGTTAAATTTGACTGGTCAAATTATATTAAACATCACTATAGCAACAGGAGTATATAAGACAATATATATTCTTACTTATATGCCTTCGTTTTAAGGTTTAACAAGATCTATCTTGAATTATTCAAACTAAGTTTGTTGCTTTTAGGCCCATAATAATTTTTGGGCATCTTGAAAATTTTAATCGGTATTTGTTTGGTAGTGCAACGTCTAACTTGCATGGATCTGCCGCAAGATCACAAAAATATGCAAATTAACTTTTACAGCTAAACACCCTACAAAATCATGCTAGTTTACCAATAGCTTAGTAATAGTACACGTATACATTCACAGTGTGTTTGACTGGTAGGTATATGCATCAATTAGTTATTACACTTATGAACTGTAGTTAATTTGATCACTAAATTCTATTGTCAAACATATGTATGTATATGTACATGTGTGCGGGCATATGGTTTTGATATTAAGAAGACAACCAAACACATCCTATTATGGTATATCTGTTATCTAAAAATTAAACTATTTATTTATAACAAATAACAAACTAAATGTATCATAGATATTATTTATAACAAAACATACCTTCACCGAAAATAGTGCAAACGACAAGTGAAAATAAACTTGAAATGAAATTAATTTCAAAAAAAGATAAATCAAAAACATGCATTAAAGTATATAAAACTGCAAAGTAAAATTCAAAAAATTTAGCCATACGGTTTAAGTATATGCTTCATAAATTTTTTTTATATATAACTATATAAATGAATTACATGGCCTAGGCTATCCGGAGATGTGGGATATTATTATGCGATATAGTGAAATATCAATGGCTATCCGATCAATGGCGTTCCCATGTTGAATCATAAATATGAGAACTACAAAATTCACATCTTTTGATAGGATCATACTATTTCATCAGTATATTTTCAATTATATGATATATTTGGCCTAGGCTTTTTGGTGAAGTGAAATATCGTTATATGATAGTGTAGATAATGAAGTGAAATAACCACTTCATCGATATATCTTTTATTATATAATTTTTTTTAAATATGAGCAGTTTTGCATAGCGCCTAGGATTTTAATGATACCTGGAGATAAGTGAAAGAAAGATATCTATATGTGATGTATTTCTTGTGAAACTATGTTTAAAGTTCATTTCTATTATTGGATCACAAGTGATGCTGGTTTCTAACTAAACTCTATTGTACGTTTGTAAAACCAAAATTTTACAGTATAAATGTATACCTTTTGCGTGAAAACTAAAAGAATGATCCTTCTCCATTTTTTTATCATACATGCATATTCTTAACTGACACTACACCAAAAGCTGAATTTTACAACAAGCCTTCCGTCTAATTAGCAACGGTAATTTCCCGTTGTTAAAATACAACGGGTTTTAACCGTTGTTATGTATTTAGCAACTTGGAGGGAAATTTCACCTTTGGCGCCATACGTTTTGCCCGTTTCTTTTCTTTTAGCGACGGGATTTAACCGTCGTTTATATTGTGCTAATTTCTGGCGGTATAATTTAGTACCTTTGCGCCATAATGTTTACAACAAACCACGAAACATTTCTCGTCCCAAATTATTTCCCCATTCGACCTAAATTAATCGATTTCGCCCCAAAATATCTCCACCACCTCCGCCTCTTCCGAAAGAGCCAGAGCTAAGACCACTTCGAGGAGCAGGTTGCTGCCGAGCGTGCCAATCAAGGAAGGAGCGTGCCAATCAATCGCGGCGTGCCAATCAAGGAAGGAGCGTGCCACCAATCGCGGCGAGTAAGTCGTTTCGCTTACTGAAATTGTGAAATTGCAGTGGGACTGATTAGGGCTTGAGTATTAGGACGAGTTGAATGGCTAGGTCAAAATTTAGGTTACTTAAATTGTTAGGATTGAATGATTTTATTAGCAGTTTTAATTTGCTTACAGAATTTGTATGCATGAATTATTTAATTATCATTAATTAGTACCCAAATTTGATTTTCTGCTTTTTTATTTATTAAGTTTGCTACTCAAATCAATTACTAAATTATGTGTATTTTATATTTTGATGATGCATTAAACGTCTACACATATTCAGATGTACTTAATATCATTCTAAACTATTGCACTTAAATTGATTTCAGCTTCTAAAGTTATCAAAGTGAATTCTATTAGTTAATTTGGTACATCTGAATACGTATTGGTATCAGGTATTAGTTAATTAGGTACATCTAACTGGATTGATCACGTACATTGAATACGTATTGGTACCAATTGTAAACTGCTTCTAAATTATTAATTATGCAATTTGGTGATAAATTTTCGTATCTGAATACGTCTCATTTGGTGATTAATTGCCACTGTCAATCCAAAGGATTACAAGTATTCAGATGTACAAAAAAAAAAGAAATTCATAATCGCCATAATTAATTTGTAAGTACAAATTAGTAACCCAGAATCTGTTTTCAGAATCATGATGTAAAAGCAAACCTAACATGAACTTAATCCCATACATGATACATTCAAGAATTCACCAAGTCAAAGATTTTAATATGACAAAATCTGTTTTCATCATTAGTTTCTCCACCCTCAGTTTCTGTTCTTCCCGTGGTTCTGTTGTTTTTGTTTATTTTAGTGGTTTCTTAGATAAAAGTTTAGTTTACCATTTAATTCCCTTAAATAAAAGTTTTATATCATTTGTCTAATTTATTTATATGTTGTACATGCATGCATGATTACTATTTATTTATATGTTGTACATGCATGCTAGATTATGTGTTACATGTTTTATTTATTTACAGTATTCGATTTTGGTTTTATTTGGCTTCATTTGGTTTTATATCAGAAGAAGCAAAAGATTGATTTGTAGTATGTGGATTCCTTAATTATCAGTCCTTTTATTTTGATATATATGTTCGGTTGAATCATTCACTAGTTGTCACATTCACTAGTTTAGTGCTAGTGTTAAAAATAAGATTGATTGTGAAAAATAATAACCAGTAGGGATATTATTTGATTGGTAGTTGATTGAGTTGATTGTTGAAGAACTAGTGATATTATTCGATTGGTAGTTGATTATTAATCGATGATAAATAATTTTTTGGTAGTAATTGTAGATAACTATTATTGGGTAAATTAAATTTTGTAAATGACGCGAGCCATGTGTTGCGTAAAAGAGGAGTAGCGCATAGACGTTATGCCGGTGCTAAAATTCATGTCGTTGTAATGTCAAATTTTTTTGGAAACAGTTTGGTGCTAATGTTAAAAATAAGAATAACTTTTTTGTTAACTTAGTTAATTTTTATAAAACATAGTTAATTTAGTTAATTATGATATAATTTTGTTAACTTAGTTAATTTTTATAAAACATAGTAAAATAATAAACCTAGTTAATCGTTGTAATGTCAATTTTTTTTGGAAATAGTTTGATACTAAAATAATAAACTTAGTTAATTTATTTAATTATGATAAAATTTTGTTAACTTAGTTAATTTATTTAATTATGATAATTATTTTAGAATTATTATGCATTTTAATCCTCGAAGCCTTTGCATTTAAACATGAAATTATTCACGTACTTAGTAGCTCATTATTTTCTTTCAGTATGTCTTTTAATATAGACAAACAATGGATGAATGAATCTAATCGAAGAAATGAAGAATATGTGCAAGGAGTGATAAATTTCATTAAATTTGTTACTGAAAATGGTGGCAATAAGGAAAAGTTTTCGTGCCCTTGCACGCGGTGCAAAAACGAAGATACATTTGAATTAAAGGAAATTCATTATCATTTGCTTAGATATGGTATTGATCAATCATACACTGTGTGGTATTTTCACGGGGAAAGAATACCGGAGAAGCCAAAACAACAACCGGTTAGTCATGCCACTAATACCGATGAGTCTGCAAAAATTAGGATGGAAGATTTGGTCAATGATGCGGATAGATTCCATCATTTTCAACCTACAAGTCAGTTGCATGATAATGCTAGTATTGGAGAGCAGTCTACGGATAAATCATTTTTCGGTAGTGCAACTGCAACAGAGCCATTGTATCCTTCATGTCCAAAAGGGATTACAAAGTTGTATGCCATTGTTAAACTGAATAGCTTGAAGACCCAATACGGCTTTTCAGACAATGGTGTGACTGCACTACTCGAATTCATAAAGGAGTTACTCCCCGAAGGTAACACGCTACCGTCAAAGTATCCCGACGTGAAGAAGATCATTAGGCAACTTGGGATGGATTACATAACTTATGATGCATGCATTAATGACTGCATCTTGTACCGGAAAGATAATGCAAACAAAGTTTGTTGTCCAAATTGCCCCGAACCAAGATATAAGACAACGCTCGACGAAGAGAGAAAAGCTACCAAAGTACCTCAAAAGACGGTAAGACATTTTCCTTTAATTTCTAGATTGAGGAGGCTGTATACTGTACCATGGATAGCAGAAGCGATGACCTGGCATGGTCGTGCCAAGTCCGGTACAACCGTAATGCGTCATCCGCGTGACACTTCTCAATGGAAAACTTTAGATTCTTTTGATTCTTCGTTTGCTGCCGAACCACGAAATATCACGCTTGGAATAGCAACAGATGGTTTTTGTCCGAATGCTTCTTTAACAAATCCTTATAGCTGTTGGCCAGTGATTGTAGTACCATATAACCTTCCTCCGTCTTTGTGCATGAAAAGAGAGTTCTCAATGTTAACACTGTTGATTTCTGGGCCAAAACAACCAGGGAAGGATATTGATGTTTATTTAGAACCTTTGATAGACGAGTTAAAGCAGTTATGGGAAGGAGTCGTTACATTTGATTCATTTACGAATTCTGAGTTCATAATGAGAGCTAGAGTGTTGTGGGCAATCCATGATCATCCCGCTCTTGGGACTTTATCGGGATGTACAACTCACGGCTACTTTGCATGTCCTATTTGTGGGGAAGAAACTGATTCTTATTATCTCCCTGAAAGTAAGAAAATTTGTTACATGGGACATCGTAGATTTCTTCCGTCCGGACACAAGTTTCGATACGATAAGACAAATTTCAACAACGAGCAAGAACTTAAGCGTCCTCCAAAGCCACTGACTGGTTATCAAGTTGAAAAAAAGGTAGCGAATATAAAAATGAAAGTTGGTAAAGAAAAACGAGAAATTGGTCGAAAACGAAAAAAGATAATCGATGAAGAAGTTCCTGCATGGTATAGGAGGTCGAAATTCTTTGATTTACCATATTGGAAAGCAAATTTGACCCGACATAATATTGATGTTATGCATACAGAGATGAATGTCATGAAACATTTGATTAACACAATTATGGACCATAAAGACATGTCAAAAGATGGCTTCAATGCATGGAAGGATTTGAAAATCATGGGTATAAAACAAAAGTTGTGGGTGATAGAAGATCCTGAAACAAGTAAACTAACCATACCAATTGCGACTTTCACTTTGAGCAAAGAAGAAAAGATAAGGTTTTGCACCATTTTGAAAAATTTGAAAGTGCCGAGCAAATTCTCTTCTAACTTCCGTAACAATGTGAGCATCAACCCTCCTGAACTAAGAAATATGAAGTCGCATGATTACCACGTCATAATGCAACATTTACTTCCGGTATTGCTTCAGCATTGTTTTCCGCAACATAAGGATCTACGGAATGCTATTCACCGCATAAGTCTCTTTTATAACATTTTATGTTCAAAGGTGATCAATAGGGAACATCTTCAAAAAGCAAAGGCTAGTTTGGTAGAAGCAATGTGTGTTCTTGAAAAACATTTTCCGCCTGCATTTTTTGATATCAGTATTCACCTTATGATTCATTTAGCCGATGAAGCATTGATTTCTGGTCCTGTTAGATATAGGTGGATGTACCCATTTGAACGGTAAATTACTAATTTCAATTATGTACATCATTATTCGATTTAAATAGCTATTGATGTCTACAATTTACAACTGTTCATCTTCATAGGTTGATGAAAACATATAAAGGATATGTGCGCAACAAAAGATATATTGAAGGGTGTATTGCAGAAGGATATATTGTACAAGAAGCTAGTCTTTACTGCATGGAGTATATGCCAAAGGGAGGTGATGGCACTCATAAACATACCCGTGAAGCGTTTTTAGATGAGGATGATGAGTTTGCTGATGAAATAGCACTAGATAATGGTAAAGATATAACGTTAACTCGAGTGCAATTTGAACAAGTGCGTAAATGGGTCCTTGATAAATATGACGGATTGGATGAGTGGAAGAAGTAAGTTCATAAATTTGTTCTGAATTTTTATTATTGTAAATCAATTCATCAATTCATATATATAGTAATTATTGTGTGTTTTTCGTAGGAGGTATAACTCCTATGTTCAAAGCACCAAATCTCGAACTCGAGGCGGGGGTACATCTGGGGAAGCTATTAAGAATTTCACTTTTTGGTTACGTGAGGAGGTATACATATTAGATATTTAACGTATTTTTAAGTTGGTCATACACCTCCTTGACAATGTTTTTTTTACTTATTGTGTTTGTTGTAGTTGTTGAAGACCGTCGATGTTGACTCAACTCTTTGGCGGCTAGTTAACGGGCCGATGTTTGATGCCCGTAGTTATATGAAGTACCAAGTGAATGGGTTTTTATTTTCTCCGAAAAGTTATGAAGAGCGAAAGCTAACACAGGATAGTGGTGTATGCATGAGAGCAATTACACAATTTAGAGCGAGTGGGAAGGATAAAAATTTTAAGGAAGCAGAAACAACGTATTACGGAGTTATTCAACAAATAATTGAGTTGGATTACATTGACTTCAAACAAACAGTTTTTTATTGTGATTGGGTAAAGGTCGAAGATAAGATCAATGGTTGTAAAATAGATCCTGTTTCAAACTTGATCACAGTTAACTTGGGAAAATTGAAGAGTAAAGACAGCGTGAATGATGAGCCATTTATTCTTGCATCGGAAGCGAGTCAAGTGTTCTACTCAAAAGATTTAAAAAATGATGGATGGTTTGTGGTTTTGCATACACCAAAACGGTTGACCATAAATGTGGATGACACTGAGTTTCCCACCGTTTATCAATCAGCTTTTGAAGACAATGAAAAATTAGAAGATCTTATCAAATGCATATGTTAACTTTGTATTTCAGTTATGTTATTGTACCTTAACAAAATATTTATTTAAAATGGTGTAAAATATAAAATGGTGTGTTATATGATAGTAATAGATGCATTATATTTTTTATTAGTGCCATTATAATATCCTGATATATGTTGTAAAATATAAAATGGTGTGTTATATGTTGTCCTCGATGGTAAACTCCTTTTTCTATTAATAGGTTCTTCCGCTGAAATCACAATCATTTTTTTCTTTTTTGTCAATACTAATGCTTATGTATTCATAGATGATGACGAAGACGCAGTTCCTTTAACTATTTTGGACAGGCCTACGCGAAAGAGACACTCAAATTATGATTTTAAGGTATGTTTTCTATTTGATTTTGGAAGTTATATTTTTATATTGTTTGAGTCATGTTCCTTTTTTTCTGTATTAAAAGATTTTGTGCGATGCCAGTATTTTAGATAATAATAATCAAGTTTGCATATTAATGAAATCAAGTTTGCATTTTGCAGGAAATAATGTCACAATCGTCACAATCATCCACTTTAAACCGGGAGAAAATTGATATAGACAACTACGGTTCTCCAGTCGGAAAAAATGCTTCAAAGGTCGCCTCGAAGATGGGTAAACTAGTAAGAAATCATGTGCCAATCTCCTATCCAAGTTGGAAAAAAGTTCCGTCAAATTACAAGGAAGACGTGTGGAATCAATTGGAGGTATTGTTTTTTCAATTTGGAGTATCATATGATACGGTCACACATCATCCACTGGAGATTTGATTCAGTGCATTGTATGAGAAGTATAGGCTTATGCTAATTTGATTAATTTCAAGTGTAAAACATCTATAATTAATTCAAGTGTAAAACATCTGTAAAACATCTATAATTAATTCAAGTGTAAAACATGTATATTAGAACACAGTCATACTCCATTAGACATGCATGGTTGTAGCCTATGTCATTTGTTATATTGTATGTGAAATAATCCCTTTATCTTGGTTTGTTATACAGAAATATTTTGAGCTCGATCCTCTATCAAAGGACCTTATGTTCAAAAAGATGTCCGAGATTTTTAGGGGACACAAGAGTGATTTGCGCAAGAATTATTATGATATTTTCAACACTGACGAAGAAAGAATGAAAAATTATCCGCCGAAAATTGGTAAAAATGATTGGGAGGAGTTCATAAGATACGAATCAACACCCGAGGCAAAAGAAAAAAGGAAGAAAGGCAAACAAAATAGATCAAAGCTCGAATATTGTCATCAATCGGGACGTAAGAGTCACGCTAGGATTACTCAAGAAATGGTACGTGTTTTTACTATGTTTTCCTTACATACCGATTCAAGAAATTGAGCTATGCATATAAAGATAACATAATCAGAAATAAAATAGGTATGTAATTCAATTTTTTTTATTGAAGGGTTGTTTTTTGTGTATTAAAATTGATTATTCAGATAGGATTAAAAAGACTCCTATACGACCTAGGTCAAATTTGTTATACTATATATGCATGAATGGGTGTCAGGTGAAGTGGTGCAGTATTATTCAAGTTGTGATACTGTTTTCGAATGTTTTGAGATGTCTTGGGGTATTTCTGATCTACCTTTGTGTGTATGATCATGCTGTTTTGAGGGTTGTCATGGTCAGTGAATATACTGTAGTTTTTCTTTTAAGAATGTCTTGTCATGTAGTGGATGTAGTACAGGGGATAAGTGTGGTAAGAGCGTGGATATAAGTGCTCCAGTTCCCATTGCTTTTTCAAATTTGGTGCTTTGTATTTTGTTAGCTGCAAGGTCTAGGATTTAAAGTATAATACTGGGATTAGTGCACAATGTGACAGTGGTTTATCTAAAAGATAACAGGAATTCACATGCAATATCAACATCAAATTTAGGGAGAAGTTTTATGTACTGCTATTCCCGTGACTGTACTATGTGTATGCTACTGTTTTAGACTTGCAGAAACGAACACTATGCCTGATTTTTGGCACTACAAATGCATAACCGGTATATCGTTGCTTGACCAGAGATTTTGTACTGTCAATGTATTATCAGGTTTTAGTGAATTTTATTTTCTTTGTTAATTTGCATTAAAAGAAGAATTTGCATTTAAGTTTTGTAGTTTAATCATGTTATAGTAGTTGCATATTATACTGTAGAGTGAGCAAAAAACTTCAAACAAGGGAGTATGCTCACTCTATTTCAAACCCATTCAAACTTCAAAGAAATTGATCTTGGAGCAAAAAACGACAGTGAATGTGTGCAGAAAAAAAAACTTCTTATACATGTTTTATTGCTTAAACTCAAATGGCAGCATGTTCCCTTGTTTAGATTTATAACATGACAGCAAAGTATGCAAGTTGAATTGATATAGCAACGCATCGCTCGTTTTACACTATTCCATGCTTTTTGACTAAATAAACTTTGGGAATAACCCAGTCTATACATACTTTGAAAATGCACAATGGATGAAAATGCTGGTAGTTTTTAAGATTTGAAATTTGTATGTTCTTTTCCCATGTTTGCATAGCACATGCAAAGTACAGCTGCTTAAATACCATACTTATATATATATATATATATTTGTTTTTATCTGCATTTGATTTCTTGTATGCAGGTCGATACAAGTTCGGGAGCAGAAGTATCACGTCTTCAAGTATGGGAGAAAACACATAAGAAAAAAGATGGCAGCGTGTCTGATGCGTCATCTTCGTTCTTTGTAAGTTAAACAAATAATAACGCCTTTAAATTAATTTTTCATTATTCATTATATATATATATATATATATATATATATATATATATATGTATTTACATTTCAGGACAAAATTGGAAAAGAAAAGGAAACGGCGAGTGGTGGTGATGAAGAAGTTTTTATAAAAGTGTTTGGTAATGATGTAAAGGGCAGGAGCCGATGTATTGGGACCAATATATCTCCTAGTCAAGTTAAGGGTGCTGCCATTCCATGCAAACGACTCAAAGAGGCCAAAGGAGAATATGAGCAGCGGCTGCAAGCTGTGGAGCAAAAACTGTTGAAGGTGGATAGCATGGATGATAAACTGGAGCGTATTCTCAAGCTAGCCGAAGGTGGTCAAGTAGGCAGTAGCACCGGTACTTCTCAGAATCTCATTCCGACCAATCCGTCAATCGACCAAAGATGTGAAATCCTGAACTTCGAGGATGAAGTAATTGCAACAGGTACTATTTTATATATCAGTGTATATAATTCGACATATATTTACTCCTGGAATGCTTATTAAATCTGTATGATATTATTAAATCCATATTATACATATACCAATGATATAACAGGTACTATATGCCGAGATTCCACACAATCAGTATGTCATGGAAAACCAGTACCACTCGCATATGAAAAAGTTTTGTTAGACAAAATTTTGTTGGAGGATGAGCGAACTGCCAAAATGAATCGACATATGGCCGAGACCTTTAGGGACATTGGAGTCGGAGGTTATGTGTGCCATCAAAAGGGTTTGATACGATATCTTTAGTCGGAGGTATGTCTTTTGTTTTATATTTGTTTAGCAATATACAGCTTGCTTTCCATGGTAATTTGTATTTTTACGTTATTATAACAATACATTAGCATCGGATCTTCAATGTTAGCGATCGCTCTTTGGTTTATAGTGAATTCGTGATAACTATGCAGATGAACATTCACGTTATATTCTGTTGTTTTGAAATGAAGTGCACACATTTTGTGTAACTGAAAGGCAAATCTTTTGTTTGAGAATAGTAGTCCATTTTGTTAGGTAGAGTTGCACATTATGGAATTTCTTTGATTTATGTGCAGGCAGCTTCTATTGTACTTACATTCAGGTGTCCAAACGAAAGAGCACTGGTACATTTTCTTACAAGACTGTTCTATACATAATTATATTTGATTAGTAAATTTGGGTTGCTAAATAATTTGAGAGTAGTTGTTGTGAATTTCATTCAATTTGAATTAGCCTACTTTGTACCTTTTAAATCAGAAATTATGACTAATTTGATCAAAATGAGTAGTATGCTTATGTTGATTAAACTATTTAGGTTCACTTCGATTGCCTGTACATTGACCAAAATTTGTGGATGTAGCCAATCTTGGTTCATTTCATATATGTAAACATGAAATAATTTATATATAAACCTGATTTGGATTCAAACCACGTAATGGCTTCGTTGCGTCATTTTTGTTCTATGTCTGCTTTCTCGAATGCAAGTAGTAACAGATATTTAGATTAGTTATTTATATTCGTTTTATGTAAAGCAAATGATATCTTAATTAGAATTACTTGGCTTAAAATTACCCATGTAACAAGAACGTTATGATTAAATTGTTTACTGGTACAATCTAGGTTCCATATTTCCATGTGTACAGGATTTTAAATAGTATACCATACTGAAAATTGTAGCTAAAACAACAATGAACAAACGTCATGTAGGAGTGATTTCTGATGAAAGCACACATCATAGTTGCTGAAACACATGACTGGTCAGTAGTAAATTGATAGAATCAGGAGTTGTGGCAATAGGGTTGATCAGGTGAGTTGGACTATTAAGACTAGATAGACTGCACGAGCAATGTTCTGTTGTAGTTGTACCAATGAGTTGAAGTGTTTGAAGCACCTAAAACCATTGTCTGATATGTAGCATGCTGATGTATGGCCAGTTATTACAAACTGAAATATTTTTGGAGCATGAGTATCAGACTTTTAAGAATTCAGTCTTAATTTGAAAGTGGACTGGAAGTTTGGGGCTTTGTTGTTTCAATTTTAGTATGCACTTTGTTGTTTCATATCAGTCTTAATTTAATCATAACCTGAAACTGATTGATCCTTGGACATCATAGGAAACATGTTTTCTTATGTGCAGTCTAGTAAAATCTCTTAATTTATAACCTTTAAACTATTAATACCATTTTATGTTCTCTTGTATTTCATGTTATATATGATTCAGTAACCAGAATGCGTTGGGTTTTAACATTTATATGTATAGGTTAGTTTAATGCTAACTCATGTTTATTCATTTTGCAGCTGCATGGAAGGCCTGGTTACGAGGAAAGCTGTTTGAGCATGTAAATGAACGCTGTATTAAGAACGTATGCTTGTGTGAATTATCTTAGACTGCTCAAGTTAAGTGTTGTTATCATATGTATGGTGAAAATACTGTTATCTTCAAACTTAGGACGATGGATGCTATTATTATATGTTATGTAATAACACTGTGATAATACTGTGTCATGACTTATGTAGCTGTTTGTAATTGTATGTCTGGTAGCACTGTATTTGTATGTCGGGTAGCTGTTTGTAATTGTATGTCTGGTAGCTGTTTGTAAATGTATGATAATACTGTGTCATGACTAATGCTTTTAATGCCTATATTTTTTTTTTCAAACGGACAGAATTACAACGGGTAAGAACCGTTGTAATATAGTACATAACAACGGTTTCTGCCCGTTTCGTTATGAGTAAAGGCCATGGAATTATGGCTCAAATGGAACGGCTAAAACCCGTTGCTATTTACGATAACACAACGGGCAATACCCGTTGCTTTACAGACACTAAGAAACGGTTTAAAACCGTTGCTTATGATCTAAAAGAAACGGTTAATTACCGTAGCTATTTGTAAATAAACAACGGGCAATAACCGTTGCTTTATGGACATTAAGCAACGGTTTAAAACCGTTGCTTATGATCAAAAAACAACGGTTAGTTACCGTTGCTAAAGTTTACCACTCCGTTATTAGAAACGGTTTTTAACCGTTGGTAATGGTGTAAGCAACGGTTATAAACCGTTTCTAATAGATGATTATGGTGTGGTGTGAAGTTTCTTTAATTAAAGTTGAAACTTTCTTTAATGAACTGTTTTCTTAGGAAGTTGAGGATTTCAACTCCTTACTTGGAAGTTCAATTTCTTTTTGGCATAATGATTTGTGGGTTGAATCAAATTTTTTCTCAATCAACGTGTATATAGTAGATAGTTACAAATGATGAAACTGAAGAACTTGAACTTTCTAGAATCTTATTATAGACATAAGTTGTATATCTTTCAAAATCATTAAAAAAATTATGCAACGTGTATATGAATAATAAAATTAGACCATTAATCAAATTTTCGTTCATTTATAAGTTATCATGATTTGTACGTAAGATGTAATACTTCCACGTAGCTAGAATAAAGCTTTTTAATAGCTTTTTATTATTTGATGATCGCTAATCCACTTTTCATAGAGTAAATTTTTTTACGTAGAGATATGCATTTAGAAAACTCTTCACATGCTTCACTAACTTTGTCAAATGTGTGGTGTAAGCTGTTAAAATCTCTGGTAATTATGTAGGGAAGGAAGATTTGTTCAGATCTGTATTATACATAGGCCCATAATTTTCTTCTTTCAGTAACTTCCTTTGATCCATACATAACACTGATTACAAATTCAAGACCTCCATTTTTTAGGTGACATTAAATAAACTGATCATCTTTCTCTAGCAGAGCAGCAAACCACAAATGATGTCCCACATGATAATGGTTCTTCCTTTTGATGACTGTAAGCTATTGTTATTTGTCAAATTCCCTAATGGTTTCTATATTTATTATAAAATATAATACTTTTGCTTCATCTAATATATGTTCAGATAATTCCATATAAGAATCTCTTATGGGTTATCCATTTTCATTTTCTTTCATGTGCTTGATATCAAGCCTTATCAATGGTTTTTGATGTTGTTTCATTATTTCACATACTTTGCAATTGTCAGTGAAAATTGTTTCTGAGGTTTTGTCATCTGCATCATAATTACATTTTTGTGCATTTTAATATTTTATCTTGTATCTCTATCAATTATAATAATGCACATATAAAATCATATCAACTTTTATCATCTTATTTGATTTCACCTTTTTCATATACAAATAAACCCAAGGGTTGCTGCAGATATCAAAAGATACTCAATTGGTGCATTTTGACTTCAATGAGTAACAATTTCTACCTCTATTTTAAATTATATTTGTGAAACTTTTAGTTAATTATATAACATATATGGGTTTTACTTATTTTTTATTTATGGATAAACTGTTCATGCTATTATACTTAAATTGTTCAGTGCGTAATGTTTGTTTCCTGTTCTGATAAATGAAGCTGCAGTAGAAAATGTAGAATAGCAATTATCTAGCATATATGCATACAGTGACTAGAATTTGTGCTCTCCCTCATTATTAATTTTTGGAAATAATTTTGCAGATCAATGGTCAACTGAAGATTTTGTTTGAAGGTATTTTTGTTCTTTACCTACGTGCTTTTTTTCTTTCTTCTTGAAACCATAAAGAAATCAATCCTAGATGTAAGTGCCCATGCTTCAAATTTTTGACCCAAAGATCCTCATCTTGTTCTTTAAGAAAATTATCTCTCAGCCGGTAGGGTAAATATTTATTTGTCTAGTAATAGAGGCTAGAATGCTCAAAATGAAAGTCAAACTGGAGTAAATTTATTAAATCGTCATTTATACGGATCAAATTGAGTATGAAGTCAAAAAGTCAGTTGTATGTGCTCATAATGAACTATTTGATACCTGAGTAATTAATTATAAAGGATCTGGAAAATTAGGCTACGATTTTACTCATTTTGCACCAAGTTTTTTTTACAATATCAATGACTATTGTTCTGGTGGTAGTTTCATTTTGGTTTATGTGAAGATTATAACCATTAGTGTCTTCCTCGAATTAAAGAATGTTGTACACTTACACTCTGGATTACTTCCTGAGTTTCATTTATTTAATTAATCATTAGAGTGATTTTTGTAGGTGTGTCCAAAATATAATTCTCAATTCACTAGTAGAGCATGCAACCTTCAACTTTGTTAGTGTGTATGGCTATACTTATTTGGAGTTTACAAGTGCTTTTCGCTTAGGATATTTAATATGAAATACTATTTGATTTCTAATTTTTATATTTTTTGATCAATTAGTTGTTTGTCCTTGAAAACAAACAAAATTTAGCAGATGCGTGGATGTTTATAACATGTTGTTTTGAAATATCTAACTTTGTCGTATAAAGAATGAAGATAGTGGACCTCATTTCCTAGCTGGAGTGAGGTTAACGTGGTTCTCGTTGATGAATTAATGCGAGCTTTGCTGAAATTATTGTTTGCTATCTAAAAATCAAATTTCATCAGTTTTTTATTCATATTCGTTCCTAATGTAAATATTCATCTTATTTGTAGGTGTGTGAAAGAAGAAGGATGCGAAAGTTGTGGTCTTCTTTTTAATGCAAACAACCAAATATGTATTTGTTTTTTCGTTAAACGTTACTATTATTTTTTGGGGTGTGCTTAAAACATTTGCTATAACGTTTTGATTTATGTGGTTTAAGCTCTAAGATATTATGTGTATGAATATTTGATATGTTCAATGTAATATGTTACATTTTTATATTTATTATATTTTATGATTTTTGCGTTATTTAAACGATTTTATGTTTAAAATGATTTATGTGCATTTTGATATTGGTATTTAATATTATAGTTTATGAATAGGACGTAGAAAATTTTTGAATTATGAAACTGGACCATAGCATTTGAAAACCCCTATAAATATTTAATAGCGCTGAGTGACTCTATTAAATCTGTCAATATTACAGATGCATAACAGGAAAACGCTATGGTATTATAAAAAGTGTTATAAAAGAACATAACATAATTGAGTATAAGAGCTAAAGTAGCTGAATCTTTATAGCGACATATTGGTGTTGTGACAAGTCAACATTTACAATAACGTGTCCATATACAACGCTCATAATCCGCTATTAATACTTTTTATAGCGCATTATTAGTGTTATCTTAGAAAAGACAAAAGTATTTTGTGGCTAATAACGAATTTCATAGAGGACAAATAGCGCTATTAAAGTAATCAATAACACATAATTTGCCAGTATAAAAATGTTTAAAATAGCGGATTATTAGCGCTATTATATTATTACTTTTTATAGCGTTTATTATGCGCTATAAATTGTTCACTGTTTTTAATAACATGTCGGTATACAGCGTTTATTAAACTGATATCATAGGCTTTAATAGCTTTTTTTTGCACTATCATAAGGTCTTTTTGTTGTAGTGAAGGCGAGTTAAATTTTCCCCAAAACCTTCCTATCCTGTTAGGGTTTGAATTTGCTTTTCAATGAATGTTTTTGAGGTCGCTAACATGTTTAGATGCATAAACATTATTTTGATTATGGTTTGTAATTTGAATAAAATAAATTTATTCATGTTTTAGGCTACAAAATGATCTAATCTTATCTAAAGTCAACTAAAATGTTATATAATGTTTATAATGATGAAATGAAGATGGGTTTCTCATTTCATAATTTTTGAAATTAATTTGGAATTTTTACGAATTTTCTAAGTTGAGAAAATGGTTAATTTTGTGAAAATCAATTATTAAAAATACTAAAACTATTTATTTCAACCTATAGTTTTGATATGAGGTAAAATATGTTAAACTAGATTTTTCCTATTAATTTCAGTTTTATGTGAATTAATTGATGAAGGAACGAAGTAATTAATTGAAGATAACTAATTAATTAATGAATAGAGAATGTAGTTAGCCAATTTTTAAACGAGAACAGAAATAGAATAGCCAATACTAATTCAACACCAAGTGAGATTTGGTGTAAATTAAGTAATTGATTAATTAGGGAGTAAATTAGTTTTCAAGTTAATTACGAGTATGCCACCTCAATGTGCGATGGCTACTCAAATAATCAACATGCGATAGTTATTTTAGTTATCAACATGTGATAGCGCTTAGGCCATAAACCAATTGATGGCTATGTGAAAAATCAACACTCGAAGGCTAGATGAAAGCTCAAGATGTAATGCCTTAAGTAAGTCAATATGCGACAACTATGGAGTGTCGACTCTTGATTGCCCAAGGAGTCTCAACGCGCGATAGCTTGGGAACCCATCAACATGCGACATCTACCTGGGGTTAACACGTGATGGCTTAGGAAGCTATCAACATGCGACAGCTAACTGGAGTCAACACGCCATAACTTAGGAGGCTATCAACATACGAAAGCTCTTTTAAGCCCATTAGTCGATAACTATCAATCTATGACTCCTTAACGTTGTTCAACGTGCGATGGCTATAGAATAGTCAATATGCGATAGCTAGGCTCGATATGCGAAGGCTATGGGATAGCCAATATGCGACAGTCAAGGTTGACAAGCAATGGCTTGGGAATCCATATTTTTTTCTAAGTAAAGTAAGAAATACTTAGAGCACTTTGGAAGACAGTTTGCAAGTGTAAATGAATTATTTCATAGGGATGAAAAAAAATTATTTTATAAGTTAAATTATGTTAACTTCTTTGTGAAATGGAAGAAAAGCTTACAGAAGCTAATAAATGATAGGGTATCATTTAACCAAAGATAAAGATGTTTTATCCAAAGAAAGTGTAAGGTACACTTTAAATGAATGAAAGAAAAAGTCGAGTTGAATCATCATTGTAAAGATATACCTACTTATGGAGATATTGGATGGCAGGGTGCCTTGATATTAGTCTAAATGTCTAAGGGCAGGGTACCAAAACATCAGAGTGGTGTTATAACGAAAATAAAGAAATCGACAACATTAACGATAACAGTTTAGGGACTAAGCGGGATTGTCGAAGTAAGGATGCTTACTAGAATGTATTCGAGATGCTTAAATTCAACCTCCTAGGAGAGTCGGAGTTGCTCTAGTAAGGGTGGCTCACATTAGTGAAATGAGTGGTCATTTCATCAGGTGGCGTTGTTCGAGAAAAGATAAATTAATGATAGGAATATTAAGGAGGTAATCACTAAAATAAGTTAATGATAACTTAAAGATGAACACCTTAAACACGAGATTAGGTGATATTTAAATGAATAATGGATGATTATATATGACTAGGTTCATGAAAGGATTTTTACTATAGGGTATACCTAATTTGGATTGAAAACATAAATATGACATGGTTCATACCGAATGACAAGTGTATGGTACACTTATGGATTGAATGAAATACACATGGTTACTTTTGATGTGATGTTTTTTACATGTCATGATGTAATTTCTATGATGATAAAATGAGCGGAAAATATGATCTGTGTTATAGTTGTGTGGTTTCACCACAGATGCTTAGGGTCAAGATTTTAATCATCACAAGATTTTATTTGATCCATGTTTTTATTTTTCACAAATTCACGGGTATTCATTTGAGTAGACATAATTTATAGATTAGACATGTATCTTTTAGTAGGACAAATAAAGATTCTAAAGACGAAGCAGGAGGCTTATCTAGCTAATAAAAGTTATTTGAAAATTCTACTACGTAAAACCAGGAATTATAATTGTTTATGTGTCGTGATGACATCTTCATATGTCGAACATGAAACTACTCTTATTTTCTTATTATATTTACCTTTATGTGGAAAAAAATGGTTAATGGTGATGTAAATAATTATGTAAAAACAATTTGATGTATTGGAAATTTATTTAATTACTCTATTTATTTGGTATTGTGTAAAATATATTGAACTTACTTTATCTTTTGAAAATGATTCTAGTGATGGCTGCAACATTATCAGCATTTGTTTTGCATCTCAAAATGAGGGATATCTTACACTTACATCTGTGCGCATGCATGTGGCGGTGTGTATTAACTTGTAAGACGATAAAGCCATGTAGAGCCATATTGAGTAAGTGGCTAAATGTGTAACAGGCCAACCTAATGAAAGACTAGTTGATGTGCAAGGACATCATTTTGTAATATGATGAAATTTCTTAGTTTAAGTGATTGATTTGCATGGAAACGATCGGTGTATAGGATCATAGTAAGATGAAGACTTTCTCCTATATCTCAGGTGACAGTTTCTTATAAGGGTAGAATGTTTAATGATATACAATGATTTATACACACACACACATGTGTGTGTGTGTGTGTATATATATATATATACATACACACATATTATATAAAGTTAAATAATTGACCATTAATATTATTGCTTCTTATTTCATCTCATTTAGAATACCGCTTTCTCCTTCGTTCCAAGGCAATTTTACCTTTTAACGCTCCAAATTTTTTATTATTCCTAGATCATAAGAAAAATTAATCATACCCATCTTTTCCATTAATCATTAATTATTCCTTATGAAAAGTCTACAATTTCTTCAAATCAAAATAATAGAATTCTTGAAATAAACAAATTCAAATCAAATACTCCTCCAAGTCCATGCTTTCGAATTCCATTTCAATTCGAAATCAAATTCTTTAATCCTACACAATTTCATGTAATCGCTATCTTTCTCCAAGTCAAACCTATGGTTTATCCATTCTGTAATTTATAGGGTTTTCAACAATTGGTTCTTCTTTCCCAAAATGCTGAAAATCTACATAAGGTGAGTGATGTTCCTTATTAATAAAGCATCTGCAACTTCTTTCCCCTTTTTTTTATTGTTCGTTCTATAGAGATAAGTTTGGTTTATGGATTTCAAGGTGGTCTTATATAAGTTAGGGATTTCTCTTTTAGTTTGAACGTAGCATTCCATCTCCTGTTGATACGGCTCTTGCATCTTATTAGGTTTCCAGTATTTTGATTTTTAGCGTACTTGAAAGTAAAATATTTACACTGATTTTTAAAGCTGGAAGTTGAGAAAACGATTTTACTTGGCCTGGATACCAATTCATATGCCTTATGCTTCGTATACAAAAAGTCTTTACTAACTTAAAATGTAATAGCTGTCTTAAAACATCATGTAAAAAAAATATAAGCTACAATAGTGCGATTTTATAATTTTATTATAGTTGTTTTACGTTTGAACTCATATCGACAAATGATTACCATTAGTGTTAATAGTTTAGATGTGGTGACGAAATAGTATTGGGTTTTCAAATTTTTAGAAGATTAATGTAATTAGTTGGAATACAAGAGTTCATATTGTAGGAATTCATAGCTCGGTATCCAACTTATCACGATCATCATATTTTTTATTCACTTTGTATATGAGAGCTGGTGGCTTTTTATGATAAAATTATGGATTCACAGTTCACCTGATGTGCAAAAATGAGTAATTATAATTTCTCTCAAATTGTCTTCGAAAGATATAAGTGCTTACAAACAAAATTAAAAGTAATATATCTTCTCATTTTACCAGTTTATAAAAGAATCGTAACAACTAACCATTCTTTTTTTATAATCATAGTTTCTAATACCCCGGACTTCAAAGTTGAGCATTAACACTCAAATTCATATTTTGGAAGGAAAGTTATAGTTACATGCTACAAAGTTAAAGTTATGCCATAATGTTATTGTATTCTACTGTAAACTATGGTTTCATACTAATCTTTTCTCCTTCGAAAACAAATAAGATTAAAAGTGCAGGCTGGATATCTGGGTTTTCAGGAATTTCTTGCAAATAACAGAAAGTGGAAAGTAGGCTGTAGGACAAACAATTCGCTTTTTTGGGCTAAAAAACGCGCGTTCGATTTTTTGGGCCGAAGTCCAAACATGTTTATTTTATTCGTCGAACAACCATTATTTATTTCTCTTTACTTTCTTCTCATTTTCCCTCGTTTCTTTCTCTTTCAAACCATCTTGCAAATTTTAATTCTGAGATGTCGTTGCATAATGAGTACCGATTTGGATTTCTCATCTTTTTTTGTACGCGCGTTCTTGCTGTATGGTAACATAGGTAAGTTTAACCTAATTTTTTGATGTCGATTTGAATTTTGTGCTTGATCTGGTTACTTTTCTTTTGTTTTCCGACTACTTTACTACCGTTTTGAAATTTTTAGACTATTTGCATGTAATATGTCTGATTTGGGTACAAGATTGGGAGGCGAAATCGGGTATGATTTTATTATGCTTTATGCTATGTCCATTTAGCATTTTCAAACTGTTTGATGTTATAAAAATATTTTGTATTCATTTTACCCTTTTTTTTGTTGTTGTCTCGTGCACAATGTATTTTAATCCTAACACAATTTATATTTAACTGTACGTTGGTATTCTTTTACATTTTACTTACCTTTTAACTTTTTACTTCACTCTTTTTTTCTTTGGCAGGAATGTTGATGATAGTATTCTTGTACTGTTTTTACTTGATGAAAACATCTACTCTGTTCGACTTGATATGACTTGTTCTTTGATTGGTGTTAAAAATAGTATTTGTGAACATTGGCCGCATCTTACCCCTTGTTCTATTGGTATATCCTATAGTTTGGAAAATAAAGTTATCACAGTTGATACTGATTCGGATTTGCATACCATTCTATGCTTTCAAATATACAAGAAATGTTCTTATTTTGTTTTTACTGTTAAGTCAACCATTTGTGCGCTGGAGTTCAATTTGGGTAATAGTTTATCAATTCCTTCTGATCATCAGCGCAGTTCAGTTTCTAGTGGTTGTTTGAATAATAAATCTTGTGGCGAGTCAAGTTCTTATTTGAAGGATATTATGAAGAAAGGATCTCAGTTAAATCTTGTGGACTTTATTGGTTATTGTTTCGCTGGTGCTGAAGATTTTAGAGAGTTTCTTATGGCTTATCAAATAAAAGAAGGGCGTGAATTGAATTTTGTTAAGAATTGTCCAGAAAGAATATCTGTTATTTGTTCGTGGTTTAAAGAAGGTTGTAAGTTCACCATGTATGCTTCTTCAGATCCTGGAAATCTTATTCGTTTTTTTATTAGGACTTACATGTTTGAACATTCATGTGGTGCTGGGTTAAGAGATGTTAAAAAAGTTCATATAACTAGTAGATTTGTGAAATCTTTAATTATTGATCAAATTAGAGATGTCCCAATGAAGAAACCGAAAGACATTATTAATGATTTCAGAAGAGAATTTAATTTCACTCCTTATTATTATGCATACACTGGGAAACAATTGGCGTTGAAGGAAATTTATGGAGATGATGCAATGTCTTACAATGATTTGAATTGGTATCTAGAGGCTATACAAAAAACTAATCCAGGAAGTTATGTTGCTTTGGATGTGTATTCGTCAACTAATCAATTTGAAAGAATTTTCATTGGGTTTAGTGCTTGTTTACTTGGTTTTACGCATTGCCGTCCCATGATATTTTTAGATGCGGCATTTTTAAAGGGCCGACAAGGTGTTTTGTTAGCTGCTACAGCAAAAATGGCAATCAAGGTTTGAATTTTGCTTTTTGTTCTGTTTTTTTTCTATGTGTTGTTTAGTATATTGTTTTCGTTATGTACTATAGTAACATTTGGTGGATGTTGATATATGTTAATATTCCATTGTCATTTTAACATTTATATGTTGACTATATTGTTACTTTATATGAAATTATAATATTACATGAATTTAGCATTTGATATCTTATTACATGTTATAGTGCTAGTATATTTTAGCATTATTATTCTGAATATTATATGATTGTACTATCAAACACATAATGTTATATTAATTTAGGATTAACCATATTATTTTTTTCACTCTTGCAGTCATGTAAATATGTGAAATTTTATGTTGTGAAAGTAATATACTTTACTAATATTAGTATACTATTTTCTTGTATTAGCATTTGAAAAAAACTACTGATTTTTTCAGGCTTCTTTCCGCTTGCTATGGGAGTAGTTTCACATGAGAATGAGTCAAATTGGTCTTGGTTTTTGGAGCATTTAAAAGAGATGCTTAGTGAGGATCGTGAATTGGTTTTCATATCTGATCGCCAGTGGGGTTTGATGTTAGGTGTTCCAAAAGTGTTTCCAGCTTCTTTTCATAGCTACTGCACATTTCATAAGGAGCAAAACATTGGTTCAGTAGTTAAAGCTTGCAAGGGCGATACTTCTATTGTTGATTTGATTAAACTTTTGACTCGAGCTTCAAATCCATATGATTTTGATCGCTATCTGTTAAAGTTTAAAGAAATTGGTGGTGTTACTGCAATTAATTTTTTAAATGATAAACCTTTTGAACATTGGGCTGATATGTTTTTTCAAGGCAAGAGGTATGGAGAATATTCATCTAATGTAGCTGAAAGCTTTAACTCTTGGATTGTGGATGATAGATTTATGCCTATTACATCCTGTCTAGATGGAATCCGGGTCAAAATAATGGAACAAATGGTGAAGAGGAGAGAAGAATGTCATCAATGGACTACTACTTTATGTCTGGTTATGGAGCAACGGTTGTCGCAATTAGTTAATGAAGGTTTTGGGTGGGATACATATAGGTCTTCAGAAAACGTTTTTGAAGTTAGATCTCCAATATCACATCATGTTGTCTTGCAAAAAGATTGTGTACTTGTAACCAGCGGAAAGTTACAGGTTTTCCATGTGCACATGCTATCAAGTGTATGAATAGGTCAAGGCAGTCAGTATATGATTATGTGGATTATTATTTTACAGCTGATGCTTTTAGATATAGTTATGCATATGCTATTAATCCAATTCCTAATGTTGGTAAGCCAATTGTTAGTGGAGATGAAGTCACAATTAAACCGCCTAAAGAAACTCGAGGTGCTGTAAGACCTTCTACTAAAAGACATGGCGGTTTTTCTTATTCTCAGAGTAAGCGGAATAAATGTACAAATTGCAATCAAGTTGGACATAACAAGAGGAATTGTCAAGCTTCAATGATGATTTAAATTTGAATTTTATTTTTTTCTTTCATTTCTGTCATTTTATTCTTTGTATTTCTTTACTATTTACTTATTTGATATAGTCATACTTTTTTTCACTTCTGATACTAGTACATGTACTGTGATGATTGATTGTTTTAATAAGAAGTTGTTTTTGTGGTTTTTTTTTATTTGTGGAGCATATTATTTTCATTTGT
Organism: Allium cepa; assembly: GCA_030765085.1. NCBI lineage: Eukaryota > Viridiplantae > Streptophyta > Magnoliopsida > Asparagales > Amaryllidaceae > Allium > Allium cepa. Next base: position 722,460,830 of record CM060929.1, on the reverse strand, counting down.
ATGTGTTGAAAAAATATTGATATGTTAGTATCAGATGCTTTCTGTTAATTGAGCAATTCATCAGAATAATGCTATTTGTATTTAGCTTTTTTATTTATGATATAGTAGAAAGGTTGCCATATTTGGTTATCAGTTATATATTACTAAACTCTGTGATGCTGCTCTAAAAAAATTACAGTAAAGATGAAGTGAAGTTAGTATAGCTCTAGAAAAATTGTGAAGAACACCTGTACTAATGTGATTATAATTACCATAACTGAAATTAGTAAGCAAAGTCCAGAACATGGTTTGTATAATAGTCCGGTAGGTACTTTTTCTTCAGTCTACAAAACTTCACAACTTTCTGCATAGTATTTTCCTATAAAACCAAACAGTCCAGAAAGATAATGTGGTTCTTTGTCTAAATATATATTTCTACAGAGATTACTAAAAAAGTCCATGACTTTCTGATCAGTACCAAGTCTGTTATTGATGATCCCACACTCTTTAGGTAGTGTAACATCCTCTGCATCTATTAGATTGTTTATAAAGTAGTATATGCTGTGAGAATCACTTTTCAAGCATTGTTCAAATGTTATAAGGTTGGTGAAATCTACTTTACTTGTACCATCAATGTGCAGTATTGGGATACTATCTCTGTACACATTTTTCTGTAATGACCATGAATTCATTCTCCATCGTGTGTTTTTTCTTCAATATGAACCCAGTGTCATTTGGTATTCTTGATAACAGCCACTTTTCTTGTCTATCATCTTTGATTAATTTGGCTATCATTTCCTCCCACCTTATTTTTATGCCAGAAGAAAAATTCAAGATTGGTGCCCAAATTATTTTCTTCAATAAACTGTATATTTTCCAAATTGTATCACTATCTGAAACGTGACATGAATCTAATGCTTGATGAAGTGGAACAAAATCTTGCATTTTATTGACAAAATATGAAATTCTAACTATATCAAAAAAAGCAAACATTTAATAGAACATACGTGTAACAAATTACAGCTTTGCAAGAAGTAACACTATTCCAGTTGAATTAGAAGTTCGGAAAAATATAAGTATCAATGCTACTAAAGTTAGGACTTCATCTTTACTTTAGCTAATTCATATTTAACTACAATCGGTACTTCAACTTAAATTGAGGCAATTCAAATTTAACTACAATTATCAGTTCTTCAAATTTTCCAAGTCTTCAAATTTTCTTTTTACTTTGGTTCTTTTTCTTCACTGCTTTTTCAGCTTCTTCAAGAGTTGCATTTGTAAAGAAAGCCATGACATTCCAACTTCTATGTGGATCATTTAGTATATTATACACCATTTCAGCTCGCATGAGGTTGATATGTTTTTTGCTGTAATCGGTGGGGAGATTTGAGTCTTTGTCTAAATGTTGAATGAATTTCATGACAAATAGAGCATAGTCATTCCTGTTGATTTAAAAAAGAAAAAAACGACAAAAATTGTTTGTTAACTAGTAATCAATTTATGCTAATAATTTTATCATTACAGACAGACTAAAAATATTTTTACATCGTAAGTATTTAATACTTGTGTTCTGTTAAAAGAACTGTACATCTGCTTGAGTAACATAGGCTGGATATATAAGGTCTTATAGGGTATTTATGATGTAGATTTCAAATTAGTAGATTAAACGAGTATTTGGTATAAAAGATGTAATGCTACAATCATTTAGTATTTCTCTTAACATATAAAATTAGGATTCATTTAGGGATGTATGAAGAGTTTTTTCATATCAGTGGACTAAAAAGGTAGTGCTTTAATATTATAATGGTATGGTCTTTTAGCATTAAACAAAAAAAATACATTAAAATATATTATACATTTTTACTGTCATTATCATTAATTATTTTGTTAACAGTATGACATTTCCTACTGCATAATCATAATGTAAATTGTCACAATTTTCGGTTTTATTGAACAGTGCAATATTGCAATGTATGATTATTTAGCATTTACATGAACATAAATACTTTACTACATTATACTTATTTACTGCTATTACCACTTAGCACTTTTTTAGCATACACTGTATCCCATCTTTTTTTTCCTTTTTCTGATGCATTGAATATAATGGCATTGCAATTTTTAGTATGATAGATGTGCAGTTTACTTGAAGAAAATTAAAAACTTAATACTGCTTACGAGAAAAGATCTTGTTGTGAACACCGTGGTTGCTTTATTGTCTTTGTACCAACTTCTTTATTCAAGATGTTGTTCTCTCTCCACTTTTCTTGAAATATTTTCTCCATCTTTTTTCTCTGTTACCAAAAAAGGAAAAAATACAGTTAGATTTTTTCATTATTTTTATTTGTCATAAAATATGGTCTTACAAATAGCTGAGCTTGTTTGTAGTGTTGATTTGATGTTGTTGTTGATCTTCTGGGCCTTAAAGAATCATAATGGCACCATTGCATTTGGTTGTAATCCTATGTTAGCAATGTCCAATGATTGATGTAATGCAAGGGGAAAAATATAGTCTCTGTAAATGAATCCATTGCTATATTTTGTACTATTGAGTACACTAATGATTGGATTACATTTACAGTTTCTGTTTGTAATGCATGCTGCAAATGAAAATTGAATATTAGTTTGGTTTTTTCATTATATTAAATTTCAAAGCAAAATAATATTGTTTACCGTCATGATTGTGCTGAAAATGTAGTTATGTTCATATGTTGGTGTAGTTTCAACAAACCAATCAATAATCTGCATTAGAAAAAGAATGTCACGGTGCTAGTTAGCATTTTGTAATGTCAAAATTTGTTGATACTGTTAGCATTTTTAAATGTCATACCTGCCCATCCGTAAATTCTTCAAATAGCAAAGCTTCTAGCATGGACTGAACCACTATTATCCCTCCTTTCTTACCATCATCTTTGTGCCATACTACTGTGCTATATAATTTGTAAATTTCAAATTATTGTAAAACTATAATTCCAATGAAATTATTTAAGTTTTTACTGGATGTGAAGTACATACTTTGACGTGTCCTCACATGCAAAAAGCTCTTATTATATCCTTCTTCTGTGTTTCTAGCATTAGAAAAATGTGGCTTTTTACTATGTTTCTTTGACGATATTGCTTTCTTTCAGGTGAGTAATTATCCACATCAATAAATTCTTCCTTCTCATCTTCATCATCTGTGCAAGTTTTTTCTTCATTTTTTTTATTCTCCTTTGCATATTCTTCTTCATACTCTTCATCTTCTTTATTGTCTTCTTCACTGGTTTCTTCTTCATTTTCTGTACTGTTGTTTTCGCTCATGTCATCATTTTCTTTACTGTCTTCTCTTTCATCTTTTTTTTCTCTATCTTCATTTTTTTATTTGTTCAGTTTCTTTACTGTGGCCATCTTCTTCTCCTTCTTCATCCTCATTTCTTGTTTTATCTTCCTTTTTTCCTTCTTTTTTTTCACTGTCCTCTTCACTTCTCACTTTTTTGTTGTGGTACACTATCTCAAACTGATAATGAGGATCTACTTTTGCCTTTCTTTTTTTCGATTTTAGTCTTTTAATCATTGAAGGGGGTGAGATTTTTTCAATCGCTGGCTTCTTCTTTCATTCTTTTCATCTTGTATATCTTCTTCTTTGTTTTCTTCTTCTTGTATCTCAAAATCCTGTGTGTTCAACAGCTTGAATGATGGAGGACTAATACTTTCAAAAGCTTCCTTTAGTTTTCTTTTTTGTTCCTCTTTCTCAAATTGTTGAAGTTTTGATTTCAAGAATTCGATTTTTTTCTCCATTACAGTTAACTCCTTTTCCTTCTGTTTTCTTACTTCTTTTTCCTTCTGCAGATCTCTTTTTGTTTGTTGTAAATCGTTTTCCAACTGTTTAATGTGGTAGATTTGTGTTTGAATTTGTTTTTCTTTCTCACTCGATTCTAACTCTTCCTCAGCATCTGTTTCAATTTTTTGATGTTTTGTTTCAATAATTGCCAACTGCAATTTGGAAGATTCAAGCAATAGCCTTTCTTTGGCTGTTATATTTTTGAGTCCAATTGAGATCTGTATTCAATGAGCATCACATATTTTATTAATGCTAAAATTATGTAGCATTTTCTACTAATGATTCTGTTTCAGTATTATGTAAATCTTTTTTGCATACAAAAAATGAGAATATGGAATCATTCAAGATATCATTAACATCTTCCATAATTAAGTATAACAAACTAAGTAACAATTTCCTAAAAATTTAATGCATAAATATCATAAATAAAGATGTAGAAAAAAACTATTTTCTGTGTTCTAACTTTGTACACTGGATATTATGTTATAATGCTATTTAGCATTTTTTTCCCTATTTATATGTATGTTTGCATAATCTAGTGCACCAAAAAAAATTGGTAACACTATGTAGCCATTTTTTTATATAATTCTATCATCATTTAGCCTTTTTTTTTTACTGTTTATATGTAAACAATAAGCGACAGTCAATATTAGATGTATATACCTTTTTGCTTTGCACATTCTTTAAATAGTCTTTTGAGACTATGTTCTTCATCCCTTTAAGTGACCATTTAGCAAATCTTGCTAAGTCCTTTGACCATTCCTTCCTTGGCTTCATTATGTCCACGTGTTCACATAAAAAATACTAATATATAAAAAATAAAATGTTATTTCACAATTTATTATAATATAATAGAATGTAAATTAATATCCTTACCAATGGTATCATCAAGCAACCTGACATATTCCTTGGTTTTTTCTTGAAAAAATTTAATGCTTTAATCAAAGAATAGTGAATGCTTAAAGGCCATGAAACTTGATTCATTTTTTTCAAATCAATTGCATATTGGAGATATTCCCAACTTAACATTCTTTGATTGTCAGGAAAAAAAAATGTAATGAAAGAAAGAATGATGATAAACTTTGGTAAATCGTTTTCTTGTTCTTGAATTTCTTTGTCCAATTGATTCTTTATCTTTTGAATAATAATATCTCTTGTTATATGATCAATTATGCCAAAGTTTCTCAAAACAAATTGTTGGCAGTTTTCTGATGTGCTTTGAAAAGAAACCTTAGGAAGTGGAAAATTGTTTTTTCCTTGCATGGGTAAACCAAAAATTAAAGAAATGTCTTATGTTGTTATCTTTAATTTTTTCTCTCCTACAATAAAACACTCTTCTTCAACACAATAAGAGTCCATTAAATCATCTAATTTTTTTGAACATTTTCTAATGCTCTTACTTCCTATATCACCCTCAAAGAAAACATTAAAAAAGTTGTAGAAAGGTGTTTGTTTTAAAAAATTCAATTGATTTTCAGTAGAACCTTTTGTTTTTTTTAATCTTTTCAAGCATTTTAACCAAGGCGGATAAACTACACCTATACTGCATAGTTTCCTTATCTGCTGTCTTTCTTCTACGTTTTTTACCGTCTTGTGCTTGCAATGAGGATTTCGTATCCTACAAAATAAAAATAAAGAAACGTGTTAGTTATATTTATGCAAACTAATTTTATAGACTTGCACAGTAAATAAATGATGATGGTACAATAAGAAAAAAAATTAACATCAATAAGCAATACCTAAACCATGACACTACAGTGATTTAGCATTTTTTTAAAACTTAAGAATATGTTTAAAAAAGTAGATTAAGATGATAATTAGTCTTAGCATTTTTATTTGATGCTAATTTCTTTAGCATTTTTGGTAATGATTGTAATTCATGCAATACTTAAACTTTAATGCTACAGCGATTTAGCATTTACTGGTACAGAGGATTCTGTTTTCAAATTAAATTAAAATGATAAATAGTTTTAGCATTTTTACTACATGCTAATTTATTTAGCATAATTAGAAATCAATTTAATTCATAAAATAGCTAAATCATAATGCTATCGTGTTTCAGCATATTGTTGTAAAAATGGATTTTGTTTTCAAGTTAATTTAAGATGATAATTAGTGTTAGCATTTTTTGTAAATGCTAATTTTTTGATAATTTTTGGAAATGATTGTAACTCGTCTTAGCATTTTTAATGGATGTTAATTTTTATTGGAAATGCTACAGTTATTTAGCATTTCTGCACCATTAGATTATGTTTACCCAATCGGATTAATATGATAACTAGTCTTAGCATTTTTACTAGATGCTAATTTATTTAGCATAGTTAGCAATAATTTTAATTCATAAAATAGCTATGCTACAGTGTTTTAGCATATTTTTGTACTAATGGATTTTTTTTTCAAAAAAAATTAAGATGATAACTAGTCTTAGCATTTTTCCTAAATGCTAGTTTTTCTAGCATTATTGGAAATGGTTCTAACTTGTCTTAGCATTTTTAATGGATGCTAATTTTTATTGAAAATGCTACAATTATTTAGCACTTCTGTACCGTTAGAAAATGTTTTTAAAATCGAATTAATATGGTAACTAGTTTTAGCATTTTTATTAAATCAATGAGTAAAATCTAATAAATTAGTCAAATGCAACTAGTAGAAAAAAAAACAGGTTTAAAGTGATGAATGTTAACAAAAATAACTTTGAGTTATCTGATTTGGTTACTAAAATATAGTGATGTCACCTATCTGAATTCAGATCAAATGAGTACCATAATCATTGTTGCTGAAATCAGAAAAAAATTATAAAACCACAACTTAAATTCACTAACATTTCGACAAAATTGTTCAGTAATACTACAAGTTTCGACAATAAAGATAAAACCACATGACAAAACGGTCGCTAGAACAAAATGGATGCAAAATAATATAGCATTTCTTATAAAATAATTATAAATCGGCAATATATACATAATAATTTAGTATTATACCTGTTTTTGTTTTTGCTTCTCCATTTCTCTAGTCTTTCTAGCTTTTGTTGCAGCTAACTATAATTTTGACGATACAATTTGGGATTTCGATTGCAGTGAAGAACTAGGAGACTGATTGTTGGTCGACAGAGAAGATTTCAACCTAGTTTTCATTAGAATTTTCGAACGATTCGAATGAGTGTGTCGATTTGTCTTTTTGAATGTGATTATCTATGTGAATTTGTTTTTTCTTTCGGTTTTGGATGAAGAATTTTAAATGATTTTAGCTGAAAACGACCGCAAAACTCTGAATTGGCAAAACCCTAGAGACGAAAACAAGATCAGATAGTTAGTTAGAAAATGCCGGTTTTTAGGTCCAAATAATTAAACTCGTGGCCCAGTAACATTTTTTTTAATATGTTTGTCCTTTTAACTAATTTCCTATAACAGGAAACTCTTCTTATTATCAAGTAGTTTTAATATTTTGTGTCTACCTATTATACTATGCAATATAACGGTCTTTTTTATGGATCTCTATTTACATATTGATCTCAGCATAATATATAACATCTACAATATGTCTTCTCTCAACAAGGATCAGTAAGAAGTTAGTGACAATATGATTTTGAAAAGGTCCCTAGTAGCTTAATCCTTCGTACCATGTTGCGTTTAGCATCTTCATATTGCATCGTATGCACCTCGCTAAGTTTTTTCATATGGTTTTATACGTTAGTCTAATTTGTGGTTCCCATTATCCTTTTGTCTTATGATTCTTCTATGTTTAACCAGATCAAAAACTTGGAATACATTAAGGAAGATATAAGTTCATTGAACTCGAAGAGTGTTAATGTTCTAAAAGTGTTATGCTCTAGTTCATGGAATGATGGCTGTTGTTAATTCTTGATTCCATGTAATATTTATATTTTTGATATTTTCGTCGCTGTTTTTCCTTAATTTTTGTAAGTTCTACTTCAGATTTCAAATTTTTTGGGCATATCAACAGAGATTCAAATATTATTTGTTGGAATAGTATAGCTACATTTGTACAAACTCTTAAACGTTAAGGAAATCTGATTTGCATAACACCTTGAAACACAAACATTACATCGAGAGCATTAATACCATATGTATGTTATTATAGAACCAGAACACAAATTCTCTTATATCATTACACTCGAAAGGCAATAGTGGCAACATTATGTCTGAAACTCTTATGTCAACTTTCTAAACATTTGTAACACGAAAATTAATATTATCATATCAAATGTATAATACTACTAGATAACTACATTCAATTTTCTAACTTCGGATATTTTTAGTGTATTTATATAACATTAATTGTGATAACTGTTAATTGCATCATAGATATAAGTATAAACATCTCGGTAAGGGGAATATGCATCTTTGAGTTAATATTGCAGATTGCTTGCATGTCGCTGCAACAGGCGATCATATTGCTCAAGTTAATATTGCCACTGGAAAATGCAAGTCTTTTATATCCTCCATTTGTCGTTCTTAATTTTATATATCATTTTGGATGGATATTGACAATCACAAGAATGGTCAAAATATATGATCGATAAAGAAAATAGTATAGTTGATGTTTCCATATCAATTATAAAAATTCATACTACTACTATTCATATTCCGTCCTTCCTTCTTTCGGAATGCTTGATAATTCACTAATACTTATTATTTTTACTTCAGTTTAAGAGTTCTATTCATCCGTGTTGCAGATTCTTTATGATCACTCCCTGATCAAAGTGAAATACCTTTATTTGGTGGGTTTTAGGCGTTTAATACATTATGCTTCAGTCGATGCCATTTTTTTGCCGAAAATGCAAACATTCATCCTGTTATTAAATAAGAGGGTGAGGTTTTAAGTCAAAAGTTTTTGTACTTAGTATTGGATCTATTCAAACAACTATTTTATTACTCATTTCATTATTTAATTTTGGGAAAGATTTCATCACCCTGCTTTACAATCATACTATTTAACCTTCTGTTCTGCGCAATTTAAACATGAGTAAAAAGGCAAATATTAGTTACTATACATTTAATGTTAAGATCAAAGAACGATGCTGAAAACAGACTATCTTATTGAATGAAAGAAATAGCTATTATATGGCTTTACAGAGACCGAAAGCAACTACTACTCCTAAGTTCTAGCTAGAGAACTGGTAAACAAAGCGACTAAATCAAAAATAGCTAATAGCCCTTAATAATAGGACAATTATTCTAACAGCTAACCAACTTAATCTTATCATTCCCTCTCTTAAACTAGACAATGTACTAGTTTAATTTTGGTTCATCACAGACCCCCAACTTCTTCCTGAACTCCTGAAACGTCTCTAGTTTGAGTGGCTTGGTAAATATATCAGCTATCTGTTGTTGAGTGCCACAGAATTTTAACTGTACAGCTCCCTCATTCACTGGATCTCGTAAGAAGTGAAACCGAACATCAATGTGCTTGCTCTTACCATGCATAACAGGGTTTTTTGATAAATTGATGGTTGAGCTGTTGTCACAGAAAATGACTGGACTTGTGCTTCCTTCATAACTAATTCTCTTTAATATTCTCTTCATCCATATCATCTGGCATGTGCAAGCTGCAGCAGCTACAAATTTTGCTTTTGTTGTACTCAGAGTGACAATGGGTTGCTTTCGAGAAGACCATGCTACTGCTGCATCACTTAGAATGAATGCATACCCAGATGTACTCTTTCTGTCCTCCACACACCCTCCGTAGTCACTGTCAGTGAAGCCAACTAGCTCTCTGTTTCCTACTTTCTGATAAAGAATTCCATAGCCAATGGTTCCTTGTAGATACCTTAGAATTCTCTTAGCTGCGCCCAGATGAAGCTCAGTTGGTTTGGACATATACCTACTAATTAGACTGACAGCATACATCACATCAGGCCTTGTAGCTGTTAAATACATCATGCTTCCAACCAACTGCTTGTAAAATGAAGTATCTATCTTACTACCATCATCATCCTTATGAATTTTAAACCCCGGAGTGATTGGATTCAAAACAAAATTACTTTCTTCCATTCCAAATTTCTTCAGCACTTCTTTCACATACTTCTTCTGGCTAATGAATATTCCTCCATCGAACTGTATCACTTCTATACCAAGGAAATACTTCATCTTTCTTAGATCAGACATATCAAATTCTCTCATCATGGACTTCTTAAATTCTTTCATTATCGCCTCATCATTTCCAGTGTAGATCAAATCATCAACGTATAGACTAATGATCAAGTGTTTACCTTGTTTGTTGACTTTGGTAAACAAAGTTTGCTCACTTGCCTCCTTCTCAAAACCCGTCTCCTTGAAGTATGATTCTATCCTGCTAAACCATGCTCGTGGTGCTTGCTTGAGTCCATGCAAGGCTTTGTTAAGCTTGTAGACTTTGCTTCCTGCATTCTTCCGTTCATATCCCCTCGGTTTCTCAACATAAACCTCTTCTGATAACTCTCCTTGAAGAAAGGCTGATTTCACATCTAATTGGTAAACAATCCAGCTTCTCTGAGCTGCTAGAGCTAGAATCATTCTTACTGTATCCATGCGAGCTACAGGAGCATACACCTCTTCATAATCAATCCCATGTTCCTAAGCATAGCCTTTTGCAACTAGGCGGGCCTTATACTTTTCAATTTCTCCATGCTGATTCAGCTTAGTTTTGTAAACCCATTTGACTCCTATACTTTTAGCTCCCTTCGGCAAATCAGTTAGAACCCATGTGCCATTTTTCTCAATTGAACTTATCTCAGAATCCATGGCTTGCTTCCAGTTTTCACTCTTTACCGCTTCCTCAAAACTTACAGGATCCGAGCCAGCAAACAGAGCAAACTGGACTTGTCCATCTTTATCTTTACTACCAGTGACATAATCACTCATCCATACCGGTGCTTTTCTATTTCGACTCCCTCTTGCATTTGAACCTTCAGGAACATCATAATCTATAGTAGATACAATAGGGATAGCATGACTCTCAGCTTCCTCAATTTCTTCACCACCAGTAAGCTATTCACTTGATTCTTCTTCACTGTTTTGACCACTTGCTTCAGACTCACTATGTTGTTGATCAGTTCCCCATTCCAAATCTAGCTTGATTAGTTCCTCATAGCTTGCATCCCAATTCCACTTCTTTTCTTCCTCAAAAACAACATCTCTGCTAACTATGATCTTCTTGCATAGAGGATCATAGAGTCTATATCCTTTTGATTCTTCACTTATCCCAAATAGAACACAGCTATAGCTCTTGTCTTCAAGCTTTGTTCGTCGGGCATCAGGTATATGAGCATGTGCTATGCATCCAAACACTCTCTGATGTTCAACAGAAGGTTTTACTCCACTCCAAGCTTCATCTGGTGTCATATCCTTTACTGAGCTTGTTGGACTTCTGTTGAGAAGATAGAATGCCCAGTTCACAGCTTCTGGCCAAAAACTTTTTGGAACATTTTTCTCCACCAACAGACTTCTCACCATGTTCATCACCGTTCTGTTTTTCCCTTCTACAACGCCATTTTGCTGTGGCGTGTAAGCTGTAGTCAACTGCCTCTTGATTCTATTCTCTCTGCAATAATCATTGAACTCACTTGATGTAAATTCTCCTCCACGATCTGTTCTCAAACATTTAATGGACAAACCAGACTCCTTTTCTATACGACTTTTAAATTGCTTAAAGGAAGCAAATGCATCAGCTTTATAAACAAGAAAATACACCCACGCCTTCCTACTAAAATCATTAATAAAACATATAAAATACCTCTTTCTACCATTTGATGTTGGGGAGATTGGACCACAAATGTCAGCATGAACTAGCTCCAATCTTTCTAAGGCTCTCCACGTGGCATTCTTTGGAATGATCTCTCGATGCTGCTTTCCATTCAAGCAATCTGTGCAAATAGCTTCAGTTTCAAGAAAGCTTGGCAACCCTTTCACCATTTCCTTATTCTTTAGAATTCTCAATCCTGTGTAACTGAGATGTCCATATCTTCGATGCCAAAGCTGAGATAGATCTTGGATGTTTGTTTGGAGGCATATCTCCTGCTTGTTTGGCTGCTTATTTGAGAGCAATACAAACATTCTATTGAATGTCATCTTGCTTTCAATAATGAGACCATTTGTAGGATGATAGATTCTGCATTGATTGGACTTAATCAATACAGCTAGCCCTTTTTTCTTGAAGTTGTCCAATGCTAAGAAGATTACTCTTTAAATCTGGTACATAGAAGACATCTTGTACAAGATGACTAACTCCTTCAAATGACAATCTTACACTTCCTTTTCCCACCACCTTCATCTGCATATGGTTGCCTAATCTGACTGTTCTCTTGAATCCTTCTTCTAGCTCGCTGAACAAAGATGGATCTCCACACATATGATTGCTGCATCTAGAGTCAAAGAACCATACATCATTCTGGTTTTGTCCTGATGACTTAGTGTAAGCCATGAGTAACATCTCTTATGTTTCTTCTACTTCTGCATAGTTGGCTTGCTTTGTCAAACTTGGACAATCATATTGATAATGCCCCAGTTGATGACATTTGTAGCATTCAACAGTTGCTCTGTTGTAGGATTGACGACCTCTTCCTCTGCCTCTTCATCCTCTGAAAGCACCGGTTCTTCCTCTTCCTCTATGGCCTTCATCTGTTGATACTATGAGTGCTTGCCCATCGTCTCCTTCCTTCTTGAACTTCTGTTCATGTACAAGAATTGAGCTTTGCAGAGCATCAACAGAGAGCTCATCGATGTCCTTTGCTTCTTCAATGGAATGTAGTTCCATTTGTCAGTGAGAGTTCTCAAGATTTTCTCAACTATCTTGACATCAGTTATGTCTTCTCCATAATTCCTCATATCATTTGCAATCACCATCACTCGACCAAAGTAATCGTTGATAGATTCACTTTGTTTCATCGCCAGGATCTTGAATTCTCTGCGAAGACGGTTGAGTTTGGGCCCTCTTTACTCGAACATTCCCTTGATATTTCATCTTCATAGAATCCCAGAGCTGCTTGGAAGTCTCCTTTTTAGTGATTGTCTTTAGAATTGTCCTGTCCAGTGATTGAAACAGGTAATTCTTGGCCTTCAAATCCTTGAGATGCATCTCTTCCGGTGTTTTCTTCTGTGTTGCAGTTAACACTTCCTCTGCACCAGGTTGTGAGTATCCAGATTCCACAACCGTCCAGTATTCCTTGGATCGAAGGAGATTCTCCATGATCATACTCCAGTGATCATAATCGCCATCGAATTTGGTAATAGAGGGTTGAGAAAATCCACCGTTTCCTTCAGATACCAATCTCACTGACTCTCTGTTTTTCTCAATCTCACTTCTCTCGTTTCTTGAAATCTGCCTCTGATACCAGATTGTTAAGATCAAAGAACAATGCTGAAAACAGACTATGTTATTGAATGAAAGAAATAGCTATTATATAGCTTTACAGAGACTGAAAGCAACTACTACTCCTAAGTTCTAGCTAGAGAACTGGTAAACAAAGTGACTAAATCAAAAATAGCTAATAGCCCTTAATAATTGGACAATTATTCTAACAGCTAACCAACTTAATCTTATCATTTAATCTGTAGTTGTAGGCCATTACAATGATCATTAGTGTTGATTCCGTTGTTTTTACAAGGGCTGAACTTGATATGGTTACTTCCAAAATTCACAGTGTACATAATTCAAAGAGATGAACAACTGAAGATGCAATAAATAATGAGATTTGTGAACTTTTCATTCATAGCATTGGCTTAGACATCAAAATATAAACGGTATTAAAGTGAATAAGAGGTGATTGTATATAAATAAAATTATGTTTTGCTACCAATGTTTGCAAAATTTCATTTACTATACTGCAGAGAGAAATGTAGGGTATTTCGCATATATGTTGTATGTTGTCCACCATCTTGATAAATTTTTATTTTATGACTTGAGTTTGAAGATGGTATTGTATGAAATTGTCCTAAAAAACAAACAATAATAAAGTGTTAGCTATGCCTCAACCTTTTGTTATTATTTAAAGTTGGTTTTATTATTGATGTTATTATCCTATGGTCAAAATTTTTTTATCTCCGTGTGCGTAACAAGGGTTCATACTAGTACATATATGTAAGCGAATCAACATGCAATGTGAATAGGGTATTTAATCATTCTTGATATGTAAGTGAAGAGTAACGTGTACTGGATTCAGCGTACATCTGTGTTAGGAGACATGTGAGACTAGGCGAGCTCCTTAGTGGCAATGCTTAAGCAAATATTTGTGTCATTTGCTAATAACGGTGCAAGTGTGAAAGGCGGATCATTCAAAGTGCGAGTGAAATGAGATTAGTTTCATAGTTTGTTGTAGTTGTAATATAGATGAGGCGATCCAACATTTTACAAATTGCAAACGAGCAAATCCTGCAATTAGATGAGGCGATTCTACACTTTGTTCGAGAGAGTTTCGGATAGGTAAATTTTAATCACCTTGGAAAGAAGATAAAAATATAAGAGGATGTCCCTAAGTAGTATTGACTAGTGGTCAACTTTGTGTTCAGTAGTGGTCATACATGAAAATGAGATAGTGCTAAGGGACCTAAATATAGCGTGGACGTGCAAAGCATCCTTAAAATATAAAGTAAATGCATGGTTTTGATTAACGGGCAATAAAGCTTGCCGTTAAAATGAATACTTTGGAATATGGGTAGATTTATAACCTAATGTTAATGTATTATGCTAAAAACATATGATATATGTGATATGGTTGTGGTCAACATATTATGCTTAAATAAGAATGATATGTATGATGTTAAGGTTATTTTCATTGTTTTGAGAATTATTCATACTAGACAATATATCTAACAAACATATTTTTTATCGCTTTTTGAGATAATCTTATTTGAGAGTACATCTTGATAGACATGTTTAGATAGATACGACGGTATAATGAGTGCAATAGTGTTTTTAGTATTCTACTTTTTATTTTGGCCCGATATAGTAAATTTGTAAAACTTGTATGGATGGCAGATTAAAATTATCTTTTTCTTATTTTTCTATTTTGGGACAAATTTATTTCACTCAATAATTGTTGTAGCATTTAGTTAGTTTAATAACATGATGCGACTCATTTAACAATTAAATCATATGATGTGCAATTCAAATTCAACTGGACACATAAAACAGTTAAAACGTGAAGGTAGATCTAATACCTTTTGTCCAACCAAGTTGAATGAAATTCACATGGTTTCGGTTAGAAATAACGACTTTATGCAATCAACAAAGTTGTCGTGTATCATTATATTTTGTATAGTTTTGATGCATTATCGGGGAATAATATAATTATTGTTGGCTTTTTCCATAGTAACCATGGAGCGAGAATGAACAGCATTCATAACTGGTCATATTTGAAATCAATCTTTACTCATTATCTTGAGGAGTAAATTGCACAAAGTTGAGAATGAAAAGAACTGTTCCAACATTTTGTAGCAGGATATAATTCTAACGCTTAAGCTGCTCAATACAAAAATAGACCACATCTAATAAACTAAGTTACTTCTCCAAGGCGGGGAGCATAATCTGCAACGATAATGTATCAAAGTCTACATTAACAACCAATGACATTGAATATACTACATATAAAGTTTTATTTATTTCAAATAGCCAACGGGAAAAAAATATTCAACCATACACAAACTACAAAAAGAAAAGGCTACAGAACCCTATCAGACAAAGAAGGCAACCTCCTGAAAAAATTAAAAGATACAGCTGGCATATCATCCCGAAATTTGGGATGCCTCAAGTAATAGAACCCGAGACACAACATCAGAGTCTTAAACGGCACCACGTAAAACGTCAAACTTGCTACCATGCACACCACCGCAAATATGCCCGTAGCACGTGGGTCCCTCCAGTTCAATAAAGCCTCAATTCTCTCCCCTTGGGCTGCCACATCACCCAACAAACTTTGGGCCCTGCCCGCCAATATCCTCAACCTATCATATCTAGCCCGGACTTGCTCATCCGGCCGGGTACTCGGGAACATATCAAATTCCTCGTCAAGCTCGTCCAATCCGACCGCATCCACGTGCGACAGTTTCGGGTCCATACCAGCGGGCTCCCTAGGCCTGACCCGGTACCTCCATATCAAAACCAGAAACAAGTATAGAAACACAGTTGGCAGTATCATATGTGGACAAATCACGATAGCCAACATAAGCACATGCACCAACACAGTTGTAGACGGGTGCACCCACATCCGCACTCCATTAACCCATTTAGCCAGACCTGCAGCCCGAGACATGCACCCAACAACTCGAAACCAGTTAGCTTTGCTGCGTCTCATGCTCCACACATGGGAATCCGTATCCAATACATACTGAACAACTTCCTGTCCCAGTGGCGGTTCTGCCCGGGCCAGCCGGGTCGATAAGATCCGCATTGCAGTATGCCTAAGCAAATCCTGTTGGGCCGGGCTCAACGGCCTCACATAATGCATCCTTGGCAACATCGGGCTGCCATAAGCCTGTATCAAACTTATATAAGAAGCGCACGAAAACCGAATCGCCAGTTCAATCTCTCCCATTTTTTTCGCCCCAAAAGGGGTGACAGCAGTCAACGGATACGTGTTAAAATATACTCTATTCGTGTCAAGCGTTGACAGCCGAATACGCACTTTTCCTATTCGTACATCTTTCTTTTCACCGTCTTTGTACCGTACATTGTCCAGTACAGCTATAGCAAGTGCCGTGCACGGGTCGAACACATCCCATATGTACTGCTCGTTCCACCTCGGGTTGAACTGGTCCAGGATTGTTCTTGTTCGGGCCCATTTGGGGCCGTACTTCAAAACTACATACGCATCGGTGGATCCGCTAGACCCGTCTTTGGAGAGCTTCATTGGAACCAAATTGGTCGCACCTCTGACACCGACTTCTAAAACTCCGATCGGCGGTTTGTACAGTTGCTTAGCTGCAGCACGCACATCACTTGTTACATGCGCAGCTTCATCGAGCACGTGGTACCCGCCTTCTAAACATGCCCGGACATGCACACGTCCTGTGTACGGATGCTCTGCATCGCCTGCGAGGTTGAGCCATGAGGAAGGTGGTTCTGAGCGGTCATCGACGCGTCTGTGTATTGAGGATAACGGAACTTTTGCATGGCCTACAGTGTGACTGTTTGTGGCATCCTCTACTGTAACGGTTAAGAAAGGATCTAACGGTTCTGCCACGACAAACACCAGGTCTTCGTTCCAGGATGGATTTGCTGAACTGGAGGAAGAGCAGAGTGGGACCCGACCGGTTTTGAATATCTGACCTCCGACTTGACCTTTTACGAAGAGGTCAGGGTTTGGCTTTCTGTCTTGCTTTTGTTCTAGGGTGAGAAGTCTTAGGTCTTGTGTTTGGATTACAGTTAGGCGTAAGTACCATAGTTTTGGAGAAAGGTAAGCTTTGGAACGGGTGTGAACTAGTTGACCTCCGGAGTCCGATTGCCAGGCTTCTTGAAATGCTTCGTCTGTTTGGTTTCCGATCCACACTGCCAGCATTATGTCGTTGTCTTCCGATTCTCCTTCTAATGTGTACCTGTTTTGTTTTTTACTATCAAACAGTTACTATTTGCAAAGATAAACTGAGAAAAACTACAAATTATACCATTGAGGAGCTAATGGACTATCTGGTGGTGATCTCTTAGGCAATTCTTGAAGATCAAATGAAATACTACCCAGACTCAGTTCCACCATTATGAACTCATCTTCTTCCCCTTCTTTCTTTTCTTCTCCTTCTTTCTTCTCTTCTCCTTCTTTCTTCTCCTTTTTTGCCTTTTTCTCCTCCCAAACACCGACTTCAAGTGCAGTAGAACTCAAACTGGCCTTATGGAAAGCAAACACTTGATCCCATTCACCATTCTTCGCATTCTTAGTCTTCACACTATGACTTCCAATGCTGATTTTTGCATAAGCAATGTTCTCGTCGCTCGCTTTCGCTTTCACTACTTTCACAAACACATACCCTACTCTCTCAACCAAATCATAAGAGCTTCCACTCCTCTCACCATAAAGCTTAGATCTTGCATCTGCGTCTGTGAATCTTGATCGTCCACCTGCTCTTTTTGATGGCGTGGATGCAGCTGCAGCCACAATAGGAAGCTCCTTCTCTTTCTTTACAACGCTCTCTACCTTTGCCACAACCTCTGTCTTCTTCACAACTTCTTCTTTCTTTTCTTCCTCTTTAGGCTTTTCTTCCTCTTTAGGTTTTTCTTCAGACTTAGCCGGTTCTTCCACCTTCACCTCCGCTTGCTGAGCTGGCGGTGGCGGTGGCCCAACCTTCGTCTCTGCCTCTGCAACCGTCGCCTCAGCTTTCTTCTCTGTCGGAGAAGGAGGTGCAGGTTCCGGCGCAGGTACTGTCTCATCTACAAAGCAAACTTTTAGTCCAATCTCACCTTTAATCTGGGAAAAGACGCTCCTTTTCTCTAACGGGTAATAAACCAAGCTCTCGGATCCGGATGCTACGAAACTCGAACCCGATATCTTGACCTTGCCTAAAAAGGTGCTTCTTTTCCCGGAGTTCTTGTCGTTGTAGACGTTCAGTTCGAGCGTCTCGGACGTCATCGCATCCGAATCATGAACCAGAAACTCGAACTTTTCGTCCCACTGCGGATTCAGATCGCGTGGCTTGATCTTGGTGCGCCGGCGCTGCCCGTCGTAGTCGACTATGACGTACGCGGTGGCCGTGCCTTGCCCGTCTTTCGGCATCAGGTTCTTTGCGTTGCATACTTCGACTATTAGCTTTCTGGTCGTGGTTGCTCCCTCCGTCATTTTGAACGGCGGTAGTGATCTTTCTTTAGCTGTTGGGGAAAAGATTAGCTTTTTTTAATCTATAATTTATGCAGTGGGGGTGACTGATTTTAGTGACCGTTGTTTTTGAAATTCGTCAAGAGGGTTTGAGTGAGGAGTAAATGAGATTGGAGGAATATATATGAAAAGTGGAGCGGAGACAGTACCACGTAGGATAGTGGATGTGTAAGACAGGACCGTATTGTACACGTGTGATGTATAGGGATACGAGCTTAGTGGTGGCAGGTAACGTGGTTGGCTGATCAGCCGTCACAGATGGTGGGGCACGCATCTGGCTACTTGCTTATGGAGCTTATATAAAATGAAATGCGACTGTAGATATGCATGTTTATCTTACCTAATTTCATGTATCTCGGACTTTCAGGCGTTAACAAAAATACAAACTATTTTAAAGTCCGCATTAACAATAACTAAAATCAATTCACGAGTTTTAAAGGTTTAATGAATCGGTAATAGAGTTTTATTCCTTTTAAAAAAAATAGACACAAGAAAGAAGCTGAAAAATAAATTAGTCTCAAAGACAGAAAGTTTGTTTTTTGGTCTGAATGATATTTTCTAGTGTAAATTGAAAATGGTAGTTTCAAATACGGATAATGTCATATCCGTATCCAGATCCAAAATCATTTTTAAATATGGGATATCTGTATCCGTGGATACGGACGGATATCGTATAATTATCTTATCCATTAACGACCGATCAATCAAAAAACATAAATGCAAAATTTTAATTTAATATAAACCTTTTCAATTTCATTGATTATTAAAATGTAAAACATAAACAAATATTATAGTAATAAATAGTTTTGAGAAGTTAATATGCATTTACTGCATATAATATAACCTTTTAACTTAATAAAACAATAAATAAATATTTTCATTATACTAAAATACACATAATTTAAATTATAATTTTGAAAATATCGGACGGATGATTTTTGAATGCGGATGTCTTCGCATTTACATGCACATTCGCATTCGATATTTCTAGATATCAGATTTTATCCACTTTTCAGATGCGGATGCAGATGTATTTCGTTTTTTTGAATATCCATTGACAGTCCTAGTTGCAGCTAAATCAAAATTTTAATTCGGAACTTCAAATGCCAATATGTATGTCAAAGTTTACTGTACATACATATATGTATGTCAAAGTTTACTATACATACATATATCTATAAATATGCATATGCATATATAGTGAATTATAGTTACAGGTTTTTCTTTTAGATGTTCAGTAAACTTTGACATCTATACTACATTGCGTGTTTAGGGACGTAAAATATGGAGATTTCATGGTTTTCATCAAATTTTATTGATTAAAATAAGTTTGAAACCATTAACGTTTAAATGATGACTGAGGATAATTTACAACTGCTGGAATAGTTATGTGAATGAATATAACTCTAATTTTGAACTGGATCAAGATATAAGGACAAAATAAAATGCATGAAAAATTGAATTAAAAATTACCACAAATAAACGGTTATAAATGTAGAGGGGTAAAAAAGTGGGGAAGAAGGTTGCATGAAAGAAAAATTGTTTAGAGAATGTCTACAAGCGTCATGTTACTGTTCTGAGAATATGAACGTTGGCTTGTTTCCAAGTGGGTTTTATTTATTTTTCGGGCTTTTTGCTTCCAGATATCACGTGCGAGCATAACTATAGAATAGTAACCCACCGACCATAACCTCAGTGCATCAAGTTGATGAAAATCGTATTAATATATAAGCTTGTTGTTAGTGGTGGACAATTGAAACAAAATCAAAGTTTTTCCATTATTTTCCATTTTGCATGCTTTATCAATTAGAAAAACGTTTTATTAATGAAATGTTTATTTATTGGATTGATGGGCTTAAAAGACGGAAACTATTTCACATATGTTCTGATCCCGCCCATTTTTCCTCTCTTGTTTGGAAAATGGAATACAAAATTTAAACAAATTATTTTCTCTACTTCCTCTCTCTACAGTTTCCTCTGAAGTTTATTCTACCTTTCAAATATACTTAAAACTCCAGTGCAGTGACTTCTACAAATCGTCAAATCCTTCAATCTTAAAAGCACAAATTTAAAGCGCTGTTGTGTTAATCTTGAAATCGGACGACAACTATCGATTATACATAGTCGTGTCGAATTTCGCTTTCAAAACAATGGTCTCATCCACGACACAACTTCCATCACGTTTTTTTATTGTTCCTACCAATCAATTTTCCAAAAAACTTGTGAAATTTAATTCACCTTTCAGTAGGACGATGTTGTTTGGATTTTGGAACAAAGATTAGAACGTTACGTTGATTAGTGAATGAGAAGATAATCGAGCATCTTACGTAAATTTGAATTGAATCTTAGGTATTCAAATCACGAAAATGATAAGAAGTATATTAAAATAATACTCAGATACGTTCCAGTTTTTCCTTCTGCTTTCTGGTTTGAAATTTTTGGGTTTTGACAATGACTTCATATCACTGGTTGTTGCAAACGTATCGCATTTCAAAAAATTGCTTTAGTTAATGACATATGTTAATCATACCAACATAAATTTTAATATGCTATGGTGAAAGATATATATTTACTAATATATAAGTTTATGATAAAAGTAATTATTCTTCTTCTAATAGGTGTATGAGAATAATGAATATATATGTCAAAATTCTTTATATGCAAATTTAGACACTATCCTTGTGTATATTTGATTTAAATTTACTGCATTCTAATAATGAATTAGATAAACAGAACATAAGTTATAGGTAATGGCCATGGGTCTGGATGAGCATGAATTTATCATATAATTCAACTTGAGCCAATGTAAAATTATATGGTTTGTGGATTCAAATTTATCTAAACTATAGACTTTTCATTTATAAGAACGTTCCAGCGTAGACCGTTAATTTGAAATGTATGCATTTAATGAAAAGTTAATGGTAAGAAACCTTTATAATTATTAGCTAATGAAGCTCTTTTCTTGGACAGAAAATATAAATTTTATACTTCAATTTCTAGAAGGAGTTAAAACAACATTTGCAAATCATAAATGCTTGTAAATATAAATTTAGCAGTTCACTTCATTTGCTTGAGAATTCATTATTGTTTGTCTGATAATAAAATTTAAGTATCCAAATGGATAGACTTACAAATGAATCTATGTGAATTACTTTTAATACGTGTAAGAGCTAAAAATAAAAGGATAACAATCTGTTTATTATATGGAGTTAACATATAAGTAAGGCTTTACATGCAAATGCACATATTAGTAAATAACACATAAGCAAATGATAAAAATATGGATTTTCTTTAATTGTTTTTATTAAGAATTTTATGATCATTAAGCATGATATTTGAGTTGCTATATAATTGATTTATGATCTCATGGAAGCAAATTAAGAGCATTTAATGCTTTATATAATGTTTGAATAAAAAGAGAATTTGAATGGCACATCATTATAATAGGAAAAATGAAACCAAACTGACGAAGAGGTTTTATGTTTATTGATTTATGGAGTAGGATTTATTATGAAAAGAACATAAATCTAATGATATTAAATATAAATATTATGAGTTTTTATAATATCATTGTCATCACAAGCCTGTTTTGGAAATTGATTATTATGGATTTTAATGCTAGAGTTAAGAGGATATTTATGTATAAAGTTTTACAATGGAAAAGAATGTTAAGTATATCAAGATTTTATACTAAGTCTATTATGATAATGGAGAAATTATAAGTATTTAACTCATATATTGGTTATGAAAATTTTTGTTCAAAAGAAGAAAGACTATTATCATCTCAAAGGCATTATATATTCTAGAATCTGATTAGTATTAAACATTAAACTCATCCATTTTTGTTATGCATATGTACGTACTTGACAACACAATTTAAAATGAGATATATTCCAAAAGGATTTTGAAGTATTCACTCTGTTGACATGAAGGAATTTATTTAAAGTGAAAAATAGTTATGTATTATAATATAGAGATGGTACAATATACACAAACTTGTATAATAGCAATTTATAGAATGAGTTTGTTTTTAAAATAAAATAAAATGATGGATACTGGAAATAAAGTGAGGTATATATATATATATTTATAAAGAATACTTATAGATCAATGGGAATAAGTTTTGTTTAAATATACCATAAAGTATTTCAAAACGAGATATTTATATTTATAATCATTTTTGAATATATGGAAAACCGTTATTTTGGTCCATATAGGAGCCTGAGGAAAATTTCTTGTTGGTGAAATATGTATTTGGAATGCCAATATAAGGATTGTAAATATGGTAAAATTACTTATTTAAAACATATGTATAGACTAGAGTTTTAATTGTAAGTGCTGAAAATATTTGTGTTGAATATATGTATAAACACGATGTATGTGTTTTCCCCTTTGTATGGACTCGGTTATGAGACCTAATGTTTGACATGTCACATTGAATAAGTACATAATTTATGAGTTTATGCATGAAGATAGAAGAATGTTGCGAGTTGCATTGAGTATTATGTTAATTCACGATCATTTTTATTTAATCGTTAGTTTTACATGTATTGTGATTGAATATTGTTAGTATATATGAAAATACAAAACATGTTAAAACAATATTGAATATAACCAAATATATAAAATTGAATATATAGATCTTTGCAAGTTAGATTGTAAGTGGGGGAAACTAAATTGTTAGGTTGTTTCATACTAAGATGGTTTCTCATAACAAACCAGAAAAGCTATTCTTGGATTATGAAAATGTGTTCCAACAGAATTTTTAAAGTGAGGGAAGTGGGTCTACCATAGTTTAGACAAATCAACAATGGAAATCACATATTTGAATTTGAGTTCCTTTATATCCTTCTATTATGAGACAATAGATTTATAAAAGACTAATGTTAGGAAAATTGAACATTTTTCAAAAGTTGGTCTCACAACGTTGAGAAAAACATGGAAAGATTTGATTGTTTTGATGTGACACTTGTTATCTCTCCATGATTCTTGCGTATATAAGAATAAATAACATAATTTGACAAAGAATAAACGTGTTAAAATTGGACAAAGCATCATGTTTCTTTTGAATTATTAAACATATCACTACTTATGATGTGAGGAGATACATTCATACCCCAATTGAGGAAAATTTGGAATTTTTATCAGAGTGTGTAACAAAAAGAGAAGACGAATCTATTTTCGACCTAAATCAATTGAGAAATTGTAAAGGAAGTGATCTCGTGAAAATGAATAAGATTAAAGAGAACTTCCTAGATCCCTTTCCAAAATATTTCTGAAGGAAATTAGTCCTTGAATCGTAAAGCGGGATGGGCCTCGAGCCTAGGGTAAAGAAAAATACGATGAAATACCCATTGAGGGTCAAACAACGCAAGATGATTGCTTTTTTACTTTCCTATTTTAGGTTTATGAGTTTGATTGCTTTTGTATAATCTATAACAATTTTTTGGTGGTGCTTTTTAAATGCACTTGATGGATTTTTCTATTTGATATGATTTCTAGCTTCTTTGATCTTATATAATTAATAATCAGTTTTAATGGTGCTTTTGAGATGCACTTGATGGATCCTTCTGTTTAATATGATTTTGAATTTATTTGCTTTTATATATTTCACAACCAGTTTTTGATGGTGCTTCTGAAACACTCTTGGTAGATTTGGCTATTTAATATGATTCCAAAATTCTTGGCTTTATATAATCGGTAACCAATTTTAGTGGTGCTTTTAAGACGCACTTGGTAGATTCTTCTATTTGATACGAGTTTAAGTTTCTTTGCTTTTTATTTAATTTATAACCAACTTTTTGTGGTGATTTTGAGATGCACTTGATGGGTTTTGCTATATGATTTGATTTAAAATTTCTTGACTTTTATGTAATCTATAACCAATTGTTGGTGGTATTTTTAAGACGTACTTGATGGATTCATCTATTTGATATAAGTTTGAGCTTTTTTGCTTTTTTATAATTCATAATCAGTTAACCAATTTTCGGTGGTGCTTTTGAGATGCACTTGATGGATTCTACTATTTATTATGAGTTAGAGCTTCTTTGCTTTTGTATACTCCATAGCCAATTTTTGAAACGCACTTGATGGATACACCGATTTATCTTAGTTTGAGTTTATTTTCTCATTTCAAATCCATAACCAGTATTGGTGGCACTTTTGAGATGCATTTAATGGATTTCATTGATTCATTTGAGGCAATGCCTTATTACTCATATATAATTCATAGCCGGTATTAATGGTTCTTTTGAGATGCACTTAATGAATTATATTTATTTATTTTTCAAGATTGAGCCTTTTGCTCGTAATTAATTTATGACCATAAGTGGTGGTGCTAGATTGGAGCATTTGATGGACTCACCTACTTAGGTGTGAATGTGAGTCGCCTTTTATAAGAGACTTGAGCACTCAACAACACTCAAGATTTCCCAAGGTAAGTGCATGACCATTAAAAGTGCATATTTATCATCGAATTTGTAGAAATTGGAAGTGTAGTATGTGTCGTGAGATTTCAACCAAAGTCTTTGTAGTTCAAGAGAAATTCACTACTTAAACTAAGTCGATTAGCCCAAATCTTCGTAGGAAGAAATTCACTACTTAGATTAAGTTTTAAACTCATTTCTTTCTGTATCAATTCAATCCAAAGACATTGGTGCTTACATATGAAACATCCTTCTTTTCCAGGTTATCTTTCGTTCATCTTCTTTGATTTTTGTTTTAATTAGCGACATTGAATCAAAATCTAAGTCTTTTCATTACTTGCCTTTTAGCATTCTTTTATTAATGAGAAAAACGTTTTTATTAGTGGAATGCTTATTTAGTAGGATAGTGGGCTTTAGAGAGACATGAACAATTTTACGTTTATTTTGATTCTCTCTCATTTTTCTCTCTTTTTTGGAAAATGGGATATAAAATTTATAGCAAATAAAATTATTTTCTTCATCTCATCGCTCTATAATTTTCTCTGAAATTAAACCTATTTTTCATGCATACTTAAAACTTCTAGGCAACGACTTCTACAAATCTCCAAATCTTTCAACTTTGAGTGCACAAGTTTGAAGGGTCGTTGTGTTAACCTTAGGGAGTAGACGATAACTATCAATTGCACCACCATTGTGCCGAGTGAAGTGGCCTCATCCACGACATCACTTCCACAACATTTTATTTATTGTTTCTACCCATTAGTTTGTCCAATAGTAAGTGGAGTAAGAAAATTAATTAGTAAGGTCCAATTTTGGTTTGAGGTAAGATAATCGCTTTTCCTTATAGATATATGTTACCTCCACTCTAAATGTTTGCTAATTGAGCATAATAAATTGTATTTCACGATAAGAAAACAATCGTTAGTTTGAAATCTTGAAGTGAAAAATGAGGATTCACACCTTATTTTAAAAATAAATATAGGAAAAAGCCTTTAAAAGGAAGATTTGGAATATAACTAAAGTTATTTTCAATTTTTTTGCAAAAGGAAAAATATATAGAGTTTTTACTATAGGTATCTGTGGTATACACTGAAAATATTTAAAGTGAAAACTACAATGTTTGCAGTTTACATTGCATATATCTACAGATTTCACAGCAAATATTTGCAATTCAAGTTATTATATTTACAATTTTAGAAATTGCAAATATTTACAATCTAGCTGAAATTGAAAAAAGAGTGTTTTTCAAAACATGTTTTAAGAATGGACGGTTGTATATTTCAAAATTTAGAGAGCATGTTTCACAAAATTTCTTCTAAATAAATCCTTTTGAAGAAAGAAGAATTGATTGAAAACAGTTGTAGAAATTCTACGAGGTTTTATCCAAAAACCAAGAAATACATCTGCTCTGCCAATTAAAATTTAAAACTCAAAATGATATTTCTAACTTAGAAAACTAAAAGAAGTTACATAATCCTTTTACATTCAGTTGTTAAAAAGGAAACATATATGATTTGGGTCTCGCTATTTATTTCCTTTCGTTTCTATTTGAGCGATTTTTTCAGATATAGGTTAATTTATGTAGGTAAGTTCTATTGTTAGCAACTAACTATATCATCTATGTAAAAATTTGAATCATTTCAAAAATTGTAGCGTCATTAGAATTACATTTTAAATCAACAATTAATATGGATACTTTCAGTTTTTTGTTATTTTTCACAAGTGACGATGCGATGATATTGGACTATAAAATGATAAAGGAATGGATGTTAGACTCAAAAAAGAATAATTGGAGAAAATTCACTAAGTCCATGGATCGATACCAATCCATTGTTTTTTTCTAATTTACCACCACTTCTTAGCTTATACATGGAATTTCAAGCTTAGATGCATAAAGGAAGGATCAACATGGGAGTATGAAAAAATATCCAGAAGGGAATTGAAAAAAAACTAGCTTAGAAGACATTCCCACTCGGAGCTGTACCCATGTGGATGTGGAGGCCTAGCGACCACTCTTCTTCCGGTCGAAAAGCGGGAGACCGGCAACTATGGGAACAAATCAAGTGAAAGAGATGGTTGAGGAAAAATAAAATGTCCATGGAACATATCAATCCATCAACTTGATAAATTTTATTCTGTATGTCTTCTATCTTCTTGAATCTTGATCTATGACGAGTTCGGATGGACCAGTAATGCAATTTGATGACTCAAAAGGCCAAGTAGAGTAATAAATACGAGCTTTAATGTAACAAAAATGAGAGATTATTTTGGATATTTGCAAATTTCTCTTACACATCTTAGGGGAAGTGTCACCATTACAATTTCTTATCGAATTTTGAAATTGCAGTAAATTTTCTTTTGAATCTAGTATGCAATATGGTATCACTAAAGTGGACGTATACATAGCCGAGCCACTATGAATCTCTTATGACTTGCTTTTCTTACCTTTCTCTTCATATTTTTACATTTTCTCTATTGATATTTACACTGATACAATGTCATAGAATTATCATATTTACAAAATCAGTCAATAGGGGTGTTAGACTAATTTTTTGGCTAACATTTTTTGGTGCTTGCATTGAGAAGTCGAAAATATGGCTAGATCTCTATTGTTATAAGGATTTATATAAACTCTACAAAGAGATCGGGGTAGCATCCCCCATTTCGAAACTAACCTCCATAGATGCTACAGTGATCTATAGTATTAATTTTCGATGACAAAACGAGGATATGTTAATTGTATCAATAACATCTAAACACAAGAATATGAAATATTATAAACATAATTTCAAACAAACTTTCACATTTCATTTCAAAGATAAAATTTCACATTCATTACATAATCCCATGCGTTGTCCAGGTTCAGATAAAATATAATTGTTACAAAATACTTCAAGAGTGACATTTGAAGATGCCCCCTTGGATGAGTCGAGTTTACTACTCGACAGCTATAACATCTGCCATTACATACATTCCACAAAATGAAATTTCAACACAGCGGATAATATATATAGATAAGTTCCTACGTAGATGAATCTGCCTCTTGCATATCTTCGGAAGCTATATTCTTCCAACCTAAATAACCTATAAACCCTTACTCCTGACCTACTCAAATCATATTTTGAGCATCCAAGAGTTTAAGGGGAAAACATAAACTTCGAGTTGGACTAAAAGCCTGATGTGGATAATAATATGCCATCTCGGGTTATAGATATTTAACGAGACTATACCACTGAGCGGAACGGGTTTTCTCCTCACTAATATCTCTTTAAAATATATCTTTTGCAAAATAACTCCTACAACCACAATGGTAAAATAGACAATACAAACAATAAAGTGCATGCATGCAACTTGGGTAATCATGACCAATCTATCTAAATCAATGGACTATCTGTCCCAATGTCCTAGTTTCCGTAGGATAACTATAATCCTATGGCTGACTCAGGCCTACCTGCTATATCAAATTATCGAACGTACTGTTAGAAGACAACTGGACGGTCTGTCCGAAACTTACTATTTCCGGGGTTATTCTGATCCTAATGGTTTTACGTGCTCACCAGTAACCTATCGCATCTTACTGTATTCCTGTCGGTGCATAAACCTACTTTTGGTCTTGCCCATGACAAATCCCTACGTAATGGAATTATGGAATAATATCAGCTAGGGGCTTAAAGCTAAGGTATAGGATGCTACCCTACACCAGCCCCATCCGGTTTTCAAATCTCGGAGTCAATTCAAACCATCACAATTATCTAAGGGTGACAAGAACACTAATATCTTTAGTAAGATTCTGGGCTAAATACCCTTTTTACTTCCTTGAAAACATACATCTTTATAAATGATTTAAATCTTGAAATTATACCCTTAAAATAAGGAAAATATAGCCTTTTACTTTATCCAAAATATTCATGCCATGATATATGCTTTTATAAAACAACATTGATGATCCCCGAAATCAATTGGTGGTCTTCGCTGTTTAAAATATAGTGTTACTCTATCATCATTGTCAAAGATGTTCAAAGAAATAATGCCGAAGAATAGCGACGTCACATAAAGTTCATTAGCCTCGATAAAGCCCAGAACTATGAAGCGTAAACGTCATCTTCCATGAGTCAAGACAACTACTGAATAGTACTATGATTAATGTTGATACTCATGATTTTTGAAGCAATGCTGAATGAGGTCATATCCTATCAATGTCGATGTTGCCAAAGTCAACCATTCTTAATGTTTCTTGTGATCAAAGTTGTTAAGTATGGATCGTGTTCACCATCCCAACGTTGCTGCTCATCGAAACTGCCTTATACAAGGAAACACAAGTTATAAATGTTGTCCAGGTTCAATACTATTACTCGACTCTTGTGAACATGCTTAGGAGAAAGCATACATCTACATATGCGATGTTAATGACTAGTGTCGTCAATATCCATAAGTGCAGTTAATGCTTCATTTAGTAAGCTACTAAATATCGATATCGAGGGTCATCGATGTTGCCACAGTTCAATGCCGCCAACCATCAATCAAAGAAGGTCTCAAGGTATGGAGTCATCATCACCAATATTCATGCCGAGAACCATCAATACACCCAAAAGGGTTATCAAAGACCCTCTTACTAATGTTGCCTTTCATCAATGTTAATGTGTGGTGGTAATGAAAGTTGATCGACGAAGAAGAAACCATCAACTCCGAGTTTAGAAATACCGAGTATCGACCCAGTTGAATCAATGCCGAAGTTTTGCTATGTGAATACAGGAATGTTGGCCTTGATGTTCGATGACATTACTAATGTCGAAGCCGATAGAGTATTAGCCTTGATGATTGACGACGCTACTAATGCCGAAGCCAATGGATGCCGAAGCATGTCACTTACCGAACCCTATAAATATGGACCTAGGGGCTTCGTGAAAAGGGGCCGAATTCTCTCTTCTTATTTCTTACTTTTAAAAATTTGCAAACACTAAATTGAATTGGGGATTTTTCTTATTGTAACACTTGAACAACTGTACGCGTAAGGATTTCGAAATCAAACAAGGACATAGCCTTTTTGACTTGATTTAAACTATGATTTGCATGTTCGCTTGACTTTGTACATCGATTGACTTGGAATTGTGACTTGCATATCATACTGAACTTCCTTGAACTTGTGAATTAACTTTTACCATGCACATTGACTTGAACGTCGACCTCTATATTGACTTATACTTTGCATACTGCCTCAAGTCCTTAATGACGACGATGACCTATGGATGAATACTTCGATTTGATGACTTCGATTAGCCTCGACAAGGCCTCACGTTGAAATTTCTCTGTTTTACACAAACTTTTAGGGTTGGTGAATTTATTTACATACATTTTGGCGTTAGAAGGAGGGCTCGAACCTACGATTTTGTTAAAACCCCAAGTGGAACTACCCTAACTTGCATATTTAGGGTTTAGCGAACTTGACCCTACCAAGAATATTCCATTCAAAGCCAACTTACCCTTGATTCCCGACACCAATTAATCGCATAAATTGAGTTTTGCTTAGCCTTGTTAGCTGATCATGCTAAGTTCTCTAAACAGGGATCATTCGAGCCTTAAATGACTAGGTCAATCTATCAAGCCATTAGTAATCTTTAGCTTCATGAAGCGCAAGTGCTAAGATTTACAACATTATGTGTCATGGAAGAAAAAAAGACAAATAGTTGCTTACAATCGTGAAAGATGGAGTCTGAATTCATTCCATGTAGGACTGACACCAATATTTGCCCTAAAAGGACAATGTAAAGAGGATAGCACTTTCTTGAAACTAAGAAAGGAAATCTAGCTTAAAGATCAAGGAACTATCTTCAAAAATGAGACAAAAAGGGACTTTTATCATTTCACTAAAAAGTGGGAAATTGTGCTCGACTAACCTTAGATAAATGAAGCATCAAGATCTCTAAAAAGGAAGTTCACCCCTTATGAGGAACCTAAAGTGAGCAATAAAAGAGCGAGCAGTAGCTAAAAGGATTAATCTCTAAGTCATGGTTTCCAAAAGATCACATTCTCACCACTTCTCTTGAGAACATCTATTTCCTGACTAAGGATGAGGTTGACTATTGGGATTCGTAAAAAAGGAGACACAAATTCGAAAGGAATCATGAAAAGTCATATTGTCACTATCATCTTACAAATGGAAATGATACCAATCAAAACAGTTGCTTGGAAGGAATGATCATCAATTTTCTAAGGCAAGGAAAACTCAATCAATTTGTACAAAGTGTTAAGCCAATCATCAATAAAGGTCTTCTGAATAAAATAAGAGTGTCTATGTAACCATCAAGGCTCATGACTGCAAGAGGTCCCGACCATCAAAGGCCCCAACTATCAAAGGCTTGACTGCAAGAGGTCCTAACCATCAAAGGCCTTAAGCATTCAGTGCATGCCATCAAAACCCTCATTGAAGCGCCTTTTAGAGGGAGGTCGGGAAAGTCTTTAGTGCCATTATAAAAGGCCTCACTAAAGCATTGGGAAAGCCTTTAGCCCCTACCTATGTGGCCTGGTTAAAATGCCTCCTAGAGGGAGGATGAAGTAAGCCTTTAGTGCATGCCATCAAAAGCCTCATTAAAGCACCAAAATCTTCAGAAAAAAGATCAATCAAAATCAAAGCCAAGAAGTACTCCAAGTCGATTAAATCAGAGGCAAGTAGTGCTTCTAAGTAAATTACGATTAGAGCCAAGTAGTGCTACCAAGTCGATCAAAATTCAAGCCAGGTAGCGCTTCAAATCAAATTTTCTAAAGGAATGTTCAATAAATATGGGTCATTTAGTATCCTAACAAATGCAATACTTAGCCACTAGACAAGAGATTTTGGTCTTCTTCTACAATTTCCAGATATGGATTTCTGATCTTATATTATTATTGCTAGATATAGATTTCTGGTCTTCTATTATTATTGCCAGATATGGATTTTGGTCTTTGCTAGACATGGATTTTCGATCTTCTTTCAGGTACAGATTTCTAGTTTACTATTATTGTTATTAAATTTCAGGGCTTCTTTAAGTCGGTTCTCAGCTCAAAATTCATTTAACAGGAATCTCCATTACTAAGCAAAGTATTGGATGTTTAAATCAAGCCCAATCAGCAAGATTCTTGATTCTCAAAGTAAGCAGAAAGTTACTCTACACATCGAAAAGATCAAATATGGAAAAGTGAAAGCAATTTTAGATCAAAATCAAAATTCAATTCACGATTATATACCCTGTATTTGAGGTAACATTCATTCAATTGTAAATTTACTTATAATCTAACACATTATGTACAAAATGGCAGGTGCAAAATCAAACGGTAAAAGAAGCTAGCAAATCATCACCAAAGCTCAAGATTTTGTGCAATCTCCTCTAAATTCTGGGTAATTATGGGTCAACAACATAAAGAATAGCAGCATCCAGGAGTTCTTTAAAATTCTTTTTCTTTTTTCAAACCATATTTACATCATCAATTGAAGCAATCTTGACATTCAAAGTGCGCTGGAGAGTCTTATTGGTTCCTCGTAAAGTTTTGAATGTGTTATTCAACTCTTTGATCTTTTGTTTGAAAATGTATCTCTCACACTCAAACTTTTGAACTTTGCTCTCGTATTCGCTTATATGTTGAGAATTTTTCTCATCCCATTCCTTACCAAAATGTTGCATGACCTCAAATTTGATCTTTTTGCTCCACGACGAGATTGTTTCATTACTTAAACCTGGAGGCGGGTTAGCAAAGTAGGGAATTCTTCGCTCGTCGAAGAATGAGATCTAGTAATTCTTCCAAGAGTGGAGGTAGAAAGGTCAGCTTCGCCCTCACTCACAATAAACTCTAGTGATTGACACTGAATTTGACTCTTTATTAAGTCCACTTCAGGATCGTTTATTCTCTGATATAATTTAGCTATCACTACGTCAGCTTCAATTGAAGGAATGAGCTCGCAAATTGAGTTAGTTCTCTCGTCTAATGCCTAAAACTCTTTCTCCCTTACTTCAAGCTACTTCTCAATACGAGCAATCATTTCCATATAAGGCCTAAACGTTGATTTCAATATAAAGTAGTTCCTATGCCACTCTTGTGCTACAGGATTATTCGAGAATCGCAGAGTTGAGTTGTCCTGAGATGATCGTTTTTCTTCTACACATTGAGCAAACTGTCGCTAATTTCAAGGCCAGAGGCAGCAGAATAATTAATTTTAAGGACAAAGTCAGCAGTCCAATTACTTTCAAGGACATAATTTCATAGGTTTTTAGGCCTTAGAAACTAATTATTTTGCATTTTGTCCTTAAAAGTAATTATTTCAGTTGTGTGTCCTAGAAACTAATTGCACTTGCTAAAGAGACCCTTGTGACTAATTTCCACTTTTTTCTATTGATAATAAGCAGCAAGTAGAACAAAAATTAAGGTTACATCACATTTTCAAAAGTCAACATTTAAAGTTTCGAGACCGTAATTTTCAAATGATTTAGAAGACAACATAAGTATGGAATCCAAGGAGGCCTTAATTCCTTCTGGGGTGTAAACGGGAGGGAATCGACGGCAATCCCCCTCCTTAATTGGAGGACTATCATGACCATATTCATTTTGGTGTGATAAGATAGGATTTCACTAAGCAACTTATCCTTTTCATCACCTAGAAAGTCAAAGCAGAAACAAGGGTAATGCATGTAGACTTCTTGTAAATCTCTAAGGAAATAATGTTTTGCTAACTACGATGTTTTAAAATCGAGGTTTTTCCATAAAATCTCTCTTTAGCTTGATAAATTTACTCAAGAGGTCCTTAGAAACTAGGTTGTGTAGGAGGTTTTTATTCTGTAACAACATGTTGAAATGAAATTAAACTAGCATAAGAAATTAGAATGGTAAATTCATAAGTGAACCGAGGTAAATATTACAAACATTCGGGTTCATACAAAATTGATTTCTTATACATTTCAAAAATGAATCTCTTCTTAATATGCTTGAATTTTAGGAAGAATGCTAGAAGAATGTGGGATGGATGCCACTCTTAGAAGGTTCCAACACATTTCGAGGTAGGGATCAAACCTATACTCGTCCAAATATTTGCGATGAAAACGACGAAGCAAATTTTCACAGTTAGCACCTAAGCATGAGAAATTGAAAAAATTACCCCTATAATAAACTTTTTACAAAAACTCCACCAGAGAGTTTCTATCAATAACTAGCATGCAGAAGAGATTCATCAGTTCAGAATTCTCTTTTATGAGTATTTCCCGGTGATGACGGGCTTCCTTCATCCGAGGTGCAGTTTCTCTTTCTTTAAAGAATCGTTACTTCAATGCGCTTTCAGCAAGTTTCTTATCTTTTTTGGACAGCTCATTATAAAATTTCATTTGCTTGTCCAATTCTCTATTTAATCGATAAATTTCTTTTTGTTTTTTTCAAGTATAGTTTCATAGCAGTATTTCGATTTACTTCTTGACTAAAATAATCAATTCCTCTGTCATCAGAGTAAATCAGAGGCTGCGATGATTCGAGAGAAGAAAGGGAAGGAGATTAAATAGCCAACAATGCAAGATATTCAAGATTCATTAATGACGTTCGAGTTTGATTCCTCGAAGGAAGAGGATCGTCTGAAGAGAGAATTAGACCGAGTTCAGTGCACATGCGACTGATAAACATTGGAGAAGTAGGGAATGTATTATTAAGAAGGGGCTGGGGGTTGGAGCCTCCTTGGATATCTCAACTTGAACCTCTATGGGATTTTCTGGAGCTTTACCCAAATAAGTTTGCTTCGAGACTTGGATCAATATTTAAATGCTATGTCTCATCTATGATAATGGGAGGTAAGTCACCTACAAATTTAGGCCTCTTATCTTGGGGAGAAAAACGAGCATCAATGGAAACATCATCACCTATTTCATCTTCATCTAATTCTTCAATTGAGCAATGCAATCTTTAAAGGAGATAATCTTAGTTGGTTGGGACGAAGCCAAAACTTCATCTTTACTTTTTGTCCTTTTTAAAACCTTTTCTTTGACTTTTTACTTCCTTGGCGCGGTAACAAGAGTAGATGAACCTAAAACTAAAATTAAGTTTGTAACCTGATAGCATTAGAAATTTCGTTTTTAACTATATTAAAACCTGCCAGCAGCATTGGGCTGAATTGGGGAGTTGGAGGTGAAGGATTCTGATTTTCCATTACCAATGAGCATCCTCCTCTAGCGTTGAGTTTGACTTTCAGAAGCACTTCCAAGACCTTATGATAATCCAAAATGATGGAATACTTAACGAGGTTGGCCGGAGTCAATAATCTGAGCCTATTCTCCATAGTTTCTACTGCTTTAGTTAAGGATAGCATGATCTTCTAATATTTAGGTTTTAGCCATTTAGGAGCAAAATATGGAAAGAAACATCCATTAGAAAAAGATAATGAGTGGGTATGGTATAAAAAACAACAGCAGCAGCAACATATTACTCGGAGTAGAGAATGTCCCTCTAATGTTAGAAAAAACATTTGATGAAAAGTATTGAGTCTCCCATTCCCTTGCTTTGTTAACACCTTCATAGATCTTGCTTTTTGTGTAAGGATGAATGCGGTATAGTTGACGACCTGGTTGGTCACCAACTTTAGCAGGAATTGTTATAGAATGAAGGATTTGAGCACTGATGGAAGAGAGTCCTTCTTCTTAAGCCGTAACTTCTAAGAAGGTCAAGTATGTGTATGAATTAGGTAGGAATTGGATAGAATTAATGCCTAAGTGCTCCAGATATCTATGAAGGAAACCTGAAAATGGAAGATAGCCAGTATACCACATATGAGCTGCAGTAAAGGCAAAGTATCACTCAAGTGGATTGGTAATACTATCTGAAGGACCTGTAGGAATGGCTTCTATTCCAGTAATGCCAAACTAACCAAGAACAGAATCACTTCTTCTTAGGTTGTTACATATGATGGATTCAAACGATTGTCTTCTTTCTTGCAAAATGAGGGTGAGTATTTGGATCCCTTGCTAGACTTCTTAGTAAACTTCATGCTAACTTGTTGTCTTTCCATTAACCTGCTATATGATATTATTCTAAAGTTGAGAAATGATCATGTTCATGTTATAGGAAAATTTAATATGTTATTTTAAATAATCTATCATCATCTAAATAAAAAAATTTGAACTAACTATAAGGAAACAATCCGTAAATGGCATATGATGAATTTGTTGGTAAATCCAAAATTTTGATAAGAGAGCCATATAAGTGAACAATACAAAAATGAGTAGGAATGAAAATGTAATAAACTCATGATTTAAAATGATAATTAACCATAAAGTAATAAATGTCATCGATAACAATGAGTAACTACAGCATGGATCATCGACAAGCTAAACGATTAAATTGCCCATAATGTGTTAAGGAAAAATAGTCTATAGATGATGGTATTGAATGAATCTTGATTTATGGCATGAAAAGAACTCATGAAATGGTAATGATAAACAAAGAGCTCGTCGAAGTTAGATTAAGGCTCTACGAATCAACGTCAAAAGCAAGCGAGGTCGACTATGATTGAACGTTTTCGGCTTTAACTAGTATATGTTTTCTCCTAACAATGAGAAGTTACCATATTTTATCTTAATCGTTAAGACTAAAATATGGTAAGTGATCCATTTAATGGGTTAGCAAAGGGTATTTTTGGTGTAGTGGGACATGTTTGTGCCACAACGTTAACTTTAATTAATACAAAGATGATTGATGACTCATTCTAATAGCGGCGTTGTTTATAATTTTGTGTGGATCATCAACATGGATAGGTAAAAAAGATAGGATTTAATAGTTGTTAGGCGATCTTAATACACCTAAGTAAAGAGTTATGATGATGACAAGTATAACAAAGTTTAATGAATATTGCTGCTATAGATAAAGTTGAAGTAACAAAAATTGTTGACATCAATGAATGACAGTGACAAGAGATAATGTCTTGGTGACAACTTGAATCAGTATGTATCAGTAAGTGGCGATGTCAGATGTAATCAAATAACTCTGTAACTAATTAGAATACACTATCTTTTAGCAATAAGAAGTTATCGCATCACACTTAATCAATAAATGGTTAATGAAGAGTCTTGTCGACGTCGGGGATCATGCCAGTATTATAACATCGACGTTAAATGTCGCATCTAATTGATTTAAGTGTCCTAGATTATGCATAATATAAAAATTTTGAATTAAAAACGCCGATTGATAAAATAATAAGGAAATTTATAGTTAATTTTAAGTGTAATGATAACGTTGATGAACATAATATTGACATCATTAACGATGTCGTGAACAAAGACAGCGCAAATTGATACCGAGTTTTAAGCCAAGTACGTCGCTTTAGTTAATAAATAAATTTAGAATATATCAGATTTTCATACCAACATCGACTAGTATCAAGGCCTATTTAGGTGGCACAACGGGCATAGAAACATTGCGCTAATGGATTAACTACTGGGCTAACCAACCTACTTCGAGTTTATGGCACTATAAATGACGACATCAACACGAGCCTAAGTAGCAGCAGGTCTTGATTTGATATACTACCCATTTTGTCATAAAACAGAAAATACCCAAATTTCCAAATCAATACCATTAAGCAATTAATCTAATGTTATGGAAGATTAATAATATGTGACGACCGCCCATAACTCCCGCACATAAACAAGGGAATGGTGCGCTGAAAAGCGTGCCAGGCAGCCATGGACGATCATCAAGGTAAGATAAAACAGCAGACTCTATTGTACAACTCACA
Source organism: Allium cepa (assembly GCA_030765085.1). NCBI lineage: Eukaryota > Viridiplantae > Streptophyta > Magnoliopsida > Asparagales > Amaryllidaceae > Allium > Allium cepa. The sequence continues at coordinate 722,423,076 of CM060929.1, read as the reverse complement.
GCGCATGGATGAAATACAATAGAGAAATATATGTATATAGTGAAGCTCATAACAGAATATCATCACATAGACTTCATAAAGGTTTGATACAAACATCTGAACAATCAATACATCAAGCCTCACTACATAACACTCAAAACATATACAAGCAGCGGAATATCCAGTACATATAGTAGGAAAACTAATATGATAGCCTCCAACTCGTCTTCGTCATCAACTTCGTAGATCCTAAAGAACAGCACATGTCACCTGCTACCTAGTCTGCCCATCCCAACATGGATGAACAGCCCAAGGTAATAAGAGTTGAACATAAAACCTTGAGTCAGACAACAGTCTTAGTGAGCAGTAAATTAACTATCAAACATACCAAAAGAGCATAAAGGATAAAAGGAATAGGAACTCAACCATCCCACTCCACCTTATTCTACAGTGATAGCCCCCAGACCCACTAAGCATAAACAAGCATAGCAAAACAGACAATTTAAGTAAAGTAATTATCACTCGAGTCAAGGTCGATGTTTTCCAAATACAAACCCCCAAGGCCTAAACCAAGATCAGATAAGCACCCAGAAAACACCGCTCTTGAGGCCGAATGATAGTACAATCAAACATCCATGACTCTGGCTATCACTGTTAACATTGCCTCGATATCACCGTTAATTGAATGACCGGCACCTTCTTTCAGCCGTCCGTCAAGGGTTAATGGCAACCCCGGTTCTAGACACAACTCCGCACATCATCATGACCCGTGTCTAGGACTATCGCATCTGCCCAGAGTACTAACACGTCATCATGACCCGTGTTTGGAACGTCATCGTGACCCGTTCCAACGTACTCTTGCTTTGAGCATGCTAGAACCTTTAATAACGATAAGATCCAAGCCTCCTAGTCATCCTCCTCGATGACTATTCTCACACTAGCTCAAGCGCCTCTCGAGCCCACCATTATCCACACAAACTCGGACCGCATCACCGAGTTATCAACGTAGCTTCGCACGTCGTCGTGACCCGTGCTTGGAACGTCATCATGGCCCGTCCCAACTCAACATCATGCTTTGCCTCATCGCATCATGGCAAAGTCCTATCTCAACATCATGGTTTGCCTCATCGCATCATGGCAGAGTCCCATCATCATCGAATCTATCCATATGAGCTTCCACATCCGCTTCATATGCCACATGCAGCTTTCACCATTCAAGAGCCTTTCCACTTAGCTTTTGAATCGTCCTCGACCAACTTGTCCAAACCAAGTTATCAATCAACTAATCAATCAAATCAAACATTAATCCAAGCAATCAATTATTCAAACAAGATCTAAATAAACAATTACAACAATAATGGCAATTTCGTAAATAAAGTGTCCAAATCTAACATGCAATCTAACAAGCACGAATCATGGACAATATCTCTACAACTTGATGAATGAACTTGCATAAGTGAACATGTAGTCAAATAGGTGTTGAATCATCATTAACCATAGATCTACATGCAGACTTAAGAAAAATGCACGAAATCACTCTCTTTAACACATAAATAAACCACCGATCCAATATACTCCTTCGGGTCCGTGTGAGAGATAACTACCACTCACCAAATCACCTAAACACCTCAAAAACAATCAACTCCAGATCTGGACAGCAAAGAAACAAGCTTGATCCGGCAAAATCTCGCTTCAACGATGAAATCTCTCTTTGTTGGATGAAGATCTTCAACTTTAGCTCTTGGATCTTCGATCTTGATCTTCGATCTTGGATGGATGTTAGCACTAGATTAGAGTGGAGAAAAAGAAGTGAAGCAGTGTTTTAGTCAAGCTCTCAAAATGGCAGCATTTCGTCGCTTCAAACTCCGGTGCCAAAAAGTGAGCCAAACCCCTCTATTTATAGGCTGAAATCCCCATGAGTCGTGCCCCCATAAGTTGTCGCCGACCTATCCATGAGTCGTCCACGACTCATCAAAGCCTACGACCCAAGCCTCAACAACCCACGGCCTATACGACTCACGACTCAATGGCTTACAACCTAACAGGTCCTACGACATAACTACACAGCCTACAGACTCGAGTCAACGACTCAACACACTGTCGCATTGTTTCGAAGTCCTAAGTCGTATGACGACTCAACAAACATGCCGACTTAACCAACACACGACTCAACACTAAGTCGTCTGGACGACTTATCATCCTAACGACTCACACGGCTTAGCTTCCCAACGACCTAACACTAACACCCTACGACTTACGACTTAACCTATTACCCTTAAGTCGCTAGCCCGTTAACGACTTATCCCTTAACTCGTTAACTCGTTCCAGCCCCTAAGCCGTTAGTTCTCTTAGGTCGGCCAATCACCTTAACTCGGCCACACGACTCATCCTAACACACAGAGACTCACGACCTAAGCCACTAACCCTTAAGTTGGTCACCCTATGAGTCGTAACTCGTACACGACCCAACTCCGAACAACTTAAGCTACCCTACAACCTAAGCCTCTACACGAGTTAACATCCAAACGACTTAAGCATATCGTTTTACAATGTTTCGATCCATAAAAATACGGGTCGTTACATTCTCTCCCCCTTAGGAATTTCGCCCCCGAAATTCCAAACAAACAAGAGCAATCAAAGTTATTCCGCATGCCTACCATCCATAGCAATCAACAAACCATGCATCCAATTACTAGCCTAGCATGCAGAATTCTAAGACTTAGAACAAGTTGCAAATTCGTGAGATGTCACGACACCTTAGGGCCATACCTCGAAGAGTTCAGGATGAGCTGCCTTCATCCTCTCTTCCTCCTCCCACGTACAGTCGTCAACATCATCACTCCATTGTACCTTGAGCAACGTAATCGTCTTCCTCCTAAGCTGTTTCGTGTTGGTTTCGACAACACGAAGCGGCTTACGATGTCTCGTAACAACTGGATCAACCTCTAAATCTTCACAGCTATCAGCAGAAACCACCGTAGTTGGGTCGTGCACATACTTCCGTAGATACGATACGTGAAAAACATTGTGCACACCCGCCATCTTTTCCGGTAACTTCAATCTATAAGCGAGCTTTCCAATTCGCTCGATGATCGGAAATGGTCCAACAAATCTCGGAGTCAATTTCCCTTTCTTCCCGAATCTAATAACATTCTTCAGTGGAGAAATCTTCACAAAAACCATATTGCCTACGTCGAATTCCAAATCCTTACGACGATTATCGGCATAACTTTTCTGACGATCTTGGGCTGCCTTCATTCGATGCCTAATGATCTCTATGCAATCCAAAGTCTGTCGAATCATCTCTGGCCCAAGTATCAACTTTTCTCCAGTTTCCAACCAACATGTCGGAGAGTTACACGGCCTTCTATACAATGCTTCATACGGTGCCATACCAATGCTTGACTAGTAACTATTATTATACGCAAATTCCACTAAATGAAGGTGATCCTCCCATGATCCTCCGAAATCCAAAACACATGCCCTCAGGAGATCTTCCAAAACTCAGTTGACTCTCTCAGTCTGACCATCTGTTTGGGGATGGTAAGCTGTACTCAAACACAACTCAGTTCCCAAAACTTCTTGGAAGCTCTTCCAAAATCCACTAGTGAACAATGGGTCTCGATCGCTCACTATACTCTTCGGAATACCATGGAATCGAACTACCCACTTAACATAAATCTTAGCCAACTTCGATGCAGTCCTAATTGATCGAACAGGAATGAATCTTGCACTCTTAGTCAAACGATCTACGATGACCCAAATCCCTTCATTTCCTGCCCTGGTTCTAGGTAGACCATTGATAAAATCCATCGATATTTGCTCCCACTTCCATGTAGGAACCTCTAATGGCTGAAGCAATCCACTGGGCTTCTTCTGCTCAGCTTTCACCAACTGGCAGTTCATACATTTGGAAATAAAATTTCCAACATCCTTCTTCATACCTTCCCAGTAATAAGTTCTCTTCATATCTCGATACATCTTATTTCCACCTGGATGAATTGTCAACTTCGAGTGATGACTTTCCTTAAGAACTTCATCTCTCAATCCATCTATATCGGGAACAACTAGTCATCCTTGTTTCCAAAGCCAACCCTCTCGATCGACTTCAAATCCTTTATCCTTTTCTGGATTCAATCCAGATTCCAAATCTCGGATAATCTTGACAAGCTTATCATCTCGCTTTTGGCTCTCGCCAATTCTCTCCATAAGAGTAGGTCTTATTGATAAGTTTGCCAACATCTCAGGTTCCAATTCACATCTAGGCCTGAAGTCATATCCAGCCAAATACTCGAGACTCTTCCATTCTGAAAACATGGCTCCCAATCCTGCATGTCTTCGACTTAACGCATCTGCCACTGCGTTACCTTTTCCCGGAGTATAGGCTATACCAAAGTCATACGATGCTAAGAACTCTAGCCATCGTTGCTGCCGAAGATTCAAATCCTTTTGGGAGAACAGATACTTCAACGACTTATGATCCGTAAACAACTCAAATCGAACTCCCAATAGATAATGTCTCCACATCTTCAGAGCAAAAACGATTGCCGCTAACTCCAAATCATGAGTCGGGTAATTCCTTTCATGCGGCTTTAGTTGTCGACTTGCATACGCAACAACTTTATCCTTTTGCATTAGCACTGCTCCAAGTCCAGTACCACATGCATCGGTGTAAACCACCATCTCATCATTCCCACTTGGGATAGTCAAAACTGGAGCACTCGTCAGTCGCTCTTTCAGGATTACGAAAGCTAGCTCACACTTATCATCCCATCTGAACACTTGGTTCTTTTTCGTCAATCCTGTTAACGGTGCCGCTATCTTGGAAAAGTCTTTGATAAACCGACGATAATATCCAGCTAATCCAAGAAAACTTCTCAAATCAGATGCATTCTTAGGTCTAACCCAATCCTGGATTGCTGCCACCTTAGCGTGATCAACCGCTATTCCATTTCCAGAAATAACTTGGCCTAAGAACCTCACTTCACTCTTCCAGAAGTGACACTTCGAAAATTTAGCCTTCAGCTGATGTTTCCGCAAGATTTCCAAAACAATACGCAAGTGTGTCTTGTGCTCTTCCTCAGTTCTGGAATAAATTAGAATATCATCCACGAACACAAGTACAAACTTGTTCAACTGATCTCTGAACACTCTATTCATAAGATCCACAAAATATGCTGGTGCGTTAGTCAATCCAAACGGCATTACCAGCCACTCATAAAAACCAGATGGTGTCCTAAAAGCAGTCTTCGGCACACTATCCTTAGCCACTCGCAACTGGTGAAATCCCGTTGCCAAATCCATCTGAGAAAACACCTTAGCCTCGTGAAGCTGATCAAACAAGTCATCTATTCTCGGCAATGGATACTTGTTCTTCTTAGTCACCTTATTCAGCTCACGATAATCCACACACAACCTTAACGATCCATCCGCTTTGGTTGCGAACACAACTGGTGCACCCCATTCGGACACGCTACGCCGAATGAATCCTTTCCGAAAAAGGTCATCAACCTGCACCTTCAGCTCTTGTTGTTCTCTAGGCGCCATCCGTCTAAGAGGCATCACAACTGGTCTGGCTCCCTCAACTAGATCGATACGAAACTCGATCTCCCTATGCGGCGGTAACCCTTTGACCTCGTCAAAGACGTCCTCAAATCCATTCACAACCGGCATCGATGACAGTCCATCCCGTGGAACAACCAGCGAATACATGAAGCCCATGAAGACGCCTTCTTCATGCTTACATCGTATCACAACCTTTCGCCCTTCCACATTCCCGACTGTCACCTCCAGTTTCTCACAATCAACCTTTGCCGCATACTTCCTAAGCCAGTCCATACCCAAAATTATTCCGAACCCCGCAAAGTTCAGAACAAAACAATCACAAACAAAAGAGCAATCATGACTCGACACAACTAGACCACGGCATACCATACACAAACAAGACGAACCCCCAACTGGATTAGTCACAACCAATGGTCTATCAACAATTTCCGGTTCCAAACCCAACCGGCCTACAAGATCATCACAAACAAACAAATGCGACGCTCCAGTATCAAACAACACTCTAACTGGAACACCACAAATGGAAAGAGTACCTTGAACCACCACACTCTTCCCTTTCTCATCAATAGTAGGAGCTTTCGAAGATGATGGAACAGCTCCCAAAGCATAACTTGCACAATATGCTTATCTTTCCTCGGTTCTGGACAGTCCTTCTTGATATGTCCCAGCTTATCACAGTTGTGGCACTTCAACTGCACCTTTGGATTCTTGCAATCCCTAGAGAAATGGCCCTTCTGCCGACAATTGTAGCAGGTCACTTCACCCTTTGGTTTCTTCTGGCCATCCTTACCCTTATGATGCTGCTGCTTCCTCTTCTTGTTTCCACACTGCTGTGGTTTGGACTCTTTCTTGGTCACAGCAACAACAGACCCTTCCTTAGGAAACAAACTCTCATGCCTGAGAGCTTTCTCTACAAGCTTCTCAAATGGATCGTCCAGATGATCCACCAACTGTCTTCCAAGATAATTGTCCAAGCCTGTCACAAACTTCTCATTCTTCTGATAGGGAGATTCAATATACGACCGAGCATACTTGGACAAAGCTTCAAACTCAGAAACATACTCAAGAACGGATCTCCCACCTTGCTTGAGCTCCACAAACTTCTTAAACAGAACAGATTTCTAAGCCGTAGAAATGAACTTAGCTTCAAATCTGACTTGGAATTGCTCCCAAGTGATCTCTTCCTCTGGAGTATCAATGGTGATAGAATTCCACCAATCCGAAGCTCTCCCTTGAAGCTGTCTTGATGCAAGCTTCCTCTTAGTTGCATCCTCAATTCCCAAATCACCAAAGATCCTTCTACAAGCATCAATCCATCTCTGAACATCAACGGTCAATTCCGTTCCCAAGAAAACCTTCCCTCCAAGAGCAGTATAGTCCTTACACAACTTAGCAAAATCCACTGGTCTTGGAGCTTGAACTTGAACTCCAACATCTACTGACGGTCCTGAAGTTGGTATCCTTCTCATGATCGAAGTCATCATAGCCTCGAGAATTATAGCATAGTCAGTAGCTCCCCCAGCAGCACGGCTTTCCCTAGCAGCTTGTCTCTCACTTCGACTCATCCTTAATATCTACAAAAAGGAATGATTTAGAACACCTTGAGAAACAACTACATAAGGAGTTCAAATCCTTCTAAACTACTATATTATATATATAGTAACCATCCATCAAAATACAATTACGTCTCTCATACGTAGTTACGTCAGCGAGCGTTGGCTAAAATCGATTAACCAAAGCTCTGATACCAAATGTGACGACCGCCCATAACTCCCGCACATAAACAAGGGAATGGTGCGCTGAAAAGCGTGCCAGGCAGCCATGGACGATCATCAAGGTAAGATAAAACAGCAGACTCTATCGTACAACTCACAGCGCATGGATAAAATACAATAGAGAAATATATGTATATAGTGAAGCTCGTAACAGAATATCATCACATAGACTTCATAAAGGTTTGATACAAACATCTGAACAATCAATACATCAAGCCTCACTACATAACACTCAAAACATATACAAGCAGCGGAATATCCAGTACATGTAGTAGGAAAACTAATATGCTAGCCTCCAACTCGTCTTCGTCATCAACTTCGTAGATCCTAAAGAACAGCACCTGTCACCTGCTACCTAGTCTGCCCATCCCAACATGGATGAACAGCCCAAGGTAATAAGAGTTGAACATAAAACCTTGAGTCAGACAACAGTCTTAGTGAGCAGTAAATTTACTATCAAACATACCAAAAGAGCATAAAGGATAAAAGGAATAGGAACTCAACCATCCCACTCCACCTCATTCTACAGTGATAGCCCCCAGACCCACTAAGCATAAACAAGCATAGCAAAGCAGACAATTTAAGTAAAGTAATTATCACTCGAGTCAAGGTCGATGTTTTCCAAATACAAACCCCCAAGGCCTAAACCAAGATCAGATAAGCACCCAGAAAACACCGCTCTTGAGGCCGAATGATGGTACAATCAAACATCCATGACTCTGGCTATCACTGTTAACATTGCCTCGATATCACCGTTAATTGAATGACCGACACCTTCTTTCAGCCGTCCGTCAAGGGTTAATGGCAACCCCGGTTCTAGACACAACTCCGCACGTCATCATGACCCGTGCCTAGGACTATTGCATCTGCCCAGAGTACTAACACGTCATCATGACCCGTGTTTGGAACGTCATCGTGACCCGTTCCAACGTACTCTTGCTTTGAGCATGCTAGAATCTTCAATAACGATAAGATCCAAGCCTCCTAGTCATCCTCCTCGATGACTATTCTCACACTAGCTCAAGCGCCTCTCGAGCCCACCATTATCCACACAAACTCGGACCGCATCACCGAGTTATCAACGTAGCTTCGCACGTCGTCGTGACCCGTGCTTGGAACGTCATCATGGCCCGTCCCAACTCAACATCATGCTTTGCCTCATCGCATCATGGCAAAGTCCCATCTCAACATCATGGTTTGCCTCATCGCATCATGGCAGAGTCCCATCATCATCGAATCTATCCATATGAGCTTCCACATCCGCTTCATATGCCACAGGCAGCTTTCACCATTCAAGAGCCTTTCCACTTAGCTTTTGAATCGTCCTCGACCAACTTGTCCAAATCAAGTTATCAATCAACTAATCAATCAAATCAAACATTAATCCAAGCTATCAATCATTCAAACAAGATCTAAATAAACAATTACAACAATAATGGCAATTTCGTAAATAAAGTGTCCAAATCTAACATGCAATCTAACAAGCACGAATCATGGACAATATCTCTACAACTTGATGAATGAACTTGCATAAGTGAACATGTAGTAAAATAGGTGTTGAATCATCATTAACCATAGATCTACATGCAGACTTAAGAAAAATGCACGAAATCACTCTCTTTAACACATAAACAAACCACCGATCCAATATACTCCTTTGGGTCCGTGTGAGAGATAACTACCACTCACCAAATCACCTAAACACCTCAAAAACAATCAACTCCAGATCTGGACAGCAAAGAAACAAGCTTGATCCGGCAAAATCTCGCTTCAACGATGAAATCTCTCTTTGTTGGATGAAGATCTTCAACTTTAGCTCTTGGATCTTCGATCTTGATCTTCGATCTTGGATGGATGTTAGCACTAGATTAGAGTGGAGAAAACAAAGTGAAGAAGTGTTGTAGTCAAGCTCTCAAAATGGCAGCACTTCGTCGCTTCAAACTCCGGTGCCAAAAAGTGAGCCAAACCCCTCTATTTATAGGCTGAAATCCCCATGAGTCGTGCCCCCATAAGTTGTCGCCGACCTATCCATGAGTCGTCCACGACTCATCAAAGCCTACGACCCAAGCCTCAACAACCCACGACCTATACGACTCACGACTCAACGGCTTACGACCTAACAGGTCCTACGACCTAACTACACAGCCTACAGACTCGAGTCAACGACTCAACACACTGCCGCATTGTTCCGAAGTCCTAAATCGTATGACGACTCAACAAACATGCCGACTTAACCAACACACGACTCAACACTAAGTCGTCTGGACGACTTATCATCCTAACGACTCACACGGCTTAGCTTCCCAACGACCTAACACTAACACCCTACGACTTACGACTTAACCTATTACCCTTAAGTCGCTAGCCCGTTAACGACTTATCCCTTAACTCGTTAACTCGTTCCAGCCCCTAAGCCGTTAGTTCTCTTAGGTCGGCCAATCACCTTAACTCGGCCACACGACTCATCCTAACACACAGAGACTCACGACCTAAGCCACTAACCCTTAAGTTGGTCACCCTATGAGTCGTAACTCGTACACGACCCAACTCCGAACAACTTAAGCTACCCTACAACCTAAGCCTCTACACGAGTTAACATCCAAACGACTTAAGCATATCGTTTTACAATGTTTCGATCCATAAAAATACGGGTCGTTACATAATAAAAATTCACAACTTGGGTTATTAGGACTAGATAATCGAACTCGATTGTTGATTTCAAAAATAATAAAATTTGAGCAAAACCTTAGTTACAATCAACATAAAATTCATGAAAAACTAACTTATGGGTTAATTAAGATAGGAGCCGTACTTGAGTGTAGAAAATTGCTATTAAAAATCGTTAGGCTTGCAGCTAATTTTGAGAATTTAATTTTGTTCAAGTTTTTGAAATTGCAAGGAAAGGAGAAAGGAGAAAGAGAAGAGAGGATGACGTATTTATAAGAAGAAGTAAGAAAATAGGTGCCATTGGATTTGATTCAATTGAATGGATAGATTAGCACAAGAAGATCAAAAGGGGGGAGGGGTAAAGGAAGACGCCAAGAATATTGACTTGAAAAGTCAATGGTTTCTTTACACTAGGAGGCAAATGTTACTACTATCATCATCATCATCGAAGATGTTCATGGAAATAGTGCCGAAGAATAGCGATGTCGCATAAAGTTCAATAGCCTTGATAAAAACTGGAACTAGGAAGTGTAAACATCGTCTTCCATGAGTCACGATGACTACCGATTAGTACTAGGATTGATGTCGAGACTCATGATTTCTGAAGCAATGGTGAATGAAGTCATATCCTATCAATGTCAACATTGCTAAAGTCAGCTATTTTTAGTTCTGCTTCTAATCAAAGTATTAGTTAATGATGGCATTCTCTATCCCAACGTCGTGGCTCATCAAGGCTGCCTTATAAAGGAAAATATAAGTTATAAATGTTTTCGAGGTTCAATACTATTACAACATCGACTCTAATAAACATGCTTGGGAGACACTATACATCTACAGATATGATGTTGATGGCTGATGTCATCAATTTCCATAAGTGAAGTTAATTTTTCATTTAGTAAGATACTAAATATCGACATCGAGGGTCATCGATGTCACTGCTATTCAATGCTGCCAACCATCAATCGAAGATGGTCTCAAGATATGGAGTCATCTTCGTCAATATTCATGCCGAGAACCATCAATACACAAAAGGGTTTTCGAAGATGCTTTTATTAATGCTATCTTTCATCAATGTTAATCTATGGTGGTAACGAAAGTTGATTGACGAAGAATAAACTATCAACGTTGAGTTTAGAAATACCGAGTATAAACCTTGTAAAATCAATGTCAAAGTTTTGCTATGTGAATATAAGAATGCTGACCTTGACGTTCAACGAATTTCCAATATCGAAGCTGATAGAGTATTAACCTTAATGATCGAAGATGCTACTAATGTCGAAGCCAATAGATGCCCAAGCATGTCACTTGCCCAACCCTATAAATATGGACCTAGGGGCTTCGTGGAAAGGGACTGAATTCTCTCTTCTCGTTAGTTACTTTAAAACTTTGTAAACCCTAAATTGAATTAGGGATTTTTCCTATTATAATAATTGAACAACTGTACACATATGGATTTGGAAATTAAACAAGGACATAGCCTTTTTGACTTGATTTGAACTATGACTTGCATTTTCGCTTGACATTGTACAACGATTGACTTGTACTTGTGACTCGCATAGCATATTGAACTTCCTTGAACTTGTGAATTGACTTTTACTTTACACATTGGCTTGAAGTTCGATCTCCTTATTGACTTATACTTTGCATACTACATCATGCCCTTAATGACGATGATGATTAAACTCAAAGTCAATATATATAAATACTTCAATTTGCCTCGACAGGGCCGCACTTTGAAATTGCTCTGTTTTCCGTACACTTTTAGGGTTAGAAAATTTATTTGTTAACACATAGGCCATAAGGCCAAAACACTAAACCTTGTATATTGGTAATGCTTGGCGTCATTATTGCCTTTAGGACCATCGCCTTCTTCAATGTTAAAATCTTGAACTTATAAAAACATATGGCCATAGTGCCAAAAACATATATGTCGCACTTCATAGAGTGTCGACATCATATAGTTTAACACTTGGTTTGTATCAACATGGGTTTAAGTCTTTATCAAATTCAACATTGATTACATTTGGAGTCATTAAGGCCGAAGTGAAAATAAGCAGCATTATAGCCTTCTTCGAATACAGGCTATAAGGAACAAATGTGACAATCATTAAAGTCAAAGTGTCAAAACATTAATAAAATGCGACGCTACTATAGCTACCAAAGATCACTTCACAAGTATAGGGTCGACGACATTATAAAGTTATGTAGTAATAAAATTAGCAGCATAACTGCCTATAGAGTCAGTGGCCTTATTGAAAAAGCAGCACTACTCAGGTCGAGGGTAACGATGTCGACCAAGATGTTACGCTTTCTACTTCAACCAAGCCGATCCATTCCATATCAACCAAAGTTGATACCCTATGATCATGCCTAGTTTTCGTCGAAGCTCATAGGAGTGGTATAATGAACCGCAACATCGTGAGTCATGGCGTGGCAAAGCCGCACTTTCTTTAAAATAGTTTTCTTACTAATAAAAGTAATTTTTTTCACCAACTCCTTTCATTTGTCAAATTCCTATTGGATAACAACTTTCTTTAATAAAATCTTTTCCAAAAAAAATGTTGTAAAGCAGATTCTTCATTTCCAAATTAATTTGCAAATCGTACATTTTATATTAATATTTTAATATAATAATTAAGTTTTTCTAGCCCAATTTATTCATATTAAATCAAAAACACTTGTGAAAATCCATAAAAATCACATTAAATATGATTTATTATTTTCTTTAGCATATAAATTTCGAGGCCAAAAACTTTAATTAATTATTTTTAATAATTAAAACCCGAAATAATCCATTTTATCAACTTAGAAAATTCATAGTAAATTCATACTTGCTCGAAAAATTATGAAATTAAAAACCTACTTCTAAAATATTGTTTTAATATCATATCAAAATTTCAAGTCATTTGGGTATCATATGATAAACACTTAAACCAATTAACTAATTTCATAACAAATTCAAATATTTATCAATAAGCACATAATCATTCAATCTATCATAACATGGCATAATACAAGCAAAAGATTCAATTTTATTCTTAAAACCAAAATAATAATTAAAACTAGAGATGCATAATTATTATTCACCTTGATTTGATTAGGGAGAGTTTAGATTTGATTTTAGAGTTGATTTCCCTTAAGCTTTCCTTTAGGTCCCTAGCTTTATCTTCCTCTTGAATCCCTAATAATGGATGGCCTTAGTTTTAACTCAGGTTTGCTTGAATGAAAGTAAGGAAGGAATGAAAATAAGAGTGAGTGTATTATGGAATTGTGCCCCTTTCCTATTTTTCCCTCCTCGTATATCCTCTATTTTATTAATGTTATAATTAATATTATTAATTCATTCATTAAGACACGACCTATTTAATTATCGAATCCTAATCTCCTTATCTTTCTACATTGTTTTATTTAATTTATCTAATTAAATAACCTAAATAATGTTAATCAAAATTAGGGTTGTTACAATCAGACCAAAAGGAACGTAAAAAATATCTAGGAAAGCAAGTTAGAGAAGCATATGATGGAGGGATGGATGGAGTGAAGGAATTAGGCAGTCTCCACCAGATGTGGTTACTAGAGAATAGTTAGCGGGGATAGTGGCTGTTGTTAACTAACATATAGGGAGCGAACAACCAAGAAAGAGTTTCCTAAGTAGTTTAATAGGATGTTGAAACCCTTGAAGGAGATAGATCTCGAGCTAGGGATTGTAATGATAAGTTCTCCGAGTAGATTTGATAAAGGATGTTCCGTTGGAAGGCATAAAGCAGTTCATGAGAGACATGGAGAAGGAAATATCAATGCAAATATAGAAGGAAATAATTTACCTAGAGTAACTACTCCATGTAGATCGATCGGTACTGATTCATCAAGGTACATTAGTAATAGTTGGCATAATGTTGCTAGAAGTAGTGTTGGCTAATATATTAGTCAAACTCGAAATTAGAATAATGCTTTTGTGAATGAAAATGTTACTTGCTAACACTAGGCTTAAAAATGTAAAATGAGGAATAATAAGTAAATGATATAAAGATATAGAGTAGTTCGTCAAAGATTTGCCTACGTCCACTATGAAGGTCATAAATATGTTTATCTCTTATAATAACAAGGAATTACAAAAAGATAATAAGAAACTCAACACTTAAAACTATCAAGTTGCTAACCATAAGAGCTTAGGGTTTTATTTTGCTGTAAAGCATAGATCTGAGCGAAAACTAATAACTATTCAACTAGATCTAAACCCTTTGATACTGTATGGCATGGGGTATTTATACGAGCTAATGTAGATGATGGATGATTGAGATTGCACAGTAGAACAGATGGGAAGTTCTCCTAACCATCGATCTAGTCACATAGGCTAATGGAGAACAACTCGTAAAGGCGAAGGGGCATATGTGCCAGAGAAGCATGCCAGTTGTAACTCTGTATAAGCATGTGTTTTGCATTTAATATGGAAGAATGCTACAGGAGTAAGCATGCTTTGGCATACATGCTATAGGACCTAAAATGGCCGACTGTACTATTTGTTGTTTACTTTTTCTTGCCCAAGTAGTTAAGTGGATAAGAAGCTTCCCATGCACATTAGCAAGCGAATGCTTGTTGTTGGAGCGTTCTAAGGGCAAAGATGAAAATGATAAGGTTAGAATGTGCTGACCACCTCATACCACCCATACCAAATGACCTAAAAGAACGCTGTCAACGTGCCAGGCCAATAAGGGACGATCATCAAGGTTGAAATTTAAAGTAGAAAGCCTAATGCATATCTCATAGTGCATGGATAAAATATTATTTAGAAATATACAACATAAATATAGTGAGCCATAACAATGAAAGATAACATGTCTACTAAAATATCATGAGTTATGGTACAAATGTCATAATATCTTAGTACAACTTTTACCTCGCTGCATCCCTCAGAGTCTATAACAACAAACAGAGGAAACTAGAAATATAGAGTAATACATAACTCCTCCAAGCTCGTCTTTGTACAACAACTGCGATTCTAAACCTGTTATTTAGTCTACTAATTTAAGAGTAACCAAGATGATAAGAGGAAACATAAAACCTTGGGTCAGACGACAGTCTAGTGTGAGAGGTAAATGACTATCAAAAGCTATACTGAAAAATATGGTACTAGACAGGTATACAAAACCATACCTGACTTGTCCCTGCAACCATAAAGTTAGCACATAATAATAAGTGTAACATGCCACTCAAAATAAACGATAAAACAGAACAGGATAGAAGAATCTAAGCAGCCTCCCCCATTGGCCCTATACCCAATCCCTTCTCCAACATTCCTATAGATAGCCTACCCAAAAGAAGACATAGTAATCATAGCAACCATAAAATCCAAATCCTAGATATCGTCTTCTAAAGCCTTGGATATATGATAACTCGTACGACCTCATCCTCGCTTTGCCAGAGACTAATGGAAATCCCGGTTCTCGATTGTATTCCTCCATACTTTCAAGTCCGAAGTCTTGCACGATTGTCTCTTACAGTACCTCTGTATCGTCTGACACTAGACCCTCTCAGAGCGGTCTAGGATACACGACTGGCGCTACCAGTCCTTAATTCCCCTACATATAGTACACCTGCTTGAACACAGCCATAACACTATGACTTATCAACGGTTCCTTGACACTCCCAAATCTTACGAGCTTTCACAATCCAATCCATTTCCGGGCATGAGTCCTACCACTTAACCTAGTCCATTATACCATAGCCTCGTTCCATCCTGAGCTGTCTATCAACTCCTTCGATCCTACTCCGTATCCAAGCCCCTGACCGAAGAGCCAAAACTTCATCATGTTATAACTTCCAAATCATAGAAGCAATCAATGAGCCACAACTTCCAACATGATCCTTTACCATCCCAAAGTCTTCCCTTTTGATCTCATCAACTTTAGAGCCGATAATTTGGATCGGTACCGATCCAATTGGATCGGTACCGATCCGAATACTTAGCCAATTTTGGCTCCCTCTCACTTCTAGCCTCTAGTGTATTTCCTCTAGATGCCATAGGCCCCTTGCTTTCCCTCTTAGCCTCTTGGTCCTTGCGTCTATGCTTCATAGTCGATCCAATATAGATGATCCATACAATCTTTAATACTTGGCCTATCCTTCGATCCAACTTCATAGAGCATCACTGGAACCCATGCTATACCATCCCTCTGGATCTCACGTTGATTGGTGTAAAAATTTGGATCGGTAATGATCCAATTGAGTCAGATCGGCACCGATCCAAGTACTTTGCTCCAATCATCGTGAAATTTTCAAGGCACCTTCCTTGTATGCTTCAGAGCCTATTCTCTAAGTTTCATTCGATTCCGACGAACTTTGCTCTCAGTATGCTCCAGTCACCAATCTAAGTCCTAAAAATGCACAACACTAGCAGACGAATCAAGCGTAGCAAGAAATTTCAAACACAACTATGAATCAAACATAGAAAATCATTCAAGTACATCGAATCGTAAGCATAAACAAGCATAAACAAGCATAAATATAATTTAATCAATCAATGATCATAAACAAGCATGAATATTATTTAAATCATAGAATTACATAGCCATATATACATAAATGACACTAGCCAATGAGTTAATCCATATTACATGTTTTAATTAGTTTGATTTAGAGTTTTCTAAATCTGAAATTATCAATGTCTAATCAATTTAGAGTTTAATTTGACAATCCTAACTTATAATCACCTAATTAAAACATATTATCCATCATAGACTAGTGAGAGATCATAACCACTCACCAAACCATATCAAACCTATGAAAATGAGAGGAGATCCGATCCGGACAATAGGAAATTGGATGTAGATGTGATCTAATCAAT
This sequence comes from Allium cepa, assembly GCA_030765085.1. Lineage (NCBI taxonomy): Eukaryota > Viridiplantae > Streptophyta > Magnoliopsida > Asparagales > Amaryllidaceae > Allium > Allium cepa. The sequence continues at coordinate 722,406,246 of CM060929.1, read as the reverse complement.
GAGACCAAGACCCTCAATGAAGAACTAGCCTCTAATTTGAGATTAGAGACGATTTGGGATGAAATCTATGCGAAGAATGGAGAACTAGAGAGGAGGTAGGTTTTGAGGCTAATATGAAATGAGAGACAAAGGTATCAAATGGTCTCTCTCACGTCATATTTGTAGCCAAACCTAATTAGACTAATGGGCTTTCTAATTGGCTCATTAATCCCCTTTCTAATTCTAGCCACCGGTTTAGAACGCCTAAAACTGCTATATCTTCCTAAGTACTTATCCGATTTTCCTATACAACCACTTTACGGAATGAGAAACCACCATCCCGAAGCAATAAACTATGTTAGAACATCTAATTCGCCTCCTATCAAAAGTTATAGATGAAATAAGAGCTCCAAAGGCAAAATGGTCACATAGAAATTTCGAAAAATTCATGGACGCGTAAAACATCCCTAAGAATCATATTTCAAAATATTAGAATAATACAACCTCAAATGAATTAACTAGAATTATTTTACGATCTTCTGATACATAAAATACGAGTCGTTGTATTCTCCCTCGCTTTAGAAATTTCGCCCCCAAAATAATTAAACAGACATAAGCAACCAAGGTTATCCCACATGCCTAGCATCCATTAGCAACCATCTAACAATCCAACTAAGCCACCAAATCAACCACAGTAAGCAAAATCTATCCTAGCATGCAGAATTCTAATAGTATAAGATACAATGGTGCAAGTAGATACAACCTATGGGTCTTACCACTCAAGAGTTCTGGATAGGCCCTCCTCATGCTCTCTTCAGTCTCCTATGTACAATCATTATCATCCTCACTTCATTGTACCTTAACTAACCAAACTACCTTCTTCCTAAGCTGTTTCATCTCATTCCCAATGACTCGAAGGGGCTTACGAGGTCTTGAAACTTCTGGCTCAACCTCTATTTCTTCCAACTAATCTCGTGCGACCACAACCTAAGTCATGCACAAATTTCCGTAGATAGGAGATATGAATAACACTATGCACACCCGCCATCTTCAGAGGTGAATCTACCTTATAAGCTAATTTCCCAATTCTCTCGACAATTGGAAAAGGTCCAACAAATCTGGGTGCTTACTTTTCCTTCCTACCAAATCGAACAACATTCTTCGGAGGAGCAATCTTAATAAATATCATGTCCCTTATTGAGAATTCCAAATATCTTCTTCTCTTATCTGCATAGCTCTTTTGATCATCTTGAGTAGTCTTCATTCGTTGCCGAATGATCTCTATCTTTTTAGAAGTATCTCTAATCATCTCTGGTCCAATTATTAACTTCTCACCTGCTTTCCACCAACATGAAGGCGAATTACTAGGGTGCCATGCCAATACTCGACTGATAACTGTTGTTATAGGCAAACGTAACTAGATGTAAATGATCATCCCATGACCCTCCAAAATCTGTAATGCATGCTTGAAGAAGATCTTCCAATATCTGATTCACTCTCTCGGTATGACTATCCGTCTATGGGTGATAAGCTATACTCTAGTGCAGCTCAATTCCCAAAATCTCTTGTAAGCTCTTCTAGAATTCACTAGTAAACAATTGGTTTTTTCTCTTACAATACACTTTGGCACACCATGGAATCGAACAATCCACTTAACGTATAATTCTGCCAACTTGGATGTTGTTCTGATAGACTTGACAGGTTTGAATCTAGCACTCTTGGTTAGTCGATCTACCACTACCCAAATACTATCATATCCTGCTCTAGTCTGTGGCAACCCATCTATAAAATCCATAGATAACTTTTTCCATTTCCATTCGGGAATATCTAGTGGTTGTAGCAATCCACTTGGCTTCTTCTTCTCAGCCTTCACTAACTGGCAATTCAAAAATTTTGAGATGAAACTTCCAACATCCTTCTTCGTTCCTTCCTAGTAGTAAGTCCTCTTCATATCCCTATACATTTTGTTACCACCAGGATGAATGGTTAATCTGGAATGATGGCATTCCCTTAGAACTTCATCTCGTAATCCATCAATATCTGGAACAACAAGTCTCTTATCCTTACGAAGTCAACCATCTTGGTCAATCTCGTACTATCTCAAATCTTCAGATTCTACTCCTATTTCAATCTTTTCCATGATCTTTAGTAGCTTAGCATCTTTTTTCTGACTAGTACCAATCCTTTCTATGAGATTAGGTCTAATTGATAGACTTGCTAATATCTCAGGCTCGACCACACAACATTGCCTGAAATCAAATCCCGCTATATACTCCATATGTTTCCATTCCAAAAACATAGCTCCCAATCGAGCATGTCTTCTGCTCAATACATCTGCTACTGCATTACCTTTCCTTAGAGTATAGGAAATATCAAAGTCACAAGAAGCTAGGAACTCCTACCATCATTACCGTCGAAGGTTAAGATTCTTTTGAGAGAAAAGATACTTCAATGATTTATGGTCTATGAATAGCTCAATTCTTTATCCCAATAAATAGTGCCTCCATACCTTCAAATCAAATACAATCGCCGCTAGCTCAAAGTCATGAGTTGGATAATTCCTTTCATGCGGCGCCAACTATTGACTGGCATAAGTGACAACTCTTCCTTTCTGCATCAACACAACTCCAAGACCAGTACCATAAGCATCAGATTGTCATCTCTTCATTTCCGTCCGGAATAACCAATACAATTGCACTCGTCAACCTTTCCTTCAAAGTTATAAATGTATGCTCACATCTTGTATCCCAAGTAAAAGTTTGATTCTTCTTGGTCAAGTTGGTCAAGTTGGTCAATGGTGCTTTTATGTACGCCTATAATGTCCTACCAATCCAAGGAAACTTCTCACATTCATAGCATTATTGGGTTAATTCCAATCCCTAGATCACTACCACCTTTGCAGGATCCACTGCAACTCCTTGTCCTAACACGATATGTCCTAAGAATCTCACTACTTCCTTCCAAAAGTGACACTTAGAGAACTTAGCTCTTAACTTGTGCTTCTTCAAAATCTCAAGCACAATCCTCAAGTGTGTCTTGTACTCTTCCTTGGTTCTGGAATAAATTAGAATATTATCCACAAAAACAAGTATAAACTTGTTCAACTGATCTTCGAAGACTCTATTCATAAGATTCATAAAGTATGCCGGAGCGTCAGTCAATCCAAAAGGCATCACCAACCATTCATAAAACCTGACCGTGTCCAAAATGCACCAAGAGGCACAATTTCTTTGGCCACTCTTAATTGGTGAAATCCCATTGTCAAATCCATCTGGGAAAACACCTTTGTCCCATGCAGCTGATCAAACAGGTCATCAATTCGCGGAAGCGGATACTTATTTTTCTTTATAACCTTGTTCAACTCGCAATAATCCACACATAACCTTAGAGAACCATTCGCCTTTGATGCGAATACAAAAAATGCATCCCATTCAGATATGCTTCTCTAAATGAATCATTTCTTCAGCAAATCATATACTTGCACATCTAACTCTTTCTGCTCTCTGGGTGCCATACGCCTCAAAGGCAAAACTATGGGTTTGGCTCCATCCACTAAGTCGATTCGAAACTCGATCTCCCTTTACGACGGCTATCCTATCACTCCCTTAAAGACATCAGGATACTCTCTAGTGATAGGCACGGATGACGACCCATCCTGGGGAATCTTAAGTGAATAAATAAAGCTTATTAATACCTCATCCTCTGGTAAGCAGCGTATCACTACCGTTTGCCCTTCCACATTCCCAATTGTCACCTCTAGCTTCTCGTAATCCACTACAGTCGCATACCTCTTAAGCCAGTCCATTCCTAAAATAATTCTAAACCCAACAAAATTAAGAACAAAGCAATCACAAATGAAAGAACATCCACGACTAATAACACTAAATCACAACAAATCATACAAAGACTAGTAGATCCTCCAACATGGTTCGTCACAATCAAATGTGGTCTACTATATCGGGTTCCAAACCTAGTCTGCATACTAAGTCACCACAGATGAAAGAACACGAAGCTCCTGTAACAAAAATAACTCTAATAGAAACATCTCAGATGGAAATCATACCTTGCACCATGATTCCCTTCTCCTTATCCTTAGCCATAGAGGCATAAGATGAAGTCGAGACAGCATCAAAAGCATATGCCTTCACAATCTGCTTATCCTTAGGCGGTTGTGGACAACTACAGTTCATATGCCCAGGCATATCACAGTTGAAGCACTTTTTAATAACCTTACATTCCTTAATATAGTGGCCCTTCTCCTTGCAACCATGGCAAACAATTTCACTCCTATTCTTTTTCTGACCCTCATTTCCTTGCTGTTGTTGATTCCTTTTTCCATCATACTTCTTCTTACCCTCACTGCCTTGTTATGATTTTGGTTCCTTCTTCTCAGCAACTGCCACAATAATAATCTTATTCTTCAAGTACAAACTCTCATGTCTAAGGGATTTCTCAACAAGCTTCTCAAAAAGACACCTCGATGTGGTTCACTGGCTTTTCTCCCAAGTGGTTATCCAATCCAGTAATAAACTTCTCATTCTTCTTCAAAGGTGTATCAATAAAAGACATCCCATACCTTAGTAAAGCATCAAACTCTACCACATACTCAGAAATGGACATCTCTCCTTGCTTCAACTCAGCAAACTTCTTGAAAAGCACTAACTTATGACCCGCAGAAATGAACTTCTCTTTAAATATAGCTTTGAACTGATCCCAAGAAATTTGATCTTTATAGTAATGGTAATAGCATTCCACCAATTCATAGCTCGGTCTTGTAGTTGTCTTGAGGTAAGTTTCTTCCTTATATCATCTTCCACCTCCATATCTTTGAAAATGCACTCACAAGTATCCATCCAATCTTGCACTTCAATAGTAGATTCTATCCCCAAGAATGGCTTCCCTCCTATAGTGGAATAATCCTTGCAAAGCTTGGCGAAGTCGACTCTAGGCACTTGCATAGGAGCACCACCATCTAAAGTCATACTAGGAGTAGTTTGGGCTCTCTTCATCAGCGAATCCATCAATACATAAAATATGGCTTGAAAATCGGGTTTGGCAGCTTTCGATCCCAATCCCCTTTCCACTCCTGAAGTAGAGTTATTCCTAACTGCGTTTCTTGTGTTTCGATTCTTCCTTATCTATAATAAGAATGATTAGCCTCTTTCTAAGAAAAGTTTAAATGGTAACCAAGTGCATACCACACTATATAATAATATTATATAGCCTAATATCTTCATTAACAAGTATGTTGCCTCCTTTAGTGTATACACTTGAATTGCTTCGGTTAACTCGTAACCAAAGCTCTGATACCAAATGTGACGACCGCCTCATACCACCCGCACCAAATGACCTAAAAGAGTGCGGTAAACGTGCCAGGCTAATATAGGACGATCATCAAGGTTGAAATTTAAAGTAGAAAACCTATTGCATATCTCTTAGCGCATGGGTAAAATATAATATAAATTATACAACAGAAATATAGTGAGCCATAACAAATGAAAGATAACATCTCTACTAAAACATCATGGGTTTTGGTACAAATGTCATAATATCTCAGTACAACTTTTTTCCTCACCACATCTCTCGGAGTCTATAACAAAAAACAGTGGAAACTAGAAATATAGAGTAACACGCCATAACTCCTCCAAGTTCATCTTCATACAGCAACTGAAACTCCAAACCTGTCTTCTAGTCTACTCATGTAAGAGTACCCAAGATGATAAGAGAAAACATAAAAATTTGAGTCAGACAACAGTATGGTGTGAGTGGTAAATCAGTATCAAAAGCTATATTGGAAAATATGGTACCAGACAGGTACACAAAACCATACCTGATCTATCCCCGCAACCATAGAGTTAGCACATAATGATAAGATATAATATGCCACTCAAAATGAACGATAATAGGATACTGTAACAGAATAGGACAGAAGAATCTAAGGAGCCTCCCATATTGGCCCTATTCCCAATCCATTCTCCGGTATTCCTATAGATGATAGCCTACCCAAAAGAAGATATATCAATCATAGCAACCACAAAATCCAAAATCTAGCTATCATCTTCTAAAGCCTTGAATATATGATAACTCACATGGCCTCATCCTCGTTTTGCTAGAGATTAATGGAAATCCCGGTTGTCGATTGTGTTCCCCGTACTTTCAGGTTCGAAACTGCGCACGGTTGTCTTTGATAGTACCTCCATACCGTCTGACAGTAGACCCTCTCGGAGCGGTCCGGGATACATGACTGGCGCACTAGCCCTCGAGTGCCTCCACTTCTAGTACCCCTGCCTGAACACAACCAGAACACTCCGAGTTATGAATGATTCCTTGGCACTCCCAAATCTTCCAAGCTTTCACAATTCTAATTTGCTTTCGGGCATGAGTCATACCACTCAGCCCAAATCCTCGTTCCATCCTATGCCGTCTATCAACTCCTTCGATCTAACTCCTTATTCGAGCCCCCGATCAAAGAGCCAAGACTTTATTATGTTATAACTTCCAAACTGTAGAAGCAATCAGCGAGCCACAACTTCCAGTATGATCCATAACCATCCCATGTCTTCGCTCCAGTTCTCATCAACTTTAGAGCCCATAATTTGGATCAGTACCGATTCAGCTAGATTGGATTGGATTGGTACCGATCTGAATTCTTAGCCAATTTTGGCTCCTTCTCACTTCCAGTCTCTAATGCATTTCCTCTAGATGCCATAGATTCCTTGCTTTCCCTCTTAGCCTCTTGGTCCTTCATATATGCTTCATAACTGATCCAACATAGATGATCCATACAATGTTCAATACCTGGCATATCCTTCGATCCTACTTCATATATCATCATTGGAACCTATGCTCTACCATCCCCTGGATCTCATGTTGATTTTTGCACAACATTCAGATTGGTACTTATCCAATTGAGTTGGATCGACATCGATCCAAATACTTTGCTCTAATCATCATGAAATTTTCAAGGCGTCTTCCTTGTGTGCTGCAAAGCATATCATCCAAGTTTCATGTGATTCCGATGAACTTTGCTCTTGATATGCTCCGATCACCGATCTAAGTCCAAAACAAGCACAACACTAACAAACGAATCAAGCATAGCAAGAAATTTCAAGCACAACAATGAATCAAACATAGCAAATCATTTAACTACATCCAATCATAAGCACTCAAGTCATCCAATTCAATTAATGATCATAAACAAGCATGGATCTAATCGAAATCATATAATTACATAGCCATACATGCATAAATTACTCTAGACAATGATTTAATCCATATTACATGTTTTAGTTAGGTTGATCTAAGGTTTTCTAAATTTGAAATTACCCATTTCTAATCAATTTATAGTTTTATTTGACAATCCTAACTTATAATCACCTAATCATAACTTATTATCCATCATAGACTAGTGAGATATCATAACCACTCACCAAACCAATCAAACCTATGAAAATGAGAGGAGATCCAATACAAACAGTAGAAAATTGGATGTAGACATGATCCAATCGATGAGATTAAGCCCCTCAATGGAGACCTAGCCTCTAATTTGAGATTAGAGACGATTTGTGATGAAATCTATAAAAAGAATGGAGAATTAGAGAGGAGGTAGGTTATGAGGCTGATATGAAATGAGAGACAGAAGCTTCAAATGGTCTCTCTCACCTCATATTATAGCCAAACCTGATTAGATTGATGGGCTTGCTAATTGGTCCATTAATCCCCTTTCTAATTCTGGCCACCAGTTTACAAAACTTAAAACTGCTATTACTTCCAATCAATTATCCAATTTTCCTATATGACCACTCTACGAAATGAGAAACCACCATCTCAAAGAAATAAACAAAGTTGGAACATCTAATTCGGCTCCTATCAAAAATTATGGGCGAAATAAGATCTCCAAGGGCAAACTGGTCACATGGAAATTCGAGAAAAACTATAGACATGTACAACATACCTAAGAGTCATAAATATTAGAATGATATGATCTCAAATGAATAGTATAGAATTATTTTACGATCCTTTGATACATAAATACGTGTCCTTACATAGAGCATGAAGGACGAGCTGAGATATAGTGACGAGATGGGCTGCTTGGGACCAATCATAGGTGGTTAAGAAAGTTGAACCATAGACGGTTCACTTTGAGCTGTGTCAAGTCATACGAAGCGGTCGTGTCAAATTATGTTGAGCCAGGTCAGGCATAGGGATCCAGGACGGTCTATGAATGAATTACTTGCTAGATTTTCTTAGGTGGAGTTAGGTAAAATGCATGCTAGTTAGAATAGGGCCGGGCTAAGTGTTAGTTGACCTAAACTTGGACTAGGCTTTGATGTGCCGAGCGACTTAGTCATACTTGGGAGAAATTTGAGTAACATTCCCCCCAAGCCCGTCCTTGTAAGCAGGAGCAGACTTTTCAAAACATAAAGATCCCAACGATTGATTCTTTTTTACATGCATTTAATGCATGCCACATGTGACACATCATCATTAGCTGAGGTAGTTCACTTTTCTAGACATGGTAAAGGCATTCACGTTTCCAACGTGTGTAAAGTGACTATCGATGACACCTAGACAATAAGGGTGGATTTGCCTTTTCAAGCACATGGTTATGATCGAAGGGGTAGGTACTGTAGATACCCTTTATCTTCTTCCTCTTCACTCTTTATCGAAGCATAAGAAAAAATTTCCATTAGAAAATCTTCAACCTTCCACAAATCTTCAAAGCTTTCATCAATTTCTTCTTGCAAGTAGTAAGCCTTTCCCTCCCTCCCCATTCTTTAAGTTTTTAATTAATGGTGGCTTCTCCATTTTAATTTTTTGTTTTATGTGTTTTTTTATTGCTACATTTTGAAACTCATGATTTTGCTGCCTTTGTGTTTGATGCTTGGCCGAAGTTCATGCTTTTATAGCCATCTTTTGGACATGGATCGACCATATCTGCCATGTTAGCTGTCGTCAATCAATGTTGGTGAGTTCTTAGTGGGCCTATAATTTTAAATAGAGTATTAAATTAAGCTGTAGATTAGGCCCAATTCAATAGCTATGGGCTTTAAGTAAAAAAGATAGAGTAATAAGTATGGGACGTAAGGTTTGCAACTTAGCTTTTAGGAGCCGCTTGAGTCATTAGCCGATCGTCATGGGGTGCCAGGCCAGGGCGAGCTATGGTGGCAACTATCCCATCTTTTGCTTGAGGACTTGCCCTCGGGCTTTGGTAGATTCGATTATCAGTTATTATTTAAACCGACCATTTATATTTCATATGGCAATCTCTAGGTCTTCTTCGGGAGGTATTTCAAGCCTTAAACTTGCTAAACTTCTGAGGGGGATGGTAAATTAGCCAGTCTCCTGGCCAAGCATGGATGTAACATCGGAATTTTCCGATATCCTATTACCATAGATTAACATGACCACCCTCCACTGGGATATTTCACATGGTCCTTCGGCTACTCCAAGGTATGGGTCATGTTGCTTCTCTACCCCTATGTTTTCTCTATCCTGAACGCTAATGATCTTGCTCCTGGTTAACTTATACCCGACATCTAATATTTCTTGTGCAAAGCTTCATCTTCCTGAGCAGATCGCTTGACTAGTCAACAAGTCTTATGCTTGCATAAGGAAGCCAACTATCCAATCGACACCTACTTCTACTTCCAGGCTAATACCAAGCCCATCATTTTTACAAGCGTTTTGAGAAAGGCCATCCTAGGCTGGATGGACAAGTATTTTTTTCATCCCTTATGGGGTCAACCCTAAGCTACAACACCGTGAGTTCCATACCCCTAACAAGTCTTCATTTCCCTTCTTTATCTTTCATCTCTTTTCTTCCTTCCCTTTGCTTACCTTTCCCATTAACTGGAACCCTATTGACTCTACCAGCATCAACTATGGGATGTTGAGCGACTATGTTGATTGGCTGTAACCGCAGACAACTAAGTCCTGGACTTGTTGGTATGACCCACAATAGTTGGTTGGCATCCTGGTCCCTTAACGTGAGACATCGCCCGTTAATTGGGACGTCAAGGAAAGCTTCGAAGAAACTAATATATGTGAGGGTTACAAGAATCGAGCATAATTGAGACGCAAGTCCCTTCTCCAACCAATTCCATGTATGACCCTTTATGTCCCGAATACGAAGTTGTGCCTTTGTGTGAGCCTTATGTCGAGATATATCAAACTAGTGTAGGCAGTTTGGCCTCATTATGCCCGCCCCTTGTCTGAAAGGAAGGCCATACTGGTACAAATGGTAGTTTAATTTCACTTGAAAAATATTTTTTCTTTCACTTGAACTAACCATAGTTCTCTTTTCCAGTAATCGCCAAGCTTACTTTTTACGCCTTCAACAACCTAGACTCCACTGCTCACACTATCGTGACTTTCGTGCTTATGGCACCCGAAGCAGGCTGAGAGGTCATCAAGATAAACCCTAGCTCTAAGTATTCGCTCTAGCACTCTATCAATACAAAGAAATGGAAGGGATTCAAGGCCAGCACTCCCTCATTCCTAAGGTCACCCCTCTTTACTTCAAGATCCTTCATATTATGACATGGAGGGGCTAGCCATCGAGGATGATGCTTACTATTGTGGCAATAAGTTTTGATATCTCCTAAGTCGTGGATGTCAAAGACCTAGATCGCCTATCGATGGTTTTCCAACTTATGTCCATGGAGACCCTATCATACCTCAATTAACTAGAATTGGTCGGAGCCGACACTCTTTGGAGTCCATGGTGAATGCACAAACCTGAGACACCTTGCCTTGCCGAGAAGGCTTCTTTTCTAAACTTTGGCCCCTGGCATGATCCTCACAAAACCCTTCATGCAGCTCTTTCAGGCTCTGGCTAGCCTCATCTACAGACATACACTAATGAAGTGGTGTGGCGTATCCTCATTTGTAGAGCTTCTCATCTACGATCGTGTAATGGGGAGCCTGGTAGAGATTCTTCCTTGCTTCTTTGTGATTAGCGGGTTGTTCTTCCCTTGTTAAGTATTTAGTCAGGGGCACCATGTAGTTGTCCTTGGATAGTATACCAGTCTCTATTGCTGTTACCTTTATCTCATAGCAATGGAAGCTTTAAATCTTCAATGGGGCCTGGGGAGTCACATCATTTATGTTGTGTGCTACCTTAGCTGATTTATCAGCCTTGACATTTCGTTCGTTGGGTATCGCTCTAGTTTGAACTCAACGAATGTGTTAATTATCTTCTCGGGATCTACAACATATAAGGCTAGTGACTTTCTCTTGAATTGGAAGTGTTCTTCAATTTGATTGATGACCAATGCCAAATGGTTGAATACGTAGATGGAATCTGCGTGTAACTCCTTCGTAATCCTAAGACCGAACATGATAGCTTCGTACTCGACAACATTATTTGTGGATTTGAAAATAAGGCAGATTGCTAAACAAAGTTCTCTTCCTTAGGGAGTGACAAGGACTATGCCAGCTCCTCTCCATTTCTCATTTGACACCCCATCCACATGCAAGTGCCATGCTTTCTAACCGATGATGGTCTACATCGCTGTTGTCTAGGCTTAAGCAATCGGCAATAGAAACTACGTTGGCATAGCCCTTGATAGAAGTGCGAGGGTTGGATGAGAATGATGTTGGCCAAGCTCGATGGACCACTTTAGTAGCTGGCCGGATGTGTCAGGTCAGTTAAGCACTTGCTTTAATGGCTGGTTGGTCAGGAGCTTGATGTGATGAACTTAAAAGTACGATTGTAGTTTCTAGGTTGCCATGAGTAAGGAGGAAGCAAGCTTTCTAGCCTTGTGTATCTTGTTTCAGGACTCGACAAACATTTACTGACGTAGTAGATCGATCATCGAACCTTTTCATCTTCTTTGATCAATGCAGCGCTTATCACGTGGTCAAACACTGGTAGGTAAAGGTATAGATCCTCCCCACTGATGGGCTTGGAGAGTACCAAGAGGTTGCTAAGTGCTACTTTAGTTCTTTAAATTCTTTGGTGCAATCGTCACTCCAAGTAAAGCACTTTCCCATCTTGATAGGGTCGAAGAAGAGTATACATTGGTCGGATGCTTTAGAAAGGAACTAGCTCAAAGCATCAACCATCCCGTTTAGGCTTTATACTCGCTTCATGGTTCTTGGGATTTGCATATCTTGGATGGCTTGGATTTCATCAGGGTTAGCTTCATTTCCCTTGGCGCTCAAAATGCAGCCGAGGAATTTTACGAACTGGTGGGTTCAGCTTCATGTTGTACTGGCATAGTATATTGAAAGTGTCGGCTAGGTTTGTATATGTTCCCCTTGCCTTATTAAAGTTTATCAAATTTTCATCTACATACACTTCCATAGATCAACTGATATGTTCTAAGAATATACGGTCGACGAGCTGTCGGTAGGTGGCTCCCACATTTCATAACCTAAACGACATGACAACAAAACAGGTTAGCATTTGTGAAGAATAAATTGGGCTCTTGGTCCAAAGTCGTTTATGGTGATTTGATCGTACCAATAACAATCCATGAAGGTAAGGAGCTCATGTTCACTGGTCACATCTACTAGCTGGTTAATGTAAGACAATGGAAAGCCATCATTTGGGGTAGGTTTTGTTGAGGTTGGAGAATCAATGCAAGTTCTCCAAAATCCATTTGGTTATTTGATCAGTATTATGTGAGTTACCCAGACCGGATATCCTTTCTCTTGGTGAAGCCATTAGCTAACAAATTTTGTACCTTTTCTTTAAGAGCTCGGTATCTTTTTGGGTTGAGTGGTCGATGCTTTTGACGGATGGGGGTGGCTTTATGATCAATGTTAATTCCATGGCAAATGATCTTAGGATCAATGCCAGTCACATCGAACCCATGTGAAGACATCTTTCCTTTACTGTAGGAATTTGGCTAGATCATCTCTAAATTTCGACTTGATTTCTATGCTAATAAAAAATCTACTATGGTTGACATAATTTGTAGATATTAACTCCAATGGAATAGCCAGCCCACCTTCAATATTTGAATCCCCATGCAAGGGTTGAGCGGGTCGTCGTTAGGATCTGAGTTAGCTTTAAAGTCACATTGGTCCAACATATAAATCATGCACTCTATGATGTCCTCGGTTCGTACAAACATCTATGCTTGAGTCGAGGGGATGAATTGGCCTCGGATCTCACGAATGAATCTGCCGACGTTGTTAGGGTAAGAGTTGTTGTATTAGATCTCTCACTTTCCAATGGGGTGCGACTTGCTCATTCCATGTTGTAATAAGCACTTTGTTTCTTTGGGAAGTGGCCAAGGAGATAGAATCTTACCATCCCACTCTTCATTATGACAAGCGGTCCCAGTAGGACCTTGAGCGCTGTTAGGCTCGAAGGTACTCTCGGATGACACGCGACCAGTGATGCAACTTCACTGCTTAGGGTGGTCTTGGCACAAACCGAAGCACTAATGGGCTCAAGGTTACTCCTAGGTAACAACACCATTAACAGCTGTATTTTCAAGGGCAAGGATGGTCCCATCATGAGTGTGACTGTTGTTTGGCTCGTGCACTCTCCTAGGTGATACATCGTTGATTGTCGTTACCTGATCGGGTAGATCTTTAGCCGCAAATGGTACTATTGATATTAAAACCTCAGCTTTAGGGTTAGAGATAGTCACAAATAGAACCCGAGCACTAATAAGCTTAAAGGTTCTCTTGAGTGATTCAACATTGATTGTCGCAAGTTCCTGCTGAAGCATGAGGACGCCTTTCTTGTCTTGTTTGAGGGAGGACCTATAACACTCTCTAGCTTTCCGTTGATTGTCGTGGATTTCCCTGATCCCTCCAGGACATAGACCTTCATGATAAGCCAGTTATAGGAGACGAATGCATCTAATCCTATAAGTGACGGACGTCCCACTAAAAGACTATAAGCATATGGGCAATAAACTACCATACAATTTACCTGAATCTTTGCTACAAGGGTCTCTTTATCGAATGTTGTCATAAGCAAGATAGTACCCATTGAAGCAATACCCACACCCTAAAGCCATAAATGGACAGGCAAAAAAGGTGAGGCTAGAGGCAGGGAGCTTGAGAGCCTTAAAAACGTGCTTGAACATGACGTTGACTTAGTTGCTCCCATCCACAAAGGCTTGATGCATAATTGAGTTTGCCATTGCAAGAGTGATGACCACAGGATCATGTTAGGGGCAGAAGATAACTTCCTTATTTTAAGTACTGAATAGGATGGGATTATCTATTTTTGACGTAAGTGCTTTGGACGCTCGATGCTTAAGATAATAGATCCAACCAGCTAAACCCATTTCACAATAATATCAGGACTATTCTCCCTAGCTATTCTGGCCATATGCAGGCCCCCACATATGGTAAAGATATCGGTTATGGCCATGACATTGTTGTTGGGTTGTTGGGAGAGGTGCTAGCTCGTTGTTGTGAGAGGTTCTTTATTCTACTTGATGCTAAACAAACTCTAAGGGAATCCCTTCCTAGATCTTTTTCAATCTCATTTTTGAGTACCCAACACTCGTTGGTGGAATGACCCTTGTTTTGGTGGAACCGATAGTATTTTCCATTACCGTGAGGTTCCTCCCTTCTCTGGCCTTTGATTGTAGTCGATCTTTGGAACTGCATATGATCCCTGATTGTGAGATATATTATTTCCATATCCCTAACCAGATAAGCATTGTTAGTGTACCTGGACCAATGTTGGGTGCAAATTTAAGCTCGTCTTTTTGTATTATTCTACCAATTATTAAGACGACGGTTGGGATTTTTACATGGAGCGCCTTGGCTTGTACACCGAGTATCATTATTGATGTTGGAAAGGTTAGCATCTTCCATCCTCATAGTGATGTTTGGCCATTAATAAAAGTTAGTCGGGGATGCAGTCAGTTGATTATGATGTTCCTTCCATATTCTCGACTTGTACCCAACCCTCGAGCAAAGGGACACGATCAGGCTGTTATTGTTAGCACCCTAGCCTGGGTGGATTCTTTGTTGGAGCAATTCATATATGACCAAAGGCTTTCGATCGGCCCATATCTGATGTTACCTAGCTTACTATCCATCAAAACAAAGGTCTTTAAGGTGAAAAACCTAGTCTTGACATTTGCACAAAGCTAGGCCCAAGAATGGATGATGCCCGATTGTAGATGTAGGAACCAATGTGTGGTTGGTCCTATGAGAGTAGAGGGGAAGAGTAGGAACTTTACTGGGCCCGAAAGCTGGCTGGCATGTGTAATGGAGTTGAATGTAGTAATATGATCTTAGGGGCTAGTACTTCCATTGTACTTGTTAACAGGAGTTAAGGCATATCGCCGGTGGATATAAATGTTCAAGATTTCCTCTGAAAATGTATCTCCATTCTCATCATCAAAAAAAGCTTTGCCTTTGGTATGCCATGCTTGTATTCTATTAAGCTACCAGTGAAGGATATTTATTTCCTCCTCAAGACCAAAATAAGTTAGTTGTAGGATTGTCCGGCCAACGACCGGCTATAGGCTTAGCCAACATCGCCATGAAGGGGAGATCGTGTAACATCCTCAAATTTTGAAACCCAAAAATGAATGCCAGTGATGCTGCAGTCAACATTGGAATTATTTCCAAGCGACAGAATTGAGTGCAATATATTTAAATATAGTCTAAGTAAATAGAGCAGCTAAATATTTTCACTACATAGAAACTGTCTTAGTATTCATTACATCTTCTTATCCAAAAATAAAATCAAAAGTCATTCCCACACAGGGGTCAAATAACAATATAAAATTCATAGTAAAGAGCCGGGTCAACATATGATGATGCACCCGAACTCGCTGAAATAGCTGAAATAGCATTTTTATTAGCTAATGAAGTCTCCTGCTTTGTCTTTAAACTATGTCCTGGGGCTCCTATTATGAACCTGCCTAATCCCATGAACTCAGCCTACTCAAATAAGCATCCATGTGTTTATGGGGAAAATGATAATAAAAATATGGATCAGATATAAAGTCTTGAATAATACTTACCCAAAACAAATATATAGTGGGATCATGTCGTCCTACACGGAATGGGTTTTCCACTCACTATCCATTACATCATAAGTGAACAATCATAGTTATTGTCATTCATAGTTCCCATTTACTACTGTGCCTCATGTGTTCTTATGTTGTTCCCATCTGCTATTGTGCCCTAGTACAGTCCCCTTGCAGTTTCCATTTTAACTAGTTCTTAATTTGATACCACTTGGACTCAGCCCCTACAGTATCCCTTAAATTCATTCATTAGGTTTTGACTACAGAGAATCAACCCCTGTAGTAACCCTTAAATTCATTCATTAGGTTTAAACTGCATAGATCGGCCCTCCTGCAGCATTCCTTAAATTCATTCATTAGGTTTAGACTACATAGAATCAGACTCTTGCAGTACCCTTAAAATTTATTCATTAGGTTTTTTAACCTGCCTTTTGGCAAGGAAGCGTATAGGCGTATTTAATCCAATCGATTGCATGGTTGTTGAGGATGGAATACTATGGGTTTGACTTAACTAGATTGATCGATGGTCAATCACGAATGATAAACATGATTATGAAGCCGAGATTCGGCATAGTCGATGGACATAAGTCATGAGATACTTGAAATACGAGTTTCGGCAAAGTCGAGTTATTGCGAGTCGTACTTGGACTTTCTTCGAGTTTTTAAGTAGGCTACTTCGAGTCAGAGAGGGCCTAGCTTCGAGTTGGCATTCGACATGCCCCGAGTTGCTTGGGATCGGTAGGATTTTTAGAGGGTTGGTGTAAAGCCGGGTCTGCAAGGACTTTTACCCGGTTTGGAACGGAGCCTTTGGATTCTAGTGTGGGTTGGCATCACGGTGTGGATTGGCATGGTATTGTGGATTAGCATGTTGAAGTAGGTTGGAATGATGGTATGGATTGACATGATGGTACAGATCGTCATGTTGAAGTGGGTCGGCATGATGGTGTGGATTAACATGATGGTGTGGATCGGCATGTTGAAGTGGGTTGGCATGATGGTGTGGATCGACATGATGGTACAGATCGTCATGCTGAAGTGGGTCGGCATGATGATGTGGATTGACATGATGGTACAGATCGTCATGTTGAAGTGGGTCGGCATGATGATGTGGATCGACATGATGGTACGGATCGTCAAGTTGAAGTGGGTCGACATGATGGTGTGGATCGACATGATGGTGTGGATCCACATGTTGGAGTGGATCAGCATGTTGAAATGAGTCGGCATGATGAAGGCATAGGGTCGGTACAATCTTTCTTTGAGTCCTGGAACAAATTACTTTAGGTCACACATAGGAATGCTCTGGGTCGGCTGTGATGAATCTTTTGGCCGGCCTTCCAAGGAACGCGGGTCGCTGCTAGGAAGGAAATGGATCAGGTCGGTATCCTTAAAACTCTAGGTCGACACATGGATATGATTAGTGTTTTAAGGGAGGAGGATCGACATTGAGTTGCTTCAAGTCCCAACCTCATTTGCTTCAAGTCGTAGATAGGCATGCTTCGAGTCATTACCTAGAAAATATCAGGTCGGCATACTCTGAACTTAGGGTCGTTCTTAATGATAGATTTGGGGTCGGCTATGGTCTTGATGGGCCCGGACCACTCTGGAAGCCCAATAACTCGGATTTTTCCTATAAATAAAGTAGGTAGGGCTTCAGGAAAGTGATCTTCATTCTATTTCCCTTCTTCTCCATTAAGGCTACTTTGTCATTATTGTTTTAAAAACCGTGGATTGTAACTGTAATTGATTTGGATATCAATAAAAAGAATTTTTTTGGAGTGGACGTAGGCAAGAGTCGGTCGAACCACTATAAATCCTCTGTTATTACTACTTTCTTTTTAATTTTTACTGTTCTTCATATTTATACTCTCTACATACACTTTATATGTGATCTATAACTATGATTTAGTGCTTTCATCTGAACTTGGGTGTTAGTGACCAATTTTGCCGCTAACATTTTGGTGTTTTCACTAGGAAAACTAGCACTCAGGGATTGGAAAGCTTGGATTTTGGATTCAAAGACTTAAGGACTCAGATTCTTAGGGTTATGGCAATGCAAACGACAAGGAGGCAGAGGGCAAAGAGAAGCCAGCTAGAAGGAAGTCATGAGGCTTCCTTTGGAGCAAACCAAGCCTCAATCTATATTACTAGAAACGAGATAGTGACAATGCTGAAAAGGCAGGAGGACATGACACAGAACCTACTCCAGTAGATTGGACAAGTTGGAGCACAAAGTTAAGGGAATGGGCCAACCACATCCGCTGGCAATGCAGAATAAGGAACTAGAGCTGTAGAAGTCTCTGGAGGCCGAAACCAGGATCAGAATGGAGAGGTTGGAGGAAATCAGTAAACTGAGGGCAGACCCTCGGGATTTGATACTGGAAGGCTATGAATGAAGCTCAACGAGCAGGGGCCAATGCAACTATAAATGAGCGACAAGAAGAATACTACCCAAAGTACCCTGCCGGGGGCTGGTTGGAGATGTAAACAGGGGACCACCCCCAAACGGAGATGAGCGGATAACTAGATTAATAAGAAGGATTATGAGAGGAGGACTACCGAGCAGAGGCTTGGAGGAAGTCAATTGGAGTCCATTCATTTCGAATATCAGAAATGCAAGGAACTCTCCAGAGTTCAAATTGCCAGCACTAGAGGCCTATGATGGAAAATCAGATCTAACTATGCATGCAACTAGATACATCAGACATATGGAAGTGCTAGGGTAATCTGAGGAGGTAATGGCAAGATGTTTCACTCTATACTTGATGGATTTGGCTACACCCTGGTTTAGGCAGGTAGAGAATGGATCAACCAGGACATGGGGCAAGCTAGTGGAAAGCTTCGTGAGATAGCCACGTGACACGACCCAAGAACATGGTGATGTTGGCATCAATGAAGCAAAGGACTGAAGCGTTCGTGAGAGGTTTTCTAATGCAGTTCAATGCAGCCGTAACTTCAGTAGATCGCCCGAATCCATCAATGATTTTGACGGCGGCGGTAGCAGGAATTGTAGAAGGCGTTGAATTTAAAGATTCAAGCAAGGGATCTACTATAGGATCTTGGAAATTCTATCATGGGGCAGAAAGATTTATTCGATTTGAGGATTCATGCATTGAAAGGCAAGAAATAAATGCTGTGCAAGGTGAAGGAACATCTGGGGAAGGATGAGGGATAGATAAAGGAAAGCACAAACATGATGATGGATATGATGGTTCTGACAAGCGAAGAAGAGGTCGAGAACCCGAATTCGGATGTATGCGGACTTGATAGATAATCTGGAACGAATTTATTTGGACACATGGGGGCAGCTTCCCTATGGAAAACCACCCTGGAGGGATCCCATAGAACGGGAATGCAGGAGCGGGAAGTACTGCCTATTCCATGAGTTGGAAGGGCATGCCTCGGATGAGTGCCACCACTTGAAGGACGTGGTGGAGGAACATGTTAGAAGTGGTAGATTGACACAGTATTTGAGTGATCGAACAAGAGCAGTAGAACACAAGCAGCTACCGCTTGGATCAAACAGGAAAGACCTTGGATTGGGGTTGCGACTCATCATCCACTGATCGTGATGGCAAGGGCCGTGTTCAGGACTTGGACTCTGGTCATCGAATAATTTTGGATTTTTTTAAAAATAAAAATCAATTGTGCTACTTACACATGTAAGGGAACCAGAGCGATTCTCAGGCATGCTCTGAGTTGGTTATAAGCTGCTCTGAACAGAGAGGCAGTAATTAATTTTCTCTGTTTTTCTTATTGGACATTTGGAACTTGGATTGAATAGAAGAATTTAGACTATTTGAAACAAATCCCTAACCGGAGAGTTATGGGACGGACATTGGAAGTCAGTTGGACCGGAGTGTAGGGTGCGACGCCGCTTCGCTAGAGAGCAATAAGATCGGGTCGCTCTCATTGTTTCACCTTCACCGGAGATTGATAGGATGGGATCCAACAAGAGCTCGGATAGGCTACAATCGGTCTAGGACTTAGGCCATGGAATTGCTTAATGTTCAGGGATACTGAATCAGAGTGCTGGGAGTGACGCTACTTCATCGGAGAGTGACATTATCGGCTCACTCAATGCTGTTTCCACTTTACCAGAGAGTGATAGGATAGGATCCAATAAGAGCGCGAAGAGGCTGATATTGGTCCAGGAGGATCAGGACATCGCTTAATTTTCAAGGACGTTGAACCGGAGTGCAAGGGATAGGTTGCTTTGCCAGAGCGTGACAGGATCTGCCTATTCAATCGTTATGTTTGGATTGAGCTTAATAAGGGTTCGGAGAGGCCGTCAACGATTCAGAGAGATCGTAGAATTTTATTACTAACTTCGAAGATGTGATATGGATTTGGATAGTGGCTTCGAACAGCTAAGGACCCGTAGTGTCCCGAAATTGGATATCGACCCGGCGAGGTCCCGGTTTTGGATTAAGACCCGAAGAGGTCCTGGTTTTGGATTTGGACACGGCGAGGTCCCAGATTTGGATTACAGGATCCAAATAGGTCTCGAACTTGAACCAAATGATCCGAAGAGATTGTGGATTCGATTAATGGATTTGTAAATAGATAACGACTCAGAACAGTCGTGGACTTTGGGTATCGGAGTTGAAGCTATTCAAAACACGTCTTTCGATCACAAGGCTTGTTTTGGGGATAAAGTGTTAACCCGCCTTTTAGCAAGGCAGCGTACAGGCGGATTTAACTCAATCGACTACACGATTATCGAGGATGGAATACTATGGGTTTGACTAGACTGGATGGATAGACGTCAATCACGAATGATAAACATGATTATGAAGCCGATATTTGGCGTAGTTAATGGACAGAAGACGTGAGATACTTGAAATACGAGTTTCGACAAAGTCGAGTTGTCGCGAGTCATACTTAGACTTGCTTCGCATTTTTGAGTAGGCTACTTCGAGCAAGAGAGGGCCTAACTTCGGGTCGGCGTTCGACATGCTCCGAGTTGCTTGGGATCGGTAGGAATTTTGGAGGGTCGGTGTAACTCTGGGTCAGCAAGGACTTTTAGCCGGTTTGGCCCCTTGCCTTTGGATTCTGGTGTGGGTCGGCATGATGGTGTGGATCGGCAAGGTGGTGTGGATAGACATGTTGAAGTGGGTCAGCATGATGGTGTGGATCGGCATGATGGTGTGGATCGACATGATGGTGTGGGTCAGCATGATGGTGTGGATCGACATGTTGAAGTAGGTCGGCATGATGGTGTGGATCGGCATGATGGTGTGGATCAACATGTTGAAGTAGGTCGGCATGATGGTGTGGATCGGCATGATGGTGTGGATCGACATGTTGGAGTGGATTGACATGTTGAAGTAGGTCCGCATGATGAAGGCGTAGGGTCGGTACAATCTTGCTTCGAGTCCTAGAACAAACTACTTTGGGTCACACGCAGGAATGCTCTGGGTCGGCTGTGATGAATCTTTGGGTCAGCCTTGAAAGGAACCTGGGTCAGTGCTAGGAAGGAATTGGATCGGCATCCTCAAAACTACGGGTGAGCACACAGATAGTATTGGTGTTTTGAGGGAGGAGGATCGACATTGAGTTACTTCGAATCCAAGCCTCATTTACTTTGAGTCACAGGTAGGCATGCTTCGGGTCATCACCTAGGAAATATTAGGTCGGCATTATTCTAAACTCATGGTCGGTCGTAATGATAGATTTGGGGTCAGCTATGGTCTTGATGGGCCCGAAGCACTCTGGAAGCCAGTAACTTAGATTTTGTCTATAAATATGGCAGGCGGGGCTTCAAAAAAGGGATCTTCACTCTGTTTCCCTTCTTCTTCTTCATTAAGGCTACTCTGCGATTATTGTTTTAAAAACTCTAGATTGTAACCGTAATTGATTCTCATATCAATAAAAAGGAAATTTTTGGAGTGGAAGTAGGCCAGAGTCAGCCAAACCATTATAAATCCTCCGTTATTACTGCTTTCTTTTTAATTTTTATTGTTCTTCATATTTATACTCTCTACATACACTGTATCTGTGATCTATAACCGTGATTTGGTATTTTCATATTTATACTCTCTACATACATTGTATACGTGATCTATAATTGTCATTCATTAGGTGTAAACTACATAAATCAGCCCCCTACAGTATACTTTAGTTAATCAATAGACTACTATGATACAGCTACTCGCCATCCATATTTCTTATTCATTAACTCGAGACTACTGTGAAATGGTCACCCTCAGTCCATGTTTATCAGTCAGTAAACTTGAAACTATTATGAAATAATCACTCGTAGTTTCTTGAAAGTCAAATGCTTCTCCTCACCTTCTACAGGTGTGCATTCAAGCAAGCATCCCCACTCAGCTTTAATAGCTCTTCTAGAATCTTAATTTAGCGCAAGAGTTCTACCTTTCCACCAACTCTATGACTCCCCGTGCCCTGCCTAATCGTCCTTTATATGTTTCATTCATGCATTGCCTTGGTGCAGTACCATCTTGCCCCAACCTATGTGCGCAATACACTTTCATGTTAAGTGTTCACTTCTCCATTACGGCGCGATACGTCTTACTCATATTGCGGCGCAGTTTGGTCTCTTCCCACTTTACATATTGCAGAGCAGTTCGGTCTTCTTTATATTGCAGCGCAGATCTATTTTCCCTTGAAAGTCCCTGGGTTTCTTTGGAAATTAAGCACCTTGACTCCCTAGCGTGGTTCTATTAAAAGTCAAGTCGCCCCCTCAGCTCAACTTCAGACAAAATCTAACATGTCTAACAATACCTTTACATGTGTCGATACCTGATATGTCACGATTCTACTTTCATTTGTTGACAGTGCCCTTTATTTTTATTTTCATCTTTTATATGAATCCGGTCTCCTATTTATCTGACACTTTTTTCACTGTATAATTATAAATTACATGTAATCGCGCAGTTCCCCTTTTTCCCAACGTAGTTCCCATCTTATATGAGCTTATTTTCTTCATAGAAAACCTGATTAAATTTCCTGAAAATTCATAGATAACTGTTCTAATCTACTTCTTTATTTCGAATCTTTCAAACTAAAAATCTTCTTCTAAAATTCCGATTAGAGCATCATATTAAATTGTCATAGCATATTGAAATTTTTATAGTAGGGAAATACATTCCATGTTCATCCATTTTTCCCTAAAGCATTCATCAAACATTTTATTTGTTAATGAAAATCCACATGACACTCCATCATACATAAAAGTGTACAAAATCATACCGAAACCAAATGATTGAGGATGGTAAAATAGGTTTTCTATTACTCACCCAGATCTTCGTAATATCTCGCTTTAATCTTCTTAATCCCTCTTTAGCTTGTGTTTCCTGATCTTCTCTTTATTTGCTCTCTTTAGGCTTATACCATTAATGTACTCCCAAGTGTTTACTTTTATTTTAGTAAAATGGAATGAAGGAATGGAAAAGAGTCATGCTTATTGTTCCACAATAATTTGGGCTTAGGCTCCCATACTCTTTTTCATTAATTCATTACCCCTTTCTTCTCATTTAGCTTATCTTGGTCCTTTCATTAATTAATTAAATTAAATAATTTCGAGTTGCTACAATCTTCCTCTTTAAGGAATTTTTCCCCGAAATTCAATTAAGGCACAGTAATGAGTTGCCAACTATCCCATGCTTACAATTAGCATACCAATGATTTCTAATTTCGTACATAAAATGTACTGGTGCTATCTACTAATACGACACTCAACCATAATATTCCTACATATATATGGTATACAATAATTCAATTCAACACATAGCTCATATGCTAATCTCAAAGAAACAATTCTGCATAGGTCCTCTTACCTTATCCTCCATTTCCCATGTGTAGTCTTCCTGATCTACCTTCTAATGGACACATACTAGCTTCACCACCTCGTTTCGAAGCCGCTTCTCATCCTGGTCCACTATTTGAATCGATCTTTGCATATAGGTCATGTTTGGTTCGATGACGACTAGATCTTCTACTACCCTTGGATTTTCCACTGCATTCAGGTCTCTAATGCATTTCTACTAATGTGATGAAACAAATTATGAATCCCTGCAAATGCGATAGGTGGTCCCACCTTACACGCAACCTTCCTAATCCTTTCTACGATCGGAAACTACCCTACATGTCTGGGTACTAACTACCTAACCTTCTCGAAATACATTACACCTCTCATCAAAGAATCCTACATGAACACCTGATCACCAACTAAGAATTCCAATTCCTTCTTCCCAGTGTCGACATAACTCTTCTACCTAGACTGTGCCACCTTCATCTAATTCGGATCAGCTCTACTTTCTTAGTAGCATCCTTATCTACTTCTGGTTCAAATAAAATCCCGTCTCCTGCCTCCCGTCTCCAACCAACACGAGGGCGACTTACATGGTCTCCCATACAACACTTCAAATGAGGCCATCCTAATACTGGTCTAATAGCTGTTGTTGTATAAAAACTCTACCAAATGTAAATGTTCCTCCCAAGATCCACCGAAGTTTGAAAGTCTTCTAGGACCTTGTTGACCCTCTCGGTTTGACTATCTATCTACGGATGGTATGCAGTACTCATGTGCAACTCTATACTTCTGAAAACTATTCCAAAACTCACTGGAAAACAATGAACCTTAGTCACTAATAATAGTGCTACGCACCCCATGAAATCTCAATACTACCTTCATGTGTATATATACATGTGTTTGCGCGCGCGCATGTGTGTATGCTAACCATGGTGTGGTTCCCATGGCCTTTACTGGAATGAAATTGGCACACTTTGTTAGTCTATCAACTATGACCCATATGCTTTCATTTTCCGCTGTTGACCTTGGTAACCTATCCAAAAAGTCCATATATACTGAATCTCATTTCCAAATTGGAACATCGAAAGGTTGCAGGAGCCCACTAGGCTTCTGATGTTCTATTTTCATCTACTCGCATGTAAGACATCTCCTCACATAATCCCCCACATCCTTCTTCATCACTTCCCAAAAGAAACTTCTCTTTATATCCCAATACATCTTAGTACAACTAGGGTAAATGGTGAACTTTGAACGGCGATCTTCGTACAATACTTCCTTTCATAGTCCTTCTACACTCGGAACATATAACCTTCCATTCTTTAGCAATCTGCCTTCTCTATCAACACCGAGCCTATTCAATTTTATTGCCTTGACTCCTGAGTCTAAGCTCCTTATTATGTCAGCATAAAAATTATCTCCTTTCTACAGTCAAATAATCCTTCCTACAAGTGCAGGCCTAATTTCTAAGCATGCTAGCACCCGGTAAGTACTGCTCAAACCTACACTTGAGCGAAAATGCACATTACATGCATATAATGTTCCCAAGATGATCCATTCTTCTATCATTTCCAAAACAAAAATCCACCATTTTTGATTTAAGGCATCATATACTTTATTTGTCTTCCCTAGGGTATACTCTATCACAAAATCATAGGATGCTAAAAACTCAACCACCTCTGTTGCTTCATATTCAACTCCTTCTAGGAGAATAAATACCTCAAGGTCTTGTCGTCCATGAATAATTCGAATCTCTACCCTAAGAGATTTCTTCATATTTTTAATGCAAAGACAACAACCGCTAACTCTAATCATGAGCAGGGCATCGTATTTTACGGGACCCAACCGCCTAGATGCATTGGCTAGTACTTTGCCTTTCTACATCGGCACTGTTCCTATCCCTAAACCTAATGTGTCACGATAAGCGATCATACCATCATTCCCTTTAGTTATCACTAGCACATGTGCATTCATCAATCAATGCTTCAATTCCTAGAATTTTGTTTCATAATCCTACGTCCAAATAAACTACTCACTCTTTCGGATCAATCTCGTCATTGGTGCAGCTACATGAGAGAAGTCCTTAATAAATCTTCGGTAGTAGCCAGCCAATCCTAAGAAACTTCGCACCTCAGTCACAGTCTTAGGTCTCTTCCACCCATTGACTGCGTCAACCTTCGAAGTATCTACTGCCAACTCATTTTCGAAATCACATGGCCTAGAAACTTTGCTTCCTTTCTCTAAAATTGAAACTTAAAAATTTTTTCTTCTAATTTGTGTTGTCTCAGCATCTCCAACACAAGCCTCAAGTGAACTGCATGCTTCCCCTCATACTTTGAGTATACCAAGACGTCATCTATGAACACCAACGCATATCTGTCCAATTTGTCTTGGAAAATTATATTCATCAAGTCTACAAAGAATGCATGTGCATTAGTTAGCTCAAATAGCATTACCAACCACTCGTATGAACCGTACCTCGTTCTAAACGTAGTCAATGGAACGCTTTCCTCCATAATCTCAAATAATGGAATCTGAAACCAAGTCTAACCTCGATAACATCTTAGATCCATTCAAACGACCAAATCAGTCATCAATCCTCAACAGAGG
The DNA here is from genome assembly GCA_030765085.1 of Allium cepa. Lineage (NCBI taxonomy): Eukaryota > Viridiplantae > Streptophyta > Magnoliopsida > Asparagales > Amaryllidaceae > Allium > Allium cepa. The sequence goes on along the minus strand of CM060929.1, from coordinate 722,379,918 downwards.
ATTCCTATTCTTCATCGTTCTCTCATTTAGCTTCTGATAATCAATGCATAATCTTAAAGACTCATCAGACTTCTTTATAAATACTATCACTGCTCCCTAAGATGAGCTACTTGGTCTTACGATGCTTTTTCCTACTAACTCTACTGGGCGCCTTTTTAGTTCCTCCATCTCCTTTGGAGAAATCCTATTAGGAGGTCGACTAAATGTTTTCTTTCATGTTAACAGCTTTATAATGAACTCTATTGCCCTGGGGTTAGCCATCCAAAAATAGATTCGAACACATCAGCAAACTCCTGCACCACTTGCACTGCTCCTAGTTTTTCCTTCTCTGAAGATAAAGTAAATAAAACACCTTTACGCCTAGTTCTAAATTCCTCTGAAATTACGATACTCTTTCGTTTTGGCTTAGGTAACTCAAAGTTAATATACTTTCAACGTAGAATATTCTAGCGCGGTAACGCTCCAACCAGCCATCCCTAAAATAAGTCCAAAGCCTATGAAGTCGAACATGTAGGAATCACAAAAACGTACACCCACCTAACTCAATCCTTAAGTTAGTGCATCTTAATCCAAGAGTGGCATATCCCCATATTGGGTTTACTACATGTACGGATGTGACTAAATAGGTAATCCCAATTCCAAGCCTATCAACCAGATCTATAACTATAAATGGGTATGTAACACCAGTATTAAACGACACTTTAACTGAAACATCAGATGTCAAAACCATAGCTTCCAGAATTTTCCCTTTTTCTTTTTCCTTGGTAGATGATCCTTCCCTTGGTCCCTACAAAGCAAAAAACTATGCTTTAACTTATAGCAGTCCTTCTTTAGAAGCACCATCTCATCACACTTAATGCACTTCATTCTCCTAAGATTCATCGGCGCTAGACACTTTGTTGCATAGATTATATCCGCAGTTAAAACAAATAACCTCTACTGTAGCAACCTCTACGCCTTTTCCCTTTGATACTTCCTTCTCGCCTTTGGTATTCTGCATAAACTTCTTCTGCTTCTCTACTTTGATCCTTGTCTTCACTCTTCTTCGCTTCCCGTACATCACATCATACGTTCTAGCCATGTCAACTACGAACTCAAAAGGAGATGCTAGATGAGCCATTACCTTATGGTCAAGACCCTTCTTCAAAACCCAAATGAACTTCTCATTTTTCTTCATTGGAGTATTAATTGATCTCCATGATGTAATTAGCCAAGGATTTAAACTTCTGGATATATCCTCCACCATAAGGACACCTTGCTTCAGATCATTGAACTCTCTCAATAGCACACTCTGTTGAGACTCTGATATGAACCGAGCATCGAATCTCTCTTTAAACTGCTCCTATGTAATCTCCTCCTCTAGGCTTTCAGCAATTACTGTCTCCTTCCATTCTAGCGTGTCTTCTTGCAATTTCCTTAATGCTAGCCTTTTCTTCTGCACATCGTTCAACCTTAAGTCTCTAAATAGGTGGTCACAAATCCTCAGCCAGTTCTGTAATTTAACCACGTGCTCCTTTCATGTAAATGTTTTCCCTTCCAAATTTCGATAGTCTTTGATCATCTTTGGGAAGTCCTCTCTTACTACCGTAGGTCTTAGATCAACAGCCCCTGGTGCAGCTTCACTCATTATTCGAACCATGAACTGCCTAAACAACATATTTACATCCATGTCCACTATATTTACTGGCTGTGTAGCTTCCTCCACTGCTGCTCTTGGAATTTATCCCTTATTCTATCTATTAGTCTGCGTACTCTTTGCCTCCCTTCTTACTCCTGCCCCTCCTACCATAATTTGCCCACTTCTTGGTTCCATCTTACGTTTTCTCTTAAGCAAGTCTTCATCAGAAACAGAAAGAAAGGGAATGAAACAACAATAGAAGGGTATATAGATCTCCATATATATATATATATATATATATATATATATATATATAGCAACATACATGTACGATATACATACATGCATACATACATATATTTGTGTGTGTGTAACATATGTATAGTAGCACATCCCCTCCCTATGGCGTTTATTTTATTCTCAGCATTGTTCCTCTATAAATACTGCTCTATTTTACTTAAATGTCCCGTAACCTAGGCTCGATACCTACTGTAACATCTCCAACTTCAAAATCTAAAGATAAACGCTGGTGATGTTGCAGTCATAACTATAATTATTTCCAAATGATGGAAGTAAGTTTAGTATATTCAAATACAGTCTAAGTAAATAAACCCGCTAAATATTTTCATTACATAGAAATTGTCTTAATATTCATTACATCTTCTTATCTAAAAATTAACCGCAAATTCAGGCCCATATAGGGGTAAAATAAACAATAGAAGATCTCATAGTAAAGAGTCAGGTCAACATATGATGATGCCACCTTAACTCACTAAAACAACGAAAATAACATTTTTATTAGCTAAGGAAGCCTCTTGCTCTATCTTTAAACCGCATCCTGTGACTCCTTTTATGAATTTGCCTAATCCTATAAACTTAGCATATTAAAATGAGCAGCTGTGAGGTTGTGGGAAAAAAATAATAAAATCAAAGATTGGATATAAAGTTGGTGTGAATAATACATACCAAAAACCAATATATAGTGAGACTACGTCATACTACATGGAATGACTTTTCTGCTCACTATCCACTAAATCATAAGTGAACAATCATAGTTAATGAAATCCACGGTTCCAATTTACAACTACGGCTCATGTGTTCTTATGCTATTCCCATCTACTACTGCACCATAGTGCAGTCCTTATGCGGTTCCCATTTTGATTAGTCCTTAATCCAATATCACATGGACTCAACCCCCTACAGCATCCTTTAAATTCATTCCTTAGGTTTAGACTACGTAGAATCAACCCACACAGTACCCCTTAAATTCATTGATTAGGTTCAAACTACATAGAATCAGGCCCTTACAGTATCCCTTAAATTCATTCATTAGGTTTAGATTGTATAGAATCAAATCCTTGCAGTACTCCTTAAATTCATTATTAGGTTTAAACTGCATATAATCGACCCCATGTCGTATCCTTTAAATTCTTTCGTTAGGTTTAAACTTCATAGAATCAACCCCATACTGTATTCTTTAGTTAATCTTCGGACTACTATGATACAACCCCTCGCAGTCCATATTTCTTATTCATTAAACTCGGGATTACTATGAAACAACCACCCGTAGTTCAAGTTTATTATTCACTAAACTTGAAACTGCTATGAAATAACCACCCATAGTTTCTTGGAAGTTGAATGCCTTCCCTTACCTTATTTAGGTGTGCATTCGAGTGAGTGTCCCCACTCAGCGTCTATAGCTCTTCAAGGACCGTACTTTAATGCAGGAGTTCTTCCTCCTTACCAACCCTGAGCTTCCCCAAGTACTACCTAATCATCTTTTGTTGGGTTTCATTCATGCCTTTCCTTGGTGTAGTACCACCCCGTAGCAACCTTTGTGTGCAATAAACTTCCTATTAAGTGTTCTCTTTCTCGTTGCGGCATGGTACGTCTTACGCATATCACAATGTAGTTTGGTCTCTTCCCCATTTACATATTGCGGCGTACTTAAGTTTTCTACATGTTACGGTGTAAATCAACTTTTCCCTGAAAGTCCCTAGATTCCTTTGGCAATTCAGTACTCCGACTCTCTAGCACGGTCCTATTAAAAGTTGAACCAATCCCTTAACTCAACATCAGACAAAATCTAACACATATGACAACGTTTTTACACATTTTCGCTGCCTGATACATCACGATTCCATTTTCTATTACTGACAGTGTCCTTTATTTTTCTTTTTGGATTTCATATCGATCTGGACCCCTACTTATTTAACACTTGTTTTCCCGTATAATTATAAATTATAAGCAATTGCGTAGTTCATTTTTTCTCTAGTGTAATTATATTCTTGTATTACTTATTTTCTTCATAGAAACCCTTACTAAAATTCCAGAAAATTCATGGAAAACTGTTCTAATCTACTTTATTTTTTATTTCAAACCACTCAAACTAAAAACCAATTCTAAGATTATGATTAGAACATATTAAATTTTCATAGCATATTGGAATCTTTAGAGTAGGGAAATACATCTAAACATCTTATGTTTTTCTATTTTTTCCCAAAACATTCATTAAACATTTTATTCGTAATTTAAAAATCCATATGAAACTCCAACATATATAAAAGTATACAAATCATAGCGAAACCAAATGATTGGAGATGGTAAAATAGGTTTAGTATTACTCACCAAGATCTTTGTAATATATTTCTTTAGTCTTCTTAATCCCCCTTTAACTTTCAATTCCTTATTTTCTCTTTGTTTGCTCTCTTTAAGCTCTCACCATTAATATACTCCTAAGTGTTTACTTTACTTTTTAGTAGAATGGAACGAAGAAATGGAAAAGAGTCATGCTTATTGTCCTACAATAATTTAGGCTTAGGCCCTCATATTCCTTTTCATTAATTCATTACCCATTTTCTTCTCATTTATCTTATCTTGGCCCTTTAATTGATTAAATTAAATAATTGCAGGTTGTTACAGATCGGTGATGATGAGGCGATGGAGAGTAATGGTGAGCTAGAACGGGTTACCTTCTATCCCTATGCATAGAGGGCGACTGTGATTGTCCGACCCGCTCCTCTTTTGATCTAGGCTTGGTAACACCTATGACGACCGCCCTATATCATCAGCACCAATAGTATATAAGCAATGCACGTCTATTGTGCCAGGATGATATATGATGATCATCAAATTGAAATAAATCAATATAGCATATAACCTATCGTATATCTCATAGCGCATGGAAAAATTATAGTATCACATATAGAACATAAGTTTTACAGTTACTGCCCCGCTATTGCCGCACTATAACCCCACTATATCCCATAGCAGATTTCTACCACTATGATTTTCCCAAATAGCCTCTAAAATAGTCCACTTTAAGCCTCGCTATTTTCACTATATCTCGTTATTCCCGCTATATCCACTATAAATGAAATGAGTTGAAAAATGGAATTTATGCATGATAAAAAAATTATGAAATTGTTTTTTAGTTGAATTTGTAATATAGTTTCATAAGCCAAAGTACTCTAGTATTCTATTAAATTTAATTATGCTAAATATCTGTTTTTTCTTTTTTACAATATATTTACACATATTTTTATTTAAAATTAATTGTATATTAATTGTAACTAAATTGAATGTTAATTATGCATTCCAACTACCATTTATATATATATATATATCTGTGAAATCATTAATTACAAGTCTTGTATGCTATTTTAGAGTCATTCGCTATATCCCCATTGTATCCCTGCTATGACTTTTAGCATCTCCGCCGCATTGAATCCGCTGAGCGCTTAAACTGCATAGAACGGAAGAGGTGGTAATAACAATGTGAACAGATCATCATCATCATCATCAGAGTATAATATCTATAGAGTTATATAACGAAAAAAACTCAATAACCGTCTCAAATACAAATAGTAATCTGTCCTGCCAAGGCTCTACAGTTTTGCACCACAGAATAAGCATAGACTCTATACATGTATATAATATGAGATAACTCCATCTAGCTCATCCTTCGAACAAATACTACATCACCTAGACCTATCATCCTGTCTACTCATTTAAGAGTACACAAGATAATAAGAGACAAAGCATAAAACATTAGGTTAGACAACAGTTTAGCGTAAGCAGTAAATGAGTCTTAAAATACTATACAGGTAAATATGGTAAGGAACAAGAGTACACGAACCATACCTGACCTATCCATGCAACCAAAGAGTTAGCATACAACACTATAGTATGCTACTTTATAATATCACAAAGATATACCACAAACCAAATAAAGGGCATCGGCCTTCCATGTATTCCTTTCTCCAATACCTACTTTCCCTGATCCCAATGAGTGATAGCCTACAAAAGAGAGCAAACAAAGCAACCATATCATTCATAGCATCCATCAAACAATCCTAACTATCACTTCATATGCTTTGAATATATGATTACTCTTATGACCTCCAGGCCAGAGACTAATGGAAATCTCGGTTCTCTATTGTACTCTCATATCTCGCAGCCCAAAGTTGGATACGTGTCTCACAGCCCAAAGCTACCGGTTCAAGGTATATAGGTCCCTTCATTGACCCATGGGTGTCCCCACTCACAATACCCCTGCTTTGGGTACAACTGAAAACTCTCCAAGTCATCAACGATTGCATAGCACATACACCCGAGCCCTCCTTTGCTCCACTTGGATATCAAGCCCTCCTTGCTCAATCTAGTTTCCATTATTCACGAGGCACTACACCAAAATTCATTTTTAATAGCAATTATTCTCAGCGTTTATACCCTAAATGCGATCAAATGTTATCTTAGTTAGATTATTTTTAACGCAAATGTTGATATATCAATGCGGATTTTAGCAAAGACTAAAATTTTATTAGAACACTGAGAATGATTGTTTTACTACAAAAAAAACAATTGCCGCCTCTCTACCTAATTTTTTTTACTTTCCCTCCACTCATCCTTTATTTTCTTTCAGCTTCGTTTCCTTTCATCTTTAATTTCGTTCTTCGAATTCATTCTACCAATCTTATTTTTTTCTAAGTATATCGATTGAATAGGAAAAATATTCTAATTTATCTTGACTTCTTTTAATTTTTGGATTATCAAATACCAATTTCGTATCCATCGACTGTGGAAGATTTCATTCGAACGTGATTTAAAAGATTTATTCAGACTTCAATTCAGGTGTGGATTTTTAGGCTTGATTCAAACTTCGATAACAGGTATTCTTTGCTAAGTAGAATTACTCTGATTTTGTAAATTTTTACTCTATGTATGTTTTCTAGTTTTAAGTCTATCAACTTCTTCTCAGTAAGAAACAAAGGTGAAATTGTAGCAAGTGTCTTTGAATCATTCTGTTTTTACTGTTTTATAGTTGATAATAGATAGAATTCAAATAATGATAAACCCTTAAAAAAATGTTCAGTGTAGTCATCGTTATTTTGTCAATCCTTGATTTCATGTACAATATTTGTTCTGTTGGTTAACGGTAATTAACATTTGATTTTAATTATACCATCTTAAAGATAGTTTTAATGTTTTGACATAGCCAATATAACTTATTCTTGTTGTTGCATTATTTTATTTAGATCGATATTTTTTGATCCAATCATGATAAAGCCAATGATATCAAATATTTGTGCCAAGGGGTTGTTTATGGTACAATTAATAATACTCCAAAATAATCTTGGAGTTTATTTTTTTATGTGATGTTATTTCTTTGCTAATATACAAAGTGGAAACCAAACCCATCAACTATTTAAAACCATATTTAAAATAGTTATTTATATATCGATCAGATGATAAGGTTAATTTGTTGTTTTACTTATTAAATGTAAATGTCATATTTTCTTGCATTCTATATGTTTGTATAAATGAGTCAACGGTTACAGGTAATTATATACTAATTATATTTATCATTCTTTTAAAAAATTGATATTTGATTCCTATAATTAAAGGAAGATGATATATTGCAAAATGAAATACAACTCAGTTGCAAAAATGAGTTGCAATTCAACTATAATTGATTTATAATTTGCAGTTTAGTTTCAAAACCCAGTTGCATTTCAATTTGCAAAACTAAGTTGCAATGCAACTTAGTTTGCAACTGTGTTGGAAATTGTAACTTAATTTTGAAACTAGATTTGCAAATTGCAATTTATGCTGATTAATTGATCGTCGATTCAACCTATAATGGCCTGATTAATTTGGACCGAGGAAGTTGCATAAGGGTATTAACGATACTAAGGCTACAAAATTGAACTATAGTTTAAATCATAAACATTTGTCCATCTTTAGGAAATTCTTATGTTTCTTACTGTTCTATGTGTTTCGAATTGCTCTTTGTTGATTGATTACTTGTATTCTATAGGTGTGCATTAGACATCTTTGTGTTGCATTTTCAATTTTGATCGAAGGACTTGATGTTCTAATAGCTCTTGTGGTTTTAATATTTCCTATGAATTTAATCATTGGTAAGCTTATTTTGATTGACTTGCTATGGTTTCTCAATGTGAATTGAATGCAAAGACCAAAAAAATGTATGAATTTTTTAGTAAGTATGCAAACATTACATAACATAAAGATAAATAAATAGTAATCTCTCCAAAGCATTAGACATCGGTACAGTATTCCCTCTTGGAGACTAAGCTATTTGGTCCAATAGATAACTACAGAAAATTAGAAAAATCTACTTTGAATTAGCAACTAAGCTTATATTCTATAAAAAAATGTATTAGTGATACTAATTCTCATGAATTAGTGTGCATGTGTTTGGATTCATCAGTATGCATGATTGTTTATGAAATTCTTTTGAAATCACATTTATTTTACCTCAGACATAAGCAAAAAAATGTACATTCATTGTCATGAGTCGAAAAGAAAGAAGAATACCTGGACAATCAAATACAAGATAATCATCATCCAAACAATTATCTAACTCTTCTTCCAGCCAATTATCCATGCTATCCTGAAGGTGTCTGACATTTGCTAAGGAAATTTATGTTTATAAAATGAATTAAAAAAACATTGTAGAACTCATAATGATGTGGGTATTAAAACTTGCATGCATCTTATCAAATTTATGGGGAATTTTACCGTAAGGGCCTTCTTTCATCAAATAATAAGTTTGTAGGACACAACTTTAAAATAATTGCTTTGCAGGACAAAATTTTATACATGTTATGTCAGCTCTTCAATCAGTTACTTCATGCCCTTCTTGCGTTCCATTTTCTCTTTCGCTTTGTACGATTTTTCAGAACTGCAAACCAAAACTAGGTTTTAAGAAACAAACGACTGATTTCTCTTCCCAATATTTCTGCTAAAATGATTACAAATCATTTATCAGAGCTGCATTACAATTACAACGACTTCAGCATCATCAATTTCTGCTTCATCGACTTAAACTAAAATACTTTCATTGAGCAATCTCTACAATCACTTTAAACTTAAATGCGGAACAAGTAAGCTGTATTTTATTTTGATGTCATTGTTTTAGTTAGATGATAAATCATAGTTAAATACTCATTCTTACCGATGTTGATGATAGATTTTGTAATGGATTTAAGGTATTTTAGTTCTTGTTGTAATTTAACATAATCGACAATTATTTAATTAAGCATACCTAAATATTCAGTGGCAGATGATACTAAACCCTAGGTGTTAAACTGTATAAGTTATTATTTAGATATTAAAAAAGATAAACACATCTATCTTTTAATGTAAAAGATTTAAACTACGTGCTAAACCCTAGGTGTGTTTGATAATTACTAATACTTGTTAGATATGATTTTGTTTTTATCATGATTTGAAGTTATTAGAAAAATTATACAACTAATTTAAACCCTAGTTCGAAAAGGTAAAAGCATTTATGTTTTTGCGTAAAACATTAAAATACATAATAAATCCTAGATTAGTTTTTATATTAGCTACTACATATAACATAATAAATACTGAATTAAGTCATTTGTAGTTTTCCTAAAGGATTATGTGAAATAAACATACTTAGTCAACTTTAAGTACAAAAATATTATTTTTCACTCTTGCCAACATTTTATTATATATAACAATTTTTATGCAGCATAAAGATGCAGACAAAGTCTTCTGAATCAAAGTTATTCATTGGAAAAGCTGTTTGCATATTTATAAATGAAGGAGGAACTCAATGCATAAACATAAGACCAATATCTAGTCCTTTCTGTGATGAACATAGCCAAAGACCATCATTATCTTTAACTCCATTGGTAACTGTTTTCCTACTTATGTTTTCTATGATATTTAGTTCTACTCTTCACTTGTATATACATATTAAATTGGAAGCTACATTCCATATTTTAAATAAAAATAGTTAAATTTCAAAAAAGGTTATGGCAAATAAAAAAGATAAGCCATATTATCTTTTTATATATATTCTTGTACAGATATTTGGCATTTTCTGTAATCTACTTTGCAATTTCCATTCACCACTTTTATTCACTATTTCTTATTATTATGTTGCATCCTCTATTTTAAGAGTTATTAATAAAAAGTACAAATTTATGCGTGCTCTCCTCTATTTCTAGAAGATCACACACTTTTCTCCAAAAAAACAAAAGTACAAATTTATTTACTACTTTCTATTCACTGTTTCTTTACTGTTTACACATTAGACTCTTTATTCATTCTCTTCATACTATTAATAAAGTAGAATTGTTTCCAAAAAACTTAAACCAATTAAAAAAGAAAAAACATATAATCTTTTCGTAAAAATTCCTAAAAAGATATTTTGGCCTTTTTTCAGCATAATTTTCAATATTCGTTCACTATTTCGTCCATTGCTTATTATTGTTATCGTATTGCATTTTTTTATGGAATTTTCCAATATCCATTCACTATTTTCCATTCACTATTTTCATTGATATGTGCACATTAATTTCTTTATTCGCTCACTTTATAGTTTTCATCAACAGTTACATTAATCATTTTTGTGTTTTTACTGTTGCTATTGCATTTTCAACATAGTGTTTTACATTCATCATTGCTATTCCTATTTCCAATATCCACATAACCTTTGATCTTTGTCACACATTGCTCCTTCCTTGACACCATCTATTTCTTCTCTACCTTCTACAACCACAACTTCACCATCCTTCAATTTCCTTACAAAGTATAATCTATTACTGCTCAAACAACTTTTGTACCGATCGCCATCCAATACATTTGAGCTCAAATCTCTACCTGAAATATGACATCCTCATACCCCATCCAAACTACAACCTGAAATAAGAAAAAATCCTCAACAATACATCTTAACTACTTCAACAATAAATTCCATCATCCACTCACCATCTTCAATACCATTTCAATCTTCTCCACTCAATTACACACCTTATCAGAACCGATTAAGTTGGTATACTACACCAAAACTTCAACTATCTACAACCAGACATTACAACTACCCACTAAAACCACAACCAAAATTGCCTCTCCCTAAAAATGTTTTTGACTCTAAATGATAACTATTCCAAACTATGAATGTTAACAAACATGTTTAGTTATTTAAAAACATGTTCTTAATTGTGAATATTGGCTATTTTGTGTTTGGTTCTCTTTAAGTTTCAAATTTCGAATTGAACGTTACTTAGACAACTAAAAAAGATAAAGCAGATTATCTTTCTATACCTTGAAACTTTCTACACTTGCTTCTAATTGTAAATTTTCATTTCATCAAATAATGCTTGTTGATTTTCAGTTGTGAATGTTCACTTCTCTATTTTATTAATTTTCACTTATAGTCTTATTTATTTTAACTTTCTAACTAACTTAGCATAGCCTTGATTATCAAAACTTTCTCAATAATATTCACTCTAATGTTCAGTTAAGATGTTTGATATTTACCTTGTGAAAAATAATTATTTATTGGTAAACTAGTTAAGATGTTTTAATGTCTGCATGTCATCTATAATAAGAAAATTTTAATCTGTGCAAATTGAAATTGATGTAAAAAAAATTCAAACATTTGTTCTTTACAAAAAAAATCTGTTGGATTTAATTTGTTTTTTTGAAAAAAGAGGTACTTTATATACTAAAAAAGTGCTTTATCTTTTTTTTGAAAAAGAGGTACTTTATATACTAAAAGATATCTTAATCCTAAAAATACAAAATAATTAAAAAGATAAAGCATGTTATCTTTTTATTCAATTTTTTATGCAGTATGATATTTTTTGATGAACTTGTTATTTATACCTCCCAATTGATTTTATGATTTTTATAAATGTAGAATCAGACTGGACTAACATAGGAATTGCCTGATGCTAATGAAAAAGAAGACTTGACAGATAAGGACTTCAGACATAATCAGTTAGAAAACTCTGATGAAGAAAAAATGATTTCACAAAAACTGGCTGAAGAAACTACTGATTCGGATGATATTGAAAAGTATAAAATTAAAAAAATAACCAAGAAGCAGAAAAGGCAATAGTACACAGGTACATATAGATGTAATGTGGATGCAATCTATAAAATGTTGTCAATTATTAAGGAGAAATACATTCTTTCACCTGAAACATCATCTTTTATAATAAAACACCATTCAAAAACTTCTTCACTGTTTTTCTTAGAGATTCAATAGCACGACAAGATTTAAGAAAAAGTGCTTCGAATTTAAATGACATCATTACTTCTTTTGATGTAAAAGGAAATGCTTTCACAATTGGAAACGATACTTAAATAAGTCCTGAAGAAGTTAGTCTAATATTCGGAATACCATTAGCTGGAGAAGACTTATTTCCTATACCAGCTTCTAACAAAGCCTCAGCCATGGAAAGTTTTTCCAATTTTTTAACTGCCAATTTTCAAGAAGAAGACATAATCAGCCAAAAAACAGTAACAAAAAGATCGAATACACTGTTAGAAGAGGAAAAAGGAAATGAAGATTTAGTGAAATTTTTATTATTATTGCTGGTTATAACTTTCCTTTTCCTAAACAACCAAAGCTGTATGCAATGGGGTTTCTTGCCGATGTTGTTAAATTTAAAAAAAAAATTAAATTCAATCTCCTGGCCACGGGCAATATGTGAAAATGTTTTGAAAAATGTTTAAAATTATCATGATGACCCTAGAAGTACACCAGGCTGTACTATGGTGTTACCGGTATGCTTTCATAACTTTAACTAAATATAAATATATTCAAACTTATATTTATTACAAAAATATAAACGTATTTATCTTTTTCTTGCAGTACTGGTTTTGCGAACTAAAACAAATAATTGATGAGAAAGGAAATCTGCAAACCAAAATCCCAAGAATGAGAAAATGGAATTTATCAAAACTAAAAGATTTGGACCTCATTGAAGTTGACAATGACAAAGTATGCTAGTTTTTTTAACTGTACATTTTTTTTAATTTGTTGGAATGCCATTTCTTGGAATGCTAGTAGCCTTAATAATAGAAAGCAAACTGAGTATAGAAAGTAAGCTAGTTTGAGTTGGTACTTATACAGGATCATACCTCTATGTGAATTGCATAACAATATTATATTAAAATCTGAAATACTGAAGTCAAATTCCACTTTATAAGTTTGATGTATTACACTTTTCCCATTAGTTAGGGGTGCTAATTTTTATAAATAGCTAATAACAACAATGACTTGAAAGTTTGTAACTGACGTGATAGAAAATAGAAACGATCAACTTCTCATGTTCTACGAAAGTGGGACTACCCCTGTTCTATTATATAACTCTTTGATTCTACAAAATAACTATGTTCATTAATTATTTAGCTCAGAACTATATTAGCTCAAAACCAGTTGTGTGTAACTTGTCTAGTACTTGAATGAAAGTGTATGTGCAAGCTTAACTTTAAATATGTTCCTTGATGATTTAAAAAAAATCGCAACTGTAACAAAAGAAGAGAAAAAACTTCTTTCCAATAAAATATAAGATATTGAAGTGGAAGAAGACCAAAACAACAAAAGAAAATTAGACGAGCGCCAACAAGACACAAGTCTGAAAAAATATGCCAAAGAATGTGCTAATAACATAACAAAGCTAGAGTCAAAAGTCACTTTTTTTACTACTGAGATGAAAAATGTTGCAGAACAATTAAATGAGAAAAGATGTTTAAGAGAAATGGTTGAAAAAAGAATCTAGATTCTTGAAATGAAGCTCCAGAAGATGGAAAATCTAGAAGAGCACGATGTGAAGGAAAAAGATAATTTGATTGAAAAAAATTAAGCTGAAAAGGTAAGAAAAAAGAAAAATTGTTGGTATAATTTACATAAACAGTTCTGCTAATTTACCAACTTTTGATATAATGCAAACTCGAGATTTCATTCCAGAAAAGCAGACACAAGCTAATTTAAAATCTAACAATCTGAAAGTGCCAGCTCAAGAAAATGCTCTCGAAAATTGGTCACAAACACCCAATTGCCGATGAAAGCACCAAATCACAATCATAGATCATACATGACAAGTTTATAGAGAACAAAATATGAAGAATGCTCAGGAAATTCAAAGGAAAGTAGTAGAAAGACACGATTTATAGTGGTTCGGCGTTGTTTCCTACGTCCACTTTAAAGGGTTGCTGCTTTATTGATCTTTATTCGCTCGTTACAATGAGTTACCACTGATTGCAACAGTATAATTAAAGTGTAGTGATAATTCTGGCAGGGTCTGGATGTAGAAGAACCAAAAAAGTCCCCTCTATGTAGGTTCTAGGCTGCTATTTATAGGTGTAGGGTGCAAATATCTCGCTCAGATCTCGGGAGACCTCTTTTGGCACGTGGGTGGGCCCATACGATCGATCCCATGTGGTTTGCACTCGGTCCGTGATCGATACGAACGAATTTTGTATCGATCATGATTTAGCCCAATCGAGTCGAAATTAAGCATGAACATTCTTTAGGTTGTACGTAAGCTCCTCTGAAAATTTCATAGCATTTGGACTTGTGGATTATGAGATATGATCGACACGAATTGGGCTCCCCAACATGGATACGAGTTCGTATCGATACCTTCGCCTCCATCTCCTTCATGTCGATCAAAGGCATGTGCTTACTTATTGACGTGGAGCGATAAACTGGGGTTGATCCACATTTCTTGCCCGTGTTGACCGAGCCTTTATGCCTTTTGAACTCCATTCATTTCCATCCATATTCTTTAGTTTGCATCCATCCACTTCAATCTTTGTTTGCATCGTTGGTTCGTATCTATCGAAGTGACTTCATTCGTGTTCATCTTCATATCGATGCCAGTGGTGTAGTTCGTATCGATCCTATATGGGTTGATCGATTGAAGTAACCTTAGATGATGGGAGTGGAGTGAATACTTGATCGATATGAAGAAGATGCAAGATGATGGATACGAAATAGGGGTTTTCATGGATATGAACACGGCCGATAGATGGATATGAACTACATTCTCATGATGGATGGATACAAACTAAGCCTTACCTTTGGTGGATACGAACTAAAACAGTCCCTGGTCGATATGAATTGCATGGATACGAGGTAGACTTACTTGCTGATGGATACGAAGCCGATCGATGCAAAATGAGGGATACGACCTGATCGATGCGAAATGATGAACGTGAGTGAGTTGATTTCCTTGGCTTGCATCGATCATATCTTGAGCATACGAATTTGGATTGACTCGAAATTTGGAACGTTGACATTCATAACTTTGCTTGTCATGTCTTGTCAATTGTAGCTCGATCCGAGCTCGGTCAAAATTCAATGACATCCATAGATGACCTGTTCATAACTGGAAATCGAGGAGAACTGCCTTTGGTTTCTGTTAATCTTTTGATGCCATGGCCTTGCCAAAATGCGGGATAACACTTGCCCTCCAAAACATGCCTTGTGGTAAGAAGACGTGTTTTGAATAGCTCCAAATCCGATATCCAAAATCCATATTCCATCCATTGCCAAACCATCCTATCCAAGTGCCATAGCCATGGCCAAGTCTGCGAGTGCTCCTAGTCGATGTCCAATTCGAAGTCCTTTCTGGGTTATTATCCAAATTCGGGACGGCACCGGGCCCTTTGCCGAATCCAGGACCTCATCAGGCCCATTTATCTCAAGCCGAAATCCGAATCCATAACCTCTCCAGGTTAACTTCAAATCCATAGACCTCGCTGGGTCACGTTATCCTATTGACCCAGACTCTCTGGTTGAGGGTTTTTATGTTCTCCGGCCTCGACTCTCCGGTCAAGGACTTTTTATGTATTCTCCGGCCTTGGCTCTTCGGCCAAGGACTTTTATGTATTCTCCGACCAAGGACTTTTATGTATTCTCTGGCCTCGGCTCTCCAGCCATGGACCTTTATTTATTCTCCAGCCTCGGCTCTTTGGCCAAGGACTTTTATGCATTCTCCAGCCTCGGCACTCCGACCAAGGACTTCTATTTATTCTGTGGCCTCGGCTCTCCGGCCAAGAACTTTTATGTATTCTCTGGCCTTGGCTCTCTAGTCAAGGAATTTTATTTATTCTCCAGCCTCGGCTCTTTGACCAAGGACTTTTATATATTGTGTTCGAGCCCATTCCATCGCTCTCCGACGAAGGGACTCATAACTTGCGATTACTGCCCCGTTCTCTCCGGTCAGGACCGTAATCACAAGACCTGTATTATTTATTACATTGATCCAAATTCAATTATTCAAAATAAGAGTCTTTACAGCCAGGGAAAACCAAATAAATGTCTGTATAACCAAAGAAAGAACAAAAGTTTGTATGAAAATAGGAAGAAAATATGATTTCTTAGACTCGAGCAATACGGTTAGTCATTGTCTCAGAGCATGCCTAGGGACCTTCTTCGACCCCATATATGTGTAACTGACTTAGCCGTATTACTTCGAGCACTATTACTTATTCAATGCCACAAATTTATTTAGTTGATAACAAGCTACCATTGCCTAGATCTAGCGCCATCTTCATTTGAGGTGGGCGATGGCCACTCCTGTACTAGTGCCACAGCTCGATTCCTTACATATTGTTGTAGATGACCATTCCTTACATGCTCCTCAATGATATCCTTTAAATGCCTGCAAGCGTTCATGTTGTGCCCATCCAGCTTATGGAATAGGCAATGCCTCCCCGATGTCTGCTCGTAATCAAAAGGTTCCCTTCTTACCGGCCTTCATTACTGGAGGCACCCTCTAGTATCCAAGTAAATCCTTTCCAGAGTTTCAGTTAGATCCATGTAAGAAGAAAACTTTGACTCCCTCCATGGCCTTTCTGAAGTGCTACCATTGTCAATCATTTTCCTTTTTCCTTTATCATCTTTGACTGGGTCCTCCCTGGGTGAACCTTCACCCATTGCTGCATAAGCTTCAGCCTCTCTCCCTTCTCTCTCAGCCTGTGCATCTTCCTGCCTTAGAAACCTTTCTTCCTCATGGTAGAACTCCCCAAGATCCCTCGGTGGTTCTCGTTCCAATGATATCTTGAAATCTGAATTGTTTGCAATTCCCGGAATCGTTGCCATCAAAACCACTGACGGATCATGTCGATCCACCGAAGCCACTGCCGCATTGAATCTGGTTGAGAAATCTCTAAGCGATTCTCTCTTCCATTGTTTCATCGATGTCAGGGTCATCGCATTCTTGGGTCAGACTATGCAGACCTGAAACTGCCTCATAAACCTTTCAACCAGCTCTGTCCATGTGCCAATAGAGCCACTTTCCAACTATCTAAACCATAGTGTGCAATATCTGTCAAATACAAAGGGAAGCATCATTCCATGACCACCTCCGATGCCCCCAACACCTCCATATGCCTCAGGTCCTTGTCAAGTGAAAAGTGGGATCCGTTCTCCTGTCATATTGGTAGTTTGAAATCTGGCGGGCTCCTAGCTTGCTTGATTGTAGGAGTAAAGGGACTCCTATTCACATCCTCCAAGTCTCTGTTCACCAATCCACCTCTCTTGGCTCACCTAACCATATCCACCAATCTGTCATTGTCGCCAAGGTGTAGTCCTTGTCCGTTTCCCATGATCTTCCCCCCAGTTC
The DNA here is from genome assembly GCA_030765085.1 of Allium cepa. Lineage (NCBI taxonomy): Eukaryota > Viridiplantae > Streptophyta > Magnoliopsida > Asparagales > Amaryllidaceae > Allium > Allium cepa. The sequence goes on along the minus strand of CM060929.1, from coordinate 722,362,374 downwards.
ACGAGGGAGTTCGGGAATCTACTCCCTTGAATGAGCATCCATTCCCCTATCAACGCCATGTTGCATACTCTACCTGGTACTCTACCCGGGGTTGGATCAGCATGCTCCGGGTGAGTGCCCCTTAAATCTAGTGCTGCTCCTGATGGTCCTACTCTATTTTGAATTCTGGTTTCTCCGTGCCCCTGACTTCTATCTCCAGCATCTCCTGCAGTTGCATTCCCTTGACTCTGCACTGCAGTTTGTCCAGCTTGTCGAAGTAGATTCTGCATCATCTGCTCTTGTCTTTTTAGAAGCTCTTTATTCATAGCTCCCATCATCATTTCCATCTCGTCCCGATTGATGAAAACTGAGGCTTGATTTGCTCCCGAGGAAGCCTTCTGACTCCTTTCATGCTGACTCCTTTCAGCCCTTTGTCTTCTAGCTGAATGCCTTGCCATTGCTTTCCAAATCCAAGTCTTTAATCTTTCAAATCTGAAATCCAAGCTTTAGAATCCCTGGGTGCTAGCCTTTTCAATGAAAGCACCAAAATGTTTGCGCCAAAATTGGTTACAAACACCTAATTGCTGATGAAAGCACCAAATCACAGTCACGGATCATAGATTACAAGTTCATAGAGAACAAAATATGAAGAACGCTCAGAAAATTCAAAGGAAAGTAGTAGAAAGACACGATTTATAGTGGTTCGACATTGTTGCCTACGTCCGCTTTAAAGTGTTGTTTCTTTGTTGATCTTTATTCGCTGGTTACAATGAGTTACCACAGATTACAATAGTAAAATTAAAGTGTAGTGATGACTCCGACGAAGTCTGGACGTAGAAGAGCCAAAAAGTCCCTTCTCTATAGGTTCTAGGCTGCTATTTATAGGTGTAGGGTGCAAATATCTCGCTCAGATCTTGCGAGACATCTTTTGGCACATGGATGGGCCCACGCGATTGATCCCATGTGGTTTGCACTCGATCCATGATCGATAAAAATGAATTTCATACCTACAAGATTTCGCCCAATCAAGTCGAAATTGAGCATGGACATACTTTAGGTTGTACGTAAGCTCCTTGGAAAATTTCATAAAATTTGGACTTGTGGATTATGAGATATGATCGATACGAATTGGGCTACTCAACATGGATATGTGTTCGTATCGATACCTTCGCCTACATCTCCTTCGTGTCGATCAAAGTCACGTGCTTACTTGTTGATGTGGAGCGATAAACTGGAGTGGATCCACATTTCTAACCGTGTTGACCGTGCCTTTATCCTTATTGAACTCCATTCATATCCATCAATATACTTTCATTCGCATCCATCCACTTCAACCTTTGTTTGCATCATTGGTTCGTATCCATCGAAGTGACTTCATTCGTGTCCATCTTCATATCGATGCTAGTGGTGTACTTCATATCGATCATATACATGTTGATCGATACGAAGTAACCTTAGATGATGGGAGCGGAGTGCATACTCGATCGATATGAAGAAGGTGCAAGACGATGGATATGAAATAGGGTTTTTCATGGATATGAACACGGCCTACAGATGGACACAAACTATATTCTCAGGATGGATGGATACGAATGAAGCCTTACCATTGGTGCATACGAACTAAAATGGTCCCTGATCGATACGAATTGGCATGGATACGAGGTAGACTTACTTGCTGATGGATATGAAGCCGATCAACATGAAATGAGGGATACGACTTGATCGATGCGAAGTGACGAACGTGAGTGAGTGGATTTCCTTGGCTTGCATCGAGCATATCTTGAGCATACAAACTCGGATCGACTCAAAATTTGGAATTTGGCTTTCACAGCTTTGCTCGTCATGTCTTGTTAATTGTAGCTCGATCCAGGCTCGGTCAAAATTCACTGACATCCATAGATGACCTGTTCATAACTGGAAATTGAGGAGAACCGCCTTTGGTTTCTGTTAATCTTTTGGTGTCACAGCCTTACCAAAAGGCGGAATAACAATATATATATATATATCTTCTGTTCATAATACTCCTTAAACATTCAAAAGTTTTACAAAACATTATGTCTTAAAGTACTACGTCAAATTGTCTCGTTTAAGCGTTTAGGAATTCTTATCGAGAACATTGGCCAGACGTCCCAACCAAAATACTTAAATCACCTAACGAGCAATTTAATACAAATTATATTATCCAAGGGTTTTCTTATATGAGGTGTGTGTGTGAGTCCTTCAAAAATCTTACTTTTGCAAAAATTTATTTACTAGTGTTAAACACAATCAAACACTCAATTCATCCAGGCATCCATCAAGCAATCACCCAATTTACATTTCATCTTAGTTTTAATTAATCAATAATAAAGATTAATAAATTATTTTCAATAAAATGAAACTTCCAATTATACATTGCGGTAGCTATGCCATCTAAGACACCACATGGACCTATTATGAATTTTGGGTGGGTTTTAAACTCTCAAATGGTAGATCCTACTCAATATCAATCTTTAACAATAATTATAATTTTCTTTGTAAACAATCAAGTATCCAATAGTCCACTAAACAAGTATATAGGTTAACTAACTACTAAGCTCCACAGAAAGTAGTTCATCCGCCTCTACTATGTAAATCTAATCACTAAGGATCAGAACGCACAATTCAATTTAAAACCACTTATGGTCTAAGCCTCACATTGGTTTCCAATTTAATGTCGCTTCAAGATATTAACATGGTGTATGGGAGAAATCACACAAATACATCCTATAATTCCTCAAGGTTTAACTTATCTCTAATAGGAAGGAATCTTAATACTACCCTAAGAACCCAAGGGACGAACCCAGAAAGACAGTCTCTAAGAGATTCCTAGACCAAGATTATAGTCTTTAATATCATATATTGTTCTGAACCTTGCTCTAACTCCAAGCTTTAACGTCGAACCTCTATATCCATATTAAAAAATAATATTACTAAGTACTATTATCTGCTAATATGGAGAATAAGGCTGGTTAGGAGCGACCATCCGTAATATTGCTTTGGGCAAGTATTGATATGTCAAATTGGGTGAATATAAATTTTTTCCCCTTTCCATACAGAGAGGATTCGATGTATGTGTTAGAACCATATATATGGTATTTTAATGATAATGACCATACAACAATGCTATAAATATGCTTATTAAGTTATTTCAGGTCAAAATGATAATGGAAAAGGTGAAAAATAAATTGGTTAAAAATATGCGAACCTGGGACTCGAAACCGAGTGGGCTGAGAGATGATCACATGGTTTTACAAATGAACTAAGCAAGCTTATGGAAATTTGTAACACTCCATATTTTTGGTAACTTTATTTAGGATAAATAATTAGTAAACTTAAATAAAATAATGTGTTTATTTGGGGATTGAGGTTTGATTTTATTCAAGGGGCAGCCGTGCCATTTAACCAATGAACTAAATAAGAGTTAAAATTAAATAGGAGGAGGGGTAAAATAGGAAAAAAGACCATTCTATACATATAACCCATGGCCGTGTAAATTATACACATTCATTTTATTTGTTTAAAATTTTAAAAGCTAAGGCAGACCACCATTAACAAGAGAAAGAGAAAGAAAGATAAAAGGGGAAGCTTAGTTAACATCAAATTCATTCAAATCTCATATCCTTAATCCTTAAAGCTAAGGTGAATAATGTTTACACCTCTCAATTGTTTTGTTTTTGGTTTTGAGGAGAAATCCAAAATGTTTTGCAATGTTTTTGATTGATGGAATGATTATATATACTTGTTGATAATTTATACATGTTCATATTGATTTTATGATATGTATTGATATGAAAACCCTATTAAATGATATCTAAGTGCCTTGCAAGTTTTTATATAGACTAGAAATAATATTTTGGAGATGGGTTTCAGTTTTAAGAATTTTTGGAATTTATGTGGGTTTTATATGAATTCTAGTAAATAAAATGTTAATTTGGGTTATATATTGTTTACGGTTAGGTAATAAAAGATTTGGATCTAAAATTTTTATATGTTAGAAAACATATTAAAAGAGATGTTTTGGAATTTTTGTAGAATTTTCCTATGTGTTTTAATGGATATATAAATTATTTAAGGTATGAGACTTAAATGCTTTATATATTTATAAAAGGAGAAGGGGCTCTTTGCAAATAATTCATAATTGTTATTTCTGGAAATTGGCAGCACTTTTGAAAAAGTAAAATGGCAACCAATCATATTTAGATAAATAAGGCAGGTTATGTACAAAAGGAATAGTTTAAGAGGACAACTAATTGGTTTTTCACTATTTCGATACTTTCGGCACCAAGTTCCGCCTCTTTACCTTCACTTCCGACAAAGTCAAAACCAATGCACATGGTATGAGGAAAATTAGTACACAGTGAATTGGATGTAAATGGAAGGTATGGAGTCGAAACCAGGGGTTCCGAAAGGGTTGAAGCATTGCTTTTCTTTTAAAATGAAAATGCACCTGCTTGCTTTCGACTAAGAAGCTTTTGACTTAGTTGGCATTCGATTAGGTCAAATGGAGTTAAAGGAAATGGTTTCGATTAGGCTGCGTCTTTTTTTAAATGATTGCTTTTGACTAAGTCGAAACCTTTTGCTGTCGCCTTTTTACCTTTCGACCTAGAGGGATTTGAAGGGGTTACTTTGTTTTCTAAAATTTGGCCACTTCTCCAATGCTTTCGAAGGGTTGGTTTCGACACCATCACTTCTTTACTTAGGAATGCTTTTGAAATATTGTCTTTCGACTTAAACGATTTAACGACCCTCGTTCTCTATTGAAGTATAACCCAAAAAGGTTTCAAATGAGATGGTTGAAATGGTTTCGAAAGGTATTTTCCATATTTTTTAAATTGAACCCAAGTGCTTTTGAAAGGTTTATGTTTATCGAGATTTGATGCTTTTGAAAGGTTTTAAAGGAAGGTTTCGAAAGAGTAGTTCCCCAATGGTTTCGAAGGAGTCGAACAGTTTGGTTTTTCTGGTTGTTTTGAAAGGATTGAAGGAAAAGGTTTTTTTGAAGGTTTCGAAAGGCAATGTTTAAAGGATTTAAAAGAAAGATGTCTATGGTTCTTAAAGCTTTCGAAAGGAGGGTATGCAACTCTAGGATTGAGATGTGACCAATTAGAATTTGACCTATTAAGTCATATTTGACTTATTAAGTCAGATATGACTATATTTCTCTAATCAACCAAAGGGGCATCATCATATGTTTCTCTTAATGTATTTTTGTAATGATTACAATTGATCTTTACCTGCGAGATGTCAAGGGATTATGTAACATGGATTTGAATTATTTTTTGAAATGCAATCAGCGAAATGTTGTTTTGGAATCTGTGATTTGTTCATGTTCATGTGCTTTTGATATTATGAATACCATGAGCATTACCGTATTTTTTCACTAGAAGTTAATACTATGGATGACTACAACATCTGTAGCGCTTAGCTTTTGGCCTCTAGACATATGATGTTACAACTTTGTATCAGATCATAGGTTTATGAAAAACTTTAAACTAAAAATGGTTTTTGAAATACATAATCCTAAAGGATTACGATAAGATTGGGGTATAGGATAATGCTATAGTAACGTACTTGTATTTGTTATATATAAGTATTCGCTTTATCTCTAGTCTTCTATCTTTACTAGGTTATTTTTCTATATCTGATGTGATTTGAATATATATATGGATGGTAGAAGAGGAAGAGTTAACCCAAGAGGGGAAGGCACCAATGGGAATGCCAGATCTAATACGAGGAGAGGTCAAGGTCAGGCATAAGCAGAGAATGTGGGTGTTGGAGTTCCACAAATTGGAATGAAAGCTATGTATCAGTTCTTCATGAACATGGTGCAAGCAGGTGTTGCTGCTAGAGTAGTAGAACGAGGTATTTCGAGAGCTCCAGTTGTCAACGACTATGCTAAGTTGAATGTAGACTACACAAAGCTTGTGGGGAAGCCATTTATTGGAACAGAGGATGCCATTGAGGTGGAAAACTGGTTGTTGCACTGTGAAAGGATTTTTGCAGACTTGAGGCTCAATGGTGAGCAAAAGAGGAGGTTGGCATCTAGACAGCTTCAAGGAGCTACTTTGTTTTAGTGGAATAGTGTTACTGTGGATGTAGATGAGGAGACTATGACATGAATGAAATTTAAAAGGAGGTTCCAAGAGAGGTTCATGTCAGTTATGGCAAAGTTTGTTTTTATTAGGAAGTTTGATGAGCTAGAACAAGGAAAGATGACTGGGAGTATGCCAGTAGGTTCGAAGAGTTAGCCAGATATGGTTATATTGGTACAGTGATGAAGAGGAATGTGAAGTTCATTAGGGGATTGAAGCCTAAGTCGGCTAGGGATACTTTAACGAAAATTAGAGATCCGTGTGATGTGGTTATGGAGCTGGTTTTGAGGAACGAGGAGATGCTTGCATGTAGGGAAAAGAATAAGGTGAAAGAAGTCTAGGTTAGACGAAGAGGAAGTTCTTCCACAAGAAGGGTGTTCAAAAGGGTGGAGCGACCAAGAAGGGGAAGTCTGAGGTGGTTTGTTTCAAGTGCGACTAGAAGGGTCATTTGACCAATGAGTGTCATACTGGAAAGGTTATGGAAGTGATCGGGAAGAAGAAAATCAAGTGCTTCAACTACGATCAGGTAAGCCACTATAACGACTAACCTAAGGAGCCTGCTAAGGATGGAATGGGCAAGGGGTATGCATTGGAGCCTGCTGCTTCTAAGCTGATAGCTCGGGAAAAAGGAAAGGCAGTTTTGGAAGGTTTCAGATTCATGATATGTCTGCTAGCTTTCTATTTGATACTGGTGCATCACATTTTTTTAATATCTATATGTTTGATAGATAAGCTTAACCTAGAACCCACCTATTTAGTTGCTTCCTTATGAGTTGTGAATCCAATAGGAGGGTATGCAACTTTAGGATTGAGATGTGACCAATTAGAATTTGACCTATTAGGTCATACTATTGTTTGCAGTTTGCATGTGTATAATTTTGTGGGGTTCGGGATTATTCTTGGGACGGATTGGTTAAGCGAGTATGATGCTAGGATATTGTGCCAGGATAGGAAAATATCTCTTAGACACCTTGATTATCGAGAATGGGTTATTTATACCGTAGAAGGTTCTAGCGTTGAGGTGAATGCTTTGTTGGGTGTTATGGAATTGGAAGATGAGTTGAGTTTTCGTGGTTAGAGAATTCGCAGATGTGCTTGAGCTGGTAGTTGGATTGTCGCTGAGACGAGCCATTGAGTTTCGGATAGATTTGGTTCCGAAAGCAGAACTAGTGAGTAGGCCGCCAAGTAGAATGACCCTTACAGAGATGAGGGAGTTGAAGGTGTAATTTGTGGATTTGAAAGGAAAGAGTTTTATCAAGCCAAGTAGTTCGCCTTGGGGTGCAGTGGCAGCGTTTTCTCAAAAGCCAAACAGATCGTTTAGGCTTTGTATCGGTTATTGTATGTTGAATGAGAGGACGAAAATGTATCGATATTCATTGCCCAGAATTGACGAATCTTTTCGGTCAGTTAAGTGGAGCCAAGATATTTTCTCAGTTAGATTTGGCGACAGATTTCCATCAGCTCGGAGTATTAGAAGATAATATATCTTTGACGGCGTTTAGGACTAGATGCGGATCGTACAGATGGTTAGTTATGCCATTCGGACTGACTGATGCGCCAGCATTCTTTGTGAATTTTATGAACCAAGTTTTCTAAGAGCACTTAGATAGGTTTGTATTGGTTTTCATAGACGATATCTTGATTTACTCTAAGAATGAAAGAGAGCATGAAGATCATCTTAGAGAGGTGCTTGTGACACTGAGGCAGCATTAGTTGAAGGCAAAGATTTCGATGTGTTACTTCTGGAAGAAAGAAGTGAAGTTTCTTAGTCATTTAGTCTTAGAGGAAGGGTTGACAATAGATCTGACTAAGATTGAAGCGGTGAATAGTTGGAAGAGATCCAAGATAGTGACGAAGATAAATATTTTCCTTGGGTTGGCTGGTTATTATCGGAGGTTTATTAAGGATTTTTCACGGACAGCGTCATCAATGACCAAGCTAACAAGAAAGGATATGAAGTTTGCACGGACCGATAAGTGTAAGGAATCATTCCTGAGTTTAAAACACTTATTGACCCATGCACTTGTGTTGGTTGTTCCAGTAGGGAATCAAGATTTGGTGGTTTATACAGATGCCTGTGGAACAGGATTAGGTGTTGTGCTGATGCAGAGTAGTAAAGTGATTGCATATGCTTCTTGACAGCTAAAACCGCATGAGGTCCGATATCTGATGCATGATTTGGAATTGGCAGCAGTTATTTTTGCTTTGAAGGTATGGAGACATTACCTTTTCGGAGATAGGTTTGAGTTATATACAAATCATAAGTCGCTGAAATATTTGTTCTCTCAAAAGGAGTTGAACATGAGACAGCAGAGATGGTTAGAGTTTATAGCCGCTTATGATTTTGGGATTGACTACACGCTAAAGAAAGGCAACAAAGTTGCAAATGCACTTAGCAGGAAACATCAGGATGCAGTGTGGCGATGATTGCTAAGTGGACAGATTTGAAAGCATTGGCAGATTGCAAAGTGCAATGGAGATCCGAGCCAGGGTCTAGCGGAGAAACTGCAGTGTTATCTTATTTGGAAGTTTGACCAATGATGACTGAAAGGATTGCTTCTAAGCAAGACGAGGATCTAGTGTTAGCTGAACGGATTAGGAATTTGAAAGATGGAACCGAGAGCGATGACTAGAAAGATTTCAGTCTTGACCAGAATGGTTCATTGAGAAAGAAAGGGAGATTATGTGTTCCAAGTGTAGGAAACATAAGAAAAGAAGTCTTGGAGGAATGCCTTCGTTCGAATTTCTCTATTCATCCAGGAGGAACTAAGATTTATCAAGATATGAAGAGAAGAGTCTTCTGGGAAGGCATGAAGCGAGATATTGGCTTGTGGGTAAAGTAGTTCTTGATTTGCCAATAGGCAAAGGCCGAACACCAAAAACCAAGTGGATTGCTACATCCATCGGATATTCTGGTATGGAAATTTGATTCTATTTCTATGGATTTTATTGACGGGTTGCCAAGGTCAAGCAAGAGAAATGATAACATATGGGTCATAGTGGATAGACTGACCAAGAGTTCCCATTTCATTCAAGTTAAGTCAACCAAAACGGCACATGTATTAGCGAAGTTATTTATGAAGAATATGGTTAGACTCCATGGAATTCCTAGTAGCATTGTTAGTGATAGAGATTACTTATTTACTAGCGAGTTCTGGAAGAGTCTATAGGAAATTTAGGGAACCAGGCTTACTATCCGCAGACAGATAGGCAAACAGAAAGAATTAAAAAAATCTTGGAGGATTTGTTAAAAGCTTGTGTTCTAGATTTCGAGGGATCATGGGAAGACCATTTGCATTTAGTCAAGTTTTCATATAACAACAGTCATCATACTAGTATTGGGATGGCACTGTTTGAAGCTTTGTATGGAAGACTGTGCAAATCTCCTGTATGTTGGTTGAAGACCGATGATAGGTTGGTTCTTGGTCTAGATTTAGTTAGAGAAGCTGCAGAAAAGATTGAGGTCATTCGGGCTAGAATGAAGGAGAATCGGTCTAGGTAGGAGAATTATGCAGATAAGAGATGGAAAGATTCAGAGTTCTCAGTTAGAGATCGGAGTTTTATTAAGGAGTCTTCGATAAAGGGTGTGATCAGATTTGGAAGATCGAAAAAGTTGGCACCAAGGTTCGTTGGACCTTTTCCTTTTGTTGAAAGGATCGGTAAACTCACATATAAAGTTGAGTTACCGAGCAGTTTGGTAGGAGTCCATAATATTTTTCATGTTTCTCATCTCAGAAAGTGTGTTAGAGGCCTGGAGACTGCTATAGCACCGACTGTGTTAGATGACTTAATGGTAGAACCAGACTTGACCATAGTTAGAAAACCAGTTGGTATAGTTACAAGAGACGAGAAGAGGCTTTGAACTAAGATGGTCAGATTAGTCAAGGTCCATTGGAGTGGCCATGGTAGGGAATGTGGTTGGGAGGTTGAGAGAAAGATCAGAGATGCTTATCCTGATTTGTTTGATGGTATGTTTTACCTTCTTGATTTTTATGTACCTTATCTTAATTTCGGGGACGAAATTCTTTAAGTAGGAAAGTCTGTAACATCTCATATTTTGGTAACGTATTTAGGATATTTATTTAGTTAAATAAAATAAAATAATGTGTTGATTTGGGGATTGAGATTTGATTTTAGTCAAGGGATAGCCGTGCCATTTAACCAATGAACTAAAGAAGAGTTAAAATGAAATAGGTGGAGGGGTAAAATAGGAAAGAGACCATTTCTATATCTATAACCCATGGCTATGTAAATTATACACATTCATTTCATTTGTTCAAAATTTTAAAACCTAAGGCCGGCTACCATTAACAAGAGAAAGAGAAAGAAAGATAAAAGGGGAGGCTTAATCAACATTAAATTCATTCAAATCTCATATCCTTAAACCTTAAAGCTAAGGTGAATAATGATTACATCTCCCAATTGTTTTGTTTTTTGGTTTTAAGGAGAAATCCGAAATGTTTTGCAATGTTTTGCCATGTTTTTGAACGATGGAATGATCATATATACTTATTGATGAGTTATACACGTTCATATTGATTTTATGATACGTTTTGATATGAAAACCCTATTAAATGACATCTAAATGCCTTTGTGAATTTTTATACAGACCAGAAATACTTATTTGGAGATGATTTTGAATTTTTAGAATTTTTGGACTTTATGTGGATTTTATATGAATTTTCTAGCAAAGAAAATGTTAATTTGGGTTATAAATTATTTACGGTTAAATAATAAAAGGTTTGGGTCTGAAATTTTTATACGTTGGAAAACATATTAAAGGAGATTTTCTCAAATCTTTTTAGAATTTTCCCAAGCGTTTTAGTGGATATATAAAATTATTTAAGGTATGGGACTAAATGTTTGATATATTTGTTAAAGGAGAAGGGGCTCTTTGTAAATAATTCAAATTTGTTATTTCTTGAAATTGGCAGCACTTTTGAAAAAGTAAAATGGCAACCAACCATATTTAGACAAACGAGGCAGGTTAGGTACAAAAAAAGAGTTTAAGAGGACAAATAAATAGGTTTTTCGCCTTTTCGATACTTTTGGCACCAGGTTCCGCTTCTTTACCTTCGCTTCTGACGCAGTCGAAACCAATGCACATGTTATCAGGGAACTGGTACATAGTGAATTGGATGTAGGCGGAAGGTGTGGATTCAAAACCAGGGGTTCCAAAAGGGTTGAAGCATTGCTTTGCTTTTAAAATTAAAACGCGCCTGCTTGCTTTCGACTAAGAAGCTTTTGACTCAGTTGGCTTTCGAATAGGTCAAATGGATTTAAAGGAAATGGTTTAGATTGGGTTACGCCTTTGTTTTTAAATGATCGCTTTCGACTAAATCAAAAACTTTTTCCGCCACCTCTTAACCTTTCGACCCAGAGGGTTTTGAAAGGGTTACTTTGTTTTCTAAAACGTGGTCACTTCCAATGCTTTGAAGGGATTGTTTCGACACCATACTTAGGAATGCTTTCAGAAGAATGACTTTCGACTTAGATGATATAATGACCCTTTTTCTTGAGGTATATCCAAAAAAGGTTTTGAAAGAGATGGTTCAAATGGTTTCAAAAGGTGTTTTTTCCACATGTTGTAAATTGAACCCAAGCGCTTTCGAAAGGTTTATGTTTATCAGGATTTGATGCTTTCAAAATGTTTTAAAGGAAGTTTTCAAAGAGGAGGTTCTCAATGGTTTCGAAGGAATCGAAAGGTTTGGTTTTTCTGGTTCTTTCAAAAGGAAAATGGTTTTTCCAAGGATTTCGAAAGGCAATGTTTAAAGGATTTAAAATAAAGATGTCTAAGGTTATTAAAGCTTTCAAAAGGAAGGTTTTTCAGTGGTTTTGAAATGGTTTCGAAAGGAAGGTTTTGGCCTTTAGACCTAGATGAAAAAAAGAGTTTTACTTGGTTTCGAAATGGTTACTTTCAACAAATTAGAAAGGGGTACTTTCAGTAGATTCGAAAGGGTACTTTCAATAGACGAATGAGGGACATTTAAAGATTTAAATGTTTTCATCAAATAAGATTTGAGTAAAGTATAGAGATAAAATGGCAATGTGATTTTGAGTAAAGCATATAATATATAAATTTTCCTTGTTTGAGTTTGATTTAAATGTTTTAAATCATTTTGAAAAGGTTTTCAAGGAAAATTATGGGAAGATATCCCTAAGTCAAATGACTCAGATATTAGAATACCAGATGAGACCGGTATAAGGTCATGCCCTATACATTAGATATTAGTCCCAGCTAATTTTTTTCAAAATTCTAGTGTGTAGGGATTTGTTACAGGTAAGACCAAATTTATGAATACACACATAATGGAATATATGTTTGTATACATATTGGTTTTTGGTGAGCCCGCAAAACCATTAGGATCAGGTGACCCTAGGATATGACAAGTTAAGGACATACCATCCAGAAGAGAAGTATTTAACAGATAGTTAAGAACAAAACGTCCAAAAGAAGAGGCATGTCTAACGGATGTTAGATAAATTTTGGTATGTTGTCTGGTAGGCCCAATTCAACCAAAGGTTAATATTTAGCCTAACAAAACTATAATAATCGAATAGATAGTTCATTTATTACCTGATATGTATGTTTACATAATGTTAGTTTGCAGATTTTAACCAGTTTGGTTGCAGGAATTTTTTTTTTGAAAAGATATGTTTTAAAAGGATGTTAGTGAAGGGAAACCCATTCCACTAAGCACCGTGGTCTCATTTAACACAAAATAACAGGGATGAACAGTATTATTCATGCTAAGCATTATGTCCGACTCAAAGTTTTTGTTTCCCCTGAAACTCTCAGGTGTCAAAATTGATTTGACTATGCCGAGGGCTAAGATTTTCTGGTTTTTGAAATATTGGCAAATAAAGCTTTCAGAGACGAGCATTTGGCTGTTGCATAGCTAATTAGAAGTACAGATTATTCTGTTTATTCTCTGTTGTGTATATTATATCAGATATGACTATATTTCTCTGATCAACCAAGGGGGAATCGTCATATGTCATACTAGGCGTATTTTTGTATTGATTATAATTGTTCTTTACCTGGGAAACATCAAGGGATTATGTAACATAAATATGAATTATTGTTTTGAAATGTAATCAGCAAAATGTTGTTTTGGAATATGTGAGTTATTCATTTTCATGTGCTTTGGATATTATGGATACCATTAGCATTACCGTATTTTGTCACCAGAAGTTAATACTATGGATGACCGTGGCATTTGTAGCACTTAGATTTTGGCCTCTAGATATGGGATGTAACAAAATTATGCTTATTCAATGGACTGAAATCCTTGCTCGGTCGATTGAACTGGCCTAAGTTGACTAACTTAAAAAACACAGCTGACTGAATCAAGACCGAAGTTCTGGACCAAAATTTTCCACTTTCTTTCGACTGAATTTGATCCTCAGTCGACCGAGCTAGTACAAAAACAGTATTTTTTTGAATTGGTGCCTCCGTGTCTCTACGTTCTAGAAGTTGCATCGCTTCGCTTCTGCAGCCACTTCTCTTCATTAGTGGCAAATTTGGAAGTTTGCACCCCTACATTGGCATCCCTACAACAACTATATAATCCCCTCACCATTCCTGAATCGACATGCATTGAAACAAAACTCTATGCTTTGAATTCTAGACCTTATACTCTTAATTCCTAAGCAATACTCCGAATTTTACAAATTTAAGTGATTCGAAGATTTTGACTAGTGTGCTTCATCTCCACATCCCATATTCTAGTCGAATAAATTCCTTAGACTCTACACCTCCACTCAATATAGTTTGCTTTGGTTATAAGAGTTATTCTACATCAAAGTGACATTCTGTGTATCAAGATACACTACGTTAGAATGTAACTTTTGTTACATTATAACTTGTGTTGAAGTCCTGTTTGGTTGTTCAGGCGGAGTATGTAAACCTATTCCTCTGGGTGGTGAAGTGAGGATATTGATACTGAAATTGCTAAGAGGTGCTTAGGGACTGGAAGTAGGAGAGGTGCTCCGAGCCAGTATAAGATCGACTGTGTCATCTATTATTTTATTTCCACTGCATTTACATTTTTACAACTATTGTCCATCTTTGATCCAGTGCATACCGACTAACATCTGGTATCAGAGCCCAGAATTCTATCGATCATCATAGCATCATAGAATAATGGCCAGAAAGGGAAGGTCCAACCAGAGCTCAAAGACCGTCGAGAGAAAGCAAATTTCTGGAATCGAGCAATAATCATTAGAATCAAGGTACATGTGTTGCATGGCTAATTTCAGGTCAAAATCGGTATGCTTAGATTCTATATATAATGACCATTTACAAATGCATGAGAAGTTATTAAAAAAAAATTAAACATCACAAAAGTTCAATTCTATTGCTTTAGCTAAATTAGATGATCGAGAGCGTAAAATTTATATTTTAACGAAAGAAAATAAGTTTTTAGTAAAACAAATCGAAGTTTTTGAAAATACATTGGAAGAACGTCTTTTACAAAAAGATTTTTATTATAAGAAAATAACCACTTAAACGGTAAAAGTACTGATCTTTTAAAGGAAATTGAAGTTTTGCAAAATAAAAATATATTTTTGGAAAATTCTTAAATGATTCTAATTGTAAACTTTTGTCTCCTAAAAAAGCGAATAGGACTTTAAATGATAAGAATTTAGAATTACTTAAAGAATGTGAATTTTAAAAAAATATTGTTTTGCAAAAAGAAATTTATGATTCCAAAGCTGTTTTTGATAAATTAAATGAGAAAATCACAAAATTTTATAAAGAAAAAGATGATTTGTCTTCCTTAAATACTAATAGCAAAGCTCACAATAATAGTATTGTTCAGAGTATAAACATGATAATCGTAGAAAAAGTACTAGATATGCATTCCTGTATACATTTTTTAATGCTAGTACTAAAATTAGAGATAGTTCTAAAATTAATCCATGTATGGCAGTATTATGCTTAAAAATAGAAAATAATCCCTTGAATACTAAATCAATGACATTTAATGTTGATATATTGGTTCCTTCTAATCTAATTTATTACAATAGACAATCATACTTTAGCAATTATTACAACACTGTGGTTAATCGTGGAAATTATATTTTTAAGAGATTAACCACATCCAACTGGATATGATTTCCTAAGTTATAAACTTTATATCTATTGTAAATGAGTATCATTTTGCTTACATTTGACATATCTATTTGATACTCATTGTTTTAAAATAATGTTAAAATAAATTATTATTTATGACTTCTCTATAGTATTCTCCATTTATTTTTTAATTTTCTCATACTTTTTGTTAATTACAAATAGGGAGAAATAATGAGCATATTGATAGGGGAGAAGAACGCTTGCTTCAAATATTTTATATTAGCATCTATTTAAAGTTGAGGGTAATAAACTTATTATACATAATATATATTTAGGGGGAGTAATTATTTTATATTATAAAGTTGTGTGCTTGTCATCATAAAAAATGGGGAGATTGTTAAAACCACATATATGGTGCTTTTATGATAACAACCATACAACAATGCTATTAATATGTTTATTAAGTTATTTAAAGTCAAAACAATGACGGAAAATGTAAAAAATAAATTGGCTACAAATATGCGAAGCTATGACTCAAACATGAGTGGGATGAGAGACGAGCGCATGCTTTTACCACTGAACTAAGTAAGCTTTAGGAAATTATGCTTATTCACTAAACTGAAATTCATGCTCAGTCAACTGAACTAGCCTAAGTTGACTAACTTATAAAAAACAACCGACTGAATCAAGCCCGAAGTCCTGGACCAAAATTGGAAACTTTCAGGCGATTGAATTTGATCCTTAGTCGAATGAGCTAGTGCAAAAATGACTATTTTTTTGTATTGCTGCCTTCGTGTCTCTTCGCTACAGAAGTTACATCTCTTCGCTTTTGCAGCCACTTCTATTCATCAATGGTGAATTTGGAAGGCTGCACCTCTACATTGGCATCCCTACAGTAACTATATAATCTCCTAACCATTCCTGAATTAACATACATTGAAACAAAACTCTATGCTTTGAATTCTAGGCCTCAAACTCTCAATTCCTAAGAAATACTCTCAATTCCTAAGAAATACTCTGAATTCCACGAAATTCATGTAATTTAGAGATTTTGACTAGTTGCTTTGTCTCCACATTCTAGTCGAATAAACTCCTTAGCCTCTACACTTCCACTCAATTGGTTATAAGAGTTATCGTACATCAAACTGACATTCTGTATATCAAGATACGCTGTGTCAGAAAGTAACATTTGTTACACAACTTGTAACTGTTGTTGAAGTCTAGTTTGGTTGTTTAGGCGGAATGTGTAAACCCGTTCCTCCAGGTGAAGTGAGGGTGTTGATACTGAAATCCCTAAGGGGTGCTTTGGCGCTAAACGTAGGAGAGGTGCTCCAAATCAGCATATGATCAACTATATTATCTACTATTTTATTTCCGCTGCATTTACATTATTTACAACTGTTGGCCATCTTTGATCCTGTGCATTACGACTAACTGTATGCGGTCCAAACACAAAACAATACTGCAGTGGTTTAAAACTATTAAGAATATTATAAAATATCATATACCACAGAATCGCAGAGTGCAACAAAGGAATATACATATAAACCTGAAAGGAACATGTATACAATACATGGAATAGTCCAAAAAATAGTGGTCCTAAGTGATCTACATGATACATATAATATACATATGAAAACCCAATTTGTTTTACAAAAAACGAGTCGCTATCTCAACATTCATAATAGGTTAACATACAATACTAGACTACAAAACTACTATATCATATACAACGAGCACCAAGCTAGTCCAACTCTAGGGTCGTCATGCTGTAGTACATGAAACATCTCGGTCTAACTCGAGTATTATATAACAATAAACAGCTCTGTTTAGTCTTAATCCAAATCATCGTGAGATAGTAATGGTAATGGTATAATAGATCTCAATAGTAACACATAGCCATGTAGTGTCAAATCTCAAATGAACACTATCATTCTAAAATTTATTCACCAAAATCAACAAATCATTTTTAGATTATAAGAAGCAAATCCCAAGAAATATTTGGTGACAACTCATAACTCATAGAATCTAGAAATCAATAATAGAAATCAAAAAATAAAATGGGAGAGGCGCCTAAATTACTCCAAGATTAGTGAGCATGAAAACTCACATAACACGCGTGTTATCCCAAGATAGGCCAGTAGAACCATAATCCTTAGATGGCATGAAAACCCATTATCCCAAGCTGGGCATGAAAACCCATAGGATCACAAAGGGCATTAAAACCCAATCCCAAGATGGGCACAAAAACCTATAAGATCCGCCGATAAACTGATTAACATAGAAGGAAGGCCTGTAAACTTGTCAAAACAAGAGTTATATACTTCAGAATAGTAATCATTCTAGTAACTACTAGGTGTCCCACACCACATGGGTTTACTTGAACATTTACGACAAGCCGGTAAAATCCACTCGTGCCTCAAGAGGGGTTCGATCAAACAAGTCCAAGAATTAGTCGATGAAGTAAATGCAAGCATTCCATACGACTTTTTTTACTCAATCATTTAATTCAATTTCTCATTCAACTGAGGGCATGCATTTTTTTATAGAAAATTGTTTTGCTTTGAAATACATCTTTGTAAATATTGTTATAAAAGCTATTGGTAGATTTTAGAAAATGTATCATTCTTTCTATTTATAAACATATTTATAAACCTTAATCTGAAATCAAGTGTAAACTATAATATTTTACATTTCCAAAATTATCTGTATCAACAAAATATATTTAGAAACTAGTTTATTTTTGAAAACATTTCCTTTCCAAATCTTTTTGAAGTATGTGCAATAAAATCATTTTGCTGAACTGTATCCATAGAATAGTTTCTATAGGGGAATACCATCAAAATGAAATCATCAAATCAAGATTTGAAACCCAAAAACTGACATTTGAAATCACTAGAAATTGGCACTAAAACAGCATAAGTAGTAATGCAAAACAATTGAGTAAAATTCAGGAGAAGAAATCAGGGATGGGAGGAAGTAGCATGGCTTGGAGCAAGCTCCAGGTCCATGACTAGTCCACCGATCCTAGTGCACCAGTCGATCAGTATCGCTACTTGGAGCATGCTCCATGTAGTGCTCGATCCTCCACCTTTTCATGTTGGATCCAGTATGCATTCTGATGACTTGTGTTTGCATATATGAACTTGTGAAACCATTGCATACACAACAAACAACCACAAATGGTCACAATCACTAGAGGGAACGATATATATATATATATATATATATATATATATATATATTGATTTCAGCAAACAGAAATGGGGCAACATGTGGATAACAGTGCACACAACAAAGATCAACAGAATGAAATAGTTTAACCATACAATCAATCACTCAGTGTCAACAACATGCAAGAAGATTAAAACGAGAAGTGTGAGTGTTTACTCACTTGAATCTCTAAGTTTTGCAGGCTGAAGAAAATGGATTACTACCTCTTCTTATAACTACACCTTGTAATGGCTCATGCAAAAAGAAATGACCACAAATAGATTCAATTTACCGAAAGTACTAAATATCAAAATCCTAAAATATATTCCTGGTTTGCGATCTATTACCTAAGAACAAAATGCTCTTAATTCTATATTTTATTTTTCACAATTGAGTGGAGTTAGCATTTTTGTTTCTAGGTTTTTGAAAGAGGGAAAAAGAAATGGTTTGCTTCCTTTGTTTTTGCTGAAGTCTATTTACTAGAATGAGAAGTGAGTGGGAAAATAAACGTCCAATTTTTTATCTCACTCAACTATAGCCATATTAACCCTAACACTAATGGGCCTTGGGTATTCCCTTCATATTTGACAAAAGAAATTAAATTGTTTCTTTTTCCTACATTTCTTACGCCAACCACTAATAAATATAATTTATATAAAAAATGTTTTCAAACCTTGAATCGATTCACTACTTTATTTTATTTTATGTAAAATAACAAAAGTTTATTCATTTTTTAAATTTACAATAAATGATTAAATTCTCGTACTAGAACTTTTAACAATAAAAGTTGTTGTAATTATTTCAATAAATAAATGAGCTCTTAAATTCCAAAATCCAATTTCGGTAATAAATTGTTGAATATGTAAGTATATGATTTTTGTTTGATGATAATAAACATACATATATATTCATTTAAATGTATTTGCTAACGTACTATTTTATTTTCACAGATTAAATAAATATTTTACGAATATAATAAATAACGTAGAATTTAAGTTCAAATAGATATTTTATTCAAACAAATATTTATTACAATTTTGAATAGTACAAATTTGAGCTTTCACTGTAGGTATACAATTTGCAATTACAATACATTTCAATTTATATAACTGTCCTCACTACATATCACTCGTTCACTCAAAATTAATCTTCAACTTCATTCCAGATTGAATCCAGCATCTGAGCAATCTGCAAAATAAACACTAACACAGTGAAATATAAAAGAAAATATTTTGCAGTGTAAAATAAAATGTGATTTTGAAAATATTGTTTGCCTCGGTTATTTGGGTTGCTCGTCATTATTTAAATTTAAATTCATCATACATGAACATTTGTGACATGCATAGTGTATCACTGTACATGCCACAAGGCCGTGGACGCCGACATATACACTTGATAAAATTACAGGGACAGGTGAGCACAAGACCAAACCCATATAAAAAGCCAGGTTCAATTCAAGTCAGGACACGAGCACAAGGTCAAACCAAAGCCTATAAGCTCGATTCAACACAGGTGCAATTCAAAATAAAAAAATGTACAAGTACACATGTGCACTGCCTCAACATCTTAAATAGTCAGTACACATGAATAAAGATCAAAGAATAGAAGGAACAACAAAAGCAATAGGTACAACAGTGCACAAGATAAAAGTAAAGTGGTATAGCAGTAGAAAGGTAATAAATAACATCAAATCAGTAAAGTCCATCCATACATACATGTCAACCAAGCAGTGAACAAAGTCGACAAGTACTTCAAGTACGAATGCACAATTGGATGCATAAATAAGACTCAGACTTGGAGTGACAAATATACGAAGTCAACATGTATGCAATAGCGAAACGAAGTGGACAATGCAACATTAACAAAGTGAAGCCACTAATAGAACTGACTCGAAGCAGTGCACCAGTGAAATGAAGAACAAACACAACATAATGCAACACTGACACATATATGCCAGCAATGACTACATTGCAGCAGCAAGTATCCAATGGAGGCTCAGTCTAGTGCAAACTCGAGCTGGCATATCATAGCACATGAATGCACTAATGCATATAGACTAGAAGACCACCAGTGAAGTAATATCACATAGACTATACACATATGCGAATATACAGTACAACAAAGTTCAAATGAAATTGGACCATTAAGCAGTGCCAAAAGATCAGAGACAAGTACACAAGTCATGTACAAAGGCACACTAGAATACGTAGCGAAACGAAGTGGATAGGTCTAACAACCAAACATCAAGTGTAGTCTAGATAGTAGACCATATATGTACATAAACATCTCGGAGTGAAGAAATGTACAAAACATCACAGTACAAGTGAACAACAGGTGGTATGAGACCGAACCAGACGAATGCAACTAAATTCAAGTGAATGGCAACGACAAGTGATGCATCAGTGAAACAACTCAATATGTAAACAATATATGCAATGACCAGAGGTAGTAAACAGAGTAGCCAAAGTTAGGTGATGTCAGTTGAAGCAGAAAACAAAATATATTACCACCGAACTGTAAACAAAAATTAAAAGGTGCAATGTAAAATTCAAGTCGAAGCCAAAAATGCAGACGAGCAAGTGCACCCGAGACATACAGCACAACTCAAAGGCATGAAGAAATACAAAGGCAGTTTAGTAATCAAGTGAACACAATCACAGTCAATGGTGTGCATAGAGTTCCTCAGTACAACTAGATATCATGGAACAGGAGAAGCTGATACCCAATAGAGAAAAGAATAGACATGCTAAAGTCCAAGAAACATTTCAAATAAACAAAGTCAAGAAAATATCACTAAGAAATGACCAAAGTCAGATAATACGAGTAACACAGTCAATTGATCGAAGTCAAAGAATTCAACATGGTGGTGGCCAAGGAAGTCGAAATCAAAGCCGTGACCAGCAAGTAATAAAATATGCAAATATGAAAAGGTCAGAAATCATCACGTCCATCCAATCAAAATCATATGGCCGAGCAAAATCATTGACAAATTCAAATAAATTTGTACGAACGTAAATATTGGGAATTAAAACCCTATATAAACGATTAACATCACCGATAGTTAATCATTCGGGTTCAAGACAGAGATTCAGAGTATACTCTTAAATCGAAACTTGAATCAAAGGTCAAGCAGAATCAATATCGAAAAAGAAAAAAATCGCATACCATTCTGATAATCGAACTCGACCTAATTGAGGCTGCCGTAGGCAACCACTGATAGAGGAAAATACTCAAAGCATCATTGACAAATTAAAGCGGCGTCATAAAGCCCTAATTTCAGAGAAAAGAGGAACGAGAATTATCACCATTTTTTAAAGGAAAAAGTCGGGCCGAAGATATTAAAAAGGGAAAAGAGGATAATGTTATCATTGATTTTAATTTGGGGCCATATTGATTATATTTGGGCTTAACTTTTTAAATTAGGGTTTTGTTTTTGTTTAAATTGTTTTAAATTTTATTTTTTCTTTAAACTTTTGTAATTACTAGTCGTGTGACTAGGGGACGAACTACGGCGGTGTAGTTCGAGAATTCGCAACTCAATGGCTGAGTTGTGGCAGGGCTTTGAGCGTAGAGTTAGGTTAGTCGATAGCGGGTGTCGTAAGTTTACGTGTGTAAGCGTCTAGCTGTCTAATTTCTAGTGGAAACCATAGGGATATCACGTAAGCAGGGTTTTGCCGAAGCTGGGTAAATTCTGCGTTGTTCTATTTCTGCATTTATTATTCTGCTATTATCCGTGCTGCTATAATTCTGATACATCTGTGTTGAAATTATTTTATATACTTGCGCAATAAATTTTTATAAATAATAGTATCACCCTATTCACCCACCCTCTAGGGTGAAATCAATCCTACAAGTGGTATCAGAGCAAGGTACAAAAGCCATTTTTGTTTTAAAAAGTTTGATTTTTTAAAGACCAATTTTATTTCTACAAATCTGAATTTTTAAAATAGCTACTTTTGCTAAGGATTGGTATAGTATTATCCCTCCTGTTTTTTATGGAACAAATTTTTTGAATTGGAAATTGAAAATGGAATTTTATTTAAAATCTTTTAATGTTAAATGTTAGGATATTATTGAAAACGGGTGTGATATAACATATGAGAAAATTATCTCGATTAACGCTCTTGCTATGCATATATTATATTCTCATATTAATCAAGATAATATTAACTTTATCTCTCATTGTGAAAATGCACATGAAATATGAAATGCTTTTGATGCACTATATGGTGCCAAAGTTAATAACAATGAGAAATCATCTCCAATCGACTCAGTTAAAGAAACAAACTTAATAGGATTGGTAAAAAGCAGTAGTGATGAGGATGATGATGAAGCAATTGAGCTGGCGCTACTAATAAAGAGATTCAAAAAGTGGAACCATAAATACGGAAATCCAGCTCCAAATCAAATATTGAAAAGCAGAATAATCAAAGCACTAGATAAACCAGAAGAACACGGGAACATTTGTCACAAGAGCAACAAGCCCTGTCATATCAAGCCCAATTATCCTCGGGCCAAGAAAAGAATACAAAAAGAAAAAGTTTCGCAGCCATTTGGAATAAAAGTGATGATGGTAAAAGCACTGGTAGTGAGAGTGAAAGAGTAAAACTGAGCTTACGAGGAGATATAACTGATAGTGACGATGACGAACCACGCGAGGTATCAAAACTCATTCACTCAGAATTATTGATATATTTCCATGAAGTAAATGGCTATTTTGAACGACTTAGGGAAAAATTTGCCAAAATTCAGTCACAAAGAGATAGTTTAATAGAATCAAATAAACAGCTTAATCAATTGATTAAAAATTATCAAACTAAGAGCCCTAAGTATAATAAGTGTCCAACATTCGAAAAAAATTAAAAAATCATAAAGTATTATTAAATCACTTGAAAATGAAATTCCGATTTTGAAAGAAAGTGAAAATACAAGGAGAGAAAACTTTATTAAAAAGTGCATACAATTATTGAACAAAAATGAATCACTTAAAACACAAGTCCAACAACTATCAATGACTTTAGTAAAATTATCCAAAAGCGAAAGATCGTTGAATACGCTATTAAGGAAACAAACTGTTAATACTGTTAGACAAGGACTTGGGTATAATCAGTCTGAACGTGTTAAAAGCAAAGTTAATCAAGTAAAATCCAAGTGCATAATTTGTAGAAAATTTGGACGCAATCAAAACATTTGTTGGTATAGACCCAAACACATGAAAACAATTCCAATTTGGTTTCCAAAAGGCATAAATTTAAAATATCTCAAAGTTAAACAAATCTTGGCGCCGAAAGAAACATATATAAATAGATTTGGGTCTCCACAAAATTATTTTTCAAACTCATTTGCCACTAACAACCATGGACCTATAAAAACAAATATGTCACAAAAATATTTTCTCGTGTAGGTATGGTGGTAGGCTAAGGAACAACAACAGTGTTATCTGGATTCTGGCTGTTCTTGAAATACAACGGGTAACAAATCAAAGTTTCTTAGCCTAGTACAAAGGTGACAGAATCACAATGGACAACAATGAAATATTATCGGTAAAGGTAAAAGAGGCAACGGTATATCTATTTTGAACGATATATTTAATGTGAAAATCTGCACCGTAATCTACTCAGCTAGTTATGTGATTATAAAATAATGTTGATATTGATTCTGACTTGACTTGTTCTTATTTGTGACTTTGATTTATGCTTAAATATTGACCAATCATCTTTTCATCCTTGAACTTATCCATATAAATTTGTTCGGTCAAATGATGGTGTGTTATTGGTCTCTAATTGCCCATGATACACGTGGATATATTTGTTCTAACACTATGGTCACAGTTTTTAAAATTGCTTGATTTCAATTCAAATTTAAGAGAATTTAATGTGGAAGCTGTTAAAAATGATTTTAAGAAATATATTGCAACTTTACGGTTTGGTCTATAACATTCAAATGATAATCTTAAGTCAAAGAAAAATTCAGATGCATATTACACTGGTAATCTAGTCGATAGAAAAATTACTAGTGGAACATGATTTATGTTGAGACATTTCAGTAGCTGTATCGTTTTTCAAAGAATATCTACATATTTTTCGTTTCAGATATTTTCGAATAGCAGAAATTTTCATATAAAACTCTTCTAGAAAATCATTTTTGACCTTGTTTAGAATTAGTCATTTTTAGAAAATTTGATAATTAATTTTGAATTTGAGCTTAAATGATTACATTAACTAATCTGACTCCCTACTGATTATCGAAAAGATA
Source organism: Allium cepa (assembly GCA_030765085.1). Taxonomy (NCBI): domain Eukaryota; kingdom Viridiplantae; phylum Streptophyta; class Magnoliopsida; order Asparagales; family Amaryllidaceae; genus Allium; species Allium cepa. Next base: position 722,337,738 of record CM060929.1, on the reverse strand, counting down.
AACAGTGATTGAAAAAGTGATGAGTGCTGATAATAATCATATATTATAATTTCAGACGTTATAATTAGTAAATTTCTTTAGAAATTTGAACAAGAGTTATAAAAACTTTTTGTTGGTAAAAATTCCATGACCATCTCTATTTCTATCATATTTCTGATGACCATCACTCATCAAAACTCAATATAGTTTGTCAATATGTGGTATTTTAAATAGGAAATCATTTGTTTTTCATTTTATATTTTTTTAGAAAAAGATCTAAAGTATTCATTCTCATTTAAAAGTCCTCACGTTTATGCATGGGTGAATTACATGGAATTTTTGATTATGTGCTTCCATGCTCATTTAAAAATCCTCACGCTTATGCATGTATGGGACGAATATCAAAATTGATTTATTCAATAGACAAGTTGATTATAATCTCATTTAAAAGTCCCCACGGTTATGCGTCGTTAGAAAGTACTTGAATTCATTTTTAATTTTTTTTTGGCGTACTACTAATCTCATTTAAAATCCTAACGGTTATGTATAGTTAATAAATATTCAAATTCCTGAACTAAATATACCATAAATAGACATAACTATATGGGTTTATATGATGGCATCATCCCCATCATTCTAAAAGTGGAATATGCACCAAATAGAGTATTTACGTTTTTTGTTTGATTTTTTATTGAAATTTAATATTCATATTCGATTGAGTTTTAATGTTGTACTAATATCTATAACTTTATCTCTATTTTTCTAACACTATTACTCTTTTGCTGATAACCAAGAGGGAGAGAAAAGTTAAGATTTTGACAAATAAAGGTCAAATTTTTCTATTTGCATCTAGACTTATCTGCATATTTTTATTTACATGTATATATGAAGGGGGATCTTTGTTTAGAGAGGGAGCATTCAAATAGGGGGAGAAAATTGAATAATCAAATACATTTAATAAATTCAAAGTCTTAAATATATGTTTGTTATCATCAAAAGGGGGAGATTGTTGAATATGCGAGTACATGATTTTTGTTTGATGATAATAAACATATATATTTATATATTCATTTAAATATATTTGTTAATGTACTATTTTATATTCACAGGTTAAATAAATATTTGATAAATAAAATAATAACACAGAATTTAAATTCAAACAGATATTTTATCCAAACAAATATTTATTACAATTTTGAATAGTACAAATTTGAGCTGTCACTGTAGATATACAATTTGCAATTACAATACATTTCAATTTACATAACTGTCCTCACTACATATCACTCGTTCACTCAATATTGATCTTCAACTTCATCCTAGATTGAATCCAGCATCTAAACAATCTGCAAAATAAACACTAACGCAGCAAAATAGAAAATAAAATATTTTGCAGTGTAAAATAAAATGTGATTTTGAAAATATTATTTGCCTCAGTTATTTGGGTTGTTTGCCATTATTTAAATTTGAATTCATAATATGCGAACATTTGTGACATGCACAATGTATCACTATACATGCCACAAGTCCCTGCATACAGATATATACACTTGATAAAAATACAGGGACATGTGAGCACAAGGTCAAACCCAAATAAAAAGCCGTGTTCAACTCAAGTCACGACATGAGCAAAAGGTCAAACCCGAGCCTATAAGCTGGATTCAACACAGGTGCAACTCAAAATAAAAAATGTACAAGTACACGTGTGCACTGCCTCAACATCTCAAATAGTCAGTACACATGAATATGAGATCAAAGAATAGAAGGAACAACAAAAGCAATTGGTACAACAGTGCACAAGATAAAAGTAAAGTGGTACAGCAGTAGAAAGGTCACAGGAAACCTCAAATCAGCAAAGTCCATGCATGCATACATGTCGACCAGGCAGCGAACAAAGTCGACAAGTACTTCAAGTTCGAATGCACAATTGGATGCATGAATAACACTTGGACTTGGAGTGACATATATACGAAGTCAACATGTATGCAACAACGAAACGAAGTGGAAAATGCAATAATAACAAAGTGAAGCCACCAACAGAACCTGACTCGAAGCAATGCACCAGTGAAACGAAGAATAGACACAACATAATGCAACACTGACACGTATATGCAAGGAACGATTACATGGTGCGGCAGCGACTATCCAATGGTGGCTCAATCCAGTGCAAACTCGAGCTGGCATATCATAGCACCTGAATGCGCTACTGCATATAGACCAGAAGACCACTAGTGAAGTACTATCACATAAACTATATACATATACAAATATACAGTACAAAAAAGTTCAAATGAAATTGGACCAGTATGCAGTGCCAAAAGATCAGAGACAAGTACACAAGTCATGTACAAAGGCACACTAGAATACGTAGCGAAACGAAGTGGATAGGTCCAACAACCAAACATCAAGTGTAGTCCAGACAGTAGACCATATATGTACATAAACATCTCAGAGTGAAGAAATGTACAAAACAATGCCACAGTACAAGTGAATAGCAGGTGATACGAGACCGAACCAGACGAATGCAACTAAATTCAAGTGAATGGCAACAACAAGTGATGCATCAGTGAAACAACTCAATATATAAACAATATATGCAATGACCAGAGGCAGTAAACAGAGAAGCCGAAGTCAGATGATGTCAGTTGAAGCAGAAAACAAAACATATTATCGCCGAACCATAAACAAAAATTAAGAGATGCAGTGCAAAATTCAAGTTGAAGCCAAAAATGCAGACGAGCAAGTGCACCAAAGACATACAACACAATTCAAAGGCATGAAGCAATATAAAGGCAGTTCAGTAATCAAGTGAACATAATCACAGTCAATGGTGTGCATAGAGTTCATCGATACAACTACATACAACCGAAGTCAAAGAATTCAACACCATGGTAGCCAAGGAAGTCGAAATCAAAGCCGTGACCAACAAGTAATAAAATATACAAATTTGAAAAGGTTAGAAATCATCATGTTCATCCAATCAAAATCATTCGACCAAGCAAAATCATTGACAAATCAAAAAAAATTATAAGAATGAAAATATAGGGAATTAAAACCCTATATAAATGATTAACATCATCGGCAGTTAATGAATTGAGTTCAAGACAGAGATTCAGAGTATACTCTTAAATCTAAACTCGAATCAAAGGTCGAGCAGAATCAATATCGAAAAAATCGCATACATTCTGACAGTCGAACTCGACCTAATTGAGGCTGTCGTAGGCAATCACTGATAGAGGAAAATATTCGAAGAATCATTGATAAATTGAAGCGGCGCCACACAGCCCTAATTTCAGAGCAAGGAGGAACGAGAACGAGCACCATTTTTTAAAGGAAAAAGTCGGGCCGAAGATATTAAAATGGGAAAAGAGGATAATGTTGTCATTGATTTTAATTTGGGGCCGGCTTAATTGTATTTGGGCTTAACTTTTTAAATTAGGGTTTTGTTTTTGTCTGAATTGTTTTAAATTGTATTTTTTTTAAACTTTTGTAATGACTAGTCGTGTGACTAGGGGACGAACTACGGTGATGTAGTTCGAGAATTCGTAACTTAGTGGCTAAGTTGTGGCAGGGTTTTGAGCGTAGAGTTAGGTTAGTCGATAGCGGGTGTCGCAAGTTTACATGTGTAAGCGGCTGACTATCTAGTTTCTAGTAGAAAGCTTGGAGGTAGCACGTAGGCAGGGTTTTGCTGAAGCTGCGTAAAATCTGTGTTGTTCTATTTTTGCATTTACTATTCTGCTATTATCTGTGCTACTGTAATTCTGATATATCTATGTTGAAATTATTTTATATACTTCCACAATAAATTTTTATAAATAATAGTATCACCCTATTCACCTCCCCTCTAGGGTGAAATCGACACTATGTAAATAACAATCTTGTTGTTTTTAATAAATTTATATTTAACTCTTTGTTATGATTTTAATGGTAGAAAAATGGGTTACTAATTTTTTACTTGTAATTAAAAGAATCAATACCAATCTTATTGTTCCCTTTTTTACTTATTTAAACGATTTACCAATCATGCATTTAATAAACGATCTCCAAAATTACACGCATAACATAACAACTAATACAAGGTGACTAAAACATATTAACATACTATGATAAAGGTAACCCGACATTCAAAAGTAGGGTGATCATAATATTGGTTGTTTGTACCAAAATTGGGCACAACACTCTTCGGATATGTTTAAAGAGATAAAATGAAGAATAAAAATGGAAAATGAGGAAGATCTAATAAACACACCAACCAATAAATAGGAAAACGCACAGAAACACACAGATTTAGAGTGGTTCGGCGTATGACCTATGCCCACTATAAAATGGCTGACTTTTATTGACTTTTGCTTGCTTATTACAACTAGTTACGACAGTAAAATTCAGGTACATTGTAATCTCGATAGAATCTGGATGTAGAAGAGCCAAAAGTCTCTTTTATTTAGGTCTTGGGCTGCTATTTATTGGCGTAGGTAGCAAATATCTCATCCGATCTTGAAAGGCCTCTTATCTCATGTGGGTGGGCCCACATGATCGATCCCCAGTCGTTTGGACTCGATTCATGATCGATACAAATGGATTTCTCATCGATCGAGATTTAGTCCAATCGAATCTAGATCGATCATGAACGTTCTTGAAGTTGAACGCAAACTTCTGTGAAAATTGGTGGCATTTGGACTTGTAGATCTTGAGTTATGATCGATTAAAGTTTGGATTTGTAGAAGGCTGCTGAGTTCGTATCGCTTTTGTTTGCATCGCTCCTGTTTACATCGCTTCTAGGCATGTGCTTGTTAGGTGACGTGGCGCCAACTTTTAGGATCGATCCACTTTTCATGCCAAGCGATGGAGTCTTTCTTATGGGTGTGCCTCGTTCATATCGACCCAGTTTAGCCTTGTTTGTATCCGTTGTTTGCTACCTTGTTCGTATCGATCGTCGCTGCTCTATTTCGTATCGATCAATGTAAGTGTCATTCATATTGGTCCATCTTGTATTTTTCACAGCGATCACTGGTTGATCGATACGAGCGTAGTGTGTTAATGGATCGATATGAAGTAACGGTTTTTTACGGCTTCGATGGATACAAACTAGATGTTGGGTGATCGGTATGAACAAGCTGGAGATGACAGATGCAAAGCGATATGAGGATGGATGGATACGAACCCTATGTGTTCCATGGATGTGAACGAATTCGACCCCAATGGATACAAAGGAGGCCGCTATGGATGGATACGAATGAAAATGATGCGAAGGAGGCGAAATGATGAATACGAATGAGTTGATTTCCTCGGTTTGCATCGATCATATCTTGAGCATACGAACTCCGATTGACTTGAAATTTGGAATGCTGACTTTCATATCTTTGATCGTCGTGTCATTTTATTGTAGCACGATCCAGACTCGAGAAAAATTGACCAGCATCCATAGCGAATCGGTATATAATCGTTTTTCAGGATGAATTGTCTTTAATTTTCAGTCAATTTCTTAGTGCCACGGCTATGCTAAAAGGCTCGATAACATTTCCCCCCTAATGTATGTCTTGTAAGGACATGACATGCTTTGAAAAGATGTAATCTTCATTCTGAAAAGTTCCATCCGACTTGTTGAACGGTTGTTGTCATCTCGTCGAAAGATGTAACCTTCGATTGATCTTCAGTAGTACAAATAACGAATTGTTGACTATCGATTGTTGTACTATACACTGTTGTAACTGAGCATTGAATATTATCAATCTGCTGTTCATCGTTGTAATTCTCATCAGGTGAACATTCAACTCCTGTGAATTTTGGAAATTGAATGTTAGTTCATCATGCACAAACGTGTGTTAACATGACTCCCGTTAATGTTTGCATATCCAGGAGTCGTTGTCAAGTTTACCTTATCGAGTTTTATATCGATCCTTTCCTAGATCGATGTGAAATTCATGTTGTAACAACGCTTAGTGATCGTTTTAGTGTATTCCTTCGTATTGATCCTCTCCTTGATCAGTGTGAGAAGTTGAAGAATTATCTTCATATCGATAGTGATTGACAGGAATTAGTTGGCCCTTAAAAATAATTCATATCAATGCATTTCTGATGGGTTTGAACGGTTCAGATAAGTCATTGCTTTGTGTTTCGTATCGATAGCCTGATGGATATGAAAAGCTTTATCTCAAATCAGCCGTGGATGGATACAAAGGAGGTTCCTGAATCGATGGCCAATGGATACGAACTGGTCACTTCGTATTAGTTATGATGTAGACCTCTTCAACTGGTCATTTTATATTGGGATACGAAGCGGCACTTGTCTTGGGCCGAATCATATATAAATGCTTTTCGTACTTTGAAAATTCTTTCACTTGTTCATTTTGCTTCCAACTCTTTATATCGATTTCACGGCCAAGAAAAAGAAATTGTTTTCGTTCTCAAATTACTTAATTCTTTGAATTAGTTGCCTAAATTAGGTGCTTAACCAACAATCTCTCATAAGAAATGACAAGACTTGAGCTTTAACATCATTCTATTCGTATTCACAGCCATGTTTGGTGAAGAGGAGGCCAGAGATGGTTAGAGTAAGGTCGAGGAAGGAGGAGATGGTTCCTGTGCTACTTGAGTCAATCGAAGAAGACGAACCGTAGATGGATATGTAGAAGCCTCTTATATCGATCTTGGATGAGGGGATGCAATTTGGATCTATATGGGCGCAGTAGAACTTCGTATCGAATGATAGAAGCATTTTGTATCGATAGATGGTGGGCTTTCGTATCGATCAACTAATGATGGCCTTCGTATCGATCTAGGGCAATTGATACGAAATCCAGGGTCCAGCGATCGATATGAACCAGAGGGAATTTTGCACTGATATGAAATGACTTCATGTGAACTGACTTTATGGGCGATCGATACAAATTATCCATTTGGGGATCGATCCAAGCTTGAACTTGATGAAGTTGAAATCCTTTGCACACTTGAACATTTAACACCGACGATCTTTTGCTTACATAATTGGACTTAACCGTCTTATTGCATATTTGGCTGCCTTTCGAAGCTTATCGATGGAACTGTAACTTAACAAAATTCCAATGAACTTTAACTTGGATCGATCTTCGAAGTCTTGATGGCACGAATGCGATGGTCAGCAATGACGGGTCACTCCAGTTGAATTTCAAAGCCTTGTCATTTAGACATTTTCTCAAATTCTATAGAATTTCTTAAGTATTATGTAGCAATGTACTGCACAACACATTCATGCACTTCACACTAGGGAGCACACGGGAGTATTATCATCTAATGATGGTTTTTACCGATTTGATTAGTTATGGAACCCGGGAGTTCATTGCGGCAGGAGGCTCAAAGCTCATCTCCTCCGATAATAGAGATGCCGGCCATTGCGGCCGAAGTTTTAGGTCCAGCTTCGGACGAGTTACTAGGAGCAATCTTTATTACGAATCCCATAGATTCTATACCATCCAATGTCTCTAAAGATATGTTGGGGAGAATCTGCTTAAGACATGGTCTATCACTAGATGATGTTATACTATAAGGACCAAATGACAAGCCACACTCTCCTCCAAAAGGATTCACCACTTTTAACAGACATTCATGCACAACTGGAACGCTTCCTCCATTCATCCAAAATATTCAAGAAGTGTTAGCTTTCTTTAGAATCTCTCCATCACAGTTACATCCAAATGGATATGCATTCCTCCATTCCTCCAGAAGGCTTAGCTACTTTAAGACGGAGTGGTTCTACATTCGGTGCTTCCCAGGGTTTCCCAGTCGGTGGTTTGTTATCCCGTCTTTTGGCAAAGCCGAGATACCAAGAAACTGACTGGAAAACAAGGGTTGTACATCCTAAGCATCGAATAGCTATTGGGTAACCACGGACATCGATGAATTTCGCCTAAGTCCGGATCGGGCTACAATTGATAAAACATATCAAGCAGAGCCGTGAAAGCCAACGTTCCAATTTTTCAAGACAATCCGAGTTCGAGTTCTCAAGTTATCACCAGTAAAAAGTGAAGGAGATAGCCCCTGCTTCGAATCCATCAGAGCAGGCCCCGTGTTCGAACCCATAGAACCAAGCCTTGGTTCGAACCCATCGAACGTCCTTTACTTTGAATCCCTCAAGACAAGATACTTCAAATCCATGGGACTGCTTCACTTCGTATCCTTCAGGATGAAGACCTTCGAATCCAATGGGGCAGAATACTTCGAATCCATGCAGTTGATTCACTTCGAATCCATCCTGTAACCTCACTTCGACTCCATCCCATGACTTGCTCGAAACCCTCCAGTTGGGAAGCCTTCGTATCGATCAACTATGGTATACCCTGATCGATACAAAGGAACATCCATTCGATCGATTCGAAGGAACATATCTTTGAATCCACTACCTCGAAACCACTAAGTCAAGGCGGCTAAAACCATGGATTCGACCAAGTAAACTCGGAGAAAAAGATGGATCGACCCGAGAAGTGCGCGCACCATGTCATCACTCACATGCGCGAACCATCGATTCGACCCTATCCATTTGATCAGGATCGATTCGAACCTAACATGACAACCGGAAATGCAATCTTGAATCGATCATAACTCAGGATCTACAAGTCCAAATGCTATGAAATTTTCACAAGAGCTTACGTACACGCTAAAGAATATCAACACCAAATTTCACCTCGATTGGATGCTTTCTTGATCGATTCGAACCCTAGTTCGAATCGATCCCAAAGTGGGCCCGGATTTCCAGAATCCGGGCGTGTGGGCCCCCTCACATGCCAGAAGCAGTCTCCTCGGATTTTAGGCGAAATTTCAGACTCTTACACCTATAAATAGAGCCCCTGGTCATTCAGAAAGGGGATCGGAGAATTTTGAGAGAAAAAGCACGCCCGGACGCTGTCAGAATCACTCCATATCGTCATCACTACCGCTGATTTCAAATTTAAGCCTATTATCTGCTGTACTTCGCTCTAGAACACTTGTAATCTTCAAGTATTAATCAATAAAGTGATAAAACTTCATATTGGACGTAGGCAAATCGCCGAACCACTCTAAATTATTGTCTTCCGTGCAATTTACTTTTCTGTGACTTGGAGTTTTTGTTAGATAATCCTCATTTTCAATTTGATTTCTTCATTTATTATCTCTTCAAAAACTTCTGAAGGGTGTGGCCCAAGGTGCAAACACTTTGGTGCTTTCACTGAGAGAACCCAGATTTTCTCCTACTTATTGGATCTGTCATCGATACCGGATTGCATAAATCTAAGAGAGAGATCCATACTTCAATTTCAGACTCCTTCCATACTATTCATATTTACCAAAATCTAGGAAAGGATTCTACGCCTCAAGATGGTTAGCACGAGAACCACATCTACCGCGCTGGTCAAGAAGGCCGGGATAGACAAAATCCCGCGCAACTACCTCCACCCAATCAAGATGATACCGGGCATTCAGATCCATCAGGTCCGGTCATTCGACAAGAGTTCCAGACGTTACTCCAGGAACTAACCCAAAGTTGGCAACAGCTGACTGAACAATTACGCGCCAATGTTGAGTTGACTAATCAACTAAACTGCCAAAGGCGTAGGAGATCCAGAAGGGACCACTCCCTTCATTCTTCCACTGAAAGCTCTGCCTCGTCTGATTACAGCGGCAGATCTACTCGTCCCAGGTTAGACGGAAGTCATGCGCATGCTGCTGGTCACCAACAAGCATTAACTGTTGGGCAGATAAGAGTTGGCCCTTCTGCCAGTTTTCGTACAGGACCCTCCTTTCGAGGAGGCACTGTTCCACAACATACTACGGATAACCAAGCCACCGCCACCGCAGTTGACATAGGGTTGATAACCGAAATCACTCCAATCAGAACAACCACCAGCAGGAACATGTTCCAGGACCATATGTCCCATAAGACATCGAGCCAAGGAGGCGAGATACGAATCATCGACAGAGCCCGATCCTACCTCGCACTGTGGAACCCGACCACACTTTGGCTCGCCACCCTCCGAATATAGCAACACCTGATCTCTCAGCTATGGTACGCCAAATGATTGTCGAAAGTCAGGGCTTAACAAATGACGATTGAGGAATCTCCCGAAGTTATACTCCGTTCACTGATGACATATTATACGCTGAACCTCCTCGCCGATTCAGGATGCCGACTCTGCCCCTGTATGAAGGAAGTTCCGACCCTAATCAACATATTCTGAAATACGAATGGTCGATGACTGCTGCAAGAGCTGATGATGCAGTAAAATGCCGTAGTTTTCCCATTTCTTTAGGGGGAATTGCGACGATGTGGTTTACACAATTACCACCACGATCTATCTCTTCATTTGACCAATTGGCTACTAAATTTGTTGGGCAGTTCCATATGCATATTGGCAGGCCTAAAGACGTAAATACTTTATCTAGTGTCACTCAAGCTCCAGGAGAGACACTCAGGCGATATTTGGAAAGATTCAATGCCGCTTGTGCGGAGATCACTAACCCCAATGATAATTCAATCTTGATGGCCTTGAATAAGGGGATTGACCCCGACTCTGAATTTGGAAATTGGCTAGCTGGGAAGCCTCCCGCATCGTTGGATCGTTTCTACTCCAAAGCCGCTCAATTCTTAAGGCGTGAGGATGCGAAACAATCTAGGAAGCAGGACGATGCGAGACGCAGCAATTAAGGAATTCAAAGCAAAGTGGCAGTTAAACAGTCAGGGGAGAGCTCTGGAAAAGTACAATTGAATATTCAAAACAAGCAAACCCAGCCGAGGAACGACGATAATAGAAATAAGAAGCAGGATCAGAATCGTGGCCCGTGGCATAGGGCACAAATGTTTGAAAGCTATACACCACTGAATACGTCACTGGAGAACGTATATCTACAGACTTGTAATGCAATGCAGTATAAGAAGCCGACTCCGAAGCCGTTGTCGGAGAGACAGATTCAAACAGAAAAGTTCTGTAGATTCCACGAAAGTTACGGACACAATACCAATGATTGCAGACATTTGCAAGATCTTATTGAAAAATTGATCAGGGAAAGGAAGTTAGATCAATACGTGCAGGCACCACAGGCTGGTGGTGTGGCCCGTCAAACCAAAACCGTGCACAAAACCAAGAGAGACAGGAGGAGCCCGCTCATACAGGCGGGAGGTTGGTTATAAATACAGTTAGTGGTGGTCCTCATCCAGCGGACCGAAGCTGAAGGGAAATGGAATCATACGCCAATTCGATCAGGCATGTGGATTTCGAGAGTTGTAGTACGTTTGACGAAGGGGCTCCGGCCAAACTACAGAGGATGATGGCAGACGACATCGTGTTTAGAAACCGAGATGCTGATAAGGTCGAAGCCCCAACTATAGACCCACTAGTCATATCTGCCCAGGTTGGTCCTGCTTGGATGAAGAGGATCCTGGTGGATAGTTGGAGTTCAGTAAATATCTTGTTTAAGAGAGCATATGATCAAATGAATGTGGAAGCTAAATATTTAAAGCTCTGTCAATCTAGAATCTATGGCTTCGATGGAAGTGCTAATATACCCACTGGAGTGGTGAAGTTGCCAGTGGAGTTGGGAGTCGGAGAACGCCGAAGAGTCCGAATGTTACAATTTGTTGTCTTAGATATCCACTCTCCATACAACGCTTTTTTGGGCCGACCGGCCCTTGCCGAATTCAGGGTAGCAATTGCCCCATGTTGCTTAACTTTGAAATTCCCCACTGATCGTGGGATTGGGGTCATTCAAGGAGATCAGGCTGCTGGGAGAGCCTGCTATGTTGCCGAACTGCGAGAAGCGCAGCGAAAGGAGAAAGGAAAGGGCGTGGAGGAATCTCTCTGCGTCCGTTTCGCCGACGATTGACAATTAGTGCCTGGGCCTCGGCCCGGGCACCACGACCAATTCCAGAAGGATCTTGACCCCAGAGACATTGAAGATAATGATCAATTTAAAGAAAGTCAAGCTTCTCCAGCCGAGCTGACGATTGATGTTCCATTTAATGATGATGATGATTCAAAAATGTTAAAAATTGGGTCTCAGCTAAACCCACGAGCACAACAGGAATTGGTCGAATTTCTCCAAGCAAATCTAGACGTATTCGCTTGGACGCACTCTAATATGTGTGGAATCTCGCCGAACATCGCGAGCCACACCTTGGATATTGACCCACGGTATATCCCGGTCAAACAAAAAAGACGCGGTATGGATCCAGAGAGATCTGTCGCCCTCAAAGAAGAAGTTGATAAGCTAAAAGTGAACGGGTTTATCCGGGATGCTTTGTACCCGGAGTGGGTATCCAACCCTGTACTTGTCTGAAAACCGAATGGGAAATGGAGAACGTGCATCGATTACTCTGACTTAAATAAGGCTTGTCCGAAAGACAGCTTTCCACTTCCCCGAATCGATCAACTTATGGATTCAACGGCCGGGCACGAATCATTATCTTTCATGGATGCTTATTCTGGTTACAATCAGATACCCATGCTTGTGCCCGACCAAGAACATACGAGCTTCGTAACTGACCTGGGACTATACTGCTACAAGGTCATGCCTTTTGGGTTAAAGAATGTCGGAGCAACTTACCAACGCTTAGTCAACCGAATGTTTGCCGACCAGATCGGAAAGACTATGGAAGTTTATGTAGACGACAGTTGGTAAAATCGCGATACTCCACTGATCACGTTAAAGACTTAGAGTCAATGTTCAATGTCCTCCGGAGATACGGGATGAAGCTTAATCCGCTAAAATGTCATTTTGGAGTCGCATCCGGAGAATTCCTTGGGTTCATCGTCAACGCCCGAGGAATAGAGGCCAACCCCGAAAAGATCTGGGCGATCAGGAATCTTCAAACTCCAAGGACCATAAAACAGGTTCAGAGTCTTAATGGGTAGGTTGCAGCACTGAGCAGGTTCGTCTCGAAATCAACTGACAAATGTATACCCTTCTTCGACCTGATCCGAAAAGGGAAACGAAACTTCGAATGGACTACGGAATGTGAGGGCGCATTTCAATCACTAATTCAGCATCTTTCCACACCGTCGATTCTTTCAAAACCTGTTGATCATGAACAGTTATACCTCTATCTGGCAGTATCTGATAACGCAATCAGTGCTGCATTAGTTCGGGAGGAAGACCGAGTGCAGAAACCAGTCTACTATGTTAGTAAATGATTAACCGGAGCCGAGAGAAATTATCCAAAATTAGAAAATTTGGCATATTGCCTAGACCTCACCTCAAGGAAGCTCCATCCGTATTTTCAGGCCCATCCCATCACAGTGTACACCGATCAGCCGTTACGACAAGTCCTCACACGACCTGAGACGTCTGGCAGGTTACTTAAATAGAACATTGAACTGAGTCAATTCAACATCACATATACTCCGAGAAGGGCCATACACGGTCAAGTCCTATCAGATTTCATTGCCGAATTCACTGTTCCTAAAGACTTACCTGAAACTAGCAAATCCTTCGAATACATATGGAAGCTGTATACTGATGGTGCATCCAAGATCGGTGCTCGGGCGCAGGGGTAGTGCTTGAAACCCCCGAAGGCCGATCCATATGCTACGATTTAAAGTTTGATTTCCGTGCAACCAACAATGAAGCTGAATATGAGGCTTTGCTTACTGGGTTGAAGTTAGCCCGTGACCTAAGAATTATCGCTGTGGAAGTTTACTGTGATTCCCAGTTGGTAGTATGCCAAGTTCAGGGTGAATACCAGGCCAAAGATCGAAGACTAGCTGCTTATCTAGCCCGAGTCTGGGAGATGCTTGGTCAGTTCGATTATTATACCATTTTCTACGTACCCCGAGAGCACAATCAGAAAGCCGATTTGTTGGCAAAGTTGGCGAGTACAGGCGAAGCTCAACACTTGGGACTCGTTCCTGTTGAAACTTTATCCTCTCCGAGCATTGATCAAGCAGAGAATGATTTCACATTTGAAGCTACTTCCAACAGGGAGTCGTGGATGACCCCCTACCAAGATTACATTGAGCATGGTATATTACCTGAGCGTCGAAGTGAGAAAAGACAAATTCTTCGAAAAGCTTCACGATTTGTCATTCAGAATGGAGTTATGTATCGAAGGGGATATTCTATTCCTCTTCTTCGGTGTATCGCACACGACGAAGTCAAACGAGTATTACATGATGTACACGAAGGAGAATGTGGCGATCACACTGAGGGGCAAGCACTTGCCAAGAAAATACTCCGATATGGATATTATCGGCCTACCGTTAATCGCGATGCTATGGACTATGCCAAAAAATGTGATAAATGCCAAAAACACGCTCGGATTCCTAGAGCCCCGCCTACTGAGATAACCCAAATGGTCAGTCCATGGCCATTTGCAATATGGGGAGTTGATATAATTGGTGCATTGCCTTTAGCTAAAGGTGGCGCGAAGTACGCCATCGTCGCAGTTGATTACTTCACCAAATGGGCTGAAGCTGAATCTCTTCCAACGATCATGACAAAGAAGGTAATCAACTTCATGGTACGCAACATCATCTGTCGGTTTGGTCTCCCGCATACTATTATCACCGATAATGGAGCCCAGTTCGACAGTGTTGAATTCAAGAACTTCTGTCAACGATTTCACATCCATAAGAAATTCTCTGTAGTAGCACACCCTCAAGCAAATGGTCAAGTTGAAGTCGTCAATAAGGTTATCAAGTCTATTTTGAAGAAACGACCGGAGAAAGCCGGGGGCAAGTGGGTTGATGAACTTCCTATGGCTCTATGGGCTTACCGAACAACTCACAAAACTACAACCGGACACACTCCATTTTCTCTATCTTATGGATCTGAAGCCGTCATTCCAGTCGAAGTGGAAGTTCACTCTCATCGTGTGACATATTATGATCCGAAAACGAATGCCATATTACTTGCTGAATCTCTGGATCTACTCGACGAGAAGCGTGAAGAAGCTGATTTGAGGGCAGCCGCATATCGAGGTCGAGTCGCTCGAATATACAATGCCAAGGTCCGACCGCGAACCTTTGAACTCGGCGATCTCGTATTCAAGAGAATTTATCCGGTCCCTTCGCACATGAAGCCAAATTGGGAAGGGCTATATGTGATTTCACAAAAGCTCGAAGATGGCACGTTCAAGTTGTCGACCATTGACGGTTTTACTTTACCGAGAGCTTGGAATAGCGAAAGTCTCCGTCGCTACTACACATGACAGGATTTATTTATCTATTTTTAGTCAATTTCTTCCTTTGCATTTTAGTTTTGCATTTTGAAGTTTGAACTTGTAATAAGGCAACTGATTTTTCCATGTTTCTTTCATTTCAGCAATAAAATGCCATCTCTTCAAGCCAAAGTTGTGATTCACTGAAAATGACGTATAATATCACGATGCACGGAGAGCTAAGTTCCATCACACGGTGGGATTTATTCAAATAGGGAGCGACTGTGATACGACCGGTCACTCAATAAGTGAAACCCGAGCTCAGGGACAGAACACTACACCAGCATTTACAAGGATTGATACACGACAATCCTTTTACTAACTCCAAATTCCCAAAGTGCGAATTGGAGTATAAACATCCAATAACTCGTTCCCAGAGTGTGAACGGACTCCAAATTCCCAGAGTGCGAATTGGAGTATAAACATCCAACAACTCGTTCCTAGAGCGTGAACGGACTCCAAATTCCCAGAGTGCGAATTGGAGTATAAACATCCAACAACTCGTTCCCAGAGTGCGAACGAACTCCAAATTCCCAGAGTGCGAATTGGAGTTTAAACATCCAACAACTTGTTCCCAGAGCGTGAACGGACTCCAAATTCCCAGAGTGCGAATTGGAGTATAAACATCCAACAACTCGTTCCCAGAACGTGAACAGACTCCAAATTCCCAGAGTGCGAATTAGAGTATAAACATCCAATAACTCATTCCCAGAGTGCGAACGGACTCCAAATTCCCAGAGTGCGAATTGGAGTATAAACATCCAACAATTCGTTCCCCGAGCGCGAACGGACTCCAAATTCCCAGAGTGCGAATTGGAGTATAAACATCCAACAACTCGTTCCCAGAGCGCGAACGGACTCCAAATTCCCAGAGTGCGAATTGGAGTATAAAACATCCAATAACTCGTTCCCAGAGCGTGAACGGACTCCAACTTTCCAGAATGCGAATTGGAGTATAAACATCAAATCCATTATTCCCGGAGTGTGAACGAATTCCTAAAAAGCCCAAACAGGTGTGACTGGCCATCTATCGGCCAACTCCAACTTCTCAGAGCGTGAAGTGGAGTATAAACATCAATTACAGGTTTCCGGAGCGCGAACCGTGTTACAGACATCGATAACTCTCAAATTCCCATAATGTGAATCAGATTATTGATCTCAAATTATCCTAAGTCCCCAAAATGTGGACATATGCTTAAGATTTGATATAAGTGTGATCAACCACCAAAATACGAATGTTGTTCCCCGAAACTTGGGGGCAAAAAAAAAGCTTAAGTGTTAATCGCTAACTGAAGCAGTACAATGCCCGGAGTTCAACTCATTCATCAATCACGACACGTAATTGTGTTTTTCAGACTTGGCAGATAAAAAACGAACTCTACTTAACGGTAAAAAACGCCACAAGTACACTGGATTGAAAGCCACACACTGCAAACACTTAAATAAAAGAAAAGAACAACTTCCCATTCAATCAACTAACAAAAAGAGGTTTGATTACATGGCAAATCAAAAAAATTCGATCAAGTGGAGGCGAATCCACACTTATACACGGCTCTAAAAGAACGAAAGAAGAAGTAAAAGAATTGCTATTTACAACTACATGATAAGTCAAGAAGCTCAATCCTTCTTCTTCCGAGGCTTCTTCTTTGGAGTCGAGCCGCTGGACCCACTACCCGGTTTCCTACGAAATTTCTTGCCTTTCTTTGGTTCATCCTCCGGATCTAGCATAATATCAACATCTTCCTTGGAGCTAGAGGGGACAGAGATCCTTTTGGAAGGGCGAACTGAAGGCATAGGAGCTGTGGCAGGTGTCTGTTCTGCAACGCTTGGGACGGCCGCACCGCAGGGAGAAATCACCAATAAAGAAGATAAGCTTGAGGAGGCAGTGCCGCTTCCAGAACCGCCGACCGTTTTCACCGTGGCCATCTCAGCACTTATCTCAGCAAAAATCTCTTCTTCTCGGGACAACTGAGCTGCGCTGGAAATGCTGGTGGTCGTTACGACAGAACTGAAAACTGGAGCAACTCCACTCATTGCGAATGAAGGATCAGGAATAGGGTCAAGAGAATGACCAAGTAGCTCCTCAATCATTGGTGCATCAAACGACATCGAACTCCCCTCTCCAATATCACCGGCCGTGGCAGCAGTTGAAATCGCTTCGGTGACCATAACTCCATGCGTAGGATGTAGGACCCGAGGAACTGGGGGCACGGGCGCGGCACTCTCAGTCACTGAACAAAGGAGAGCAAAAATAGTCAGTCCAGTAAATTCTCTCAAAAATTGTTTCTTTAAAACATGAGGGAAATAATCGAAATACCTTCCTTGCCTTGCCTCGGAACTTGAACAGGTTCGGAGACAACAGTCTTACCAGAAGATAACCCCGGTTGATCCGAATTGTAAGCAGGAATGACTTGTGGGTCAACCGCGGCGATAACTTCGGACGAAGTCGGGATAGGAACTTTGATATTCTCACTATGATGCGCGACACCCGAACCCTCGCCGATCTCCGTTTGCTGGATGCCGAGTTTTTCTTTCTCGACGGAGATTATCGCCTCATGAAGAATTCTCCTCTCTTCCTCGCTAAGCACACGTGACTCGAGCTCAAACTCATCTAATACTTCATCCGGACAAGACATCCTCTTGTTCTCCACTAATTTTTTCCAGGCACGATAGAGAAGCATAGAGTAATCTCCTAGCCAGGCGAGATTTCTGTGCTCTAACACGTTGGCATTATAGGTATCTAGGAGTTCGTCAAACTCAGCCTCCATCTTGGACCTCTCCGCCTGGACTTTCTCCTCCACTTCCTTAACCCTTGCGACTGCTGCATCGCCCTCATCCCGAAGAGACACAACTTGCTCACACGCTTCTTGTGCGGCCGTATTAGCATCGTCTTTTTCCTTGCTTATATCAACAAACTTAGCCTTTAACTCCTCCAGTTCTTTAACTGTCGCATCCCGCTCGGCCTCAACATTTTTGTATCGATGGCCCAAGTCTTTTACTAAAGTGCAATGTGTCTGTTGCATCTTTTCCATCTCAACTAATGTCTCATCAACCTTTTTTAGCGACTCAACTTCGGCCCTACGGGAGGACTGCACCTCAGATTGAAGTATATCGACAATACGGTTCTTCTGAGCCAAGTCGGCTTCCAGTTTCTCAATAATTTTGGCCCGATCAAAGTCTACTTTTGAAGCTTTAACGGCCGCCTTATACCATTCCTTGTACTGAGCATAGAAGTCGTGGGTATAACTAAGTGCTGTGGTCACGGCGTCTTCGGGAATTCTTTTAAGATTAGGAGGGAAAATACAAGCGTCGAAGCAAATTTCCGGGAAGTCCTTCTTCAATTGAGCAAGTCTGATAGCCCCTTCACCGGATGGTTCAATAGGGGCCTCCTCCGCAGCCGTGGTCATAACAACTTCAGTTCTAGAATGATGTGACTCAAGCCTCGAAACCTATGAAGACGGTTGCTGTCGCAGAGGCTCAAATACCTGAATATGGCTTCGGGTGGCGGAGGAGAGCGAGAAGGGGAACGGTATCTCCGATCTCTGTCCGAGCGCTCTTGACTAGAGTAACTACGGGGATGGTCCCTTGCATAATATTCTTGGCCATGATACCTCCGTTCGCGATCGCGATCGGAGTCCCCACGTCGAGATTCATAGTAAGACGAAGAATGATGCACTCTTCGGAGTTTGTCTAATGTAGATTGACGGCTAGACATAGCACCTGAAAAAGAGAAGCAACTCAGTTGAACACCAGATAAAAGCAATACGATCTATGCGGAAGTCGTGTAGTGTTATGAAAGTGTATGCAAATGTGTAAAACCCCCGACCAACCAGAAGTGTCGATTGCACTAACGGGTAAAGGCTCGCTTATTTCTAACGCTTCCCGGAGTTCATCCAACCCGGACTCATGGTGGGGAGATACGTACTCCGGGATGGGAATGTCATCCAGTCCTATAAAAGCATTTCCTGATTGACAAGGAGCAGCATCAGAGATAGTAATTCCGGGGATCAAACGAGATACGAATACAGACTTCCGTCTCTTAAATTTAGGGACAACAGCCTTGCCTTTCCGCTTCTCTTCTATTCGGGAAAGATCAACCGCTAGCTCGGTATCTGTGGGCGTCCTTTCATTGTCGCTCGTTTCTTTTATTACTATGTCGGGTTTTCTTTTCACCGTTTTCTTCTTTGTCTTCAAAGCCGGTTTCGCCAACCCCTCAATAACAATGCTCTGGCCCATCTCTATTAAATCCAATATCCTTAAGTTACCATCAGTTAACACCGAGCCGATATGCTGCAAATCGCTCGGGACCTCTTGTAAACTTCAGACAATGCCTTTGTAATGACCACCATCGGGCCTTGAGATGATAGCTGCAAGAAGAACATGATATTAGTACAAGTGTTGACAATGACTATTTAAGGAAGGCCCATAACACTTACGTCTGGACAGCCATCGCCCGGCAAACCCTAGGGGACGTCGAACAAAAAACCATTCATTTTTAAAATAATCGAGTCTAGTCCAGGCTCCCATCACAATCTGGCAGTTTCTAACTGCTTCCAAAAAGGTGAAAGATGGGCTATCGCCCCTGCTCTTGAAGTTAAATATGTGTCTAATCTCGGTCGGCCTTGGTGGGCGAAAGAGATGGTCCATAAATAGGACAAAAACACTGTTCAGCAATGCGTGTCCGTTGGGATGGAGTTGTGAGGGGGCGATTCCAATGAATGATAACAACTCCCCGATATACTGGTTGAATGGAGGGAGAGTTCCAGCCGCATAGGCGTGATGGTAGAAAGCAGTATACCCTTCGGGCGGATTGTGAGGTCTGTCGTCAACGCCCGGTAGCAAAACATCGTCCGGGGATAAGTTACGTTTCAAGCAAATCCGGCCCAGTAAGGCTTCAGAAATACTAGACGGAACGGAGTCGATAGGATCCTCGATAAATATGGCTTCCGGCACTTCGTCCGGAGCCAGACCAACTACTTCTGAAGGAATGTCAGGGATTTCAAGCACTGGAGGAGGCGAACTCTGTACCTCTTGTTGTTGAGAGCTCGAAGATTCCATAACTAACTAACTCATCAGAAAGCAACATTAAGCACATAAAAAACCCATTCCTTCCCAGTGTAAAGTGTGTGCAGTGCAGTGTAGTGTCGTGCATTACTTAGAAGAATTCAACAAGAGTTAGAGAAAATTTGCAAACAGCAAGATGTGCGAACAACAAAACTCTGAAAATCGAGACCGGAAATGACCGTCATCGCTGACCATCACATCCACGTCATCCAGATGCTACTGATCGATGCAAGCATAAATCCGTTATATTTTTGGTTAGACCACAGTTCCATCGACGAGCTTCAAGAGATAGTCAAATATGCAGTCCTACAGTCAAGTTCAATTATGCAAGGTAGAAGCTCGTCGGAATCAAATATGCTGAAATTCATTAAGTTCGTCAAATTTCAGCTTGAAATCGATCGTAGTTCAGGTGTCAGAGCAAGTCAGAAGAGTTGTATTCTCTGAATTGAGGACGGTCGAATCGATCGCCTCGAATCGATACAGGTCGACTCGATGTGCTTCGAATCGATAAGAGTCGACCCGATCACTTCGTATCGACATGGGTCTTTGGAATGATATCCATAGCATCAAATAAAGGAGCGCTTCTAGTCCATCAGAAGAGCATTCATATCAACCAAGGATGGCAACTTCGTATCGATCGAGCTCGATACATTCGAATCATCGTGAAGTCATTAGTTCGAATAGATCGATACGAACCACGTCACCTCACAAGCATCGATACGAAGCCCCATCCATCGATTCGATCAGTTTCGTCCAGATCTCACAACCTTCCAAAAATTGATTTCAAAAATTTTTTTAAGGGTAATGGAGAAGATTTCCAAGTCGCAGCGTTCTATGCTAGGCCTAATCCCTTAATTACCTGATTTGTTTTGATTGTGATCGAAGGATTGAAGGCTAGATCGATTTGAAAGAGTGTTTTTTCGAGCCTGGAGGATCGATGCGAAGAGGAAGGCAGAGTAACAGTAAAAAGTAAAAAATGAAAGTGAGCTAAGCCTCGCATATTTATATGGATCCCAGGAGGAAAAAAGACGCTTCGCCTCCCGGTCGACTTGACCGATTGTTACCGGTTGAACACCGATCGATTCGAACGAGCGCGTTCGAATCCACCATACTTCGAATCCATCAAGGTGGCGTTGCCACGAAGCTTCAGCGATACGAAGCGATTGAACGAAATCTAGTTTGAAGTCGCAAAATCCTATCGATTCGAAGTGCCAGTTTCACAACCATCGACTCGCAGCGGTTCGAAGTCTATCGATTCGAAAGACCATTTCGAATCCATCGGAAACCATCGATGAGAACGAGCGCATCGCTTCGATATGAAAAATTTACTTATCAACCTTTTTCATCGATTCAGGAGAGGATCGATACAAGAGGATAACAATTGACAAGCATCAAGACGATGTTTTAACTCGAATTACAAATCGATTCAGGAGAGGATCGATACAGGATTCGATAACAAACTGAACTGACAACGACTTGCAAACACGCAACGTTAACTAAAGTCAAGGTAACACATATATGCACATATGTCTGACTAATATTTGATCTTTGACATTCACAGGGATCAAAGGCTCATCTAGTCATGATTTCGACGACAAACAGCCAACCACAATCACACAACGGTCAATTACAGCAATACAGAATACAACTTTCAACGAAACATGTCACGGTTGTCCAACGTGAGACTACAGCTTTTCAAAGCATGTCATGTTTACACAAGACGTACTTTGGGGGGCAAATGTTATCCCGCCTTTTGGCAAGGCCGAGATACCAAGAAACTGACTGGAAAACAAGGGTTGTACATCCTAAGCATCGAATAGCTATTGGGTAACCACGGACATCGATGAATTTCGCCTAAGTCCGGATCGGGGTACAATTGATAAAACATATCAAGCAGAGCCGTGAAAGCCAACGTTCCAATTTTTCAAGACAATCCGAGTTCGATTTCTCAAGTTATCACCAGTAAAAAGTGAAGGAGATAGCCCCTGCTTTGAATCCATCAGAGCAGGCCCCGTGTTCGAACCCATAGAACCAAGCCTTGGTTCGAACCCATCGAACCCCCCTTACTTCGAATCCCTCAAGACAAGATACTTCGAATCCATGAGACTACTTCACTTCGTATCCTCCAAGATGAGGACCTTCGAATCCAATAGGGCAGAATACGTCGAATCCATGCAGTTCATTCACTTCGAATCCATCCTATAACCTCACTTCGACTCCATCCCATGACTTGCCTCGAAACCCTCCAGTTGGGAAGCCTTCGTATCGATCAACTATGGTATACCCTGATCGATACGAAGGAACATCCATTCGATCGATTCGAAGGAACATATCTTCGAATCCACTACCTCAAAACCACTAAGTCAAGGCGGCTAAAACCATGGATTCAACCCAGTAAACTCGAAGAAAAAGATTGATCGACCCGAGAAGTGCGCGCACTACGTCATTACTCACATGCACCAACCATCGATTCGACCCTATCGATTCGATCAGGATCGATTCGAACCTAACATGACAACCGGAAATGCAATCTTGAATCGATCATAACTCAGGATCTACAAGTCCAAATGCTATGAAATTTTCACAAGAGCTTACGTACACGCTAAAGAATATCATCACAAATTTCACCTCGATTGGATGCTTTCTTGATCGATTCGAACCCTAGTTCGAATCAATCCCAAAGTGGGCCCGGATTTCCAGAATCCGGGCGTGTAGGCCCCCTCACGTGCCAGAAGCAGTCTCCCCGGATTTTAGGCGAAATATAAGCCTCTTACACCTATAAATAGAGCCCCTGGTCATTCAGAAAGGGGATCGGAGAATTTTGAGAGAAAAAGCACGCCTGGACGCTGTCAAAATCACTCCATATCGTCACCACCGCCGCAGATTTCGAATTTAAGCCTATTATCTGCTGTACTTCGCTCTAGAACACTTGTAATCTTCAAGTATTAATCAATAAAGTGATAAAACTTCATAGTGGACGTAGGCAAATCGTCGAACCGCTCTAAATTATTGTCTTCTGTGCAATTTACTTTTCTGTGACTTGGATTTTTTATTAGATAATTCTCATTTTCAATTTGATTTTTTCATTTATTATCTCTTCAAAAACTTCCGAAGGGTGTTGCCCAATTTTGGTGCAAATAGTGGTTAGTCAGATGTAAGTGCCGCAATTTCTCTTGTGGCTAACGAGATAGTTGTTACCGACATTGAAACTAATATTTTATTTCCTTTACAGCCGCAATACCACGACCCGAAGGCGCCCAATTTAAAGAAGTAGTACGGATTCTTCAAGAGGTGCATGGTGAGATGAGAGAAATCGACTCGGTGCTGATAGATAAAAGTTTTAGGATTGTTGGGCTAATTGATCAAAACCAGAGCATAAGACTTGAAGGATATCTTAGGCAGCCCCAGCAAGGTGGGCTAAGCATAGAGTGCTTGGGGTTGTAATTGCTGAGGAGAGCGATGAAGAAGATATGCCCACTAAAAACGAGCCCGTAGACGGGACCCAGACAGTTCTCGGGATTTAGAGGGATGGAGGAAAGGCAAGATAGTTGCTCATAAACATCATAAGTCTTCAAGATGGAAATCCATTGTGGTGTCTTCCAGCCTCCGGTGTTAGAATCTCGGAGGCTCCTACCTCTCTAATGGGGAATCCTTTCGAAGGCTCGTCGACATTCCAATTTTGGACTATGTGTCTCTCCAACATGACACCGGGTTGGAAGGGGTTCAAAGCCCTTAAATTTAAGCGAGTCACTTCCTACGAGTGTGGCCAACAAAACCGGTTGGTCGGGGGGTTTAGCACATGAATACATCCACTTCACGACACTATACGATTTCCAATCATAAGTTGTTCATTTCTAGAGATTACGAATTCTACTTCTCTTTTACTTTATAGATACGATGACAAGGCGAGAATCTATGCTATGAAGCCTTCGCTCGGAATGCCAGTCATCCAGTTCATATTATGGGTTCCACAGAAGGGAAGCCGATAGAGACCGTGATCGCGGTTGTTCTAGCTAGGAGCATTACGAAAGGGAGAGGGAAGGAGATGGAGAATATATACATCGATCCCGATCACGTTCTTCGCCTCCTTGAGCTCCAACACAACCTTCCGGCTATGGAAAACAACCCTTGGAACCTTCACCCCAAACGCCGCCCTGTCAAGTATAAAGGTCTGATTCATAACGTCGGAGGACCGAAGTCGAAACTTCCACTATATTGAGTAAGCTGTCACCGAATCCACTGGCGAGGGAGAGATCGAAATCTCCTAGCTAAAAAAGTATTTTCCAAACATCTACTTTGATGGCTTCATCTTGCCTCCACTTCTAAAGAGAATTCCAACTGAAGCAGAACAAACTATGCACGATTACATCCATAACGTTTATAGGCAATACTGGGAGTGGATGAAGACCACAGACAAAGCATCAGTGGTGGCGTTTGAGCGGCCTAAAACAATTGAAAAATTAGAGACCGATCTCGCTTAAAAGGACTGCATAATACAAGTGATTAACAATGAGGCTGAATCTTCCAGGAAATCGAAAATAGAGGCCAACAAGAAAGCCGACAAAGCAAATAAGTCTATGGAAAGGATGCGACAGAAGCATTTTGCCTTGGTTGAAGAGATGGGCCATCGAAACACCACTATCATGGCTGAAAGGAACGCTGCGCTAAAGGAGCTTGAGGAGCATAAGGCCAAACTTTCTGAAATCGTCAAAGAGAAAGACGATGTAACAAAGTAGCCCAGGAAGTGTGTGAACAGGCTGTGGTGTTTGGGAATGAGAGGGATGCGGCAGCGCTCAAACTCCTGGAAACTGAAATTAGGGTTGAGAATGAGGTGAAAGATGCGGAGACCAAGTTGGAGGTCGATATCCAAGATCTTCTTATCACATACAACGATAATGTTCTGAAACGTCAAAATCTAACCTAGCTCGATAACTATCCATCTCACTTGTATAATCTTGGGTCCGCTTGGTGGAAGACGAGAAAGCTAAGCATCAAGCCGAATCGGTCGATGAATTTGAACTAGAGAATCGAGTGCTGAGTGAAGATGAAAGAAAAGTTCTCCATGACATCACAATCACAAATAAAAAGGAGATACTGGGTACTTAGCATTCGGAGGTTGGAGATGGCTCTGGTGTTGAGCATCGCGATGCACGTTCTGAAACTCTTATGCCAACCCTGCCTAAATCTACGTCCGCTGTTGATCCTCGGTTTGTTCCTACACATAATCCTGATCAACCGCTTTTATCTCCAGTACGTGAGAACTCCACTGAATCTGCTCCAGTTTCCCCTACAAGTCATTCTGAGGAAGTATTCTGAACATTTCTCATGCTCACCCAAAGCCGGAAACATTATTGAAGTAATCACTAATTCTATGTCTTTGTCTCTTTTCAGTGATAGGAGCCACATCTGCCGCACCTCCTGCAACTCAAGTACCATATCATAAGATGGAGGCCATTATAACAGAAGCGACCATGACAATGGCCACCGCTCCAACCGTTGAGACACAGGGAAGCACGCTTAGTTTTGATGAGTAGACGAAGGAGGAAATTCTCAGTCATCATAGTGACCCCTTTGCAGATCTGCTATTTGTTATGGGTCGAGGTGTACTTGTGACCACCTCTTCGGGCCCAACTGATAGCGTCCCTGGAGATGCCTAAATAATGCATGAAGAGGAGATTATTGCCGAAATCAACACTGAAATGGAAGCAAATGCATGTGCCAGTGGCATTGGTAGTAGGATGGTGGTCCCTGGTCTAACCCCTTTGCGAATGATTTCTCCTGATGGCACGGTCGTTGACACAATTGTGCCTCCTCCACCTTCTAACATTGATCCTATCCTTCCGACTCCGCCATCAGGAAGCATTCCAATCCATGTGAGCTTGGAGGAGGTGTTTACCATAATGCCCTCGGCTAGAGATCAATCGTAGAAAGGCAAGGGTTCAAAGAGGCAACCAAGCGACAGTACCAGCAGGCCGACACCGAGGAAGTAGAAGGAAAAGAAAATTAGAGAATAGACATGTCTTCTCTGCTCGTTTTTGGATAGATAGATAGGATTTTTTTTGTAGGCTGTGTGTAGATGCGTGTTCGGCCCCTATTAGTACAATTTTTTGGAATAATTTTGTACTTATCCTTCCTTTCCAAAGAATAGTTGAAATAAAATTCCATTTTGACTTCAGCGCAGTTTTATTTCACTTAAGTATTTCAGTGTTCGAACTTCCATTCACCGTATTTGTAAAATTTTAGTCTTCGAATCAGACCTCGATTTAACTATTAGGTTTCAAAGTCACAGCTTCGGGTCACGATCGAACACTAAGTCGAATTTCAATACTGCACTGTCTCAATCAGTGGCTGGTACTTAAGTTCTGCCCCCAGTTTCGGGGACAAATTTAAAAGATTGGTAGGCCAAAACTCTTCGCCTTTAATAAGTCGAGCTTAACTTTACTGAAGCAAGATTAAAGCAAGATGAGATCAGGTAGTCGAATCACACTTGCTTATCTATTGGTGATCGCATCCACTCTCTGGGGATTGCACTTGTAGATCGGCAGTCGGTCACGCCCGCTTAAGGTTTTGAGATGTCCGCGCTCCGGGGGCTTAAGTTATTTTATGGGCGGTCAGTCACACCCGTTTGATATTTAGAACTTCATCCGCGCTCTGGGGACTTAGATTGATTCGTGGGTGATTAGTCACACCCACTTTGCGCTCATACTCCGACCCATACTTTGGGGACCTAGAGTTGTCCTACGGGTGGTCGTTTCACACCCGGCTTGTGTTTATACTCCAATCTGCACTCTGGGCATTTAGAGTTAGTCGAAGTTTATACTCCAGTCCATGCTCTGGGGGCTTAAAGTTAGTTGGCGTTTATACTCCAGTCCACGTTCTGGGGACTTAGAGTTAGTTGATGTTTATATCCAGTTCACACTCTGGGATTCTAGATTTGGTTGACAGACGATTAATCACATCTGTTGTGAGTTTTCGAATTTTGTTCGCACTCCGGGAATGATGAATTTATCAGGATCATGGATGGTCGAGTCACATCCACCCTGAGTTAACACGTAAGTCATAAGATGGACGGGTCCATCCTCCTCGAACTTGGTTTGAACACGGGCGAAGTCATTAGGTGGACGGATCTATGCTCTTCGAGCCCGTACTTGTAAGTTTATACTCCAGTTCGCACTCTGAGAATCTGGAATTAGTTTGAGAATTGTCATGTATTAATCCTTTTTTGGCTTCAGTGTGATGACTTGCACCCGAGCTCGGGTTTCACTTAGCAAGTGACCGGTCGTATCACAATCACTCCCTATTTGAATAAATTCCACGGTAGGATGGAACTTAGCTCTCCATGCACTGTGATGGTCGTATGATGCATTTCAAAAAATCATAGCTCTTGCTCAAAGAGATTGCATTTTATTGCTGAAATAAGATGGCAAAGTTAGTTGCCTTATTAAAAATTTAGATTTCAAAATGCATGAACAAATTGAAAATGAAAAGCAGACTAAATGAATAAATAGATCATGTTATGTGCAGTAGCGATGAAGACTCTCGCTGTTCTAGGCTCTCCGCAGAGTAAGACCGTCAATGGTCGATAATTTATATGTGTCGTCAGTGAGCTTTCGTTCGATGATATACGGTCCTTCCCACGTTGGCTTCATATGCGAAGGAACCAAATAAATTCTTTTAAGGATGAAATCTCCGAGTTCAAAGGTCCGGAGTCGGACCTTGGCATTGTATAATCGGGCGACTCGATTTCGGTATGCGGATGCCCTCAAATCAGCCTCTTCACACTTCTCATCCAATAAATACAGAGATTCGGCAAGTAATATAGCATTCGTCTTTGGATCATAATATGTCACACGATGAGAAGGTACTTCCTTCTCGACTAGAATACTGGCTTTTGAACCGTAGGAAAGAGAGAATGGAGTGTGGTCGGTCGCGGATTTGTAGGCTGTCCGATAAGCCCATAAAGCCATAAGAAGTTTATCGACCCATTTTCCCCCGGTCTGTACCAGTTGTTTCTTCAGAATAGACTTTAAAACTTTATTAACAAATTCAACCTATCCATTTGCTTGAGGGGGTGCGACCACGAAGAACTTCTTCTGGATGCGGAATCGTTGACAGAAATTCATAAATTCAACACTCTCGAATTGGACTTCATTGTCAGTGACGATGGTATATGGAGGACTAAATCAACAGATAATGTTGCGTACTACAAAGTTGATCACTTTCTTCATTGTGATTGTAGCAAGGGGTTTGGCTTCCACCCACTTGGTAAAGTAATCAACTGTGTCGATGTCTACTTCACACCACCTTTGGCTAGAGGTAGAGAACCAATAATATCAATGCCCCATACTGCAAGCAGCCATGGACTGACCATCTGAGTTATCTCGGTAGGCGGGGCTCTAGGAATCCGAGCATTTTTTTGACATCTGTCCCATTTTCTGGCATAATTTGATGCATCGTTATTTACAGTCGACCAATAGTATCCATACCGGAGCACTTTCTTGGCAAGAACTTGCCCCTCAGTGTGATCGCCACATTCTCCTTCTTATACATCATGAAATACTCGTTTGATTTCATCGTGAGCGACACACCAGAGTAAAGGAACAGAGTACCCTCATCTATACATGACTCCATTTTGAATAGTGAACCGTGAATCTTTTCAAAGAACTTGTCTCTTTTCACTCCTGCACTCCAGTAGGGTCCCATGCTCGAGACAGCTTTTGAACAGAGTCATCCATGACTCCTTATCGGGAATGACCTCAAATATCTAGTATGTTGCCATTTGATTGATGCTCGGGGAAGATAATGTCTCCACGGGAACGAGTCCCATTTGCTGTGCCTCATTGGTACTGGCTAACTTTGCTAAGGAACTAGCTTTCTGATTGCGTTCTCAAGGTATGCAGTAGATGGCATAAAAATCGATCTGATCCAATATTTCCTGAAGTCGAGAAAGATAAGAAGCTAGCCTTCGATCTTTGGCCTAGTACCCCCCGAGCTTGGCACACGACCAATTGTGAATCACAGTAAATCACCACAGCGATAATTCTCAAATCTCTGGCGAGTCTCAATCCGATGAGCAGGGCTTCACATTCGGCCATGTTGTTAGTCGCACGGAAATCTAACTTTAATGCATAACATATAGATCGACCGTCAGGAGTTTCAAGTACAACTCCACACCTGAGCAACGGTCATTTGATGCACCACCAATATGTGGCTTCAAGACATATTTAGGTGATTCACTGATTTTGGGCAAGTCTTTCGGGATAGTGAACTTAGTGAGGAAATCTGCTAGGACTTGTCCTTGAATTGCTTGCCTTGGTGTGTAGGTGATGTCGAACTGACTCAGCTTGATATTCCACTTGTAACCTACCAAACATCTCAGGCCGCGTAAGGACCTATTGTATCGGCTGGTCGATGTAGATGGTGATAGGATGAGCCTGGAAATACGCATCGTTTCTCTCAGCTTTAGTCAGTCATTTGCTAATGTAGTAGACTAGCCGTTGTGTCCATTCGTCCTCCCGAATTAAGGCAGCACTGGTTGCATTTTCTAACACCGCTAAGTAAATGCACAATTTCTCATGATCAATGGGCTTTGACAGAATGGGTGGTGTGGATAGGTGTTGAACAAGTGCTCGAAATGCGCCCTCACATTCTGTAGTCCATTCAAAATTTTGTTTTCCCTTTTCTGATCAGGTCGAAGAAGGGAATGCATTTTTCAGTGGATTTTGAAATGAACTTGCTCAGTGCTGCTAGTTTCACATTTAGGCTTTGGACTTGCTTTGTAGTTCTTGGAGTCTCGAGATTTCTGATTGCTCGGATCTTCTCAGGATTGGCTTCAATTTCTTGAGCATTGACGATAAATCTAAGGAACTTTCCAGAAGCAACTTTGAAGTGGTAGTTCAACGGGTTGAGTTTCATTCTATATTCTCAAAGGATGTTGAACATCAATTCCAGGTCTCTGATATGGTCAATGGAGAATCGCGACTTCACAAGCATATCATCCACATATACCTCCATATTTTTCCGATCTGGTTAGCGAACATCGATTAACTAACCGTTGATAAGTTCCCCCGACATTTTTGAGTCTAAAGGGCATGACCCTGTAGCAGTAAGGTTCTAGATCGGTGGCGAAGTTGGTATGCTCCTGATCGGGCAAGTACATGGGTATTTGATTGTAGCCAGAATACGCATTCATGAAGGGTAAGAGCTCATGTCCAGCTTTTGTGTCTACGAGCTGATCATTTGGAGAAGTGGAAAAATATCTATAGAGCAAGCTTTATTCAAGTCTGAGTAGTCAACGCACATTCTCCATTTCCCGCTAGACTTCATGAAAAGTACAGGATTGGACCCCCATTCTAGGTATAATGCATCTCGAAAAAATCCGTTCGATTTAATGGATTTAAGCTCATCTACCCCTTCCTTAAGGGCATAGATCTCTCTGGATCCATACCATGCCTTTTTTGCTTGACCGAGACATGTCGCGGGTCAACATTCATTGTGTGGCTCGCAATGTTTGGAGAGATTCCACACATGTCAGAATGTGTCCAGGCAAACACGTCAAGGTTTGCCTGGAGAAATTCAACCAATTCCTCTTGCATCTTTTGGCTTAGCTGAGATCCAATCTTTATCATTTTAGAATCGTCATTATCGTCAACTGAAACATCGATCATTAGCTCAGTCGGGGAAGCTTGTCTGTCTTTACTTTTGTTCTCACCTTCAGTATCTCTTGGGTCAAGATCCCTTGGGTATTGGTTGGGGTACCCGCGTCTTGGCCCAGGCATCAATTGTCAGTTCTCAGCAAAACAAACGCAGAGAGATTCCTCTACGCCCTTTCCTTTTTCCTTTCACTGCGCCTCTCGTAGCTCAACAACATAATAGGCTCGCCTAGAAGCCTGGTCTCCTTGAACAACTCCAACACCATTGTCGGTAGGGAATTTTAAAGTCAAAAACCAAGAGCAATGATGGCCCTGAATTCATCTAGGGCCGGTCGGCCCAAGAAAGCATTGTATGGCGAGTGTATGTCCAACACAACAAATTGTAATATCTAGACTCTCTATCATTCTCTAATTCCCAATTCCACTGGTAGCTCCACCATCCCTGTAGGTATAGTCGCACTCCCATTAAAGCCGTGAATACAAGACTGACAAGGCCTTAAATCTTTTGCCTTCATTTTCATATGATTATAAGCTCGTTTTAACAATATGTTTATTGAACTACCACTGTCCACTAAGATCCTCTTCATCCAAGCAGGACCTATCTGGGCTAAAATGACAAGTGGATCAATGGTTAGGGTTTCGACTCTATCAGTACCCCAATCTTGAAATACGATGTCATCTGCCATCGTTT
This sequence comes from Allium cepa, assembly GCA_030765085.1. NCBI lineage: Eukaryota > Viridiplantae > Streptophyta > Magnoliopsida > Asparagales > Amaryllidaceae > Allium > Allium cepa. Next base: position 722,306,192 of record CM060929.1, on the reverse strand, counting down.
TCTGATGTTTGGCGGAGCCCTATCTTCCAAATTACTACAACATTCGAAGCTCGCATGCCTAAAAGAGCTAGCATACGAATCCATTTCCTTCCAGCACCGATCTACTGGATGAGGACCACCACTGATAGTATTAATCACTAACCTTCCACTGGTACGAGTGGGTTCCTCTGATCTCGCCTCATTTGGTATTTAGTTTTGATTCGATGGGTTAGCTCCTCCAGACTGCGACGCTTGAACAAACTGCTTTAGTTTTTCTCTCTTGTATCCACTTCTCAATAATATCCTATAAATGATGACACTGATTCATGTGATGGCCATAACTATCGTGGAATCTACAAAACTTCCCCATTTGAATCTGTTTTTCCAAAGATTGTTTCGGAGCAGGTTTCTTATACTGAATAGTATTGCAGGTCTGTAAACACACATTTTCCAGCAACGTATTTAGAGGAGCATAATTATCAAACGTAGGAGCCCTACGTCGCAGCCCATGATTCTGATCTCGTTTCCTATTTTGATTTCCATTACTTTTCTGTTGACTCTGTTTATTTTGTACGTTCAATTGCACCTTTCCAGAACTCTCCCTGGTTTTCTTAACAACAACATTGCTCTGGATTCCTTCCACATTGGACCTGCGTCATCCTTTTTCCTAGACTATTTCGCATCCTTTCTCAAGAACTGGGCTGCCTTAGAGTAGAAATGGTCTAATGACGAAGGGGGTTTTCCGGCCAACCAGTTGTTGAATTTGGAATCAGGATCAATCCGCTTAGTTAATGCCATTAAAATTGAGTTATCATTGGGATTACTAGTGTTTGTGCATGTAGCATGACACCTCTCCAAATAACATCTAATTTTCTCTCTCGTAGCGAGTGACACTAGACAATGTGTTAACATCTTTCGGCCTTATGACAGGCTTGCAGAACTGTTTAACAAACTTCATTGCCAACTGGTCAAAACATGAGATAGATCGAGGTGGTAGACGAGTAAACCACATAGTTGTAATGCCCTCTAGGGAGATCGGGAAACTTCAGCATTTGACCGCATCATCAGCTCGTGCGGCATTCATTAACCATTCGTACTTTAAGATATGCTGATTAGGATCAGATCACCCATCATAAACAGGTAGAGTTGGCATCCTAAACACTGAGGTGGTTCAACGTAGAGTATATCGTCATTGAAAGGGGTATAACTCCAGGAGATTCCCTAAACGTTGTTGGTGAGATCCTGATTTTCATGGATCATCTATCGAATCATCGTCGCGATATTCTGTGTTTGCACCAAAATTGGTCACAAACACCCAATCGTCGATGAAAGCACCAGTTCACAACAACAGATCTCAAATGACTAGTATGCAGAGAATAAAAAATGAAGAACATTCCAAAAATTCAAAAGAAAGCAGTAAACAACACAGAATTTATAGTGGTTCGACGATCTGGCCTACGTCCACTCCAAAGTTGATGACTTTATTGATATTCACTTGATGATTACAATCGATTATAGCAGATAACAATGAATTATAGCTCTGAAATTCGAGTACAACAACAATGATGAAGTGCAAAGTTGAATTCGGCAGAGTCTGGACGTTCGAGAGTCAAAAAGATCCCTCTTCTGTAGACCCTGGGGCTCTATTTATAGGCATAGGAGGCTGATATCTCGCTCAAACTTCGAGAGACTCCTTGTAGCACGTGAGTGGGCCTACGCGGCCGATCCAGCAAAGTTTCGACTCGATCTGTGATCGATACGAATGCAATTCTCATTGATCAAGATTTTGTCTAATGGAGTCGAAACTTGGTGTGAACATTCTTTAGCTTGTACGTAAGCTCCAGTGAAAATTTTATAGCATTTGGACTTGTCAATCTTGAGTTATGATCAATACAAGATAGAGTTATTTGGTAGGCAGTTTAGTTCGAATCGATAAATTTGCATCGATCTATTTGAATCGATCAGGGCACGTGCCCAGTTGGTGATGTGTTGCCTACTCTTCAGATCGATCCACTTTTTATGTCGAGTTAACCAAGTCGTTCCCAAATATCTCGCCTTGTTCATATCGAAGAACGTCGCCAATTCATATTGACGGAATTTGTTTAGTTTGTACCGATGACAGTGGTATAGTTCTTACCGATTGGGATGGCTCTGTTTGCATCGATTAAGGTGGCTCTTGTTCGTATCGATTAAGGTAGCCTCAACTTGATGGATACGAACAAGCGTCATATTGATGGATACGAACAGTGGTTGCATGCAAACTAAGGTTATCTGATCTTGGGTACATGTGTACGAACTAGAGAAAAACCGATCGGTGCGAAATGGGCAATGGTCCATCGTTACGAAACAACGCTCTAAGATGGACTAGACCTCGATCGATACAAACCAAGGCTTCACGATGGATATGAACCAGATCGAGTCGAACCGATGCTTGACGATGGATTTGAACTGAGGCGTGGTGATGGATACGAAATAGGGCCATTTCCTTTAATTTTGCATCGATTGTAACTTGAGCATACGAACTCGGACTAATTTGAAATTTGAAATGTCAGCTTTTATAGCTTTGCTTGTCGTGTCTTGTCAATTGTAGCTCAATCCGGACTAGACAAAATTCATCGATATCCATAGTGAGCCTGCGTACAACCAATCTTCGGGATGATTTGCCTTTGGTTTTCGGTTAATCTTTTAGTATCACGGCCTTGCTAAAAGGCGGGACAACACTTTCCCCCCAAAACATGCCTTGCGATAGGAAGGTGTGTTTTGTAATGCTATAAGCTGGATGTTCATATCCTGTTGATGATCTGCAGAGGAATAAATAGTCTTTTATGACCGCGAAAAACGATCTTTCGGGATCATGTCATTTGAGGTTATATGTGATCGTTCGTGGTCGGATGCCGTCAGCGGCGAATGATGACTATTCGAGGTTAGAAGTCATTCTAGACGAGTTGCGGTCGTTCGCGATCGGATGTCCTTCTAGACGAATTGTAGTCGTTCTCGATCGGATGTCCTTCTAGACGAACTGTGACCGTTCACGGTCGAATGTCCTTCTAGACGAATTATGACCGTTCGCGGTCGATTCGGATGTCATTCTAGATGAATTGTGACCGTTCGCGATCGGATGCCGCATGAGCCGGAGTATGATCGTTCGCGATCGAATGCCGCATGAGGCAGAAAGTGATCGTTCGCGTTCGGATGCCGCACGAGGCAGAACTTGATCATTCGCGATCGGATGCTGCACGAGGCAGAATGTGATCGTTCGCGATCGGATGCCGCATGAGGCAGAAAGTGATCTTTTGCGATCGGATGTTGAAGGGGACTAAGCATTACTAAGGTCAGATATCACGTTCGAGTGAATTTATGAATTGGTGACTTTGGCGATTCATCGCCATATAAGGCATGCTTGTGGACCATTCGTGATCCCATGCATATAAAAGTAACTTCTTTTATGGAATTGCAAATATCAGATTTATGATCATATGAATTCTATAACAGAAATGTCCAAATAAACCAAATCCAAATGTTCAAATCAAAACAAAACAGAAGCTAGACAAATATGTCAAAGTGCAAATTCTTACTACGATGCGGTCAATAGTCATTCAATGCATGCCCGTGGATAGTTCGCGACCCCACACATGTTTAAATGATTTAACGTGTTTGCGAGGAGTTCACGACTCGTTCATCGTTATTCTAATCAATTGATAACCATCCGGTGTCTCGTTTCATGGTCACCCCTATTTGATGCAGACGGTAGTCGTTCTGGCTCCATCGCTGGAGCTCGCCTTCTTACATACTGAAGTAGCCTTCCGTTCCTGATATGCCTTCTACCTCATCCTTCAGATGCCTACAGTGGTTTGTGTTATGACTGTTCAGTTCATGGAATAAGCAATATTTGTTTAATTTTCTCTCGTCGACAGTCGGATCCCTTCTCATTGGTCTACGATAGGGAATTTGCTCTCTGGTGTCTTGGTAGATTTGCTCCAAACTCTCATTCAGCTCTGAATAAGTGGTGGATCATGGCTCCCTCCATGGTTGCTTTGACCTATCATCATTATACTTTGCTTTCCGCTTCCCCTTGCTTTTGTCAGGGTCCTTCCTGGGTGCGTCTCCACCTTTTACTACATAAACATCGATTCTTTCTTCTCTTTCAGCACTAGCATCCTCCAATCGTAAAAACTTTTCGGCTTCATGATAGAATTCTCCCAGATCCGTAGGAGGATCTTACTTTAGGAATTCTTGAACTCTGTGCCATCAGCTATTCCGGATACAGCTGCCATCATAACCATGGATGATCTGGTTGATCCACTGACGCCGCTGCTGCATTGAATCGTGTCAGAAGACTCCTTAAAGATTCCCCGCCTTTTTGTTTTAGAGTTGTCAAACTCATCACATTCTTGGGTCTTAAAATGTGAACCCTGAATTGCCTCATGAATTTCTCGGTCAAACCAGCCCATGTTCCTATGGAGCTGCTCTCCAGTTGTTTAAACCATAGTGCTACAGTGTCTGTCAAATACAATGGAAAGCACCGAGCCATGACTTCCTATGATGCCCCTAGCACTTCCATGTGCCTCATATATTTTGTCAGATGGACCGCAGGATTCGTCCTCCCATCATACATTACCAATAATTTGAATTCTATTGGGTTCCTAGCCAGCCTAATCACAGGAGAAAAAGGACTCATGTTCACGTCTTCTAGATCTCTATTTACTAATCCATCTCTCATGGCTCGTCTGACCATTTCCGCCAATCTATCACTATCTTCAAGCTAAAATCTTTGTGCGTTACCACCGATCTTCCCCCTCGAGTTCATGAGGGTTTTCAAGAATTTTCCATCCTGGCTGAGCATCTATTCCTCTATCACCTCCAGGTTGCTCGGATCCCCTTGATTCTCTTCCCAGGATTGGATCAACATTTTCTAGGTGAGTGCCCCCTAGTACTGGTGCTGCGCCGGATGGTCCTACTCCATTCTAAACTTTGGTTGCTCCTTGATTTTGCGCTCCAAGTTGCCCAACCTGTCGAAACAAATTCTGGATCATTTCCTATTGTGTTTTCATCATTGTCTCTATTTCATCCCTGGTGATGAAGACCGAGGCTTGATTCGCTCCTGAGGAAGCCTCTTGACTTCCTTCATGTTGACTTCGCTCTGCTTTTTGTCTTCTACTTGTTTTCCTTGTCATAGCTTTCCAAATCTGAATTCCTAAGCCTTCAAATTCAATTTCCAAATGATAGAATCCCTGAGTTCAACTCTCAGTGAAAGCACCAAAATGTTTGTGCCCAAATGGATCACAAACACCCAATCGCCGATGAAATCACCAATTCACAATCACAGATCTCAGATGACTAGTACGTAGATAATAAGAAATGAAGAACACTTAGAAAATTCAAAAGAAAGCAGTAAACAACACAGAATTTATAGCAATTCGGCGATCTAACCTACGTCCACTCTGAAGTTGATGACTTTATTGATATTCACTTGATGATTACAATCGATTACAGCTGATAACAATGAATTATAGCTCTGAAGTTAGAGTACAACAGCAATGATGAAGTGCAAAGTTGAATCCAGCAGAGTTTGGACGTTCGAGATTCGAAAAGATCCCTCTTCTGTTGGCTCTGGGGCTCTATTTATAGGCGTAGGAGGCTGATATCTCGCTCAAACTTGGGAGACTCCTTGTGGCACGTGAGTGGGCCCATGCATCGATCCCGTGAAGTTTCGACTCGATCTATGATCGATACGAACACAATTCGCACCAGTCAAGATTTTGTCTAATGGAGTCGAAACTCAGTGTGAACATTCTTTAGCTTGTGCGTAAGCTCCTATGAAAATTTCATATCATTTGGACTTGTCAATCTCGAGTTATGATCGATACGAGATAGAGTTTTTCGGTAGGCAGTTTAGTTCGAACCGTTAAATTCGCATTGATCTGTTCGAATCAATCAGGGCACGTGCCCAGGTGATGATGTGTTGCGCACTCTTCGGATCGATCCACTTTTTATGCCGAGTTGACCGAGTCGTTCCCAAAGATCTCGCCTTGTTCGTATCGAAGAACGTCGCCAATTCGTATCGATGGAATTTGTTTAGTTCGCACCGATGACGGTGGTATAGTTTGTACCAATGGGGATGGCTCTATTCGCAATGATTAAGGTGGCTCTAGTTCATATCGATTAAGGTAGCCTCAACTTGATGGATGCGAACAAGCCTTATAATGATGGATATGAACAGTGGTTGCTCGATGGATGCGAACCAAGGTCATGTGATCTTTGCTACATCGACACGAACCAGAGAAAAACTGATCGGTGCGAAATGGGCAATGGTCCATCGATACGAAACAAGGCTCTAAGATGGACTCGAACTTGATCATACGAACTAAGGCTTCGTGATGGATGCGAACCAGATTGAGTCAAACCGAGGCTTGACAATGGATTCGAACAGAGGCGCAGTGTTGGTTACGAAATGGGGCCATTTCCTTCAATTTTGCATCGATCATAACTTGAGCGTACGAACTCAGACTGACTTGAAATTTAAAATGTTAGCTTTTATGGGTTTGTTTGTCGTGTCTTGTCAATTGTAGCTCAATTCGAACTGGGACAAAATTCATCAATATCCATAGCGAGCCTGCATACAACCAATGTTCAAAATGATCTGTCTTTGGTTTTCAGTTAATGTTTTGGTATCACGGCCTTGCTAAAAGGCGGGATAACGTCCGACATTTGGACATTTTAAGCATGCTGGGCCAAGGTGTGGCCGGGCTCCACAATGCGAGGATGGGTTGGTCGCGGTCGACGGTCTGTATCTCGCCTCCTAGGTTCTAGGTTCTCGGGGACATACGGTTCAGTGGTATATTCATGTTGGCAATGGTTCGGATTTGATTGGTTTTTGGCATCAACTCCTAATTCAGTAGCAGTGGTGGAAGTGCGGTTGTCGGTAATATGATAAGGAACATTACTACCTTTGGAGGAGGGTTCGGTCTGATGGCTAGTTGATGGGCCAACTCTCGGTTGCCCAAGATTCAGTGTATGCTTATGTCCAATTGCTTAGGTATAACTTCCATCCAGCCATAGGTGCGTGGAAGTCAGAAGAGGCTAAACTTTTAGTGGAAGAATAGGAAGCCTGATCCCTTCTGGATCTCCTTCATCTTTGATGATTCACTTGATTGGTCAATTCTACGTTTACATGGAGTTGCTGAGTAGGATGTTAGTAGCTTTGAGTCAGCTCTTGTATTAGCAATTGAAACTCCTCCCTGGTGATAGGTCCTAGCAGATCTGATGATCCGGTAGCATTCTGATCGATAGGAAGAACTTTTGCGGGGTTCTGTTTGTCCCGTCCTTATGGATCTGCAGCTGTTGATGTAGTCTTAGTGTTGATTATGTTGGATAGCGAAGCTCTCTCTTAGACTTGGTACAAATCTAAATATGATGGAAGAACTTATGGACTTTAAATTTGGATCTTCTCCCTAGATTCTTGCAATCCAATGTCGGTAATAGATCCATTGAGCAAGAGAAAAACTGGGTTCTCTCAGTGAAAGCACCAAAGGGTTTGTACCAAAATTGGGCACAACGCTCTTCAGATGTATTTGAAGAGATAAAATTAAGAAACTAAATGGAAAATGAGGAAGATCTAACAAACACACCAATCAACAGATAAGAAAACACACGGAGACACACGGATTTAGAGTGATTCGGTGTATTGCCTATATCCACTATGAAATGACCGATGATTATTGAATTTCACTTGCTATTTACAAGAGATTACAACAGTACAAATGAAGTTTGATAATGATTTCGACAGAGTATCAGCATACAGAAGCCCAAAGTCCTTTTTCTGGATGCATATTGTTGCTATTTATAGGCGTAGGCTGAAAATATCTCATTCAGATCTCGGGGGACTTCTTCTCTCACGTGGTTGGGCCCACGGGATCGAGTTTAGGTGTTTTCGACTCGATCCGTGATCGATATGAATGGAATTCACATCGATCAAGAATTGATCCAATCGAGTCGAGATCGATCATGAACATTCGTGAGGTTGCACGTAAGCTCCTATGTAAATTTGGTGGCATTTGGTCTTGTAGATCTTAAGTTATGATCGATGCAAGTTTGGATTTGTAGAAGGCTGCTGAGTTCGCGTCGCTTCTGTTCGCATCGCTCCTATTCGCATCGCTTCTGGGCACGTGCTTGCTAGGTGACGTGGTGCCAACTTTTAGGATCGATCCACTTTTCATGCCGAGCAACCGAGTCTTTCTTTTGGTGTGCCTCGTTCGTATCAACCCAGTTTAGCCTTGTTCGTATCCACTATTTGCTAGCCTGTTCGTATCGATCGTCGCTGCTCTATTTCATATCGATGAACATAAGTGTCATTCGTATCGATCCAACTTGTATTATTCGCAGCGATCATTTAGTCGATCGATACGATTGTAGTGTGTTAATGGATCGATATGAAGTAATGGTTTTTATGGCTTCGATGGATACGAAGTGGATGTTGGTTGATCGATACGAACAAGTTGGAGATGATGGGTGCGAAGCAATATGAGGATGGATGGATACAAACCATGTGTATTCCATGGTTGCAAATGAATTCGACCCCAATGGATACGAAGGAGGCCGTTGTGGATGGATACGAATGAAAGTGATGCGAAGGAGGTGAAATGATGGATACGAATGAGCCGATTTCCTTAGTTTGCATCGATCATATCTTAAGCATACGAACTTCGATTGACTCGAAATTTGAAACGTTGGCTTTCATATCTATATTCATCATGTCATGTTAATTGTAGCTCGATCCGGACTCGTGCAAAATTTATCAGTATCCATAATGAGCCTATGTATGACCGATCTCCAAGACGAACTGTCATTGGTTTCTAGTCAACTTTTTAATGTCACGGCCTTACCAAAAGGCGGGATGACAGTTTCCTCTCAAAGTACGTATTGTGTGAACACGACGTGCTTTAAAAAGTTGCAATCTTCATTCTGAAAATGTTCTATTCGATCCGCTAAGTAGTTGTTATGTTTTCGTCATAAGATGTAACCTTTGATTTATGTCCAATAAAATAAATGTTGAACTATTGACCGCCAATGACTATGCAATGCATCGTTGTAACTAAGTGTTGAGTGTCAGCAATTTGTTATTCACTGTTTTGATTATCATGAGGTGAGGATTCAATCCCTGTTAACTTGGAAAAACAAATGTTAGTTCGTCATACATGCATATATGTTAACCTGACTCCTGTTCATGTTTGTATATTTGCGGGTCATTATTAAGTTCTTTAGTTTTTGTTTGGATTGAGTTTCGTATCGATCCTCTCTTGGATCGATGTGAAATTTGAGTTGTAACAACGTTCGCTGGTTGTTTTATGTCCTTCCTTTGTATCGATCCTCTCCTAGATCGATCTGAGATGTTGGAACGTATGCTTCGTACCGATGGATACGTAATACTGGGTCTTGAATTGATGGATACAAGAGTAATGCTTTGTATCGATGGAGTTGAACGATCTAGACATAATAATGCAGTGATGCTTTATAGAGGATATGCCATTTCTCATTCGTTTATTCAAGAAGAATCCCTGATTGTGGATAATCTTTGATAGGAGTCATCCATGACTCCTTTTCTAGATCCAACTCTAAGATCTAGTTGATTTTCATATGTTAATGCTTGGAATAGTAAGTATTTCAACTGGGACATAGTCTTTTTGCCGCACATTCCCAAAACCGACTATCTTGGCCGGTGACTTGGCTTTTTCATTTTGTTCTCTGAGGATGTATGTAATGGTGTATTTCTCGAAGTCGGCTAGTAGCTTTGGATCTGGCTAAGGTAAGGAACAAGACGTTGCCTCCTAGTCCGATAATTCTCCCTACTTTAGCATACCACTAATCATAAGTCACATAAGATACGTAAAGTTTCCACTCCTAGTTTTATTATAAGTTTGAGCGTGGTGAACAAGGCTTCATACTTAGCTTCGTTATTTGTTGCTGTGAAGTTGAGTTTCAGGGTGTAGCTGATCGGTCGTCCTCGGGAGTCATTAATGCAACTTCGACGCTAGAAAACTGATTATCGAAGGTTCCATCTGTACACATTCTCCGTCGATCGGATAGTTCTCCGCTGCTCTTTATATAGTCGTCTAAAGTGGTGAATTCACATATAAAGTATGCTAATTATTTGGCCAAGGATAGCTCTTTGAAGAAGATAAGTGATATCAAATTAGCTTAGCTCGATACTCCATTTGAGTAACTTTTCTGACATCTAAGGTTGCTATTGGACCTATCATAACGGTTGGTCGATATAGACGTTAACGGGGTAAGCTTGTCAATAGCTAGCCTTCATTATATACTGGTCTTCAGATTAGTTTCTCTTCAAATAGCATTGCGATGCTTATGGCGTGTGTAGACACGACCCAATTGAGGTATAGATCTTTGCGATCCAACGGCTTAGGTAAAATGGGAAGTCTCTCTAACGATTTATCAGAGATGGAATTGCATCAATGTAGTTATTAGTTCATTCAAAATTTCTCTTCCTTCTCTTGGTCAGATTGAAGAAGATAATACACTTGTAGATGGTCCTAGAGTGGAATCAGCTTAGGACGGTGATCTTTTGAATTAAGTTCTACACCTGCTTGGTTTCCTTAGCACATGGATGACTCTAATCTTCAGAATTTTCTAACATTAGCCTCAATCCCACGAGAATTGATGATGGGATCCGAGAATTCTTCTTATAAAACACTGAAAGAGCATTTCAAAGGATCAAGTTTCATTCTGCAGTTGTTGGAGAGCACTGAATATATTTGCCAAGTCATCGATGTGGTCGTTTGATGGTTGTGATCTCACGAGCATATTAACCACATATACTTTCATCGATCGATCGGTCTGATTTTTGAATGATCGGTTAATCGTCCTTTGCAAAGTAGCATAAGCGTTCTCAAGTTTGAATCCAAGGATTGCAGCATAGCACTATAGGGTTTCCTCAGCACATGGATGACTCTAATCTTCATAATTTTCTAACATTAGCCTCAATCCCACGAGAATTGATGATGGGACCCAAGATTTCTTCTTATACAACACTGAAAGAGCATTTCAAAGGATCAAGTTTCATTCTGCAGTTGTTGGAGAGCACTGAATATCTCTGCCAAGTAATCGATGTGGTCGTTTGATGGTCGTGATCTCACGAGCATATTAACCATATATACTTTCATCGATCGATCGGTCTGATTTTTGAATGATCGGTTAATCGTCCTTTGCAAAGTAGCATAAGCGTTCTCAAGTTTGAATCCAAGGATTGCAGCATAGCACTATAGGTCCGAGTCAGTAAGGAAACAGTTGTATTCCTGGTCTGGGACATGCTTAGTATTTGATTGTATCTGGAGTTTGTGTCCAAGGATGAGAGTAATTTATGTCTGATGTTCGAGTTCATTAGTCGGTTGATCATTGGAAGTGGAAAGCTATGCTTTCCCATGCCTCGTGCAAATTTAAGCAGTTTGCGTACATCCGCCAATCTCTATTTTCTCTCTCATAAGTAAAGGATTGGATACTCATTTTGGGTAAAGGACGTCGTGGATAAACCTATTGGTTTTGAGTAGATTTACCTTCTCTTTAAGTGCAGTAGATTTTTCTATATTCACGTCGTTTTTTTATTCCCCGAGACATTTAATGCAGGGTTCTCAATGGTTAATGAGAGTTCATATATATATGTATGAGATCGAGTTCAAGCGAACACATCAAGATTCACCTAACGTAAAACAGTTAACTCTTTTATCATCGTTGCGCTGGGTTGTGATATGATCTTTATTACTCGTAATGGATTATAGGCACTTCATGTGCTTATTTGCAATGGTTAATGATTAGCTTTATAGGCGTGTTGAATCAAAGGCCTAGTAGAGTTTACCCCTATATTGCATGCTGCTGCGTAGCTGGCTCCAGCTATGAGTTTGAATCTACTTGTGTTTCCAAGAAATACGTTTCTCATTCAATGTACTTGCGATCCATTGCTCATCAAAAGGGTCAGAATGATGGTCAGTTACCCATAAGTCCCGACATCGATCAGATGATTCCATCTCAAAGCATCCTTTCAGTCGTAACTTCAAGTTGTTATAAATACTAAGCACGAGCTATAGCATTGAGTAGTCGTATCCAGCTCTTGGATGATAAACTCGTGCCCCCAGATGGACGTATTATGAAAATGATCGAGCCTAGCTTCTGCTGTGTTTATACTATAGTCCAAGCTATAAGAGCCGGAGTTGTTTGATTAACAATCAAATTACATTCATCTTATTTCTCGTGCGTACCCCCAAGTCTAGGGGATATCTCGACAAGTGGCAAGGTAGATAATGTCCGCTACAATTTCGCATTCTATCCCGTTAAACCATTGGATCGAGTTAACCGATGGAAGACTGAGTCGTGCCTTATCCTACATTGTGTCCTAGTTCTTTCCTCTAAGTAGAATACTTTGTTGCCTCTTTGACATTCAAACATAAGCTAAGTTCTGGACGGTCAATGACATTCAGCTTCGTTTCTTATGTCGCCATACTCTAGGTAGAAACCGAGGAGTGAATCGTCCAGTCAGATCCAATGCAGGATTGATGCTTCCCTTATCGAATCCAGGGCAAGAATTAATGTGCAAACGTTTAGGTTGCACTTGTTTTGCATCGTACTTTTAGTCGGATCATGGTAAGAGTCAATGAATGAATGGTCACATTGCATTCATTAGGAGTTGGGCGATCAACACGTCCGTTTCGATTTACGTTCTCCCGTCAAATCTAAGATTAAAGTCAGCTCAAATGCAGTTAGATCATGCTCATCCATTCTCACACTCTTCCCGATGGATTGAAGGAAGGCGATGGAGGATGATTGGTCAAGTCACAGTCTTTCATGGTTCTATCCATGCTCCTGCGGTCGAAGGTATTCGATGGACGTTCGGGTCAAATCGATTTGTAATCAAAGAGGATCGATATTGACCGTTGGTTTTGCGACATGATGTAGAATTCTCGTACCTTATTGCCTATCAATCCATTGGTATGATATGAAAAGCGCAAATCGATATTGCCCGTCGATCCAACGGTATGATATAATTGGTTGCTTGTAACTTTGGGTGTCTTTCTGATTGGTTGGCATTAAGGCCTCTTTGTAATAGTTGCCATAAGTTGTAAAGGATGCTAAGCTAGTGATGTAGCGAGTCGCATTTCTCCTCTTTTGGTGATTTTTTCTTCTGCCTCTGTCTTAACTTAGTAGAGTTAGTTTGTGGACTGTCTAATTGCATCTGTAGTGAGTTTATACTCCTCCCGTCGACTTTAGGTCGAAGTTGGTGAATGAATGGTCGAGTCACATTCGTTTATTTGTCTATGCTCATAGTCGCACTTAGGGGATCAGAGTCAGCTGATGGGCCATTCATCACATCCATTTGATGTTTATAACCATGTCCACACTCTGGGGACTAAATTTTTTTTTGTAGAAAATGGTTGGACCATATTTTCCTCGGTCAATTCCTCTTCCCCCAATCAAGGGAAAAAGTCGAGGTGTGGTCGATCACATTACAGCAACTTTAATTTGATGCTTCTCCCACTGAACTGTAGGAAGGAATTGATTGGCGGATGGGTAGGTTACAGCCGTCCATGTTGCATGCACAACCCGTTGGATCAAAGGCGAGAGTTAGCAGATGAATGGTCATGTCACGTTCATTTGCGGTAGGATAGGTAGTCACATCCATTTTAGAATAGGATATTCAGCTTGGTCCGTTTTGCGAATCTGCGTATCCCTGTAGAATCAAGGAAGAAATTTTGTCTTATAGGGTTAGAGTGCATCCATATAAAATTATGTTACGAGTCCCATGCCAGGGACAAGATTTGATGCATGGACGGTCGTGTCGTTCCCACTTAGTGCTAGATAGTCGGGTCGCATTTGATTTTTTATGATAAATGTGCCCCCATGTCAAGGGAAGAGTTGGAAAGTAGACAGTCGAACCACAACCGCTTTTTGTACTTCAGAACTTGCTGAGGAATCAGATTTGATAGAAGGGGAGTCGAATCGCATCTCTTCTAGTATTTATATTCCTAACCATGCTTTGAGGACTGGAGTTGGTTGATGTGTTTTTAGTCACACCCATTTGTTGTTTGTACTCTAGTCCGCACTCTCGGGACCAAAGTTAGTTAATGGGTGGTCATTTGCACCCAATTGGTGTTTATACTGCAGTCCACACTCTGGGGACTTAGAGTTAGTTGATGTTTATACTCCGTTCCACAATCCGGGAACTTAGAATTAGTTGATGTTTATACTCCATTTTGCACTCTGGGAATCTGTAGTTAGTTGATGGGTGGTCAGTCACATCCATTTGGTGTTTATAATCCAGTCCATGCTCTCGGGACCAAAGTTAGTTCATGGGTATACTCCAGTTTACACTCTGGGAATCTAGAGTTAGTTGATGGGTGGTCAGTCACCCCCATTTGGTATTTTAGGATAATGTCCACACTTCGGGGACTTAAGTTGTTTTACGGGTGGTCGGTCACACCCATTTTGATGTTTATACTCCAGTTCACAATCCGGGATTCTGGAGTTGGTTGATGGATCAGTCACACCCATTTGGCGTTTACACTTCAGCCCACACTCTTGGGACCAGAGTTAGTTGATGGGCGATTCGTCACACCCATTTATGTTTACTTTTATACCCCAGTTCGCACTCTGGGAATCAGGAATTGGCCGACATATGGTCAGTCACATCTGTTTAGGCTTTAGGATTTTGTTCACACTCTGGGAACAAGAAGTTGATCAGGTACATGGACGGTTTATCATATCCACCCTGAGTAGGTAAGAGAAGTCGTTAGATAGACGGATCCACCCTCCTCGAGCTTTTGAATATGAAGGGCAAGGTCATTCGATGGACCGATCCATCCTCCTAGGGTTTAGGTTGAACACGGGCGAAGTCATTAGGTGAACGGATCCACCCTCCTCGAGCCCATGTCTGTAAGTTTATACTCCATCTCGCACTCTAGGAGCCAGAGTTAGTTAGAGGATTGTCGTGTATCAATCCCTTTTGAGTGTAGTGTGATGGCTTGTCCCTGAGCTTGGGGTTTCACTTAGCTAGTGATCGGTGGGATCCCGATTACTTCCACATACCTACCCTCACGAAAGATGAGATTTAGTTTATGGACGATTGGATCGGGCCCATGTTCATTGTATTTCGCTTCTGCAAAGTCTAAGGAGTAAGATTAGTGTTCTGGCAAGCTTTAAGCTTGAGCAGAGGAGAGGATTGTCGAACTACATCAACATTGAGTTGTGCAATTTCCCGTAAGTCAGGTGCAAGAATTGGAGAGCAGATGGTCAAGTTACGTCCACTTTATACTTTGCATTCTTTTGGTTGAGCTAAGGAAGAGAGTTGAAACAATGGCTCATGATGGTTAGTGAGTAGACAGTCAGTCGTTGATGATTATAAATTAAGGGTTGGCCGCTGAGGAAGTCAGTTTAAGGCATGATTGTTTTGCTGAATCACATACGAAAACTGGAGAATGAATGGTCAAATCACATCCACTTAAACTTTGTTATCAAGTAACCCTAAGTGTCTAATGTAGATTTGATGTATAGATGGTCACATCATGTCCACCCCTGGTGTGGTTTTGATTTTACTGGGCATCAGAAGAAGCATAAGTATTTTGGCGGGCTTCAAGTACGATATGGGGAGTGCATTGTTGGGACATATAACTCAATGTCTTTCTTAGATCTCCTAAGTAAATGGCATAGGCGGATGAGTGGATGGTCGATTGCATCCACTTTGTATTGGAGTCCTGACCTTGTTAGTCTCTCCCACTTTGATGCATTGCCCCAAAGTTATGGGCATATAGTAGCTGATGAGTGATTGAATCATGCTTGTCATAATGATACCTCAATGACTTGATCATAGTCCATGGAGGTTGTTTGGCACCAAACCTTGAGTACTCGGTTATCTACACAACTTGCAAGTAGTTTAATTCAAGTCGGTCATACTTCGCAACATAAATGAAATTAAAGTAGAAATAATCCGATAGAGATCATAATCAAATCTCATTAATAAGTGAAGCATCGTCGTATGCTCTCTATTGCACTTCATTTCAGCCCTTCTAAGTTGGAAGTCTAATGAAAGTGGTTCAGTTTGATCAAGGTCCTTGACCGATAAGGGTCGGGGGTTTCCTGCACTTCGCTTTATGAGGCTTGCACATATTATCAGAGCTATCCTTTCCGGAGCAGCCTTATGGCGCTGGCGTCCACGGTAGCCATCTAAAGAAGAGGATTTTTTCGATCTAGGGTATGGAGTAGGATTCCTCCTTATCTTGCCACAATTATCCTTCATCTGGTTCATCAACTCAGTATTGGATATGATATGTTGGTGTAGTTGTTGGCGGCTATCCGCCAGTTCTCTTATCAAATTCAAGAAAAAAGCTTTTGTGATAAATCGGTTTATTTGTGTTGGCAGCAATTAGCTGTGGATTTTGATCAATTCGTTGGCGGTCAGCTTCTTTATTCCCTTCAGTAATACGAGAAATAAAACCGGTATGTCTAACCATGATTAACGATCTTCTTTGAGGAATGAGGGAAGGCATCTGTGCTTGATGGCATTCATCACTCTTGGTGGAATCCATGCGCCATTCTTACTTCATGAGGTAGTGTCGGGGGTTGTATTTTCATAGTACACTGACATAGTCAATATGTTGAATTTTCACTAGAAATTCTGCATGTAGGATGGTTTCAATGAATAGGTCTAGACCGGGGGAAGATTCTCCAATCAACATTATGATTAGGTTCATTTTATGGATAGGGGTCTTATAATATCAACGAATGATGCATGCATGATTGTTTAATGTTTGAGTGGTTGGTAATGCCAATTGGATGGTGAGTTGGTTAAATGAGCTCATAGATCGGTGATTATTTCTAATTTTAACCCAAGTATGAGGCCAACTTAGGGTATTAAGGAAGTCCTTTTGAGGTTGTATGCCAAGCTTTTAGTCATATGGACATGGTATGATTAAGATGCGGGCATTTGAAGATGGTTCAATGGTGACCAGCTATGCTTTGAGTTGGCAGAGCTAACAATGTAGAGCAGTCGTCGTATTAGCCATCGTACCATAATCGTCAATTCAGGAGTTTGAAAGCTGGTCGATTGGGGGAAGTGGCAGTCCACCTTAGAAGCATGATATATTAACCAACTCTGGTTCTTGGCATATTAGCTAGGTTCTCCAGCCTCTAGGAGCACCGGTTGAGTAATATTTCTTTACCCATTCCTTGATTGCAATTCGATAATTTCTATTGTAATCCCCTATGTCCCATCCAGTCATGGAGTGATCAGGATGTTTCATTATTAAGTTGAGTTTTGAATTCACTATGTAGGTGCTCTGCGCTGCGGATAGGGTTCAGTCTAGCAAGTTTTAGGAAATTATGCTTATTCAGTTAACTGAAATTCTTGCTCAGTCAACTGAACTAGCCTAAGTTGACTAACTTATAAAAAAACAGCCGACTGAGTCAGGCCCAATGTTCTAGACCAAAATTGGCTACTCAGTCGACAAAATTTGATCCTTAGTCGAACGAGCTAGTACAAAAATGACTATGTTTTTGACTTGGTGCCTTCGTGTCTCTTCTCTCCAGAATTTACATCTCTTCTCCCCTACCGCCACTTCTCTTCATCAATGATTAATTTAGAAGGTTGCACACCTACATTGGCATCCTTACAATAACTATATAATCCTCTAACCATTCCTAAATCAACATACATTTGAAACAAAACTCTATTCTTTGAATTCTAGGCCTCAAACTCTCGATTCCTAAGAAATACTCTGAATTCCACGAAACTCGTGTAATTCAGAGATTTTGACTAGTTGCTTTATCTCCACATCTCATATTCTAGTCGAATAAATTCCTCAGTCTCTACACCTCCACTCAATATAGTTAGTCTAGTTATAGGAGTTATTGTACATCAAAGTGGCATTCTGTATATCAAGATATGTTGTGTCAGAAAGTAACATTTGTTACACTACTTGTAACTATTGTTGAAGTCCTATTTGGTTGTTCAGGCGGAATGTGTAAACCCGTTCCTCCAGGTGAAGTGAGGGTGTTGACAGTGAAATTCCTAAGAGGTTCTTAGGAACTGGACATAGGAGAGATGCTCCAAATCAGCATAAGATCGACTGTGTTATCTACTATTTTATTTCCGCTGCATTTACGTTATTTACAACTGTTAGTCATCTTTGATCCTGTGCATTGCGACTAATAGTATATGGTCCAGGAAAAAAACAATACTGCAATGGTTTAAAACAATTCATAATATTATAAAATATCATAGACCACAGAATCACAAAGTGCAACAGAGGAATATACATATCACATAAACCTGAAAGGAACATGTATACAATACATGGAATAGTCCACAAAATAGTGGTCCTAAGTGATCTACATGATATATATAAGTTACATATGAAAACCCAAAACAATTTACAAAAAATGAGTTTCTATCTCAACATACATAATAGGTTAACATACAATAATAGACTATAAATCTACTATAGCATATATAACTAGCACCAAGCTAATCCAACTTTAGGGTCATCATGCAGTAGTACATGAAACATCTCGGTCTAACTCGAGTATTATATAATAATAAACAGCTCTGTTTAGTCTTAATCCAAATCAATGTGAGATAGTGATGGCAATGGTATAATAGATCTCAATAGTAACACATAGTCATATAGTGTCAAATATCAAATGAACATTATCATTCTTAAAGTTTATTCACCAAAACCAAAAAATCAATTTTAGATTATAAGAAGCAAATCCCAAGAAATATTTGGTGAAAACTCAAATCTCATAGAATCTAGAAATCAATAATAGAAATCAAAAAATAAATGGGGGAGGCGCCTAAATTACTCCAAGATTAGTGAGCATGAAAACTCACCTAACATGCATGTTATCCCAAGATAGGCCTATAGAACCATAATCCTTAGATGGGGATGAAAACCCGTTATCCCAAGATGGGCATGAAAACCCATAGGATCGCGGAGGGCATTAAAATCCATAATCCTAAGATGGGCACGAAAACCAATAAGATCTTCCTATAAACTGATTAGCATAGAAGAAAAGCATGTAAACTTGTCAAAACAAGTGTTATAAACTTCAAAATAGTAATCATTCTAGTAACAACTAGGTATCCCACACCACATGGGTTTTACTTGAACATTTACTACAAGCCGGTAAAATCCACTCGTGCCTCAAGAGAGGTTCGATTAAACAATTCCAAGAATAATCGATGAAGTAAATGCAAAAGTTCCATAGGACTTGTTTTACTCAATCATTTAATTCAATTTCTCATTCAACCGAGGGCACACATTTTTTGTAGAAAATAGTTTTGCTTTGAAATACAACTTTGGAAATATTGGTTATAAAAGCTATTGATAGATTTTAGAAAATACAGCTTTCTTTCTATATATAGACATATTCAAGTGTAAACTATAATATATTTACATTTCCAAAATTATCTATATCAACAAAATATATTTTGAAACCAGATTATTTTCTAAAGCATTTCCTTTCCAAATCTGTTTGAAACTGGTGCAATAAAATTGTTGTGCTGAACTGTATCCATAGAATAGTTTCTATAGGGGAATACCATCAAAATGAAATCATCAAATGAAGTTTTTAAACCCAGAAATTGGCATTTGAAATCATTAGAAATTGGCACTAAAACAGCGTAAGTAGTAATGCAAAACAATTGAGCAAAATGCAGGAGAAGAGAGCAGGGATGCGAGGAAGTAGCACGGCTTGGAGCATGCTCTAGGTCCATGACTGGTCCACCGATCCAAGTGCACTAGTCGACCAGTGCCGCTGCTTGGAGCATGCTTCATTCAGTGCTCGGTCCTCCACCTTTTCTTATTGGATCCAGTATGCTCTGCAGTGACCTATGTTTGCATATATGAACTTGTGAAACCATTGCATGCACAACAAACAACCACAAATGGTCACAATCAATAGAGGGAACGATATATATATATATATATATATATATGTATGTATGTATGTATGTATTAGTCTCATCAAATAGAAATAGGGCAATATGTGGATAACAGTGCGCACAACAAAGATCAACAGAATGAAATAGTTCAACCATATAATCAATCATTCAGTGTCAACAACATGCAAGAAGATTAAACCTAGATGTGTGAGTGTTTACTCACTTGAATCTCTAAGTTTTACAGGTTGAAGAAGATGGATTACTCCTCTTCTTATAGCTACACCTTGTAATGGCTCATGCAAAAGGAAATGACCACAAATAGATTCAATTAGCTGAAATTACTAAATATCAAAACCCTAAAAGATATTCCTGGTTTGAGATCTATTACCTAAGAACAAAATGCTCTTAATTCAATATTTTATTTTTCATAATTGAGTGGAGTTAGGATTCTAGTTTCTACGGTTTTGAAAGACGGAAAAAGAAATGGTTTGCTGCCTTTGTTTTTGCTGAAGTCTATTTATTAGAATGAGAAGTGAGTGGGAAAATAAACGTACAATTTTTATCTCACTCAACTACAGCCATATTAACCCTAACACTAATGGGCCTTGGGTATTCCCTTCATAATTGAAAAAAGAAATTAAATTGTTCCGTTTTCTTTCATTTTATGCCAACTACTAATAAATATAATTCATATAAACAATTTTTTCAAACCTTGAATCGATCACTACTTTATTTTATTTTATTTAAAATGACACAAGTTTATTCATTTTTTTAATTTACAATAAATGGATTAAATTCTCGTACTTGAACTTTTAACAATTAAAGTTGCTATAATTATTTCAATAAATAAATGAGCTCTTAAATTCCAAAAATCCAATTTTGGTAAGAAATAACTACCATGTTGGTTTTTAATAAATTTATATTTAACTCTTTGTTATGATTTTAATGGTAGAAAAATGGGTCATTATATTGTTACTTGTAATTAAAAGAATCAACACCAACCTTATTATTCCCTTTTTTGCTTGTTTAAATGATTCACCGATCATTCATTTAATAAATGATCTCCAAAATTACATGCATAACATAATAACAACTAATACAATGTGACAAAAATATATTAACATACTATGATAAAGGTAACCCGACATCCAAAAGTATGCTGATCATAAAATTTGTTGTTTGTTCCAAAATTAGGCACAACACTCTTCGCATGTGTTTGAAGAGATAAAATGAAGAATAAAAATGGAAAATGAGGAAGATCTAACAAACTCACCAACCAATAAATAGGAAAAATGCATAGAAACACACAGATTTAGAGTGGTTTGGCGTATGGCCTACGTCCACTATGAAATGGCTGACTTTTATTGATTTTTTCTTGCTGATTACAACGAGTTACGACAGTAAAATTCAGGTACAATAGTAATGTCGGCAGAGTCTGGACGTAGAAGAGCCAAAAGTCTCTTTTCTGTTGGTCCCAGACTGCTATTTATAGGCATGGGCAGCAAATATCTCGCCCGGGTCTCGGAAGACCTCTTCTCTCACGTGGGTGGACCCACGTGATCGATCCTCGGTCGTTTGGACTCGATCTGTGATCGATACGAATGGATTTCGCATCGATATCCCAAATGAGTCGAGATCGATCATGAGAATTCCCGAGGTTACACGCAAGCTCCTGTGAAAATTTGGTGACATTTGAACTTGTAGATCTTGAGTTATGATCGATGCAAGTTTGGATTTGTAGAAGGCTGCTGAGTTCACGTCGCTTCTGTTCGCATCGATTCTGGGCTTGTGCTTGCTAGGTGACGAGGTGCCAACTTTTAGGATCGATCTACTTTTCATGCCCAGCAACCGAGTCTTTCTTATGGGTGCCTCGTCCATATCGACCCAGTTTAGCCTTGTTCGTATCCATTATTTGCTACCCTTTTCGTATCGATCATCGCTGCTCTATTTCGTATCGATCAATGTAAGTGTCATTCGTATCGGTCCATCTTGTATTATTCGCAACGATCACTGGCCGATCGATATGAGTATAGTGTGTTAATGGATCGATACGAAGTAACGGTTTTTACGGCTTCGATGGATATGAAGTGGATGTTGGTTGATCGATACGAACAAGCTGGAGATGATGGATGCGAAGCAATATGAGGATGGATGGATACGAACCATGTGTGTCCCACGGTTGCGAATGAATTCGACCCCAATGGATACGACGGAGGCCATTGTGGATAGATACGAATGAAAGTGATGCAAAGGAGGCGAAATGATGGATACGAACGAGTTGATTTCCTTGGTTTGCATCGGTCATATCTTGAGCATACGAAATCCGATTGACTTAAAATTTGAAAAGTTGGCTTTTATAGCTTTGATCAACGTGTTATGTTAATTGTAGCTCGATCCGGACTCGAGCAAAATTCACTAGCATCCATAGCGAACCTGTGTATGACCCTTTTTTGGGATGAATTTTTCTTTGATTTCCAATCAATTTCTTGGTGTCGTAGCCTTGCCAAAAGGCGAGATAACATTAGTCTAACGTAAAGTACATACTAATAATGAATGCAGTAACAACAAATGGCTAACTAATAACATGAACAACATAACAATCAAAGATGAGAATAAAAATCACTATCCATCATTACTAATGGGTGAGGTCAACTACGATCATCGATCGCAGTCCAATGATTCCCTTTGAAGGTTTGAAATAAATAGAGTTAGTACCTAACCTTACCATAGACCCTGAGCCACATCCTAAAAGATGAGTCTCATGTTGATCTCACCATACCTCTATAATAAGCATAAGAGATATATGATCTACTCTATGTACTTGACACCTAGTACAAATCATGAATAAAATCAAAATAACTCTATAATGAGCGTAAATGATATTTATTCTATTCTAAATACCTAGGACCCTTACGGACCATACCATATCCGGTTTTCACATTCACACAGAAACAAATCACAAATATCACAGTTCAGCACAAAGCAACTCACATCACAAGTATCACAACTACAAACAGGGGTATCAATCTGCTGGGGGCATTTCAATAATAATCACTCATCTAACAATGAGATGAATCAACAGTGTGATTATAACCAATTAATCACATAAATAGTTTTCATTAATTATCTTTAATTAATGATGAATTATCCTTAATTTTAAATTAATTAATTATTAATTGATTTAAATATTAATTATTAGTTAATTAAACCCTTAATTATTAATTAATTAAATCCTAATCACTTTCATTAATTAATTATTTCTCAATTAATTCATTAATTAATTTATATTTAATTATAAATTAATTAACATAAACTAATAAGTAATTACCCTTAAATTTAATTATTAAGTAATTACAAATCATTAATTATTTAATCATCATTAACAATATAATTTGATTTACTTTTAAGTTAACTATTTAAAACATTTGATTAACTTCTCAATTAGTTTGTTAAGTTTTATTTAAAATAACTCTATTTTAAAAATATAAGTTTAAAACATTTTTTTAAACATAATTAATTTAAAAATAATTTATTTCAAGACCTTTAATTTCGCGTTCCACTTAACAAACAATCATCATTTTATAAAGAACAAATTAGAAATCAGTTTGACTTATATTTTTAAAATTTAGAAACTGAAAATTTTATTACCCGAGTCAACCCCAAGGGTCACTCCGAGCCAAACCTCCCTTTGCTTCGAGTTTTCTCAAAATCAACCCGATAGCTTCAATTTTTAAAATTTTGTTTAATTTTTAGAAGAAACCGATGTATAGCTTAGAATTACTCGATCCCAACTTCGAGCCAACATCCCTGAACCCCGAGTGTAACTTCGAGTCTCCATCCCTCCTTCCATAAACAAACTTCGAACACAAGCCCTGATGCCGTGCACATGCACAGCGGCATCGACGAACTTCGATCGACGCCACCACCATCCACACTTCGGCAACTGTTCATATGGGTCACACGAGCACCTAGAAACCCAAGATATTGATGAACTCACGATCGAGCTTCTTAACCCACACTGGAGCCAAAAACGACCATCACCAAAACCCCTCGTTCTCCCACCTCTGGTCGCCAGAGGTCACGTGGTCGTCATTGGAACTTTGCAGGTGACTAATGCTTCGATCGGCACTGGTGCGATTGATTCCGATCGCCAAACGACGACGCAGCAATACCATTTGCGGCTAAGAGTAAATATGGTTTTCAAACCCTAAATCGATCACGATAGTCCCCCACAACAAATTATAAAATCATTGAGTATTTTTTTGATGATTCCTGACCTTCGAACGTGTTCCATCCTCGATTACGCGATTTATCATTACCTCGATCACCAGGATTTGGTGAAAAAGACAATTCTGTTCAACCTCGTATTCCTTGCTCATTTCTTCATTAAAAATTCTGATTATAATTTTAAAAATCATGGTTTTCAAATACGAATTGAATGGTATACATGAATCAAAAAATTATTTCATTCGATTTAATCATGTTTTTGATAATTTCCATTGTACGTTAATGTTTTCAAATAGTTTAAAAACAATTCTTCTCAAAAACATTTATGAGACCAATGTCTTGATCCTACAAATAATTTTTATCTACAACTTAAAGCCTAATCATGACTAGAGAGGGAGAATTGGGTTTTTTTTAAACAGGTTATTGAAACCTGGAAATGTTCATAGCAGAGAACCATGTCTGTTTTTTGACATGCACAGGCATTTTGGGCCTATATCTACCTATATCTGTTTGCATTTAAGCACATTACAATTTTTTTTTCAATCATCATTACAAACAACAAGTGACAGTTCAGTTTTTTAAGGAACTTACTCACCTGTCAAACTGAAATAGAGAAGGTTGTGTTTTTTTCCTGAATTTGAAATGATTGGGACTTTTCCATATTTTTGTTCTTTTTGAATTTTCCATGGCATTGTGATGATTCTTGCTTTATCCCAATTGTTGAAGTTGAATCCTGCTTGCTTCATATTTGTTGAAGAACTTGATTTGCTTGATTTCTGGATATAGATGATCTTTGCTTAGTTGAATTTGTGATGAAGCTTGCTTAGCTTTTGATTTTTTGTTTTGATTGCTTTTTATTTTTTCCTGGTTTGAATATTTTTGTGGTCTGGAGGATTTGTTTTCTAGATTTCAGGGAGTTTACAGTTTTAATTTTTTTCTCTAAAGCTTTGAACGAATTAAAAGAAATGAGAAAGAGGGGGTTTGAAATGTTATACAGTTTTATTTTCTTTTTTTACAAATTTTTTCAAAAATAAAGACAAGAAGAGGACACTTGTCTATTTTAATACTTCATTGTTAACACTTGTTCATTTTTAAGTTAAGATTTCAACACTTGTTTAATTTTTATTTTATGGATTAACACTTGTCTTTTAACATTTTATATTAATTGTTAATCGCATTTCCTAATTTATTTCTGTATAGAAATTTAAAGAAGAAATGTTTTAGACTCATTTTTTATTAAAGAAGTTACATGTTTATGATTTCAAATGCAAATTATTTATCTATGACATTTATTCAAATTTTAAACTCAAATTCAAATTCAAATTTGAATTATAATCCATTTATATATATACTCATATAATTTAAATTCAAATAGTTTTTAAAATATTTATATCTTTGAATTCTTAACTTCAAATAAAATTTTACAATCTTATTCATATATTTATATAAAAATTAATACTTATTTTATTTATTTTCAAAAATTCAAATTAATTTCACAATTTATTCCAAAATTCACATTAATTACTAAATTCAAAATTGATAAAATTTTGGAAATGTTACATTTATCGAAGAAATGTTCTTAAAAAAAAACTCCATACTCGGTCATTATAAAAATCCTTTATTTATTAGGTTCTTTGTTTTGAAAACTTCGAAACCTCAAATTTTTTCTTTCGAAACCGTTGGATAACCTCCTTCGAAAGCATTCAAATCTTCTTTTCAAAACACTAAGAACATGCCTTTCGAAACACTTTAAAACATCTCTTTTGAAACCCTTCAAACACACCTTTTGAAAGTATTAAAGTATCACTTATTATTAGAAGAATAGCTTCGAAACCATTGAAAGTATCCCTTTCGAAATCATTTGAAAGTGACCCTTTCGAAACCGTTGGGTTTATTGTAAGAATATATTTTAGGTCAAAGTGAATATAAACCAAAGTGCACCTTTCAAAACCATTATACTTCATATAAAAGAATTTGAGGAAAACTGAAGGCTTCGGAACCATCCTTTCAAAAGCATTGGTTATATAAATTAAAACACTCAAAAGGATAGCTTTGAAACCCCTTTTGAAACCATTGCCTTCAAAACCATTAAACTTTTCAAAAGCTTTAGGAAGTGACTTACTTCATGTATAAAACAATAGCTACCTTTCGATCTAGTTGATGACTTCAATCCATTCGAAAGGCATAAGATTGGTAACAGGGTTTCGAGTGGATTGAAACTACACCTTTCGAAAGCATTGAATTAAAATAAGGAGACTCATTTGAAGGCATTCTTTTCGAAACAAGGGTACAAACATAATCGAAAGCAACTTCTTTGATAGCTATATTAAACTCTTTAGAAAGCATTCTTTTGGAAACAAGGCAAGCGCATTTCTTGGGATAGTAAGATAAAGACCTTCAAAAGCTAACTGTTTTCAACCCCTTCGAAAGCATGGTTTCGATACCATACATCCCGCCTTTCTCCAATCCACTACGCATCAATGTATTGATACCTTGTGTATTGGTTTCGACTTGGTTGGTTTGAGGTGGAAGTATAGGTCGAAATGTATTACTGAAGGAGGCAAAACATAATTTCTGGCTAAAGGCTATTTTAATGCCTTTTTAAGTAATTGCTTTTTAACCAACCTGCCTATTTGTAACATTTATTTGGTTGTCATAAAGTTTTCATATTCTTAAATAAAACTACCATGATTATTTCAAATCAAACTAAAATAATTTTGCAAATAAGCCCTTCCTTAAGCTAAACCAATAAAACAATTAAGTCCTCTATCTAAAATAATTTAATTTCCATAGTAAATTACTTAGGAGAATTCCCCAAAAAATATAGAAATTCACTTTTAGTGTGTTATCTAACATACAGAAATTTCAGATCCATCCATATACCAACCAAAATAATTTTAAACCCAAATTATTAATTTTCTCCTTTGAAAATTCATAACAAATTTTCCATAGCTTGGAAAATTGCAGAAATTAAAACCCATCTTCAAATTAATGTTTCAACGTATAAACTCCTCATGGCATTTGAAATCAAAGTAAACGATTTTAGCCTTAAAACTGCATAAAACAATTATCAAACCAACTTGTTTGAATATATCATATCACGAAATCCAAGCATATAATCATCAAAAACCATCATAATGGATTTAAACTTAAACCCGAAATCAAATGATCGTTGAAAACAAAAATAGAGATCGTTTTGATTATTATTTACCTTGATTAGGATAAGGACTTGAGAATCGTTCTTGGATTAATCTGCCTTGCTTGATTGTTTAGCTTAAATTTGATTTCCCCCTTTTTCTTCCCTAGATAATGGTCGGCTTGCTCTTCTTTAATTTACGTTTTTGATTTAGGAAAAATGAACGTGAATAGAAAGTGGAAACGAGATTATGAGGATAATGGGATTATGATGTGGCAATTACCCTTACGCCCTTGTTTTATTCTCTTATTGGTTAGCTACTAAATCATTTCCATAAATTCATTCTTTATTTTTAATTAAGCACGGCCTCTAGTTTAGTTTTTAAATCTCAATCCCTTTATCACTCTAATATTTACATTATTCTATTTAATTTATCTAATTAAATCTCTTGAATAATGTTATTAAAAATTAGGGGTGTTTCAAGCTCAGCGGTGCAGACTTGGTCTCTTTGGGCTCCTTATCATCATCTCTTGGATCTATATCTCTATAGAACTGATGGTGGTGCCCAAGCCAAGGCTCAGACACTAGTTGTCAATCTTCAGTAGCATAGATGTGGACCGACTTGTCCACACCCTTACCTTTCTCCTTCCGTTGAGCATCCCTTAACTCGACTACATAACCGACACGTCTAGTCGCCTGATCACCATGAACAACCCTGACACCATTATCTATCGGGAACTTCAAAGTTAAACACATAGGGAAAGAGCTGCTCGAAACTCAACTTGGGCCAGTCTGCCAAAAAAGCATTATATGGAGAGTCAACATCCAAAACAACAAAAGGTGGAATCTGCACTCTCCTATGGTCACCTTCTCCCAACTCTACAGGTAATTCAACATACCCATTATTTTTAGTTGCAGCACCGTTAAAGCCACGAATGCGGGCTTTGGACGGTTCCAAATTCTTGGCTTCCATCCGCATTCGATCATAAGCTTTTTCAAAAATTATATTTATAGAACTTCCACACTCAACCAACATCCTACTCATCAGAGCGGCGACGATCATGGCTGAAATGACCATTGAGTCGATCGTTGGAGCCTCCACTTGTCCACATATCTATTTCTAAACATAATATCCTCTTCTATTTTACGTTGCTATTTTGCTGGAGCTCCATCTTCTATGTTCGAACAATATTCAAAAACTACATGCTTAATCACGCCAGCATAGCGCTCCATCTCATGCCAACTCTTATCTATTGGATGCGGTCCTCCGACTATTGTATTTATTACCAATATTCCACCAGTTCGTGTAGGCTCCTATGCCCTATTTTGCGCTTATCCTCGTTTGGGGTTATATGTTCCCTACCCGCCAACCTGCGGGATTTTCAGAAACTTCTGTAACTTTCTTCCTCGAATTAACTTTTCGATAATATCCTAGAGAGGCCTACATTTATTTGTATTATGCCCATAGCATTCATAAAACAGAAAGTATTTCTCAGTTTGTTTCTGCTTCTCTATTAATTCTTTTAGAGGCGACTTTCTGTATTGCATGGTATTGCAGGTACAAAAATAGATATTCTCCAAGGATGTATTCAACAATATGTAAGTATGGTGCATTGGAATCCTAGCCTTCCCTCTTCTAGAATCCCTCTTTCATTCTTGGCACCTATCTCCACCTTTCTTTCTTTTTTATATGGCTTGTTCTGGACATTCAATTGAACTTTTTCAGAGCTATCATCAGACTGCTTTACTTCAATATTACTTTGTACTCCCTCTCCACATGGTCCCGCAACATTCTTCTTCCGAAAGGACCTAGCTTCTTCCTTTCTTAAATGCTGAGCTACCTTTGCGTAAAAGTGTTCCAACGTTTCGGGTGGCTTACCAGCTAACTAATCGCCAAAATCATATTCTAGATCAATCCTCCTCGTAACTGCCATCAGTATTACATGGTCATTTGGATTACTGATTTATGTAACAGCTATATGGAAGCTCTCCAAATAATCTTTCAGCAATTCCCCCAAAGCATGGATCAAGCTCGATAGGGACATCACATTTTTGGAGTGTGTTGCATGCATATGGAACTGCTGCACAAACCTCATTACCAAACATCGAATCTAAAAATCGATCATGGGGGTTACCTTGTGAACTACATCGTTCTTATTCCAGAGAGAATTATAGGAATGCATCTACACTAGGTTGCATCATCCGCTCGCGTGGAATCCATTGGCCATTCATATCTCATGATGTACTGCCTGGGGTCAGTCTTTTCCTCATAGGAGGGCATCGACGGCATGTTGAACCTCCTTGGATACTCTGCATGTAGAACATTATCAGTGAACAGGGTATGGCTTCTCGAGATTCCCTTGTCATTGTTGGTCAAACCCTGGCTCTCTATTATTAACTGTCTAACCATAGTCGATAAGTCTGGCTTTTGGATAGTTGGTGCCAAGCAGTGGTCGTATTCCACTTCATGTAATTGGTCCGATCGGTGTCTATAGGCCGTTCCATGCCTTCTTGGCTCACCATCTTCCCGAATGTATATCTCATAAATTCACTTCATCATCATTCCGCGGAAGCATTTTTTCAACATTTAATTGAACACCATCATCCAAACCATTTCTGAAGTAGCTCCAGCATTATTCCTAGTATGCGTGGGTAGATGCTATCCTTTGGAGGAGGGATCGATACCAATCCCTATGGAGGGATCGACAATGGTCGGTCCTGGCAGACCATGATGGTCTGCCAGTTGATGGTTCGAAGTTTCTACACGATATTCATCTATTCAATGATGCCTATGCCTATGATACTCATCTGATGAGCTAGAACTTTTCGATGCCGAGTAATGGATGACGTCCCTCCTAGCTTTTCATTACTGCTACTGATTGAGTTAGTTCATTAAGTTTATATTGGTTTGAATCTGTTAATTTAATTGTCGAAGGCTCTCCATCAACTCTCTCATTGGATTCTCAAATTCAGATCTTGTAGTAGAATCAGTGATATTCTAGACTTCAACTAGTTTAGCATTCATATCCATTGGTTGATTGCTCGGGCCTCCTTGTTAGATACCGACGTTCTCACTTCCTTTCACATTCTGAGAAGTAGATCTAGTTTACCTCACCATTATCAATAGCTTCGCATTGATTTTTGCAAATCTAAGTAGAACAGGCAAACTTCCTAAAGATAACTACGGGTCACGTTTGGAGGATTTATGCAATCTAGTAGCAATAAAGGGATCCTAATAAGCTGAGAATCAAGGTTCTCAGTGAATGTACCAAAATGGTTGCACCAAAAATTAGCACAAACACCTAATAGAAACTTTTTGAAGAGAATTAAATGAAGAATAAAATGGAAATAGTGGATAATAACGAACAGCAGTTAATTGATAGAGAAAACATGCACACACGATTATAGTGGTTTAGCATTGTTTTCCTACATTCACTTTGAATAGATTGCTTTATTAATTCCTTTATAATCGGAGTACAAGAGGGATAGGATTAAAATCCTTAGTTACCAAGAATATAAAGCAAAAGGAAGCATAAAAGTCCACAATAAACAACCAAGCTAGTATTTATAGATAAAGATCGCCAATTATCTCTTTGGAAACTCGGCTGAAAGACCCTCAAAACCATATGGGCCCACTAGAGGGATCGCTAGGCCCAATTTCCAAAGAGGAGGGATCGGTACCAATCCCTTTTTGGTCAAATTTTGGAAAGCAATCCCTATGGTAGCTTCCTCATGCAAAAATATGTTTAGCCCTTAATTTCATGTCATATGGATCAATGGATCTTAAGTTATCGCTTGATCTTTGACTCAATATGGCTTGTATATTGCGTTCTGCCGATCCCTTCCAAAGAATGTATACTAATCCCTCCAACGTTGTCCATTTGAGATGCAATCCCTATGGTAGGTTCACTAAGGTCCCTGTGTCTTATTATCCAAGTTTCGTAGGCATTGGATTTGTAGATCTTGAGATATCGATTGTTTCTACAAGAATACCTTATCCCTTAAAACATGACGTTCCCTCTTGTTGAAGCTAGCTTATGCCGATCCCTCCTACGTGTTAGACTATATTTCATACTTCAAACATTCTGCATTACATATACACCTAGTCCATTTAACATTGATTTCATGTTACCACCTGTACGTGACTTCTGGGCCCCACAATCACCACTTTGGAGTCATCAACCTTGATGGTAGTCAAATCTAACTTGTGCAGTTCAATATAGCCGAGTTAAATTTCCAGATAACATACAACCCTCTTGATGATTGGCCCCGAAAGAGAGAAGGGAATTACAGAAGCAAATGCTTAGCTTATTTCAGAAGGATTTGATCCGACGTAGCATATCAAGTTAGGGACCGCCAGTAGTTTTCGTTACAAAGGCAGACGGTTCTCTTAGGTTATGCATAGACTACCTAAAGTTAAATTAAAGGACTATCAAGAATGAATATCCTTTGCCTAGGATCAATGATATGTTTGACTAGCTCCACGGCATTCGGGTATTTTCTCAACTGGATCTTGCCACTAGTTTTCACCAATTAAGGGAAGTAGAGGAGTGTATTCCCTTAACAGCTTCGTACCCCTAATAGATTTTACGAGTGGTTAGTCATGCCATTTGGACTGACCAATGCATCCGCTTATTTCGTAGACTTAATGAATCAAGTATTCTGTTATTTTCGTAATAAATTTGCTCTCGTCTTTATTGATGATACTTGTTTATTCTAAAATGGAGGAAGATCACAAATATCATCTTCGATTCATTCTAAATACTTTATAATATCACGTGTTGAAAGCAAAGTTTTCTAAGTTCCATTTCTGAGAATCCAAAGTTAGGTTTTTAGGGCACACAGTTCTAGGAGTAGGCATACTTGTGGACCTAACTGATGTATGTGGAATTCAAGACTGGAAGAAGCTCGAAAATGCGACAGAGGTTAGAAGGTTTTTTGGGATTGGTTGGTTTTTATAGAAGGTTCATCCAAGATTTCTCCAAGATTGCTTCCAATCCAAAGAAGTTGATGAAGAAAGATGCTAAGTTTATGTGACACGTACATTCGATCAAGCATTTAATGAATTGAAGGAGAAATTGACCAATGCTCTTGTATTAACTATTCCAAATAGGAGCAAAGGTTTAACTATATACATGGATGTTTATGGAACTGGATTGGGAGCGGTTTTGATGCAACATTGAAAAGTTATTGCGTATGCAAGTCGAAAGATTTGAAGTATCTCTTTAACTAGAAAGATTTGAATTTGAGGCGGTTGAGATGGCTAGAGTTTCTCGCTTTTCGAAATTTTATACGTCCATGGGAAAGCGAATGTTGTTGCAAATGCAGTGAGTAGAATGGTGCGATGGTTACCAACTTCGGCATCAAGCCAATGTTGATGGAGAAGATTGTAGCTAGTCTAGAAGAAGAACCTATTTTTGCTCGACTCAAGAAGGATTTCCAAGAAGGTATTGTTTCTAGTTTTAAGATTGATCCCCGAGGAGTATTGAGAATAAACAAGCTATTTGTATTTTGAATGTTAATGGTATTAGAAAAAATTTGTTAGCTAAATGTCACCATTCAAAGTTATCTTTATATCCAAGAGTGATAAAGATGTTCAAGGATATGAAGAGAGTTTTTTGGTGGAAAGGGATGAAGCGAGGTGTTTCGATCTTTGTGAGTCAGTATGCGAACTGCTAGCAAGTTAAGAGCGACTGACAAAAGTCAGTCGGATTAATTCAACCACTTGAAATCCCGATGTGGAAGGGAGCAGATCTTTATGGATTTTAGTGATGGACTTCCTTGGTCAAGAATAGGGCACGCAAGTATTTGGGTTACAGTAGATCGATTGACCAAGAATGCTTATTTCATCCCTGTTAAGCCGAGTATGACTGCTGAGATTCTAGCTAGTTGTATGTAAAGGAGATTGTGAGGCATCATGGTATTCCTTGTAGTATTGTAAGTGATCGAGACCTAATATTCATTAGCAGGATCAGGGAGAGACTACAAACTACCTTAGAGACCAAGTTGAGTCTGAGTACAGTTTACCATCCCAGATAGATGGGCAGACGAAGAGAGTGAACCAAATCTTGGAAGATTTATTATGAGCATGAATTCTCGACTTTGGAGATTCTCAGGAAGACCATTTACCCTTGGTCAAGTTCACTTACGACAACAGCTATCAGGTAAGTATCGGCATGGCCCTTTTTGAAGCTCTTTATGGTCGTCCACATCGTTCTTTTTCGTATTGGATTGAGTCTAGTGATAAAATTGTTCTTGGACCTGACATATTCTTAGAATCAAGTGATAAGGTTGATGATATTGGAAGGAAGATGAAGGAAGTATAAGACCAGTAGAAGTTTTATGCGGATCAAAGGCACAGGGATCTTGAGTTCTCAGCCGGAGATTTAGTATTTGTAAAGGTCTCTCTGTTGAAGAGTGTTATGAGGTTTGGGAAATCAGGGAAGCTAGCCCCTCGATTTATTGGCCCTTTTCCCATTCTAGACCGGGTTAATAGACTCGCTTATAAAGTGAACTTACCAGATAGATTACCAGATGTGTACAATGTATTTAGCGTATCTCATTTATGTAAGAAAGTACATGGCCCTTCAACGATAGTGGAACCGACACAACAAGTTGATTTGGTAGTTCATCCTAACCTAACTGATCTTAGGTGGCCTATTAGTATCATCGCTTAGATATAAAGTGATTAAGGACAGATGTGAATCTACTGAAGGTTCAATGGAGTGATGGTCCTAGAGATTGATCTTGGGAGGCTAAAGATTGTACGAGGGAAGCTTATCCTGAGTTGATATTAGGATGGTGTTTTATTTGTTTGTATGTATTATGTATGTTGTGAGTAGTTGCTTTGTATGTATTTGTTGTATATAATATATACATTGTTTGAGTTATTTTGAGTTACCTCCTGCTGTGTTAATTTGGGGGACGAAATTCTTTTAAGGGAGAAGGATACAACGACCCCTAAATTAATCCCCTTAAAATATAGATATCTAACATATTTTTAAATAATAAATTAATGGATTTATAACTAAAATAAAACATTTTTAAATAATATTAGTGATAGTGAAATGGTTTTCAAAAAAAAATTATGAAAATATTTAGTTCAAAGAAAGATCAAAAATGTAGTCAAAAATCGTTGTTTGAATTTTCGACTTTTCGTCGCTTAAAAGTTGTCTAAAATATTGGGAACACTTTAGTATACATATAAACAAATGTTTATAAAAAAAATTAGGATTTTGAAATGGTAACACATATTTATATATTTACTTAAGAAATATAATAGGATATGATGTGACATATTATGAAAATTTAAAACAAAATCAAAATGTCTAAGATAAAGTGACATCATATGCCATTTCTTTAGAAACAGTAAGTACATTAGCTACTAATATATGTTTGCTCATCAAAAGGGAAGGGAGGCCATTGAGCACATGAGCAACAAGGGGACAAGGTGATGACATGGCACACTTTGAGTGGAGGGCATGGTACTAAGCATAGTTTGGTAATTTAGTAAATCCCCTTTGTATATAAACACATTTACTAATTCTTTTTCTCACTTTCCATTTCTTTCTTCATTTTCAAAAACTCCTCCAAATACTTGAGAAAAAATTCCATGGTTTCCAAATATTTATAAAGTTAAAACCCTAAGTTCATTCACTTTTAAAAATGTTTAAGCCTTGTTTAAAAGTCTTCGATCCACTTCTACAACAACTCCTTCACAAAACAAGTGCATACACCTCCCGATCCAACCATGGACGAGCACATGATGCCCATGGCCAAACTCATCTAGCACATTTAGGATCCAAAAACCCAAGCTTTAGTGAAGAAAAAGGTAGATCTGGTGTTAGTCAATGTGAAGTAGTAGTTTGAATTAGTTCGGTTGCACTTTGGTGAGTAAAATCTCACCTTCTAAACCAAAAGTTTTTAACTTTAATATTGTTTGTTTTAGAAATTAAGAATGTACGCCGAGACATGATTTTGGGGTAACACTACCTTAACTTTCCTGGCATCATTATTACCCAAGGGATAATACAAGTTTTAAATCGACGAGTGATGATGAGTATACAAGATTTAATTTCCATATACGATCATTTTGTTATCTTCAATAGTCGGTTTGTCGACTAAAGATTACCTCGGCCTTCTTTGTATTTCATCATTCTAAGATGATGTGTTTCTCATTTGAGATTTGTTATCCTTTGTCGGAAATGAGTAAACCCAAAGAGCGAGTGGGGGCCAAGCTATGTGGGGTTGTTCCATTAGGGTATTTTCACGTCCACTCTAGATTAGATTTGGTTTTGCACATTGAGATGTGAAATACTCGGATTCTCGATAAATGTTGGCGAGGTCAGATTTGGAGGTTTCCAAGAGCCATTGAAGTTCTCAAGTATATTTCTAGAGATATACTTTCGGTATGGGGGCGCATGCTCCTAGTCATTATTGGAAAATTTCCTTTTCCCTCATTGATTCGAACCTTCGAATTTGTTTTCCTAAGTGCATCGGGAAGAGTATATCATTCTTCGCAATGTTTAATTATTTGTATCCATTTTTTATGTTTGGATGTTGTTCTTGTGAGAGGAAACCCATTCCACATTTGGTGGCATGGTCTCGCATGTTGTTGTTTAATTACACCTTTTATTTTATAGTTTTACTCATACCAGACATATTGTCTGACCCGAGTTGTTCGTTTCCCTAAACTCTCGGGTACTCATTTTTATTTGAGTGGTTCGAAAGTAGCAGGTCTTTTATGGGCTCCTTTAAAGATGACACCTGAGTAGGAGGCCTTTATCTATTTAGTTGTATGTTTACGTTGTTTGTTTAAATCATGTAAGTGTATTTTGTTTCAACATGTGCAAAGTCAAGCTGTTATAACCGCCTGAGCTGATTGTAGTACTTTTTTGTAATTCTAATAACTCGATGTTAAGGAGTAACCTTACTATTTTGTTGTTACGATGTATTTAAAAGTTTTGTTATGTGATTTTCTATTTTGTTCCTTTTATTTTACCCCCGACAATTCATCTTTCGAATGCTTGGGCAATGGCACACGAATACCGTGGATGTACTAGGTGTCACTTTCAGAGGTTAAAAAGGTGGGTCATCATAGTTTTGGCTCTGTATATTTATATTTTACGTATTAAAGTCTTTAACATGATTTTTTTAAAAAGGGATAGGCAATATTAATGCCGTGTTTTATCTATGTACAAAGATAATTATTTGGGTTTAGAGCCTATAGTTTTGAGGTGCGACAACCTCTAAGCGATTTCGAAGTTCATTTAAGTTATTTTATAAAAGCATTATCTTAGCATGATATTTTGGAAAGTAAAGGGCTATATTTTCTTGTTTTTAAGTATGATTTCAATATAAATATTCCAGTTTTTAAGCAATTATAAAAGGATATTTAGCCTAGAATTTTACTAAAGAATTTGTTATACTTATTATCTCTTGATAAATTATGATACAATGGATTGACTCAAAGATTTGAAAACCAGATGGGACTGGTGTAGGGTCGCATCCTATACTCCGGTTATTAGCACCGAGTTGATATTAGTACAAAAATTCCAATGCGCAGGGCTTTGTCTTGGGTAAGACTAAAAGTAGGTTTACGCATAGAAAGGAATATACAAAACCGTGATAGGTTATTGGCCAGCCCGTAAAACTATTAGGATCAAAGTGACCCTAAGAATAGTAATTTTCAGACAAACCATCTAGTTTCACTCTAGCAGTAGATTAGAGAATTTGATATAGCTGGTAAGCCAAATTACCCAAATTGGCTTGTAATTACCCTGACAAAACTATGATGTTAGGACAGATAGTCCATTTATGTGGACGAGTGGGTCATGATTACCAAGGTTGCATGCATGCATATGACTGTTTATATTTTCTAGATTAACCATTGTGGTTGCAGGTGCTTGATTTATAAAACACATATTTTGAGGACATCGGTGAGGGGAATACCCGTTCCGCTCAACTGTGTGATCTCACTAGATATCTACAAACTAAAATGGCATATTATTGTTCATACCAGACTTTTTGTCTGACTCGAAGTTTTTTCCCTTTAAACTCTCGAGAAACTATTTGAGTAGTTTGAGAGTATGGTTTCCAAGTTAATTAGGTTAGATGAATAAAGCTTCTAGAGACGTGCATGAGGTAGAGTTAGCTATGTAAGAGCCTATCTATTTAACATCCGCTGTGTTGTTATGACTTTTATCTGTATGTTTGTAATGGTAGAAATTTTATCTATCTAGTGGTAAATTCTAGTCAACCATGGGAGCAACTTCATATGTCGCTTTTGGAGTATTTTGTAATAATTATATTTTATCCGAAACTAGGCGACGTTTGGGATTATGTAAGGAATATGAAATATTATCTTTGAAAGAAAATGTGAAAGATTTTTTAATTATGTTTAAGAAAATTTCATATTCTTGTGCTTCTAATGTTATTGGTACAATTAACATTACCGCATTTTATCATCGGAAATTAATACTATAAA
This sequence comes from Allium cepa, assembly GCA_030765085.1. Taxonomy (NCBI): domain Eukaryota; kingdom Viridiplantae; phylum Streptophyta; class Magnoliopsida; order Asparagales; family Amaryllidaceae; genus Allium; species Allium cepa. The sequence goes on along the minus strand of CM060929.1, from coordinate 722,268,425 downwards.
TGACTACAGCATCTGTAGCAGTTAGTTTCGGGCCTCAAAATAGGGGATGTTACACTTGTGTTCCTTCTTCATACTAGAACAACCCAAAATATCATCCACTTACATAAACATGAACTTGTTCAGCTGATCCCTGAAAACTTGGTTTATGAGTTCAACAAAGTATACCGAATCATTGGTTAGTTCGAAAGGCATAACCAACCACTAATATAAATCTGATGGCATACGAAAAGTAGCGATTGACACTCTTCTTCGCTACTCTCAGTTGGTGAAATCTCATCACTAAATCAAATTGAGAAAACACCTTCACATTGTGGAGCTGATCGAACAAGTCATCAATATGTGGGATTGGACACTTGTTCTTCCATGTCATCTTATTTAGCTCATGGTAATCTACACACAACTTTAAAGAGCCATCCACCTTAGTAGCAAACACTATAGGTGTGCCCCGCTCGAATATGCTCGTACGAATGAACCCTCGCTTCAGCAGGTCATTCACTTGCACCTTCAACTCCTTCCGCTCTTTAGATTCCATACACCTCAAAGGCATAACCATTGGTCTGGCATCTTTTACTAAATCTATATAAAACTTGATCTCTTTATGTGATTGTAATCCAGTCACCTCCTCAATATATCCGGATACTTCCTTACTATTGGAATAGATGAACTCGAGCAAGTATAGAAAACTAACTACAACCTCATCATTAGGCGGACAACCTATCTTCAACCTACAACCCATCATCTATCCCTATCGTCGCCAACGGCCTCTCAAAATCCACCACAACTCTGTATCTCTATAGTCAGTCCATCTCTAATATAATCACGAACCTAACGAAATTCAAAAACAAAGAAATCACAAACAAAAGAGCATCCATGACTCGAAAAGACCAAACAATGAGAAACCATACATAGGCTAGTGGAGACTTCAACAGGGTTCTTCACATTCAAAGGTCCATCAAGTAGTTCGAGTTTCAATCCCAGTCTATCTACTAGGTCACTAGATATAAAGGAATGGAAGCCTCAATATCCAATAAAACACGTAGGGAACATCATAAATGGAAATCATACCTTGAATAACGATGTTCTTCCACTTCTACTTCCCTAAGGGTGCACTCGAGAAGTCAGGACAACATCCAAAGTGCATGCCTTCACCACCTGTTTGTGCTTCACTAGCTCAGGAAATTCTTTTGAATATGTCCCATCTTGTTACATTTATAGCACTTCCTTCCTTCGGCCTTACAGTCTTTAATAAGGTGACCCTTCTTCCTACTGTTATAGCAAGTAGGCTCCCTCTCGCCCTTCTTCTAGCCATCCTTACCCTGCAGCTGTTTTTTCTTACTATTCCATTTCTTATTAACTCCACCACATTGTTGTGGTTTTGTCTCTTTGTTAACCACAATAGCTGATTTGGGCTTGGGGTGTAAAGTCTCTTGGCAAAGAGCTTTCTTGACAAGTCTCTTAAATGACTCATCGATTTGGCTAACTAGATTTTCCTCCAAATCGTCATCCAAACCCTGAAGAAAATTTTCATCCATTCTCAATGGAATATCAATGAAGGACATTCCATACTTCAACAGGGCGCCGAACTCAGCAATATATTCAAAGACATATATACCTCCCTACTTTAAATTAGCAAATCTCGCAAATAGCATCGAATTTTGAGCAGCCGGAATGAACTTGTCCTTGAATCGGGTTTTTAACTAGTCCCAAGTAAATTGGTCCTAAGGGATAGAAATAGTAATGGTGTTCCCTAAGCTCATATTCTGCATTAAAGCTACTAGTGCCCGGCTTCCACTTTAGGGCATCATTTTCTTCGATATCACCAAAGATACGTTTGCAAGTGTCCAACCAATCCTGCACTTCAATAGCCAACTCTATTCAAAGAAATGGTGCCTCCCAAGGTGGAGTAACCCTTACATAGCTTGGAAAAGTTGGCCCTCATTGCCTGCGTCTAAGGATCACTACCAGTAGAAACATTTGGAGTGACCGCTTGAGCATTTTGCAGCATGTTCGGCACCATCATGATGAACGTTGCCTACAAATCAGGGTTAGCAGCCCCTGAACCCGCTCCTTCTTTAATTCTAAAAACAGAGACCTTCACTGTGTTTCTTGTTTATCAACTCATTCTTGATTTTTAAAAAGAATGATCACTCACTCGTAAAGAAAACTGTGTTAACGATGTTCGTGTGTGCCTACAACTTATGTACTATATATATATATATATATATATATATATATACATACATACATACATACATACATACATACATACATACATACATACATATATATATAGACACACACACACACACTAATATATAGCTTTGAAAACTAAAATATATAACAAGTACGCACTCTCTTGTGTGTATATACACACACTCTCTTGATCCAGCCTATGACGATAATTCCTTCCCTGCCTCTACTGCCACGGTATTAACTCAGGTTAATTGTGTAACATATGCTTTAATACCAAATGTGACGACCGCCCTACACCACCGATACCTAATATAACTAGATAGTGCAATACTGCCATGCCCGACCGATGTAAGGCAGCTGTCAAGGGTTAAAAGAAAGTAAAACACCACATAACATGTCATATATCTCACAACGCATGGAGTAAAATGTAATAACAAACATCTCAGTTATAAAAGAGGACAAATAATAATAATTAAGTGAACTAAATATCAAAACACAGATCTATAGAGTTATACAACATAATAATAGAGTTTATATAAAGTAGATGTAAAGTCAAATAAACTATCTCATATTATAAAAGTAAACACTGTCTAGGCTTCACAACGTTGCACAACGATAAGAATAATATCTATATATAATACAAGAAAGCATCTTCAAGCTTGTCCTCTACACTGCCACTATATATCACATAGGCATTCTATTTAGTCTACTTATTTAAGAGTATGCAAGATAATAAGAAGAAAAGAATAAAACCTTGAGTCAGATAACAGTCCGGTGTGAGCGATAAATGAATCTCAAAATACTGTGTAAGTCGATAGGTAAGGAATAAGGCATATGGACCATACCAGATAGGTCTGTGCAACCAAAGAGTAAGCACATAACGAACATAATATGATACTCTATAACATCGTAATTGTATTTTGCATACTATGTACTATGCCAGGTGTTTAATAGGTATTCCTATCCCCGAAACCTATTTCATATGACATCCCTAGAGTGATACAGTATAAGAGAAAACAATCAAAGCAAACATCACATACATCAAATAATTCTCACTATCACTCGGTGTGATTTAGACATATGATAATTCTTATGACCTTTCACCTGTTAGGTATTAATAGAAATATAGGTTTTTAGTATATTCATCTTTAGCCCGAAGCTGATATTAGACCCATTCCATCAGCCCAGGGTATGCGGATCCATTCAATTGATTTTGGGTATCCAAGCAAAGTATTAACGAGTACACTTACGTACCCATGCTTTCGAATTTAGAAAACACCCCAAGTATCAATGATCCCATAGCATGCTTATTTGAGCTCTTTCCTTGCTCATATAGTTTCCATTATCCTTAAGGAACTATTCCACATTCTTTCTTCCTACGATAGGACCATTCAACGTCTAATCTATGGACCACCTTTGTCCTAGAACCTACCCTTTTGTAGATAATTGTTCTCACGGCTCCTTTCAACATCAAGCCATCATTATTAGAACCTAACTCCATTCATTATTGAGTTACTATCACCAAAGTCTCGAAGCTATCATCATGTTATTACATCACCATCGAACCCCATGCAAACAAAAAAAAACACCTTCAGCATGACCTGTATAGCCAATTCTCCACCTCTTAGAAGTTTCATAATCCCTGGCCTTAAAACTTCATGTCGGTACTGACCTAATGCTTTCGGTATTGAAATGAGTCTCCTTTCTTACTTAGACGATTTCGGCTAAGAAACATTTCTCCACTGAGTATTTCCCCTTTAGCTTGCCTAAGACTCCTTGCTTCATTCCCCTAAGATCTTGAGTCTCCAGCATCATTCTTTTGCCATAAAATGAGGTCGGTACCGGTTGAAAGTAATCAGTATCGAGCTCCCTAATTAGTTGATTTTTGGCCTTTGTCTTCCGTAACCCATTCCTAGCCTGGTCCCATAGCTTGCCTCGAAGATTCATCGCCTTTGCCCCGAAATTACTCGTTCCTTTCGAGTGGATCTAGAATGATTTTATCGAGAAACTTCTTCCCATTACTAGCATTTTCTGTCTATCCGAACTTGACGCAACTTGGACCGTGGGCTCTTCCCATGCTCCAGAGCCCTTTCTCCAAGTTTCATCCTATTCCGACCACTTTTTCCTGTGATTTGCTTAATTCAAACCTCTTTCCTAACTATCTAAAAGCACTAACAAACCATATCAAACACAACATATAAATCTATAATATCATCCATAAACATCCATATACGCATACCATTCATCACAATATAATTATTGTACAAATCTTATCCTAGATCTAACTTTTACACTAACATGTCAATATAAACAAAAGGGTCTGTAAAACCATTTTTCTTCGGTAATAAACATGTATAAAGATGTGATTAAAGTTACAAAATCTTTTCATACCAAAATCAAGATAAAAACATCAGTTTTAACTATTTTAACATGCATAGGATAGTAAGAGGTCAACAGCTGCTCACCAAATGCCTAAAATACTAATCTTTCCTCTAGATTTGAAATTGATGGCAAGGAGAATGAATTCAAATCAGCAAAAAATGATAATCTCTATCCCTCTATGTTAATTACCCCTCTATTGATGATTTAGGCTAAAACTAATAAGAAAAAGGTATGGTTTTTGATAGAATTAGGTTTAATGGAGGTTTGGATAGTGTTGGAAAGCGGGAAAAGTGATTGTAGATGTCCCATCAGCCCTAATTAGGTGAAAATCCTGAAATTAGTTAGAGAGGTTAGGCGTGGGCAAAATTAATTACCTACTAATTTCGACCCACAGTAGCCAAAACTTAAAATAGCCACATCTATTAAATGATAAGTCCATTTTACTATTATGACTAATCTACGGAATGTGAAACCATCATCTTGAAGCAATGTAAGTGGTTTCAGACCCTAACTCAACTCCTATAAAAATTTATAGTCCATACAAGATTTTGAGGGTTAAAATGGTCACACAGAAATTCGATAAAAATCATAGATGTGGAAAATGTCCCAAAGGGTCATTTTTCAAAATTTCAGAGCCACACAACCTCATATGAATTTAATAAAAATATTTTATGATCTTTCGATGTGTAAAATACGATTCGTTATAAGGTTTCTCCAATGTGAGGAATTATGCACTTTGGAAAGGTGTTGAAATTGGCACCTAGATATGCAAGACAATTTCCAGTGATTGAGCAAATTGGTAAAGTAGCTTATCAATTCAGATTACCGTGTAGTATGATGGGTGTGCATAATGTTTTTCACATATCGCATTTGAGGAAGTGTGTGCATGACCCGAGTTCGGTTGTGGAACCGAAGGCAATTGAAGACTTATTTTTAGAGCTAGATTTGACTGTGTGAGATGATCGAAAAGAATAGTAAGTTGTGATACGAAGGAATTGAGAAACAAAGTTATCAGACTTGTTCGCCCCAGTTGAGTGGCGATAAGGCAGACTGTACACGGGAGGTAGAGCGTAGAACTAGGAATATCTATCCTAAGTTGTTTTAGACATTCACACATATAGTAAGGTGCTTTGTTTATCTACTATATTGACTAGTAGGGTACTAGTATATTCATATATGATATGGTAATGTATTAGCAGCTGCATTGATTCATTTTATTTGATGATTGTTTGTTTACATTAGTAGGGTACCTGTGTAATCTTTGTAATTGTATGCTCTTATATGATGATGACTTTACACTTTTTAGGGGTTGGTATAAATTTTTGTATTCTTTCTTATCGAAATTTCAAGGGAAAAACTTTTATAAGGATGGAAGACTCTAACACCCCATATTTTGGAGGGTTGATAATATGAGAAATTAAATTAAACTAATAACAAGAAGATATTATTAATGAAGGAGATGATTTAATTACAAGAATTGCCTAAGAGAGACTAGATTAATTAAGCACGGCACACTATATAAAGTTAACTGAACAGAGCAAGGGTATTCAAACCAATTAAGTATGGCCTTGTTAATAAAAAGATAAATTCAAATATTTGAATAAGATGGTTTGTGATAAGGGAAATGTGATAGTGTGACTAGGATTAGATAGGATATTAGCCCAATCCAAAAGCGCTAGTCAACTTTCTTTGTCCTTAACCCCTCATTCATTCAATTTTAACTTTCAAACACAAAAATAATACAACTTAAACCAAGGCCGACCATCATTTAGCTAAGGAGAAAAGGAAAATCAAGTTGAAAGATCAAGCTTTCAAATTTAAGGAAAAGGAAGATTAAAACAAGGTTTCTAGAATCAAGGTGAGTAAAATCTTTCTCTAAATTCTATCCTAACCTATTGGGTTTGGATTTAATCTTTATATGAATGCTTTTGGTGATGTTAAACAATTTTGAATGTTTGAACACTATTGGTTGCATTTAGAAACTTAAATGAAGTAAATTTGTTCATTTTTAGGGTAAACATGAATTAATCTAAGTTAAATGATTCGAAATTGGAATATGATGTTTATAATAATGAAATAAAGATGGTAAATTTCAGAATTTTTGAAATTTAATTTGAATTTTTATGAATTTCCTAAGTTGAGAAAATAGTTAATTTTGGGTAAATTGATCACCAAAGATAACTGATTATTATTTTGATCGGAAATTTTGGAAAAAGTTAAAATATGATTAAATTGAATTTGATTCATTATTGGGATTTTTCCCATCAGTTTTTTACTTTTTATGAATTAATTAGCTATGGAAAAAGTAATTAATTAATGATAGGTAATTAATAAGTAGAAGACATTATTAGTCCACTCACAAAAGGTGAACTGTAAAGATAAACATTAGCCAACTAGATTCAACACCAAATAGTGTTTGGTGAAAAGTCAATACTAAATTAAACAATGAATTTATTTTATACGGTATTACAAAACTACAACTTGACTCATGAAGGCATACATACATACTTACATACATACATACATACATATATATCATAGGTCATGAGAGCTTTAGTGCATATAACCAATGATAACTTTTTGGAATTAACTCGTGATGGCTTTCTAGAGTCATCATGTGAAGGCTTAGTGTAAACATTATATCATGAAGGCTATTAGAACTAATAATGCAATGACATAAGAAACATGCGATGACTCTTAAAGAACTAGTACCCGATGGCTTTGGAGGAGTTGGTATGCGATGGCTATCAAGAAGATTACAACGAGGGCAAGGAAGAAGATAGTATGAAAGGATATAGAAAGGTTAGTCCTGGCCACTATTTAGAGATTATTACATGATGGCTTCAGGTGAAATAGCATGTGATGGCTTAAAAAGAGATGACACACGATGATTAGATACAAGATAGTACACGATGGCTATAGGGAAGTTAACCCATGATCATTACTAAACAGGTAATAAGTGATACCCTAGGAAGCTATTGACCAACGATGGATAAAATTTGAAAGCTATGGGGTAGATAGTTCATGACAACTAATCATAACTCATAGAAGCATGGGATCCTATATTTTGTAAATAAAATGAGAAAATTCTTAGGGAACTTTGAAAGATAGTTTCTAAGTGTTATCGAACTATTTCATAGGGAAGAAATAAAAGAAAGATTGTTATAAGTTAAAATGGTGTTAATTAGTTTTGAAATGGAAGAAAGCTTAGAGAAGCTATTAAATGATAAGGTATCATTTAAATGAAAGATGAGAATATTTTACCTAAATAAAGAGTAGGGTACACTATGAATGAATGAAATGTGCTTAATTAAGATCGTAAACTATATTGGTGTAACATCCCCTATTTGGAACCTCGTAAATAACCGCTACTGATAATATAGTCATCCGTAGTTATTAATTTTCGATGACCAAATGTGGTAATGTTAGATATATTGATAACATAGAAGCATAGGATATGAATTTTTTTGAACATAATTTAAATTCAAACTTCACATTTCATTTCAAAAAAGACGCTACCTATTCATTACATAATCCCATACGCAACCCACATTCAGAGAAACTATAATTATTAAAAAATACTCCAAGAGTGACCTGTGAAGATGCCCCTTCAGTTTATTGGAGTATAATATTAGGAAATTAAACAAATTTGCCTTTGCATCCAAATAACACGGTGGACAATATATAGAATCTCTTAAATAGCTAGCTTGCCTCCTACATGTCTCCGGAAGCATATTCATCAACTAATAACCTAAAAAACCCTTACTCTCGGCCTACTTAAATTAATTTTGAGCGCCCAAGAGTATAAGGGGAAAACATAAACTTCGAGTCAGAAAAAAATTCTAGTGTGAATAATAATCACCATCTTGAACCAAATAGATATCTAGTGAGACCCCGCTGCTGAGCGAAATGGGTTTTCCCCTCGCTGGTACATTAAACAAAAACTAATTAACCATATAATATGCACCTTCATCCATAATGGTTAAAACATAACATAATATGATGGTATGCAATTATACCATATATCCTGGATTTCCCAACCCCGTTTACCTGACTACTTGTCTCAAGCTACAGTTTTTAGGGTTAGTATTAACCTATTAGTTTTCATGGGCTGACTAATAACCTATTCCAAGCTTATGAACTATCTGTCTAGTTTCATAGTTTTCATGGGATTACTAAGAACCTATTGGTGTCTACCAAAAACATCATCCAATCATAGTTTTTATGGACTAACTATGAACCTATTGGATTCTCCAATAACATCTCTCAGGTCATAATTTTCATGGGTTGACTATGAACCTAATGATCTCTATTAATAACCTATTTCAGACATAGTTTTCAGGACATCACTAAAAACCTATTGGCCCCTGCTAATAACATTTTTCAAGGCATGGTTTCCATAGGATAACTAAGAACCTGTTTATATCAATAATCTTTTAACAATTTTTGGGCATCCTATATTCTGGTCTATCTAACCTCCTCCATGCAATTCTACTCACACAGGGGTTAAATAAAGGTATATTCACTATTGGGTCAACTGTAATAGCTCCTATTTGGAGGCCTGAAGCTAAGCGCTACAGATGCTGCATCATCCATAGTATTAACTTCTAGTGACCATATACGGTAATGTTAATGGTACCTATAATATCAGAAGCACTTGAATATGAAATAAAATCATTACATATTAAAACATTTTTCTTATTACATTTCAAAACAACATTTCACATCCAAGTTACATAATCCCATACGTTTCCTAGGTTCTGACCAAATATAATTATTACATAAATACGCCATGTAACATCCCCCTACTTGGAGTCCCAAAACTAACGACTACGGTTGTTGCAGTCATCCATAGTTATTGATCCTCGGCAACCAAATACGACAACGTTAGATACATTGATACATAAAAATACATGAATTTGGAAGATTTTTAAAAGAGTAAACAAAGTCCACGTTCCACTTCAAATTATTTCAAATTCAATACATAATCCCAGTGCGCAGACCAAACTCAGACAAAATATACTTATTATAAAATACGCCAAATACGACTTATGAAGATTCCCCCTTGGATGATTAGAGTATATAATAAGGCAATAAAACAAGTTTTCCTTTACAACTAAACACAGCAGAAATAAAAGAACTCTAGGTAGCTAACATGCCTCCTGCACGTCACCAAAAGCTTTATTCGTCTAAAAGAACACCTGGAAACCCTAAACCTCAAATTACTCAAAATCAATTGAGTACATGAGAGTTTAAGAGGAAAATAAAAACTTCGAGTCGGATATAAAGCGCAGTATGAATGATAATCTACCATCTCAAATCATTTAGCTATCTAGTGAGACCACGCCGCTTAGTGGAACCGGTTTTCAGCTTAGTACTATTTTAAAACCTTTATAAAATCATATATTGTGCTCCTACATCCACAATGGTTAAAAAAATTCAAAATCGTATTATATGGTTGTAACGCCCTGCCTTTCTGCACGCTTTAAATCGACGATAAACCACTCACATCAGACTTAAACCATACAGAAGGGAGGATTGTTATGGGGTAAATAAGAAAAAGTAGCGAAAGAAAAAAAACAAAATAGAATCTTGCAGCGGAATGATAAAATATAATAATCAAATAACAGTTCATGAAGCTGTTTTACAAAAATATTTTATTTTCTTTACTTATATGATACAATATCAGAGTTACACATACCAGAGAATAATCAATAATAACGCAGTGGAGCAACATGAAAGTGGTGGTCTTCAAATCCTAAAATGCTCAGGCTGACCCAAGCGAATTGAAAAAACAATACACTCGAGTCGGAACTAAAAGATCTTATGTAAGTTAAATCAACAGAAATAAATATGAGTGGAATGGCGTCAGAGATGTTTTCGAGATTTGACATCTCCTATCGAGTGTCTAACGTGAGTGCGGTAACTAAAGAGATGTTCGGGATTCACATCTCCTAAGAATCCGTTAAACTATCTACTATGTAGTAATATACGCTATTATAATAGTGTCTAAAGTAAAGTATAATATACCGAAAATAGCGTTAAGGGTTTACCCATATAGCCCTTAACACACTTTTATATTCCTATAGTTTATACAGTACCGTAATCTCCCCCGTACTGGGCGTCATCAGAGGGCACTCCATAGGTATGGTATAAAACAAAATCGTATAAGGAGCGCTAGGGTAGGTGACATGGCACAACTAGGCAATGCTAGGGTAGATATACCAATTGCTATACGGACTAGTGGTAACGCATAGCCGTAGCTACCGCCCACCTCGAGCCACACCCCCAAATTAAAAAAAAATCAAAAATAGCCACTGAATCAATCCAAAAGTCAAAGTATAATATCGAAGGGATGTGTCCGATCAAAGGTGCTACCTCATTGGCCCGAGAATCGCTCCTGTTTTAGCCACCTTATGCCAACTCACGGGAGTCGGGTCCACGTATTTACCTCAAAGGAAATGCCGCCGCCATCCTACTTCATTCTGGAATCTCCACCGCGTACATGGTTGTTAAAGTGGTTTTCGGAGTTGGCAGAGAGTATGACAACTTCCGATCCCGGTCACTTTAACAACCAAACGTTATTATAACACCGTGGTCTTTTCAATAGTTTATACTTTAAAAACCAGAATAAAATATCCATTTCAAAACCATAAAATTACGATAGCACTTCCTCTTTTAAAAACCAAATCAATATGATATCATTTTCAAATATATCCTTTTCTAAAACCATAACATTTCCAAAGTTATAATATTTCGAAACCAAAACTTGAAATATCCTTTCAAAACATAAAACTTTGAATTTCATAACTTTGAAACATTTAATAAATTAACAAATTAAATCAAATTTCAAATTTCAACTCTATAATTAACAAATTTCATCATTTCTAAATTTATAAATCATTCACACTAATTTACCAAAATTTAAATGTGAATTTAGAGTTGATTAATTTACAAATTTCGATATTAACCACAATTTCATTAAATTAAGAAATTATAAATTTAATTTCCAAAAATTCTATGAAATTTATTTTTTTCATTCTATTATTCAATTCATTGTTATCAACTGATGAATTTTAATAACGGATTCAAAATCTATTGCAATCCTCACATTTCACCTTAATTAGCATAATACTTAGATTTTTAATTTCATTAAATTGAAATTACTACAATTATTATTATAGTTTAAATTTCAAATAAATTGATGAATCTTTATTCCCGTTCTTATAATTCAACAAATTTTCCAATTATGAATAACATTAACATCATTTCCTTAAATTTTAATTATCAATTTATTCATATACCATTAATAATACATTATTATCAATTATTACCCTAATTTATGCTAATATAACCTTGAATTGGGATTCATTGCAATTGATTACAAACTTGATCTAATGGACTACATAAATAATTACTTTCATTGTAATTATTGCCACTAACCCTTTATCATATTTATATAAGTTCTCATCAACCAATTACATACAGAATATTGATTTTATTCAAACATTATTTATCCATTATTAATTCATTGATTAATCCAATATTTACATTTATTTTATTATATTAATTTATTGCCAAATATTCCTGTTTACAATCAATTATGAACCAAATAGTTGTTTCCATCAATTGGGATTGCATTGAATTAATTATTTATTAGCTTACATTTACATTCACCATTCATTCCCGTTATAAATTCATTAACGGATTACAAATTTTTATTCCTTCAAATATTAAATAACAAGATTGATTACATAACACAGTTCCTATCCAATTATCATTAAATTTATACTAATTCATCAATTTGTTCAATATATACTCTTGTTTCCTTAAAATAAATTTATGTTTCTATTAGGTTTTCATTCACACTTCCGATACAATATTAATAATCATTAAAGTAGCGTTTATTATCAGTAACAACATTATAATTACTTAACATTTAAATGAACTTGATTTCAAAAAAATTCATTGACCAATTAATTAGGTAATTTGTAATAATTATTATCATATCCTTAAATTTACACTTAAGTTTATGCTATATTCAATTTATTACGCATTACTTCCTTAGTTAATAACTTTTGAAACTATTCCCTGATTCCCTAATTTCAATCAATTATAACTTTACAATCTGTTTTAATTAATTGCAATTTCATTTTTAACATTTACTTTAGTATAAATTATAAAAAATTTATTTCTTCCTAAATTTAGTTACAAAATTTTATAAATTCAACCATATTAAATTATCGAATTTTATGGGTCGTTACACTCTCCCCCACTCAAAACTTTTCGTCCCCAAAAAGGAAAAGAAGGATTAAGAAATCAATATATCTTGCTTAAAATATTAAATTTATAAACAAATAAATTTACAAAATAAAATAATTTAAAATAAAATATACTAATTTATAACCATTAAATCTTTTTTACTCAAATTAATAAAGTTTGGAAAAACATTTTCAAAACATTCTCTAAGTCCAAAATTTACGGAAAATTTTGGCAGAGTCTCCTTTGTACGAAGAGGCTCGGGAGAAAATATAATATCAAATATAACAATATATAACATGTATCCAAAATAATATATATCCCAACACGGGAAAAATAATATAATAACGCTATAAACCGAAATTCGAAAACGTACCTATTTGTCGAGCAAACAACGCTTAATTATGAAACCAAAAGCAGTAGCAATTGCTTCCATAACCCGTATTTCACTTATATAATCCAAAAGGTTAACAATTATATAAACTGAAATATTTAATGTGGTTTCAACCATAAACAAACAAATCATTACAAACATCAATCACTTGCAGCAGGTATCCAACCATCACATAAAATCATCCCAAATCAATCATTCATTCATATCAAAAAACAAATAGTTGTTCGGGTTTAACTTTAAATTGTACAAAATGAAAAATAAACTACTAAGTGCACCATTTATTCAACAGTCTTAGATTAATCTAAATAGATTATTTATTCGTCTAAACAATTTTAAAGTATCATTGCCCAAACAACCATAAACCAAACAAACAACAATTTCAAACAATAGATCAAGTTTATTAATTTCATTCATATAATAATTTATCTTTTTAATTTACCTTTTATTTCTTACAGTTTCGTTTACTTTTATTCATTTCTAACAAAGTCTCATTTTCACTTATTTATATCATGAATGTAACGACCCGTATAAATTCGATGTTTAAAATGAATTAAATTAATAAGATTTTTTTTATTTTTAGAAAGAAATAAAAAATCTTATTTATTTATATGAAAGAGAATGTTGAAATTAGATGTATCAAGGGTAAATAAAATTTACAAATTAAATTATATATTGCAATTATTAGTAATAGTGGAAATTGTTGCATTTGGATACAAAGTTAGAATAAGTAAATTAAGGCAAGTATTGAATTTATCAATGAAATAAAATATTGATTTATGGAAGTTGAATGTAAATGGGGGTAATAAAGTAATGCAGGACAATAAATAATTTATTTAGTGCAATACCCATTAATGAATGGAATGAAATGGGACTAATATAAATGTATATTAGGTTATAAATCAATTTGAATGAAAAAAATATATAAATATTGATTGATGAATAAATATACAAGTATATTTAAGGATATAATAGTTGGGTTACTAGTAAATTCACTCATTTACCAATAAAGATAATTAGATGTGCCTTAATTGTGATTAATAAAATAACGAAAGGAGTAAATGTATTTATTTAGAGTATTAATTACAATTGGATAGAGATTTTAAGTAACAATGTTAATGCAATGTAAGTAGTGCTAATTTAAGTCAATAATAAGGAATTGGGATGAATTCAAAATTTGTAACATATGGCTTGTAAACATATATTATTAATTACCTGCTTATTTGTTAATGGAATTAGAATTTGTAATAAGTGATAATAAAATAAATGAATGTTACACTAATGGAAAATGAAATAACGTTCGTTTAAATGTTGAGTAATTATAGGGTCGTATTTATTATTAGCGTTACTTTAATAATTATGGTTAATTGTGGAATTAATACGAGAAGTATGTAAAGTAATAACTAAGAAAGTAATATGTTATAAATTAAATATGACCTAAACTTAAGCGTAAGTAAAAGGTTAAAATTGAATCTAATTCGATTAATTTGAAACTTATTGAAATAAATTGGATTCAATTTATAGAAAGGGATTATTTTAAGAAATTGAAAGAAACACTACAACTGGTGAATTAAACTACTTTAAATTGAGATGGGAATTGGTTTAAAGTATTATAAATTAATAAGTAAATCAAGATGATAAATTTGATGAATTATAGGATTTGAATTTTCAATGGTGAGTAAATTTATTTAATTTATAATAGTTGGATTTATTGCCAATAAACGAAATCAAATATTTAACTATTACGTTAAATTAAAAATTAAGTTGAAAACGGGAAGTATTTATGTAATAATTAAAATCTAATGGTAAATCCTTCTATTTGAAATTATGAATGGAATAATTATGGGCAAATATAAATTAATGGAAATTTTTGGAAATTTATCTAAATTTTTTAATTTTATGAAATTGAAGATTTCTATTGATTAATCTTTAATAAATTGACTTTTAAAAAAATTTAAATCAGTGTAAATTTTTGAGGATTATTAAGTGGTAAAATTTTCCAATACTAAAACTGAAATATAAAAAAATTGGATTTATTCACTAATTCTTAATTTATTTAATTAATATAAAAATAGCCATTTTGATTACGGACTCGGATTTTGACGAAACCAGTTTCATCGGATCCGTAACAGTGAATTATTGTAGGGTTTCAAGTTTCGTTGCGATCGGACTTGTCGTTTGATCGTACGAACGCGAAACGCCTTGAAATCGATATAATTAAAATCAATTTGAAATCAATTTGAAAATATTGATTTCAGCATAACTTCTTCATACGATTGAATTTGGACGTGAAACTTTTTCCATCGCGTTCAGAATATTTAAAAACACCTATTTGGATATATGGGTTTAACCAATTTCGTTCCGAGGTCTGAACAGCTTTTTGGGCCAATTATCGTTCAGCGCGTTTGTTTATCGGATCCATCTACTCTATTTCTAACCTACCTATTTAAACCCAATTATAAACCCTAGCCTCCATCTATTCTCATTTGTTTGTGCGTTCATTTCCTCAGCTCCTCCTCTTTCCAATGGCTGCAAAGCCTAGATCTAAATTCAAATTTCAAAAATTAAATCAAAAGTCAAAATTCAAAGTATACAGAAAAATCTCAAAAAAAAATATGTTGTAGCACTCGACGAGCGAAATTCAACGTTGTAATTCGTTTTTCGTTTTGATTCATCTTTCGTCCTGGTATTTGCAATTGATTTTCGGCCGTTCGTATGTTATTGACGGATTGGATGGTGGATCTGCGACCTGAGAGCGTTCGGAGGGTTGCGTTGGGTAGAGGGGAACCTGGTATTTGCATCGGTGGCTTTCATTTGCTTTAGGGTGGCCGAGAATTTCACCAGAAATTCACGAAGGGGGCGGCGGCGGCCACCACCATGGTGCACCAGAGCGTGGCGCGAGCAAGCGGAAGGCTCGGCCTTGGACTGCGAGCACGACCGTGCTCTCTGATCTGGACGACGACGAGGCTGAAAGCGGCGAAAATTGGGTATTCATTGGCGGCTAGGGTTCGGTGCTCTCCTGAAGCCGTGTACGTAATGAAGATGGGAGGGGGGAGTTGACGTGTTCGTAAGTGATGTGGCAAATTAAATTTAGGTAAGTTTTGTTTCGATTAAATTTTGTTTTCAAGTGATTAAATCGCTATAACTCTCTCATACGATGTCCGTTTCATGTGAGATTTTTTTGTTAGGATTGTAATAAAATTCTGAACTTGACAACGCTGGTTTGGATGGAATTGGAGACTGTCAAATTTTGGGTTTAAATTGGATTTAAATTCAATTCAAATTCAAAAGGTGAGTGTTTTAACCCACTCACAACTTCAAAATTTTCTTATGTTTGTTAAATTGATTTAGAATATGAGTAGAAATTTATTTATGACTGTTTGGCATGTTTTATTCATCATCCCAGTTAAATCGCATTTATTTAATTTAACTGTAAATTAAATTTATTACTGCATATAATTTGACAGTTAAAATTTATTTATTTGCATATAAACTGCTAGTTAAACAGCTGTTAAATTTATTATTGAATATAAACTGTTAGTTAATACCTGTTAATTATTACCTGTTATATTATGTATGCTCTATATTGATGTTTGTTTAAATTAGATGATGATTGGAAAATGGTTGATGATTGATATTTGGATGAATGGATGCTATTTTTCTTATTTTGTATAAACTGCAAGTTATTATGCATTTTCATCTCATTCGGGATTACGGTTTGAAATGATATACAATCACATTTTTATTTTTTTTTAAATTGCGGATTGAAATGATGAATATCCGTATCACTTGACCATAGGATAGAAAACTATATACAGGCACCGCAATATATATATATATATATATATATATAATTATTTTTGAAATGATTTTGTGGTTTGGATAGGATACGGTTTAATAAATATTAAATTTTGATCTTATATAAAATCTTATTTTATATACATACATAGTTAAATTATTGAATTTAAGCTATGAAATTGTTAGATAAAATAAATAAGTTGAATAATGGAGTTTAATGATTTAAATCAATTAAGATTGAAGTAAAATTTGAAATTTATTTGAATGGAACTTATTTAAAAAAATTCACTCCAAAAGTTGATGTAAAACTTATCAAAGCTTGGAAATTTAAAAAAAGGTATGATATTTATAGCTGGATTTTTATTCAAGATAAATTAAATGAATATTTCTAGTATAATTATGAAGGAAATATTAAATTGTTAGAAATTTGAGTTTCATTTTATGGATTTATTTTGTGACTGTTCAAAACTAAGTAATAGGATAATAAATTGTTGAATATAAATTCCAGCCTTAGTTTGAAATTCTTAAGTACTCAAAGTTTGAATATATTGAAATCGAAGTGTTTTATTGAAACTAAAGGTGAATCTAAATTTATGGGGTTTAGACCTAAAATTTTAAATGGAGAAATTGTGGCGTTGCAGAAATTATTTTATAAAGTAATATAAAATCAACTATTTTATTCTATATACTCTTGAATATCCAAACCATTCAAGTTTCAGAAGTTATGGTTTTAAAGCTATGAATTTCGCAGTATTATGTTTTGAAAGCTATAATTCAAATGTTTGGTTTCTAGATATTAATTTTTTTAAAGTAGTATGATTTTGGAAGAGAAATATATTTGAAATAAATGATATCATTATTTGGGTTTTATAAGAATAATATCAAAATGAATTTATTTTGGAAATGGAAATGATATCATATTTATGGGTTTGAAATGGTAAATTTTATTCTGGTTTTTAAAGTACAAACTATTTTTAAAGACCGCGGTGTTATAATAACATTTGGTTGTTGAAGAGACTGGGATCGAAAGTTGTCATACTCTCTGCCAACTCCGAAAACCACTTTAACAACCGTGTACGCGGTGGAGATTCCAGAATGAAGTAGGATGGTGGCGGTGTTTCCTTTGAGGTAAATACGTGGACCCGACTCCCGTGAGTTGGCATAAGGTGGCTAAAACAGGAGCGATTCTCGGGCCAATGAGGTCATTCCTCCGATCGGACACTCCTCTTTGATACTATACTTTGACTTTGGATTGATTTCGGTGGCCACCTTTATTTTGATTTTGGGGAGTTTGTTCGAGGTGGGCGGTAGCTGCGCGCTGCGCGTTTCCACCAGCCCGGATGCGTAATTGGTATATCTACCCTGGCATTGCCTAGTTGTGCCGTGTCACCTACCCTATAGCGCCTTGTACGAGTTTCTATTTGTGTCGTACCTATGGAGTATCCTCTGGTAGCCTCCCGATCAGGAGGTATTACGGTACTGTATAGATTATTGGCATTATTTGTGTTAAGGGCTATATGGGTAACCCCTTAACGCTATTAAAAAAGTAAGTTTATTTTATAAATAAACACTATTATAATAGCGCAATATACTACATAGTAAATAGTTTAACGGATCCTTAGGAGATGTAAATCCCTAGCATCTCTTGAGTTACTGCACTCACATTTATTTCTGTTGATTTAACTTACATAAGATCTTTTAGTTCTGACTCGAGTGTTTTGTCTTTTCAATTCGCTCAGGTCAGTCCGAGCATTTCAGGATTTGAAGACTTTATTTCTGGAGGAAGAAGATGAAGATTTCATTACTATTATTATTATATACTATGTGATTCCACTACACTGTATTCCGCTGCATTGATATTATTGGTATGTGAACTCTGATATTTAATTGTATAAAGAAGAATCAAATGTTTTGTAAATAGTTTTATGAACTGTATATTTTATTATTATATTTTATCCTTCCGCAGTGCGATTCTGTTTTCTTTTTATTTCTTTCTTGTTTTTCTTATTTACCCCATACTGCCCTTCCGTATTGTTCGAATTAGCACGTGTGTCGATTTAAAGCGTGAGAAAAGGCGGGACGTTACATCTGGTATCGGAGCTTTGGTTTAGCGATAAACCTTAGCTTTGTGGGGTTTGACTCTTTACTAATAGGGTAGTAATACCCTATGGGAGTCGCTGAGTGTATATATATGAGAGAGCGTACATGTTAGTGTTATAAAAAGGTTTTAAATTGTGTTAATCTGTTCTGTTTTGAATTTATAAATTCTGGATGGTGCATGGGACGCTGTGACATCAATAGGGATTTCTAAATACTTAATAGGATAGACCGACATAATATTTATTTTATATAGGTGAATGAAGTAATTTTGCCTATTATATTTTCTATTATAAAATAAAATTTTCAAATGATATCTTTATTTGGCTGAAATAAATTAGTTGTTAGGTAATAAAGTGTATAATAATAATAGAAATAAGATTGAAAAATAAAATAAATGAAATTTAGGAAATTTAGAACTTAAGATTCGGGGTTTTGAAATTTCATTCGAATAAATTTTGGAATATAATAATATTATTTATAAGTACTTTCTGATATAAATATTTACTATAATTTGGAAGAATTGTTTTAAAGAAGATTTTGGAGAAAATAAGTATTGTACTTTCCTCTCTGTCGCTGGAAAATAATTTCGGTGATGGCGGCCGCATCATCGACTTTCATTTTCGAGTTTCGAAGGGGGAAGGCCATTGTAGTAGTTTTACTGCAGATTCATTTTGAAAAGATATATAAATTTTGAATTGTTTTAAATATAAGTAGAGATATATAAGTTGTAAGAATATATTTACCTATTAATAAAAAAAATGATTGAAATTTAACCCGGTATTAAATTCTAAAATTTCCATTAATTAATTGTTTCAATTACTATAGTGAACTGAAAGGTAAGTAATTAATAATTGAAACATCTAATTTAGGTAAGAGATTTAAGGCTAAGTTATAAGGGAAATAAAAAGGAAGTTGAAACTATAACTTATAAGGAAAAGGTAAAAATTTATTGAACAATGAATTAACTAAAAGAAATGAGAAAATTTGTATAACTTTCAATTACATTCTTTAAAAGCATATATATAACTTACCAAATATTAAAAGTTGAAATGTTAATAAGAAAATGTAATAGACATTGTACAAGTAATAAATTTGAGGTAATGAAAGTAATTAATGAAATTCCTTAATAAATAGGAATTTGATGTTGTAATATTATAATCTTAAGTGTAATTGAAAAAGACTACTAATTGAAATAGAAAGTAGGTATTATAAATGGAAGAAAATAAATAAAATTAAGCAAATGTTAAAGTTAATTATTTTAATAAACAGAAAGATGAATATTGTAATAAATGAAATTAAGCAATAAGTAAAAATAAATGAAGCAAACATTTAATGAGTGAATGTAAATTAAAAAGATAAACCACTGTATAAATAAAAAGAAGAAATTTACATGACATTAAAATGAAAAAAATTGAATATTGTAAGTAATAAATGAAATTAATAATAAGTTAAGTTGATGGTTGTTTGGATTTGTTGTTGTTTAGTTGATGGCTGCTTGGGCAAGGATACTTTAAAATTGGATTTGGGTGAATGAATAATCTATTTAGTTTTATCTAAAGACTGTTGAGTAAATGATGCGCTAGTAGTTTATTCTTCATTCCGTACAATTTAAAGGTTTTGAACCCGAACAACTATTTGTTTGTTTGGTTGAATGGTTGTTTTATATTTGTCGTGTATGCTGGTTGTTGAAATTGATGGTTGTTGTATTGATTTGTTGTTAGTGATTGAAACCACTTAAATATTTCACTTTATATAAATTGTTAACCCTTTGGATTTTGTAAGAGAAATGCAGGTTATGGAAGCAATTGCTACTACTTTTGGTTCCATAAATTAAGCGTAAATTGCCCGACAAATAGGTACGTTTCGGATTACGGTTTATAGCGCTATTTTATATATTTTCCCAGGTTGGGATATAATATATTGGATAATAAATGTAATAAAATTGTTATATTTTGATATTATATTTTCTCCCGAGTCTCTCCGTACAAGGGAGACTCTGCCGAATTTTTTCGTAAATTTTTGGACTTAGAAATTATTTTGAAAATGTTTTTCCAAACTTTATTTATTCAAGTGTAAAAAGATATAATGATTATAAAATGTTATATTTTATTTAAAGTAATAAGTTTTGTAAATTATTGTTTATAAGTAAATATTTTGAATAAGATATATTGATCTCTAAATTCTTCCTTCTCCCTTCTTTTTCCTTCTCGGGGACGAAAAGTTTTGAGTGGGGGAGAGTGTAACGACCCTATAAATTCGGTGTTAAAAATGAATTAAATTGATAAGATTTTTTTTTAGAAAGAAATAAAAAATCTTATTTATTTATATGAAAGAGAATGTTGAAATTAGATGTATCAAGGGTAATTAAAATTTACAAATTAAATTATATTTTACAATTATTAGTAATAGTGGAAATTGTTGCATTTGGATATAAAGTTGGAATAAGTAAATTTAGGCAAGTATTGAATTTATCAATGAAATAAAATATTGATTTATGGAAGTTGAATGTAAATGGGGGCAATAAAGTAATGCAGGACAATAAATAATTTATTAGTGCAATACCCATTAATGAATGGAATGAAATGGGACTAATATAAATGCATATTAGGTTATAAATCAATTCGAATGAAAAAAAAATGTAAATATTGATTGATGAATAAATATACAAGTATATTTAAGGATATAATAGTTGGGTTACTAGTAAATTCACTCATTTACCAATAAAGATAATTATATGTGCCTTAATTGTAATTAATAAAATAACGAAAGGAGTAAATGCATTTATTTAGAGTATTAATTACAATTGGATAGAGATTTTAAGTAACAATGTTAATGCAATGTAAGTAGTGCTAATTTAAGTCAATAATAAGGAATTGGGATGAATTCAAAATTTGTAACATATGGCTTGTAAACATATATTATTAATTACCTGCTTATTTGTTAATGGAATTAGAATTTGTAATAAGTGATAATAAAATAAATGAATGTTACACTAATGGAAAATGAAATAACGTTCGTTTAAATGTTGAGTAATTATAGGGTCGTATTTATTATTAGCGTTACTTTAATAATTATGGTTAATTGTGGAATTAATACGAGAAGTATGTAAAGTAATAACTAAGAAAGTAATATGTTATAAATTAAATATGACCTAAACTTAAGCGTAAGTAAAAGGTTAAAATTGAATCTAATTCGATTAATTTGAAACTTGTTGAAATAAATTGGATTCAATTTATAGAAAGGGATTATTTTAAAAAATTGAAAGAAACACTATAACTGGTGAATGAAACTACTTTAAATTGAGATGGGAATTGGTTTAAAGTATTATAAATTAGTAAGTAAATCAAGATGATAAATTTGATGAATTATAGGATTTGAATTTTCAATGGTGAGCAAATTTATTTAATTTATAATAGTTGGATTTATTGCCAATAAATGAAATCAAATATTTAATTATTACGTTAAATTAAAAATTAAGTTGAAAACGGGAAGTATTTATGTAATAATTTAAAATCCAATGGTAAATCCTTCTATTTGAAATTATGAATGGAATAATTATGGGTAAATTTAAATTAATGGAAATTTTTGGAAATTTATCTAAAAATTTTAATTTTATGAAATTGAAGATTTCTATTGATTAATCTTTAATAAATTGACTTATAAAATTTTTCAAATCGGTGTAAATTTTTGAGGATTATTAAGTGATAAAATTTTCCAATACTAAAACCGAAATATAAAAAAATTGGATTTATTCACTAATTCTTAATTTATTTAATTAATATAAAAATAGCCATTTTGGTCACGGACTCATATTTTGACGAAACCAGTTTCATCGGATCCGTAACAGTGAATTATTGTAGGGTTTCAAGTTTCGTTGCGATCGGACTTGTCATTTGATCGTACGAACGCGAAACGCCTTGAAATCGATTTAATTAAAATCAATTTGAAATCAATTTGAAAAATATTGATTTCAGCATAACATCTTCATACGATTGAATTTGGATGTGAAACTTTTTCCATCGCGTTCAGAATATTTAAAAACACTTATTTGGATATATGGTTTTAACCAATTTCGTTCCGGGGTCTGAACGGACTTTTTGGGCCAATTATCGTTCAGCACGTTTGTTTATCGGATCCATCTACTCTATTTCTAACCTACCAATTAAACCCAGTTATAAACCCTAGCCTCCATCTATTCTTATTTGTTTGTGCGTTCATTTCCTCAGCTCCTCCTCTTTCCAATGGCTGCAAACCCTAGATCTAAATTCAAATTTTAAAAATCAAATCAAAAGTCAAAATTCAAAGTATCCAGAAAAATCTCAAAAAAATATATGTTTAGCACTCGACGAGCGAAATTCAATGGTGTAATTCGTTTTTCGTTTTGAGTCATCTTTTGTCCTGGAATTTGCAATTGTTTTTCGGTCGTTCGTATGTTATTGACGGATTGGACGGTGGATCTGCGACCAGAGAGCGATCGGAGGGTTGCGTTGGGTAGAGGGGAACCTGGGCTTTGCATCGGTGGCTTTCATTTGCTTTAGGGTGGCCGAGATTTTCACTAGAAATTCACGAAGGGGGGCGGCGGCGGCCACCACCATGGTGCACCGCAACGTGGCGCGAGCAAGCGGAAGGATCGGCCTTGGACGGCGAGCACGACAGTGCTCTCTGATCAAGATGACGACGAGGGTGAAAGCGGCGAAAATTAGGTATTCATTGGCGACTAGGGTTCGGTGCTCTCCTGAAGCCGTGTACGTGATGAAGATGGGAGGGGGGAGATGACGTGTTCGTAAGTGACATGGCAAATTAAATTTAGGTAAGTTTTGTTTTGATTAAATTTTGTTTTCAAACGATTAAATCGCTATAACTCTCTCGTACGAGGTCCGTTTCACGTGAGATTTTTTTGTTAGGATCGTAATAAAATTCCGAACTTGATGACGCTAGTTTGGACGGAATTGAAGACTGTCAAATTTTGGGTTTAAATTGGATTTAAATTCAATTTAAATTCAAAAGGTGAGTGTTTTAACCCACTCACAACTTCAAAATTTTCTTATGTTTGTTAAATTGATTTAGGATATGAGTAGAAATTGATTTAGGATATGAGTAGAAATTTATTTATGATTGTTGGGAATGTTTTATTCATCATCCTGGTTAAATCGCATTTATTTAATTTAACGGTAAATTAAATTTATTATTGCATATAATTTGACAATTAAAATTTATTTATTTGCATATAAACTGCTAGTTAAATAGTTATTAAATTTATTATTGAATATAAACTGTTAGTTAATACCTGTTAATTATTACCTATTATATTTTATATGCTCTATATTGATGTTTGTTTAAATTAGATGATGATTGGAAAATGGTTAATGATTGATATTTGGATGAATGGATGCTATTTTTCTTATTTTGTATAAACTGCAAGTTTTTATGCATTTTCATCTCATTCGGGATTGCGGTTTGAAATGATATACAACCGCATTTTTATTTTTTTAAATTGTGGATTGAAATGATAAATATCTGTATCACTTGACCATAGGATAGAAAATTATATACAGGCACCGCGGTATATGTATATATATATATATATATATATATATATAATTATTTTTGAAATGATTTTATGGTTTGGATAGGATACGGTTTAATAAATATTAAATTTTGATCTTATATAAAATCTTATTTTATATACATACATAGTTAAATTATTGAATTTAAGCTATGAAATTGTTAAATAAAATAAATAAGTTGAATAATGGAGTTTAATGATTTAAATCAATTAAGATTGGAAGGAAAAATTTAAAATTTATTTGAATGGAACTTATTTAAAAAAATTCACTCCATAAGTTGATGTAAAACTTATCAAAGCTTGGAAATTTAAAAAAAGGTATGATATTCATAGCTGGATTTTTATTCAAGATAAATTAAATGAATATTTCTAGTATAATTAAATTGAAGGAAATATTAAATTGTTAGAAATTTGAGTTTTATTTTATGGATTTATTTTGTGACTGTTCAAAACTAAATAATAGGATAATAAATTGTTGAATATAAATTCCAACCTTAGTTTGAAATTCTTAAATACTCAAAGTTTGGATACATTGAAATCGAAATGTTTTATTGAAACCATAGGTGAATCTAAATTTATGGAGTTTAGACCTAAAATTTTAAATGGATAAATTGTGAAGTTGCAGAAATTATTTTATAAATTAATATAAAATCAACTATTTTATTCTATATACTGTTGAATATCCAAACCATTCAAGTTTCAGAAGTTATGGTTTTAAAGCTATGAATTTCGCAGTATTATGTTTTGAAAGCTATAATTCAAATGTTTGGTTTCTAGAAATTAAATTTTTTAAAGCAGTATGATTTTGGAAGAGAAATATATTTGAAATAAATGATATTGTAACGACCCAACTTCCACACTCCAGGAAGTCGCATCGCTAAGAAGAAAGAAAGGGATAGAAAAGAGAAAAGAAAGGAAAGAAAGAACAGACAACATCAGAATCTCACAGCGGAATCGAATAAATTATAATATATCACATAATACTTTACATAGTATCATATGCATCAGAGTAATACAGCTAATACAACTCAAACTAGACAGTTATAAACATCTGTCTAGCAATTACAATTCAAGTACATCAAAGAAACAGACTCAACTCAAACACAGCGGAACCACTAAATATATCTACACGCTGAAGCCTCCTGCTCCATTATCTCCTCCAGAACTCGTCAAAGCAATCCTGAAACACTTGACTACTCATACATAATATGAGTACCCAAGAGTTTAAGAAAACAGAAAATAAACACTCAGGTCAGACAGGGGTCTAGTGTGAGTAAACAGGGATAAAAGTTGCTTAACTTTAGAAAATCCTTTGAAAACAAAAGGTATCACGTAAGACTTCCCATACATAAACATGGAAAAGTTTTTACCTTACGCTAACCAAAACATTTGATAGGAAATCCAGTGATATTATAATAATGTCTAGGGTTTTCAAAATAAAATACAGAAATAGCTGGAATGCTTACATCTCACGTTCCAACATAGTTTGGCACAATCAAAACCGTACAGGCACTTATTGGATTATGGATTCCATCAATGGTAGGGCTATTGGGGTACCGCCCGTCACAATACGTGGCCTAGAGCAACGTACCGAGGAGTACTCCCACTCCCCTACAACACAAGGCCGGACCCATTCCTTACTGAATAGTTCCGAACTAGACAACCCCGCAGTTGGCGCGTGATTCCAACTGCCCACACAGCCGAATAAAAAGGGACCTCTAGACAGGGGAAAATCTTGCTCTCAAGTGGGTGCTACCCACGAAGCCTTGCTGCACCTCCCCTGTTTTAGCCATTCCCGGTTGATGAGGCTTGAGGTTACGATTACCTTTATAGGACATATCAAATCTTAGAATGCTCGTCGTCCACCTGACGATGTTATGAAAGCATTCAATCCATACAAGTTCGTTCCGGGTTCGAACGAAACCGAAAGCATTATCTCGTTACACTCATATTGGAATCACCCTCAGAGTTAACGACGATAACCCTTGCACTCTAAATCACCATCTCGAACCTATAAGTACTATTACGTCAAACTCATTACGGAATCACCCACAGAGTTATACTGACGTATAGCCCTTACACCTCGAGTCTTCACTTGCTCCACTTGGATTAACGACCTAACGTTTAATTGGAATCGATGTGGTTTTCGGATATCCAAATATGGAAACCCGATCCCGGTCTCACCGAAACCAAACGCCATCTTAAATTCCAAGTTGTACTTAAGGGTTTAAACAATTAACTTATTTTATTGTTATCTAATTCACACAGATAGATAAACTACATATCACAATAGATAATCATATTCATAACATAAACAGACAATCTGTATCATCCATAAACAGATAATCATCTCAACCAAATAATCCATCACAAACCATCATACCTAAACCAAGCATTCATATCATACAGATACGGCTCATCTCATTACTGAGATCACAACATTCAATCAATAACATCCACAAGCAATGATTTATTAACCATCAACTATAATTAATTTAAAATGAATTAAATTAATTACAACCATCTCTAATTAATTTAAATTAATTTAATTACTCATTTAAATCCCGCTTAACATCCATTAATTAATTAACCCAGTTAATTAATTAATCACTAAATATTTAACTTGATTAAACAACTTTGATTAATCATTCACTAATTACAATGAGTAATTAGTCTTTAATTAATTTCATAAATTAATTAACCTTAATCATAAGTAATTAACATTTAATTACTCATTTATTAATTAATTATAATTAATTATATTTGTTCTTAATTAATTACAACTAATTAATCACTTATTTAATTAATTATTACTTAATTAAACAATCCTTAATTACATCATTAATTATAATAATTAATGATCTTAAATATTTAAATAAATTACTTAATTAAAATTAATTACATTTAGTAATTAAATCTAATCATTAATCACCTTGATTAATACTAAATTTAGTAATTAACTATCTTTAATTACTTATTTATAAATTAATAAACCAATAATTAATCATCTTAATTAATTAATTCATTAATTAATTACAAAAGTAATTATCCAAATTACTAATTACATTCCAGTAATTATCATTATTACAAGGATGTAATTAATTTAATGTAATTAATTACTCCGACTTATTAACAAATAATGCCGTCTTCTCTTATCCCTCCCGTACCCATCCCTTCCTTCCAAGTACCAACTCCGTCCTTCCCCGTACCACTCGCCACTGTTTCTCCAGTTCTTCCATCCACCGTTCCTTCCCTGTCAGTTCCTTCTCCATCAACCGTGTCAATCACCCATCCCATCTCTGATTGCCTATCTAACCTAGCATCTACTGCCAAGCTAAAACCACCTCCATACCCGCCTGAACCACCTCCTTTGCTCATTTCATCCTTCTTTTCTCAGTTAGGTAATCCTCCCATCTCTCCTACAAACGCCAATCCCCTCTCTACTCCTCATGCAGAGACATCACGTACCATACCTAGTTACAGTCAACAAGCTTGGAATTCTTTATTTAAGCGCAAGCCTCTCAACGCGGGGAAGTACAAACCTGTTGACTTAGTCCCATCTTTCTCTGATGACGTGCTTGACTTGGTTGATGAAGTAGTTTAGGCAGGCTCCTCTGTATGGAATGAATACTTGGTGGGTTTCTTTCTTGATAAACCATTGTCATACTCTACAGTTGTAGCTAAGTTGAAAAACATCTGGAAACTAAAAGGTTTTGTGCAAGTTAAATCAGATGGTGTTATATTTCTTTTCCTGTTGTCGTCTGAAGAAGATAAAAGCAAAATCTTACTTGGAGACCCCATCATTATGAACAATAAAGTTTTTATCATTAGGCCTTATGATTCTGCCGTTAGCAATGTTTGTGGTTCTATTCCCTCAGTCCCTGTGTGGGTTCATCTTCGCAATATTCCTATTTTTGCCTGGCCTCATCTTGGCATTAACTGGATCAGTAGTCGAATAGGTAAACTGCTATGTATGGATGAAAGGACTGAAAGACTTGAAAGATTGGAATTTGCGAAGTGCATGATTGAAATTAAGCCTAATAAGGAATTGCCTAATGATTTCCTTATTAGCCTGGCTGATGGTGGTGTCCAGCGTATTTATGTCGAGTATTTATGGAAACCACATATTTGCATTCAATGCAACTCTTTTGGACACGTTAAGGATACGTGTGACATGAAGTTTGAAACTGTTACGACAGAGAATGGCAAGGAGACAGTAAATAAGCACAAGGAAAGGCTTTCAAAAATAAAAGAAAAGACCAACAAACAAGTTCAAACATGGCAAAGGGTCGGGTACAACAAGAAAAGGATGGGAATGAATAGGAGTTACAGGCCGGTGAACATTAGGGAAAATTTTCAAGGCAGTGAAATAGAAAGAGCAAGAACAGAAGGCAAAGAGGGAGAAGAGTTAAATGAAAATATAGAAACAAATAAAGAGAATGAAGTGAAAACTGATAAAGTTGGAAATCAAAAGCATAAAGTGGTGTATGTGTTGGATATAGACAGGCCAGAGGTTGTTACTGAGCAAATTCCAGTTGCTGATACTGTTATCGAGTTACCAGTCAGTAACAGTTTTGATATTCTTCAAATAATGGAAGGGAATAGAGAAAAAGATAATGCACAAATGCTTGGAAATAATGTATTGGAAATGGAGCATCAACATGAGGCTAATATTCAAGTGGTTGGTAACTTGCATGCTACAGCTATTAATGCCACAAATGGTTTAAATTGCACTATTTCAACACTACCTTAAAACACTGCATCTGTAGACTTTTTCCCCGAAGCACCACCTGATTTTTCAGTCTCTTCTATGGGAGATACACAAATCAGTGGTATCACCACTGATGTTCTTATCACTTCAATGCCAACAACTTTAAACATCGGATCTTGTTCAATGAATACCGAGTTTTCCATCCCACTTGAAATTGTTAATCCAGCTTTTGAAAAGAAGAAAATTTGCTCTTCTTCTCATCAGCCAAATTCTCCTTCAGATTCCTTCTTGCACAGTGTGCACGTGCACGAGTGTCATGACCCAGCGCCTCCTTTCGTCAACACTACTTCTGTCAACTCCCCACAATGCAAACTTTCAACTTCTAATTCAAGTTGCCTGGTCAGTGCCAATGCTAATTCCTCAACTCTTCACTCTACCCCCAAAAAAATCTCTTCGATTATTAATGACCCTCAGTCAACTTTATCTTCCCCTCAGTTACAAAAACCAAAACAAACTAAGATTCTCTCTCACTCTCCCATCAACACCAGTGCATCGAATATGGTTCTTCGAAGCAAGAAATCTATCTCCCCCTTTGATAACTCGTCTGCTCAATGATGCAAACCATTGGAGCATGGAATGTCAGAGGGGCACACCAAGAAACCAAACTAACCCAATGCAAAAACATTATTTTTCAGCATAACCTATGTATGTTAGCCATGCTTGAAACAAAGTTAAATCTGACCCACTCTATCAAAGCTGCAAAATACATTAACCCAGGGTGGAACTTTATTCACAATTTTGACGAGGCACCTTACGGCAGGATACTCATTGTATTCGATCCTAATCTAATCCTCCTGACCAAAGTTTATGCCAATTCTCAAATCATTCATTGCCATGCATAAAATATTATCACCTCGAATACCTTTTATATTTCTGTTGTCTATGCTTCCAATAATTTAGCTGCTAGAAATTCTGTTCTACTCGACCTTCCATCGCTACGCCAAGATACTCACCCATGGATCATTTTTGGTGACTTTAATTGCTGTAACAAGCTTGCTGACAGATTGGGTGGCAATCCGTTGTCTCTCAATGAAATACAACCGTTGCGTTCCGCAGTTATTGATTCTAACTTAATTGATATTAAGTCTACTGGTATGAGATTTTCTTGGAACAACAAACGCAGACATGGCAGTAGAACCTTCTCCAAGATCTACCATGCTTTTAGTAACCACCTTGCCCTCTCCAAATGGCCTACCTTATACAACCACCTTCCACCTCCTCTCCTTTCAGACCACTCACCTCTTATTATTCACCTCAGGGAAGATGGCATCAATATTAAATCAAGTTTCAATTTTTTTAACACATGGGTTAATGAACCTGATTTTTTTAACTTTGTTAAAGAAATTTGGGCGAAACCTGTTTTTGGTAACCCTATGTTAATTTTGCAGGTAATGTTGAAAAATACTAAGTTGGCTCTCAAACAATGGTCTACACACAGATATGGTGATGGAAATAAACAAAGTACTTATTGGAAGAATAAATTGGAAGCAATTCAAATAGACATGCAGGAAGATCCCCACAATACAACAATTAGTGCCATGGAGACGTACATATCAACTCAGTACTATGCTGCTCTTTCCAGTGAGATTTCTATGATGAATCAAAAAGCTAGATTAAAATGGAGAACTGATGGCGACAGGAACAGTGCTTACTTCCATGCTAACTTAAAGGCGAAACATTCTAGAGAAAATATTGTAACCATACTGGATGACGATGGAAAAGTTTAGAATACGAAACAAGGTGTAAACGAGGCATTCATAAATCATTTCACCAACCTTCTCAATGACAGTGGCGGTTTTGTTCCTGACATCAACCTTATCGATCCTTCTTCACTTCCTAAACTTTCTGCAGAAGACCAAGCCACCTTGATTCTTGCTGTTACGGATGATGAAATTAGGGAGGCGATGTTTTCTCTCAATAGGAAGTCAGCGGGCGGACCTGATGGTTTCAATGCGAACTTCTATTTTGTTTGTTGGGACATTGTCAAGTTGGATGTAATACGTGCAGTCAAGAATTTTTTTAAAAACTCCAAACTGATTCCCTCTTTCAACAACACAAACATTGCTTTGATTCCCAAAGTCAACGATCCTAACTCAGTATCATCCTTCAGGACTATCTCGTGTTGCAATACAATATACAAGTGTATCTCCAAAATTATCGCATTAAGGATGAAATCTGTCATGAATAATATTATTTCCATTAACCAAGCTGCTTTTCTGCTAGGTAGAAACATTCTTGATAATGTCTTATTGGCACATGAGCTTCTACATGGATACAACAACAAGATCACCACTCCTAAAGCTATGCTGAAATTAGACATCATGAAGGCTTTTGACATGCTTAGGTGGGAGGCCATTGCTAAAGTTATGCTCAGTATGAATTTTCCTGCTTCCTTCATTGTATGGATAATGGAATGTCTCTCCACCGTTCGATTCTCGATCAATGTCAATGGCTCAAGTGAGGGTTTCTTCGGAACAACGCATGGCATACGTCAGGGGGACCCAATATCGCCATATTTATTTATCCTCATAATGGAACTTCTAACTCAACTGTTTAAGGTTCGAATTTCTACAGGGCATATCAAACTCCACCCTAGATGCACTAACCCAGAGATTTTCTCCTTGATGTTCACGGATGACCTTGTCATTTTCTGCTCTCCAGACATTAGCACTATGAATGCCGTCATGGATACTCTTCTTGTTTTTCATGCTATCACGGGTTTATCTGTCAACCTCATCAAATCAGAAATGATGACATCTGGCCTTACACCTGCTCAAAACAATACTATCAGTTCTATTACAGGTTTACATATCAGTAATAACACTGTTTCTTACCTTGGACTTCCCCTCACCTTTGCCAAAATCACTGTCAACCAATGTCTGCCCCTGTAAGAAAAGATAATTTCTAGACTTGAGTCGTGGTCGTGCAATTTTTTGAGCCAAGCTGGTAGAGTTACGCTAATTAAATCTGTCATTTTCTCCGTTCAAGTTTATTGGGCTAGAACGTATATATTACCTCAGAAACTTATCAACATGATTCGTTCAGCTTGCATGAGATTCATTTGGACTGGGAAAACAGTGGGCCGTTTTCTTGCTCCTATCAGTTTCAATAAATTAGAAAAGCCTATCGACTATGGTGGTCTTGGTATTATTGATATGACTCATTGGAATAAGTCTGCTATGGCACGTCTCATCTACGACTACATTACTGACAAAAATAACATTTGGGTCTCTTGGTCAAAGATTCATGTGCTTCGTGGTTGCAATTTCTGGAATTTGGCTGCCCCATCAAAGATTAGCTGGACGTGGAGATCTATAATCAAACTTAAGGATGTTATTCTTCCTCTTGTCCGATACACAATTAACCATAGTCATGCCATTAGTTTTTGGGACGATCCTTGGATTGACAGTGGTGTTATTTTGAGGAACGTTCTATCTTATGCTGATTTAGTTCAAAGTGGTGTGAGAAAGGAAGTGACAGTCCAGGGCTTTATCCATGGCAATTCATTACGCCTTCCTAGGACCTCCAATTTCAGAATTCAGCATTTTTGGAACTTGGCTGTGAAGTGCGAAGTTAAAAATGAAAGGGGGTGCAGTGTCCAGTGGGGAAGTAATATTTCTTGCTTCAGTATCAATGAAACATATGCTTTCCTCACTGAGGTGGTTGGAGAGAAAAATAAATGGAGGAGGCGCATATGGCGAAGGGACAATTCTCAAACTGATAACTTATTCCATTGGAAAGTGATGAATATGGCACTTAATACTAAAGTTAAGTTACTAACCAGAGGTATTCTTGTTGATGCTTGCTGTGTTTTCTGCCATCAATCCCCTGAGTTGGTTGAGCATTTGTTTTTTGAATGCGCGTATTTGAACGATATTTGGAAGTCTTGGATCTTGCGGATTGGTAGAAGGTGGACAGGAGCTGACAATGTTATGCAGTGGAAATATATCTATGATAACACTGGTGGCAAAAGTGACTCGAATAGACTATTATTATTCGTCGTCAAAAGATTCATGAAAGTGGTCTGGGATGAAAGAAATTGTCGCATCTTCCGACCGGATAAAAGCACTATACCAGAACTTTTCGAGAGGCATTTGATGCGGGAGATCAGACGTGATATTTGCCATGTCTCTTTTACTTTTGATCCGGGTATCTTCTGTTAGGATTGTTTATTTTAGGCTTACATGTTGTGTTTTCTTTGTGTTTCCCCAGTGATTGTTGCACTCTGTCTTCTCCTGTATTTCTGCAAGTTTTTGCCTTGTATTTCCTCCTCTTTCGGGTGTAGCAATAAAATGGCAGGGGTCCATTTAACCCCGTCGGCTTTGCCAAAAAAAAAAATTATCATTATTACTTCTCTAAGTAATCCTGCTCCATTAATTAAATTAAGTAATTACACTTAAATCATCAAATGATTTATTTAAATTAATTAAACTAAATTAATTAACTTAATTAAATCTAAATAATAAAATTAATTACAATAAGTAATTAAATCCTTAATTACTTTAACAATTAATTATATTCAATTAATTAATCTAGTTAATTATCAAAATTAATTACATTAATTAATTACTAAATTATCCTTAGATAATTATCACCAATTATTAATTAATAACATTTCCATAATTACATACTTAAGAAAATTTGAGTTAGATTAATTATCAATAAATCCTTTCTACTTAATATTAATCTAAATCATTATTTAAAAATCAAATAATTAAGTAAAATCCTTAATTATTTTAAATATTTTCAAAATAATTTAGATTACTTATCAAATGACTCATCTAAATTCAAAATGTATTAAAACAATACATTTCTAAAAATTAAATTCAAATTCCAATTTATTTAAAGATTCAAATGTTTAATTATTTAAACATTAATTCCAAAAATAATTATAAACCTTAAAATAAAAATGAATGTTTAAACAACATTCATTACTTAAATATAAAAGAAAGATTTACATAACTTACTTGATTAAAATAAACTAAATTTTGTAACTTGATTGATTATTTCAATTTCAAATTTGAATTAACACTTCATATTTTAATTCATACTAATGGAAACTAAATTCTTTCAAGTTTTAAAACTTATTTGAAATCAAATTCCATTTTCAACTCTATTTTGAAAACATTTGAATATGTACATCATTTTTATTTTATTTTATTTTTTACAAACTGGTTTTGAAATCAAAACTGTTTCCAAAGAAAATTTGAAAAACTGTTTTTAACTAAATTTTCAAAACCAATTTAAATCTTGTTTAAATCATTTAAATCTGCTCAAAATTTAAAAACATACAAAACTTGTTTAAATCAAATTCTAGTTTTTAAAAAACCAAACCTGAAACTGTTTTAACATTGATTTTAAACTGAAGTTTAAGCTTGTTTAAATTTAAGATTTTCATTTTTAAAACTTTGAATTCAAACTATATTTGAATTCAGATTCAAGTTACACTTGAATCAAGTTTTCAACTTAAAATATGAATTTCACTTAAAACTGCAAACTACAGGATTAAAACCTGAAACTGTTTTGTTTTTAAATCTTGATTTTAAACAGAATTTAAAACCTTGTTTAAATTTAAAATTTTCATTTTTGAAACCTTGAACTCAAAACTTCACTTGAATTCAGATTCAAGTTAAACTTAAATCAAACCCTGCACTAGAATTTGAATTCCATTCAAAATTTTTAAAAAAACTGCAACTCTCTGGTTTATACCCCTGCAACCAACTTACCCGAGAAACTCAACCATTTACTTCGAGTTCTTCAATCCCCTGCTTCGAGTCAGAAGCACATAAACCCGAGGGATGACTCGAGTCAAAAACCCTGCACTACAGAAGTTCACCAGGACTTCAACTACCCAAACCTGTCATCAACTTGCAATCACATCACCGATCACCAGACCACTTACAACTCCGGCTAATGACTCATCTACAACCCCTCTACAACATCCCAAATTCCCCTCCTACTCGATGCAACAGAGAGAAGGTGCAGACCCTCAAAATTTCAACAATGCAACTCTTAAACCAGGGTTTTGAAACCTGGGAAAAACCCCAATTTCACATCTCCTCTCTCACTGATCCTCCATCACCAAATCTACTCCATTCTCACATCAATACACCCCTAACATGAAACATCATAACATCCTAAATCCACTAGCTTAACAGACATCTTCCAAATTCCTAATTTTATTCAAAACAGGATAACTAATACTACAGTTCATTTTAAAAAGTGAAATTTGTTTTACACTTTCTGATTTTTAACATACATCAATGTTATAATCTTAATTAAATAATTTCAGATGTATGGTACTTCTTAATTAAAACAATAATTGTCAGAATTTGTTACAGAGACAACAATTAAGTTTTCAATTTAGCTAAATCATGATTTACAAACCTGTATCTAAACTAAACATACACATTTTGTTAACATATTAATCCTAACAGAGAACTAAACTCAGAGATAAAGATTTTCGTTTAAAAATCTTAGTAAAAATAAAACAAACAGGTATGCAGATTCATAGCATCATATATATATACATAGTTATATGTATACACAGAACATTCATCACAATTCAGTCATACAAGCTTGCTTACTACTATCAATACACATGCAACAGATTATTTAAGCTTTTCCATTTGTGAAGTTATTTTCCTCAAACAAAATGAATCACTGCAGTTTCATCCATAGCAGTTTATATATATATTTTTATAACGACAGTTTTGCTTTGAACTTGAGTTCTAATGCTTGCATGTGTATTTATTTTAAAAGAAAACTGTTTTTATAATTAAAAGTTTACTCACCTTATTTAAGAAGATGCAGAGCAAATAGATGCAGATCCAATTTCCAGAAACTGCATATTGAAATGCATGTTGATCCTGGCTTGTATTTTATAGTAGATCACTAAAATTGCTTGTTGCTTTCTGTTGTTGTTGATGATGCATGCAGACCCCATTATCAAATGCACAGATTTGCAGTTGAATTAATGAAGAAAATGATTGCAGATTTGAGAATTGATTTGCAGATAGGTTTTCAGATTTGAAATTGTTATTTGCAGATTTGAGGATGTATGTTTTGCAGAAACTTTTAACAAATCTGGTTTTCAGATTTTGAAGAGAGTGTGTTTTTTTTTTCAAATGCATTTTCTATATTTCTCCTATCAATAATTTAAACAATGAGATTTAAAACAAATGCCACTTGTACTTATTATGTTGAATGTTTTACAAGTGTCTCTTATGTTTTAAAAAGCTAACACATATGCAATTTAATTATTAAAAGCAATTTCTAACTTATAAATGTATTTGAATTATCTTAAAACATATCTAATTTATTTTGAGCAAGTTACAAATGTTTATTAACACTAGCCTTTAAATAAATACATATACACTATGAACTTCTTTATAAAACTATACATTTTAAATGTTTGTTTAATTATTTTTCAAAATAATATTCTTTATAAAATAAAATTTCAAAAGAAAAGATTTTTAAAAGAAGAAAGATGGTGAGTTTATCTTATTCAAGAAAAACAATTTTTTTAAATTAAAAAAAATAAAATAAACTTTTATTATAAAACAAAATTTAAACTATATTTATTTTTATAAATAAAATAAATGCTCACTTACATCTATGGAAATTATAAGAAATATTTTTAAAACAAACTTTTGAAAAGCTTACAATTTAAATCAAATTAAATCAATTTACAATTTGTACAATTATATATAAATTAGAAAATATCCTTTATTTAATATAAATTAAAATTAAAACCAAATCCTCTATTTACAATGTATAAACATTTATACATTATAAATAAATATTTTTAAATCAGTTAGAAAGATAAATTTATTACTTAAATATTTTTAGCTTTGAAAAGAATATCATTTATTAAATTAAATAATTACAAATTTTCAAAAGAGAATTTCAGTTTAAATTAATTTATTAAATCATTATTTCACATTTTAAAATAATTATTAGAGAAATTATTAAATAATTATTGCCTAAATTTCCGGGACATCACATTCCTCCCCCCTTTAAAGAATTTCGTCCCCGAAATTTAAAAGCAAAGGTAATTTAATAATCTCATACAGATTTTAAATTTAAAAGAGCTAACAAATACTAGCAACCATAGCAATCAATTCAAACAAACAATTCTAATTGTCCAGACAAAATTCTGGATAGAATTTCCTAGAGTTTCCCAAGTACAAACACCGGAACACTCGCCCTACAGAATCTAAACTAGCTATACCACTCAGATCTAGAGCTCCTATACATCTAGATCTACAAATCTAAACAGAATACAGGACTACAGACAAGTCTTGATCAACTCCCAAATCTCTCAGAATTACTGGTTCTAAAACCAGGGATAAACCATACACGTACTCCCTCAGAGATACGTGAAAAACAGAACAAATCCCAGCCATCCGAACTGGAAATTCAATCCTGTAGATCAAACACTTAACTCTCAAGAGAAAACAGAAAGATCCAATACTCATATCCACAAATCTCTCCTGACGATCCTAGGCTGCCTCAACTTCTAGGTCAATCAAAATCCACCACACAAACTCTACTACATATATCAGGAGACTTCAAACAAACTACTCTATCTGGAAAACAAACAGATACAAAACAATCAAGTCTCCAGATCCAAAATGAATTTCCTGTAGAAATCCTCTGATCCAAAACAAAACTCAAATTCTCAAAGAATCGGGTGCTCCTATCTGGAATAGCTACCACCATGCTTCCACCGCGCAACTCTAATTTAAGAATGCTGTTGATGAACACAAGTATAAACTTGATCAACTTATCCCAGAATATTGTTCATCAAATTCCATAAATCTCAGTGGCCTATCCGATTCGGTCACAACACACAGCAAAAATTCAACCAGAAAACAGATCCGATAAATCCTTCCAACTTAAACAGATCACACTCAAAGAATCTCCTACAATGCTGAATCACCGGTAAAGCTCCAAGAATCAAGTCGATACAGAACTCAATCTCTTGATACGGATGCAAATCTCAGCTCCTTTGAAGATATCCCGAAAATACCACTTCGATAACTCAAACATCCTCTAAAGATGCTTCAATCCAAACAAAGATCACTCAGAGAACTTCCGAACCATCGCAAGTCACTTTTGCGATTCTACTCAGTTCAGATTCCAAGAAATCGTTCTCACTTCAACAATCAGAACAGCTAAAGCCTTCAAAAGAAGAAACTAGTGGTCCACCTCTTAACCACTAACATCACACCCAACTGAGCTTCCAGAAGAAATGGACAAGCTCCACCATCTGCCCGGACTTCTGACAGAAGAATCACAGAGATTTTTGAACCATCGAAGAACAGGCCACTCACTGCTGCTACTACTGCCAAAAACTTCCTTATCCAAAAGCTCATCGAACCTCAAAGCTTCACCATCCTCTTCACAATAGAGCCTTCCAAATAGACAGATATCTCTCAGGAAACTCGCTCCCAAACCAAGCTCAAAACACTCTGCCAAACTGAGTCTCAAACTCAAATATAGACAGAACTCCTTCCTAAGGTTCCCAAAATACCAATGCAGGCTTCAGAACTCCCTACTGATCCAAACTCAAGAAAAACAACTCACATGAGTGCAACCAAGCTTACAATAAAAAATAAACTCCGAATCTTAAAAAGTTTTCCTTCAGAGGTTAGCGAAATCTTTCTCACCAAACTTCAAAACTACTCAACATACCCAATACTGCCCTAGCAGACCACTTCCAACCTCAAACACTCGATCTCTAACCATTGGTAGTTGTGTTACACACACCACTACCCTATCTATCTTTATTACTTATATTGGAAAACCTGAACAGGTACCCAAATCAAATAGGCAGAAATAAATAATATATATATTAAAAATTACAAATACGCTTTCTCAAGAAAACAACACTACAGAGCCTAGGTATTCACTCAACCTATTGCTCTGATACCACAATGTAACGACCCAACTTCCACACTCCAGGAAGTCGCATCGCTAAGAAGAAAGAAAGGGATAGAAAAGAGAAAAGAAAGGAAAGAAAGAACAGACAACATCAGAATCTCACAGCGGAATCGAATAAATTATAATATATCACATAATACTTTACATAGTATCATATACATCAGAGTAATACAGCTAATACAACTCAAACTAGACAGTTATAAACATCTGTCTAGCAATTACGATTCAAGTACATCAAAGAAACAGACTCAACTCAAACACAGCGGAACCACTAAATATATCTACACGCTGAAGCCTCCTGCTCCATTATCTCCTCCAGAACTCGTCAAAGCAATCCTGAAACACTTGAATACTCATACGTAATATGAGTACCCAAGAGTTTAAGAAAACAGAAAATAAACACTCAGGTCAGACAGGGGTCTGGTGTGAGTAAACAGGGATAAAAGTTGCTTAACTTTAGAAAATCCTTTGAAAACAAAAGGTATCACGTAAGACTTCCCACACATAAACATGGAAAAGTTTTTACCTTACGCTAACCAAAACATTTGATAGGAAATCCAGTGATATTATAATAGTGTCTAGGGTTTTCAAAATAAAATACAGAAATAGCTGGAATGCTTACATCTCACGTTCCAACATAGTTGGGCACAATCAAAACCGTACAGGCACTTATTGGATTATGAATTCCATCAATGGCAGGGCTACTGGGGTACCGCCCGTCACAGTACGTGGCCTAGATCAACGTACCGAGGAGTACTCCCACTCCCCTACAACACAAGGTCGGACCCATTCCTTACTGAATAGTTCCAAACAAGACAACCCCGCAGTTGGCGCGCGATTCCAGCTGCCCACACAGCCGAATAAAAAGGGACCCCTAGACAGGGGAAAATCTTGTTCTCAAGTGGGTGCTACCCACGAAGCCTTGCTGCACCTCGCCTATTTTAGCCATTCCCGGTTGATGAGGCTTGAGGTTACAATTACCTTTATAGGACATATCAAATCTTAGAATGCTCATCGTCCACCTGACGATGTTTTGAAAGCATTTAATCCATACAAGTTCGTTCCGGGTTCGAACGAAACCGAAGGCATTATCTCGTTACACTCGTATTGGAATCACCCTCAGAGTTAACGACGATAACCCTTGCACTCTAAATCACCATCTCGAACCTATAAGTACTATTCCGTCAAACTCATTATGGAATCACCCATAGAGTTATACTGACGTATAGCCCTTACACCTCGAGTCTTCACTTGCTCCACTTGGATTAACGACCCAACGTTTAATTGGAATCGATGTGGTTTTCGGATATCCAAATATGGAAACCCGATCCCGGTCTCACCGAAACCAAACGCCATCTTAAGGTCCAAGTTGTACTTAAGGGTTTAAACAATTAACTTATTTTATTGTTATATAATTCACACAGATAGATAAACTACATATCACAATAGATAATCATATTCATAACATAAACAGACAATCTGTATCATCCATAAACAGATAATCATCTCAACCAAATAATCCATCACAAACCATCATACCTAAACCAAGCATTCATATCATACAGATACGGCTCATATCATTACTGAGATCACAACATTCAATCAATAACATCCACAAGCAATGATTTATTAACCATCAACTATAATTAATTTAAAATGAATTAAATTAATTACAACCATCTCTAATTAATTTAAATTAATTTAATTACTCATTTAAATCCTGCTTAACATCCATTAATTAATTAACCCAGTTAATTAATTAATCACTAAATATTTAACTTGATTAAACAACTTTGATTAATCATTCACTAATTACAATGAGTAATTAGTCTTTAATTAATTTCATAAATTAATTAACCTTAATCATAAGTAATTAACATTTATTTACTCATTTATTAATTAATTACAATTAGTTATATTTGTTCTTAATTAATTACAACTAATTAATCACTTATTTAATTAATTATTACTTAATTAAACAATCCTTAATTACATCATTAATTATAATAATTAATGATCTTAAATATTTAAATAAATTACTTAATTAAAATTAATTACATTTAGTAATTAAATCTAATCATTAATCACCTTGATTAATACTAAATTTAGTAATTAACTATCTTTAATTACTTATTTATAAATTAATTAACCAATAATTAATCATCTTAATTAATTCATTCATTAATTAATTACAAAAGTAATTATCCAAATTACTAATTATATTCCAGTAATTATCATTATTACTTCTCTAAGTAATCCTGCTCCATTAATTACATTAAGTAATTACACTTAAATCATCAAATGATTTATTTAAATTAATTAAACTAAATTAATTAACTTAATTAAATCTAAATATTAAAATTAATTACAATACGTAATTAAATCCTTAATTCCTTTAACAATTAATTATATTCAATTAATTAATCTAGTTAATTATCAAAATTAATTACATTAATTAATCACTAAATTATCCTTAGATAATTATCACCAATTATTAATTAACAACATTTCCATAATTACATACTTAAGAAAATTTGAGTTAGATTAATTATCAAAAAATCCTTTCTACTTAATATTAATCTAAATCATTATTTAAAAATCAAATAATTAAGTAAAATCCTTAATTATTTCAAATATTTTCAAAATAATTTAGATTACTTATCAAATGACTCATTTAAATTCAAAATGTATTAAAACAATACATTTCTAAAAATTAATTCCAATTTATTTAAAGATTCAAATGTTTAATTATTTAAACATTAATTCCAAAAATAATTATAAACCTTAAAATAAAATTGAATGTTTAAACAACATTCATTACTTAAATATAAAAGAAAGATTTACATAACTTACTTGATTAAAATAAATTAAGTTTTGTAACTTGATTAATTATTTCAATTTCAAATTTGAATTAACACTTCATATTTTAATTCAATACTAATGGAAACTAAATTCTTTCAAGTTTTAAAACTTATTTGAAATCAAATTTCATTTTCAACTCTATTTTGAAAACATTTGAATATGTACATCATTTTTATTTATTTTTTATTTTTTACAAACTGGTTTTGAAATCAGAACTGTTTCCAAAGAAAATTTGAAAAACTGTTTTTAACTAAACTTTCAAAACCAATTTAAATCTTGTTTAAATCATTTAAATCTGCTTAAAATTTAAAAACATACAAATTGTTTAAATCAAATTCTGGTTTTTAGAAAACCAAACCTGAAACTGTTTTAACATTGATTTTAAACTAAAGATTAAGCTTGTTTAAATTTAAGATTTTCATTTTTAAAACTTTGAATTCAAACTATATTTAAATTCAGATTCACACTTGAATCAAGTTTTCAACTTAAAATATGAATTTCACTTAAAACTGCAAACTACAGGATTAAAACCTGAAACTGTTTTGTTTTTAAATCTTGATTTTAAACAGAATTTAAAACCTTGTTTAAATTTAAAATTTTCATTTTTGAAACCTTGAACTCAAAACTTTACTTGAATTCAGATTCAAGTTAAACTTAAATCAAACCCTGCACTAGAATTTGAATTCCATTCAAAATTTTAAAAAAAACTGCAACTCTCTGGTTTATACCCCTGCAACCAACTTACCCGAGAAACTCAACCATTTACTTCGAGTTCTTCAATCCCCTGCTTCGAGTTAGAAGCACATAAACCCGAGGGATGACTCGAGTCAAAAACCCTGCACTACAGAAGTTCACCAGGACTTTAACTACCCAAACCTGTCATCAACTTGCAATCACATCACCGATCACCAGACCACTTACAACTCCGGCTAATGACTCATCTACAACCCCTCTACAACATCCCAAATTCCCCTCCTACTCGATGCAACAGAGAGAAGGTGCAGACCCTCAAAATTTCAACAATGCAACTCTTAAACCAGGGTTTTGAAACCTGGGAAAAACCCCAATTTCACATCTCCTCTCTCTCTGATCCTCCATCACCAAATCTACTCCATTCTCACATCAATACACCCCTAACATGAAACATCATAACATCCTAAATCCACTAGCTTAACAGACATCTTCCAAATTCCTAATTTTATTCAAAACAGGATAACTAATACTACGGTTCATTTTAAAAAGTGAATTTGTTTTACACTTTCTGATTTTTAACATACATCAATGTTATAATCTCAATTAAATAATTTCAGATGTATGGTACTTCTTAATTAAAACAATAATTGTCAGAATTTGTTACAGAGACAACAATTAAGTTTTCAATTTAGCTAAATCAT
The DNA here is from genome assembly GCA_030765085.1 of Allium cepa. Taxonomy (NCBI): domain Eukaryota; kingdom Viridiplantae; phylum Streptophyta; class Magnoliopsida; order Asparagales; family Amaryllidaceae; genus Allium; species Allium cepa. The sequence goes on along the minus strand of CM060929.1, from coordinate 722,224,761 downwards.
GATTTACAAACCTGTATCTAGACTAAACATACACATTTTGTTAACATATCAATCCTAACAGAGAACTAAACTCAGAGATAAAGATTTTCTTTTAAAAATCTTAGTAAAAATAAAACAAACAGGTTTGCAGATTCATAGCATCATATATATATATATATATACACATAGTTATATATGTATACACAAAACATTCATCACAATTCAGTCATACAAGCTTGCTTACTACTACAATACACATGCAACAGATTATTTAAGCTTTTCCATTTGTGAAGTTATTTTCCTCAAACAAAATGAATCACTGCAGTTTCATCCATAGCAGTTTATATATATATATATATATATATATATATATATTTATAACGACAGTTTTGCTTTGAACTTGAGTTCTAATGCTTGCATGTGTATTTATTTTAAAAGAAAACTGTTTTTATAATTAAAAGTTTACTCACCTTATTTAAGAAGATGCAGAGCAAATAGATGCAGATCCAATTTCCAGAAACTGCATATTGAAATGCATGTTGATCCTGGCTTGTATTTTATAGTAGATCACTGAAATTGCTTGTTGCTTTCTGTTGTTGTTGATGATGCATGCAGACCCCATTCTCAAATGCACAGATTTGCAGTTGAATTAATGAAGAAAATGATTGCAGATTTGAGAATTGATTTGCAGATAGGTTTTCAGATTTGAAATTGTTATTTGCAGATTTGAGGATGTATGTTTTGCAGAAACTTTTAACAAATCTGGTTTTCAGATTTTGAAGAGAGTGTGTTTTTCTTTTCAAATGCATTTGCTATATTTCTCCTATCAATAATTTAAACAATGAGATTTAAAACAAATGCCACTTGTACTTATTATGTTAAATGTTTTACAAGTGTCTCTTATGTTTTAAAAAGCTAACACATATGCAATTTAATTATTAAAAGCAATCTCTAACATATAAATGTATTTGAATTATCTTAAAACATATCTAATTTATTTTGAGCAAGTTACAAATGTTTATTAACACTAGCCTTTAAATAAATACATATACACTATGAACTTCTTTATAAAACTATACATTTTAAATGTTTGTTTAATTATTTTTCAAAATAATATTCTTTATAAAACAAAATTTCAAAAGAAAAGATTTTTAAAAGAAGAAAGATGGTGAGTTTATCTTATTCAAGAAAAACAATTTTTTTTAATTAAACAAAATAAAATAAACTTTTATTATAAAACAAAATTTAAACTATATTTATTTTTATAAATAAAATAAATGCTCACTTACATCTATGGAAATTATAAGAAATATTTTTAAAACAAACTTTTGAAAAGTTTACAATTTAAATCAAATTAAATCAATTTACAATTTATACAATTATATATAAATTAGAAAATATCCTTTATTTAATATAAATTAAAATTAAAACCAAATCCTCTATTTACAATGTATAAACATTTATACATTATAAATAAATATTTTTAAATCAGTTAGAAAGATAAATTTGTTACTTAAATATTTTTAGCTTTGAAAAGAATACATTTATTAAATTAAATAATTACAAATTTTCAAAAGAGAATTTCAGTTTAAATTAATTTATTAAATCAATATTTCACTTTTTAAAATAATTATTAGAGAAATTATTAAATAATTATTGCCTAAATTTCCAAGACATCACAGATATCGTTGATTTGGGTTTTAAAAGAATAATATCAAAATGAATTTGTTTTGGAAATGGAAAGGACATCGTATTTATGGGTTTGAAATGGTAAATTTTATTCTGGTTTTTAAAGTACAAACTATTTTTAAAGACCGCGGTGTTATAATAACGTTTGGTTGTTGAAGAGGCCGGGATCGGAAGTTGTCATACTCTCTGCCAACTTCGAAAACCACTTTAACAACCGTGTACGCGGTGGAGATTCCAGAATGAAGTAGGATGGTGGCGGCGTTTCGAGGTAAATACGTGGACCTGACTCCCATGAGTTGGCATAAGGTGGATAAAACAGGAGCGGTTCTCGGGCCAATGAGGTCATTCCTCTGATCGGACACTCCTCTTCGATACTATACTTTGGCTTTGGACTGATTTCGGTGGCCACCTTTATTTTGATTTTGGGGAGTTTGTTCGAGGTGGGCGTAGCTGCGCGCTGCGCGTTTCCACCAGCCCGGATGCGTAATTGGTATATCTACCCTGGCATTGACTAGTTGTGCCGTGTTACCTACCCTATCGCGCCTTGTACGAGTTTCTATTTGTGTCGTACCTGTGGAGTATCCTCTGGTAGCCTCCTGATCAGGAGGTATTACGGTACTGTATAGACTATTGGCATTATTTGTGTTAAGGGCTATATGGGTAATCCCTTAACGCTATTAAAAAGGTAAGTTTATTTTATAAATAGACACTATTATAATAGCACAATATACTACATAGTAAATAGTTTAACGGATCCTTAGGAGATGTAAAGCCCGAGCATCTCTTGAGTTACTGCACTCATATTTATTTCTGTTGATTTAACTTACATAAGATCTTTTAGTTCTGACTCGAGTGTTTTGTCTTTTCTATTCACTCGGGTCAGTCCGAGCATTTCAGGATTTGAAGACTTTATTTCTGGAGGAAGAAGACGAAGATTTCATTACTATTATTATTATATACTATATAATTCCACTACACTGTATTCCGCTGCATTGATATTATTTGTATGTGAACTCTGATATTTAATTGTATAAAGAAGAATCAAATGTTTTGTAAACAGTTTTATGAACTGTATATTTTATTATTATATTTTATCCTTCCGCTGTGAGATTGGGTTTTCTTTTTATTTCTTTTTTGTTTTTCTTATTTACCCCATAACAATCCGCCCTTCCGTATGGTTTGAATTGGCACGTGTGTCGAGTTAAAGCGTCCGAAAAGGCGGGACGTTACAATGAAATTTTCCTTTTTATTATATTACATTCATTTATTCACTGCTTAATTTCATTTATTATAGTATTCATTTTTCTGCTTATTTTCAAAATAATAACTTCCATCATTTACTTAAGTCTATAATTACCTAGTTAAGTATATAACAATTATAACCTCAATTCTTATTAGTAAAAGCAATTTATTGAACATTTCATTACATACTTTTACTTGTACAATTTCCATTACATTTTCTTATTGAACATTTCAACTTTTAATATTTGGTAAGTTATATATATGCCTCTAAGAATGTAATTGAAAGTTATACAAGTTTTTCTCAATTAATTAAATGTTCAATAATAATCCTTTGTTTTATATATTACAATTTCAAACTTCTTTTAATTTCATTTATAACCAGGCATTTAATCTCTTGTTTTATTTAAAGGTTCCAATTATTATTTAACTTCCATTTCACTACCCTAATTAAAACTATTAATTAGCGGAAACTTAAGAATTAAATACCGGGTTTAATTTCAAATCATTTTAAAGTAATAGATAAATATATATACTTACAGTTTATATATTCAATTTATATTTAAAACAATTTAAAATTTATATTTGTTTGTCAAAAATGAATCTGCAGCAAAACTACTACAATGGTCTTTCCCCTTCGAAACTCGAAAATGAATGTCGATGATGCGGCCGCCATCACCGAAATTATTTTTCAGTGAATGAGAGGGAAGTACATAACTTATTTTTCCAAAATCTTCTTTAAAAAAATTATTCTAAATTATGTTGAAATATTTATATCCGAAAATACTTCTAAATAAGATTATTATTATATTCCAAAATCATTGAAAGAATTTTCAAAACCCCAGGACTTAAGTTCTAAAATTTTCAATTTCCATTTATTTTGTTTTCAATCTCATTTCAACTATTTTTTATAAATTTCATTACCTAACAACCAATACAATACAACCAAATATAACCTTTATAAAATTTACTTTATATATATAGAAAATATAGTAGGCAAGATTATTTCATTCACCTATATTAAAACCAAATATTATGTCGGTCTGTCCTATTAAGTGTTTAGAAATCTCTATTGATGTCATAGCGTCCCATGCATCAACCAGAATTTATAAATACAAAACGGAACAGATTAACACAATATTAAAACCTTTTATAACACTAACAAATATGCTCTCTCATATATACACTCAACGCCTCATCATAGGGTATTACAACCCTATTAATAAAGAGTCAAACCCCACAAAGCTAAGGTTTTCACTAAACCTAAGCTCTGATACCAGATGTAACGCCCCGCCTTTCTGCACGCTTTAAATCGACGATAAACCACACATGTCAGACTTAAACCATACAGAAGGGTGGATTGTTATGGGGTAAATAAGAAAAGGTAGAGAGATAAAAAAAATAGAATCTTGCAGCGGAACGATAAAATATAATAATCAAATAATAGTGCATGAAGTTGTTTTACAAAAATATTTGATTTTCTTTACTTATACAATACAATATCAGAGTTACACATACCAGAGAATAATCAATAATAACACAGCGGAACAATGTGAAAGTGGTGGAATACTATAATTATAATAATAAACCTTCGTCTTCGTCCTCCAGAATACGGTCTCCAAATCCTGAAATGCTCAGGCTGGCCTGAGCGAATTGAAAAGACAAAACACTCGAGTCGGAACTAAAAGATCTTATGTAAGTTAAATCAACAGAAATAAATATGAATGGAACAGCGTCAGAGATGTTTACGGGATTTGACATCTCGTATCCAGTGTCTAACGTGAGTGCAGTAACTTAAGAGATGTTCGGGATTCACATCTCCTAAGGATCCGTTAAATTATCTACTATGTAGTAATATACGCTATTATAATAGTGTCTAAAGTAAAGTATAATATACTGAAAATATCGTTAAGGGGTTACCCATATAGCCCTTAACACACTTTTATATTCCCATAGTCTATACACTACCGTAATCTCCCCCGTACTGGGCGTCATCAGAGGGCACTCCATATGTATGGTACAAAACAAAATCGTATAAGGCACGCTAGGGTAGGTGACACGACACAACTAGGCAATGCCAGGGTAGATATACCAATTGCTATATGTACTGATGGTAACGCATAGCCGCAGCTACCACCCACCTCGAGCCACACCCCCAAATAAAAAAAATCAAAAGTGGCCACTGAATCAATCCAAAAGTCAAAGTATAATATCGAAGGGATGTGTCCGATCGAAGGTGCTACCTCATTGTCCCGAGAATCGCTCCTGTTTTATCCACCTTATGCCAACTCACGGGAGTCGGGTCCACGTATTTACCTCAAAGAAAACGCCGCTACTATCCTACTTCATTCTGGAATCTCCATCGCGTACATGGTTGTTAAAGTGGTTTTCGGAGTTGGCAGAGAGTATGACAACTTCCGATCCCGGTCTCTTTAACAACCAAACGTTATTATAACACCGCGGTCTTTTCAATAGTTTTATACTTTAAAAACAAGAATAAAATATCCATTTCAAAACCATAAAATTACGATATCACTTCCTCTTTTGAAAACCAAATCAATATGATATCATTTTCAAATATATCCTTTTCTAAAACCACAACATTTCCAAAATTATAATATTTCGAAACCAAAACTTGAAATACCCTTTCAAAACATAAAACTTTGAATTTCATAACTTTGAAACATACTACACCACTTAAATGGTTTAAATATTAAATTACTTTATATAATAAAATAGCTTCTTCACCTTCACAGATCAATTCCAAATATAGATTTAAATTCCAAAATAAACCAATGTAATTTCCATATATTTCAAAGCTTTAGTTATTCCACCATTTGAAAACTTATTCTTTGATAATTTCATATATATCAATTTCAACTACTATTATTTAGATTTGAAATGTTAACTTAATAAATCAAAAATCATTTTAGTAAAACCCTGATAATATTCATTTAAATCAATTTGATATTCATTTAAATCATCTAAACAAAAAATCAAGTTATAAAATCATACCTATTAAGTCTCAGTTTATTTACATTTCAAATAAAAGAATTCCGAGGATAATTCTTAAATACTTTAATTCAAATCAAATTCACATTTATCTTCCAACATTAATTTTATTCGAGTCATTATAAACTCTATATACAATAAGATTTAAATAGATACTTAACCATATTATATAAAAGAAATCAAACTTTATTATTTTGCTTATTTTATAATTCAAAACAAATTTATACATAGCTGAAATCAATAATAAAATAGCATGTGTATAACACCTACAATCAATATCTATAAAACCCATATATTTCTTTACAAAACTATAGAAATCATTTTAAAATAATTATATATATAAACCACGGTGTCGGTATAAAATTTTCTACCATGTGGTCAAGTGATACGGATATTTATCAGTCAATCCGTAATTTAAAATAAAAATACGGTTATATATCATTTCAAACCGCCATCCCGAATGAAAAAAGTGCATGACAAATTTTGCAGTTTAAACCAATATGAAATACAACATCCATTCATCCAATAAAAATCATCAACCATTTATTACAATCATCATCCAATTTAAACAATAAAATTAATATAAAGCATATAATAAATAACGGGTAATTACTGACAGTTATATTCAATAATAAATTAAACAATTTATCTAATTGGCAATTTATATGCAATAATAAATTAAATACTAGTTTAATTTAAATAAATGCAATTTACTGAGATGATGATTTAAAAATATACAAATAGTCATAAATAAATTCAGAATCACAACAAATATTAAATTTAACGAAGATAAGAAATTTTAGAAGTTATGAGTGGGTTAAAACACTCACCTTTTGAATTTAAATTGAATTTAAATCCAATTTAAACCCAAAATTTTTACAGTCTCAGAATCCGTCCAAACCAGCATCAAACTGTCCGAAATTCCAATACGAACCTAGCGGAGAAAACTGCGCGTGAAACGGAGTTCGTACGCGAAAGTTATATCAGTTAGAACAATTGAATTTGAATTTAAATAAATAAAATAAAATAAAACGAAGCAAGGCCACGTCACCTTCTCCGCACACACGCGAAACAACACCCAGGCCGCAAAATGCACGAATCATCGTGACCTACCAACCTTTGACCGCCGATAAACCCCACCTTCGACCACCATATGCCATGCCGTCATCACCATACTGCTCGCCTCGGCCTCTCCTACCTGCCGCCGAAGTCCGACTCCCCAGGTGTCAACAGCCGCCGCTAAAAATTAGGGTTTGCCAAACCCAAATCAAGAAATTCGAGAGCCGTAGGTCGAATTGGAAGAAGCGACCACCGCCTATAGCCTCATGACATCACTCTCGACAGAACCCACAAATCAATTTCGATGATTGGATCCAAAATCAGAAAGCCCCAATTAGCATTAGGGTTTCGAAAATTTTGACTTTGACTGAGTTTTGCCGTTGATTCGAGCATCTATTCCAAAAACATACGCTAGATGCAGATTCGTATCGATGAGATCTTTAAATCCCATATTTTTCTGAATTTTTTTAAGGAGTTTGAAATTTTGATTTGATTTTGAATTGCAATTGGAATTAAGGTTTGTCTGCCATTGAAACAATGAGGTGAAAAGAATTTTTACGTATAGACAAATGACAATGAGGAATAATTAGGGTTTATAACAGGGTATTTATAGGCAAAGCTGAATGTAGAATAGATGCCAGATTGATATACGTGTTGAACGATGAATGACCCGAAAAGCCCGTTCTGACTCTGAAACGAAATTGGGTTAACCCATATATCAAAATAGATGATTTTAAATATTTTAATGCAATGGAAAAGGTTTCAAGTCCAAATTCCATCGTATGAAGAAGTTATGCTAAAATCAATTTAATTCAAATTGATTTCAATTTCATAAATTTCAAGGCGTTTCGAGTTCGTACGATCAAATGACACATCCGATCGTTACGAAACTTGAAATCCTACAATGATTCACCGTTACGGATCTGATGAAACTGGTTTCGTCGAAATCCGAGTCAGTGGCCAAAATGGCTATTTTTATATTCATTAAGTAATTTAATAAATTAACAAATTACATCAAATTTCAACTCTACAATTAACAAATTTCATCATTTTTAAATTTCTAAATCATTTACACTAATTTACCCAAATTTAAATGCCAATTTAGAGTTGATTAATTTACAAATTTCGATATTAACCACAATTTCATTAAATTCAGAAATTATAAATTTAATTTCCAAAAATTCTATTAATTTTTTTTTCATTCTCTTATTCAGTTAATCTTTGTCAGCTGATGAATTTTAACAATGGATTCAAAATCTATTGCAATCCTCACATTTCATCTTAATTAGCGTAATACCTAGATTTTTAATTTCATTAAATTGCAATTACTACAATTATTATTATAGTTCAAATTTCAAATAAATTGATGAATCTTTATTCCCGTTCTTATACTTCAACAAATTTTCCAGTTATGAATAACATTAACATCATTTCCTTAAATTTTAATTATTAATTTATTCATATACCATTAATAATACATTATTACCAATTATTACCCTAATTTATACTAATATAACCTTGAATTGGGATTCATTGCAATTGATTACAAACTTGATTTAATGGACTACATAAATGATTACTTTTTATAATAATTGTTGCCACTAACCCTTTATCATATTTATATAAGTTCTCATTTCCAACCAATTACATACAGAATATCGATTTTATTCAATCATTATTTATTCATTATTAATTCATTGATTAATCCAATATTTACCTTTATTTTCTTATATTAATTTATTGCCAAATATTCCTGTTTACAATCAATTATGACCCAAATAGTTGTTTCCATCAATTGGGATTGCATTGAATTAATTATTTGTTAGCTTACATTTACATTCACCATTCATTCCCGTTATAAATTCATTAACGGATTACAAATTTTTATTTCTTTAAATATTAAATAACAAGATTGATTACATAACACTGTTCCTATCCAATTATCATTAAATTTATACTAATTCATCAATTTGTTCAATGTATACTCTTGTTTCCTTAAAATAAATTTATGTTTCTATTAAGTTTTCATTCACACTTCCGTTACTATATTAATAATCATTAAAGTAACGTTTATTATCAATAACAACATTATAATTACTTAACATTTAAATGAACTTGATTTCAAATAAATTTGACCAATTAATTAGGTAATTTATAATAAATTTTATCATACCCTTAAATATACATTTAAGTTTATGTTATATTCAGTTTATTACCTATTACTTCCTTAGTTAATAACTTTTGAATTTGTTACCCGATTTCCTAATTTCAATCAATTATAACTTTACAATCTGTTTCAATTAATTGCAATTTCATTTTTAATATTTACTTCAGTATAAATTATAAAAAATTTATTTCTTCCTAAATTTAATTACAAAATTTTATAAATTCAACCATATTAAATTATCAAATTTTACGGGTCGTTACAATGATGATATGCAAAATAAGTTAATCAATTTTTGATTCCCCATCCCCATTGATTTCTGTCACAGTTACAGTTTCAAGGTTACTATTAACCTAATAGTTTTCATGGATTGACTATTAACTGGTAAAGTGATTATGGACTCCTTATCCGGTTACATAGTTTTCATAGGATCACTAAGAACCTATTGGTAACTCCAATATCTTTACTCTTATCCTAGTTTTCATGGGCTGATTTTGAACCTATTGACTAACTGTCAATATCTTAATCTGGATATAGTTTTCATGGGCTAAGTATAAACCTATTAGCCCCTGCCAATATCAAATCATAGTTTTCATAGGCTAACTATGAACTCATTGGCCCCCGCCAATGTCTTTCCCTTTACACGATTTTCATGGGTTGACTGTGAACCTATTGGCCTTTGTCAATATCTTTAATTAAGATTTTAACATTTCTTAAGTTATATTCACTACTGGGTCAACCTAGCTAGTTATTCTGCCCTTCTCCAAAGTACCGTTATGGGTTGATTACAATGTGAATAAATATATGAAGAAGCAATCATAACAACAGAGTAGTACTCTCAAATATCTTTATTTATGCAATGGTTTATCCTTTAGGTTGAGAATGGGTTATTTGTTTTGAAACCTTAAAACATCACTTTCGAAACTATTGGATGACCTCCATCGAAAGCATAGAAAACCACTTTTCAAAACACTAAGTATGAACCTTTTGAATCTCTATAAATCAATCCTTTCAAAACCAAATCATACCTTTTGAATGTGTCAGGTAAATAATCTTTAGAAATATAGCTTTGAAAACAATGAAAGTACCTCTTTCAAAAATATTGGCTTTTACTCTTTCAAAACATCTTTTGGGTCAAAGTGATTACACAAGAAAGTATCTCATTCGAAATCTTCAATAGAATATTTTTGGGGAAAAAGTGGTGGTGTCGGGACCATCTATTCGAAAGCTCAAAACCTTGGAGTAAAACTAGGAAGGATAGCATTGAAATGCCCTTTCGACACCACTACCTTCGAAACCCCTGAACCCCTTCGAAAGCATTTAGGAAGTGACTTAGCTTAAGTTTAAAACAATGACAACCCTTCGAAAGAATTGATGGTTGTAATACATCCGAAAGGTAAAAGAATAGCGGCTGAGATTTGACTAGTTCAGAACCACCTCTTTCGAAAGCATTATATAAAAACAAAGGAACCCATCTGAAAGCTCCTACTTAAAACATGATATGGCAACCTATTTAGAAAGATATTTATAAAAACCCCTTTAAAAAACATGGGTTTGGACTACGTCAAAATCTTTAGGTAAAACAAAGTAGGCACTTAATATTTGAAAACAAAACTAAGGTTTCGAACCAATTGGAAGCATTGCTTTCGACACCGTAGCTTCTGCCTTTTCTCCAATCCACTTCGTACCATCTAAGTGATACCTTGTGTATTGGTTTCGACTGGGTTGGTTTCGAATTAGTTGGAGTGAAAGCATTGGAGTCGAAAGGTACTACTAAAGAAAGCAGAACTCTTTTCTGATTAAAAGTTGAAATCATGCTCATTTTTAATAATTGCTTTAACTAATATGCCTATGTGTAATCTTTTAATTGGTTGCCTTACAACTTTTCAAATAATTTACAAAATAACTGTCGCATTTATTAGATCTAAATCATAGGAAAAATTAACATTTAAACCCTTCAGTTAAGCAAAACCAATATTGAAAATAAGTCATTCTTTTAAAATAATTATTTTCCATATCAAATAAATTAGGAAAAATCTCCAAAAATCATAGAAATTCGATTTCATCATGTTATCTAACATATTAAAATTTCAGACCCAATTTCTTCTTGAAACAATCAAAATTTAATTTAAACCCAGTATTATCGTATTTTCCTTTAGAAATTCATAGTAAATCTTCCATGGCTTGGAAAATTGCAAAATTGAAACTTATCTATAAAATCATGTTTTATATAACATATAAAATTTTCCATGGCATTCTAAAATCAATAGCAATCGGTTTCTCCCAAAAACCATTCAAATTCATATGTAAATGAATTGGTTTAAATCAAATATGTAATAATCCATGCATATCGTCATCCAAAACGTCATAAAAGCGAATCTAATCTTAAATCTGAAAACATATGATTATAAAAACAAAATAAAGATGGAATGAATTATTATTTACCTTAAATATGATAAGAGCTTTGGGATATGATTTGAAATTAACCTCCTAAGTTTAACTCCTTAACTTGATTGAAATTCTCTTCCTCTTCTTCCTTGTTAATGGTAGGCTCTTCTTAAGTTAAATTTGCATTTTTGAGTTTTTGATAAAATGAACATGAATCGGCAAATAAAAGTGCATGGCCATGAATAATAAGGTGCGGCTATATTTAATAATATGCCATGTTTGGATTAATAATTTAAAAGTTGTTTTAAGCCCATTTAAGGTAAATTAAGCACAGCCTTCTTATAGTTTATTCAAATCTCAATCCCCTTATTATCATTATTCTATTTAATTTATCTAATTAAATCTTTTGAATAATGTTCTTAAAATTAGGGTTGTTACACGCCAAGAGTGATATATGAAGATGCCCCTTTAGATGACCAAAGTACTAAATAGTCATAATATACTTAATAAAACACGGTGGAAAAAAAACATACAACTTCTAAATATAACTAGCATCAGCCTTCTGCTCATCTATGGAAGCTTTATTCGTCCACTAATAAAACCTTCAACCCTCAGTCTACTCAAATCAATTTTGAGCACCCAAGAGTTTAATGGAAAAATTTAAACTTCAAGTCAGACATAAACCTGGTGTGAATAATACTATACATCTCGGTTATTTTATATCAAGTGAGACCATGCCACTTAGCGGAACGGGTTTCCCCTCACTAATATCCTTTTATAACATATCTTTTGCAAATCTTAACCGTACAACCAAAACAGGTTAAAACAATAAAGCAATATCATGTATGCATACAAATCAGGTAACAAATGGACTATCTGTCCACACACTATATATTTTTTGGTTAACTACTAACGTTTGGCTGACTCTGGCCTGCCAAACAATGTAAACAAATAATCTAACTTCCGTTAGACACTCCTCTTCTGGATGGTCTGTCCCTAACTTAGTTCTCCCAGGGTCAACTGATCCTAATGGTTTTGGGGGCTCATTAATAACCTATCTCTCCTTTATAGATTCCTTTCTGTGTGTAACATCATTTTAGTCTTACCTGTGACATCCCTACACACTGGAATTTTGGACTTATATTATCTAGGGTCAATTAGCTAAAGTGTAAAGCGCGTCTCCATACCAGTCCCATCTGGTATTCTAATATCTGAGTCACTTTACTTAGGGTCATCTACCCATAAAATTTTCCTTGAAAACATTTACTCTCAAATTGATTTAAACCTTTAAGTCGTACTTTAAACAAGGAAAATATACTCTATGCTTTACTCAAATTACCTTGCCATGTTATATATATACTTTGCACAAAACTTTGTTGATGAAAACATTTAAACCTTTGAAAGTACCCCTTTCGAAACCATTGAAAGTACCCCTTTCGAAACCGAGCAACTACTCTGCTTTATAACCTTAGGCTGAAAGACCAAAGCATGCCTTTCGAAACCATTCTTAATAAACCTTTAGAAAACATTGAAATCCTTTCTTTCGAAAGCTTTAAAACCTTAGACATCCACTTATCTAAACAGTATAAATAGCGCCTTTCAAAAACATTGGAACCTTTAATTTAAAACCTTTCGAATCATTGGGGAACCACCCCTTCGAAACCTTTATCTTAAACCTTTCGAAAGCACTAAATCCTTTTCATAAAATCGAACTTTTCGAAAGCATTTGGGTTCAAGTAAAACATGCAGAATTACCTTTCGAAACCATTAGAACTGTTCCTCTCAAAACCTTTTGGGTTTAGCTTTAAATGAACAAAAGCGTTATAAATCAACTAAGTCAGAAGCACTCTTCCGAAAAGCTATTTTCTAAGTAAAGAAGTGATGGTGTCGAAACCAACCCTTTGAAAGCTTTGGAGAAGTGGATAATTTTTAAAAACGAAGTAAGCCTTTCGAAACCATCTACTTCGAGAGGTGGAAAGTGGAAGTAAGGGGTTTCGACCCCTTTGAAATCATTTATTTAAAAAAAGGTGCAACCACTTTTGGAACCATTCATTAAATTCATTTAACCAAGTCGAAAGCTCTCTAAGTCGAAAGCAAGAAAGCAAAGCAGGCGCATATTTTTTAAAAGCAAAGTAGGGCTTCGACCCCTTCGGAACCCTTTGTTTCGACCTAGTACCTTTCGCCTAATTCCAATTCAATATGTACCAAATTCTATGATACTCAGTGCTTTGGTTTCTGTGGAGATGGAAGCAGAAGTAACGTGATTGAGGCTAGGTACCAAAAGTGGCGAAATATGAAAAAAGCATGTATAAACTGATTTTTAACATTTTAAAGCAATTCTTTTCAACTAACTTGCCTTGTTTGTCAAAAAATGTTTGGTCGCTAATTTCTTTTCTAAAAGTACATCCGAAAATTTTGAAATAAACAAATTATATTATTTATAAAATGCCTCTTCTCCTTTTATAAATATATAAAACGTTTACGTCCCATACCTTGAATAATTTTATATACTTATCAAAACTTAGGAAAAATCTATACAAAATTTCCATAAATCATTCTAATATATTCTAAAATATATTAATTTCTAACCCAAAAAGTACATATATTAGCCGTGATTAATTTTAAACCCAAATAATCATTTTCTTCACTAGAAAATTAATATTAAATCCATATTAATTTAGAAAATTATGAAAACTGAAACCCATCTTTAAAATATCATTTTTGACCTTACTCTAAAATCGCAAGGCATTTAGATGTCATTTAATTGGTTTTTCAATCTAAAACTCACCATAAAATCTATGAACTAGCGTAAATCATTAACAAGCGTATATATCCATTTTAACAATGAAAAATATGGCGACATACTTTGCAAAATATTCAAATCTGATCTAGAAACCAAAAACATCAAAAGTATGAGATGTAACATATTATTCACCTTAGCTTTGTTGTTAAGGAGTTGAGATTTGATCTTGGATTAAGTTGATTGGCTTCTTCCCCTTGATTTTAGCTTTTCTTCTACTCGCTTTCTCTTAATAGTGACCGGCCTCTTTTCTAATATGGTTTTACTTATGAACGTATGAAATGAGAATGCATAAGGGTTTATGATATAAGATCGTTAGTTATTCGTATATTACCCTTGTCATCTACCCTAATTTATTTTATTTCATTTCCTTTAGTTCACTGGTTTAATAGGCACGACTACCTTCAAATTTCACAAATCTCAATCCCTTTACCATTTTACGTTATTTCATTTAATTTTTCTAATTAAATGTCCTAAACAATATTACTAAAACTAGAGGTGTTACCGAGTTCCCTCCTTATAGAATTTCGTCCTCGAAATTGCAATAAGTTACGCATACAAATCAACCATAAAGGTAAAACATACTATCCAACAAATCAGGATAAGCGCCTCTAATCCCGCTCTCGGTTTCCCAAGTACAGTCTCTATCGTCATTGCTCCATTGAACCTTAACTAATCTGACTGTCTTGTTCCTTAGCCTCTTCTCATCTCTCGCCACTATATGAATTGATTTTTTAACTATAGTCTAGTTCGGTTCTATTACTAAGTCCTCTAACATAGTCGGTGCTATAGTAGTCTCTGGATCTTGAGCACACTTTATTAGATGAGAAACATGAAAAACATCATGGACTCCTACCAAACTGTTTGGTAACTCTATGCTATATGCGAGTTTCCCGATCCTTTCTATATTATGAAGCAGTCCAAAAAATCTCAGTGTCAATTTCCTTGATTTCTCGAATCTAATAACACTTTTCATAGGTGATACCTTAATGAAAACATGATCTCCAACAGAGAACTCTAGGTCTTTACGTCTTCTATCTGCATAACTCTTCTGCCTAGACTGAGCTTCCTTCATTTTAGCTCTAATTAACTCAACCTTCTCTACATCTTCTCTAACAAAATCCGGGCCAAGAACCAACCTATCACCAGTCTCTAACCAACAAACGGAATATTTGCATGGCCTTCCGTACAAAGATTAAAATAGTGTCATCCCTATACTAGCCTGATAACTGTTTTTATATGAAAGCTCGACTAAGTGTAGATGGTCTTCTCATGATCCCTCAAAATCTAACACACAAACTCGTAACAAATCTTCAAAGATTTTTTTAACTCTTTCTGTTTGCCTATCACTCTGTGGATGGTAAGTTGTACTCATCTTGAGCTTTGTACCTAAAGTATCCTGTAAACTCTTCCAAAACTCATTAGTGAATAATGAATCTCTATCACTTACATACTACTATACCATCCAGTCTAACTACATTCTTCATAAATAACTTAGCCAAAACAGGTGCCGTCCTAGTTGACTTAACTGGAATGAAATGGGCACTCTTGGTTAATCTATCCACTATGATCGATATACTTTCATTTCCTTTATTAGATCTTGGAAACCCATTAATAAAATCCATAGATATAGAATCCCACTACCACACTGGAATATTTAATGGTTGAAGTAACCCACTTGGCTTCTGATGTTCAGCGTTTACCTGTTGGCAATTCAAACACTACTTCACCCATAAGCTTACATCCTTCTTCAATCCTTCCTAGAAGAAACTCCTTGTCATGTGCTGATACATCTTAGTCCCTCCCGGATGAATAGTGAACTTTGAACGATGGCATTCCTCCAAAACTTCCTTTCTAAGGTCTCTCGCATTCGAAACACACAATCTTCCTTTCTTTCTCAACTACCCATTCTAGTTAAGACTAAAATCCTTCAGGTTATCGCTCTTGGTTCCATCCTCTAACTTCCTGATCGGTTCATTAATACTAGGTCCTCCATCTGTTTAGAAGCAATCTTTTCGATCATCGTCGGTCGAACTTCTAAACATAATAACACTACAATTTTTCCACTAGATCTAGCTTCAGATCTCCACTGTACTATACATGTCATTAACGCTTCCAAATCTCTCCATTTAGCTATCATTGCCAACATTGCATTCTAATGTTTCCTGCTAAGTGCATCTGCAACTTTGTTGCCTTTTCCTAGTGTGCACTTAATTCCAAAGTCATAAGTAGCTATAAATTCCAACCATCTCTGCCGTCTCATATTCAGCTCCTTCTGAAAGAATGAATACTTCAATGACTCAAATGAATACTTCAATGACTCATGGTCCATATATAAATCAAATCTTTCTTCCAAAAGGTAATGCCTCCATACCTTCAGTACGAAAATCACCATAGCCAATTCTAAATCATGTGTGGGTATCTCACCTCATGCGGTCTAAGTTGTCGAGGAGCATAGGCAATCACTTTACCTCTTTGCATTAACACAGCTCCTAACCCAGTTCCACAAGCATTTGTATACTACTAAGTCTTGATTCACTTATGGAATATCTAACACATGTGCATTAGTCAATAAGTGTTTTAAGCTCTAGAATTCTTCCTCACACTTATCGGTCCAAACAAAGTTTACTTCTATTTGCTTTAGCTTGGTCATTGGTGTTGCTATTCATGAGAAATCCTTTATGAACCTTCGATACTACCTAGTTATTCCCAAAAAAGTCTTTATCTCAGTCACTATCTCGGGTCTCTTCTAGTTATTCACAGCCTCAATCTTAGTCTGATCTACAAACAACCCTTTCTCTAAGACTACATGACCAAGAAACTTCACTTCCTTCTTCCAGAAATAACGCTTCGAAAACTTCACCTTTAGCTGATGCTACCTCAACATCCCCAACACCATTCTAAGGTGAACTTCATGCTCCTTTTCATCCTTAGAGTATATCAAAATATCATCCATAAATACCAACATAAACCTACCTAAGTACTCTCGGAAAATTCGGTTCATTAAATCTACAAAGAATGCTGGCGCATTAGTTAGTCTGAACGGCATCACTAACCATTCGTATGATCTATATCTAGTTTTAAACGCCGCCAAAGGAGTAGTATCCTCTGCTATTCTAAGATGATGGAAACCGGTTGCTAAATCCAACTGAGAAAATACCTTGGCTCCACTCAACTGATCGAACAAATCGTCAATTCTAGGCAATGGATATCGATTCTTTATCGTCGTCTCATTCAACTTATTCAACTTACGATAATTGATACATAATCTTGATGATCCATTGGGCTTCTTAGCAAACACTGTAATTTCTCCCTAAGGTGAACTACTTGGCCCTAATAAAATTCTGGCCTTCTAAATCCACCAACTGCACCTTCAACTCTCTAAACTCGGCAGATGTCATCCTGCTTGGCGGTCTGCTGACTAGTGTTCTTGGTACCAAATTTATCTGAAACTCAATGGCTCATTTCGGTGGCAATCTACTACGGGTTCAAAAACATCCGTGAATTATCTAACCGCAAAAACTTGATTTAACTCGTCTTCTTCCTCTACAACACCCAACAAATCATTCACCTCACATCTAGGGCTTTCTACGGTACATACAATATGATCACTACAGTTAGGGTGTCTATGCGATATTTTCCTATCATGGAAAAATACCCTAACATCGTACTTACTTAACCAATCCATATCCAAAATGATTCTGAACCCTACGAAATCAAACATATGCAAACTGTAAACAATGGTATGGCCTATAATTCAATCTCTAAGCGATCACACTTCACCCCAAGTGTCGCATACCCTCAGCCTTAAGGAAGTAACTAAGTATGATGGTTCTAGGTTAAGCTTATCTACCAAACAATGAGATATAAAAGAATGCGATGCACCAGTATCGAACAAAACACTAACAGAATACCACGAATCACAAGCGTACCTCTCAATACTGCTTTTCCTTTTTCCTCTACTGTTGGCCTCGAGGTAGCTGGCTCCAATGCATATACTTTGCCATTCCCATCCTTAGCAGGATCCTTGCATTGGTCAATTTAATTGTAGTTAAGCAGCGAATATTCTTCTTCCCGATCACCTTCTTTCCCTCTCCTAAATGACATTCATTAGCAAAATGCCCTTCCTATCACACTCAAAGCAGACAATCTCCGACTTTCCCTTCTTTATGGCTCCATCCTTCTAAGCTCTTTTCTTATGTAAGAATTTCTTTTCCGACTCTGACCCACCTGGACTTCCTTTTCCTTATTTCTCTCCAAAAAAGCAAGCATCTCCTCATGTCTTAAAGCCATCTCACATACAATATCACAAGGATCCCTGATATGAGGTAATGTAGCCCTGGCCAATTCAAGTTTCAACCCTTAATTAACTTCTCATTTTTCTTAATCACGGTATCAACGGTAGCATACCTATATCTCACCAACTCCTTAAACCTTACAGCATACTCCAGCACAGTCAACTCCCCTTGCTCAAACTCAGCAAACTTTCTAAGCAAATTGGACTTTGCAATTTCAGACATAATCCTCTCCTCAAACCTCCTCTTAAACTCAACCCATGTCGTCATCTCTTCCTTTACTCCAATCGTCACACTATTCCACCAATACAACACTGCTTCCTAATGCTGTCTAGAAGTGAGCCTTCTCTTCTGCTCATCACTGAGCCCTAGGTTAGCGAAAATCCTTTCGTAATGAAGCAGCCAATTCTCTACTTCAATTGCATCCTCAGTGCCAATAAATGGTTTTTATCCCAATTGAACATTATCACCACTTAGAATAGTGTTATTATTCACCAACGAAGTTTCTTGGTTCCCTCCTCCAGCATTTCCTTCAACTACTCCAGCAGCAACCTCCGCTTGCATCATGTTGACAAAGAGCGAATACGTTGCTCTCATGTCAACTTGCGGGACTCCAACACCCACATTTCCAGCTTATGCCTAACCTTGGTTCTTCTCGTATTTGGTCTAGAATTTCCATTTGTAGTGTTGCTTCTCCATCAAAGGTTAACTTTTCCACTTCTAGCATCCATATATGTATTCAAGCCTCGTAAGATATCGAAGAATAGCCTAAGAGAGGTAGGAGAATAGAGATATAACATATACTTATATATAGAAAATACAAGTGCATTACTATAGCGTTATCCCATACCCCAATCTTATCTATAATTCCTTAGGATTATGTTTTCAAAAGTCATTTTAGTTTAATTTTTTTTCATAAACCTATGCTCTTATACCAAGTTGTAACATGCCCTATTTGGAGGCCCAAAGCTAAGCGCTACAGATGCTATAGTCATCCATAGTATTAACTTTCGATGACTAAATATGATAATGTTAATAGTATCCATAATATCAGAAGCACTTGAATATGAAATAAAATCATTATAGATTAAAACACTTTTCTGATTACATTTTAGAAAAACATTTCACATCCAAGTTACATAATCCCAAACGTTTCCTAAGTTCAGATCAAATATAATTATTACATAAATATGCCAAGAGAGACATATAAAGATGCCCATTTGGATGATCAGAGTACTACAAACTTAATACAACACAACAGAAATAAAACGTAAAAAATCCTAAATATAACTAGCATCAGCCTCCTGCTCGTTTCTAGAAGCTTTATTCGTCCATATATTAAAACCTGAAAATTCTTAACCCTCGGCCTACTTAAATCATTTTTGAGCACCTGAGAATTTAAGGGGAAAACATAAACTTCGAGTCAGACATAAATCCTGATGTGAATAATACTATACATCTCGGTTATTTGATATAAAGTGAGACCATGCCGCTTAGCGGAATGGGTTTCCCCTCACTAATATCCTTTTAAAACATATCTTTTGCAAAACTTAATCCTCCAACAAAAACTGGTTAAAACAATAAAGCAATATCATGTATGCATGCAAATCAGGTAACAAATGGACTATCTGTCCGCACACTATAGTTTTCTTTGGCTAACTACTAACCTTTGGCTGACTTGGGCCTACTAGACAAAATAAACAAATAATCTAACTTTTGTTAGACACTCCTCTTCTAGAAGGTCTTCCCCTAACCAAGCAGTGACGCCCTATACCACACGTTCGCACTAAATAGTTTACTAACCGCTAGTAAATGCCACGCTAGAAAGCAGTAAAATGTTTACCTCATCTCATCGGTAAACACGACCCAAATGTCAAAACGATCAAACGAACAAATCAGAAATTAATCGATAAGGTAAACGCACGTGTCTCATACCACGTGTTTCACCGAACCGTTCAATTCTCCTTCTCATTCACCTGAATAGTGCAAAAACGTTTATTTTATATATAAAATAATTTATTTGAGAAAACAAGCTTTTAAAACAATTTTCGAAATCGGTTTTGAAAACAATCTTTGAAAATTCCCTTATTATAAAGAATATATAGATTTTATAACTTGAAAATAATTGAAAAATATTATATAATAATTATTTCAAAAGCTAAGTTATTTTAAAAGTTATTTCAAATTCGTTTGAAAAAACCCATGCTCTAAATCAAAGAAAATATTGAAAAATACTCAAAACCGACACTCAAATTCATTGATTCTTTTTTATTTGAAATTTGAATTAGTTCTCCCAGGGCCAACCGATCTAATATTTTTGTAGGCTCACCAATAACCTATCTCTCCTCTATAGATTCCTTTCTGTGTGTAACATCATTTTAGTCTTACCTATGATAAAGCCCTACACACTGGAATTTTGGACTTATATTAGCCAGGGGATACTAGCTAAAGTATAGGGGGCAACCCTATACCAGTCCCATCTGGTATTCTAATATCTAAGTCATTTTACTTAGGTTCATCTATGTAACACTCCTAATTTTTGGTAACATTTTTCAGGAGATTTAATTAGATAAATCAAATAGAATAATATAAATGTTAAGAGATAAGGAGGTTGAGATTTGAATAAATATAATGAAGGCCATGCTCAATTAACTAATTAAATGGGTTAAAGAATCATATTTATGTTTGTTAATTTACATAAGGGTATATTAGGAATTTGCCGCACAGAACCCTTATTCTGATATATATTCTCGTTTCCAATTCATGTTTCAGTTTTCCCATTCACGATTTAAAAACAAAACGAAAACATTAAGAGGGAGCCGGTCATTAACAAGGAAAAGAGAAGAGAAATCAAAGAAAGCTAAGGATTAAAGCTAGGGAAATAAACCTTAATCCAATTTCCTTATCTCAATCAAGGTGAATAATAATTCATTATATCTCTATTTGTTTTATAATCATATGTTTTCAGGTTTAAGGATACATTCATTTTTATGATTATTTGGATGATGATATGCTTGAATTACCATTTGTTTAATTTAAACAAGAACGTTTAAATAAGATTATAGGTAGTTTTAGTGCAAAACTGATTTATATTGATGTTTAAATGTCATGGAAAAAATTTATGTCGTATAAAACATGATTTTGTAATTGTTTTTCAATTTTGATAATTTTCCACGCTATGGAAAAATTACTATGAACTTTTAGAAGAAAATATGGTTAATTTGGTTTATAGATTTATTTCGGAAATTATATCGAGAATTTGGGTCTGCAATTCCGATATGTTTGATAACATGATTAGAGTCAATTTCTGAAATTTTTGAGGATTTTTCCTAAGTAATTTGTTGTGCAAATTAAATTATTTTAGAAGGACTTAATTGAAATATTGGTTTTCCTTAATGGAAGGGCTTATTTGCTAACTTAACCATGATTTAGATCTGAAATTAGCGGCAGTTCATCTAGTAAAGAATTTGAAAAGTTAAGGCAACCAATCTTAAGTTTTTACGTGGCGGGTTAGTTAGAAAGTGTTTGCTTTGATTAGTATTAAATCAAGTTTACCCAGAAAAGTTGGTTTCGCCTTCTTTAAAAGTACCTTTCCACTTAGAGCTTCCACCTTCAATCAAGTCGAAATCCCACTAAGTCGAAACCAATACACTAGGTATCACTTAGATGGAACGTGATGGATTGGAGGAAAGGCTGAAGGCATGGTGTCAAAAGCACAGCTTCCGATGGGGTCGATACCATTTTGTTATTTTAGAAGTGAAGCGCCTGCCTCTGTTTTAATTAAAGCCTTCGAAGGAGTCGAATCATATATTATTGGAACATATTTTCTAAATGCTTTCGAAGGGGTTTCCATCAACATATGTTATAAAGAATAAGCTTTTGAATGGGTTTCTTTACTTATAAAATAATGCTTTCGAAAGAAGGGATTCTGACCTAGTCGAAGCTCTACTGTCGTTCTTTAGCCTTTTGATTGAATTGAAGTCATCGATGCTTTCGATGGGTAGTGCTTATTTTAAAGATATTTTAAGCCACTTCCTAAATGCTTTTGAAAGGGTCCAAGGGTTTCGAAGGCAATGGCTTCGAAAGTGGGTTTCGATACCATCCTTCAGCGTTTTGTTTAAATGGTTTGAAGCTTTCCAAAGGGATGGTGCCGACGCCATGAAGTTTTCCCCAATACTTTTATATAATAAAGGATGATTTCGAAAGAGATTTGAATATAGGTTTTTATCTGAGGTTTCTAAGTCAGCGTTGATGAGGAAATTGATGGATCTAGTTCAAGGAGTGATGTCGGTTATCGAGTATGCCACTAGGTTTGATGAGATGTCTCGATATGAGTATGCTATTGTTGATACTAACATTAAAAGGAATGAGAGGTTTATTTGGGGTTTAAGACCTAAGCTTGCTAGGGCGACCAAGGCACATATCTGTGATCCTTGTAATGTGGTTGTGGAGACGGCAATACGCCATGAAGAGATGCTTACTGTTTGCGCTAGAGAGAAGCCAATTGAAACCCAAGGTTATCAGGCAAAGAAGAGAATGTTCTTTCAGAAGTAAGGAGCCCAAAAAGGAAATGCTGCCAAGAAGGCAGATGCTAACTTAGTTTGCTACATATGTGACAAGAAGGATCATTATGCAAATGAGTACCGATCAGACAAGGGGAAGAAGGCTGTAGGTAAGACGATTATGAAGTGCTTCAACTGTGATCAAGTTAGGAATTATAAGAACCAGTGTCCAGTGCCAGTCAATACGGACAAGGAAAAGGTCTTTGCAGTTGGATCATCAGCTAAGCCAACTGCGGCTGATAAAAGGGAAGATAGTAATGAAAGGTACGATGTTGATTCAAAGTATACCAGTTAGGATATTATTTGATACCGATGTATCACATTCATTTATATCTCGGTGTTTGGTTTATAGGTTATGCTTAGAACCCACATGCCTTGTTACTTCCTTAAGGGTTGTGAATCCAATAGGAAAGTGTGCAACTTTGGGGATGTGATATGACCAGTTAGAACTTGATTTGTTAAGTCATAAGTTTGCATGCAATTTGTATGTTTTCGATTTCGTAGATTTCAGAATCATTTTTGGTATCGATTGGTTGAGAAGGTATGTGGCTAGGATATTTTTCTAGGATGGGGAGATATCATTGAGACGCTAATTGAACTATATTCTCAATAGAGAGTTCTAACCGGAGTAGTTGTGCTTTGTTAAGTGCAATGAAGTGGGAAAAGACTAAGTAAGGTTTGAGTTGCAAGAGACTTCTAGATGTTTTTGAGCCAATTACAGAACTACTACTGAAACAAGCTGTTGAGTATTGGATAGATCTTGTGCCAGGAGCTAAACCTGAGAGTAGATCACCTAGCAGGATGACACCGACTGAGATAAAGGAATTGAAGGTGTAGCTAGTGGATCTAGAAGGAAGAAATTTTATTAGACCAAGTAGTTCGCCTTGGGAGCGGTCGCAGTATTCGTGAAGAAACCAAATGGGTCGTTAAGGATGTGTATCGATGATGTGCACATAAGTGTGCATATTTTTAACACCATGGTTAATCTGTTTAAATTGAATGAATGATCATATTGGATATTTTAACTTGTTTAAACCAAACTTCAAATTATTTTAAATTGTCACATATTCATCTTCATACAAGGGTAAAATGATCATTTTTGCGCATTTATTAAATTGTGAAAATTTACTTAGAATTTTCTATGTTGTTTTGTAGGAAATTTGATGAATTTTACAAGTGGTTTTATAATGAAATATGCATGCACAAAGAAGATACAAAAGAATGAAGATGGAAATAATTCAAAGTGAAGAACATGGAGGACCCTACCCACTTACCTTGATTTTCAATTAGAAGATAATGCACAGGCTAAAAGGCCATTGAAGCTTCATGTGCATTTAAGTGGAGGATTATTGAAGCTAATGATAACTTGGCCACCACACTTTCTATAAGGGCATTTTGGGCATTCCCCACTAGTATAAAAAGTGCATATTGCTTCGCCTCATTTGCATCGGTTGAAGTAAAAACTGATGCAAATAGAACTATTTGCATCAGTTCTATCTTAATAACCGATGCAATTGGTACGTGGAAAGCAATAGGTAATAAAAAATCAAATTTGCATCAGTTCTCACCAACAACCGATGCAAATAGTTTTAGTCGCATCGGTTTTAAAGTCAACCGATGCAACTACATGTTGATGGCAATATGAAATTTAGGTGGGAAATAATGAAAAATTGGCTCTAAACCAAAAACAGCTTATCTTCCCCAAAATTAATAAACGTGTTCTACTCTTCTTTTTTTTCGTTCAAAGCAAAAGAATTCCCGAAATTAAAAATGTCTTCTTTTTCCAATCCTCAACAGAATTCCCCTCAAACAAATTCCAAATCAAAATTCGCCAATCAGTTCATGGTATTGAAGCTTCAGTCTACGTGGGTAGGCAATTTGAGGATCGCGCATGTGAGGAAGTGGCGTTGTCGGTGTCGAAGTCGAGGTTGCTGGAGGTTGTGGCAATGTTGTTTGAAGCAATGAATTGGGAAGTAATGTCGAAGGTGGCGGGTGAAGTACCATGTTCGAGTAGATTTGTGGGTGTATGGATGTTGTGGTCAGTTGTTTGATGGACGTGTGGAAGTCGGAGTTTGTAGGCGTCGCAGTCGACAGTTCTGGTTGTTCGGTGTCTTGGATTCGATGATGTTAAGGAAGTCGCGTTAGAGGTATGTATGGTTTTGGTTTGTAAATGTGGTAATGTGTGGATTGGTGAGTGAATAGAAGTTGTTTTATTTGACAGTGTAGGAAGGAAGGTAATACAGTTGCTATTGCAACAGTGTGGTGGTCGGAGGAAGTAAGATGGTGTATTGCAATGTGGTTAGTGTAGTGATATAAAGACAGATAAACAAAAACATTCACAACTCAATTAAGAAACTTCATGAGTGTTATCGATGTATTGGAGAAACAAATAGGCCAACAATTCATTGCCAGTCTCCTTGACAAATTCACTGATAAACTCAAGGTATACAGATTTGTCCACACCTATATTATCTAGTAGTTTCTTATTTTTTTGGAAAACTTAATTTATCAAATGCAATGTCAGATGTGTGATTACTCAAAATATATAAGATTATAACTGATCGTATTTGCAAACAGTAAATGTTTCCCCTATAAAAGACAGTAGAGTGTAGTATCTTGACATAGCCTAACGTATTATGTAGGAACTTTACGGTCATGGTGCGAGAAAGTTTGGAATTTTAGGGCTTGCGCACATCGGATGCATTCCACTTATGAGGAATATTAATCCTCTGGGCACGTGCGTTGAGGATTTGAATAGCTTGTCTAGAGATTATAATGCTGCTGCAAAACCAAGGTTGCATTTCTTAAAGCTACAACTATGTAATATGAAGTACTCCATTGCAAATGTCTACCACATGGTGATCATTTCTCTCGAGAGACCCAAACTGCTCGGTAAGTTTTCATATCGTTATCGTTTATTACCTATGGAATTTTAAAGTTGCAATATATAACTATTGGTTTTATACGTATGTCCAAATGTTAAAATACTGGATTTTCATTCCTTTCTTTTGTATGACATCGACAGGATATACAAATGTTATAGATGCTTGCTGTGGATCTGGAAAAATTTAATGGTGGGGGACCTTGTGTACCAAATGCCACTGTATGTTCTAACCGCGATCAATATCTTTTCTGGGATAGGTTTCACCCAACTCAGGCAGCATCAATGAAATTGGCAAATATGTTTTACCGTGGAAATAAAAAGTTTGCAGCACCTGAAAACTTGAAGTCGTTGATCAAGTACTGAATGTCCAACTTCAATCAATTTTATTGTCATTGATTTCCAAAGATGTTATGATATCGTTACACCTTAACAAATTATACATATATATGACACATGTAAAGAAAAGCGTACATCCTCTGTCCATGACTTCTATTTCACCTCCCACGAAACAACCATTGTAAAATATAATTTACAATTCAATCATTTGAATTAGATCTGCATACAAATGAACTCCACAGGATGCTTAACGAGGTAACATGAAAAGCAATGTATGTATTAAAACTTGTGTCTAGGTATAAAAGATTATGTTAAACTTAAACCATCAATCATCATCTTCTTCTTCTTCATTTTAACTGAATTTACACGATGTATGCAGGATGAGTTGAGGGATGCAGTGCTGCTTGTATCCGCGAACAAACAAGATCTTCCTAATGCTATGAATGCTGCTGAAATAACTGATAAGCTTGGCCTTCATTCCCTTCGCTAGCGTCACTGGTAATTTGCATTTACTTTTACTTTATTTTCTTTTCCAATTAAAATGATATTTTAACAGCTATGTTGACGTATGTGACAATTGATAAAAAAACGTGTTGTTTCTTTAGGTATATTCAGTGCTTTATGAATAACCAAATGAAACTAAATGCTTTATGTCATTAACCAAATGAATAATTATTATTATTATTACAGGGTTGTTTATGGCGTTGCAGCCAAGAATGACAGCATGTGGGAACAAAATTGCATGCTACACAATTGCAGCTTCCTTCGCTGTTGGCCTCCGCGGTGTGCTTCTGCATGTTGCAATCGTACGGGTCCTATATTTATTTATCCAAGTGATTTTTCTGCATGTTGAAATTCTTACTTTGACTGATGTTTCTAGGCAATTAAAAGAGACTCCTCATTTCACAAAATCACATAGATTACAGTTAAAATGATTTAATAACATAAATGATAACACAACATTATAGATTCAGCACACAAATTGCAGTAGTTGTTTTCCTTTCTTGAATAATTTTAACAATATCAGCATCTTACCAAATTTGCCTTTCTTGTATGTTAATGTTATGCAGCTCGATTGTTGGGTTTTCGACAACTAGTTCCAGCCTATGCAAATGCTAGAAGAACTGAAGTACTAAGAGGCTTCAACTGTTTTGTACTATTTTGTTACTGAAAGACTAGTTCTTTCAATGCAGATTGCTGGGTTGCTGGGTCACTGAAAGAACTAGAACTAGAACTAGTTCCAGCCTATGCAGATTGTTGGGTTAACATTTTGTTACTGTTTTATAGAACACATCTCTCCATCTGGACCATCTCCGCTCACTGTTCTTTCAATGCAGTAACCAAGTCGTTTTCACATTATTTTTAATGTGGATTTAATCTTTTTGCAAGTACAACCAATTCTATGACTCCTCTTTCTAAATAAGTTAGCAAGTTGATGTTTCAATTTGGTGATTGGAAGAGTTGGCTTGTTTGGGTTGTTAGCTTGATGGATCGAGTTTGAGATTATCACGACTGGGATTGCTCGTGGTTGAAGAACTGTGCTTTGATTGATGTTCGATGATGATCCTGCAGAGGTGGATGGTTTTGAAGGCTGCGGCAATTTCGGTTGCTGTGGTTTGAGAAACGAGGTGGTCGTGATGATTTGGTTTCGAGTCGATTGGGCAGGAGGTTTCAAAGGGGAGGTGGATGGCTGTAGTAAAGTCAAATGTCTGTAGAAAGTTGCGGTTTTGAAGTGGATAAACTCGAAGAGAGAGTTTCTGGTTGGTTGTGGATTGTAGTGTTTCAAGGAAGTGGTTGTTGATGGCAATAGGCGGTAGTGATGATAGCTTCAGTGCTTCAGGTTGCTTGGATATAGATGGTGGATTTTGAAGTGGATGAACCGGTGATGGTTCAAAGCAGTTTGTTGTTGGGTAGGTTTGAGGTCAGGTAATAAGTGAATGGCAAATATGTAAGGGTGAATGGATGGAGGAGATGGGTGTTCTGTGAATTCTGATGGTCAGTGATAAGGTAATTTTTTTTTGGTATGATAGTTTGGAAATGATTGAATAGCAAGTAAACTGTAGTTTTATTGTGGTTGTTTGTGATGGGGCAAATGTTGGTGAGCACTGTCTGATTATTGAAGGCACTGTCTCTTGAAGGCAGCTATGTAGTGCGAGAAATGTGCATGTGAACAGGTGTACAATGATGTTTGATAGAATCGTACAATGATGAACAGGTGAACAGACGAACAGGTGCACAATGTGTCGTAGTCGATAGAAGTGTGGTAGAGGAGGAGATTGATGTTTACTATTGCAAGTGATGCAATAGTGAGGAATGGGGATTTAAGATGAACACTGTCATCAGTGTGCTATTTGACGTGCACAGTTTGGTTTGATGTTTGTAGTGATATTGTGCAGGGACAGGTGGGTAGATGGATGTGGCAGCAAGTATTGTAATGGATATGGTATGGTGGTAGAAGCTTGTAGTTGCTAGTGACAAGTGGTAGTCAACTGTGAGTAAATGAAGTCGAGACAGTGGTCTGATTATGTACCATGGAATTTATTTATGTTTTTCATTTTTTTGTAGAGTTATTAAATCTGATTATGTATCTGCCATCAAATTTAATTTTGAATGATAGTAATATTGCATGCAATAATTGTTTGTTATAATCAATGATATATATAGTCTATTTGAGTACTGTAATAATGGTATCTGATAATGGTTTTTTTGCATCAGGTATAAATAGCTGATGCAATAGAGGGATTAGTTTGCATCGGTTGTTATAAAAAACTGATGCAATAAAGGGATTAGTTGCATCGGTTTTCATTACAACCGATGCAACATGGGGGCTGTGTCCAAGCAACCAACCATGGTATTTTGCATCAGTTGTTAGTAACAACCGATGCAAAAAGGACCTTTTTGCATCGGTTTCAGAACTGATGCAAAAATGTTAAGCCTGTTGCATCGGTTGCATATGCATCGGTTGTTGAACTGATGCAAAAGGGGGTAAACAACCGATGCAAATGGACTGTTTTGTAGTAGTGCCCCAAAAATATGAGTTAGGGTTTAACACATGTATATATACCCATTATGTTTCATGTAACCTTCCACTTAGTCTCTCTTAGTATCAGTTTAGGCTCAAAATAAAAGAAAGCTTCTCTTTTCTTTTTCATGGCTATTTAGCCATTTTTATTTTATGTAATTTATTTTTATGCAACTTTAAGTACATGCTCTTTTCTTTTTCTTGTTTATTTCCTTTCATGTTGTAGTGTAGATCTCTTTTATTTTATGCAAGTAGAATAGTAGTTCTCATTTCTATTAGCTTTCATTTTTCTTTTCTTTTTGCTTTCATGTTGCTAGCTACATTTGTTAATCAAATGACAAATATGAGAGGCTAAACCCCTTCAATTTAGGGGCAATGAAGCTCTCTAATTATGTAGCTTCAACTATTTTTTAATTCATGCTCCCTTTTTGTGCTTAATGATGATCAATGAAGTGTTTTATTTGTTGTTCTTGCTTTGAATTTGATAGCCTATATTGTTGACACCAAATAGGCTATACTTCAACAATCACTAACACAAATACCTCTTCATCAAAATATGATTATGACATAAGAAAGTGATTTGAAATTTAAATTTGATGGTCTATATTTCTAATCAATAGTTAATAGGCCTACTTAAAATAGATTTTTTTTTCATTTTCTTTGTCAAGTTACATGAAAGTTAGTAAGTGCTTTAAGGGATGCGTTATAGTTTGATGGCTTATGTTGGCTAATCAATAGCACAAATATATTATACTTATGATAAGCACATCAATTAAAGTAATAATGACCATAAAGGAGAGATCATGAATTCATATATGTTGAACTATGTGATCTAGAGAGTGGATTTATTCTCTAAATTGTCATTTAACTCATATATTTGCATCTCTTTTCTTTTAGTTAGTTAGCTAATTTTTTAATTCTCTAGCTTAATTTTCACTCGAATTTGGTATAATTTGATTGAATAGAATTTTTAAAATCATTAATTCCCTACGGATCGACTCGTACTCGCCAGGTACTTCAACGGTACGCCGTGCGCTTGCGGTTATTTTTATTTCGAAATTCGTTAGGCTATTTTCTAACTCGATAGACATTTAGCCGTTCGAACAAATTTTTGGCGTCGTTGCCGCGGAACAGTTTTGATTTTAATTTTTCATTCTTCGAATTATTTTTGTTTGATATTTTCGTGTGTTTGCACTAAAAAAATGGTATATATTGTGTGTTTTGTGGTTTTTGGTGACATCATGTTGTGTGCTTGTTTTCTATTTTATTTTCCATTTGCATTGCATATCATACTTAAAAAAAAGAACATTGCATTCATCTTCAATTTTATTCCATTTCCTTTTCAATTACATTTTCCATTTACAATTTATAATTAAAAAAAACAACAACACTGTTACATTGCATTTTTCTTCACTGTTTGCATTTATGTTCTCTGTTCACATTCACTGTTCATATCTCCCTGACCAAAATTCATACTATTCTTCCTTCCCACAAATACATCTACCACCATATCAACTGCCTGCCTCATCTCCTTCTTCTTACTACCAGTTACAACTGTGCACATACACCTTCCTCAAACAGTTCACTGTTGCCACCTCCTTGCTTTCATCCTACAACTCCAATCCTATTGCCTAACAAGACTTCACTGCTGCAATACTTCATCCCCTTCCAAACTGTCAAGACTCCACCATCCTTTGTAACCATCCCTTGCCTACTTCTTTCAGACCACAATCACCACAACTGACATACAAACATACAACCCACTGCTAATGCATCACAACTTACATTTCTACAACGACCCAGCCTTCCACCATACATAACTTCTCCAAACTTCTCTTCATACCATCCCACATTTTATTTTAACTGCTGTCACCACTGCCACTTAACCCAAACTTCATCAATCAAACTTCATCATTCAAACTTCAACCCACCATCCCATTTCAACAGCATTACCACAGACCATCAACTCACCCTTGCTACCACTCACATCCCCTCCGATATCACCATACTTTCCCCCTACCACCACCATTTACTCACATCTGCTTGCTACTCCTCACTTGCATCCACTGTCACAATAGCAGCTCCTCCATACAAACACGGCCAACTTAATTCCTCAGTCCACAAACCATGAATAGTGTTCACATCAACAACTTCCCTGTTACACGTTCCTTCCAAACCAATCAACAACTTCCCTGTTACACGTTCCTTCCAAACCAATCAATGTACACAAGCTACTGCCACTGCCCAGAAACAACTCACATAGCCAATGACACTGCACACAGCTCCATCTTCCACCACTTAACACTGTCGAACACTGAACATTCAAACTCATCAACAAACACTCCTACAGCCTGCAACTCTCTTGCCTTCTACTTCAACATCCACCTGCAAATACCCCCACTACACAAAACAATTCACCTTTCTGACAACTTCCAAAACACCACTATCCTAACTGCTGCCAATCCTTCAACATCAAACTACGACCTGCCAGAAACCCAAAACAACAACATCATCCATCCTAGACCACTAACCCTACCGACTGACATCATATCCTTCTACAAACATCACACTGATAAGAATTCCTCCACCCATCACCAATCCAGCAACTTCGTCCTCTAACCTTCTTCAATCCAAGTTCAATCTTCTTGTCAACCAAAACAGCCTATGGCTTCATCCTCCCTGCAACCACAACCAGAGCAGCCCAATTCGACAAACTAAACCAATAGCAGCCACCATTTCGACATTGCAACAGCCACCATACTTCAATAATCACTAACTACCAATACTTCTCCTAGAACAAACATCATTGTACAGTTCAAACGGCAACCGCCTCACATTGACATCGACCAACTCCACTTCATTACCATTAATTGTCAATCGCACCGCCTTCCAATCGCCTGAACTCGAACTGCAACCAGATCGCGAAACCCCTAAAAACTTCCACTGCCAGTCGACAACCAAATCCATCGTTGTCGCAACTTTGACTACCCACCAGACCACCTCCACGACCAAATTTGCGAGCATCGACAATCCTCAACCTCACCGCAACTCCAAATAGCCAGCCTCCTCTTGCCACTGATCAAAATACTATTGTGTAATGATGGTCGGAACAAGCTCCCCATCTCCAGCACGTGGCGTACGCACATGGTTTGGCACACACTTTGTTGTAACAAAAGGAATCCTCAATGCTACATGCCTACCAACCCATATTTATACCCCCACTTTTCCATATTATTTAGCGATGTGGGACTTTTTCCAATCCGAACCATCGTTCCTCCATTAAACATGCGAGACAACCCTAACAGTCTCCCCCTTGACTCGCATCCCCTTGCGGTAACCTTTGAGAGTACTGTCGTGTCTGCATGGCCCAGTCCGTAACCTTCGGCTCTGATACCACTGTTGTGTAACGACGGTCGGAACAAGCTCCCCATCTCCAGCACGTGGCGTACGCACATGGGTTGGCACACACTTTGTTGTAACAAAAGGAATCCCCAATGCTACATGCCTACCAACCCATATTTATACCCCACTTTTCCATATTATTTAGCGATGTGGGACTTTTTCCAATCCGAACCGTCGTTCCTCCATTAAACATGCGAGACAACCCTAACAAATACCCCCAGTCTCCTCCCCAGTCGCCTGTAGAGATTCACAATTCTAACCCAAAATCGAAGCTCGAAATTGCATTGGTTAAACTTCTGTTGAATTTTCTATTGTTCTATTAAATTTGTTAAAAAGAAACGGGGAGAGACATTGTGATTTTGTTTAAGTGGGTGGTCGCTTATTGGACTTGTGGCTGAGCCCACTTGTACATTTTCTATTAAATTTTCTTAGTTTAAATTTTCTTTTGGCTTGGATATACAAAAAAAAGAGAAGAAAATGCAAAATATTTTTTCCTTGTCTGTTTGGATCAATTAATTAGTGGATAATATAATTTATTTTTAGTTTACTTTATTTAAAAAAAATAAGAGTTGTTTTCAAGTGGTTTTAGTTTGTTTTGTTTTCCCTTTGTTTTAATTAGTTACTTCTTTGATAGTTAAAAAAAATTGTATATATCTTGTTTTTATTTTCAGGTTGCCAAAGCAGATTGGAGGAGAAGCTAGCTTCGCCTTGCTTGCAAAAAGAAAAAAGAAAAAAAACCGCTAGCTTGTTATATTTATTGTTTTTATTTGCCTTGCATTGTTGTTTGCTTGCATATACATATAAAAATATTTCAAAAATCCAAAAACAAAAATCTATTCGTAGTTGCATTGTTAATACACGTTTAATTTATGCTTTGCATTTCATCTTAGAATTTGTTAATAATAATGGATAGGAATCAATACACTTAGTTGCATATTGGCAAATTGTCTTCTTTGAACATTTTAATTTCATGGTGTCTAGGCTACGGCAGAGCAATAATCGGTTATAAATATTACGGTGATGCATAAATATTATATTGAATTGTTTCTCTGAAGGTACTTAAACCTTCGGTTGCATTGTTACAGTTATTCGTGTTGCACCGATCAATCCAGCCTGTAACCTGGCTGAGAACTATCATATTGATTCAAGACAAAGTGTATTTATACAATTTTGAGTTAACTTAGAATAAAATATTTGTAATTAACCTTTGCATTCATTTAGTTGCATTAGTTCATGCATATTTAAAAAAATCAAAATCCAAAACCAAAAAAATGTAAATACTCCTCTTTTTTTTCTTTGAAATTTTTAAATCCTTTTCCTTCAAAATTTAAAAATCCAAAAAAAAATTTAGAAAAATCAAAATGCAAAAAAAAATATAACCTTTTCAAAAACAAAGAAAAAATTTAAAAAATCAAAAATAAAACAAAAATCAATTTTCCATTTTGAAAAATAAATTCTATATGTAAATATTTTTCCTTTATAAAAAAACAAAACAAAAAACATTCTTGAAAATGTCTGAGTTTCCCCACTTACGTGAATTTTACAATAGTTGTGAAAATCAATATAATCCATATAGTTTCACTCCAAATTCGTATGGATATTTTAGCGATGACTTTTGTATAAACAATTCAAATTTCGAACCACAAAATTTTCAAAATGATGTACAACCCTCAAATCTCGAAACTAGCATTTCATCTCTACTTGAAATCTCTACACAACAAAATCAAAGTATAAATGATTTGTGTAATTCGTATTAGTGTAATAACTCGAATCAAAGTTTTTAAAATAATCAAAACTTGAATTCACTTCAAAATTCAAATGATTTCGGGTATAACCCATGTCAATTCAATTTTGGACTCCAAAATGAATTTCAAAATCAAAATGAAAATGCGATCCACTTTTCAAATAATTTTGGAAATGGGAATAATCTTAACTACGATACGATTGAAAAATTTTGTTCTCAAGAAATCCAAATCAAAAATTCTCAAGTTAATAACTATAAATTGGATTTTGTTGAGCAAATGAACAAAATTTACAATGATCACACGGATTCGTTGTTTGAAACATATATGAAACAACGTGAAAAACAAAATCAAATTCCAACGTGTGACGAGTCAAGTGATAATCCATCTTTTACCCAAATCGATGATTTTCAAATAACAACTTTCGAAATTGAAAATGACAATCTTAACGAAGTTGTTGAAAAGACGGTAACTGAGTTGGATTTCAATTCTTTTGAGGGTGTGGAACCAAATTTAAAATTCGACTTTCCTTTTCTCGATTTCAAAATTTTAAGTACAACAACATTGGATTTTGAACTTGAGATACGCAGTGAAGTTGTTGATAATCCAACAAAGGAAGATGAATTTAACTAACACGATTTCTTTGGACTTTTTGAAAATGAGTTGTTGAATTCTGAAGGGGATGATTTATAACACCATTTTGATTTTGAAATCGATAATTTCGAAAAATTTATCAATGACGAGTTTGAATTTCAAAATGGTGAAAATAAACTTGAATTTCAACTGATTATTTTATCAACCCCAAAAATCATCCAAAATAAAACAACTCATTCGATTTTTAATAAAACGACATTCGTTTTACCAAATCAACATTCAACTTCGAAATCTCTTTAGGTTTGGTTTTTCGAGCTTAAGCTGTGTCTCGCATACCTGACGAGATAAATATATGGTTTTTGTTTACTAAATTGAAATTTTTGAAAATTTATTCCTCTTGATAAAAATAAAAATGAAGTTTGATTACAAATAACGATAGTTTAACTAATATATAGGGAGGTTCATACGTGATAATTATAAAATATATTCTAAATGAAAATCTTTGTTTTAAAAAGTGGTTGATTTAAAGTAAAGAATATAACATTTTTTTGTCTTCTAAGTTAAGTGGTGCTAAGATTATTTTGCAAAACTCTCTCTTCTATAAAAAACTAAAAAAAGATACAAAAAAACATTTATATATATGTAAATATTTTCTATTAACACCTACAGTCGACAAGTGTATACACTTGTGTGTACACTCGCCATGCTCTGTACCTTTCTCACGTAATTCCGAAAGGTAGTGCACGATCGGTATATCTGGCCTCAGTTTATCTGAGCTAGGTGTATGTATATAAAAATTATTTTCTTTTATTAATAATGCATACAGTCGATAGGTGTTCACACTCGTGCGTTCACCCGTCACGCTCTGTATTCCCCTCACATAAGTCCGCAAGGCAGTGCATGGGTAATATATCTAGCCTCAGTTTATCTGAGTTAGGCATTTGTAAATATTGTAAATATCAATAAAAATTTCAAAAAAATAAGAGAGAATAAGCAAATGAAATCCAAGCACTATTTTAACTTATTTGATTTGACTTGTTGTTGAAAAGAAATGAATATACCACCTTGATAAACTTTGACAATCAACTAAGGATCTATTTCATGATTACACTTTGTTATCAACTGAAACAACGAGTTAAACTATTGTCTATTTGTTACGATAACTTGATTTTTGTTGGAAATTTTGACGAGTGAATGACATAAATTTTCAAGATAATAATCGAAACATATATTTAACTTATTTGTGTCAATTTAAAAATAAATCCTTCATTGTAAATATTTTCAAAAACTCGCATTCATCTCTTTGTAAATGAATCTTGCATTTTGTAAATATTTTCATCATACATTTGGATTTTGTGGGTAGTATCCACTGAAAACCCTCACGAGACAACTCTCGTCGTATTGGAGAAATCCAGAGGTTTAACAGCTTGTTGCATATGCTCAATGCAATCGTGCTCCATACGAAAACAGATTTATCTTAAGTTTTTCTTTATTCGAGGAAGAATAAAAAGATAAGTGTGGAGGTATTTGATGTGCACGTAAATGTGCATATTTTTACCATTATATTTAATCTATTTAAATTGAATAAACGATCATATTGGGTATTTTAACTTGTTAAAACCAAAATTCAAATTATTTTCAAATTGTCACATATTCATCTTCATACAGAGGTCAAAATGGTCATTTTTATGCATTTATTAAATTGTGAAAATTTAATTTGAATTTTTATGCTATTTTGTAGGAAATTTGGTAAATTTTACAAGTGGTTTTATGACGAAATATGCATGCACAAAGAAGATACAAAAGAATGAAGATGGAAATAATTCAAAGTGAAGAACATGGAGGACCCCACCCGTTTATCTTGATTTTCAATTAGAAGCTAATGCACATGCTAAAAGGCCATTAAAGCTTGATGTACATTTAAGTGGGGGATTATTGAAGCTAATGATAACTTGGCCACCACACTTTCTATAAGGGCATTTTGGGCATTCTCCAAAAATATGAATTAGGGTTTAATATATGTATATATACCCATTATGTTTCATGTAACCTTCCTCTTCCTTAGTCTCTCTTAGTATTAGTTTAGGCTCAAAATAAAAGAAAGCTTTTCTTTTCTTTTCATGGCTACTTAACCATTTTTATTTCATGTAATTTCTTTTTATCCAACTTTAAATACATGCTCTTTTCTTTTTCTTGTTTATTTCCTTTCATGTTGTAGTGTAGATCTCTTTTATTTTATACAAGTAGAATATTAGTTCTCTTTTCCATAGCTTTCATTTTCCTTTTCTTTTCTTTTTGCTTTCATGTTGCTAGCTACATTTGTTAATCAAATGACAAATATGAGAGGCTATACCCCTTCAATTTAGGGGTAATGAAGCTCTCTAATTATGTAGCTTAAACTATTCGTTAATTCATGCTCTCTTTTTGTGCTTAATTATGATCAATGAAGTGTTTTATTTGTTGTTCTTGCATTGAATTTGATAGCTTATATTGTTAAAACCAAATAGGCTATGCTTAAACAATCATTAACACAAATGCCTCTTCATCAAAATATAATTTTGGCATAAGAAAGTGATTTGAAATTCAAATTTGATGGTCTATATTTCTAATCAATAGTAAATACGCATACTTAAAATAGATTTCATTTTCATTTTCTTTGTCAAGTTTCATGAAAGTTAGTAAGTGATTTAAGGGATGTATTATAGTTTGATGGCTTATGTTGGCTAATCAATAGCACAAATATGTCATACTTATGATAAGCACATCAATTAAAGCACTAATGACCATAAAAGAGAGGTCATGATTTCATATATGTTGAACTATGTGACCTAGAAAGTGGATTTATTCTCTAAATTGTCATTTAACTCTTATATTTGCATCTCTTTTCTTTTAGTTAGTTAGATAATTTTATAATTCTCTAGCTTAACTTTCACTCAACTTTGGTATAATTTGATTGAATAGAATTTTTAAAATCATCAATTCCCTACGGATCGACCCGTACTCGCCACATACTTCAATAGTACGTCGTGCGCTTGTGGTTATTTTTATTACGAAATTCGTTCGTCTATTTTCTAACTCGATAGACATTTAGCCAGTCGAACAATCGACTATCGTAAGTTGAACGAAAGGCCGATAAAGAATAAGTATCCTTTGTTGAGAATTGATGATCTATTTGATCAGTTGAGTGGAGCCAAAGTATTTTGTCAGTTGGATTTGGTGACAGGTTTCCATTAGTTAAGAGTGGCAAAGGATAGCATTCCTTTGACGGTTTTTCAGACTAGATGGTTCGTACGAGTGGTTGTAATGCCATTCAGGTTGACGTATGCAGCTGCTTTCTTCGTAGATTTGATGAACCGAGTCTTCCGAGAGTATTTGGATAGATTTTTGTTGTGGTTTGTAGATGACATTTTGGTATACTCTAAGGATGAGAGAGAGCACAACGATCATCCTAAAGTTGTGCTTGAGAAGCTGAAGTAGAATCAGCTAAAGGAAAAGTTTTCCTAGTGTCATT
The DNA here is from genome assembly GCA_030765085.1 of Allium cepa. NCBI lineage: Eukaryota > Viridiplantae > Streptophyta > Magnoliopsida > Asparagales > Amaryllidaceae > Allium > Allium cepa. The sequence continues at coordinate 722,186,083 of CM060929.1, read as the reverse complement.
TTTGGAAGAAAGATGTTAAGTTTCTTGGTCGTGTGTTTTCAGAGAAAGGATTATCAATCGATCCAAATATGATCGAAGTTGTTAATAATTGAAAGAGACCAGAGGCGGTGACTAAGATTAGAAGTTTTCTTGGAGTTGTTGGCTATTACCAGAGATTCATCAAAGATTTCTTGCGGATTGCAATGCCTTTGACTAAGCTAATCAGGAAGGAGGTAAAGTTTGTTTGGTCTGACAATTGTGAGGAAACATTCCTTAAGTTAAAGCATATGTTGACCAATGTACCAGTGTTAATAGTTCAAGACGGAAACTAAGGGTCGGCGGTGTATACTGATGCATGTAGGACGGGATTAGAAGAAGTGTTGATGCAGAAGGGTAAAATGATTGTCTTCACTTCATGACAATTTAGACCATATGAAGTGAGATATCCTACTCATGATTTGGATTTAGCCGTGGTGATCTTCGCATTGAAGACTTGGAGGCATTCTCTCTTGGGGGAGAGATTGAGCTATACACAGATCATAAGTCTTTAAGATACTTATTCTCTCAAAAGGAGTTGAATATGAGACGACAGAGATGGCTGGAGTTTTTGGTTGCTTACGATTTTGGTAAAGAGTATACACCGGCGAAAAGTAATAAAGTAGCGGACTCTATTAGCAAAAGACATTAGAATGTAGTGTTAGCTATGTTTGCAGAATGAAAGGATATATAAGCTTTGGCCTGTTGTAGTGTGTAGTTAAGATCGACACTAGTTCTAGTCAGAGTACTACCATATTGTCCTGTTTAGAAGTATGGCCGATGTTGATCGAGAGAATTGCTTCTAAGAAAAAGGAGGATCTGCTATTAGCTGAGAAAATCAGAAGGCTTGAGGTTGGAACTAAGATCGATGATTTGAAAGATTTTTTCCTTGACCAGAGAGGATGGTTGAGAAAAAAGGGGTGATTATGTATCACAGATGTTGAAAACTTGAGGAAAGAAGTTCTTGAAGAATGTCATCGATCCAAGTTTACGATTATTCCTGGAGGGACCAAGATGTATCAAGATATGAAGAGGAGCTTCTATTAGGAACGTATGAAGAGGGATGTTGGCTTGTGGGTTAGGCAGTATGCAAATTGTCAACAAGTGAATGTCGAATATCAGAAGTCGAGTGGGTTGCTTCAGCCTCTAGAGATTCCAGTTTGAAAATGAGATTAAATATCCATGGATTTCATAGACGAGTTGCCAAGGTTGAATAGAGGAAATGAAAGTATATGGGTCATAGTGGAAAAGTTGACCAAGAGTTCCCATTTCATTCCAGTTATGTCAACCAGGATGGCACCTATTTTGTGCTAGGCACTAAGCTCAAGATGAGTACTGTATATCACTCTCAAACGGATGGGCGGACATAGAGAGTCAATAAGGCACTCCAGGATTTGTTGAGAGCTTGTGTGTTGAAATTTGGTGGATCTTGTGAGGATCACCTACATTTGGTTGAGTTTTCCTATAATAATAGTTATCAGACTAGTATAAGAATGACGTCTTTCAAAGCTTTGTATGAAAGGCCATGCAAATCAACAGCATGCTGGTTAGAGACAGAAGACAGATTGGTCTTAGGTCCAAATTTGGTTATGGAGGCGCTAGAGAAGATTGAGTTGATCCGAGAAAGTATGATGAAAGCTCAATCCAGGCAGAAGAGTGACACAGATAAAAGGCATAAAGACATAGAGTTCTCAGTTTGAGACAGGGTTTTCATTAAGGTATCATCGATGAAGGGTGTGGTATGGTTTGGAATGTCCGAGAAACTGGCACTGAGATATGTTGGTCCATTCCATATTATAGAGAGTATTGGAAAGCTCGCATATAGAGTAGAGTTGCCGAGTAATATGAGAGGTATCCGTAATGTATTTCATATGTCTCATCTTCGCAAGTATGTGCATGATCCAAAGACTATTATTCCTCCAAAAGGGTTGGAAAATTTGGTAGTAGAGCCTAATTTGACTTTTGTTAGACAACCAGCTCAGGTTGTGGCGAGAGATGAGAAAAGATTGAGGAACAAGACAGTCGAGTTGGTGAAAGTTCAGTGGAGCGAAAACGAAAAGGACTGTACTTGGGAGAGGATAGGATTCGAGATGCTTAACCTAATTTACTTTGAGGGTATGTCTATATCAGGTTTATATAAATATTTGCTAGTCAGGTAGAATAGCATGGTTGTTAGAAGTCGTTACGGACGATTGCTATGTTTAGTATTTGGTCCTTACCAAATTTCAAGGACGAAATTCTTTACAGAGGGGAGCCTGTAATGCCTCTAATTTTTGATAAAATTATTCGAAAGATTAATTAGATAAATTAAATAGAATATTGTAAATGTTAAGAGATAAGGAGGTTGAGATTAAAATAAATATAATTAAGGTCATGCTTAATTAACTAATTAAATGGGCTAAAAATGGTTTTTTGGTTAACTAGTTTACATAAGGGTATACTGGGAATTTTTCGCACATAACCCTTTCCCTTATATATATTCTCATTCCCCATTCATGTTTCATTTTTCCAATTCATAGTTTAAAAAAAAACACAAACGTTAAGGGGGCGTCCATTAACAAGGAAAAGACAAGAGAAATCAGCTAAGGATTAAAGCTAGGGGAACAAATCTCAATCCAATATCCTTATCTTAATCAAGGTGAATAATAATTCATTCTATCTCTATTTTGTTTTATAATCATATGTTTTTGGATTTAAGTGTAAATTCATTTTTATGATGATTTGGATGATGATATGCTTGAATTACAATTTGTTTAATTTAAACAAGAATGTTTAAATAAGATTATAGGTAGTTTTAGGGAAAAACTGATTTATATTGATGTAATGCTATAGAAAATTTTTATGTTGTATAAAACATGATTTTGTAATTGGGTGTTATTTTTGATAATTTTCCAAGTTATGGAAAGATTACTATGAATTTTCAAAGGAAAATATGGTTAATTGGGTTTATAAATTTATTTTAGAAATTATATTGAGAATTTGGGTCTGAATTTTTTTTTATGTTAGATAACATGATTAAAATGAATTTCTGAAATTTTTGAGGATTTTTCCTAAGTAATTTGCTATGCAAATTAAATTATTTTAGAAGAAGGACTTAATTGCAATATTGCTTTTGCTTAATAGAAGGGCTTATCTGTTAAGTTAACCATGGTTTAGATCTAAAAATAGTGGCAGTCAATTTAGTAAAGAATTTGAAATGTTAAGGCAACTATTCATAAGTTTACACGTGGCAGGTTAGTTCGAAAGTGTTTGCTTTGATTAGTATTAAATTAGGTTTACCCAGAAAAGTTGGTTTTACCTTCTTTAGAAGTACCTTTCCACTCAAAGCTTTCGCCTTCAATCAAGTCGAAAGCCCACTAAGCCGAAACCAATATACAGGATATCACTTAGACTATATGCAATGGATTGGAGGAAAGGCGGAAGCATGGTGTCGAAAGCACAGCTTCCAATGGGGTCGATAATTTTTGTTGTTTTAAAAGTGAAGCACCTGCCTCTTTTCTAATCAAAGCCTTCGAAGGAGTTGAAGCTTATATTTTCGAAAGAGGTGTTCTAAATGCTTTCGAAGGGGTTGCTATCAATATATGTTTTAAAGCATAAGCTTTCAAATGGGTTTATTTACTTATAAAATAATGCTTTCGAAAGAAGGGGTTCTGACCTAGATGAAGCTCCGCTGTTGTTCTTTAGTCTTTCGAATGTACTAAAGTCATCAATGCTTTTGAAATGTAGTGCTTGTTTTAAAGATGTTTTAAGCCACTTCCTAAATGTTTTCAAAAGGGTTCAAGGGTTTCGAAGGCAATGGCTTCGAAAGGGGGTTTCAATGCTATTCTTCGGTGTTGTTTAAATGGTTTGAATCTTTCGAAAGGAATGGTGCTGGCGCCATAAAGTTTACCCCAATACTTTTATATGATAAAGGATGGTTTCAAAAGAGATACTTTCATTTATATTCGTTTTGACTCAAGTAAAATTTTAAGTATAAATCCAACAGTTTTGAAAGGGGGATTTTCAAAGGTTTTAGAAGGGATACTTCCAAAGATTTTGAAAGGGGTACTTTCAATGGTTTTGAAACTATGCTTCTAAGTGTAATTAATTAATAATTTAATATGTTTGAAAGGTTTTAAAAAGGAAGTTTTAAAGTGTTTCGAAAGGCAGGGGCCGAATGTTTTGAAAAGAGAATTATATGCTTTCGAAGGAGGTTATCCAGTAAAATCAAAACCAATGTTTTGAAGGTTTCGACGTCCTTATTTTTCAAAGCAAATAATCAATTCTTAATTTTGAAAGAAAACCATGGCATAAATATATAAAGCGTTTTGAAAAGGAATTTTTGGAGAAGTTTTCTTTGATTAAAAGGTTAAGGGGATTAACCAAGTTATTGTGTATGCTTTTTCATATATGTATATATTCACATTGTATTGTATATATTCACATTGTAATGAACCCATAACTGAATTTTGAGGACGGGTAGAATAACTAGCTAGGTTGATCTAGTGATGAATATAAATTAAGTTAACTCCTAAATGAGTATATTTGCATCCAGGAGGTCAGGAAAACAAGAATATAGGATGATAAAATATTAAAGAAAGAGATTGGAAGGGGCCAATAGGTTCTCGGTAAGCCTATGAAAACTATGTATAGGAAAAGATATTGGCAGGGGCCAATAGGTTCATAGTAAGCCTATGAAAATTATGTATAAATGAAGATGTCAGAAAGACAGGTTCATAGTTAGCCCATGAAAACTGTGATTTTATATTGGCAGTTTCCAATAGGTTTATAGTGAACCCATGAAACTATGTCCGGATTAAGATACTGAAGATGTCAATAAGTTCCTATTCAGCCCATAGAAACTAGGATAAGAAGAAAGGATATTGGAGTCACCAATAGGTTCCTAGTCAACCCATGAAAACTAGGATAAGAGTGAAGATATTGGAATTACCAATGGGTTCATAGTGATCCCATGAAAACTATGTAATTGGACAAGGAATCCTTATACATTTTACTGGTTATTAGGTAGCCTATGAAAACTATTAGGTTAATTGTAATCCTAGAAACTATAATTGAGATAGATAGTCAAAATGAATAGGGATGCGTAAAGGAGATTTGATTCATTTGTTTTGCATAACATTATATTGTAATGTTTGGAATTGTTTTAACCATTGTAGATGCAGGAGCACAATATATGGTTTTAAAAGGGTTTTAGGATACTGTTGAGGGGAAAATCCGTTCCACTAAGTGGCGTGGTCTCACTATGTATCTAAATGATTTTAGATGGTAGATTATTATTCATACCAGGCTTTATGTCTGACTCAAAGTTTTTGTTTTCTCCTTAAACTCTCGAGCACATAATTGATTTTGAGTAGTTTGAGAGTGAGGTTTTCAAGTATCTCATTAGACGAATAAAGCTTCCGGAGATGTGTAGGAGGCATGATGGCTAATTAGAGTTCACTTTTATTTGATTCCGCCGTGTTGTTTTTAATGGCAAAGTTGTTATGTTGCCAATATATACTCTGATCGTCCAATGGGGCATCTTCATATGTTACTCTTGTCGTATGTTGTACTAAATATATTTTCTTTTAATGTGGTTAATGATTGTAGGATTATGTAATGAATTGGAAATGTTTTGAAATGGAATGTGATCTTGTTGATGTTTTAAATGTTTTTCATATTCATTTGTTTCTGTGTATCAATGAATCTAACACCGCCATATTTGATCGCCGATGATTAATAACTATGGATGACTGCAGCATCCATAGCCTTTAGTTTTTGGGCTCCAAGTAGAGGGATGTTATAATCTACCCATAAAATTTTCCTTGAAAACAGTTTCTCTCAAATGGATTTAAACCTTTAGATCATACTTTAAACAAGGAAAATATACTATACACTTTACCAAATCACATTTCCATGTTATATATTTACTTTACACAAAACTTCATTTATGAAAACATTTAAACCTTTTAAAGAAACCCTTTTCGAAACCATTTAAAGTACCCCTTTCATAACCAAGAAACTACTTTGCTTTATAACCTTAGGTCGAAAGGCCAAAGCATACCTTTTGAAACCATTCTTAATAAACCTTTCGAAAACATTGAAAACCATTTCTTTCGAAATCTTTAAAACCTAGACATCCTCTTGTAACGACCCAGGATTTTAATTAATTAAAATTTGGATATTTAATTAATTTTAAATATAAATTAGTGAATTTATAAGTCGAATAAATTTTATTTCGAATAATTAGATTTAATTGGATAATTAAATCGATAATTTAATAGTGAAAATACAGAAATAATTGAAAATTGGGTTAAATATGATTGAAAATGATTTGTAAAATTTTATTTTATCATATTGAAGTTAGAACGATGTTATAGAACTTTTAAAATTGAATTTAAACTTTATTTGTGAAAATTGAATATTTTAATATTTAATTATCGACTGAAAAATAGCCAATTTTCGAACAGTCTCAGAATTGGACGAAACCAGTTTCATTGGATCCATAATAATTTGTTATTATCGGATTTCAATTTTTGTAGCAATCGGAGTTGTCGTTTGATCGTGGCAGCTCGAAACGCATCGAAATTGTTTTAATATTAATTTGGCGAGTTAAAATAGCCATTTTTCAAAAAGTCTCAGATTTTGACGAAACTAGTTTCATCGGATCCGTAATGTGATATTATTGTAAGGTTTCAAATTTCTTGTCAATCGGATTTACCGTTTGTCCGGTGCAAGCTAAAACGCCTAGAAAATCGTTTAATCGGTTTAATTTTAAATCGAACGTTTATTGCCATAACTTGCACAGATGACCGTATTAGCTTCCGAAACCTATTTCATTGTGTCCGGAACGCAGGGTAAACCCCAGAAAACCGGTCACCGTGCGTAAATCGGAGTTTGAAAAAAAAACCGGAATGGTTAGTGTTCGATATTTTCTATAAATAGCCCCCCTTATTCACAAAAAAAAATTATAACTAGGGTTTCAGAAGCCGGCCGCCGTTCATCATTTCAAAGGCCAGAATTTGATCCCATTTCTTCCTCGTTTTCTTCAAATCCACGCACTAATTACATAAACTTTCAACTAAGAAAATGTCGAGCACACTAGGATTTATAACTTCAACGGTTATGATCGAGTTTGAGCGAGTGGATCGAGGGGAAATTCGTTGTGTTCGTTCACTCTTTGGGCCCGGTTTTAGAGACGATGGTGGTGCCGAGTTCATCGGCTTTTATGGTGGAGGAGCACCTGGGGGCAGGCTTCGATGCAGTACTGGTTGATCATTGTATAGTCGATCGTGGGTCGAGTGAAAATTCAGTGAAGATCGGCGGCCAATTGGGTATGCTCGAACGCGATACTGACTTGGGGAAGAAGTAGCAGGTGCGGCCCGATCTTGTGCTAGAAAGAATGAACGGCTTTGATTGGTTCAAGATTAAAAATAAAAGGGATTGTAAACATTAATTATATTTATAATTTGTACGATCTTTAAACTGTGATAACTCTTTCATACGAGGTCGAAAACGCGCGAAACCAGTTGCGTTGGAATCGTATGGACAAGCACTACGCTATGGAATTGGATTGGAGTCGTTTGGAGTTAGTGATAATTTCAGGTAAAATTGAACGTCCGTTTAATTTTATTCGAAATAAAAGCTGAAACGAAATTGAAATCAAGGTGAGAACTTCTCACTCAATCGAATCGGTTTCGATTTTTATTTTAAATAGTTAGATTTAAAATTGTTGAATGCATGTTTGAATGATGATTGTTATCCATTGATTGTTAAAATAGACATTATGCGCCGTTAGTAAGCGGATGTTATTTATTAAAAACATATACCGCGAATATTTCATAAACAGTGAAATTGGTATTATATATAATAGCAATATATATATATATATATTGGCATATGTATATATTGCAGTTGTTGATTTCCCGCATTATATAGCGGATGAGACCCTATTGCGCCGCCTATTAAGCGGATAATATTTATAAATCCCATATACCACGATAATTCCGTACTGGAGCGGAATTGGTATTGTGCTAATGTTTTTGGATGCAGGGAAGCAGGTTGGAGGGATCCAACTAGATTCCTCAACTGTATTGATTTATTTACAGATATTTTGATATTTGTTGATTATCATATCGATATATGATATTTTGGATGTCGTGATTGACTATTTGGTGCTGCTGCATCATCGGATCCATTTTTGAAGTTTTAAAATAATGATTTTGGTTTTTAAAGGAACTTTTAAAGTGATTTTTGAAAGCATATGTTTTATTAAAATTTTGAATTGGTTTATTTTAAATAAATTAATGTTATAAGTTTAATGTTATAAAAGTTATGATTTTTGTAAAATATAACCAAATTAAGATTTTTGAAATAAATAGTGATTAATTTATAAAATGGTTTAATTGGGAATTTGGAATTATTATAAACAGTTTATATAAAAGATTTATAAAATTGATATTTATAAATTAAAAATACTGGAATTATAAAACAAGTTTTTATAAGTAATAAAGTGAAATAAAAATGGATTTCATAAGTGAATTGAGATTTATAAATTTATGAAATATGAATATATAAAATGAACAGATTTTGTAAAATATAAGATTTATAAGTAATCAACTTATAAATCGGATTTTGGCATTTAAATGAGATATAAATGGAATTTGTTAATAATGAGATTTATAAATCGAAGCTTATAAATAGAAATGGAATTTATAAACATTGTTTATAAATACGAAATCAATTTAATTTGACAAATTGAATAGTGAAGTTTATTAAAGGAAATATATTCACGATTTTGGAAAGTGAATACATTATTGAATGAAATAGTCATGTTTGGCAAAAGGAATATTATAAATGAAGTGAATCGTTTTAATGGTGATTTAAAATGTATTAACCATCGAAACCATAGATTTCAATATTTATTGTTGAAATAGACGTTTTCGAGAAATAGAAGGAAATGGTGGATTATAACACTGTTGTTATAGTAAATGTTTTCCGAAAGGAAATGTTTTGTATAGTATTGGGATTTATATATCTATTTAAACTTTGAATCCCTATACTAGTGATTTTGGGTCGTCGTAACGATGTTTTACGTAACATTCGTTTTTACCCAAATAAATGTGTTAAGAAAATGAATTCTTAAAGATGAAATATATACTTAATTTTGATTTAAGTATATCGAATATTTTCAAATATTGAAAATAAATAGATTTGTGATGTACTTATTATCAAATAAGTATGGAAAAAAATTTCCAATGGGAAATGAACGTTTTAGAATTTATCCTTGTAAGATAAATTGAAAGTGAATATTGAAAATCGATTGAAAATCGTACATCATAGATATTTTGGGATTACAAATTCACTATGGAATTTATAAAAGAAAGGGGAAGTAATTTAAAAATAAACGTTGATTTATTTTTAAAGTGTGGGAATAAATTTACGGATTTGGAATGTAAATATAAAGTAAATCGGTAGGGATTTATTTAAATTGGTTTAAATGAACCATTTTGAAATGAAAGTATTTCCGAGTAAGGAAAAGTGATTTGAAAAATTGTTTTCAAATGTTTGAAGTGTGGGAAATTTTATATCTAGTAAAGATATTTTGGAAAGTAAATAATTTGGAAAATCATTTGGAATTTGGTGATGTTGAGCACGCCAATTGATAGTTAAAATAATCCGACTATCAATATTTACCTTTAAATAGGTATTTGTTGTAATTGTTTGAATTTGAATGCCACACTTATTTTTGAATAAGCGCTCACTATTCGGGTTAGCCGGGAAAGGACCTTGGGGTCGTATAACCCATTCCGAATATGTGATAGGTCGTAATGGATTGCATTCGATGACCGGTGTTGAAGACCGGATATTTGTGAAAACGAAAGGGTTACCGTCGAGTTACTCTACATCGGCTGATCTCCGATATAGAGGTTTTATCACCCTTAGTGACGGGAAGTCCGGTCGTGATTAGTGAATATCCTGATTGCAAGGACTTCTTTGTAAGTGCCTACGGTTCTGTTCGATCCCGGAACAGACTTGTATGGATTGTATGTCTGACATTACAAGTTGAGATATAAAGCTGATTTCTTTCAAATATATTTCTGTTGGTGGCGGAGAATTTATTCTCTTAGCTTAACACCCTTCTCTGAGACGTACGAGCTCAGCGGTTATATAGTTGAAGGTTATTAGTGATATACTCCCAATTTGGTAGTGTGGCATGCTGAGTGTTGCTGTGAAATGATCATTGTTTGATCATTTGTGATAGGATCATTTATTTGATCATTTATCTTGGTGATCATTTCTATGATCATTTGTTGACCCAAAGCACGGCTTTTGTATAAAGCGTGGCTTTGTGGACGAGACTTCGTCGGACCTCACACCCCGGAAATGGTCAAAACAGGAAGGATGCAGCAAGGTTATTAGGGGGTAGCACCCCTTTAGTGTATGTCATTCCTTCTGGATAGAGGTGGTATCATGGTTTGGAGCCCAGATATTTAACCTATGTTGTTGCTGCATATTTTGTGGTTGTTGGAAATCGAGGATCCTCGGATAGATAGGTTTCGTGTCAGTAGTTACCCAGTTAGGGGTAACCCGGCCTTGAGTTGGCAGAGATCCGGTTTGGTTCTCGGGTCGTCTTTCCAGAGGCGTACCCATGTGGCAATGGGAAGTTCCTTGGCCTGACCATTTGTTGGAAATCCAAAGAAACAATACGATCTTGTACGGTTTTAGTTGTATAACTTGCCATGGAATGTGGCGGTAACCTGCCATTGAACATGGTAGCTATAGTAGGCATAAGTGCGGAATGCCTATGCTGGCTAAGATTTATATCTTTACTTTCGAAATGAATTTTTCCTACACTATGCACTAGTAATAATATCCAATGTTTCTTTTTAATGCGTATCAAGCATCTTTGACTATCATAAGGAGAAATCTCCTCCGATTCTACGTTTGCATTGTGTGTGTGCGGGAGGCCTTATGGTAGTCTCATTTTTAAAAGCATTGCAAATTGACTTTAAAAATATTCCTCTATTTTGATTTTAAAGATAAACTGTTTTGAGTTCTCACACCAGTCTCATGACTGACTCGGAGTTTATTGTTTTCCTTCCTAAACTCTGGGTGCCCACCAATTTCCACACGGGCAGTCAAGAGTTAGGTTTATCAGGATATTCTGGAATTTAGGAGTTGCTGGAATCAAGCTGGATGGCATGGTGTATTACTAGTATATTATATTTCTTTTCCGCTGCATGTTGTTATTGTACACTCTGATGATGTAATGTAATGTAATATGATGTAATGTAATAACTGATATAGTTCTTTGTTTAAAAATTATTCATTTATCTATTATATGTTGTTCCGCTGCGAATTGTGAGATTCTGATATTGTTCTGTTGTTTCTATTCTGTTCTATCTTTTTCTCTCTTCTTCCATCTTTTTCTTCTTTTTAAACCCTAACCTTTCGGTTTTTCGGCAATGAAAAATCGCAAACGTTACACCTCTTATCAAAACACTATAAACAGTGCCTTTCGAAAACGTTGAAACCTTCCATTTAAAACCTTTCGAAACCATTGGGGAACCACCCCTTTGAAACCTTTATCTTAAATCTTTTGGAAGCGTTAAATCCTTTTCATAAATCAAACCTTTCGAAAGAATTTGGGTTCAAGTAATACATGTGGAATAACCTTTCGAAACCATTAGAACTATTCTTTTCAAAATCTTTTTGGTTTAACTTTCAATAGAACAAAAGGGTTATAAATCAACTAAGTTGAAACCACTCTTCCGAAAGCTATTTCTTAAGTAAAGAAGTGATGGTTTTGAAACTAACCCTTTGAAAGCATTGGAGAAGTGGCTAAGTTTAAAAAACAAAGTAACCCTTTTGAAACCATTTGCTTCGAAAGGTGAAAAGCGGCAGCAAGGGATTTCAACCCCTTCGAAAGCATTTACTTAAAAATAAAGGCGCAACCTCTTTCAGAACCATTCCTTAAAATCATATGACTAAGTTGAATGCTATCTCAGTCGAAAACATCCTTTTCGAAAGCAAAGCAGGCCAATTTTCTTTTAAAAGCGAAGCAAGGCTTCGACCCCTTCAGAACCCGCTTGTTTCGACCCAGCATCTTTCACCTATGTCCAATTCAGTACGTACCTTTCAGCCTGTGGTTTGGTTTTGATGGAGATGGAGGTGGAAGTAAGGCGTCAAAGGCTAGGTTGAAAAAATGGCGAAACATGTAAAAAGCATGTATAAACTGATTTTTAATCTTTTAAAGCAATTCTTTTCAACTAACCTACCTTGTTTGTCAAAACATTGTTTGTCAAAGGATGATTGGTTGCTAATTTCTTTTCTAAAAGTACTGCTAAAATTTCTGAAATAAATCCTTTTATCAATATATAAAACATTTAAGTCTTATGCCTTAAATAATTTTATATACTCAATAAACACTTAGGAAAAATCTATAAAAATTTCCATAAATCATTTTTAATATGTATTCTAACATATGTTAGCCGTAATTAATTTTAAACTCAAATAACCAGTTTCTTCACTAGAAAATTAATATTAAGCCTACATTAATTCAGAAAATTATGAAAATTGAAACCCATCTCTAAAATATCATTTTTGACCTTATTCTAAAATCGAAACGCATTTTGATGTCATTTAATTGATTTTTCAATCTAAAACTCACCATAAAATCATATGAATTAGCATAAATCATCAACCTGCATATATACCCATTTAACAATAAAAAACATGGCAATGTACTTTGAAAAATATTCAGATCTGATCTAGAAACCAAAAACATCAACACTATGAGATGCAACCTATTATTCACCTTTGCTTTGTTGTTAAGGAGTTGAGATTTGATCTTGGATTAAGTTGATTAGCTTCTTCCCTTGAGTTTAGCTTTTCTTCTACTTGCTTTCTCTTAATGGTGACCGGCCTCGTTTCTATTATGGTTTTACTTATGAACATATGAAATGAGAATGCATGAGAGTTTAGGTTTAAGATTGTTACTTATCCTATATTACCCTTGTCATCTACCCTAACTTATTTTATTTCAATTCCCTTAGTTCATTGGTTTAATAGGCATGGCTACCTTCAAATTTCACAAACCTCAATCCCTTAACCATTTTACATTATTTCATTTAATTTTACTAATTAAATGTCATAAATAATGTTACTAAAAATTAGGGGTGTTACATCAATCTAGCTGGTTATCCTTCCTTTAGCACCCCAAAATGCAACTATGGGTTATAAATGAAGTGAATATTATTACCCAAGCATACATAACTCCTTTATAAGACATATATTGGTGTCTTCTAATGTAAATGGCAAAGTTATATTATTAGTATCCCCAATTATGATATCGACTTTATTAAAATAAACATGCCTTAGTGTCTCTAAGGTCAAAAAGAAACTTTTATAAATTCTAGGGTTATCCGCTTCTTCGTTTGTCTATTAGAAACAAGTGAGACGCCACAACCATGGTGGCACCATCAGATAAGGCTATCCACCTTTATCTTCAATTACAAAGGCAAAGCGATGCAGCAAAACCTTGCCTAACCTATTAAAACTAAGATGAAAGGACCCTTCCACCCCTATCAAATGAATAAGGTGGAATAACACTTCCGTTTTGGTTGGAATCATTATGAAAGGGGGCTTCCGCATGTATTCAACTATTGCGGAATGACCCCTCTGCATCCATCGAAAATAAAGCAACGAGACAATAAAAAAAATTGTTTGGGATATAACTTTTTATATGTGTAGAATTAGGGATTTTAACTTATTCTATTATTTTTGAGTGATGGTTTCCCTTTCCATAGAGTGGACATAATAGAAAAATGGACTTACGGTTAAAAAGCTATGCATGTTTTAAATTCTGAAAACAAAGCAGGAGGAAGTAATAGTGACGAAGGCAGATTTTACTATAGAATAGCTACAAAGGTTAAAGTTGTTGTAGCATTGCTATGAAAGCATTGGTACTGTAACGTAGCTATGAAAGCATTACCATGGCTACGAAAGCATTGGTACTTCAGCATGACTACGAAAGCATTAACATAGCTACGAAAGAATTGGTACCATAACATGACTATGAAAGCATTGGTATTGTAGCAATAAGAAGGATAACTTACACTGTAGCAATACGAAGGCTATGGTGACGAAGGGGTACAGTGGTAGACTTGTAATTAATGTAAAGACTGCTATTTTGCTAAATAAAGTACGTTTTTTTCACCAACCCTTATTGTTTGTAAAATTTCTATTATTTAGAGATATACTTTATTAATTTCTTTGAAGAAAAAATAACATAGATCATATTTCATAATTTCCAAAATTATTTTCAAACAATTAAACTATGTTAATATTTTAATATAATTATTAAGCCTTTCAAGCTCAAAAAATTCATAATAAATCGAAAACACTTGGGAAAAATTACAAAAATTCATAAAAAGTCTGAAATCACTTTTTTCTTTACCATGTAAAAATTTCGGTGCAAAATTCAATATTTTATAATTTTTAATAATTAAAACACAAAATAAACGCCATTTTCACCTTAGAAAATTCATAAAATATTTCTATTAACTTTGAAACTATGAAATTAAAAACCCATCTCTAAAATTATGTATTACATAACAAATCCAAAAATCAAGTCGTTTGGAGGTCATTCACTAAGGTTTTTCCCATGAAAACTATCATAATAATTTAATAAAAATTCCAATAAATCACCATTCATGCAAATAATGGTAAAATCAACCATATCATCATCAAACAATTCAGAATACATTAAAAATCTAAAATTTACACATAAGAATGAGATGGATACTATTCTTTACCTAAGAAAAAGAGTTGAGATTTAAGTTGTTGATTAGATTCCCCTTAGCTTTAGCTTGATTCTCTAACTTTTTTTTCCTTTAAAAGCTTTAGCGATGGCCTCTACTTTGTTTGTACGGATGTAAAAATTAATGAGGATTTGAGGATGGAAGGGTTTATGTTCAGGAAATGAATCTTATTCCTATTTTGCCCCTTTTATAAATCCTCTTACTTACATTTAAGTTAAAACAATCTTATTTGTTGATTAGTTAAGGCCTAACACAATAAATTATCAAATCCCGTCTCCTTTTCATGCCACACATTATTCTGTTTAATTATTCTAATTAAAATTCCTGAATAATATAAAGAAAAATTAGGGGTGCTACAGACCCTCCCTAAAGAATTTCATCCTCGAAATTCAGTTTGGACTATAAACAAGCATATCAATCATGCAAACAAATCTAGTATATCCTACCAGCGAAAAGTCTATATAAAACGAATATAGAACATACCTTCATAATAGCCTAGGATAAGTATCCATAATCATGTCTATTGTTTCCCAAGTATAGTCATTCTCGTTGTCACTCCACTGAACTTTTACCAACTTGACTGTCTTATTTCTTAACCTCTTCTCATCTCTCGCTACAACCCGAAATTGGTTGCCTAACAAAAGTTGGATATGGTTCTACTATTAAGTCTTCCAATACAGTCGAAGGGATAGTAATCTATGGATCATGTACATACTTATAAAGATGAGACGCTTGAAACACATTATGGACACCTATCAAACTGCTCGGTAACTCTACTCTGTATGTAAGCTTTCTGATCCTCTCTATGACTGGGAACGGTCCAGCATATCGCGGTGGGTAACGACCCTTGAATTTCGTTAATTAAATTTTGACATATTAATAAGATGTTGAGAATTACATTTATAAAGAAATATAATTGTTGTAAATTGGAATGAAGTAAATGTTAAGAATTTACCCATGAAATATTATATTGACTAAAATAGACTTAATTAAAAGGGTTGAATTAAATAAATCCTATTTATGGGAACCTAATTTATTGGTATGCAAATTTATAATAAATGAGTTATTGCAAGAAATTGAAATTTGAATAGAATTCTAATGAATGAAAGTAGTAAAAAAAATTATACCCGATGTAATTGTATAGGAGAATTAAAGAAAAGTATTCAATTGATTAATGTAATAAAACATTGTTAACGGTATTTGATTGTAAATTAAGGAAACGTGTTAATGCAAGTTAATATTTAATGAACTTGAATGAACGTTACAATTTAATTAAAATTAAAATATTATGACTTAGCTATAAATGGAATATAATAAGAACAAATGCAATTATTGTATTTTTGGTTGAAATAATATATTGATTTATTTGTAATCAAATGTAAATTAATGCAATTATGTTAATGTAAGTTATAAACAAATTTATTTAGCACAATCCCAATTAATTGAAATAACTGTAAGGTCATAGTTTGTTGTATCTAGTAAATTTGGAAATTTAATTCCAATAAAAGTAATAAAGTATTAGAAATGTATATTGTTCATAAGATAGTATAAAGAAATGTACACTGGTGATCTACGTATGAAATAACGACCAGAATAAGTGAAACAGGGATAATGTAAGTATTTGATTAACTAATGAAATAATACAGTATTAATGACAATTAATTAAAATTTGTGTATATATGGAATTTTAACATGTGATTGTTAAGTAATAAACTTCAAATGCAAGTAAAGGAAAATAGGTAACAATCTATATATGTTATTTATTTTATTTAGTATGTTAAATAAAATTTGGAAATCAAATTGCAAATAAGGGGAAATTTAGTAGTACGTTTATTGGAAATTTATTTTAATAAATGTCACATTAATGTGAGGAGTAATACATTGTTTGGAAGTTGTAATTTAGAGGATATTAAGAATTAGGAATTGAATTTTTAATCAATTGCAATAAAAATAAAAAAATGTTAACGGAGGAAATTTTTAATTAATTGAATGAAATTCAAATTAGCGGAAATAATGTAGTTGTATACTTAGCGACAAATTGAATATATGAAAACAAAATGTAAACACTGAATTAAATTAAGGAATATTTGTAAGTAATGTTAAGGTTATTCATTATTGGACAATTTGTTGAGTTATAAGGATCGAGAATAAAGCTTTATTAATTTATTGGAATTTAAAATTAAATAAAAGGATTAATTGCAATTAAATGAATTAAATATTCAAATTGGGAATTTAGATGAAATGTGAGGATATTAATGTAAATAGTTTCGAATCCAATGTTAAATCCATTTATTTGACAATAATGAATGGAAAATGATTTGTTAATTTAATATAATAGAAATTTTGAAAATTAAATTTATAATTTCTGAATTTGAATGGAACTGAGGAAATTACTGAAATCGACAAGATAATCAACTTTAAATTGACTTTTAATTTGTCTAAACCATTAGAATTGACTAAGAAATATAAAGTGATAAAAAATTTCAATTTTAAGATTAAAATTTAAAATTGGATTTAATTAATTAATTACTAATTTATTCAATTAATGGAAAAATAGCCATTTTGGCCACTGACACGGATTTCGACGAAACCAGTTTCATCCGATCCGTAACGGTGAATTATTGTAGGATTTCAAGTTTCGTAGCGATCAGACTTGTCGTTTGATCGTACGGACTCGAAACCCCTTAAAATTTATGAAATTGAAATCAATTGAAATCAATTTGAAAAATACTAACTTGAGCATAACTTCTTCATACGATGCAATTTGGCCCAAAACCTTTTCCATCACATTCAAAATATTTTTAAACACCTATTTTGATATATGAGTTTACCCAATTTTGTTCCGGGGACAGAACGGGCTTTTTGGGCCACTTTGTCGTTAGTGCGTATTCAACGCGATCTATTTATTCTATTTCAACTTTCTCTATAAATATCCTATTATAAACCCTAGCCTCCCTAATTCTCATTTTGTCTGTACATAAATTCATTATATTCCTCTTCTTCCTCAATGGCAGACAAAATTCTATATTTCCAGATCCAATTGCAAATTCAATCCAAAGCTAAAATTTAAAACTCCTCGGAAAAATTTGAAAAAAATATATGTTGAATCTCTCAATGAGCTAACTCAGTTCCATGGTTCGTTTTTCGTTTTGGTTCATCGTCTGATCGGCAAAAATCGAAGAATTTTTGGCCGCTCATCACGTCGAAATCAAACTTGTCTGATCGACAAACCATTTCTGGATTTTGAAGAGGGAACGGAGGGGATTTCATCTATTGTTTTTGTTCGGGTTATCAAAGGCTGGATCATCAGAAAATTTTGACCTAGGGCATGAATTTTGAAGCGGCGGCTGGGCATTTTCGCCCTCGTCGTCGTCGGCATGGCCGAGCAAAGGAGGGGCCGAGGGGTAGCAGAGGTCGCGGCGAGGGGCGGTGCTTCGAGCGGCGTTCGTTTGTGTCAGAATTAAGGCTGCGCGTTTTTTTGTTCAAGGCAGTGGAGTTTACGTTGCTGCCTTGTGCGTTCTGGAAGAGGGAGACGGTCACGTGAATGAAGTGACGTGGCTAAGGTGAATTGTGTTCTTTTTTTATAATTGATTTCAATCGCATTAATCGTCATAACTTTTGCATACGAACTCCGTTTCACGCGTGATTTTTTTTGTTAGGATCGTAATAAAATTACAGACGTTTTGGTGCTAGTTTGGACGAATTCTGAGATGGTCAAATTTTTAGGTTTAAATTGGATTTAAATTCAAAAAGTGAGTGTTTTAACCCACTCACAACTTCTAAAATTTCTTATGTTTGTTAAATTAAATTTGGCTGTGATTAGAAATTTATTTATGACTGTTTGGCATATTTTTAATCATCGTCTCAGCTAAATTGCATTTATTTAATTAAATTGTTATTTATTTATGATTGCATATAAACTGCCAGTTAAATAGTTATTAATTTATCATTGAATATAAACTGCTAGTTAATTCCTGATGATTATTATCCGTTCTATATTGGTGCTATTGTTTGAATTGGATGATGATTGTGATAAATAGTTAATGACTGATATTGGATGAATGGATGTTATATTTTATATTGAATAAACTGCAAGTTATCATGCATTTCCATTTCATTCGTTGCGGTTTGAAATGATATATAATCGTAAATTTTATTTTTAAATTGCGGATTGAAATGATAAATATCTGTATCACTTGACCATAGGATAGAAAATTTTATACAGACACCGCGGTATATATAAAAAAATATTTTGAAATGATTTTCTATGGTTTTGTAAAGAAATATATATGGTTTTATGAGATACTGATTTCAGATATTTTATAAAGGTTATTTTATATATAGTTAAATTCTTGGTTTTAAGCTATGTATAAAATTGTTTAAAGTATGAAGTGAGTTTAATAATAGAGTTGATTTTATCAAAATATATTATGGATAAGTATTTACTTAAATTATATTCTACTATAGATTTATATTGATTTTTATAAATCAAAGTTGAGAATATAGTTTTGAAATTGATTTGAGATTTTATTTAATTAAGATCTTATTGAAATTTAGATTTAAAAAGAATATGGTGTTATAACTAAAGTCGGGTTTAAGATGATTTAGTGAATATATCTAGTCTAAATAAATTGAGGAATATTCAATTATTAAATTTGAAAGTTTTATTTAAAGGATACTAGATTTATTAAGTAAGTATTTCAAAACTAAATAATAGTAAAGTGAATTTGGCATATATATATGAATTAATAATTTAGTTTTGCAATGGTGGAATATTTAAACTTTGAAATATATAGAAATTTAAATGGTTTATTTGGAAATTCAAATCTGTATTTGGAATTGATTTGAGAAATTAAAAAGCTAATTTACCTTATAAAAGTAATTTATTATTAAACCATTTAAGTATTGAAAATTATGTTTCGAAGCTATGGGTTTAAGGTATATATGTTTGAAAGTACTATGATTTTTGAAAAAAAGATATATTTGAAATAAAATGATATCATATTGATTTGGGTTTTAAAATAGAAATGATATCGTATTTATATGGTTTTGAAATGGATATTTTATTCTGGTTTTGAAGTATAAACTATTTTGAAAAGACTGCGGTGTTATAATAATGTTTGGTTGTTGAAGAGACCGAGATAGGAAGTTGTCATACTCTCTGCCAACTCCGAAAACCACTTTAACAACCGTGTGCGCGGTGGAGATTCCAGAATGAAGTAGGATGGTGGCGGCGTTTCCTTTGAGGTAAATACGTAGACCCGACTCCCGTGAGTTGGCATAAGGTGGCTAAAACAGGAGCGATTCTCGGGCCAATGAGGTCATTCCTCTGATCGGACGCACTTCTTCGATATTATACTCTGACATTTGGATTTGATTCGGTGGCCACTTTTGATTTTTGATTTTGGGGGTGTTGTTCGAGGTAGGCGGTAGTAGCTGCTACGCGTTACCACCAGCCTGGATGCGTAATTGGTATATCTACCTGGCATTGCCTAGTTGTGTCGTGTCACCTACCCTAACGCGCCTTGTACGAGTTTGGTTTTCTCCCGTAGCCCGTATGATATCCTCTAGTGGCTTCCCGATCAGGAGGGACCATGATATTGGATGGACTACTAGGACTATTACGTGTTAAGGGCTATATGGGTAACCCCTTAATGCTAAGAAAAAAGTAAGTTTATTTTACTATTAGACACTATTATAATAGCGAAATATACTACATAGTAAATAGTTTCATGGATCCTTAGGAGATGTGAATCCCGAGCATCTCTTAAGTTATTGCACTCATACTTATTTCTGTTAATTTAACTTACATAAGATATTTTAGTTCTGACTCGAGTGTTTTGTTTTTCAATTCGCTCGGGTCAGTCCGAGCATTTCAGGATCGAAGACTTTATTCCTGGAGGACGAAGACGAAGATTTCATCATCATTATTATAATATTATATTGTTCCACTACACACTGTATTCCGCTGCATCGATTTTTATTCGTTGGTATGTGCAACTCTGATATATATTGTATAAGTAAAATTAAATATTTTGTAAACAGCTTCATGAACTGTATATTTGATTATTATATTTTATCCTTCCACTGTGAGATTCTGTTTTGTTTTATTTCTTTCTCGTTTTTCTTATTTACCCCATAACAAATCCGCCCTTCCGTATGGTTTGAATTAGCACGTGTGTCAATTTAAAGCGTGCAAAAAGATGGGATGTTACACGGTGCCAGTTTCCCTGAATTTCCAAATCGTACCACACCCTTCATCGGTCATACCTTAATGAATATCATATCTCCAACCGAGAACTCTAGATCCTTACACCTCTTGTATGCATAACTCTATTGTCTAGATTGAGTTTCCTTCATCCTACCTCAGATCAACTCCATCTTCTCTGTTGCTTCTCTCACCATATCTAGTTTAAGGACCAATCTATTTCTGATCTCTAACCAACATGCCTGTGTTTTGCACGGCCTTCCTTATAAAGATTTGAAAGGTGCCACCCTTGTATTAGCATAGTAGCTATTATTATAGGAAATCTCAACCAAGTGCAAAAGGTCTTCCTACGACCCACCAAAATTTAGGACATAAGCTCTTAATAGATTCTCGAGTACCTGTTGACTCTCTCTGCCCATCCTTCTATGGGTGATAAGCGGTACTCATCTTAAGCTCGGTTCCCAACATTCCTTGTAGACTCTTCCAGAATTCACTAGTGAACGAGAAATCTCTGCCACTAACTATGCTACTAGGAAACCCATGTAGTCTAACTATGTTCATCATAAATAATTTAGTCAAAACAAGTGTCGTCCTGGTTGAGTTGACTGGAATGAAATGGGCACTCTTCATTAACTTGTCCACTATGACCCATATACCTTCATTTCCTTAGTTTGACCTTGGCAACCCATCTATAAAATCCATGAATATCGAATCCCATTTCCAAACTGGTATCTCCAATGGTTGAAGCAACCCACTCGGCTTCTGATGTTCGGCCTTCACTTGTTGATAGTTCACACACTGCTTTACACATAAGCCAACGTCCCTCTTTATACCTTCCCAGTAGAAACTCCTCTTCATATCCTGATACATCTTGGTTCCTCCAAGAATGAATCGTAAATTTTGATCGAAGACATTTTCTAAGGATCTCCTTCCTTAAATTTTCTACATTCGGGACACACAATCGTCCCTTCTTTCTCAACCACCCTCTCTGGTCAATACTAAAATCCTTCATATCATCAATCTTAGTTCCAGCCTCTAGCCTTCTAATCTTCTCAACTAATACTAGATCATCTTTCTGTTTAAATGCAATCCTTTCAATCAATCTCGGTGGAACTTCCAAGCAGGACAACATGGCAGTACTCTAACTAGAACTAGCAGTAGATCTTAAGTGCACACTGCACGTAGTCAATGCATCAAGATCCTTCCATTCGGCCAACATGGCTAACACCACATTCGAATGTTTCCTACTAAGTGCATCTGCAGCCTTATTACTTTCCTCAATGTATATTCTATACCAAATTCATAAGCTGCTAAAAACTCCAACCACCTCTATTGTCTCATATTTAACACCTTTTGAGAGAAAACGTAGCTTTCAGACTTATGATTGGTATATTACTCAAATCTCTCTCCCAAGAGATAGTCTCTCCATATTCTCAACGCGAAGATTACCGCTGCCAACTCTAAATCATGAGTAGGGTATTTCACTTCATAGGGCCTAAGCTGTCGAGAAGCGTTGGAAAATGACCTTACCCTTTTACATCAACACATGACCTAATGAGGTTCCATATGCATCGGTATACACTACTAATCCTTGATTCTTGTCTTGAACTACTAACATAGGTGCATTGGTCAATAAGTGCTTTAACTTAAGGAAGGTTCCTCATATTTGCCAGACCAAGTAAACTTCACATCCTACCTGGTCAGCCTAGTCAAGACGCCGGTATCCACGAGAAATCATTAATAAACCTCTAGTAGTAACCAGCAAGCCCAAGGAAACTTCTGATCTCGGTCATCATCTCTAGTCTCTTCCATTTTTTAATAGCTTCGATCTTATCGGGATCAACTGGCAAACCCTTCTATGAAACTGCGTGACCAAGAAACTTAACTTCTTTCTTCGTGAAATGACACTCTGAAAACTTCGCTTTCAATTGATGTTGCCTCAGCGTCTCAAGAACCATCTAATATGAACTTCATGCTCTCTTTCATCCTTAGAGTATATTAAGATGTCATCTATAAATACCAATACGAACCTATCCAAGTGCTCTCGAAAAACCCGGTTCATCAAATCCATGAAGAATGCTAGCACATTCATTAACTCGAATGGCATCAATAACCACTCAGATGATTCGTATCTAGTCATGAACGCCATTAAAGAAATACTATCCTCCGCCACTCTTAGTTGATGGAACTCTATTGCCAAATCTAATTAGGAGAACACTCTGGCTCCATTCAACTGATCGAACAAATCATCGATTCTCAGCAAAGTATACTTATTTTTTATCGTCCTTTCATTTAACTTGCGGTAATCAATACATAACCTTAAAGATCCATTTGGCTTCTTCACGAATACCGCAGCTGGCCCTAAGGAGAACTGATTGGCCTAATAAAGCTCTTTTTTTCATGTTCATTAGCTGCACCTTAAGCTCTTTCATCTCAGTAGTTGTCATCCGGTTAGTTTGCTACTTATAGGTCCTGCCTTGGCATAAGATCTACCCGAAACTCGATAGCTTGCTTTGGTGGTAGCACAGAAATTAACTCAAAACATCTGCAAACTCTTTTGTTACCAACACCCGATCTAACTCTTCTTCTGCTTCCATTGCATTCAACAAAGCATAAGCTTGAGTCTGACTTCTCCATCGAGTATATAATTCGATTACAGCTGCTAAGATGTCTCAACGATATTTCCCCATCCCAGCATAATATTATTACATCGTGCCTATCTAACAAACCCATACTTAATATGATCTCGAAACCCTGAAAACCAAAAATATATAGACTGAAAGCAAACTTATGACCAAATAAGTCAACTTTTAACTAATCACATCTCATTCCCAGAGTTGCATACCCTCCTACTAGATTCGCTACCCTTAAGGAATCAAGTAGATATGATGATTCTAAACATAATTTATCTACCAAACACTTAGATATAAATGAACGTGTTTCATCGGTATCAAATAGTATCCTAACTAGTATACCGTGAATCAAAAGCATACCTTTCATCATGGATTTCCCCTTCTCAGCTGTTGTTGGTTTGGAAGAAGATAGTTCCGAGGCAAAAACTTTTTCCTTGTCTGCTCTAACTGGTTCTGAACATTGATTCTTGTAATGTCCGATCTGGTCACAATTGAAGCACTTCACTTCTTTCTTATATGCAACCTTCTTCCCTTTTCCAGTTCGACATTAATGAGAAAAATGTCCTTTTTTGTCGCACTTGTAGCAAACTACAATGGCCTTTCTTTTCTTGGCAGCTCCTCCTTTCTATGCTCCTTTCCATTCAAAGAACTTTCTCTTCTTTCCCTGGGGATCTTGAACCTCAACTGGCTTCCCCTTACTAAACGTAGAGAGCATCTCTTAGTTCCTGATAGCCATCTCCATATGACATTGCTTAGGTCACAGAGGTATGGCATGGTTGCACTGGTAATCTCTTACTTTATTCCTCGAATAAACTTTTCATTTCTCTTGATGACGGTGTCAATTATGGCGTATTCGTATCTGGATAGCTCATCAAATTTCATGGCATATTCGGTTACCGACATCTCCTCGGCTCTATGTCCATAAACTTCCTCATCAATGCCGACTTGGCCACTCGGATAAAAATTACTTTTCGAATCTCCTTCGAAACTTAGTCTAAGTTAATTCTTCTTTAGGTACTCCAGTAGTAACCCCTTCAACCAGTATAATCTTCTCCATGCAACTATCTGGAAGCAAGTCTTCTCTTCTATTCATCATTTAATCCCTAGTTAGCAAAAATTCTTTCATAGTGCAATAACCAGTTTTCTACTTCGACGGCTTCCTTTGTTCCTAAAAATGGCTTCCCAGTAAGACTAGTGTAATACCTGCTCAGCTTAGCATAGTTATTGCCAACTGGGCAGCATTCACAGCATTTCCCTCAACTACTCCTGTAGCGGCTCCAACTTGCATCAAATTTACGAAGAACTTATACATCATCCCTATGTCTACTAGCGAGGTTCCAGCACCTACATTTGCATTTGCGTTTGGATTAACATTTGCTTGTCGACCTGGAATCCTCCTGGTATTGGGTCAAGCATTTCCACTAGTTATAGTACTTCCTCCACGTCAATTTCCTCTTCCATTTTCTGCCTCCATATCTTCCTTTCTCATATATTTCATATGAGCCTTAGTAAGATATAGAAGAATGGTTTAAGAGAAAAGGGGAATACATACTTATAGATATATATATATATATATATATATATATATGCATAACAAATGCAAGTATGTTACCATAGCGTTACCCCAAACCACGATCTCATTCTCTGATTCATTGGGTAATGTTTTGAAAATCTTTTAGGTTTAAATTTCTTTTAAATTTAAATAAATCTACGCTCAGATACCAACTTATAACATCCCCCATTTAGAGGCCCGAAACTAACCACTACTGATGCAACAGTCATCTGTATTTATTAATTTCCAGTGAATAAATGCGGCAATGTTAGATATATTGATAACACAGAAGCACATGAATATGAAAACTTTTGACCATAATTTAAATCCAAAATTTACCTTTCATTTCACAAAAGATGCTTCATATTGATTACATTATCCCATACGCAACCCACGTTCAGAGAAATTATAATTATTACAAAATACTCCAAGAGCGACTTATGAAGATGCCTCTTTGGTTGATCAAAGTCTAATAGTAGGCAATTAAACAAATTTTGCCTTACATCCAAATAACACAGCGAATAATACATAGAATCTCCTAAATAGCTAGCTTGCCTCCTTCACGTCTCCGAGAGCTTATTCATCGACTAATAACCTGAAAATCTCTTACCCTTAGCCTACTCAAATTAATTTTAAGCGCTCGAGAGTGTAAAGGGGAAACATAAACTTCGAGTCAGACAAAAAGTCTGATGTGAATAATAATATACCATCTCGAACTAAATAGATATCTAATGCGGCCACGCTGCTGAGCGGAACAGGTTTCCCTTGGCTAGTACCTTAACAAAAACTAATTAACCATATACTATGCACCTCCATCTACAATGGTTAAAACATAACATAATATGATAATATGCAATTATACAATATATCCTGAATTTTCCATCCTTATTCATTTGATTATCCATCTCAAGCTATAGACTTTAGGTTTACCATTAACCTATTAGTTTTCATGGGATGATTAATAACCTATTTCAAGCATACGGATTATCTGTTTGGTCTCATAGTTTTCATAGGATTACTAAGAACCTATTGGTGTGTACTAATAACATCATCCAATCATAGTTTTCATGGGTCGACTATGAACCTATTAAATTCTCCAATAACATCTCTCGGGTCATAGTTTTCATGGGTTGACTATGAACCTATTGATCTCTATCAATAACCTATTTCAGACATAGTTTTTATGGGATCACTAAGAACCTATTGGCCCCTGCCACTAATATTTTTTAAGGAATAGTTTTCATGGGTTAACTAATAACCTGTTTTAGGCATAGTTTTCGTGGCTAACTAATAACATGTTTAAATCAATAATCTTTTAACCAGTTTTGGGCATCCTATGGTCTGTCTGACCTCCTAGATGCAATTCTACTCACACAGGGGTTAAATAAATGTATATTCACTACTGGATCGACCTAGCTGGTTATCCTTAGCACCCCAAAATGCGGTTGTGGGTTATAAATGAAGCGAATATGATTACCCAAGCGTACATAACTCCTTTATAAGACATACATTGGTGTCCCCTAATGTAAATGGAAAAAATTTACAATCATTAGTATCCCCAGTTATGGTATCGACTTTATTAAATATGTCTTAGTGTCTCTAAGGTCCAAAAGCATTTTTTATGAATTGTAGGGCTATCCACCCCTTCGTTTGTTTATTAGAAACAAGTGAGATGCCACAACCATGGCGGCACCATCAAATAAGGCTATTCACTTTTATCTTCAATTACAAAGACAAAGCGATGTGGCAGCACCCTGCTGCACTTATTAAAACTAAGGCAGAGGGACCCCTCCAACCCTATCAAAAGAATAAGGTGGAATAACCCATCCATCTCGGTTGGAATCATTATAGAAGGAGGCTTTCGTATGTATCCAACTATTACGGAATGACCCTTCCGCGTCCATCAAAAATAAAGTGACAAGACAATAAAAAACTTTGTTTGGGCTATAACTTTTTATAGGTGTAAAATTATGGTCTTTAACCTATTCCATTACTTTCAAATGATGGTTTTTCTTTCTGTAGAGTGGTCATAATAGAAAAATGGACTTATGGCTAAAAAGTTATACAAGTTTTATATTCTAAAAACAAAGCCGGTGGAAGCAATAATGACGAAGGCAGATGTTACTTGTAGCATTCCCTATCTTGAGGCCTGAAGCTAAGCGCTGCAGATGTAGCAGTCATCCATACTATTAACTTCCGGTGGCAAAATACAGTAATGTTAATAGTATCCATAATAACAAAAGCACATGAATATGAAATAAAATCAATACAGATTTCAAAATAACTTTTCTGATTATGTTCCAAATCAATATTTCATATTCAGATACAAAATCCCATAATCGATTCCCATGTTTTGATCAAATATAATTATTACAAATTATGCCAAGAGTGAAATATGAAGATGTCCCACTGGATGATCAGAGTACTAAATAGATAGATCAACGTTAATACATCACAGTGGAAATAATAATAAATAGCTCCTACATAGCTAGCATTGCTTCCTGCACGTCTTTGGAAGCTTATTCATCCAACCTACTAAACTTGAAAACTTAACTCCCAACCTACTCAAATTAAATTTTGAGCACCGAGAGTTTACGTGGATAACATAAACTTTGAGTCAGACATAAAGCCTAGTGTGAATAATACTACTACATCTCCATTTACTGATATTAAGTGAGACCACTTGCTTAGCGGAATAGGTTTCCCCTCACTAATATCCTTTTTAAATGGTATCTTTTGCAAACCAAAAAACCGCAATCAAGTTTATTAAACAACAATAGCAATATCATATATGCATATAAATCATGTAACCAATAGACTATCTATCCAAACAATATATTTTTATTAAGCTAACTATTAACCATTTGCTGACTCTGGCCTATCAACCATAATAAATAATCTAACTTCTGTTAGACACAATACTAGACGGTATGTCCTTAAGTTACTTTTCCAAGGTTGACCGGTCCTAATGGTTTTGCGGGCTCACCAATAACCTATCTTCACTTTGTTTATTCCTTTCTGTGTGTAACATCATTTTAATCTTACCTGTAATAAAGCCCTACACACTGAAATTTTAGACTTACATTAGCTAGGGGATACTAGCTAAAGTATAGGGCACGACCCTACACCAGTCTCATTTGGTCTTCGAATATTTGAGTCATTTACTTAGGGTTAACTAACCATCTAATTTTCCTTAAAAACATTTCTATCAAATTTATTTAACCTTTATAAATGATACTTAAACAAGGAAAATACATACCCTTTACTTTACTCAAATACCTTTCGAAATCATTAAAAACAAACCTTTCGAAGGCTTTACTAAAACCTTGGACATCCACTCTTTAAAACCACTCTAAACTTGCCATTTGAAAGCATTGGAAACCCTCTATTCAAATATTCAAAATAAACATTTCGAAAAAATTGGAGAACTCCCCTTCGAATCCCATATTATATACCTTTCGAAAACATTGAAATCCTTCACATAAAATGTACCTTTTGAAAGTATTGTGTTCAAGTAAAAGTTTGTGGAAACATTGCTTCTAACCATTCAAAATCGTTCCTTTCAAAACCTTTTGGGTTTAACTTTTAATATAACTACGGGTCATAAAGAACTGGGGCGAAAGCATTACTTTTGGAAGCATTGATCCTAAGTAAAAGAAAGAGGATGGTTTCGAAACCAACCCTTTTGAAAGCATTAAGAAGGCATCTTCAAAGCAAGGAGGCGAAAGCACCCTTTTGAAACCATAGTTTTAAGGATGTATGGTAGAGGCCTTAACTAGTTCGAAAGGTAGAATGCGGCAGCATGGTTTTATCCTTTCAAAAGCTTCCTTTATAACATAAAGGCAGCAAATCATTTGAAAGCTCTTTTATATAAACAAAGGCAAGTTAATTAAATCGAAAGCTAATATGACACCTTCGAAAGCACCCTTTGCAAACAGAAGTAATTCAAAGTTAATAAGGGTGGCCTCTACCCCTTCGAATGCTAGGTTTCGATGATGTACCTTCCGCCTTTCTCCAATGCACTACGTATCAATTACTTGGTACTATGTGCATTGGTTTCGAATAGGTTCTAGTGGAGGTATGATGTCTAAAGCACTAGATGGAAATGGCGAAGCAGTTAATCCAAATAAAAACTGATTTTTAGCCTTTAAAATTAATTTCTTGTGACCGAACATTTCCTATTTGTCCAAAAATAATTGATTTCCATTACATTATTAATCTTTTTCTAAAAGTGCCATCGAATTCAGAAATTGTCTTAAAAATGTTTAATAAATATGCCTTTCTCCTTGTTAAAAATATATAAAACATTTAATTTCCTTAACTTAAATAATTTTATTATCATGGTAAAATACTATGGAAAATTCCCTAAAAATCATCAAAATTCCCTTTTAATATGTTTTCTAACATTTTAAATTTCAGACCCACCTAGGTCCTCGTACTTATGGATGTAAAAATGAACGAGGATATGAGGGTGGAAGGGTTTATATTTAGGAAATAAAGCTTATTCCTATTTTGCTACTCTAATAAATCCTCGTACTTATGTTTAAGTTAAAAACAATCTTATATGTTGATTATTATGATCTAACCCAACTAATTGTCAAGTCTTATATCCTTTTCATGCCACATATCATTTTATTTAATAAATCTAATTAAATCTCTTGAATAATGTTAAAGTAAAATCAGGGGTGTTATAACTGGCTCATGGAGTTATTGGATGGCAGGATGCCTTGACTATTAGTCTAAAGTCTAATGGTATATGGTTGGGTGCAACGATAATGTTCAATCCTAAAAATTTATAAACTCTAAAGGGGAGTTAAGGAAGAGTTACATGGCAGAGTGCCAAAACATTAGGTTGGTGTTATAACTAAAATAAATAAACCGGCAATGTGAACGATAGTGGTTCATGGATTAAGAGAGGCTATTGACGCTTAATAAGGTCGCTTACCAAAATGTATTCATGATGCTTACATTCAACCTCGTAGGAGAGTCGGGTTGGCTCTAGTTAAAGTAGCGGAATGAGTAGTCATTTCATCTTGTGGCGTTGTTCAAGAAAAGATGAATAAGTGATAGATGGGAGTAGGAAGGTGATCACTAAATAAGTTAATGATAACTTAACAATGAAAGCCTAAAACAAGAGATTAGGTATGTTTGTTTGGATGATGAATGAATGTATGACATGGTTCATAACAGACTGATAAGTATAGGGTATACTTGATTAAAATTGATATATGACATGGTTCATAACTAGATGATAAGTTTAGGGAACACTTCTTGATTGTATATGCATATGGTTGCTTTTATCTGATGTTATTTACATATATAATGTATCTTGATGATGATGAAGTGAGGGAAAAACCCATTCCATGTTAGCGGCATGGTCTCACTGTGTATGACTAAGGTAAATGTTTTACTCATATCAGGCTTTATGTCCGACCCATGTTTTTATTGTTTTCCATAAACTCATGGGTACTCATTCGAGTAGGCTGAGTTTATGGATTAGACGTGTAGATTTTAAAGGATGAATAAAGATTCCAAAGATGACGTAGGAGGTTTGTTTGTAATAAAAAGTATTTTTAAACTCCGCTGTGTAAAACAAGGGTTTATAACTGGTTATATGATGTGCTAGCATCTTCATATGTCGAACACAATACTACCTATCCATGTTTTATTTATATTTACCCCTATGTACGCAACGATGTGGGTTAAAATGATGTAATGAATTATACAATTATAATTAATGTAATGAAAAAAGTTATTTAGTTGATCTACTTACTTATGTTGTGCAAAACAATACCGAACTCACTTTAGCATTGGAAAATTATTTCGGTGACGATTGTAGCATCGTCAACATCTATTTTCAAGTCTTAAAGTGGGATTGTGACACTCGTTAAGTGATTAAATATATTTAAATCATGTGTGTGTGTGTATATATATCATATATAGATAAGTGCATACGTAACTTCCATATACACATCCAAATAATTATTAATAACACCCCAAACATAAATAAATTAATAACTAATATTTCTTAAATATCAGTTAATTTAATTAAACTATAAATTAATTAAATTCATAAATATGGTTGCGAGCTTGGATATGTGAATTCAACTAGTAACTAAAATTGAATAATTTGAATATTATTGTTCATGCATCATCTTAGACGGTGGTATTTTGCTGAATTCATCGCTTACAGATTTTTTAGTAAAATCATATTTTACATTACTTTAAATGGACCAATAGCGACAACAATTTACATACTTTCTCTTCGCAAACACTATATCTCCTTAGGATGTATGAAATTTGATATTGGTCAAAACTTGAATATTATCCACATTCAACATGACCAATTCATAAAAAAGTCTTGGAATGATAACTTTTATTGTTAACCTACTGGTAAGAAATTTTGACTTTGGGTTGACTATAGTTAACTATGATACTAACCTCATACAACTGAGGGGATATTGAATGATGTTCTACTCTTATCAATTTAGAGCCAACATAGTCATTTGATGGATGTCAAACCACGATTTAACTATAATCAAAGTGGACTACTCACTTGAAGTTCCATAGTATTCTCAATTTGAGGGAACTGTGAAACATCTTCGCATCGAGATTTCCTATTTGATATAATTGTTATCAACCAATATGAAACTCCCAAACAAATCATTTCATATTTATCCAATAACTACAAATATGTAACACTGTGGTGCCCCTAGCAGCCATGAGTAATACACCATCCAACATTTGGAGAGCATTACGCACTTTGGTATAACGGGTGAATCGATATTATTTCTTGAGACATCTTAACCATGAATAGTTAAAATAAAATGTTATTTTATATTATGATTAATTAGTATTGCAACTATTTCTAACTACAATCACATAACATTTTATTTAAGGATTTTTTTGTTAATATACTTTAAATTAACGACTTAATTAATTACATCACATTATAACAAATGCATATAAGAAAACAAACACATATTGAAATGAAAAAAATATGAAATAGACTTTCTTGTTCTTGAGAACATTCCATTTTCCCTACCTTCTATTATGAAGTGGATCCGCAAAGTGCTTCCTCGGACTGCGTTTCCTCCTCTGAATGAATTACACCCTTGTTTAGACAGATGCTCTAACTATCCTGGTCTTGTTATGTACTTGTTGAATCTATTCATCCTACTATTGTCATAGCTTCGCCTTATGTGCCAAATGACATTTATCACGTGGAATGATCTTGAGAATACATGCTTTCATTTGCCTACTCAATTCAGATACTCGCCCAATAGTGATACGTACTTCAAGTTTGTAGATGATGTAGTTAGAGAATAGAGAAAATTGTTTCATCACATTGATGTGGGATCTTTGTCCATCATTTCAAATGGTGATCTTGGAAAGAGCACCCATGAAATCTTAGTTGGGATAAGGGTTTTATTTATTTTATTGACTCTATTGGTTATATACCAGATCTCACCAAGTTATTTTTAGTGTGTTTCCAATTTTTAGACCTTTCCTTAGTTCTAGGCTCTGGTAGCTCTTGGAGGACTAGTTTAGTACTGCATAGCAATTTAGACATTTCTTTCTTACTCTTGTTCTTACTGTGTAATTAAAGTTGTAGAGGTATTTTTCCTCACACTTGTTTATATTCATAAAACAATGGATGATCCACTATAAAATCGATTTGCCTTGGTAAAAAAGAAAACAAACACCTCTATTACAAACAAGATTGATTACAAAGTTAGATATATGTAACAAATTACATAGTTGCTCTTAGAGCATTCCACTAACTCTCTCATCAACCAAGCCAGTTAGCCTTAGATGAGTAGGCACCCATACTCCATCTATCGTATCTCTCATAATCAGGCCATCCCTTGTCATCATCTATCCATTAGCACTATAGATCCCGCATATGCCCTCTCTCTTGGACAATCCACAAACAATTCCATGTCTATCTTTCGACCTGCCCATGTAGTTCCCGATGATCACAAACTATTTATAGTACCATCGATCGGTATTGGTCAATCATGGGTCAACCGGTATCGATCGATCATAGATCGCTCGATCTTGGTATGGATCAATACTAATCCATACTATATGGATCTATAGCCATCTATATTGATCAATACCGGTCTATCTTATATGCAGATTGGTATTAATCCATGTGTAATAAACCTTTTGCTTAGCCAATTTTGGCTAAGTACCAAACTTCTTTATCGCCTATTCTCTAATCAATTTGTCGACTCCATTTCCATTCCAATCCAAGTCATTCCATGCACTTTAATTCCACGAATACATTGATTTTACCATCTTCTCATTTCATCAAATATTTCATATGCGCCAAATATTCAAATGGCCAAACGCAATATTTAATCTAGTTTAGCGCACCATAAAATAATCCATTATTCCCAATCACCTACATATGCCAAAATAATCATTCCAACACAACAAAAAACCATCAAGCATATCATATTCAATCAAATATAGAACATAGCAAATCACAGGATAAAAATGCATATTCAACATAGTCGGAATCAAGGTGATCTAATATCATTACTACACGATTAAAAATCATTCTCAAACATTAATCCAATCTGAACAAGAGAGCTTCCATTCAAAACCATGTTATATCACTTTATATTAAAATATATGAACTATATAACAAATATAACATAGTATGTGTTGTAGGCATATTCATGCACAACATGGTGAACACGAAAGACATCAAACAACACAGAATCGACCAAAAGATGCATAATAAAGGTGCCATAATGTGATCAT
This sequence comes from Allium cepa, assembly GCA_030765085.1. Classification (NCBI taxonomy): domain Eukaryota; kingdom Viridiplantae; phylum Streptophyta; class Magnoliopsida; order Asparagales; family Amaryllidaceae; genus Allium; species Allium cepa. The sequence goes on along the minus strand of CM060929.1, from coordinate 722,152,096 downwards.
AAAAGTAAAGCAAAGTGTTAGGAGAAAATTTGGTATAGCCAAACTATATACTAAAAGTACGTTTAAAATATTCCTAAGGTCAAGACATGCAACTAGGTCAAAGCCGCATCTCAATCCAAGCAACGGATTGGAAGATAGGATTATCATAAAATTTATCCACCACTTAATCGACCCAGACACCACCTTGGAGAGCTACTACCTACTTCAAACAAATGGAATATTCAAAGGCATTAAGATATTATACTCAATGATACGAAGCTATTATTCCAAGTTTCATTAAATTTAAACTTAAAATGAAGGAGTTATGGCATAAAAATGTGTGCTGCTTAAGTGGTTGTGCGTCAAGCTTCCAATAGAGAGGTTGAGATTTCGATTCTTGGAAAGCATTTATGGAATAAGAGAAATAGTCTGATAAGGGACCTACTAATTACCTCCTAACCATGTATTACCTAGTAGAACCTCACACATGTAAATACCTCATGGATGTGCACAACTAGAGGGCAATGGATGAGCAGTAATGACAAACAAGTTTGAAGCTCTAAAAACTACCTAACCAAATCTCTACCTAGTAGAATCTTGCCTACCCGAATCTATGGAGTGCTTTTGAACAACAAAGAATCATCTTAGCTTATCCAGTCACCTTTAAATATCTATTCCACCATCCAAAATCGAGTTATGAAGGACCAACCTTAAGATTTATGGCATTAGAGAACCACTGAACCTAGACACTCACGAATAGAGGAACTGTCGGATAGAAACATCACCAGACAGAGGAACCTTGGACCGGGGCATCATCGAACCGACACACCATTGGACCGAGTAATTGTCAAGCAGAGGTACCACTGGACTGAGTCACCGTTGGACCAAGGCATCCTCAGACAAAGGAATTGGCAGACAGAGGCACCACCGAACCGACACACCGTCAAACTAAGGCACCGCCTGAATTAGGCACTATCGGACCTAGGCATCCCCAGATATAGGAACCACTAGACAAAGAAACCGCCTGACCGACATACCAACGGACCGAAGCACTACCGAGTCAACACACCCCTTATCCGAGGAACCATCGGACAGAGAGACTGTCAGAGCAAGGCACCGCCGTGTAGAGAGACTGTCGGAGCAAGGCACCGTTTGACCAAGGAGCACCAAACCAAGACACTGCCAATTAAGAGCACTACCAAACCAAGGTGGTCGAACCCAAGGCATTGAGCTAAGGATGTCGAGCAAGCTAAAATAGGAAGCTCTAGACCAAATCTTATATATATGGAAAGTACCAAACCGAACATATTATACTGGGAAACCGCCTATTTTATCAACCTAACCTCCCTATACATTCACTCGTATAAACACCAAAGCATCTAATAATAATGGAAGGCAATTCCAAAAATCCAATCTTACAACAGTAATAGCTGATAGGTCAAAGAAATCTAGGAGTAGCCTAGCATGAACTGTCTAACATGAACAACCTCGCAGAAACTTCCTAATAGGAGCAGCCTAGTAGGAACCTCCTAATAGGAACTGCTTAACTGGAATAGCCTAGCAGGAAATGCCTAGCAAGGACAGCCAAACATGGGTAGGCTAATTGGAACAACTAAATAGTAATAGGTAAGCAAGAACAGACAAACATGAATAGATGAATAGAACTGACCAAATAGACTTCCTTGGGTCTATATCTTACTTTCTGTCAAGTAACAGATCATCATATTTTATACCCTAAGCATTGTACGAAAGATCTATATGTAGGATAATGAAAATGGTAATGGATGTAGGCACATTCTGGTTGAACCACTATAAATATTTGTGTTTTTTACTTTATTGCAAGTTACTTTCTACATAACCTATATGCAATCTGCTATCTAAAAATCAATTATAATACAAATATAACAACTGTGTTATACATCACAACTCTACATAAATAGAATGTAAGTGTTTGTCCACTTTTCACACAAACATTTTTGGTGCTTTCACTAAAATTTGATTCTCAACATGCCTTTAGCATCAAAGAATAAAGTTTGTGCTACCAGCAAGAATGCAGGAAACACCAGCGCACCAAATCAAACAACTACTGATTAGGACGAGCAATTAGCAAGCACTACAGTCGGTGGACATAATTACCAAAGGCAAACCAAATCGAGTTATGGCTAGGAAAAATGAATGTTTTGCTGCCCAGCGATAAGTAATTGTGGACTAATTTATGGCATGCTTGGGGTAGCCGCTAACTATTAGTTACAATATTCGAACATAAAGGAGATCCCAATCTAGGAGATCCAAAGGCAAAAGGGGTCGCACTTTGAAAAAGAATTCAACTAAAAAAATAAAATAGCTAGAAGGAATGCTAGAGAGATGAAACGAGCAAGAGTTCAACTTGATGCTGGACCTGGAAAGTGGCTCGACACCGAATCAAATAGGGATAATACTGAACCAGGGGTGGCTGTATCTAACAGTTCTCATTCTCTTGCTAAAATAGTGGTCAATGGAGGACAAAGCAACCGGTGGGACCAATCTTGGAGCCATAACTATGCTTGTAAGTGAAGATCAAGTCATCGTAGGGAGGATGAGAGAAATCATTCCTCTCAAATAGAAAGGTCGAGCTATCATTGCTAATCACCCAAACTAGAGGATAGGATGGCCCAATAGACAATGTGTTCAACATGAGCAAGTGGAGTGAGGAATTGAAGCAAGATTTAGGAGTACCCTCTCCCTAGAGATAAGATTACTAGAAACCATGGAGATTTCAGGATGCCTACTATTGAACTGTATCAAGGACTAAGCAACCCGTAGTACATTTGGTATACCCAGCACATGCTGATAAGCGAATTTACAAAGAAAGCCTTATGCAAGCGCTTTCCTCTATTCTTACCAGACTTAGCCACTCGGCGATTTTGTGGTTTACCCCTAGGATCAATTCATTCTTGTGCGATGTTAAGGGAGAAGTTTAGTAGTTAACGCGGGTACATATTGAACAACTACAAGATGGATACTTATTATACGATGTGAAGCAAAGGGAAGTCAAGTTGCCATGGAAGTACCTATCCTAGTTTAGTCTGCGACAACTGGAATTAATAACATAGATTAAAGGATCGTCTTGATGACTTGTACGGTGGGGTACATCCTAGAACGAAGTTTAGTAGGAGGTTGAGAAAGGACAAAGCAACCACATTAAAGGAGTTCGTCTATGAAGCAGCAAGTATATGAGGTTGAAAGGTGCTGCATTAGAGAAACAACCTGGTATAACAAACAGAGTTGGAGAAAAGTCTAGCAGTGTAACTAAAAATGATTATATGAAATATAGAAGCTTCTTTGTTAGCTAAGTATTTAGAGATAATGGATGCATTCCTTAAATTCATAGAGTAAGCAATACCAATGCAAGTCCAGAAAGACCAAGTCAAAAATTCTATCAGCAACCTATCGAGAATGGATGCAAAGGAGCATGTAAAGTAGGAAGGGGCCATGGAAATCTGGATTTCCACAAACTGAACCGGCCAAAGCTTGAACCAAATCAGCTTGATGTAGAACTGATCGATTACTGGACCACGGTATAGCCTATGCCAAACCAAAGGAGGATGTCCCACCAAAAGTCAACATTAATGCTCGAATCACATGCTTTGCTAACAAAATGGGACCTCATGAGTTCAAACCAACTAGAACATAGGTGGTTGATCCAATTATACAAGGATCATGACATGGCCTACCAAGCAATCTAAGGAAGCATTCCAGTAGCAGAGGAGTGAGTTGCTGGGCTAATGTGTCGGGTGTTACTTAAGTAGAGTAAGTGACCAAAGCTTGACAAGATGAACTATAGTCAATTTACATCATACATCGGATATGTAGGTAACTACCAAATTTTAAGACATTGGTCATGGAACTATACATTGGAAAAACCAACCCTTGAACACATTTGAGGCGCTAGAGTCGGCATATGGAAGTTGGAGCTACAATGGGAGAAAATGTTGTGGCTGTCCTATATTCATGTCATACTTAGAGGCTATTTGGTTTACTCAATTGGAGGATTAATCTGTTAACACTTAGGCATCAAGCAACATGATAGATAAAACTTATGGAATAATCTTGCATGGTTTAGCACTATAGTAGTCGCTATGTGACAACTTAATGGATGGATTGTCCTTATGGTTGTTGCTTCAGGAATTAATAGGAAAACAGAGTTTTATATGGAACCTAAGAAAAACTCAATTGACAACTTGGAGAACTTATATTATCAAGCTGGTAAGTTTACCCGTTAGGAAAATTCTGATATCAAGACAAGGCTAGAAGATGTCAACCGGGTTGAAGACGAAAAGCCTTACGATAAGGACTTGCAAACGATGGATAATATGAATAAAGAAAGGAGAAAATTAAGAGTGCATGACAATTTTTCATATTCATAGCTTGCAGAGACTCCTAAAAGAATCTTTCTCACTACTAGAGTATCTATCGAATAAGGTGAATCAAGAACTTGAGAGCCAGCTACAGCAGAGATGGGAATCGACAAGTATTGCATATTCCATGAGATTTATGGTAATAAGACCAATGATGGAGACAAATCCTTAAACTTAATATAACTTCAGTGAGAGTGCCATAAACTATTGACAATAATCCCTCGATGGAACCGAGTCATTGCAAAGGTAGGATATAACCACGCTCAGGGGCATAATGTTGGATTTCCCCATGGATATCAGAGCATATCTTCCTACTACATATCCAGAGATAGATGTTCTTGAAAATTGTGAAGAATGAAGTAATTATGAAACAGAGCATAAACTTCCTAGTCCTAGAGATATGGTTTAAATCCATTAGAAACAATAGGAGATTAGGTTCAGCTCCTCCAGAGATAGTGAAGTGTAATTTTGATCCATTCCATATGCAGGATCAGACATGTCTAGAGATTGTGGAGCATAATCTTTTCAAAAAGCCATAGAGATAGAGTCAACTTCGTATGAATATGAAGCATGATACTACAGAATACCCTAATAGAATGTGAGGACAATAATGCAAATGTATGACTTACTTTAATGAATAAATTTTGAATGATATTTAATAGAAATATTTGAGGCATAACTTGACTATGCGAAACCTGCAAAAGTGAGAGAAAATACTAATGAATGGGCAAGAATAGATGTTCTTGACCCTATAAATTAGATAGACCTCTTAACTTACAGGCTAGACCGAACAAGAAAGTACAATATACTAATAGTAGGATTGGAAATGGCAAAAGAACTAAGAATCCGGACATTATATATCCATGCTACTTGCAAATGGTCGTGAATCAAGCACATTTAGGGTTCTAAGTCAAAAGAGAACAGTTGACATACTACTTAAAAAAGAAAAAAGGGCGAAGGCTTTACTTGATGCACAAGAATACTGTATGGTTAAGCAAACCCATGGGAGGAAAATTGAGATGCTGACAATTCGAAAAAATTTCCTAGCTTAGGAATGGATCACTTTTAGGGTTAGTCATAGTAAAAACTTTGCCCTTAAGCCGGAATGAAACAAGAAAGGCGATGCGCAAGGCGACTTGGTACATTATATACAATGATATCCTATAAAGAAATTTTTTCACTAACCCGCTGCTAAGGTGCATGGCTACCAGAGAGGCTAGGGAAATATTTGACGATGTACATCAATGTAGTTGAGGAGACCACACTAGGGGCAGACCCTTGAAAATAAAATCTCACAATCCCCAAGATACCGTCAGCCGAGCTAATGGTAAGGAATGTGACATGTAGCATGGAATAAAGAAGTGCTTTTCTGTAGTAACATACAAGCAGGCAAAAAATAGGTGGAGCAGTCAATAAGGTACTAAAGACCCTTATAAAGAAGTGGCTGGAAAAGGCAAAAAGAGCATGGGTAGCTGAGCTTCCTTTGGCACTATAGACCTACTGCACTTCTTTTATGATAACGATAGGACATACTCCCTTCTTCTTATCTTATGGATCAGAAGCGATGTTACCAGTGGAGATAGAAGTACCATCACATGGGCATGAAACTAAGGAATTGCTAAATATGTCATTAGATTTGATTGATGATAGGCGTAATGAAGCTGCTTTAAAAGCCGAGGCACATAAGCGAAGGATAGCCAAGCAATACAACTCTAAGTTCAAACATCGTCCGCTCAAGGAAGGGGCTTAGTGCTGAAGTGCATATTCCCTTTGGCCGAGGCACCTGACCCAATCTAGGATGGACTATATTTTATCAACAGGGATGTAAGGAATGTAGGAGCCTACATTCTCATCATCATGGACCAAGCAGTATCTGGAAAAACATGTAATGCTCAAAACCACCATTTTGTTTGTGCGCACTGACTATTGCAATTATATGGATTATGGATATGTGTATTGTCAATCATCATGGTTTTATCGAACCCCATGAATATGGTGTGCGAAACCATGATAGATGATCAATACTACCAAACCATCATAAGAACAACCATCCATACCAAACAAAGTCCCCAATTTTTAAGACTATACGAGAAAGGCCATTGCATACCGAGGGCACCTAACTCTGGCGCATCATAAAAAGTTTGGATAAATAAAGGCCGGTAATGGCAAACCAGGGAACCTTGACTGGTTAATTCACCATTGACGATCGGCTGCAACTCTAACTGGCAATGGCGAACAAGAGAAACACTGACCGGGTAGTTTGCCATTGACAGTCAACCCCAAACTCTAGCTAGCATTAGAAAGCTAAAGAAACCCTGACATGGAAGTTCACCATTGATGATTGACCCAAACTCTAGCCAGCATTGGTGAACTAGAGTAATCTTGAATGTGTAATTTGCCATTAATGATAAGCCTCAAACTCTAGCTGGCAATGGCGAACCAAAGAAACCCTGACTGCGTAATTCACCATTGATGATCGGTCCCATACTCTAGCCGATGACGGCGAATCAGAGAAACCCTGAATGGGTAGTTCGCTATTTTCGATCGGCCCACAAACTCTGGCTGGCAATAACCAAACCGATATACCCACAATCTGAATATGATCACCAATTGGGTAGTTTATGGTTGACGATCGGCTATTGGAATTACTTTGTCTGGGTATAGCAAGTATCCTTACCTTACGATGTGGACGAACTAGCTCGAACCCAAGATAAAGAAATTTGAAACCAGTATGGACATATGTGACTAAATTACAAAAATACTCCACCAGAGATCACTCGCCTGAGCGAACTTGACAGTGACTAATCTTGTGCAAGTATGCAAGGAAGTGATGAGAAGGCATTCCATCAGAGGTCACTTACCCCACTGAACTTAAAAGTGAAGGATCGTGTACAAGTACACGGGTTAACGTAGGGAAGAATATCGAAAGAGCTTATGAAATAATAGAGTATGACTTCGAAGAGACTACTCATCTGGCCGAACTTGCCAATGGTTGATCCTATGCAAATACGCAAATGGCAAAGGAAGAGAAGCCGGAATAGCTAGGAAAATAACAAGGAACCAATTTACCAGTATGCTCAACTTGTTGAACTTGTCAGTGATTGATCATGTACAAGTGCTAAGGTAGCAATGAAAAAATTGCTAACAAGCTAATGACTAAGTAAGGACGTTTTACAAACACAATGCAATAAATAATCCTGATCATGTATGATAGTTCCATTTGAAAATTTCTATAAGATAGATATGCAATTGTGTAAGTGTGTATACAGGAAATATAAAGTATGGGCTAAGAGAAACATCTTCCATAAATGAGGTAAAGCATAATCAAAATTACACCAAATCATTCAACATCATGTCTCATGCCTAAATGCACTTCAATAGAAACCACATACCCTACCAAACTTGTTAGAGATTGATCCCATACAAATATGAATGATAATAGCACAAAGGTTAATAATAAGACTAGCAAACTCAACAATTGCGTGGAACAACCATATCATGATTGCCAGTCAGGTATAAAAAACATATGTACATATTACCATATAATACATGCACGCTTATGTAAGTGCTAACACAGGAAAAGGAGAATGTGGACATGAATAAATGCCAAACGTGAAAATGCATGAACATTAAAAGAGGATTAGCTTCATAGAACAAGAACAAGATCAACCTATGTCCAAAACTTCAGCAGAGACCACTTACCTAGCCAAACATTTTAGTGATTGATCTGTACAACTATGCATGGTGGTGCTGAAGGTGTCACTAGCAGAATAACTTGGCGATGTGTAGGAAAAATATATCATGACTACTAATCTTAGTCGGCAAACCAAAGTCAAAGCAACAAAATATACATTGTTGAATCCACATATCATGGATCCACAATATATCTTTTTCCCCAGAGCACCTCGGTATACTCAGAACATTCATACGTCAACGCATGACCCTCAAGACCCTAGGGCAAGGAGGTTGAACCAGAGAGAGCCACTTCCTAATGAACAAAGATGAGAATCAGCAGAAAATTATGATAGATGACTATACTACCAAGAAAGAGTGAGCTACAAATGTCATACTGATAAAATGTATTTTGGAATGATCAGCGATCTTTCCCCAACTGAATAAGGCGCTTTGTAACATACTAGCCATGGAAAACTTACTGAAAGGACGGGAATAGGGATGTAGATGTTTGATGTTTGAGACAGCCATCATATGATAAAGAAAGACGATTTTGGATGAAACAAAGCATACTTTGTTTTGCGAAAGTATGCTTTGGGTGATAAGTATTGTGCCATTTTCTCCCATAGCGTGGTGAATACAAAAAGACGTCAAGAATCATAGAAAGAACCGAAATGTGCATAATAAAGGCTCCATCTTGTAATCACAAGGGCAAGGCGAAGTGTTAGGGAAAAATATAGGATAGTCAAATTATACATTCAAAGCACTTGTAAAATGTTCTCAAGGTCAAGACATGCACCTAGGTCGAAAACGCATCTCACCCGAGTTACGAATTAGAAGTTATGATCATCATAAAATTAGTCCATCACCAAACCGATTTAGGCCTCACCTTAGAGAGATACTACCTACTTCAAGAAAATAGAACATTCAAAGGCATTGGAATATTCTACTCAATGATACAAAGCTATTGGTCCAAGTTTTATTCAATTCTGAATTGAAATAAAGGAGTTATGGCACAAAAATTTGTGTAGCTCAAGTGGTTGTGCGTCAAGCTTCCAACGATTAAGTTTCCCAATGGATTGGTTTCTCCCATTCCATAAAAATAATGCATACCTTATGGATGAGCACAACTAAAGGGGAATGGATGAGCAATGATGGTAGACAAGTTTGAAGCTCTAGAAATAACCTAACCAAAGCTCAACCTAATAGAATCTTGCCTAACCGAATCTCTGGAGCACTTCTGAATAACAAGGAATCGTCTTAGCCTTATCCAAAAGTAGGCCTCCCTAGACTTAGGCACCCTCGGACAGAGGAACTGCCAAACGGGGCCACCGGTGGACAGCAGCATCGCCTTATTGAGGCACGGCTGAACCGACACACCGTCTGATCAAGGCACCGCCAGACAATGACATCACCGGATAAAGAGACCGCCATACCGATGCATCGTTGGACAAAGAGCATCGAACCAAGACACTGTCGATCAAGATCACTACCGAACCAAGGTGGCCGAACCTAGGGCGTCGAACCAAGGATGGCGAGCAAGCTAAAATAGAAAACTTCAGACCAAATCTTGTATATATGGAAAGTACCGAACTTAGCATGTTATACATGAAAATTGCCTATTTTACTAGTTCGACCTCTCTATACCTTCACTCCTATAAATGCCCAAGCATCCAAAAATAATGTGGGATAATTCTGGAGAACCAAACTTACAACACAATGGCGGACAAGTCAAAGAAAGTTAGGAACTATCTAACATGAACTGCCTAACAGGAGTAGCCTAGTAGGAACTGCCTAATATGAACAACTTAATAGGAGCTGTCTAGCAGGAACAACCCAACAAGAACAATCTAACAAGAATTGCCTAGTTGGAACAGCCAAACAGGGATAAGCTAACATGAACAACCGAATAGGAATAGGTAAGCAAGAATATACGAACATGAATAGATGAACATGTGTTGTCAAATAGACTTCTTTGGGTCTATATCATACTTATTATTGAGCAACAGATCATCATATTTTGTACCCCAAGCATTACACCAAAGATCTATATGAAGAACAATGAAAATGAATAGTGCATGTAGGCACATTTCTGACTGAACCACTATAAATTTTTGTGTTCTTTACTCTATTGCAATTTACTTTCTAAACAACCTATATGCGAGACGCTCTTTGGAAATCAATCGTAATACGAATATAACAGTTGTGTTATACATCACAACTCAATAATAAATAGCTTAGAGGTATTTGTCCATTTTACGTGCAAACAATATACGTGTCAAATTGCTCATAAAATCACTAAATAGAAAACCAATATCTAAAACCTAATATCTAAAACCTGATGTATGTAACCACTAATCGTTCATCTGTAATCGATTAAATATGGTTGTCCGCTGGTCTTTCCTAATTTTCTTGCCAATCTCTTAATTTTAAAAAAATTGGTGTTATAGTTGTTTTTTGTGAAGATAGGGTCTGGTGTAGTTTTGAAAACGTTTTGGAATGAAAATAATAACTGATTGCGTAAAACCATCTTTAATCTCTTAATTTCAACTGGACTAGTTGAGTTAACAAATTACCCACTAATTCTATAAACAAAGTTTAGAAACACAAAAACAATTTTGTCTTCTAGATGGCATGGTCAAATCGCTAGTGTGATGGTTCTGTAGAAAATGTTTTTGAAGTTATTTTCGGCCAAAAAGAACGGTCCTCTGATTGGAATACGGAAATAGTAAAACAACAACAACAACAACAATAAGATTAGTAAGGTTTCGACATTTTTAAGCTAATCTTTGTCACGTTGCTCCAAAAACTTGTGTTTTCAATTGCGGTCCATTTCATCGGTTTTTTAGGTAGGCCGCATAGGCAATTGCTGTACGTTTTGCTTCAGGAATTCGGAAGGAAAACCCAAAGCCCTAACCTATTCCTTAATTATTGTTGTAGCTCTCAACCCACCAGGCGTTTGACATCTGCCACCGTCGAATCGACCACCGTTGCATCACAGAAGTTTGCAACGCTGATCCGCCTCTTAGGCTCATCCATCAACCGATTATTGCTGCCGTGTTGCCGGAAAAGGTATTTTGATCAATTTGATTATAAAAAATTAGTGAAATTTACCATTAGGTTATATATGCTATGAAAGTTAATAAAGGTCAATTGATTGCAAAGTTAGTAAAATTCAATCAGTAAATTAATTATCTTGCTTTTAAATATTTTGGAATATACTGTAAATTTAAGATGAAGTTGCTTTGAAATATGTGTTAGCCTTGCATTTCACTTCCATTTACCTACATAGATTTATTTGCAGCTGAAGAAATTACACTACATCTCATAGTTTCCACGTAAATATCGTCCTTAACCAATGGCAACTCTAAACTCACTTACAAATTGCTCAGTCTTGCCGTTTCACAACCTCCACCACAATTCCACTCTTCGGAAATTTAGAATCCTGTCTTGTTTAGCTTCACAAAAACCTCAAGAAAAACAAACTACAATTCCACAAACAATGTCAAGCAAAAGCAAGGAAATTGCAATCATGGAGGCGAAATATTTAGTTGGCACTTATGCTCGAGCTCCAATCGCTATTGAAAAGGGAAAAGGGTGCAAGCTTTATGATTTTGATGGGAATGAGTATTTGGATATGACGGCTGGAATTGCTGTGAATTCATTAGGGCATTGTGATGAGGATTTGGTTAAGGCAGTGATGGAGCAAGCAAATACACTTTGGCATGTTAGCAATGTCTACTATTCTTTGCCTCAGGTGAGATTTAGTTGTTTGTTAGTTGAGTTTATGATTGAACACCGCCTTGCTTTTTTTCTTAAGTTTGCTACACAAAATGGTATGCAAACAGGCTTGTCACTTGTGTGATTATTTTTGTATGGAACTTTTATTGATTTGAATTTAACCAGAATCTTTTTAATAATAATCATAATCGATTTTGCAGCCTTCCACTTTTGTGAACTGGAATCCTTTTAAAGTGGCATAGTAGTTTGATTCTTGCGCCAAAAGATTAGTGTATCGTGTATCGTGGGTGGTCTTGTAAATCATTGAAATTATTTCATTTATACGATACCAACAATGTTAAATGATGGCATGACGATGAACTTATGTGATATAACTAAGAAAGGATACCTTGTATCTAGTAAACATCTGACTTGTATCTGTTTCCATAAAGTAATTGTTTGATAGGTCTTTGAGCTATTATGACATGTTACACATTTGGCTCTGTGTTTACATTTATTATGGTGTTGCCTCACCAACATTGCAGAAAAGTTAAAGAGTGAAGGGTCTTTTTAATGATAGTTGTATTTACTAGCAAAGCGATTCTGAATTCAGCACACTACCATTTTGAGCTACTAAATTCCTAATGAAGTGTTTCTTTTGAAATGTGTTCTATCGTCTTCACAAGAAATGGGCTCATCTGAAAAATCTTCACACGTTTAAAATGATATCGCAAACCAATGGCACAACTTTGAAGTAATCAAAATTTTGAAGTGATGCCATTTTTCGGAGATACCATTATTCGGAGATTATTCATAGTAGTATGAATTACATATTCCAAATGGTTGCAACATCTAAGTTTTAAAAAATGCCAGATATGCGGAGTGGGTGGTGAAGTAGAGGGCTTTATATGTATGTAATATTTTGATACCCACGGACACGCTTGTTAATTTATGCTTGAATGAATTGCAAATGCTAAGGTTAGATCGACACCATATAATTATAACTTGAACATGATAACTATTTTACATTTTAAGTCGCGTTATTGAGCACTTCTATAAATCCATTGCGATGTTGTGTTTTTTTCAGGTAGAACTTGCTAAACGGCTTGTAGAAAGCTCGTTTGCGGACCGTGTTTTCTTCACAAATTCCGGAACAGAAGCAAACGAAGCAGCAATAAAATTTGCTAGAAAATACCAGAGATCATTACATGCCGATGCCACAGAACCCGCCTCAGAATTCGTTTCTTTTACCAGTAGCTTCCATGGAAGAACAATGGGTGCCGTTGCTTTGACAAGTAAAGAACACTACAGGTTACCATTTTCACCTGTCATGCCAGGTGTAACATTCGTAGAATACGGTAACATTGAAAAGGCCAGGGAAGCTATTATACGTGACAAAACTGCTGCGGTTTTTGTCGAGCCTATTCAAGGTGAAGGTGGGATCTACACTGCAACAAAAGAATTTCTGCAGGCTTTGAGGAGTGCTTGTGATGAAACCGGAGCTCTTTTAGTGTTTGATGAGGTATGCCATGCATTCATTCTATACTGGCATTTGTTTTTTCAGTCATCATCCCTAAGATGACTCCTATATGTGAAGTCTGTTTATCTTGTCACATTGTTCATACATCGCATGTGTATGTATATATCGCATGTGTATGTATATACATATCTAGGTTCAGTGTGGGCTGGGCCGAAGCGGAAATCTGTGGGCCTATGAAGCATTTGGTGTGCTCCCCGACATAATGACCCTGGCCAAACCGCTTGCTGGGGGCTTACCCATTGGTGCATGCCTAGTCACTGAAAAAGTTGCCTCGGCCATAAAATACGGGGACCATGGCAGCACTTTTGCAGGCAATCCTTTCGTATGCGAAGTAGCGCTAAAAGCATTCGATAAAATTCGAAATCCAGCTTTTCTGACTGATGTCAGTAGAAAAGGGGAATATCTGAGGAAAATTTTGGGTGAGAAACTGGAAGGTAACCGCCATGTTGTAGAAGTTAGAGGAGTTGGACTTATTGTAGGAATCGAGCTTGATGTACCTGCTTCGCCTTTAGTTGATGCATGTAGAGAATCAGGCCTTCTGGTTCTGACTGCTGGGAAAGGTAACGTGGTTCGGATAGTGCCGCCTTTGATTATATCTGAAGAGGAATTGGAGTTTGCGGCTGAGGTTATCAAGAAATGCATGCCTTCCCTTGGTACTTGATACTTGATATTTGATCGCGAATATTTTTGATTTTATGTGTTCTATGTCATTTTATCTATCAAGTGTTTTAAGGGATTTGATATAGCTCTGTATGGTTATGAATTTATGTGCACATGTTTCTCATGATTTAGGAAGCGATGATTTTACTTTGCTAAATAGAAAGAGAGGGAAAATCTCAAATGGAAACGCTTTAGATGCGTAGTTAAATGTTTCTTTTGTCCTAGATGGGTCAGTTATATGCACATATAAATTCTTGTGTCCAGATGGATAACATAGTTGATTTGTTTCGATGGTCAACATGCGTGTTATTAGTAGCAAATGCTGCGTGTGTTGCTTTGCTTTTGTGTCTCCCTTGCAAGAAATCGTGATGCAGTGAGTTTTATCACCACCATGTTGCTATTATTCGATAATTCCATAACTTTGTACGTCTATAACGCGTTATTAGCAAGAGTAGGTTTTATGTTTTTTTTGTATTTATTGTGTACGCTATATTTGTTAATTATCATTTTACCAATCTTTATCTATTTTTTTTTTTTTTCAGTTGATCCACCTTTCAGAATTCACAACACTTTTAGGCCAATTTAAAACACATTACAAATATAAGCTTTGTTAGACCAATGTAAACGCCAACAAGGTGCGTAGCAATTCGGATATGTATGGCGTATCGAACGTCGAACTCTCATGACTTGATGAGTGCGCCGTGCTCCGCTCCTTCGACTGATTGTACACATCGGATCTTAGGTTCTCTATTGCACTCCTCGATTGGGGTTTTTTTTCACCTTTCCCTCGCGGTACTTGTACGCTATCGGTCATTGAGGAACACTTAGGCTTAGATGCCATTTTTATCCAGTTCAACACCCCGTTAACTAAAACATTTGCTGAAAATTTCAAATGTCGTATGTATTATTTTATATAGGAATAAATTATGCCCGCATTATTTCAAAATGCACCGATGTTGTTTTGTAGAGAAGCCGTAGACAATTTAAAATATCACATTTTTTTTATACATGCGCTATTTCAAAATACGTCATTTTTGTTTTGTAGAAAACAACGTAGTTGTTTTCTGAAAAGTCGGTTATATTAAATATTTTATATTGACAGCATTTTAAATTGCGTCCTCATTTCTGACCTGTAAAATAGTAGCACACTTCAATTCTTTCCTCGTTCTTACTTACCAAGATTACAACAAAAAAACTCTAAACTCTTCATATCTTCTTTTTCAAAAACAACTTTCTTTTTGCACCTGAATCAATCATTTTGTTCTTTAGATCTAGTTGAAGGATAACAATATCTATTTGCTTTAAAACAATCTAGGTATGATTTTGTAAATCCTAAATTTTTTGTTAGATAATTTTTTATTTTAGTTATTGAATTTGATCGTGTATTGCCGTATTCATTATTATCGGAGAATAGCTCGTAATTGTGTTCCAACTATTTTTTATTTCGATAGCGAGTTGATGATTGATTAACAAATGTGTGGAACTATATTGGTGATTCTTATTAATAAAAAATATTTGTAAATGTTGCAATTCAGAACAATTCAAAGAATTGGTTTTCAAAGCTGCGACAACGACGTTGAGTTAATGTTTAATATTCGTATCAAAATCATTAGAGTTGTATGTTAGGAGAACTAGAACGTTCTCCTTAGAACAACCTGTATCGCCACGAATGATCAATTATGATCTTTAAGAGTATTATAAAACGGTGAAGACCGTGAACATTGCTGTGAAGACCCAAAATTTTTGAGAATAAAAATTACTTTAAAGGAAAAAAACAGAAAATGGAAAATAAATACCAAGAGTGAATGAAGTAAATAAGTGAGAGAATGATAGTTAGAGAAAATAAAAATGGGGAGAAAAATAGCTGAGTAAAGAGGAGCATTATATTCACATATTTTATGTGTATATATATATGTATTATATAAATAACCAAAGAATAAAAATAGCTTGAAAATGAATATCAGAAGTAAGTGAAGTAATTATGCAAGGGGATAATTTTTTTTTTTATATACAGCGATGAGAGGAAAATGATTAAGTATAAAATGAATTCTAAAATTCACACGATTTGTATATATGTGAATATTGTATAGAAAGTATATACATATGATCAGAGAAGTATGGGATGATAAAATAAAAATCCTCTTGATAATTAAAATGCATAAAAATCAGTCAAGAAATATTTATGAGTGTGAATGCATTTTTGAAATAAATCAAGAGAGAAATAAATGATAAAATAGGTCAACTGAAAATTAAACTTATAGAAAGAAACATGAGAATTAACTCGGGTATGATAAGATACATTGTGAAATTAAGTCATATAAAAACAATGTGCAGATAAAAATAAAATTCTTGGGTAAATTAAAATGCCTGGAAACCAGTTTAATATTAGCTGTGCATAAGTACAATTTTGAAATAAATCAAGAGTAAATAAATAGGCTGAAATAATAGCTAGGAATAAGAAATAACCCGGGTGTAATGAAATTTATGGTGAAAATGAGCTACATGAAAATAATATGCAAGTGAATCATGCAAATTGCATGCACACAGGAAAAGCAGTAGGATAACTGCTTTTAACAGAAATAGAAACCAAGAGAAAATGGCACATTTAGCCATGACAACACACACATAATTTTCTGAATAATGTAAGGATAAAATAGGTTTTTCCTCTAGCAAAACCCTAATTAAATGATTTAAATCAAGGGGGAAGGCAGAGGTTTTTCTCTGGGAGAAAAACAGAAGAACATTAAAAAAAGAAGGAGCAGAACATACATTGCCTTCAAGCTCAAGCATTCTCGGGGAAGAAGAGGAAGGTGAGTGATAATCATAGATGAAGGTTGAGGCATTAAGACCCACCTAAGGGCAGCCAAATAATTTTTCTTATACAAAAATTATGACATGGTTTTCTGTTGATTTTTCTGAATGGATGATTATTGATCATGGATGGTTTTCTGGTTGAACTTTTGGTTGAGACTTTAATTTATTTTGGTCTGATATGATGGCTTTAACTTCTGTTTTGAAATGCACTTGATCTAACACTTATCTTGATCATAGAAATGGATTTTTGTAATCCAGTTCTTATTAGAAAACGAGTTAAGCATTTTTCTGAGAAGTAGGGTATCAAAGAAATAAAGGAAATAGGCAGTGTGAATAAGGAGGTTCATGCTTATGTCTAGTTCATTGAAAACTGATATGAACAAAGCAATATTATATGTGCTGATTTGTTCAGATCATAAACCAACATGTTTTATGGGTTTTTCTCAAAAACCATACCCTATGTTCACAGAAGAATAAATCTAGATTTTTACATGATTTTATCAATTAAAAAAAGCACTGGAAAAATCACTAGAAAATGTGTATGGCAGATTTTTGGAAAATTTGAATAAGTATAATCTCTGATTATATGCAGTGGAATTTTATATGAATGCTTGTATGTTTGGATGTACTCTTTGAGTGAGATTAATGATTTTTGATTTATGAAATGAAGAAAAGAGCACAAGTATTTTTGGAAATTAAAAGAAAAGTTCCTTATAAAATAAATACTCATGGTCTCTAAATCATAACATGATTTAGGAGAAGTGCTTTGATCTGCTCATCATCAGGAGGATGAGGGGCATGTGCATGACTTGCTTAAGTCCTGTAGGCCTCTGTGTAAAGGGTTAACAGAACTAAGCCCCTTTACAATGCACATATGGTGTTCAATGGCAAGGAGTTAGACCAAAACAAAAATGTAAAAATGAGATTGATCAATCAAGCTATGGAAATTAGAGACTAATCCATAGGAGCATGTTCATGAATGTCTGAATGAAGTGAATGAATGGTTGTGTGGGGGTATGATTGATAGATAAACTTACCCATGCTCAAATTTAGTATGAATTAGTGTATCATTAAACTAACATGTTCTCTGTGCAGTTTTAGGAATTTACAAAAATGTTTTAATTTATGATTTTCAATCATACCAGAAATTTATTTCTGACCCTATTTGTTGCTTTGTGACATTTGGGGTGTCTCATTTTTATTGAGGCAGCTCTAGATGTTGTTGCAGGAAAGGAAGCATGAATAGCTTGCTTGCTTGAAAAATTAGAAGACCTATTTGAGTTTTTAAAAATGCAGTAGTTCATTGTAATAAAGATAGCTAGGCAAATTTTCTTAAGTCTATGCAGACCTTTTAGTATTGTAGTGGCTTTGTTCATTTGAAAAGAATTTGTAAAACTTATTATTATATGTGTCTTGAGCTACTGATCTAAGTAACTGACCTTGATGTTTTCTGGTAGACTGTAATGAAGGAAGTTATGCCATGTAATTTTATATGTGGACATACTTTCTTTTACACTTCTGATAAGTTTTAAATAGTGAAACTGCAGAGGTTTTCTTTTGATAATGCATGTAGTAGAACTGTTAGGTGATGGTTGAACCTAATCTGGTTTATCCAGTGAGGCTTGATCATGACTTATAAACTGATATAAGACCATGAGAAGCTTGAAGTTTTAGTCTACAAACCTTTCTTGCACGTCTGATTTTTCAGTGTTGAAATGTGTTATAAAATGATGTGTGTAAAGTACTAGTAGCATTCACTACAACCATATTAAACAATATTCAGTTGCATCAAATACAGTTTAAAGTTTGTTTGCATTTGGTCTTGTTTAAACTTTAAGAATCTGCAATATCAAAGGATTTGGTAAAATGTTAAGCATGACCACTACCTCACTGCAACTTGGTTTATGTCAATAGCCATCATTCAATAACCATTAGAGGTCTGCACCACAGTCTCATTTGAGTTTAGTTCCTTAAATAAATTGCCTGGAACATGATGTTTACATGTATGTGCAAAATTTTACTTGGTATGCTAGAATAAGTTAGCACTTGTTTACTTGCATTGTTTTTCCTCTGACTGGGTTTTAACTCACTTACAACCACAATAATCATAGGACTATTACATACATTATGAATCCAGATATAAGTATTTATATCTGACATAAAAATATTGTTGTGAAAAGAAGGAGTACCCCGGGCTAAACCCACAAGCTTGAGCTATTCTAACACTTAGTATGAAATTCAAAAGGAAAACTATAAGTGTTAAACTCCTGATTTCACAAATGAAAAAAAAGAGGAATTATCTGAAAAATCTGCAAATTAATTAATTGGGATCAAGAAACAAGCTGAAAAATAAAATAAGAAAATATTAAGAGAGTATTATTGAAATTAAAGAAAAGAGAGAGAGATTGAAACCAGAAAGAAGCTATGTGACATAATATTTCTCAGATATGAGAATATTTTGTGATAAAATTTTCTTTGCAATTTTAATTACTCTGATGAGCAAAGAAACATTTATATATCTTCACATATATAAATGACATGTTTTGATATATGTACTAGTATTTTTATATTGGTAAGATTATGATCTTGGGGAAAATGAATCAAAAGAAGTGAGCACTTGCAAAAAAAAAACTCATTAAAAATCATATAAATTAGAGTAGGAAGAAGTGGGTCACTTCAGTTGGTATCAGAACTATGTTGTTAAAACATAGCATAAATATATTATCTAATCTTCTTGTATGGATAAAATTCTAAAAAAATAATATAATATATACATACAATAATGATAGAAATAAATATCCACAGTAGAAATAAATTGCAGAAAATAATTAAATTAGAAATATGACTAACTAGCTATGCAATTGAATAGTGAATCATGGTAGGAAGACCACCAAGCACTGGAGCAGGACCCTCAAATGCTGCACCATTAGTTAACTTGCAAGATTTGGTGAGAGCATTTAGGGAAGGAGCAATGCAGAGGGAAGAGAATCCTCATGAGGAATTAGCTAAGCTATTGAAGACATTCTCAAATTTAGGAGGCAAAGATTTCGAAGGCACTGAAGGAGTTATGGGTGTGCAGACATGGTTGAGAACTCTAGAAAGAATATTTGCAGATATGCAAATCAATGATCAAAGGAAAAGACAGATAGCTTCTAGGAGACTCAAAGGAGAAGCATTAGATTGATGGGAGGTGATCATCACAGGAAGGCCAGAAAATGAGATAACATGGGATCGATTCAAGGAGATGCTTGAGGCAAGGTTTGTCCCAGCAACAGCTAAGGCAACATTGCTTGAGGAATTCATAAGGCTGAGGCAAGGACCAATGAGTGTGACTGAATACACTCAAAAATTTGAGAGTTTGTCTAAGTATGGAACTATGCTCATAGGAAATGAAGAATCAAAGAATTCAAGATTTATTCAAGGACTCAATGCTGGTTTGAGTAAAGCAATGTTACCATACAAAGACAGGACATTTGATCAAGTCATAGACCTTACTCTTTCTTTTGAACAACATGACAACGCAAGGGAAAAATTTAGGAGCATGAGGGCTAACAATCAAAAGAAGGGGAAAAATAGAGCACATCCCTATGACAAAAAGAATATGGATAAGAAAGTGGAGGGAGCAGCCACTGGGGATGCTAAGAAGACAGTTACTTGTTATGATTGTGGCAAAGAAGGACACATGAGTAATAGGTGTCAAGCAGCCAAGAAGGCACCATTTAGCTGCTATAACTGTGGGAAAGAAGGTCATATTAAAAGAAACTGCCCAGAGATTAAGAAAGGAGCAAAGGTAGGAGCATTGGAAACAAAGGCAAAGGAAAATGCAGCAGGAAGCTCTGGACAATTGGAAGGTATACTTCTAATTAAAAGTTACCCAATCACAATTATATATGACACTGGAGCCACACATTCTCTAATATCACAAGACATAGTGGATAAATTAGCGCTCACATGCAGCAAAGTTGAAAAACCCTTGTTTATTCAAAGTCCCCTAGGTAGCTCTTGTTTGCTTGGATTAAAATGTTTGGGAGTAGAATTAAACATAGGAGGAAATGTGTTTAAATCTGATTTGTTTGTATTGAAATACCCTGGAATAGGAATTATTTTAGGGGTAGATTGGTTGAGTAAATTCAAAGCAATTTTGAGTTTAGAAAATTTCACTATATCTTTGAAAACAGAAAATGGTAAAAATATTTTAGTCATGAGTGCAAATAGCTAAAACAAATTGTCTTAATCAAATATGGAATACGACTGAGAAGGAATTAATTTTAGAAAACATAGAAGCATTAAGAGAGTATCCAGATGTTTTTGGAGAGGTAGTAGGGGTACCAGACAATAGACCAGTTGAATTTCAAATAAGGTTAATTCCTGGATCAAGTCCTATCATCAAGAAACCTACTAGAATGGGTCCAAAAGAATTAACAGAATTGAAGCAACAGCTGGAAGAATTGGAGCAGAAAGGCTTCATAAGGCCTAGTAGTTCAAACTGGGGTTTTCCAGTGGTGTTTGTGAAAAAGCATGATGGTACACTAAGAATGTGTATTGATTATAGAGAACTAAATAAAGTCACCATCAAGAACAAATACCCACTCCCCAGAATTGATGATCTATTTGATCAATTAAATGGAGCAAAGATCTTTTCAAGGCTAGATTTAGCCTCTGGGTTTCATCAGATGAAGGTAGAGGAAGAAAGCATTAAGTATATATACTGCCTTCAGCACAAGGTATGGGTTATATGAATTTTTGGTGATGCCTTTTGGATTGACAAATGCACCATCATATTTTGTAGATCTAATGAATAGAACATTTAGAGAGACAAATTTGTGGTTGTCTTTATTGATGACATATTAGTGTATTCAAAATCAGAAGAGGAACATGCAAGGCATTTGCATCTGACTTTGTCAAGACTAAGAGCACATAATTTAAAGGCAAAATTTAATAACTGCACCTTTTGGCAAAATGAAGTAAAGTTTTTGGGGCATATTATTTCTCAACAAGGAATTAGTGTAGACCCAAGTAAGGTTATGGCAGTTCAATCATGGAACATACCCAAATCAGTGACTGAGGCGAGATCATTTTTGGGAATGGCAGGCTATTATAGGAGATTTATAAAAGACTTTGCAAGAATAGCCATTCCATTGACCAAGCTAACTAGAAAGGAGCAGCCTTATGTGTGGACAGAGAAATGTGAACAGACCTTTACATTATTGAAGAAAGCATTGATGGAAGCTCCAGTTTTACAAGTACCAGAGGGAAATGAAGGATTAGTAGTTTACACAGATGCTAGTGGATCTGGACTAGGGGCAGTGCTCATGCAACGTGGTAGAGTCATAGCATATGCATCAAGGCAACTCAAGCCAAATGAAACTGGGTATGCTACACATGATTTAGAACTAGCTGCTGTAGTATATGCATTGAAGCTATGGAGACACTATTTATTAAGTGCGAAGTTTGAATTGTTTACAGACCATAAGTCACTTAAATACTTGTTTTCCCAAAAAAACTTAAACATGAGGCAACATAGTGGGTAGAATTTCTAGCTGCCTTTGATCTTGATATATTATACACCCCAGGAAAAGCTAATAAAGTGGCAGATGCATTAAGTAGACATCAAGCAAAACTGGCAAGCTTAATGATGGCTGAGTTCAGGGATTTGACAATCCTTAGTGAGGTGGAAGTGAAAGAAGAAAATAGTGTATCAGATAAGACACACAGTGAGATGATTGAATATGGTAAATTAAGCCTCATTTCTTTAAAGTCAACACTGTTTGATAAAATAGGACAAATGCAGAATCAAGATACAAATTTGAAGGATAAAAAGAACATGATATCACAAGGCATGACAGTGGACAACTATGAGGTAGATGATAAAGGATACTTAAGGAAAAAGGGGAAACTCCGCATACCAAATGTAGAGGAACTGAAGCAAGAAGTTATGGATGAGCATCACAAAACAAAATATACTATACATCCAGGTGGTACAAAAATGCACCATGATCTTAAGAGGAATTACTGGTGGCCAGGGATGAAAGGAGCAGTGGCAAAATATGTGGAAAATTGCTTGACATGCCAACAAGTAAAGGCAGATTATCAAAGACCCTCAGGCCTATTGCAACCTTTGGAAGTGCCTACTTGGAAATGGGAAAGCATATCCATGGATTTTGTGGATGGTTTGCCAAGAACAAGAAGGGGCAATGATAGTATTTGGGTAGTGGTTGATAGGCTTACAAAAACAGCACCCTTCATTCCTATAAATTCAAACAGAAATGCCCATAAACTAGCTCAGTTATTTGTGAAAGAGATAGTGAGATTGCATGGCATCCCCAAGACTATCATTAGTGATAGAGATACTTTGTTTACTTCAAGGTTTTGGAGTAGCTTTCAAGAAGCTATGGGGACAGAACTAAGCCTAAGCACAGCCTACCACCCACAAACAGATGGGCAAACTGAGATTGTTAATAAGGTTTTAGAAGATTTGCTTATAGCATGCATACTTGATTTTGGAGGCAACTGGGAGGATCATATTTATTTAGCTGAATTTGCTTATAATAATAGCTACCAGTCCACCATAGGAATGGCTCCATTTGAGGCTTTGTATGGAAAGCCTTATTTATCTCCTGCATGTTGGATGGAGGCTGGTGAAAGAGTGTTGCTTGGACCAGACAATGTAAAAGAAACTTCTGCAAGAATTGAATTAGTGAGGCAAAGAATGAAAGTAGCTCAAGAGAGACAGAAAGCATATGCAGATAAAAGGAGAAGGCCAGTAGAATTTGAGGTGGGAGACTATGTGTTTCTCAAAGTTTCACCAATGAGGAAAATATTGAGATTTGGCAAAACAGGGAAACTATCACCAAGGTATATAGGACCATATGAAATTGTTCAAAGAATAGGGACTTTATCTTATAGGTTGAAGTTACCAGAGGAATTGAGAAAAACACATGATGTATTTCACGTATCCCAATTGAGAAAATGGGTGCATGATAAGAAGAACATTCTTGAATCTCCTACACATGTTGAAATTCAAGAAAATCTGGTTTATAAAAAGGAACCAGTGGGCATTGTGGCTAGAGAAGAAAAGAAACTGAGAAATAAAATAACTAAACTAGTTAAAACCCAATGGAGTTTAGATGGCAATGACTGCACATGGGAAGCTGAAGATAGGATGAAGGATAAGTACCCTAATCTATTTTCTGCTTGAAGGTATGTCTAGAACTGTAATAACTTTAAATATTACTTAAGTGTATTTGACAGATCTTAGATGAATGAATTTCTGATATGTTTGAAATATACTAATAAACCAATATATAATTGTGGGATACTATTCCTTTTAGGAGGAGAGTATGTGAAGACCCAAAATTTTTGAGAATAAAAATTACTTTAAAGAAAAAAAAAGGAAATGGAAAATAAATACCAAGAGTGAATGAAGTAAATAAGTGAGAGAATGATAGTTGGAGAAAATAAAAATGGGAAGAAAAATAGCTGAGTAAAGAGGAGCATTATATTCACATATTTTATGTGTATGTATATATGTATTATATAAATAACCTAAGAATAAAAATAGCTTGAAAATGAATATCAGAAGTAAGTGAAGTAATTATGCAAGGGGGTAATTTTTTTTTATATACAGTGATGAGAGAAAAATGATTAAGTATAAAATGAATTCTAAAATTCACATGACTTGTATATATGTGAATATTGTATAGAAAGTATATACATATGATCAGAGAAGTATGGGATGATAAAATAAAAATCCTCTTGATAATTAAAATGCATAAAAATCAGTCAAGAAATATTTGTGAGTGTGAATGCATTTTTGAAATAAATCAAGAGAGAAATAAATGATAAAATAGGTCGACTGAAAATTAAACTTATAGAAAGAAACATGAGAATTAACTCGGGTATGATAAGATACATTGTGAAATTAAGTCATATATAAACAACGTGCAAATAAAAATAAAATTTTTGGGTAAATTAAAATGCCTGGAAACCAGTTTAATATTAGCTGTGCATAAGTACAATTTTGAAATAAATCAAGAGTAAATAAATAGGCTGAAATAATAGCTAGGAATAAGAAATAACTCGGGTGTAATGAAATTTATGGTGAAAATGAGCTACATGAAAATAATATGCAAGTGAATCATGCAAATTGCATGCACATAGAAAATGCAGTAGGATAACAGATTTCACCAGAAATAGAAACTAAGAGAAAATGGCACATTTAGCCATGACAACACACACGTAATTTTCTGAATAATGTAAGGATAAAATAGGGTTTTCCTCTAGCAAAACCCTAACTAAATGATTTAAATCAAGGGGGAAGGCAGAGGTTTTTCTCTGGGAGAAAAACAGAAGAACATTAAAAAAGAAGAAGCAGAACATACATTGCCTTCAAGCTCAAGCATTCTCGGGGAAGAAGAGGAAGGTGAGTGATAATCATAGATGAAGGTTGAGGCATTAAGACCCATGCTAAGGGCAGATAAATAATTTTTCTTATACAAAAATTATAACATGGTTTTCTGTTGATTTTTCTGAATGGATGATTATTGATCATGGATGGTTTTCTGGTTGAACTTTTGGTTGAGACTTTAATTTATTTTGGTCTGATATAATGGCTTTAACTTCTGTTTTGAAATGCACTTGATCTAACACTTATCTTGATCATAGAAATGGATTTTTGTAATCCAGTTCTTATTAGAAAACGAGTTAAGCATTTTTCTGAGAAGTAGGGTATCAAATAAATAAAGGAAATAGGCAGTATGAATAAGGAGGTTCATGCTTATGTCTAGTTCATTAAAAACTGATATGAACAAAGCAATATTATATGTGCTGATTTGTTCAGATCATAAACCAACATGTTTTATGGGTTTTTCTCAAAAACCATACCCTATGTTCACAGAAGAATAAATCTAGATTTTTACATGATTTTATCAATTAAAAAAAGCACTGGAAAAATCACTAGAAAATGTGTATGGCAGATTTTTGGAAAATTTGAATAAGTATAATCTCTGATTATAAGCAGTGGAATTTTATATGAATGCTTGTACGTTGGATGTACTCTTCGAGTGAGATCTATGATTTTTGATTTATGAAATGAAGAAAAGAGCAAAAGTATTTCTGGAAATTAAAAGAAAAGTTCCTTATAAAATAAATACTCATGGTCTCTAAATCATAACATGATTTAGGAGAAGTGCTTTGATCTGCTCATCATCAGGAGGATGAGGGGCATGTGCATGACTTGCTTAAGTCCTGTAGGCCTCTGTGTAAAGGGTTAACAGAACTGTGCCCCTTCACACATGGTGTTCAATGGCAAGGAGTTAGACCAAAACAAAAATGTAAAAATGAGATTGATCAATCAAGCTATGGAAATTAGAGACTAATCCATAGGAGCATGTTCATGAATGTCTGAATGAAGTGAATGAATGGTTGTGTGGGGGTATGATTGATTGATAAACTTACCCATGCTCAGATTTAGTATGAATTAGTGTATCATTAAACTAACATGTTCTCTGTACAGTTTTAGGAATTTACAAAAATGTTTTAATTTATGATTTTCACTCATACTAGAAATTTATTTCTGACCCTATTTGTTGCTTTGTGTCATTCAGGGTGTCTCATTTTTATTGAGGCAGCTCTAGATGTTGCCGCAGGAAAGGAAGCATGAATAGCTTGCTTGCTTGGAAAATTAGAAGACCTATTTGAGTTTTTAAAAATGCAGTAGTTCATTGTAATAAAGATAGCTAGGCAAATTTTCTTAAGTCTATGCAGACCTTTTAGTATTGTAGTGGCTTTGTTCATTTGAAAAGAATTTGTAAAACTTATTATTATATGTGTCTTGAGCTACTGATCTAAGTAACCGACCTTGATGTTTTCTGGTAGACTGTAATGAAGGAAGTTATGTCATGTAATTTTATATGTGGACATACTTTCTTTTACATATCTGATAATTTTTAAATAGTGAAACTGCAGAGGTTTTCTTTTGATAATGCATGTAGTAGAACTGTTAGGTGATGGTTGAACCTAATCTGGTTTAGCCAGTGAGGCTTGATCATGACTTATAAATTGATATAAGACCATGAGAAGCTTGAAGTTTTAGTCTACAAACCTTTCTTGCATGTCTGATTTTTAAGTGTTGAAATGTGTTATAAAATGATGTGTGTAAAGTACTAGTAGCATTCACTACAACCATATTAAACAATATTCAGTTGCATCAAATACAGTTTAAAGTTTGTTTGCATTTGGTCTTGTTTAAACTTTAAGAATCTGCAATATCAAAGGATTTGGTAAAATGTTAAGCATGACCACTACTTTACTGCAACTTGGTTTGTGTCAATAGCCATCATTCAATAACCATTAGAGATCTGCACCACAGTCTCATTTGAGTTTGGTTCCTTAAATAAATTGCCTGGAACATGATGTTTACATGTATGTGCAAAATTTTACTTGGTATGCTAGAATAATTTAGCACTTGTTTACTTGCATTGTTTTTCCTCTGACTGGGCTTTAACTCACTTACAACCACAATAATCATAGGATTATTACATACATTATGAATCCAGATATAAGTATTATATTTGACATAAAATATTGTTGTGAACAGAAGGAGTACCCAGGGCTAAACCCACAAGCTTGAGCTATTCTAACACTTAGTATGAAATTCAAAAGGAAAACTATAAGTGTTAAACTCCTGATTTCACAAATGAAAAAAGAGGAATTATCTGAAAAATCTGGAAATTAATTAGTTGGGATCAAGAAACAAGCTGAAAAATAAAATAAGAAAATATCAAGAGAGTATTATTTAAATTAAAGAAAAGAGTGAGAGATTGAAACTAGAAAGAAGCTATGTGACATAATATCTCTCAGATATGAGAATATTATGTGATAAAATTTTCTTTGCAATTTTAATTACTCTGATGAGCAAAGAAACATTTATATATCTTCACATATATAAATGACATGTTTTGATATATGTACTAGTATTTTTATATTGGTAAGATTCTGATCTTGGGGAAAATGAATCAAAAGAAGTGAGCACTTGCAAAAAAAAACTCATTAAAAATCATATAAATTAGAGTAGGAAGAAGTGGGTCACTTCAATTGCTCAAGGAATTGTTTCCCTCAGTTATAGTAATCCGTCCATGAATATAATAATCTGTGGTTAGCAAAAAATATATTTTAGTTTTTCTCCTTTTATAATTATCAGACAGGTGCACAATATAACTTCGATAGCTACCCAGGATAGCTTTGCACGTATAAGTCAAAGTTAATGTATATTTCGTAATGTTCTTAATATTGTATTAAATATATTGTAGTTTTGAAAAATGTGTTTTATCATTTGTAGCTATATTCCACATCAATATACACCATAAAGTAGTGTTGGACCGTCGAATAGTCGTATGTCTTATCGCAAGTATCTCACATCCTTCAAGTTATACCACATGAGCCAAAGATATGCATTGTTTATATTGTTAAATGATCATATTCCAATTTCTCATTATAGGTAAAATTATCCCTATATAAAAATGCAGTTTTCCTGTACATAATATTGCAACACAGTCCAATGTTCAACCGACTTTTGATTTAAGAAAAGGAAATGTAGATGATGATTTGGATATAGATACAGATGTGGCTACGGATGTACATGATAATCCTCCTCTTGATAGCATAGATGTTATTACTAGATCAGAGAACGATAGGTCTTAGATCTACAACATGCAAGTCAATAATTAAATCACTGAACTATGGTTTTGAAATTGAAGATGATATTCGTGAATGAACTACAGGTGAAGATACATTTAGATGATGATCTTTGTAATGCAAAAATGATGGATCCGTTGTTTCAAATCTTCAATTAAATAGTGAATTATTTTTATCTACTAGTGTTCAAAATGGGTTCAAGTTGCCACGGTATTTAGGAAAAATGCAAAATTCCTCAAACAATTAATGAAAGGCCTATTCTACTTGTTATTTCTTGTAAGCCAATTAAGTCAAGTAAAGCCTAGTACACCTGCGTTTGCAGTATCGATATAAATTGTCCATCGTGACATGTTGTAGTTTCAAAAAAGTCCCATTCAGGATGGTGGGTGATTATAAAATATCCATGCTAATATACTCACGTGAATCCAATAGTTAATTCAAATTTAGCAACATCTACATTACTTGTTTCGAAGATCATGCATTTTGTAAAAGAAGATTTAAACATAACAGTCGGAAAGGTGTAGGTTTTATTGGAAGAACAATTGGAAATCAGTTGAATGAAGACATAAAGAGCTTTGAGTAAGCCAATAGAACATATTTATGGTGATTGTGCAGATGCTTACACAACTTTACGATTTTTTTTTGAAATCGCTAGAACAAACCTAGATAGTGTTGGACATGTAACCACCGGTGAGTATGGAGTGTATGATCGAGACTTTTGGGCTTTTGTTGAGAGAGTTAGAGGTATGCCCTTGGAGAAATTATATAATTTATTAAATATGTTGACTTTGTAATCGATCTTGTTCATTATAAAAGTATTTGATTTCTATTATATACTTTGTTATATGGTGATATGATTAATTAAATAACTAATTTAAAATATATTAAATAGAAATCCTTAAATGATATGTTATGTGATAATAATAACAAGGAGTTATAATCACGATAAAATTATCATAAAACAAAATAATATATATTATTTTAAATTTCCCTGATCAAGATGTTTTGAGAAACGATATTGATACATCCATTGAGACTAGAGAACATAATGCTCTTCAAATATTGACTGTGTATTTGGTCATGGCTCCTAGAAGCACCAAAGGGTTACGTACTATTAGTTATTAGACAAGTATGGAATGAATCACTCGAGAGTTTCCTTTTGGTTAATAAAAACTATGGTTAAACAGGAACTCTCGAAGTAATGATATTACACAGTTCTCTCGGCTTGAGAATACTATTGAACTTCAATGTGGATATTAAACTTTGATCATAGTTAGATCGTGGTGTGACTTCCATCGAACGACTATAGTTGGGTGTTGATTGAAGAACTGGAAATGAAATACTATTCAATAAAGAATTCATCACTTCAATTGTATAAGGTTAGTATCATGGTCAACTATAGTCAACTCATAGTCAAAGTCTTTGGCCATAACAGTACAATTAATAGTAAATGTTATTATTGATCAATGACTTTGTGTAAAAGCCAGCCGAGTTGAATGTGGATGATACTAAAGTTTTGATCAAAACGAAATTCAGTAAGTCCTAAAGTTGTATAGTGTTGGTGAAGAAAGCTGACGTAAACAGTCGTTATTAAAAGGCACCACTTGAATTGTAAAATTGTATTTAACCGATGAATATTTATAAGTCATAAATTCAGTCAAAATGTTAGACCACTAGCTAAGGTGACGTGTAAATGTTAATATTTGAATTGTTTGATATTGATCACGGATTGAATTTACATGTGCAAGTCGCACAATCGAGTTGTTGATTTCTCGGAAGCATCACACGATTTAATTGATTTATAATTGTAAATTAATCAATATTTATGAAATGTTATTTGTTTATTTATTTAGTTTTTTTATTGGGTGCTATTAGTATTTTCTGGATGCCACCAGTAGTTAATTGGTTGCATATATAAAAGTCATGTATGTACGTATCAATATACGATATCAATACGCATTTAAATATGGTTAATTGTTAAATGGGTTGTGGTTGTTTATCGACCAATATATCCCTTTGTTTGGCCAGCCATAACATAGAAGGGAAGGAGAATTTTTTGGCTTGAATTCCATACTTGCATCGGTGAATTGGTAAGAGGAGAATGAGTAAAAGAAAAAGAATTTATCTCTTCCTTTATCTACTTAAACTAAGCCATCCCCTTAGTTATTTATTCTTGGAACCCCTCATCCTTGGCTACTATAACTTGGCCTCTTATACACCCATGGCCCAATAATACGTCAAATCAAATACAATTTGTAGTGCTCTAGATCATTGCAAGGTTTAGAAATCAATTCAAGGCGAATGTTGGAGTGATCTTCAACTAACGTGTGTTCAAAGGCTTTATCTTCAAGATGCATATTATATTTTAATTTTATAATCATATTTAGTTAGATCTATTTATATATTATATATGGATATGTTGCTTCATCCAATTATGTAATTAATCTGTTTACCTTGAATAATTGATTTATATATAGTTGTAATATAATAATAACCACTTACCTAGTGGTTTGGCACTTTGGCTTTGGTTCATAAGGTCATAGGTACGAACTCTTCGTAACATATGATTTGAACTACTATATATATACACACACACTTGCAGTATGCTACATACTACCTAAGACTTGCAGTATAAATATATACTACCACATAGTATCCAATTTTAACAAAAGAAATTATATATACACAAACACAAACACACACACGCGCGCAGGTGTGTGTATTTATTCTCTTTTCAGCCATATACCATATTATATACGTATATATATTTTTGAATAATATTTAAACATTATTTAATGTTTTAAATAATTATTAAAACTTTTAAAATCTAAATTCCATTAATATATATGTGTGTGTTATATAGTAATTTAAATTAGTTTTGGCAATAAAAAGACCATTCGGCCAAAAACTATTATATATATTATTTGAATTTTTTTTATAATAATAATACACATACATACATACATACATATATATATATTAAAATAAAAATATTATTTTGTTTTTAAAAAATTATATATTTTGATGGCTAAAGTTTTTAATAATTAATTATATTACATATATATATATGTATTTATTTAAAATGTTATTTTATAATAAAATATGTGTACACTAATTATTTACATATATCTAACTAAATGATCTTAATAAAAAAATTACTTTGGTCGGAATTACATTATTTATACATTTATACATATTTAGTATAATATAATAAAAATTATTTATTTTGATATCGTTTGATTTTTGAAATATTAACTATGTCTTTTTCACATATTTTAAATTTTACTTTGAATCTCACTTCTTTTTGACTCGGTCAATTTTAATCTTAGATATTTTATTCATTTATTTTAAGTTTAATTTCAAAATTTATAATATATATATATATATATATATAATACAATATTATAAATATTATTTACATAGTTCTTGTTTTGAATTTTGAAATATTTACTAAGTCTTTATCACATATTTAAAGTTTAAAATTTGAATTTTAGATCTCTTTGAATCAGTAAATATTAATCTTAAATATTTTGATTCATTTATTTATGTTTAATTTCAAAATTTATAAATTATATATTTAAATATGAATATAGTATACAAGTTATAAACAATGTCTTGAGATAGTCGATGTACACATAAATGACGAATGTATACGTTGTAGATGCAAATCCCAACATCTATATACGTAAATAGTATCTACGAACACTTGGTATATGTTACAAATACACGACATACACACATGAGTATATGATGATATACTCATATACTATATATATATATATATATATATATATATTAAAGTCTTTAATTAAAGTGGAAATTAGGAGCACAATGCTCTTTCAAAAACTTATTTGTCATACATCCCTACCTTTTCGAAGCTACTTTATACATCCTTCTTTTTAATAATTTTTCTCTTATATATCTCTAGTTTTCAAATATAAAAGTGGCAGTCGAGGTGTGTATTACAGTGGTTATGAATTATGAATAATAACAACATTAACACATGTAAAGGTTAGTAAAGTTATCCAAATATCCATTGAATTGCACCTAATTTTCTGAAAATAGGGACATATTTTATAAAAGGAAATTAGGAGGGACCTTAAACCTAGTTTTTATAATTATGAGGATGTATGCCAAAATTTCCCTTAGTTAAATGAATTGGAAAATTGCATGAAACTGGATCTTATTTAAATAATCTAAATTGGATCTAACACAAATTAGACTTCGCATGTACACTATGATAAAATAGTAATTTTTTTAAATCCACATATTACACTCACTATAGACTGACCTGCTTTCATCAATGATTTCCAAGCCCTAGTGGCATATCCAACCCTAATGTGGTCTAACTAAGCAACTTTAGAGCTAAACAATAAATCCTACCTATCATTTGGATGTCTAGAATAGTAGTGTCAAGGTTTGGGGTTGGATAATCAATTATTCTCCCCTCTCTGGCAATTGGTCTGGTTCAATGATGAAGTGTCCAAAAGGTTAGTCCAATTATGAAGACCCAAACTGACTTAGGCTTTGGGTTAATTTTCAAAATTCAATTTGAAAATTTAAAAGTTAACTTTAAAATACGTAGTAAACTTTTATAAAAGTTATAAATTATATTTTCAATATTATTTAAAATAAATTAATATTTAAAAAACTTATTTAAAATTTAATTAATTGGATTAATTGATTAATTAAAATTCGATTAATTAAAATAAACATATATGTATATATATACTACAAATGTTATAAGCCAATATATATATTTATTTATATTAAATTATTTGAGGTAAATTAAAATAATACTTTAAATGTTTTAAAAATATTTAATTAAAAATTTTCCAATTATATTTACTTGGTAAAATAATTAATTAAATGTTAATTTATATATACATATTGATATGTGCATATATATATATAACCATAAATGTTATAGTTAATATTCATCTTAAATTGTTTGGGACGAATAAAATTAAAATTTTGAAGTAATTTAATTAAATTTTTTAATCAAACTAATACATTTTTAATTAATAATATGCATAAGAATATTATATATGTTAATTAAACTAAAACAGTTACAAAAGAATGGAACTTATAACATGAATGTATAAATATAAGTGGAAATGCATGAAATCAAATTTGAGTTTAAGGAATAAGTACATATGTATCGTACGTATACCATG
The DNA here is from genome assembly GCA_030765085.1 of Allium cepa. NCBI lineage: Eukaryota > Viridiplantae > Streptophyta > Magnoliopsida > Asparagales > Amaryllidaceae > Allium > Allium cepa. The sequence goes on along the minus strand of CM060929.1, from coordinate 722,118,443 downwards.
ATTTCAGATCTGTTCAACACTTGAATCATAAGGATATTTCATAAGAAATACAATGTTCTTTAATCTATATCATTTAATGTAAATATATTAATTGTCATAAATCCTTAATATATAAGTTTTCTTCTAACATTTACATATTAATAGATCACTTGTATATTGTTTATGTTGTAATTCAGAAGTGGGATAATTGGATAAATTTTTAAAAAATCTTTTTGTATCTTTATTGGGCCCATATTGAAAAATTTCATATAGAAATTTTCTAAATTTTTATGTAAATAAAATCTTCATTTTAATATAATTGTTTAAAATTAGTCAAATTTAATTTTAAATTGTTTGTATTGTAATTTTAAATTTGACGGTGAGCGCATCTAATGCATCCTCTATGAATGTATAAGTGTTACACATAGAATGTGTGTAAAACAAATGTGAACATTTTAGATGTTGCAATTTACACTATAATGATCAAATACCCCTCCACATATGACTATGTCATCCAAAAAAAATAAATTCAATTTGTTTACATGTGCATACACACACACACACGTATATGTGTATGTGAGTTATTAGGCAATCTAAAATTGACATTGATTAAAAGGGTAGTTCAAACATCATTACATTACTTTAAAACTAATTTTGTAAACTTTAGAAAATACATGCATAGACACACACAGAGACATAGATAAACACATATATTCACATACATGCATATATGTTTATGTATAAAACTTAAATTAATATTTCGAAACAAAACAACATAAAATCATGCTTAACAAATTTGTAATTTAAAACCATGTTTTCAAAACAAAATAGATTAGCTTAAATCTAGATATTAATTTAGGAAACAAATAAAGGGGATTAAAGATTTCCCTTGCCCCCTTTTTCTCTTTTGAAAACAACACATGAATACATGTAAATAATACTCAAACTATTTAAAAAATTATAAAACATCTTCCAATTCATAACTTTGTAATATGAAATATGATTCATTAACATAATGGTTCAATTTTTTTATTCAAACTCATTTCTAAATTAAAAGGGACTAGACAAATTTGGCATATATGAATTTGTGCTAACCAGATCAAGATCAAAAATCACATATATACATAATGATCTAAAAAAATCAGAAGTAAATCTATAATTGGTATTATTAATGTCACAAGGGTAACATATAAAAAGGAAATTAAGTTCAACATGATGACAGAATAAATGATGCAAAAGTAGAACTTTGATAATCATACATAACCCAAAAAAATACAAGGAGAAGAAATGGAGGATGTGGAGAATTATTGACATATGAACATGATTATTTACATATATATAAATAAAATAGAAAATTTCCTAGAGTCTACAAATCAATCTCCAGATCTGTAATTATCTAGAGATAATCATCTTTTTAATTTTTGTTTTTTTTACATTTTGTTTAAAACCTCATCCCAATGTAATTTTTTTCATTTAGAATATGAATTGAGGGAGGCAAATGGTAGAGAGAAAATTTTATCAAAAGTGGAAATAAATGTAGCATTCAATATATGTCGATTCCTCTCCTTTAAATTAAGATTTTCTTCTCGTTTCAAAAACCCTCTTATTTCCCAAAGTATGATCGACCCTTACATAAGATTTTTGGCCTCGAAAACATTCCTAAAATCTATTAGTATTATTCCTATTTAAATCCAAGTTAAATTTACTATCGATATCATATACCGATATGTGCGCTTATAACTGTTATATACGAACTTTATTACATACTAATGAACATCAAACAGATCAAAAAAGAACCTTTTAACAATTAATATTTCACAAATATTAATTAATTTAATTTATTTCAAACCTTTTTTGGTATTTATTCTGTTCAAATCAAATTTAAACATTCTATCGATATCATATATCGATACGTGCACTTACAACTTTTATATACGCACTTTACTAAATAATAATGACACTCAAATAAATTAAATAAAATCTAATAATTAATATTTCGAAATAATAATTAATTTATTTAATTTTTTAACTATTAAAAATTAATTAAATTGGTGGTTCATTTGGAATGTTCATCATTTCGGTTGTGTGACTCATATATGTAAATTCAATCAGCGATTAATGCTGAACAATTCAAAATATTAATGTTCACATGACACACTAGCTAGTGGGGCGACATTTTGATTGAATTTTTCACTTATACATCTTTTGGTAAAATCCAATTCTACTTATTATAAGTGGTCCTGGTAGTAATGATTATTTACACCAATTTTTTTCATCAAAACTATGTTACATTAGGACTTATGAAATTTGGTTTTGATCAAAATTCCAACATCGTCCATATTCAACTTTTTATGTCCAAAAACAAAGTTTTTTGTTCAATAATAACATTTATTATTAACCGTACTACTCTAGCCAGAGATTTTGGCTTTAAGTTGACTTCAGTTGACCATGATATTAACCCCGTAGAACCGAGGAGACGAATCCTTTCTTGAATAGAGTTTCACGTCCAATACTTCTACTCGATCCAACTACAGTCATTCGACTGATGCCGTGCCATTATTTGAATATAATCATAGCAGATCTTTCATATTGAAGATTGACAAGTATTCTCAAGTCAAGAGAATTATGTAAATTAGTCACATCGAAATTTTCTATTTGACCTTATTTATATTAACTAATATAAAACTATCAAGTGATTCATTCCATAGTTATCCAATAACTATCAATAAGTAACCCCTTAGTGCCCCCAGAAGTCATGAGTAGTACACTGCCAAACATTTGGAAAGCGTTACATACTTTAGCTTCAATGGATGCATCGATACCCAGTCTCAATGCATCTTGACTAGGAATATTTAAAATGATGTGTTTATTATATTACAATAGTCATGATTGCAACTATTTGTAATTACTATCACAAACACACCGTTTATGGATTTTTTATTAAATATGTTTTGGTTAAATATTTAATTATTTATAACATATTATAACAAATATATAATAGAAAGAAAACATCTTTATTACGAATGAGAATTGATTATAGAGCTAATAATTTACAATAAATTACAGAATTTCCCATTGTGTATTCCCCCAACTCTATAAATCTCCCACTTGCACTTGGACCCAACTATGGAATCTTAGTCCCATCTCTTCAATTATTTTCACAATCGCTGACCAAGCTAGACCCTTAACAAATGGATTTGCTATGTTGTCCTTGGTATCTGCGCTTTGTATCACGACCTCTTTCTTCTCAAAGAATTCTCCAATGAGGTGGAACTTCCAAAGAATATGCTGTGACTTCTTATGTGCTATGGGCTCCTTTGCGATATGTATCACCGCATTGTTATCATAAAACAATGCCATTGAATTCTGTATATCAGGAATCACTCTAAGCTCACTCAAAAACTTGCACATTCAGACTACCTCTTTAGTAGCTTCCTTTAAGCTGGCCTCCATCATCAAATCAGCTACTATCTCATGTTTAGAACTTAGCTAACTTATGGCTTCGCAGCTATGCGTAAAGACATAACTAAACACTGACCTACCATCATAAATGTTAATCCGAAAGCTCAAATATGTATACCCCTTCATAAGGAGGTCCGTATTCTCATAAATGAGGAATAAGTCCTAAGTATTTATGAAGTACTTTAGTATACATTTTATAGCCATCTAATGCTTTTCTCTAAGATTAGGATGGTATCGGCTTACACATCCCAATGCGTATGGCACATTCGGTCTAGTTTATAACACAACGTAGATTATGGATCCTATAGCTGAAGCATAGGGGATCCTCTTCATACGATTTTTCTCCTTATTAGTATGAGAATCATCCTTCTTAGAAAGGACAATTCTAGAGTGCATTGGAATGTTTTTATCCTTGGAATTCTCCATATTGAACCTGTTCAGTATGATATCTATGTATATGGATTAGACAATCCTTGCAACCTCAAGGATCTATCTCTATAGATCTTTATACCTAATATATAGACTCTTCCAAATCCTTCATGGAGAATTCTTGAGAGGCCAAGCTTTCACTGATTGCAATAATAAAGTGTCATTTCCAATCAATAGAAGATCATCGACATATAGCACTACAATTACGATAGCATTGCCTGTTCCTTTCTATATACACACGCTTCTTCTGTATTTTGATAAAAACCAAACTATTTGATTACATTAACAAAACACTTGTTCCAACTATTGGAAGCTTATTTATGTCTATAATAGGCTTCAACAACTTGTAAGCCACTGACCACAAAACCTTTGGGCTATGATATATATATGGTTTCTTCTAAATCACAATTTAGGAATGTCATCTTTATATTCATTTGTTATATTTCATTGTCATAGAATTCAGCAATGGCTAGCATAATCTGAATGGACTTAAGCATGGCTATGGGCGAAAAGGTATTGTCATAATCAACACCTTGAATCTGACGAAATCCTTTCACAACTCGCCTAGCTTTTTAAGTCTCTACTTCTCCATCTGCATTTAGCTTTTTCTTAAAAATCCATTTGTAGATAATGGGTTTTATGCCTTAGTTATGTTCAACAAAGTCCATACTTTGTTTCATACATGGAATCGATCTCAGATTTCATGGCTCCAAGCCAGAGTGCAGAGTCTGTACTCTGCAGTGCTTGTTGGAAAGATAAAGGAGTGTCGTCATCTAAGACAAAGTCCTTACAAGATTCCCTATTAGACCTTTTGATAGGTTTCTTTGTTTTCGTATATGGATGTGCTTAGTTCTCCAGATTTGATCCAAATCTATAACTTCGCCGTTAATTTCATTTGATAGAAATTCCTTTTCTAAAAAGATAGTATGTGTGGAAACAAACACTTTTCATTTCTATGCATCATAGAAAATATATACCTTAGAATTATTGGGATAACCTATAACTCACACAAGGCGGATTTCGCCTCAAGTTTGTTAAAGCCAAATTTTTTAATATAGGCTAGACAACCCCATACCTTCAAATAATTAAAATCAGGTTTCTTATCATGCCATATCTCTTATAGAGTGTTAGGCGTAGATTTAGTAGGTAACAAATTCAACATATGTGATGCGGTTTCCAGTGCATATCCCTAATATGACAGAGGTAACTTAGCCTTATTCATTGTGGAACAAACCATGTCTAATAGGGTTCTGTTCCTATGCTTCACAATACCGTTATGACGTGGAGTATACAGTGGAGTAACCTGATAGATAATCTCATTATCTTTTAGTACTGCTGGAGTTCTTGTTCAATGTACTTACCTCCTCGATCATATTAAAGAATCTTAATCTTACAGTTCATCTGGTTTTCTACTGCATTCTTATATATACAGTTCATCTGGTTTTCTACCGCATTCTTATACTTAACAAAGTTCTTATAGCCATCGAATTTGTTCTTCATAAAATACACACATCCTAGTCCCGAAAAATCATTAGTGAAGGAAACAAAATAAGAACTATTTTCCTTGGTGATTACAAGCATCAGACCACATACATCACTATATAGAAAGCATAAGAGTTCATCAACTCTTTCATTGCTCCCACTGAAGGGGTTCTTGTCATTTTATCTTTAAGACACGACTCACACATATCAAATGATTCAGAATCAAGTCACAGGAGGAAAATTTTGATTTTCATTTTTGTGTAGTTGTTTCTTACTAATATGACATAACCTATAATGCCAAAAATAATTATCATTTATATTATTAGAAGAACTATTCATAGAACATACATAATTAGTATTGGTAACATAAATACCATTTTCAAGAACACCATCATAGATTCTGTTTCATTCAAATTAATGTTCATAACATTATTTGTACAACGAAATATATATCTAGTCTTAAACATCTAGAAAGAGACACAATTCCACGAATAAATTCTTTTACAAAATAGCAATTATTTAATATCAATACTACTTCACTAGGCAAATATAAATGATAATCTTCTACGGCTATTATATCTACGATAAATCCATCAGTAACTTAGAGTATCATCTCTCTTTTCCTTGCAAAGCCTGTTCCTAAACTCCTAGAATGACTTACCTATATGATTTCTAGATGTAGTATCTAGTACCCAAGACTTTTTATTGATTGCAAAATTATTTTAAATCATAATGTACCCGATGGAGCTGTAGAATTGTTCTGCTATCTTTCTTAACAATCTTTAGGTATACAAGATAGTTCCTTTTCCGATGACATTTCTTACGGTAATGGTGGCATTCGCCATTACACTGGTCTTCTTACTTTTCTTATTCTTCTTACCTTCTCTTGTTCACTTCCTCTAGCCTTTCAAAGATGATTCACATTCAATTGGTTCATATTGTAATTCAGTATGAACTGTCAATACTGAGGTGTAAGAGAACCAAGAATCGAATAAAATTGTAATTAATTGCTTATATGTACGTCTAATAGTGAAAGTTTATCAATATAATCCTTTATTACCAGTATGTAATCGTCCAGTTCCCATCCTTTAGTCATTTTGGTATTGGACAACTTCTTCGTAAGCTTGTACCTGGCGAAATACGATTATTCACCAAATATAGGCCTTGAGTCTATCAAATATTTCATGGACAAACATGTTTTCATGCTGCCTCTAAAATGGCTTGTCTAACGTAAACCTCCGCAATCTCTAGTTCTGAAACCCATTTCTCATAAGCAAGTCGTGGCTCAGGGTCCACATCATCAATGGGTTGTTCATTAGGATCATAGGCAATAGATGGCTAAAGACACTCATAAATCAACGATATCTTAATTGTCTTAGCCCGTCGATATAGTTGGGTCCAATAAGCTTGTCCCTTTTATAAAATAGTTTTGGAGTTGACATTCTGCCGGTTTTAATTTGTAATTATAAGGACAATATCATAGTAGATGTTCTTATAATATTAGTAAGGTTAAATTTATGTTTCATTTTACTAATAAGTTCCCACTAGTCTTTTATGTTTTGCCAAGCCCTAAGTCAAAACATATAAGTCTTTCGAATTTACCAGTAGGTATGGGGACTCATATATCTTAGGATCTCGATATAACAATCTACCCTAAAATGGACCTGAATTCTGACCTAGAAAAGGCCCCTAAAAACTTAGGCCCATTATAAAGCTAGCTATTGGTTGCTATAAAGAATAATATAGAACTATTTATCTACACAATCAGAACTCATAGCTGAAGGATAAATATAATAACAGACACCCATTCATTCAAAATTCAAATGTCATAAAATCCATCACACAGAACCAATAACAACCATTACATATCGATACTACAAAAGTTTAAAAACATAACACTATTTTTTAATAGGTACATCAGAGCATAACATGAATAGATAAATAAGTAACTACCACAAGTTTCCTCCTTGCTTTCACCTTCAACAACGCCTTTCCTAACCTATGTTCTAATAAGGAGAGAGTTAGAACAACATATGTTTGGTGAATAAAAATCTTGAGTCTTATTATAATAGTACTTAGGTAGTATAATTTAAGTAAGAATATATCTTTCATATATTAGCTCTATTTAAGGTCTTTCAAACCTTAAGAACAAAGACTATCCCAATTCCAATTCCATAACTGCGACTCTTGGAACCCAATAACATATATCAATTGTCAATAATGTCCTATCAATGTAAGAGATAATACCCAAACCACTAAATACCTTTTAATGAGAACTAAGTAGACTCTGACTATTTAGTACCTTATTTAAGGCAGGTCTCCCATCATTTAATACCTATCCCATGGAGGACTTCCTCACCTGTACTTATCTAGCTGACATTGCAAGGAATCTTTTCGGTTACTTAATACTTCACATTGAAGTGCCCTTTTCAAGATATCCACTATCATGCCTAACCCTTAAGTTATCCCCTACCGTTTGCTACTTCCTATACAGAAGAGGCAATCCCTCACACAGTCACTAAAGAAAGGTCTTTGTATTACGTCCCGTAGCTCACTGTAACGTCCCACATTAGTCCGACTATTCGTAGGTATTGGTTGCCAAATTTGCTAGACAGGTTTACCCTACATAAGTTAGGACTAAGCTTGTGTCATCCGTTGTTACGTATTATAGACGATATCTCACATCAGCCACAAAGTCGCACTGCTGGTATACAGATTAGTTGGGTAGACTTTTGTGTGCTTTTGACTGACCTCGCATCTTTATAACTTAGTCATAATTTATAACGCTCTCTTTACATATTATCACACATCCCACCGTATCCACAATTAGGGCTCTAAAAGAAAACTTCTTATTTAGCCTCTATAATTAATTACTTTTCTAAAGGGGAATTCCATAATAATTAATTATCTATTTAACTACGCCTTTAATATGATCTTACGTTATTTACACTAATATACATACACATACCTACCTACCTACATACATATACGCACACACACACACGCGCACACACACACAAACACACACTTAATAAATTTCTAAGCGTTCAAAGGTTACGCCCTAAACTAACATCTAAATGTCAAATCTTCAACAGTATACAAGTCCTATTTCTATATTAACACATATATCACAAATCCAATATCCAAAATCAGATCAACAAACTAGTATAAAAATAGAGTCAAAACCCACTTATTTTACATTAAAACAGGAACAAATCAATAATACAAACTTACAATTTACATATTTTTGTGTTTTATTAAACTTCTTTTTACATGAAATTAGATAAAGAAAATTTCTATTCAAGTCGTGACAATAGGAGGTGCAAACTACGAATAAGAATTCATACCTTACACGCCATTTCCGAATCAAAACTCTTAATCAGATCCAAAGAAAAAGATAAAAAGTGAAATAGAAGGTAAAACATAGAAATTGCAAAATATACATAAACATCATTACTTTAGTATAAAACAATTAAAATTCCAACCTAATAATTGACATTTCGCTTTGGGGGGATTTTAGGGGTTTTAATATGATATTGTCATAAACCAACATTCCCTAAGGCACATATCAAATCCAAACTACATTATTTAGTTACTACTATAGAAAAACTTAGATTTCCACTCACAACGGGTCCTTAACTATTCCTCATTTGTGTTTGTCACACCTTCAATAATTTCTTTCAGATCTTCCTTTCAAGATACATACAATAAAGGATTTATATGTGTAGACTAGATTCAGAAATTGAGGGATTGGAGGAGAATAGAATTAGAAAACAAAATAATAAACATCTAGAATCTGTTACTTGAAATCCTAAAGAACTTTTCTAGAACCTTTAAAGAGTGATACTGGCAGAGCTTTTCTACATTCCTCAATATAATTTATGAATAAAAGTGAGGTGGCTAGGCTCTTATTTATAGTGGTTGGAATGCACCAGAACCATCGAATTTAAGTCGGTTTAAAATATAAAATCTCAAACGTTCACTATGCAAATAAACCCTACTTGTCACTTGCCTATCTGTTGATCGCCCATCAGTTGACCGCCCCTACCCTACCGGTCGACTGCTAACGGTTGATCGGTTTTTTTAATTCAGGGAACATTTTTAGTTGATGTTGATCGATTTATTTTATTCCTTACTTAACTTTTAACGTTAATTTCAATGATTACTTAACCTCTAAGTCTAATTACTTTTACTTTTCAAATTTCATCTTTTATATTTGATAATTATTTGATTTTGAATTCTATCTAAAATATTTTGATTTGAAGCCTTCAAATGTCCATAAATTTTCCATTTTAGCTCCGTTTTCAATGTATTGTATACGAAAATTGATCGGGAAATCGCTACGAATGCAACAACATAACTTTCATGGTCCAATTCCGAATTTTGCAAAATTTTCATTTTTAGCCTTATCTTATTTAATTAATTAATTTTATCTTATTTTATTTTTATTAATTTTTATGGGATGTTACATTCTCTCCTTATAAATCTTTTCAAGGGGCAGACAGCGTAACGTGCAATAAACATCAATGTTATACAACCAAGTACCATCTACACAACCAAAAGTGTAATGTGACTATGTGTACAAACATACTATAAGTGAGCTCAATCCTAGCGTGAGTTTATGATCGTGACATTTAAGTATGTATGCAAACACCCTTAATATGAATAAAATTCCTATGTGAGTGCAAAGGGATAGTGAAAAGTGTAGTAACCATCTCCTACCATCCAATCTAGTAACCACAATGCAACAAGAACAAATTTTAGAGAGAGAAGTTTAACAGCGAAAAGCTCTAAGGTGATAGATCCTCAACTTCTCTTTGGTTTTCCATATTCTTTCCATCGTGTTGCCTCTCCGTTGTACTCAAACCAGCCTAATTTCTTTGTTGTAGAGTATCTTAGTTCTGTGGTCCATAATGCATGCGGTGGCACAAGATGCTATTGGCTTCGTCTCTATGTCCCTCAGTTGATCAGGCTCTATAATAGAATGTGTGATATGAAGGCATTTTCTCAAGCGCAAAGCGTGAAAAACATCGTGGACCCTAGTCAATCTATCATGTAAATCTACGCGATAAGCAAGTTTCCCTATTCTTTCCAAAACTTGAAAAGGCTGAACAAACCTTGGTGCTAACTTTCTCGATTTTCCGAATCACACGATTTTCCTCAGAGGGGAAATTTTGATAAACAATGTTTCCAACCTCAAATTCTAATTCCTTTCTTCTCTTGTCCACATAAAATTTCTAGCGATCTTGCGCTATCTTCATATGTTGCCTAATTAACTCTACTTTATCTGAATTTTCGTGAAGCAAATCTGGTCCAAGTAAATTTTTGGGTAGTTTCGTACTAACCATTTGGCGATTTGCATGGCCTTCCATAGAGTGCTTCAAAGGGTGCAATACTGCTCGTCAATTGTTAACTATTATTATGCAAACTCGACTAATGGTAGGTGCTGCTCCTAGTGTCCGCTAAAGTACATGATGTAAGCTCTCAACAAATCCTCTAAGATCCTATTCACACGTTAGTTTTTCCATCGGTCTGTAGGCGATAAGTAGTATTAAGATTCAACGAGATCCCTAAAGTTGTTTGTAAACTACTCCGCACCTCACTAATAAATAAGGGGTCCCTATCACTAACGATACTAACTGGAATTCCATGAAATCAAACCACCTCCTTGATATAAATATATGCTAGAGATGTTGCGGTCCTATTGCTCCTAATAGGGATAAAGCGGGCGCTTTTCGTGAGTCTATCCACTATGACTCAAATCTCTTCATTGTCTCTTTGACTTCTAGACAACCTATCTAGAAAGTCCATTGCTATATATACCTATTTCCACGTCGGGATTTATAATGTAAATAACAATCATTTAGGCTTTCCTTTCTCGGTCTTTATCCTTTGAAATGTTAAACATCTAGAAAAAAATTCGGCTTTTCATTTCTTCATCCTTGACTAATAGAAAATTTGTTTTATATCCCTATAAATCTTATCTTCCCTTGGATGATACTTGAAAAGTGACATTCCACAAGCATTTCCTTTAACACACTATCACTTTGGAACATAAAAGTTTCCATCTCTTCTCAAACATCCCTTCTTGTCCACTACATACTACTAACGTGGGGAAATTTCTCCCCTCTACTTAGATTGCCCAAAATATTAATTATCTCTTTATCCTTCCTTTGTTCTAATCCAATGTGGTCCATCAATGCTGGCCTAACTTCCATTACTACCACATAGCTTTAGGTGGGTTCTGTTGGTGGTTTGAAGTTGAAATTCGAGAGGAACTCCAACTTCCTCCACTTTTATATAGCTCCGAAGATAACAAGCCTCCGTCCAAGGGCATCGGTGATGACATTCCCTTTTACAGGGGTATACTATAACCCAAAGTCATAGGATGCTATAAACTCCATCCACCTCAATCGCCTAAGATTTAAATCTTTTTGAAAAAATTAGGTATTTGAGCGATTTATGGTCGGTGAACAAATCAAACCTTTCCTTAAAAGATAGTGCCTCCAAATCTTTAAGGCAAACACAATAGCTACCAACTCTAAGTCATGAACTGGGTACCTCTTCTTATGGTCCTTCAATTGCCTCTATCATAACTAATCACTCTTCCTTCTTGCATAAGAACTGCTCTCAATCCTATGTCACATGCAACTATGTAAACTGTAAAAGGTTTCGTCTCATCGAGTGTGGTGAGTACTGGTGCACTAGTCAGTAGCTCCTTTAGCTTCCTAAATGCTTTCGTACGTTTCTCATCCCATGCAATTACTATATTCTTCTTGGTTAGGCGAGTTAAAGGGACTGCTATCTTTGCGAAGTCATTTATGAGTTTCCTACAATAACTCGCTAACCCTAGAAAACTCCTAAACTTCGTGGCATTCATTGGAATCTTCCAACTCTAAATAGCTTCCACATTTGCGGGTCCACTGCTAACCCAGGTCGAAATAATGCATCTAAGAAACCTCACCTTCTTCTTTCAAAAGTGACATTTTAAGAATTTGGCTTTAAGTTTGTGTTTCCTTAAAGTCCTAGTACCACCCTTAATGACTTTCATGCTTTTCTTCACTTTTAGAGAACACTAAGTTGTCATCAACAAAAACCACGACAAACTTATTTAATCGTACCCTAAATACTATACTCATCAAATCAACAAAATATTCGAGGACATTTGTTAGTCCAAAAGGCATCACTTCCCATTCATAGACTCCATCTGGTGTGAGAAAGCGGTCTTTGGTTTGCAATTCCTATTAATTCTTAGTTGATGAAATCCAATTGTCAAGTCCAATTGGGAAAAAATTTTGTCTTGCAAAGTTGATCAAAAAAATCATCTATTCTAGCTAAGGGATACCTATTTATAACACCTCCACTTCTATGCCTATACTACTCAAGAGTATGACTATATAATATCGTCGAGTAATATGGTGAATGAAGTGGTAAGTGGCACACACGTGAATATTACCTTGGACCAACACCGGTACATATCTTAATAATGTGTCACTTACCATATTTGTACTCGGTCTCGCTACAAAGCAACAACATCTGTGCCTCCATAATGAACAATACATAACCATAGATAATGCATATCAATCAAAGAACATAGAGTCGGAATGCAGTAGATAAAATATAATATACATATTATACAGTACAACATATTGTCCAATGGGCTATAGAATGATGAACATTAGCCCAATACATGATATATCACTAAATACAACAACTAGTACTATATACAATAAAATTACCAAAATGAGTAGGGCATGTATCATCCTATCTCTCCTATTAGCTTTCTCAAAAGTCCATAATAAGCATCATCAGTACCTGCACTGGAAGTCGCTCAGACTGACTAGAGTATTATACAAAACACATGGGTCAGACTAAGTCTTCTTATAATGTCAAGCAAAAATGACAAAAAAATGTCCAAAATAGAATGAAAATATGATGTATGGTAGAATATAATGTGAGATAGTCCCATCATCAATCATACACAAAACGTAAAGAATGCCCATCACAACCAAATATCAATCAATAAAAGGTTATCTTCAAAATACTAAGTCAGAAAAGTGTGGATATACGTGGACTGACTACACTTTAGACTTAACCAGTCTCTGGTCTAGTCAATTTATTATAGGAATGAGACATATATGCCAATTCACTGCACACATAACCCTGAATAAGACGGGAGACTGATAGCCGCCTACCGCAAGCTTGTTCCAGGAACCTAGGTATACTTGCCTTCTGCAGAGTAATTATATATTCCTACTGTCTTCAGTTACCTCGATGGACATTATGACCCCATCCACTAGTGGCTCGTCTATGCGTAGCCTCGATCATGACCCTACTTTGCCCCTAACAGTAACAGACTGCCGGTTTATGTGACAAATAGGCTATGGGCAACAACCTATCCACTATTTCCTCGATGCATATCAAATATAATGACCATCAACGATGTCGTGGATCTAGGGCGCGACCCCATGGTCAGGCTGACAGGGTGGATCCTAGCCAATCTGGTTCGCTTTCGAAAATATGGGAAGTCGGACACAACGTGGAAGGTCATATAGTACTTATACTCTATAGTTATATACCTCTCTAATCGTAGGAAATTGCACGTCTCTTATAAGTCACCACCTGAGTATACGATACTCCACACCGAGTATAACATGTTCTCTTGAGTGTTATCCCCGTTTAAATGATGTTTACTTACAATGAATAATCAAACAAATAATATAACCGCGTCCTATACCACTGTATGTTCTTCGGATAGTTATTTAATGTTCGTAAACTATACTCGATCCACACTAGATATTTCATATGACAAGTCCAATGAATAACCGAAAATATATTATCGAAAGTCTCATGTCAGACAATATCACTAAACCGTTTATTCAAATTTCTCATCATACAGAAATAAACAATATATATAATCAAAAGTAAAAATATAATTTATATTTAAAATTATAAATGAAGTCTTTTATAACAAAATATATTATGATATTAGTTGGTATTAAATAACGTTCAAAAATGTATTTAAACATTCGTGATCTATATATTAATCTTTGTAAATGACGTTTTCATATATATAGTGTCCATATAAGTTTGTATTCATTTGAATACGTTTAATATACAGATGCGTTTATTTTAGTTTATTATACAATATATACACATTTTCTTGCTAAAAACGCATGAAAGAAAGTACACAGACCCACGTTTCACTATAAACACACACACACACACACACACACACTTATTTTTATATGTATACCTCCCAATATTTTTCAATAAATTAACCTGCAATAAAACTTGTATAGGCACACCATACGTGTATAAATATCAGACTTCTATATATATGTTTATAATTTTTCTTAGTATGGCTAACATATGTATCTTTATTTTAATATGTTAAACACAGTATAAATATTTGCTTGTTCATGAGAATGCATGGAATGAGTCACAACATAGCCACACTACTAGGTACACATATACACGTATAATTATGTATTCCACAGCCCTTTACCTTCTTATATAGCATGCAATGTACTATAGGATTTTGTCACACATTCGAACTCATGTACGCAAGTTCCTATTATATTTTACTTAATTGATTGATTTTAATATATGTAATTAAATTTTAAACATGTGTATACGGTTATTGGATATATTATCTCTCATATAATTTGTTCACTTTCTCCTGCTCACATCAAACAACATACAGGCACATAAATTAAGTACACTACTTAAATTAATATATATATATATATGTATGTATGTATGTATACACACACACACACACACACACACTTGTTTGAGTTGATTGATAATATATATAAGAATGGATTTTAGTTTTCCCATTCCTAATAGTTTAGAAGACTATAGGCCTATAGCCTGCTGTAACTTTATATACAAGATTATTTCTAGTATTCTAAGTAGCAGAATAAAAATATTTTTGAAACATTTAATTTTTGAAAACCAGAGTGCTTTCATTCCTAGAAGGCTTATTGTTGAAAACACATTGTTAGCACATGAATTAATTAGGAACTTCAACCATAATAGCAAAAATCGTATGTGTGTAAAAATAGATTTACATAAAGCTTTTGAAAAAATTGATAGACAATTTATTATATATATGATGAAACAAATAGGATTTTGTAATGAATTTTGTGCTCTTATCTATGAATGTATTAGTATAGTGTCCTACTCAATTTTGGTTAATGGTTCTCCTAATGGGTTTATACATAGCAATAGAGGTATTAGACAAGGAGACCCATTGTCTCCATATCTATTTACTATTGTATGGAATATTTCACAATTCTTATGGAAACAGAACTAATAAAAAGAAGTATAAAACCCATTAATAGAACCAAACCATACATTACTCATTTGCTATATGCTAATGATTTACTTATTTTCTTAAATGCAGACACACAAAGTGCAAAATATATAGCAAATATCTTTGCCAAAGTAGAAGAACATGCTGGTCTAAAAGTTAATGATTTCAAAAGCAAAATCTATTTCAGTAAAGGCTGTGTCGGTAAATTGGACATTTTAAACATCTTAAAATTTAAAGAGAGTAATCTTCCAATCAAATATCTGGGACCACCTCTCAGTGCTAATCAAGTCAATGATCAAGACTGCACAAGATTATTGAACATAATACAGGCTAGATTTGAAGGGTGGGCTAGCAAACTTCTGTCATCTACTGGTAGAATTGAACTTACTCACACTGTCATCATTGCAATTATTATGTATTAGATCCAGGCACACAATATCCCAGCTAAAGCTATTCACAAAATTGAAAAAATTTGTGCAAATTTCATTTGGAATGGAAAGCATCATAAAATTGCTTGGGACAAAATTTGCAAATCAAAGAAAGCTGGAGGCTTAGGTATAAGGAATATCAATGACTTGAGGTAAGTATGCAATCTAAAATTATTTTGGAGATTTGTTAATGGCAATTCACTTTAGGCAAAATGGATGAAAGCAAAGTATCTCAAAAACAAGAATATTTGGACAAATGTACTGAAAAATACCATTCTTTTGTTTGGAAATACATACTCAAAAGCATAAATATTGGTATTAAACTTTTGGAAAGAAAATTGAAAGATGGAGATCAAATTGATCTATGGTTTGACCCATGGATTTTTGAAAAATCTTTAGTTAGTCTTGTGGAGTGGAATAATTTATATGTATTTGGTGAAGTCACTGGAAAAGTTAGTATCATCATCCAGAATGGTAGGTGGAATGCAATGGCACATCCAGCTACATCTATTTTTATGCCTTCCGTTCAAAATATCTCTGTTGACTCAAACCTCCAAAATGATAAATGGGAATGGAAATTATCTTCAAAAGGTCCTTTCTCTTTCAAAAAAACTTTAGAGTACATAAAAGGCTATGAAACAGAAGTTGATTGGCACAATGTTATATGGAGTAAATCAAACTGTCCAAAAATGTCCTATTGTGCTTACTTTGCAATTGTTAATAGACTTCCCACTAGAGACAGATGCCTGAAGTGGAATAAAAAAGGGGAAACATTATGTCTTCTTTGTAAAAATGAGACAGAGAGTATTATTTATCTGTTTTTCGATTGCATTTATTCAAAGCACATTTGGTTCATTGCCAAAACAAATCTCAAAATCAATAAAAATCAAGCTGTTCAAAACATCAGAGAAAGCATCAAATATATTCAGCAAAACTTCAAAGAAAAATCCAAGAAATTAAAAAAAGCAAGTATTACTGCTCACAACATCCATCTTTCATATCTGGAAAGAAAGATATCAAAGGCTTCACTCTCAAAAGGAAATGGAAAGCATTCAACTTTGGAAAAAAAATTTGAATTGGACAGTCAAATCCTTCTCAATAAACACAGAAATCAAAGAATTCAATCAGAAAATCTAAAGTTAAACTACTGGAAAATGGATAAATATGAAGAGAAATCAGAATCTTTCTTACAGGGTGGGAAAACCATTAATGATTCTCCCAACATAGGACTGCTTCTTCACAAAGGAAGCTGTAGGATGGAAAAGCCCATGACTGATATTGTTTCCATCCGAGATCCTCTCAATACTGGAAGGGGAGTCAACAACACAATAGGAATTTTTCCTATAACACAAAGGGAAGTTATCTTAATATTAAAACATATTGTTCTAAAGATAACAAGCATACAAATTCTAATGATTTATATTGCTTACCTGATAGGGGCAAAAGCTACCGCGCATCCAATATTGGAGATTCGGTAGACATTCATCTACATATGGACAAATATTGGCAATTGGTCATCAATAATCAGTTAGTGGATGAAAAATATTACAAAGTAACATCAACAGTCAAATTTATCACTTATCTGATTGGGAGAAAGGGGAAAGCAGCTTCAACAATTGCAACATGCAAAAGGAGCCGATCCCAATCAACCTCAAAAGCAGCTACAACAAACATAACTTCCAAAAAAATCCATCTTTTTACGACTCTGAAGCCCCTCGAATATATCAATACAAGAATCAAAGTTATACATAGTACACTGTCCAAAGTCCTACCGCCGACAGCAGAACATATTGCCATGGTGAAAAAGCTACTAATTCTGCTATCTCTGCTATAGATCCCTCAGATCTAAAGGCTGCAGCTGTTCTAACCAACAAAGCAAGCTACTTCAAGTAAGATGAAACAAAAACAGCTCATTTGAGTCATTTTCGCCCACATCTTAAGCTTACAAATCAACGCCGTAGTGACAAGAAGGATTGGAAGCCTCCTTGAATTATTTCTCTTATTCATTTTGAGTCTCTAATGGCCGAAAGCCTGAAAGACGAAGCTTCCGCTATTTTCTTCTTCTCGTCAGAAATGTTTTATAGAGGCGCTGATTACCCTAAAATGTTTAGGGTTTGTGTTACATAGTGTTATGTTTGTTATGTGTATTCAGGTTTTTACCCACTAACTCATTATATGGGCTGGGCCCTATTTTATAAAGTTTTAAAAAAAAGAGTGGATTTTAGTTTGGATATATATTTCAATAGATATGTTCATCTTCTTTGATCTGAAAGCACATATGCATATTCCATCATAAAGTTATATGTATATACATATTTTCATACTAGCATCAGAAACCGCTCTCGCTCAGGAAAAGCAAAATGCATATACAGGCACACTATCAACATTAAAAGGCATGGCTACATGATCCAAAGTCTTATCCACCATCGGCTAGAAATTCAGTAATGCTATTACAAAACAATACCGAAAGGAGTTCGACCGATCGCCTCTATTGGCCGACTGGTCAGAACCTAAACACACATATATTAACTGGCTGCCTGTTTTAGAGTGGCTTTGATCATCTCCTACTCTTTTTACTACTTACTCATCCATCTACTTGTTTCTCACAACATGGAATGACCTTACTCCCTCATGCTACGAATGAATCAAATATAATTATTAACTAATTTCCACTTGACTAACCAAAATGCAAAGTACATAGTGATGCAAAATAGGGAGCTGCAAAAATGTGTATTAATGTTCAGACATTTTTATCATCTCAATTTGCACTAGTTTAACGCAACAATATCAAATAAACATAGTTGTGAGCAATAGCACTCACCTGAAATAAAGCTTTACTTCCTTCTTCGGTGCTCAACTAACTACTCCCCTTGCTCTCCACTGTAATACTTCCTCCTTAACCACTTGTTACTTGATTGCTAATTGGTGTAGAAATGTCGAGAAGCTAATATATTTTAGTTTAGATTTTCATCTAAATTATTAAGTGGTAGGATTAGATGGAAAAACAAATTTTTTCCAAAAACGATTCCCTATTTTTAGTTTAGTTCATATTTGTAATTGAATTAGAAATATCCAGAAAAAGAATATTGTTGATTTTAGAATTCTAAGGAATCTTATTCTTATAGTTTTGATTTCTTGGGCATGTATGGGATTTTGACTATTATTGTTTTCTTTCATATTTTCTCCTTTGGTTTACTTTATGAGATAAATATATTCAAGTCCAATATAATTTAATTACTTAACTAAATCATTTTCTTTACAAAATTAATTTTCTATTAATTACAACCTATTTTATTTTAAAAAAGAAATCTCCAAATATTTTTTTATTTGATTAATTATTCTATATAAATCATTTACTAAATAATCTCAAATTTATATTAATAAATCTTTCTTCTTCAATTCTAAGATTTTTTTTAATTCCAACATTACATCATAATCCTCATAGATAATTCAAATCTCATATAAATTATTTATTTATTATTATTTAATTATTAATTAATCGCTTCTCAACTATAGGTTGTTATATACTTTCCTCTTTGAGGAAATAGCGTCCTTGCAATTCCTACTAGGGATAAATCTATAGCTAGCTAGATATATTCTAGCTCTCTACATCATCACTTACTAAACAAAAGACGAGAAATAGAAAACATACTTGACTCATTTTGCATCACTAAATAACTTAGGATAAGTCGTATCATCTGCTCTTCGGTCTCCCAAGTACAATTTGATGGGTTGTTAGACCATTGCACCTTCACAAATGGAACCTTTTTGCTCCATAGCCGATGGACTTCTGAATTGACTATATGTATCGGATGTTGCACATAAGTCAAGCTGGGAGACATCTCGATCTCTGGAATTTCTCTTGATTCAATAACTGTCTCTGTGTCCCTTGAACACTTCCTCAATTGAGAAACATGAAAGACATTATGATACCAAAGAAATTGTCAGGCAATACAACCATATATGCCATCTGTCCAACACATTCAATAATTGGGTATGGTCCTATATACCGAGGCCCCAACATACCCAACTTCTCTAATTTGATGAACCTCATAACTCCTTTTAGTAGATATCTTCACACATACCCAATCTCCAATTGCACACTCCAATTGTCTCCTTATGCGGTCTGCATAAGATTTCTATCTATCCTGGGCCTGTTTCATCCCATGTCTGATTTTCCCTATATTCTCCATAGCTTCCTTTACAAAATCAGGACCCATAATAAATTTGTCTCCTGTCTCCAACCAACATGCAGGTGATTGACATGGCCTTACATATAAAGCTTTGAATGGCGCCATGTCAATACTAGATTGGAAACTATTGTTGTAAGAAAACTTGCTAAGATGAAGATGATCTTCCTAACCTCCACCAAAAACTAAAACACAAGCATAAAGTAAATCTTCAAGTACTTGCTTGACTCGCTCCATCTGCCCGTCAATTTGGGGATGATAGGTTGTACTAAAATTCATTTTAGTCCCCAATGCTTCCTTAAAGATTCTCCAATATCGACTAGTGAATAAAGGGCCACAGTCACGTATGATGGAGCTAGGAACTCCATGTAGTCTTACTACTTCCTTTATGCACAGTTTAGCTAAGTATCTGTAGTTCGAGTGGATTTCATAGGAATGAAGTGTGATGATTTAGTCAACCGATCTACTATTGCCCAGATGCCGCTTCTAGACCATGGTAATCCATCAACGGACGTTGATACTTGATCCCATTTCCCTTTGGGTATTTCTAATGGCTATAGGAGACTACTGGGTACTTGATGTTTTGCTTTAACCAATTGACAAGTCATACAAATTTTCACATACTTCTCTATATCATGCTCCAACCCATCCCAATAATATAGATGCTTCATGTCCATATACATCTTGTTTCCTTCGAGATGAATTGTATAACATGATCAGTGACAAACGTCCATTACTTCTTTACGGTGATTATTCAAATCTAGTACAACTAGTATAGCTTTTCTCCGTAAATAGCCTTGTACATCCAAGGAGTAACTAATAAGGCTAGCATCATTCTCTCATAACTCCAACTTTTGTATTATAATAAGAGTAGACAGATTTTGCCTTTGAGCATCGGGTATTCGATCCATCAAAGATGGTCGGGTGACGAAACTAGCTAGCATCATTCCAGAATCAATATCTGAACCTCTGTCTCGAATATCACACATGGAAAGAAGTTATAAATATTTCCATTCCGCTATCATCATAGAAATGTTAGCTTGGTTCTTTCTACTTAATGTATCAGCTACACAATTTCCTTTACCAGGAGTATACTGGATATCAAAATCATAGGCTGCTAAAAATTCCAGCCATCGTTGTTGTCTCATATTCAAATCCTTATGTATAAATGGATACTTTAACGATTTATGATCTGTGTATAACACAAATCGTTCTCCAAGTAGGTAGTGTCACTATATCTTCAATGCGAACACTATAGCGGCAAGCTCCAAGTCATGCATAACATATCTAACTTCATTAAGTCTTAACTGTCTCAATGCATATGCTACGACTCTTTCTTTCTACATAAGTACTGCACCTAAGCCTGAGCCATAAGCATCAGTGTAAACTTCCAGATCCCGATTGCCTTCAGGAGCTATCAATATAGATGCATTTCTATGCAGCTCCTTTAACTTCCAGTAAGCTCCTCACACTTATCTGTCCATGTAAGCTTAACTCCTTTTCTAGTGAGGTTAGTTAATGGCTACACTATCTTCAAGAAGTCCTCGATGAATTGTGGATAGTAACCGGCTAATCCCATGAAACTTCTAATCTTAAATACAGTCTTTAGTCCCTTTTAATGCCGTATCGCTTCGACCTTAGCTGGGCCTATACAGATACCTTCTGCTGAAATGACATGGCCATTAAATTTTACTTTCTTTTGCCAAAAATAGCATTTAGAGAACTTGGATTTAAGCTTATTCTGCCTCAGTGTCTCTAATACGGTTCTGAGATGTTTTTCATGCTCCTTAGATTTTGAGTGTACCAAAATATCATCAATGAATACTAAGATGAACTTATCCAAATATTCTATGAAGACTCTATTTATTAGATCAAAAAAATAAGTCGGTGCGTTCGTCAATCCAAATGGCATAACCAACCATTCATACAAGCCATATCTGGTTCTGAACGCTGTCAATTGAATGATGTCTTCTACAATCCTGAGTTGATGGAACCCAATAGCTAAATCCATCTGTGAAAAGATTTTGGCTCCACTCAACTGATCGAACATATCATCGATTATAGTGAGTAGATACTTATTCTTGATTATTAGGTCGTTAAGTTTCCTATAATCGATGCACAACCTGAGAGAATCATCTGCCTTCTTCAAAAATACTATTATGGCTCCCTAAGGAGAACTACTGGATCTTATGAAATGTTACTACTCCAAATCTGTCAGTTGCTTCTTCAACTCTTTGTTCTCCTTTGCTGGCATTCTAGTTAGAGATCTACTTACTGGTTGAGCTCTAGGAATAAGGTCGATTCGAAACTCTATAGCCCGTTTAGAAGGTAAATCAATAACTGAGTCGAAGATACCAGGGTATTCCTTTAAGTCTGGAATCCAAGCGATCTCATCCTCATCTCAAGTTTCAATAGCAAAAATATATCTTTATGAATCCTCATTAATGTTTCCAAGGGTTATATAGATTCTTTCTTCCGAATCAGGGTAGCTAAGGATTATAATTCTTTTGGGCATAAAAGATGCGCTTCGTATCACTCAAACCAATCCATGTAAATCATGATAAAATGAATAACCATTCAAAAGTAGTTCAATGTCTTTACATAGCATCTTGAGAGTCTCGTATCGCCTAACGGGATTCATAATCCTCAATGATGTGACAGGTAAACCACATCAAGATAGAATTTATCCACTAACTCTTTCAATACAAATGAGTGTGATGCTCCTATATCGAATAGAACCCTAATAGAGAATTCTTTAAATAGAATCGTACCTTCAAGAACTATAAATTGTTTTCCTTTGCTCTGAGAGGTACTTTTAACTGCTTCAAGTGCATTAACCTTCCCAACCCTCTTTGGAAAATCTCTAGCAATATGTCCAACCGCTTTGCAAATTCTACACACTGGCTGAGGTGGTTGTTTGCATGGTTGGGAGCACTCCCTGGAGAAATGTCATTTCACTCCATAATTGTAGCATACAACTTGATCTTTGAATGGCTTCCTCTCTTCCTTCACAACTCTCTTTATCTACTTCTGCTTAATGAACCTAGGTTGCTTCTTATTAAAAGGAAATCTACGCTTTAGTCCTACAATTTCTTTGTTCTTGGGTTGATCTTCTTCACTACTCCCTTTCTCTTCTTCCTCGAGTCTCAATGCAGAATCCATGAGTTCTGCAAATGTAGTTTATAATTAAAGAAGGAGAGATTTCCTCAGAGTCTTCCTTAGGCCATAGACAAATTTTCGATTCTTCTTCATAGGTGTGCTAATGAGGTCTGTTCGATACTTGGATAATGCTTCAAACTCTGCTACATATTCGGCTATAGACTTGGTATGTTGTTTCAAATCAATGAATTTGCGAGCCATAACTGCTTTCTCTGCCTCTGGTAGGAACTTCCTCTTGAAGTGATTCTTGAATTCCTCCCACATCATTTCTGATTCATCAACCTCATCTAGAAGCGGCTCATATCAATCAAAAGCTCTCTCCTGCAATTGATTGGAAGCAATTTGGAGCTTCTGCTGATCCGTGATGCTCATATGTGCAAAAATGCATTCATATATTTTTATCCAGGCTTGGCCTTCGATCACTCCTTCGGTACCATTGAAAAGTTTTACCACTAGTTTAACATAATCACTACATAACCTGGAAAAATCAAAACAGGAAGTGGGAGGGTTTGGGTGGTGGAGGTACTAGACTGTTGGATACTCCTCACCAGCTCCATGAGCTGCTCTGTAGTCATAAATACTCCACCAGATCTAGTACTAGAAGGCTGTCCTGGTTCTCCCCGACCTGAGTGTGTTCTAGCTATATCCCACTACACTTGAAGTAAGATAAAGATTAGATCAAATAGATACTATAGATATAATGTACACATATATAAAATAATCAAAAATAACAAGTACGCATCTAGATGACTGCTCCCTGTAATCATCATATACACCTAGGTAATATTTAGTTTATCTACTCGATACCCCAAAGGACAAGGTCATTGTTAACCCGCCTTTTGGCAAGGCCATGGACATATGGATTTAACTAAATCGACTACTTGCTTGTCGAGACTAGAATACGATGGGTTTGAGCCAGCTGGATGGATATACCATCAGTCTTGGATGGTTCGGTGTATATGGATCGGCCTAGGTGGACCGGCAGGTGCCACTTGGTCAAAGATGCATGGATCGGCCAAGATGGATCGGTCAGGCGTGGTTCGACATTGGAGTGGGTTGACGATTGAAGGTGGTTCGGCACACTATGAATCAGTTTGTATGGCGTTGTTCGGCATGCTTGAGAGATATTAGAGTTGGGAGTGGCTCGGTGTTGGAGTATGGATGTGATTCGCTCAAGGTGGACTCAGATCGGTATATGGAAACACACTGGGTCGGCATATTGTCTGGGTTCAGTGAGTTTGCACTACTCAGGATCGTCCATGTGTGGGTCATTTGAGATGGTTAGGCTGAGGTGGCTCGGTATATTAAAGTGGGTCGGTCTCGATGGTGTGGATCGGTGATGGAATTGGGTAGGTAATGGTATGGCTCGGCATTTGGATAGTCGGCGACTTTGGTTTTCTCTAGATTGGTGGACTTCGTGCTTCGGGTCAGCAGCTTCTTGTCTTCGGGTCGGTTATGGAGACAAAGGGTCGGCCATAGGGAATGTGCTTCGAGTCATGGAACACGTTACTTCGAGTCAGTGAGACAGTTACTTTGAGCCAATGATAGGTTTACTCCAGGTCGGTAGAGACAATAAGGAGTCGGTATATTGAAGGAAGGGGTTGAGTTGGAGGGCCTATACCACTTAGGAAGCCTAGTAACTCAGGTTTTGCCTATAAATACAGTATGTGGGGCTTCAAAAATGGGGTTTTTCATCTTCTTTCCTAGGATTAACTCTACCATTTTGTTTACTGATTCCAAAGGCCTGTAATTGTAATTACAGTATAAAATGAATAAAAGGATTGATTCTAAGTGTGCATAGGCTGAAAATAGCCGAACCACCATAAACCTTGTGTTCTTTCTTACTTTCTTTTTAATTTTTATTGTTCTTCATATTTATACTCTCTACATACACTCTATCTGTGATCTATAACTGTGATTTGATGCTTTCATCTGGATTTAGGTGTTAGTGACCAATTTTGGCGCTAACATTTTTGTGCTTTCACTGAGAATTGAACTCAGGGATTCAGAAGCTTAGAGTTTGGATTTAAAGGCTTAAGAACTTGGATTCTGGAGACTATGGCAAAGAAATCAACCAAGAGATAAAGGATGGAAAGAAGTCAGCAAGAAGAAAGTCAAGAGGCTCCCTTTAGAGCTAATCAAGCCTCCATCTACATCACTAGGGACGAGATGCAGGTCATGATGAATACCATGCAGGTACAGTTGAAAAGACAAGAGGAAATGATGCAGGCACTTTTCAGACAATTTGGACAGGCAGGAACAGTAGGGGATGCAGGAGTTCAGACCCATGGAGTTAGATTAGAAGGATTCAATGGACAAGCAGATGGAACGGTTTAGTAGGGCAACCCTTGGTAGGTAACACTGGATTAGCTGACATTATCAGGCAAACTATTCGCGGAGGTCTGACAAACAGTGATTTGGAGGGAGTAAACAAAAGTCCGTTTACCCGTAACATTAGGATGGCTAGGAATTCATCCGATTTTAAGCTGCCCACTCTGGAAGTATACAGCGGTAAGATGGATCCCACTGACCACTTGATGAGATACACAAGGCATATAGAAGTGTTGGAGGGCATCAAAGGAGGTTATGGTTCAGATAACTAGAGAATGGATCTATTAGAACATGGACAGAACTGGTGGATAAGTTCTTGAGACAGTTTTGAGTTCACATAAAAAGGCCAAGAATGTGATGACACTGACGTTAATTAAGCAAAGGGCAGATGAATCGCTCTGGAATTTGTTGACTCCGTTTAATGCAGCGGTTGCTTCGGTATCGGCCGGATCCATCAATGGTTCTGATGGCAGTGGTGTTAGAAGTTAGGGATGATTCAGATTTTAAAGTATCGTTGATACGGGACCCACCAATGGATCTAGGAGAATTCTTTAACGAAGTCGAGAGATTTCTTCGACAAGAGAATGCACATTTGGATATGAGGTCAAAGGAAGTAAACATGGTTACGGATGGAGAACCGTTGGGTGAAAGCTCAGGTAAAGATAAGGATAAAGGTAAGAGGAAGCGCTGGGGTGAACCAAAATTCTCCACTTACACAGGATTGAATGAGACATTGGAACATATAAACTTGGAAACTCGGGATCGCCTTCCTTATCGAAGGCCGGAAAGGAAGGAACCCTCAAAACGCGAAAGGGCATTGGGAAGGCACTGTCTCTTTCATGACCTGGACGGACATGATACCAACAGATGAAGGCATATAAAAGATATAATCGAGGAGCGTGTAAGGAATGACCAGTTGCGAAAATATGTCGGAACTCGAAATGCGACGGTGGAATAGGAGCAGCCATCGCCTACCTTGAACGACAATGGCCCGAGTCCCAGGAATGGTGGCTGGTTGGTCATCAACTAATCATGATCGTTTTGAATAAGTAACAAACTCTGGGAAAATAGCTTAATCGCTTACTCATATACGGGGTTGGAGATAACCCTTAGGCATGCTCTGAGATGATGGTTTACCAAGACGCTTCGGTTTGTGAAATCTGTTTTTTCCTTTTGGCTTGGACATTTGCTTTTTCTGCTTTGGTTTTGGAGTTTGGTTTGAACTCTCTGTTGTGTTGGTTTCTTAGTTTGGATGCTTGATTTTTGATTTGAATTTTGATTTGGACTTTTGATATGGATTTCTAGTTTTATGGTTTGAATCTGGGTTTCAGATACAATTTTGATTGACTTTCATCTGGTTTTTGGCTTAAAGGTCGTCGAGTATGGACTATGCTCGGCAAGGGTCCGGAGAGACCATGATTCGGCTTAGGACTTAGGCCCCATATTATCAATCAGTTACTATTTCAGGTCGGCGAGTATGGACTATGCTCAGCAAGGGTTCGGAGCGATCAGGATTCGACTTAGGACTTAAGCCACGGCATTACCCAACGTTTAGAGACACTGAACCAGAAACACCACGGCATTACTTGACATAGGTCGTCAGGTGCAGGTTGCGCTTGGCGAGAACCCGTAGAGGTTATGGATTTGGATATTGGCTATAAACAGCTAAGAATTTGGACATGGACCCGGAGCGGTCTCGGATTTGAATATCGACCCGGAGAGGTCATGGATGTGGTTATTGGTTATTGGATATGGATGGATTAGAACTCGATTGTCGGATTCAGATGGATGTGGAATTGGATGAGGATTTGGTTACTGGATATGAAATCGACTCGAAGCAGTCGTAGATTTGGATAAGGATACAACAATGACGCTTGGATAAAGTGGATTGGATTATGAATCGGAAGGTATGGCTATGGATAACATATGGACTTGGGGTATCGGATTTGAGGCTATTCAAAACACACTTTCCAATAGCAAAGCATGTTATGGGGGGCAAATTTAACCAGCCTTTTAGCAAGGCCGTGGATAAGCGGATTTAACTAAACCGACTGCTCGTTTTTCGAGACTGGAATACGATGAGTTTGAGCTAGCTGGATGGATAGACGGTCAGTCATGGATGGTTCGATGTATATAGCTCGGCCTAGGTGGATCGGCAGGTGCCGCTCGATCAAAGATGGGAATTCTTGCATGGATCGGCCAAGATGGGTCGGTTGGGTCTGGTTCGGCATTGGAGTGGGTCGGCGATTGAAGGTGGTTCAGCATGCTATGCATCGGTCTAGATGGTGCGGTTCCACATGCTTGAGAGATATTAGAGTCTGGAAACGCTCGGTGTTGGAGTATGGATATGATTTTCTCAAGGTGGATTCAGATCGGTATAGGGAAACACACTGGGTGGGCATATTGTCTGGGTTCGGTGTGTTTGCACTACTCAGGATCGGTGTAACGACCCGCTATTTTGGACTATTCGCATCCGCACATGTCGGGCTTGAATAATTCAAAATACCGAATTGTTAATTTAAATTTGGCAAAAACTCAGATATATAGTAAATAAATAATCACAGAATCACAGATAC
Organism: Allium cepa; assembly: GCA_030765085.1. Lineage (NCBI taxonomy): Eukaryota > Viridiplantae > Streptophyta > Magnoliopsida > Asparagales > Amaryllidaceae > Allium > Allium cepa. The sequence goes on along the minus strand of CM060929.1, from coordinate 722,090,086 downwards.
AGAGTAATAATATGCAGCGGAAGTAAAAGAAATAGTAGTTCATGAAGTTACTATATAAATACATAAGATACTTCAGAGTTTACAACAGAAGAGTAACACGATACAACAGGTACAAATAAGAATACATCACTGGAATCATCGAATACTGAAAGCAGAATAGATGGCAGGATCTTCAAGCAAAGCTCCAACTCCAAAGGTGAGTCTTGAAAACTGGTACACTCAGTCTGACCTGAGCGTAAAGCAAAACACAAAACACTCGAGTCAGGATTAATATTCTCATATCAATAAATCCAACTCAAGTGAAATAGCAATCGAAATACAAGTAACTCAAAGGATGTTGGAATCACCATCCTCTAAGGATCCGTTAAACTATCTACTATGTAGTAGTGTACGCTAAATAGATAATGTCTATCAGTAATATAAAGTATAAAAATAGTGTTAAGGCGTTACCATTATCCCCCTTAACACATTTTATATAAATGTCATAGTCTATACAGCACTGTAAACTCCACCGTAAACTAGTGGGATATCAGGGAGTACTCCATAGGTATAACACAAAACAAATTCGTAGTGGTCGCGTATATAGGGATACAAGTATGACAAGGCACATGAGGCAATACCCAAGGTAGTGAAACTACCGTTTGCCTGATCCGGACTGGTGAAAACGCATCGCCGCAGCGATCGCAACACCGCGAAACAACACTCCTGAAATTCCGAGGGTGCACCAATCAATCACAAGTAATGAGTAGTGGTTACGAAGAAGTGTGTCCGCTCGAGGTGGCTAACCCCATTTGGCCCGGCACGGCTCCTGATTTTAGTCATTTCCAATTTGACACAAGTGTCAAGGCTATCCATTATCGTTCTCTTTCTTCAGTCATCACGTACATCATTCCAACCACTTCATTCTGGATCATCACTCCGCGTATAGTTATTAAAGTGGTTTTCGGTTTAGATAGAGAGTATATCCATAACCGATTCCGGTTCCTTTAATAACTTTCGTAATTATTACACCGATTGGTCGTTTAATATATTTCAAACCAAACAAATTCAATTTCAATTTCGATTCACAAATCAACATTTCATTTGTCTTTCTAAATCAGTTTCCAAAATTTACATTTCAAAACTTCCAGATAACCATTTCAAAGTCTTACAATTAAATTTCAAATTTTGATTTAAACAATTCAAATGTTCAATTAATTACATATAAGTTTCATTCCATAATCATTTAAAAGATTAAATTCAACATTCAAACCAATTTAAATTCATTTATCGATTTCATTCAATATTCGTTAAGTAAATTGTTATTTAAAACAACTTCTATTTAAATTCTAATTCATTTAAATCAATTACTTACGTTCAACTTCATTATATCAAAACATCAAATTGAAATAAATTAAGTTCGTCAAATCAATTCTTTGAATTACAAGTCTTACGTTAATTTCAATAAATCACGTTTTATTTCAATAAATTACATTTTATTTCTTGTTAAAGAAATTCAATTTTCACTTATTTATTGACTTCGTTACAAAGTTCAAACTAAATTAATAAAGAACTAAATTTCACATAATCGAGAAGTTTCAATTTCACTTATTAACTTACTACATAATTTTTCCAAAAATTAATAAATAAAACTCAATTTCATTTATTAACGAAGTTCAAATCCCCTTATTCAAAAGTTCGATTTTCTCTTATCAAAGAATTCAATTTTTATTCAATTATCAAATAATTCAATCTTATTCAATTATTAAATAATTTTAATCTTAATTATCAATAATTTCAAAACTTAATAATTACGAACTTGATTATCAATTCAAACTTAATTATTAAATCATTTCTACTTAATTATGAATTCAAACTTAATCATCAAATCATTTCAACTTAATTATAAATTCAACTTAATAATTTCAAACTTAATTATAATTTCAAACTTAATTATAATTTCAAACTTAATTATAATTTCAAATTTAATTATTAAATGATTTCAAACTTAATAATTTCAAAACTCAATTATTACTAATTCCAAATTATTTATTAATAATTCCAAATTTAATTATTAAATAATTAAATTTCAAACAATGTTCCTTCATCAATTACTACTTTAATATTTATTTCATATTTCATTCTTAACATTTCCATTCATCAAGATTTACGTTCCAATTTTATTTCGAACCTTATGATTCAAATAAAATCTTTATTTTATTTAAAATCAAATTATTGACCAATCGGTTTATTTAATTCTCTATCCTAAGTCAAGTTCATTTGGGTATTTATCATTTCAACCCGATTCCATTTCAATTCAAAATCAAAGCATAGCAAAAGGAACTTGCAGTTTGATAACATGGATGGTGTCAAAGTAAATAAACAAGCAATAACAATATTCAATAACAATCCAATCATTAATTCAAATAATCCCGAAATAATCGTGTTAATTCGCATTGTTGTTTGTGCGAAATAATATAATTATCTCTAGAATCTACACTATCATTTCATGCAGATTAAAGATTATTATACTAATTATTCATACGGTTCTTCACTTGTCATTTGATTTCAATTTTACACTACAACAATTAATCCAACATACGTTCAATGGTTCAAAGTGTAATTATCACTATTCTACATGTCAATTAATTTAACAATTAAAAGGGTCATATTTAACTAATCAAATTCAACATATATGCCGATTCAAATTTTAATTATCCTACGTCAAATTCAATTGCATAATATTTATCACTTTATACATCACAATTTAACATCCAGTATAAACAACAATCAATCAATCAATTATCAACCAAACAGTATTATCGTCGCATAAATAATTAACAGATAATGATGTCAGATGTCATAGGTGAACTGATACATAAATAACAGTGCAATAAAAACAGCATTATATTTCAATTGTCGTTTCAATTGAAATCAAATTTAATAAATAAAAGAATATTAATCGTGAGTGATTGCTCACCTTTCGAGGCTAGAGAAAACAGGAGATGTCACGGATACGCACGCTGATACGAGCACTGAAATTGAGTTACGAATCTAAGCACGAATTCGATGATCAAAGCTGATAACAGGAAATAGACGAAATCAAATTAGAATTGGGTCGATGAAGATAAATAGGTGTAAGTAAACTTATATATATAAGATTATATATACATATATATAAATTATATTCTAAATTTAAACATATATTAAATTAAATATATGTAGTTCAAAATCGTTGTTTTATACTAAAACGCATGTTGAAGTCAAACATATATAATAATAATATTTTGAAATCGATATTTAATATGAGCTTATGCATTATACAGCCTTATATACATGCAATTTAAAACCAAAGTTATTATAACATATATACCAATATACTTACTTTAAAATCAATGTTTGATTTAAACCTATATCTTCAAAAAAAAAAAAATTAACACAATAACCTCCTTATAACCCGCAACAAAACAAAAAAATATATACATACCCTCTAACCTGTAATGTAATACTACTAATGTATTATATAGGTTTATATATAAACACATAGAAAACCTATTACATGCTAACAGCGCAACTATATAACCGAGTGTATATAGTTTACAGTACTCTAGTTGTACTAATATATAGCCTCACATACATAAACAATATAATAGCAACTATTTCATGCATATCTTTAACATATAAATACTGTGGCCATAACCTTTATAGAATCTCTTACTGTAAACTAGATTTTATACCAACACCTACAACTATATAGAACTAGAAGATATACAGGCACATCATGTTCTATCATAACATATACTATATATATGACATATAAAAATCTAGATGCACTGTAAAACACTTAAAAACAAATTAATTTGTATAATACGAAACTGGATACATATACCATACCATGTTTTAAAACCAATTCATAGAATTATATTTTACCTAATCAACATATAACATACATACTGTAACTGTAACAACCCTGTATTTTCTGATTATTGTAATTGCATATTTTAATTATTTTAATTTAAATTTCTAATTTAAAAACTTTATTTTATTTATTAAAATGAATATATTTTGTTAATTGAAATACAAATGTTGATTTTGATGTGGATTAGAATTTCAAACATGCATAAATTGAATATTTCCAGAAAATGTGAATTTTGGTTAATCTGGTCAAACTTTTACTTTTAAATTTAAATTTTAAAAGTTTGAAAATTTGAATTTTATCTTTTATTATGAAAGTAAATAAAATTTCAAGAACACTGCTTTTCGTTTCGTTGAAATCCGAATAATATTGTGAAAGTTATGCTTTTTACAAAATTGGGTGTAAATTGTTTTATTTAACACTATTTTTTTTTAATTATATAAATAATCTTTTTAATTGTCATATCTTATTCTAAATTGTATTATATGTTATGTTACATATATTTTTACCTTTTAAATATTTTTAAAGTGATGTTTTAATTTTTCCAAAGCTTATTGAATTTATTTTCTATTTTTAAAGGTTAGTTTCCATTTTTCTGCTATTTTCTTCATTTAAATTATATTTAATTAAAATTTATTTATTCATTTTTATGTATGCATTTTATTTTTATGTTTTTATCTTTATTTATAAATATTTTTCATGTACATATAATTTTCCCAAAGTTCATTTCATTTATTTTCAAATTTTCAAGCCTAATTTACATTTTCTTTGTTATTTTCTTAATTTAATTATATTTAATTAATATTTATTTATTTATTTTTGTTTATTTACTATATTTTCGTGTTTTATCTGTATTTATACATATTTTACATGTATTTAAATTTTAAAAAGAAATGGTGGAAATTTGAAAGGTTTGTGACTCTTTATTTGCTTAAGCCTTTTTGTATTCTGTCTTTTCATTTCTCAACCAACATCTCTTCAATTGGCTGCCTTAACTCCATTCTTCAGCCCTGTATTCTTCTTTCTTTTTCACGTGAAAGGAAAGACTCCTCATCCCCTAAAAATCACGGCCATGAAGGAAAAGAAAAAGAAAAAAAACAATGGCTTTTCTTTTCACATTTTTCCCTCTTCTTCACTGATTTAGCCTTCCTCTTCTTCATGTTTGCTTGGTCTCACCTCTCTCCTTGCTGACCACCATCCTCTCCACTATCTACAGCAGCACCAACCCCCTCTTCTCTGACCACCACCTCTGGCTATGACCATTAGATGAAGCCACCACCTCAAATTTGCAAAGCACTTCACCAAAACAATGCTAGCCAAGCCTGTACTCCACTATTGCCTTCATAGTTGCCTTTGGCCACCCCTTAGCCACCACCACCATCATCTACTTCACCTCTGGCTGCCCCTTTCACTACTGTCCAGATCTAACCTGACATGAAGACCCCATGGCCGAGCCTATATGTGGTCATAGCCGAGTCAAAATGCACCAAAAACTTCACATATTTGCCTTGAACCCATGTATGCTTCATGTTGTAACTCCTCCATCTTCATCCACTTGTTGCCATGTGTTTTGATGCTAAACCCAAGTCATTTTGACACCTAGGCCGAGCCTAGTGTGATGATAACAAGCCCAATTGATCATGTGACAAGCCATGTTGTCGTGGTCAGGCACTTTCGTGTTAAAGCTGGGTAATGTTCTTTGTTGATTTAAAGTTTCCATTTCGTTTAAATTCATATTTGTATTGTATGCATATGTTTATATGGTCTTGTTTATTTGTTGTATACAATAACATTATCAAGGCTTTCCATTTCATTCAATTCAAATCGGGTTTGTCGTGCTTTTGGAATCGCTCTTGTGTTTGTTGTTTTGGTCTCTAGCTTCGAAAAGGTGAGTCTTTCTCACTCTGACATATTTACTTATGAAATAGTAAATTGATGGCAAGTGTATAGTAATATAAAATGTGTATGCAAGTTAATGATGATCATATGATATGCTATGCCATGTTTTACCATGTTAAAACTGTTAATATCACCTGACATCTGATATATGACATTATTGTGACATTGACATTGTTTATATTGTTTATGCATATATTCACACTGCAAGTTCCCTGTTAGAATAGAATCACTATGGGTTGAAATGATACATACCCGAACGGACTTTAGAATAGGAAAAAATCGTTATGGGCTGAAATGATAGGCCTGAGCGATTTTTATTGTATTTTATTTGACTTGGGATTGCGGGTTTGAAATGATAGAACCCGGGTTTTCTTTGTAAACTGCGGATTGAAATGATATATATCCGTATCACTTGACCTAGGTTAGAAAATTTTATACAGACCCCGTGGTATATTTTTAAATGATTTTTATTAAAATATTTATTTCTAAAAGCATGAAATTTTGATTTAAAAATATATATTTTATGGTTTTAAGAAAATTAAATATTAAGTCTTGAAATTGTGAATTTGAGTACGTAAATTTGAAGTATTTGAGATTTTAGACTTTAAATTTTATTTTAAAATGTAAATAAATAATGGAAATTAAATTTAAAGTTTTGAAATTGTATTTGAAGTAAAATTTTAAGTTTTGTTTAATTTATATGTTAATAAACAGTGAATTTTGACTTAATAAATGAATGGAGTTTTTAAATTGAATATTTAATCTAAAAATTTTGTTGTGTTAAAACATATGTTAAAATGATTTTAAATGTGAAATTTTGAAGTCTAGAAATATGATTTTTAAGTTATAATAAAAATTTGGAGTTTTATTATTATTTTTGAAAAGCTAAAATGAAATCTGGAATTTTATAGCATTTTCAAAATGTTGTAGTCTTTTGACAGCATTTTTAAATGCTATTGTTTTGAATCTAACAATGTTTGAAATAACTAAATATCTATTACGACATCTTATAAATGCCGTTATTCTTGAACTAAACCATTTTTGGAAGCTATAAGCTACGATAGCACTTTATAAATGATGTCGTTGCTATAATTTGACAATGTTTGAAATGTTATAGATTTTAACACTGTTTGAGTTATATTTTAAAGTGTTAAATGATTTAACTTTTGGAAATTGATTAATTGTGAAATTTAAGAAGTTTTGAATATATTTTAATATTTAAATTTGAATTTTTAAGGAATTTAAATTTGAATTTGAATTTAAATAAGGTTTACTTGGTTATGTGTTAAATGGAATGAAATGTAATGAGATAAATGAATTTTTGAATGGAATTTTTAATGTATTTTGTAATGATACTTGAAATAACAAATGAATGACTTATTTGATTTAAAAATGATATTTAAATTTGAGTATTTGAATTTGAATTCAAATAATGATTTGATAATAAGGTTTGGAAATGATTTGATCTTTATTTTGATAAAGAATATGAATTGGAATGATATGTATTTTTGATAAATGAATATTTGAAGTTTATATTGGTATGAAAGAATATTTAGTTTAATTGTAAATTGATTTTATTTAAATAATATTGGATTTATGAAATGAATATTTCAAAACTAAGTAATAATGAAACTAGATTTGAGATATATGAAATTATAAAATTTAGTTTTTGAAATGAGGGATATTAAAGCTTTGAAATATATTAAAAATTGAATAGTTTAATTTGTGGATCAAATCTATATTGAAATTGATATGATTTGAAATGGTTATTGGGAAATTTAATTGAAACTGATGGTTTGAATTGAATTAAGTTGGAAATTGAAAATTTGGGATTAATTGAATGAATTGTAAATGTAAAGAATTGAATGAATATCCCATGATTTCAAATGTATGATTTTGAAATGTTATGATTTTCAAAGTGTAATTGTTTCAAGTATTTTTGGTTCGAAAGAGTTATACTTTGAAAATATTATGATTTTGAAATGAATATATGTTTGAAATGTTTTTGGTTTCGAAGTATAAACTATTTTGATTGAATAAATAGTTTTGAAATAAAAATGGTTTCGGTTTCGAAGTATAAACTATTTTGAAATAAATATAGCTTGAAATGAAATGATTTGATCTTTTTGAAGTATAAACTATTTTGAAATGACCACGGCGTTATAATAACGTTTGGTTGTTAAAGAGACCGGGATCGGAAGTTGTCATACTCTCTGCCAACTCCGAAAACCACTTTAACAACCGTGTACGCGGTGGAGATTCCAGAATGAAGTAGGATGGTGGCGACGTTCTTGAGGTATATTACGTGGACCCAACTCCCGTGAGTTGGCATAAGGTGACTAAAGTAGGAGCGATCTCGGGCCAAAGGAGGTAGCACCTCTGGTCGGACACTTTCCTTCGATACTATACTCTTACTGGTGATTGATTAGATGGCCATCCTCCGATTTTGATTGGGAGTGTGTTCCGAGGTGGGCGTATGTGGCTGCTGCGTTACCACCAGCCCGTGTGCGTAATTGGTATACCTACCCTGGCATTGCCTTATATGCCGTGTCACCTACCATACCGAGCCTTTACTACGAGTTTATTTTTCTCCCGTAGCCCGTGTGGTATCCTTTGACAGTCACCCAGAGTCGAGATGGCATGATATTGGATGGACTACTGGGACTATTATGTGTGAAGGGTGATATGGGTAGCCTGGAACGCTATTTAAAAGTATGTTTATTTTACTGTAGACATTATTATAGTAGCGCAATATTACTACATAGTAAATAGTTTAACGGATCCTTAAAGGATGGGCGATCCCAAGCATCCTTTAAGTTACAGATGCATTTTTGTTACTGTTCACTTGAGTTTATTTATAGTTCATAAGTATTTATGTCCTGACTCGAGTGTTTTGTATTTTGCTTTACGCTCGAGTCAGATTGAGTGAGTTAGCATTCAAGATTCACCTTTGGAGTTAGAGCTTTCCTTGAAGATCCAGCCATCTATTTTGCTTTCTGTATCCAGTGATTTCAGTGATGTATTCTGATTTGTACCTGATGTATCTTGTTACTTTTTGTTGTATCATGTTTAACTCTGATGTATCTTATTTTTATATAGTAGCTTCATGAACTACTATTTCTTTTAAATTCCGCTGCATTATTAAATACTCTGTGTCTGTGATCTGTGATTATGTATTTACTGTATATTCTGAGATTTGCCAAATTTTATTTACAACGCGGTATTTTGAGCAATTCAAGTCCGACATGTGCGGATGCGAATGGTTGAAAATATCGGGTCGTTACAGTTGGTATCAGAGCTTTGGTAGCTCTAGGCAAAACTCAGTATATAGGGTAAATGTATTTACAGAATCACTTTCATTCGAGTTTAAACCTCTTCCTTTTTGACTCGATTCCTTTGAATTTTGGAACATTCCCTGTGGTTTCAAAATCCATTCGTGTCCCTCACTATTTATCTTCTTTTGTTTCTGGAGTATCCCATAACTCCATTTCAAAAGATCTTCATAATGAGTCGGCGGTCTCGCCGACCTCAAATTTATTAGTAAAGGGGGAAAACTCCTTTACAACAACATCGATTCACCAGAGATTCTATATCCTCGGTTTAGATGCTAGTATCTCTTATAATTTCGAACTTTATCTCTTGAGGTTGAATGTAGATTTACCCAGAAAATCCACATCGATCTTATTATTTAAGTCACGGTTGACCCGGTTAAGGTTGCCCGCGATTTATTTCAGCTTATCCACCTCCCTACTCTGTATTTTATCATCCTATCTTTTGTTTCCAATCTATTCTTCCAAACATTTTGAATTGTACTTGTAAATCTATAAAATGTTTTATATATTGTGTTGTTTGAGTTGTTGATGTTGATTTGGGTTTTTAATCGATTCGTCCGATCAACGCTATCGATAAGATTTCCAAAACACTTGAACAGAGCAAACTGACACAATATGTTTTTAAAATTTAGTAATGAAATAAATTTTGTGAAATAAATTTTGTAATATATTATAAATCTTTATCTGGATTTTATTTGAATTGGTTGTTAAGAAATAATATTTGATTTTATATATCATTTTCTATTGTTTCATATATCTAATTGAACTATAAAACATGGTTATAAATTTATTTGGAAATTTAAAATGAATGTAAAACAAGAATTTGAGAATTTAATTTCCGATGGATTTCAAACTTTGTGTTTAAAGTTTTAAAGGATATATTATTTAAAGTATTTTCGAATAGAAATTTGTTTCCAAAGAATTTTAAATTTAAATTTAGTGCTCTTCTCTTTGTCGCTGGAAAATAATTTCGGTGATGACTGCAGCATCATCGACATTCATTTTCGAGTTTCGAAGTGAAGAGACCATTTTGTAGTCTTGCTACAGTTTTGTTTTGGGAAAATTTAATTGATTTTAATTTCTAAAATAAGAATGGATTTATAACATATGCTGATATATGATTTAAATTTGAATGGATATATATATATATATATATATATATATATATATATGAGCATTTATTTAACTTTAAATAGTTTGGAATTTATCGGAAATTTAATTCCTAAATTTTACCTTCAAAGATAATTTCTAAGTATAATTTCAAGATTTGGATAAATATTCAAGCTTGAAATAATTGAATTAGAAAGTTTTATTTGTATAATACACAATTTCATTCCAATATAACTTACCTTAATTTTCAGAAGTTGAATATGTAATTGGATAATATACAATATAAAAAAAAGATTTTATAAATAAAATTTGAGTGGTTATTATAAATGTTATATACTTAAATTTTAGTTATAAAAGGCTTAACAGAGGTAAATAAAGAAAAAAGTGTAATGGAATAATTTACAATATAAAATGATGATAAAGGAACTAAGAATAAATTTAAGGCAGTTACAATGAGTGTAAATATATTTAACATAGGTGATAAAATATATTGAGAGGAATAAATTTAATTTTAATTAGTAGTGAAGAAGAATTAAATTTTATTTAGTACATTTTGAGTATAATAAAAGATTTTTCAAATACATGATTTTAGGGATCTGTTAATTTAAGATAATTGGATGATAAGATAATGAAATTAGAGATGCTTAAGATTTATTTGACTTATGTAAAATTAATTTTCAGTTTAAGTTGAAATTTTATGGTTTTAAATTTATTATTTTATTTTGTTTTTCAAACTATCTTTTGGTTGTCCTAATTTCCCTTATCTTGCTACAGAATGGGAGGCTATTGCATATACCAGTCTGTTTAGAAATCTTTCTATAATCTTTAATAATCTTTGGTACTCATCTTTGAATCTAAGCACTTCTTGCCATCCATAGACCGTCGGTCAAACGGGAAGGGTGAATCAGATTCTAAAAGATTTTTTCATGCTTGTGTTCTTAATTCTGGAAGATCTTGGAAAGATCATCTCCACATTGTTAAACTTACCTATAGCAACAGTTATCAGGTATAATTTTAATCTTCTTGTCATCTTGTCTTAATACTATTTCATTCTATCTTTTTCTGTACTTTTCCGTACCTCATTCCTTTTCGGGGACGAAAAGTTTTGAGTGGGGGAGAGTGTAACAACCCTGTATTTTCTGATTATTGTAATTGCATATTTTAATTATTTTAATTTAAATTTCTAATTTAAAAACTTTATTTTATTTATTAAAATGAATATATTTTGTTAATTGAAATACAAATGTTGATTTTGATGTGGATTAGAATTTCAAACATGCATAAATTGAATATTTCCAGAAAATGTGAATTTTGGTCAATCTGGTCAAACTTTTACTTTTAAATTTTAATTTTAAAAGTTTGAAAATTTGAATTTTATCTTTTATTATGAAAGTAAATAAAATTTCAAGAACACTGCTTTTCGTTTCGTTGAAATCCGAATAATATTGTGAAAGTTATGCTTTTTACAAAATTGGGTGTAAATTGTTTTATTTAACACTATTTTTTTTTAATTATATAAATAATCTTTTTAATTGTCATATCTTATTCTAAATTGTATTATATGTTATGTTACATATATTTTTACCTTTTAAATATTTTTAAAGTGATGTTTGAATTTTTCCAAAGCTTATTGAATTTATTTTCTATTTTTAAAGGTTAGTTTCCATTTTTCTGCTATTTTCTTCATTTAAATTATATTTAATAAAAATTTATTTATTCATTTTTATGTATGCATTTTATTTTTATGTTTTTATCTTTATTTATAAATATTTTTCATGTACATACAATTTTCCCAAAGTTCATTTCATTTATTTTCAAATTTTCAAGCCTAATTTACATTTTCTTTGTTATTTTCTTAATTTAATTATATTTAATTAATATTTATTTATTTATTTTTGTTTATTTTGTATATTTTCGTGTTTTACCTGTATTTATACATATTTTACATGTATTTAAATTTTAAAAAGAAATGGTGGAAATTTGAAAGGATTGTGACTCTTTATTTGCTTAAGCCTTTTTGTATTCTGTCTTTTCATTTCTCAACCAACATCTCTTCAATTGGCTGCCTTAACTCCATTCTTCAGCCCTATATTCTTCTTTCTTTTTCACGTGAAAGGGAAGACTTCTCATCCCCTAAAAATCACGGCTAATGAAGGAAAAAAGAAAAGAAAAAAAACAATGGCTTTTCTTTTCACATTTTTCCCTCTTCTTCACTGATTTAGCCTTCCTCTTCTTCATGTTTGCTTGGCCTCACCTCTCTCCTTGCTGACCACCATCCTCTCCACCATCTACAGCAGCACCAACCCCCTCTCCTCTGACCACCACCTCTGGCCATGACCATTAGATGAAGCCACCACCTCAAATTTGCAAAGCACTTCACCAAAACAATGCTAGCCAAGCCTGTACTCCACTATTGCCTTCATAGTTGCCTTTGGCCACCCCTTAGCCACCACCACCATCATCTACTTCACCTCTGGCTGCCCCTTTCACTACTGTCCAGATCTGACCTGACATGAAGACCCCATGGCCGAGCCTATATGTGGTCATAGCCGAGTCAAAATGCACCAAAAACTTCACATATTTGCCTTGAACCCATGTATGCTTCATGTTGTAACTCCTCCACTTCATCCACTTGTTGCCATGTGTTTTGATGCTAAACCCAAGTCATTTTGACACCTAGGCCGAGCCTAGTGTGATGAGAACAAGCCCAATTGATCATGTGACAAGCCATGTTGTCGTGGTCAGGCACTTTCGTGTTAAATCTGGGTAATGTTCTTTGTTGATTTAAAGTTTCCATTTCGTTTAAATTCATATTTGTATTGTATGCATATGTTTATATGGTCTTGTTTATTTGTTGTATACAAGTTCATTATCAAGGCTTTCCATTTCATTCAATTCAAATCGGGTTTGTCGTGCTTTTGGAATCGCTCTTGTGTTTGTTGTTTTGGTCTCTAGCTTCGAAAAGGTGAGTCTTTCTCACTCTGACATATTTACTTATGAAATAGTAAATTGATGGCAAGTGTATAGTAATATAAAATGTGTATGCAAGTTAATGATGATCATATGATATGCTATGCCATGTTATTACCATGTTAAAACTGTTAATATCACCTGACATCTGATATATGACATTTTTGTGACATTGACATTGTTTATATTGTTTATGCATATATTCACACTGCAAGTTCCCTATTAGAATAGAATCACTATGGGTTGAAATGATACATACCCGAACGGACTTTAGAATAGGAAAAAATCGTTATGGGCTGAAATGATAGGCCTGAGCGATTTTTATTGTATTTTATTTGACTTGGGATTGCGGGTTTGAAATGATAGAACCCGGGTTTTCTTTGTAAACTGCGGATTGAAATGATATATATCCGTATCACTTGACCTAGGTTAGAAAATTTTATACAGACCCCGTGGTATATTTTTAAATGATTTTTATTAAAATATTTATTTTTAAAAGTATGAAATTTTGATTTAAAAATATATATTTTATGGTTTTAAGAAAATTAAATATTAAGTCTTGAAATTGTGAATTTGAGTACGTAAATTGGAAGTAATTGAGATTTTAGACTTTAAATTTTATTTTAAAATGTAAATAAATAATGGAAATTAAATTTAAAGTTTTGAAATTGTATTTGAAGTAAAATTTTAAGTTTTGATTAATTTATATGTTAATAAACAGTGAATTTTGACTTAATAAATGAATGGAGTTTTTAAATTGAATATTTGATCTAAAAATTTTGTTGTGTTAAATCATATTTTAAAATGATTTTAAATGTCAAATTTTGAAGTCTAGAAATATGATTTTTAAGTTATAATAAAAATTTGGAGTTTTATTATTATTTTTGAAAAGCTAAAATGAAATCTGGAATTTTATAGCATTTTCAAAATGTTGTAGTCTTTTGACAGCATTTTTAAATGCTATTGTTTTGAATCTAACAATGTTTGAAATAACTAAATATCTATTACGACATCTTATAAATGCCGTTATTCTTGAACTAAACCATTTTTGGAAGCTATAAGCTACGATAGCACTTTATAAATGATGTCGTTGCTATAATTTGACAATGTTTGAAATGTTATAGATTTTAACACTGTTTGAGTTATATTTTAAAGTGTTAAATGATTTAACTTTTGGAAATTGATTAATTGTGAAATTTAAGAAGTTTTGAATATATTTTAATATTTAAATTTGAATTTTTAAGGAATTTAAATTTGAATTTGAATTTAAATAAGGTTTACTTGGTTATGTGTTAAATGGAATGAAATGTAATGAGATAAATGAATTTTTGAATGGAATTTTTAATGTATTTTGTAATGATACTTGAAATAACAAATGAATGACTTATTTGATTTAAAAATGATATTTAAATTTGAGTATTTGAATTTGAATTCAAATAATGATTTGATAATAAGGTTTGGAAATGATTTGATCTTTATTTTGATAAAGAATATGAATTGGAATGATATGTACTTTTGATAAATGAATATTTGAAGTTTATATTGGTATGAAAGGATATTTAGTTTAATTGTAAATTGAGTTTATTTAAATAATATTGGATTTGTGAAATGAATATTTCAAAACTAAGTAATAATGAAACTAGATTTGAGATATATGAAATTATAAAATTTAGTTTTTGAAATGAGGGATATTAAAGCTTTGAAATATATTAAAAATTGAATAGTTTAATTTGTGGATCAAATCTATATTGAAATTGATATGATTTGAAATGGTTATTGGGAAATTTAATTGAAACTGATGGTTTGAATTGAATTAAGTTGGAAATTGAAAATTTGGGATTAATTGAATGAATTGTAAATGTAAAGAATTGAATGAATATCCCATGATTTCAAATGTATGATTTTGAAATGTTATGATTTTCAAAGTGTAATTGTTTCAAGTATTTTTGGTTTCGAAAGAGTTATACTTTGAAAATATTATGATTTTGAAATGAATATATGTTTGAAATGTTTTTGGTTTCGAAGTATAAACTATTTTGATTGAATAAATAGTTTTGAAATAAAAATGGTTTCGGTTTCGAAGTATAAACTATTTTGAAATAAATATAGTTTGAAATGAAATGATTTGATCTTTTTGAAGTATAAACTATTTTGAAATGACCACGGCGTTATAATAACATTTGGTTGTTAAAGAGACCGGGATCGGAAGTTGTCATACTCTCTGCCAACTCCGAAAACCACTTTAACAACCGTGTACGCGGTGGAGATTTCAGAATGAAGTAGGATGGTGGCGACATTCTTGAGGTATATTACGTGGACCCAACTCCCGTGAGTTGGCATAAGGTGACTAAAGCAGGAGCGATCTCGGGCCAAAGGAGGTAGCACCTCTGGTCGGACACATTCCTTCGATACTATACTCTTACTGGTGATTGATTAGATGGCCATCCTCCGATTTTGATTGGGAGTGTGTTCCGAGGTGGGCGTATGTGGCTGCTGCGTTACCACCAGCCCGTGTGCGTAATTGGTATATCTACCCTGACATTGCCTTGTGTGCCGTGTCACCTACCATACCGAGCCTTTACTACGAGTTTATTTTTCTCCCGTAGCCCGTGTGGTATCCTCTGACAGTCACCCAGAGTGGAGATGGCATGATATTGGATGGACTACTGGGACTATTATGTGTGAAGGGTGATATGGGTAGCCTGGAACGCTATTTAAAAGTATGTTTATTTTACTGTAGACATTATTATAGTAGCGCAGTATTACTACATAGTAAATAGTTTAACGGATCCTTAAAGGATGGGCGATCCCAAGCATCCTTTAAGTTACTGATGCATTTTTGTTACTGTTCACTTGAGTTTATTTACAGTTCATAAGTATTTATGTCCTGACTCGAGTGTTTTGTATTTTGCTTTACGCTCGAGTCAGATTGAGTGAGTTAGCATTCAAGATTCACCTTCGGAGTTAGAGCTTTCCTTGAAGATCCAGCCATCTATTTTGCTTTCTGTATCCAGTGATTTCAGTGATGTATTCTGATTTGTACCTGATGTATCTTGTTACTTTTTGTTGTATCATGTTTAACTCTGATGTATCTTATTTTTATATAGTAGCTTCATGAACTACTATTTCTTTTAAATTCCGCTGCATTATTAAATACCCTATGTCTGTGATCTGTGATTATGTATTTATTGTATATTCTGAGATTTGCCAAATTTTATTTACAACGCGGTATTTTGAGCAATTCAAATCCAACATGTGCGGATGCGAATGGTTGAAAATATCGGGTCGTTACAGTAACTAATATAGGTAGATATATTTATATTTCTAGACTAACGTACACAATCAAACAAATATATAAACTATAGTCAACAATACTTATATGTACAAAAATATGGCTGCAGATTTGGAACCTATTTAAGAACTTACATATTTTATAATATATAAACTTAAATATAACTAACCCGTAGATAAAAAGACGAAGGAGACACGTCCGGAGAGTGGAAGGCACAGCCGAGAGAGAAAAGCGCAGGGTGAAATCGGGTTGCGGGCTACGCTCGCGTGCCGGAGTTGAGATGGATCCGGTTGCACGAGAGAGAGAGGAAGGTGGATCAAGTGTGAGGGAGAGGGCGTGAGCAGCTTAGCTTCGGTGCTCTGGTGGTTCGGCTAACTTGGTGCCGGAAGCGGGATCAGAGGGAGGAAGGTAGCAGGCTGGGCGTGGGCGAATCTACGGAGGAGGGTCGGTTGCAAGTTGGAGGCTGGAAAGAAGGACAGCTGCGTGCAAAATAAGATTGGAGGTTGTAGTGCGGAATGGTGGTCGGCGTTCGTGGGAAGGACTGCTCGGGGAATGGTGGCGGTGGTGCGGAGCACAGAGGCGCGATAGAAGGTTGCTGCGTGCGCGGCTCTGATGGAGAAGGCTAGGGTGGGTCGGCTTCAAATATTATTTTTTTGTGTACAGGCACACATTTTTTCAATGAAGAAGAACATGCATGAGTGGGAAGAAGGAGAGCCTCCGTTGAATGCTATAGCATGAAAAAGAAAGAAGAATAAATAAATGAGATAGAGTAGTAGGCTAGAGGGGACGTGATATATATTTATCACAAATCAATGCTTATGTGCTGTCACTCACCTCTACATTTTGCAACTTGTATCAAAATAGAAATGCTGAGAAAGAGAATACAAAATGAACCAGTGAATAATAAATGGACATAAGGAATAGTGAAGGTTACGGTTTGAATTTCACAAAATGTTTAATGGCTAACGACCGTTGGTTTACAAAGTGGGTTATGAAAGGACAAGGAACAAAGAGATTAAAACGGATACCGATACGGTTACCGTTTACGCAGATTCCATGGCGTATCGGACTACGAAATACCCACATGAATATACTGCGGCGATCAGCATGACACAACGATCAAAACGGTATATAGCAGTCAGTGGTACGATCGAATTATAAAAATTCGAAATTTTCTACTACGGAAAATGGAAGAAAAACGCATAAAAATAAGATCGACGGAGCCAAAAATGTCCGAATTTGAAAAAACGACAAACTGACAACTTGTTCAAAAGATGTTTTAGAATTTTTCTATATAAAAATATTTTCGTTTTGAAAACGTTTTATTTTCATCGCTTTTTAACTGATTAAATTGAAGTAAATTTACGCGCGAAATAAACTTTCGTATTTTCGGACGAAAATTTACCAGTTGCTATGTTTAACTGGACGCGTTTCAAATATCGAATTTCCGTTGCGAAATTTTATTGTTTCTTTTTATTTAACGAAGATTTTCATTTAACGCAAAACGCACGTTTCTTACGTTAAAATTATTAATTCAGTTTCTGTTATTGGTTACGAGTATTTCATATTATTACATTACGATTTCAATATGTATTACATCATTGGTCTTATCGAAATTGGTCGTCTACGAATTTGGTTTTGGAATTGTAACATATATACAAAGAGATTTCCATTTAATAAATCGTAAAATTTATTTCTATCGGATTTTTAATTAAAATTTTATTTAATTTAGTATTTTAAAGCGTTAAAAATACGGGTCATTACAATCTCCCCCACTCAAAACTTTTCGTCCTCGAAAAGGAAGGAAGTAGAAAAATAGAAACAACCAAAAGAAAATAAACTTGAATTACATAATAAACAATTAATTTAAACCATATGAATTTCAATTTAAATAAATTTATATTCCACAATTTGCTTTAAACTCAAGGAATTTCATTTAAATTGATTTGATTTCTCATTTATTAAGGTTAGGTACAAAAGTTTCTTTCAAATGAAATTCAATTTATACTTAATTAATTCAAGATACACCCTCAAGTTGATTTAATTCAATTTATTAACTTTCAAACAAATTTTCTTCTATTAATCACAATTATTATTCAATTAACTTATTATTCTATTTATCTCCCTAAACATTTTATATTTCCTTTAACATCATTTTATACTGTATAATATTCAATTACATAGTTAACTTTGAAAATTTAGGTAAGTAATAAATAATGCAGTTGAGTATTATCCAAATAAAATTTTATAATTCAGTTATTTCAAGTTAAGTATTTATATAAAAGACTTTGGTTTCATTTATAATTGTAAATCATCCTTTACCCAAATTTAAGGATTTATTTTCGATTAACTTCAATAATTTAGAGATAAAATAAAAATATATATACATTCATACATAATATATCAAAACAAATTTAAAATTTTAATATATATATTATAAGTCAAGTCAAGATTAGAAATTTAAATCAGTTTATTTTTCACAACAAACCGGAGCAAAGCTACATGATAGTCTTTCCACTTCGAAACTCGAAAATGAATGTCGATAATGCGGCCGTCATCACCGAAATTTATTTTCCAGCGACAAAAGAGAAGAGCTCAAATTTAATCATTTAAAATTCTTTGAAAACCATTTCTATTCAAAATATTTTTAATAATATACCTTTTAAAACTTCCCAATCAAAGTTTGAAATCACCGTAAAATAAATTCTCAAATTCTAATCTAAATCTATTTGAATTTCAAATCAATTTTTACCAGTTTTATAAATCCATTTATTTATATTATGCAATAGTCAATGGTTTACAAAACAATAAATGAAAATTAAATATTATCATTTCGTATAACAATTTACTAATAGTTTTATTTCAGACAAAAATTTATACTTGTATAATCATATAAAATTATTTATTTACCCAATTTGAAAACAATATTGTTTCGGTTTGCTCTGTTAAAGTGTTTTGGAAATCCTATCGACAGCGTTGATCAGACGAATCGATCGAAAACCCAAATCAACATCAACAACTCAAACAACACAATATATATATATATATATAAACCATTTTAAATATTAATTTACAAATATACTTTCACGCTCAACGATACAAGGATGGATTTCAAAATAAGTATAGAGATTCAAATTTTATGGGAATTAAATCAAAGAGAATTTTGATTTGATAATAAGTTCGAAACAGAAGATAAGATAATTCAGTTAACAAAATCGAGAGATGGATATTCTTATTAAATTCACGGGCAACCTTAACTTGGCCGACCGTAACTTCAAGAATAAGATCGATGCTGAATTCCGAGGTAAATCAACATTCGATCTTAAGAGATAGAATTTAGGTATAGCAGGGAATAGATAGCATCGTAAACCGAAAATACAGAAATCTTCGGTAAATCGATGCCTAGTGTAAAGGAGTTTCACCCCTTTACAAATAATTCGAAGGTTGTCGAGACTGCCGATTCATTGTAAAGATTATTCGAAGCGGAGTTATGAGATGCTCCAGGATTAAAAGAAGACGAATAGTGAGGGACAAGAATGAATTTCGGAACCGAGGGGACGTCCCAAAATTCAAAGGAATTGAGTTAAAAGGAAGAGATTGAAACTCGAATGAGAGTGATTCTGTAAATACATTTACCCTATATGCTAAGTTTTGCCTAGAGCTACCAAAAGCTCTGATACCAACTGTAACGACCCGCTATTTTGGACTATTCGCATCCGCACATGTCGGGCTTGAATAATTCAAAATACCGAATTGTTAATTTAAATTTGGCAAAAACTCAGATATACAGTAAATAAATAATCACAGAATCACAGACACAGAGTAATAATATGCAGCGGAAGTAAAAGAAATAGTAGTTCATGAAGCTACTATATAAATACATAAGATACATCAGAGTTTACAACAGAAGAGTAACACGATACAACAGGTACAAATAAGAATACATCACTGGAATCATCGAATACTGAAAGCAGAATAGATGGTTGGATCTTCAAGCAAAGCTTCAACTCCAAAGGTGAGTCTTGAATACTGGTACACTCAGTCTGACCGGAGCGTAAAGCAAAACACAAAACACTCGAGTCAGGATTAATATTCTCATATCAATAAATCCAACTCAAGTGAAATAGCAATCGAAATACAAGTAACTCAAAGGATGTTGGAATCACCATCCTCTAAGGATCCGTTAAACTACCTACTATGTAGTAGTGTACGCTAAATAGATAATGTCTATCAGTAATATAAAGTATAAAAATAGTGTTAAGGCGTTACCATTATCTCCCTTAACACATTTTATATAAATGTCATAGTCTATACAGCACTGTAAACTCCACCGTAAACTAGTGGGATATCAGGGAGTACTCCATAGGTATAACACAAAACAAATTCGTAGTGGTCGCGTATATAGGGATACAAGTATGACAAGGCACATGAGGCAATACCCAAGGTAGTGAAACTACAGTTTGCCTGATCCGGACTGGTGAAAACGCATCGCCGCAGCGATCGCAACACCGCGAAACAACACTCCTGAAATTCCGAGGGTGCACCAATCAATCACAAGTAATGAGTAGTAGTTACGAAGAAGTGTGTCCGCTCGAGGTGGCTAACCCCATTTGGCCCGGCACGGCTCCTGATTTTAGTCATTTTCAATTTGACACAAGTGTCAAGGCTATCCATTATCGTTCTCTTTCTTCAGTCATCACGTACATCATTCCAACCACTTCATTCTGGATCATCACTCCGCGTATAGTTATTAAAGTGGTTTTCGGTTTAGATAGAGAGTATATCCATAACCGATTCCGGTTCCTTTAATAACTTTCGTAATTATTACACCGATTGGTCGTTTAATATATTTCAAACCAAACAAATTCAATTTCAATTTCGATTCACAAATCAACATTTCATTTGTCTTTCTAAATCAGTTTCCAAAATTTACGTTTCAAAACTTTCAAATAACCATTTCAAAGTCTTACAATTAAATTTCAAATTTTGATTTAAACAATTCAAATATTCAATTAATTACGTATAAGTTTCATTCCATAATCATTTAAAAGATTAAATTCAACATTCAAACCAATTTAAATTCATTTATCGATTTCATTCAATATTCGTTAAGTAAATTGTTATTTAAAACAACTTCTATTTAAATTCTTATTCATTTAAATCAATTACTTACGTTCAACTTCATTATATCAAAACATCAAATTGAAATAAATTAAGTTCGTCAAATTAATTCTTTGAATTACAAGTCTTACGTTAATTTCAATAAATCATGTTTTATTTCAATAAATTACATTTTATTTCTTGTTAAAGAAATTCAATTTTCACTTATTTATTGACTTCGTTACAAAGTTCAAACTAAATTAATAAAGAACTAAATTTCACATAATCGAGAAGTTTCAATTTCACTTATTAACTTACTACATAATTTTTCCAAAAATTAATAAATATAACTCAATTTCATTTATTAACGAAGTTCAAATCCCCTTATTCAAAAGTTCGATTTTCTCTTATCAAAGAATTCAATTTTTATTCAATTATCAAATAATTCAATCTTATTCAATTATTAAATAATTTTAATCTTAATTATCAATAATTTCAAAACTTAGTAATTACGAACTTGATTATCAATTCAAACTTAATTATTAAATCATTTCTACTTAATTATGAATTTAAACTTAATCATCAAATCATTTCAACTTAATTATAAATTCAACTTAATAATTTCAAACTTAATTATAATTTCAAACTTAATTATACTTTCAAATTTAATTATTAAATGATTTCAAACTTAGTAATTTCAAAAATCAATTATTACTAATTCCAAATTATTTGTTAATAATTCCAAATTTAATTATTAAATAATTAAATTTCAAACAACATTCCTTCATCAATTACTACTTTAATATTTATTTCATATTTCAGTCTTAACATTTCCATTCATCAAGATTTACGTTCCAATTTTATTTCGAACCTTATGATTCAAATAAAATCTTTATTTTATTTAAAATCAAATTATTGACCAATCGGTTTATTTAATTCTCTATCCTAAGTCAAGTTCATTTGGGTATTTATCATTTCAAACCGATTCCATTTCAATTCAAAATCAAAGCATAGCAAAAGGAACTTGCAGTGTGATAACAGGGATGGTGTCAAAGTAAATAAACAAGCAATAACAATATTCAATAACAATCCAATCATTAATTCAAATAATTCCGAAATAATCGTATTAATTCGCATTGTTGTTTGTGCGAATTAATATAATTGTCTCTAGAATCTACACTATCATTTCATGCAGATTAAAGATTATCATACTAATTATTCATACGGTTCTTCACTTGTCATTTGATTTCAATTTTACACTGCAACAATTAATCCAACATACGTTCAATGGTTCAAAGTGTAATCATCACTATTCTACATGTCAATTAATTTAACAATTAAAAGGGTCATATTTAACTAATCAAATTCAACATATATGTCGATTCAAATTTTAATTATCCTACGTCAAATTCAATTGCATAATATTTATCACTTTATACATCACAATTTAACATCCAGTATAAACAACAATCAATCAATCAATTATCAACCAAACAGTATTATCGTCGCATAAATAATTAACAGATAATGATGTCAGATGTCATAGGTGAACTGATACATAAATAACAGTGCAATAAAAACAACATCATATTTCAATTGTCGTTTCAATTGAAATAAAATTTAATAAATAAAAGAATATTAATCGTGAGTGATTGCTCACTTTTCGAGGCTAGAGAAAACAGGAGATGTCACGGATACGCACACTGATCGGGCACTGAAATTGAGTCACGAATCTAAGCACGAATTCGATGATCAAAGCTGATAACAGGGAATAGACGAAATCAAATTAGAATTGGGTCGATGAAGATAAATAGGTGTAAGTAAACTTATATATATAAGATTATATATACATATATATAAATTATATTCTAAATTTAAACATATATTAAATTAAATATATGTAGTTCAAAATCGTTGTTTTATACTAAAACGCATGTTGAAGTCAAACATATATAATAATAATATTTTGAAATCGATATTTAATATGAGCTTATGCATTATACAGCCTTATATACATGCAATTTAAAACCAAAGTTATTATAACATATATACCAATATACTTACTTTAAAATCAATGTTTGATTTAAACCTATATCTTCAAAAAAATAAAAATAAATTAACACAATAACCTCCTTATAACCCGCAACAAAACAAAAAAAAATATACATACCCTCTAACCTGTAATGTAATACTACTAATGTATTATATAGGTTTATATATAAACACATAGAAAACCTATTACATGCTAACAGCGCAACTATATAACCGAGTGTATATAGTTTACAGTACTCTAGTTGTACTAATATATAGCCTCACATACATAAACAATATAATAGCAACTATTTCATGCATATCTTTAACATATAAATACTGTGGCCATAACCTTTATAGAATCTCTTACTGTAAACTAGATTTTATACCAACACCTACAACTATATAGAACTAGAAGATATACAGGCACATCATGTTCTATCATAACATATACTATATATATGACATATAAAAATCTAGATGCACTGTAAAAACTTAAAAACAAATTAATTTGTATAATGCGAAACTGGATACATATACCATACCATGTTTTAAAACCAATTCATAGAATTATATTTTACCTAATCAACATATAAACATACATACTGTAACTAATATAGGTAGATATATTTATAGTTCTAGACTTACGTACACAATCAAATAAATATATAAACTATAGTCAACAATACTTATATGTACAAAAATATGGCTGCAGATTTGGAACCTATTTAAGAACTTACATATTTTATAATATATAAACTTAAATATAACTAACCCGCAGATAAAAAGACGAAGGAGACACGTCCGGAGAGTGGAAGGCACAGCCGAGAGAGAAAAGCGCAGGGTGAAATCGGGTTGCGGGCTACGCTCGCGTGCCGGAGTTGAGATGGATCCGGCTGCACGAGAGAGAGAGGAAGGTGGATCAAGTGTGAGGGAGAGGGCGTGAGCAGCTTAGCTTCGGTGCTCTGGTGGTTCGGCTAACTTGGTGCCGGAAGCGGGATCAGAGGGAGGAAGGTAGCAGGCTGGGCGTGGGCGAATCTACGGAGGAGGGTCGGTTGCAAGTTGGAGGCTGGAAAGAAGGACAGCTGCGTGCAAAATAAGATTGGAGGTTGTAGTGCGGAATGGTGGTCGGCGTTCGTGGGAAGGACTGCTCGGGGAATGGTGGCGGAGGTGCGGAGCACGGAGGCGCGATAGAAGGTTGCTGCGTGCGCGGCTCTGATGGAGAAAGCTAGGGTGGGTCG
Source organism: Allium cepa (assembly GCA_030765085.1). Classification (NCBI taxonomy): domain Eukaryota; kingdom Viridiplantae; phylum Streptophyta; class Magnoliopsida; order Asparagales; family Amaryllidaceae; genus Allium; species Allium cepa. Next base: position 722,065,216 of record CM060929.1, on the reverse strand, counting down.
GCTTCAAATATTATTTTTTTGTGTACAGGCACACATTTTTTGAATGAAGAAGAACATGCATGAGTGGGAAGAAGGAGAGCCTCCGTTGAATGCTATAGCATGAAAAAGAAAGAAGAATAAATGAATGAGATAGAGTAGTAGGCTAGAGGGGACGTGATATATATTTATCACAAATCAATGCTTATGTGCTGTCACTCACCTCTACATTTTGCAACTTGTATCAAAATAGAAATGCTGAGAAAGAGAATACAAAATGAACCAGTGAATAATAAATGGACATAAGGAATAGTGAAGGTTACGGTTTGAATTTCACAAAATGTTTAATGGCTAATGACCGTTGGTTTACAAAGTGGGTTATGAAAGGACAAGGAACAAAGAGATTAAAACGGATACCGATACGGTTACCGTTTACGCAGATTCCATGGCGTATCGGACTACGAAATACCCACATGAATATACTGCGGCAATCAGCATGACACAACGATCAAAACAGTATATAGCAGTCAGTGGTACGATCGAATTATAAAAATTCGAAATTTTCTACTACGGAAAATGGAAGAAAAACGCATAAAAATAAGATCGACGGAGCCAAAGATGTCCGAATTTGAAAAAACGACAAACTGACAACTTGTTCAAAAGATGTTTTAGAATTTTTCTATATAAAAATATTTTCGTTTTGAAAACGTTTTATTTTCATCGCTTTTTAATTGATTAAATTGAAGTAAATTTACGCGCGAAATAAACTTTCGTATTTTCGGACGAAAATTTACCAGTTGCTATGTTTAACTGGACGCATTTCAAATATCGAATTTCCGTTGCGAAATTTTATTGTTTCTTTTTATTTAACGAAGATTTTCGTTTAACGCAAAACGCACGTTTCTTACGTTAAAATTATTAATTCAGTTTCTGTTATTGGTTACGACTATTTCATATTATTACATTACGATTTCAATATGTATTACATTATTGGTCTTATCGAAATTGGTCGTCTACGAATTTGGTTTTGGAATTGTAACATATATACAAAGAGATTTCCATTTAATAAATCGTAAAATTTTATTTCTATCGGATTTTTAATTAAAATTTTATTTAATTTAGTATTTTAAAAGCGTTAAAAATACGGGTCATTACAATCGGCCATGTGTGGGTCGGTCGAGATGGTTAGGCTGAGGTGGTTCGGCATATTGAAGTGGGTCGGTATCGATGGTGTGGATCGGTAATGGAAGTGGGTCGGTAATGGTGTGACTTGGCATTTAGATGGATCAACGACTTTGGTTTGCTCTGGATTAGTGGACTTCATGCTTTGGGTCGGTAGCTTCTTGTCTTCGGGTCGGTTATGGAGACAGAGGATCGACCATAGGGATTGTGCTCGGAGTCGTGTAACATGCTACTTCGAGTCAGTGAGACTGTTACGTCGGGCCAATGATAGGTTTACTCTGGGTTGGTATAGACAATAAGGAATCAGTATGTTGAAGGAAGGGGTTGAGTCTTGGTGTTCCCGTACCACTCAGGAAGCCCAGCAATTCATGTTTTGCCTATAAATACAGCATGTTGGGCTTCATTCCTCTTCTTTCCTAGGCTTAACTCTGCCATTTTGTTTACTGATTCCAAAGGCTTGAAACTGTAACTATGGTATAAAAGGAATAAAAGGATTGATTCTTAGTGGACGTTTGCCATAGATAGCCGAACCACTATAAATCTTGTGTTCTTTCCTGCTTTCTTTTTAATTTTTACTGTTCTTCATATTTATACTCTCTACATGCACTCTTATCTGTGATCTATAACTGTGATTTGGTGCTTTCATCTGGATTTAGGTGTTAACGACCAATTTTGGCGTTAATAGTCTTGTAATTCCATCTAAGCCAGTGACTCATGTCTCTTTGTGATATGTACTGCTCAAACCTCACTCTGATGCCATTTTGTAACACCCCCGCTTTTATGCCCAAACTACTTAAGAGTATGACTATGTAATATCGTCAAGTAATACGATGAATGAAGTGATATGAGGCACACACATGAATATTCCCTTGGACCAACATCAGTACGTATGTCAATAATGTGTCACTTACCATATCTATACTTGGTCTCGGTATAAAGCAACGACATGTATGTCTCCAGGATAAACAATACAAAACCACACAGAATGCATATCAATCAGAGAACATAGAGTCGGAATGCACTAGATAAAATATAATATACATATCATACAGTATAACATATAGTCCAATGGGTTACAAAATGATGAACTTTATCCCAATACGTGATATATCACTAAGTACATCAACTACTACTACATACAATGCAACTACCAAAATGAGTAGGGAACGTATTGTCCTATCTCTCCTATTAGTTTCCTTAATTGTCCATACTAAGCATCATCATCATTGGGTACCTGCATTAGAAGTCGCTCAGACTGACCCGAGTATTATACAGAACACACGGGTCATACTATGTCTATATATAGTGTCAAGCAAAAATGACAAGGAAATGCACAAAATAGAATGAAAATATGATATATGGTAGAATATAATGTGAGATAGTCCCATCAGTTCATTCAAATGATATACAATCACACACAAAACATAAAGAATGTCCATCACAACCAAATATCAATAAATAAATAATGGTTATCTTCAAAATACTAAGTTAGAAAAATATGGATATACCAGAACTGACTACACTTTAGACTCAACCAATCTCTAGTGTAATCAACTTATTTAGGAATTTGACATATATGCCAATCCACTACCCACATAACCCTGAATCAAACGGGAGACTGATGGCCGCCTATCGCAAGCATGCTCCAGGAACCCAGGTCTACTCGCCTTCCGCAGAATAACAATCTATTCCTACAGTCTTCAGTTACCTCGACTTACATCGCGACCCCATCCAACAGTGGCTCGTCTGCACGTAGCCTCGTTCACGATCCTGCTTTGCCCTTAACGGTAACAAAGTGCTGGCCTATGTGACACAAGGGGCTATGGGAAACAACCTATCCATTGTTTCCTCGATGCATATAAAATATAATAACCATCATCGGTGTCGACGATCTGGGGCGCGACCCCACAATCAAGGCGCCAGGGTGGATACTAGCCAATCTTGTTCGCTTTCGAAAATGAAGGAAGCCGGACACAATGTGGATGGTCCTATAGTACTCATACTCTATAGTTGTAAGCCTCTCTAATCGTAAGCCATTGCACAGCTCTCATAAGTCACACCTTACTATATGATACTCCACACCAAGTATAACATATTCTCATGAGTATTATCCCTATTTGATTGATGTTTACTTATAATGAATTATCAAACAAATAATAAAACGACGTCTCATACCACCGTATGTTATTCGGATAATTATTTAATGTTCGTAAACTACACTCAATCCACACTAGATATCTCTTTATGACAAGTCTGATAAATAACCGAAAAATATTATCGAAAGTCTCATACTAGACAGTATCACTAAATCGTTTATTCAAATTCCTCGTCATACAGAAATAAGCAATATACATAATCAAAAGTAAGAATATAATTTATATTCAAAATTATAAGTGAGGTCTTTTATAACAAAATATATTATAATGTTAGTTGGCATTAAATAACGTTCAAAAATGTATTTAAACTTTCTTTATATATACATATATATATATATATATATATATATATATATTAATCTTTATAAATGACGTTTTCATATGTAGTGTTCATATAAGTTTGTATTCATTTTAAATACATTTAATATACAGACGCATTTATTTTAGTTTATTTATACTATTATATTATTAGTCAGTTCAGTTTCAAGTACACAGAAGCCTCCCCAATTTTTGAAAATGAACCGTCTCCATATCTGTTTACCTTCGTAATTTTATCCTTGCCCTTTTTGTGCCTCTCAAACTTCCGTTCTCCAGCACGCGGTTCTCTCCCTCATCTAAACCCTAAACATCCACATCTTACCTTGATTTCTGCCTTTTTCCCACATCAACGTTGACGTCTCCTCCTACCACCGTCGACATCCACTTCGACCATGCATCTCTGCTCGATCGACTGCAACAGCCTACGCCTCTCCATCCCTTTCTACTTTCCTCATCCCATCATCTGCAGTATATTTTTTGTTTTTGTTTAACAGTGTATAAGTTGGAAACATGGAGGTGGAGGCAAGTTGGTTCTACAACAAATAGTATTTGCTGTATGAATTCATTCTGGGTTTTTCTTTCAATTCAACAAAAGGTTTATTTCGACGTTTGCAACCATCGGTCGATTTCGATCCCGATTATGATTCCAGGCTTTTGCAACTGTACATCGATCATCAGTCGATTATGATTGGAGACAAACGCTTGTATGACTTTTACTTTTTATACTTCCACCTATTTTATACTTACACTAATTTGATGCCAAAGTTAGGGTTTTTGTGATGTGATTTTCAATTGACTGCTATCTTGGTTGATAAAAAATTGAGTTTTCCTTTCTTTATCAGTTTCCTTTTCAAGTATATATATACGCCTTTGGAATTCAAATGCGCATATAATAGAAGCTTAAGCAAGCATAAGTTTACATCCCTTTGTCTCTTTGCATTGAACAGTGAATAAAAAAGTGGTCCTTTTGTACCAAATAAAAAAAACTGCAAACATAATGCAACATTTATTAGAATAACAAGAGAAAGTTTATTATCTATCAATATATTTAACTGAGAACTGTTATCAAATTTGGATTGTTGTTTACCTAATTTAATTTAATTTGCGATTTTGGAGAATGGCGAAACTCTATTTTGAGGGTTTTTGATACTTCAGGCATGTTTGACTTCATCTGTTATCAACCATTCTTTTTTTTTTTCAATTTGCAGTGGTTGTATTTCATACTCATATGTTTTCAAAGGATTATGCTTACTTATATTATTTATTTTATTCAAAATTTGATGAACTTGACTAAAGCCCCTTTCTTAGCAATATATTTTTGCTTTTAATGAAGTAAGCAATAAAGCTTTAAACAAATGAGCTATCTTTAAGTCTTAAATATTCTGCAACCTTGAGCTCATTTAATCATAGTATTTATGTCTAAATTATATTTTATTTCCTAGATTTGAAGAAAGCCAAGAACCTCTGCAGAAAATGTTTCACAAGTTGCAGGTAACAGAATTGCTGAAGTTTAACTTTTGTTGTGTCCTTTTTAGTTTTGTTCTTTCACTTTTAATGTTTTTAAACTATTGTATGGTGATATCAACGTTTGCCTCCTAATTTTGTGCTAAACATTAAGCATAATTGTTTCATCATTAAATTGAATTGTGCGTTATGAAGTTTCCAGTTGGGGATTATTGATCAATATTTAGATGAATAATTAGTACTGTTTTTCCAGTATTTTTATCAGAAACGTGTGAAATGGTATAACACAACAATCACATAAGCCGTTACTATGAAATTTTCATTCTGCTTATTGATTTAAATTACTAGAAAATTAGAGATTCATCCTTTTGATTTTACTCTTTATAGATAGGTTAATTCATAAAGTTGCAAAAAGATTCTAATTGCATGTGATCTGCTCCACAGGCTTTGATCCCTTGGATTAGTATTTTAACATTGGAGACTCGGTTTTAATATGGTAAATAATGGTTGGTTTCAGATAACTCTTATACTTTAGTATGTCAATCTTTTAAATACATGTCTATACTGAAATTGGATCTTTTGAAATGTTTTTAATGTTCAAAATAGAAATTGACTCAACAGATGACTTTTAAGTTTTAATTGTGGCAAGTATATAGCAACATTTCGTGTGCGTAGCACGAGTTCATTTAACGGTTTTCTAATGATATATCATTAAGGAGTTATAACTAGCATCTTGTGTATAACTAAGTTTTATCTACTTTTAGGCAAGTATATAGAATACTGAGATTCTTTTTTGGTAAATTGTTCCTTTTATTTTAGTGATTTTTTAGGTTTAAGATCAGTTAATCTATTTTGTTGAATACTAATTACTTATTTCTTGATAATTCATGAACAGTGGAAAAAAGGAGAGGAAAAATAATGAGGAAGGCTACTTGGTTTCAGGCAATGAACGTAAGTGTTGAATTGTTATTCTTAAAATTCATTGAATTTTAAAATAAAATTTTGAGATCTGCATATCTTTGTAGTAATTTTAGGTTAGTACTATATGCATTGGTAATTTAAACAGTGATAAAGTCTTGTAACTGCGACTCATTGCCATTACTTTTCTTTACCCTCAAATTAAACCACACAGTATTCTAACTTAACTGAGCAAGAGGTGCTAGGACTAAGGAAAATTTTGATTCAAGCTAGCTAATGTTTAACCTTCTTATTGAATATTATAAAATATTAAATATTTTAAAATAATTCAGTTTTAGTTAGCTAACAAACTCAAATAACAGGCATGGATTTTGTTCTAAATCGTGAAACTTGCATGTAACATGGTCATTTTTCTTGATCGAGCTTCAAACTTCGAGAACAACATTTCTATTTAATTTTTAGTTTTAAACTACATTTTTGGGTTTTGGCTCCATTTATAATTTATTTTTGATCATTTTGGGTTAGATTGAAAATTTGTTTGTACTATTAGGAGTTGATCTTAACTTTTTCTACTTACTTGTAAACATGCATCGCAACACTGGCACTGTCAAAATACCATATCTAGAGGGAAGTTAAAATGCTATAGGATAAAGTTGTTTCATCTTACATAATATATAAGAAATGAGCCAAAAAAAATGAAAAACTATTAAGTATTCTTCACATCCCCAAAAATGAGACAACTACCATATCTATACGATTATTTAATATTTTTTTCTTCTATAGAAATGAGTCGAAAACCTGAACTTGAACCATAAAATTTAATGTACCATAAATAATGGGATTTTAAGGAGATGGCTACAATGTATACAACAATATAGTGATTTTTCTCAGCCCTTTATATCATCATTCTATTATTTCCATTTGATTTATTGTCTCATATACTTACACTCAACGCCTTTTTGCCAAATTTGGTTGATTTTTTTGATGGAAGACTGATTCTCTAAAGGGGTGAGCACTCATAAATTCAGTTGAATTTGACATGCACCATCTATTTTCAATGTTGATGATCATACTGAAAACCCTTTCATATTTTATTTCTGTTTTTTATATAGAATTCCTTATAGTTCTTCTCTTCTTCCATTAAATTATTAATTAGATTTCCATGTTAGGTTGTTTTTGCAAAACTGTTTCCATAATTTTTTTTCCTAATATGCTAGAAGCATTCCACGAACAACCCACGTAATTTATTGTCATAAGTTTTTAGGGTCTCCATACATCCCGAGTTTGATCTAAATAAAATAAGCGAGGATTCATGGAAAAAACTTTCATGTATTTTTAATTCCAGTACATTATAATCATATCTAAAATTTGGAAAATTATAACAACATTCAATCACAAAAATGGAAATAAGTCTGCCTGTTGTTTCCCTATGGCATATTTATGGCTCAAATTTCAAGACAAATAATTCTTAAGTTAACATAAATAACTCGAACTGGCGACCTGTTGTGCAGTAACATTATCAGCATTTGTTACATTATAGCAATAGAGTTAATATGATATATTATTTCTCTTATTTGATCGGCTACTACCAGGTAAAATATATCTACTAAGAAGTTAGCTATGATTTCCAAATATTTGTTTTATTTTCCAAAATATTTAGTTTTAGCTCTAATCAAAGGTTAGCCGCACTATGTACTGCCTACAAAAGACTATGGTCATTGATTGCTATTCGATTCCTTTATAATTGGTGGATTTTCAATTTTTCAGCCCTCTTATTGCACTAACTATAGAAAACAATGTAAAGCCGACAACACATTTTTGTGTGTAGCATTTTGTGCGATGCTACACAGATCTATGCCTTATATTGATGGAATTTGGTAGCCATTTGTTGCATGCATATTCATTTCTCACCTACTTGGCAACATGTTACGATCTTCCTACAATCTACATCGTGCTTGAAAATCAATCCTTATACTCTTTTCAGCTATAAATGTGATCGCACTGGCTATCACCTATATTTTACCAATTCTATAGTTAGTTAAGCAACAATTCACTCACCTAAAATTAAGTATAAAACTATTCGGGTTTGATTTTACTTTGCAATAATGTGATAGGCAACATAAATGAGCAATTTAATCTTTAACTAGGATTTCTCCTCTATCTATATTTACACTAACTATACTAACGCCATGTTTGGCCAAAATGTATCCCCGGTACTACAATAGACCATACAAACGTGAATAAGGAAATATACCTCACATTTACAATTATAAGTATATTCAATTAAACAATTTTGGCCAATGATGCTTGAGTCTTCAGTTTACAAAAGACCATATTGACTTTCTTCAGATAAATTTAATCTGTTACAACTTTTAGTAGAATATATTTTATTGCTTTATCACTTGCATTGACTTGCTATGTTTTCCACACAATTTCATTAACAAGGTAATTTATATTTTGACAGGTGCAGCATGGGAAAAAAATTAGCAGCTTAGCGTCCAAACTATTCGGCAAAGGACATAATTTTATGTCCTATCAAAAGATATATTGCACTACATAAGCTAATCAGATCCTTTCAGCATTTCTACAATATTAAATCTTGATATATTCTACAGGATACTTATGCACATTTGTATTTGTAATATCTTAGTTTTATCAGCCATCGTGGCATTATATATAAGGAGATATGCTAAACATTTTTCGTTTGGCATATTAAAGCTTTCCTTAAGTAATAATGTTACTGTTTATAAAAGTTGTCCATTGATTAACAAAAACAATCATTTATTGAAGGAATGCAAAAAATTATTATCTGTAACATTTATCTTATTTGAACTTGATTAACAAAACTAATTGTGACAGAACATGAAAAGTTGTTCAAAGTGAACCGTGTGCGTAGCACTGGTTCGCACTAGTTATACAATATATACGCATTTTCTTACTAAATAAAACGCATGAAAGAAAGCACACAGACCCACGTTTCAAATAAACACACACACACACTTATGATTATATATACTTGACACATCCTTCCTAATCTTTTGCAGTAAATTAACCTCCAATAAAACTTGGATGGGCACACCATACGTGTAGAAATATCAGACTTATATATCTTTATTTTAATATGTTAAACATTGTATAAATATTTGCTTGTTCATGAGAATGCATGGAATGAGACACATCATAGCCGCACTACTAAGTACGCATATACATGTATAATTATGTATTCCACAGCCCTTTACCTTCCTATATAGAACACAATATACTATAGGATTTGGTCACGCATTCCAACTCATATACGCAAGCTCCTGTTATATTTTACTTAGTTGATTGACTTTAATATATGTAAGTAAAATTTAAACATAGGTATATGGTTATTGGATATATTATCTCTCACGTGATTTTTTCACTTTCTCTTGCTCAGACCAGACAACATACATGCACATAAGTTAAGTACAATACTTAAATTAATTTATATATGTACTTTTTTTTCAGTTGATTAATCTTTAATTAATATATATAAGATGGATTTTAGTTTGGATATATATTGCAACAGATATGTTCATCTTCTTTGACCTGAAAGCCCATACGCATATTCCATTATAAAGTTATATGTATATACATATTTTCACACTTGCATCAGAAACTGCTCATGCTCAGGAAAAGCAAAATGCATGTACAGACATGCTTTCAACATCAAAAGGCACGGCTACATGATCCAAAATCTTATCCACCATCGCCTAAAAATTCAGTAATGCTATTACAAAACAATATCAAAAGGAGTTCGAACGGTCACCTCTATTGGCCGATAGGTCCAAACCCAAACACACAAAAATTAACTGGCTACCTGTTTATAGCGGCTTTGATCATCTCCTACTCTGTTTACTACTTACTCATCCGTCTACTTGTTGCTTACAGCATGGAACAACCTTGCTCCCCCATGATACGAATGAATAAAACCTAATTATTAACTAGTTTCCACTTGACCAACCAAAATATAAAGTACATAGTGACAGGGATATGAAAAAGGGAGTTGCTGAAATGTGTATTTTTGTTTAGTCATATTTATCATCTCAATTTGCACTAGTTTAACGCAATAATATCAAATAAACATAGTTGTGAGCAATAGCACTCACCTGAAATAAAGCGTCACTTCCTTCTTCGGTGCTGAACTAACCACTCCTCTTGCTCTTCACTGTAAAACTTCCTCCTTAAACACTTGTTACTTGATTGCTAATGGGTGTATAGATGTTGAGAAGCTAATAAATTTTAGTTTGGATTTTCATCTAAATTACTAAGTGGTAGGATTGGATGGAAGAAGAAATTATTTCCAAAAACGATTCCCTGTTTTTGGCTTAGGTCATTTTTATAATTCAATTAGAAATATCCAGAAAAATAATACTCTTGAGTTTAGAATTCTCAGGAATCTTATTTCTAAAGTTTTGATTTCTTGGGCATGTTTGGGCTTTGGGCTGTTATTGTTTTCTTTCCTATTTTCTCCTTTAATTTACTTTATGAGATAAATATATTCAAGCCTAATATAATTTAAATTACTTGACTAAATCATTTCCTCTGCAAAATCACTTTTCTGTTAATTACAACTCTATTTAATTTATAAAAGAAATCTCCAAAAATAAATATTTAATTAATTATTCTATTTAAATCATCTACTGAATAATTTCAGATATATATTAATAAATATTTCTTCTTCAATTCCAATATTTACTTTAATTCCAATATTACACCATAATCCTCACACTTAATTCAAATCTCAAATAAATTAATTGTTTATTATTATTATTATTCAATTATTAATTAATCGCTTCTCAACTATGGGTTGTTACACTATTCTTCTTCATCAACTTGTTGAGTTTCCTATAGTCGACGCATAGTATTAATAAGCTGTCTGCCTTAGTGGCAAGGACAACAAGGACTCCCTATTTCAAAGTACTCCATTGGATGAATCGCTTCTGCAATAGCTCCGAGATCCGCTTATCTAACTCTCACTTTATTTAGGGGCTATGTGTCTTAATGGTAGAGTGACTGGTCTAACATCTTCCTCCAAATCAATCCTAGACTTGATCTCCCTTTAGTGTGGGAGATCCGAGACTTCTTCAAAGACATCAGAAAATTTTCGAACTATAGGTATGGATGAAAGATCATTTTGAGATAGACTTAGCGAAAGTAAATATCTTAACTCAACCGAATCTTTGGGTATACAAAGAATCTCTATGTCTCATCCTCCACAACTCTTTAACTGTATAATTCTACTACAATCAAAGATTGCCCTGTAGTACGACAACCAATCCATTTCTAAGATAAGTCTATATCCCACGAAATTAAGAACATACACACGACATATGAAGTCAACATTGCATATGTCTAAAACTAGGTCTTTGCAAACTGAGAAAAGATATGTCGACCCCCCAACAGGATTTGAGACTTCTATTGGTTTGGTGACAATTTGGGTTAAAATATTTAAGGAGTTGATCACGTTCCTAGCTATAAATGAATGCAATGCTCTAGGGTCGAATAGGGTACGAATTGTATTACTAAAAATAAAAGTTAAACCTTTCATCGCCATCTTCCTTTGGTCTCTAGAGGGTGATCTACTCGAAATAGAGACAAAATCATTAGCATAGGCTTGTCCACTTCGCTCTTCCTTCACTAGCTTCGAACATTGATTTTCAAAATGCCTCTTTTCCTAGCAAAGATAATGTCTTCCCTTAAAGGCTTCCTTCAGTAGATTTACCTTGCAATATTTAGTGATATTTCCTTTATTCTGGCATCTCTTACACACTTATCCTCTTTCTTTAACTTTCTTTTCGACTTCTGATTTGCTTAAAAATTTTCTTTCTTGGATCCTTCTTGGTTTTGAGTGGGTCCTTCTTTCTCCTTCTTCATCTCTTTCTCCTTCGCACTAGCCATTTGCAGCAAGGCCATATCAGCTAACATCTCATATGGAGCGCCAATGGGTACTTAGGTCAATAAAAATTCTTCAAATGGGAAGTTAGGCCCTTGAAAAATTTCATGGATTTTTCATGGGTATATCTATCAAATTCATTCCTAACTGAGCTAGTTCTGTGATTTTACTAATATACTCCTTCAAAGTGGAGTTTCCTTGCTAAGTTGTATAAACCTCTAATTGCAAGCTCACTTCTTCTCTTGACATAAACTGTGACTCATATCGAATCTTGAACTCATCCCAATTGAGATTCCTATCAAGATTCTCCTTAGCCACAATATTCCACCAATGTAAGGCCTCTCCTTTAAGGTTCCAAGTTGCCATTCTCTGCATCATCTGATCCTCCTAACTAAGCTTCTGAAATATCCTCTCCCAGTTATTTATCTATGTTTTTGTCTCAAAACCAAACCTTTTATTCTTAAATATACTCTTTCTCCCATATTTATAAAATCCATACACATTTTGGGAAAGTCAAAGGGGCGAGGTGCTGCTTCGACAAGCGAGGCAGTGAGTGCAGCCAGTGTAGCTTGCTAAGGACTAGGGACTTGTCCTATATCCCCGAGGTATTATTTAAACCATTCAGGCATACCTCGAATGGTGGGCATTCCTCGGACGAGATTCCCAATCTCAAAAGAAGGTTTTTAAGCCATAACCTACTATTTTGTATGTTAAACTTTCAGTTACAATGACCTAAGATAGTTTTATATGCCGAAATAAAAATTTTCCCAGTGTGTTTACGTATGTTCAAAAATAGTGTGTGTGTCTATATGGGGGTTTTGAAAAATTCTTTCAAAGACAACAAGTATGCCTCTTATAAATATACTTACCCACACTGATCAGGTAACCTAAGCTCCGATACCAAATGCAACAACCTACCCTTAAATGGACCTAAATTTCAACCCAGAAAAGCTCTATTGAAACTTAAGCCCATTCAAAAGCTAGCTGTTGGTCAGTATAAAGAACAGTACAAAGCTATTTATCTACACATTCAGAACTCGCAACGGAAAGATAAAATATAACAAAAAATAGTACCAAATTCGAATGTCATAAAATACATAGCATAGAACCAATAACAACCGTCACATATCCGTAGTACAATAATTTCAAAATATAACATTGTTTTTCAATGGGTACGTCAAAAAATAACATGAATAGATAAATAGGTTACCGCCTCAAGTTTCATCCTCACCTATGCCTTTAGCATCGCCTTTCCTAACGTATGTTGCAATGAGGAGGGAGTCAAAATAACAGATGTCTGATGAATAAAAATTTCAAGCCTTACTATAATAGTACTTGGGCAATAGAATTTAAATAAGAATATGTCTTTCGTATGTTGGGTTTATTCTAAGTCTTTCCAACTTTAAGCCCTATGGCTTTGCCAATTCCAATTCTATAACTACTACCCTTGAAACCCAATAACCCATATCCATCATCAGTAAAGTCCTATCAATGTAAGAGACAATACTCAAGTCACTCAATACCTTTTAATTGAAATAAGGAAAAATGTAACATCCCTATTTTTACTTAAACATTATTCAAGACATTTAATTGGATAGATTAAATAGAATAATATATATGGTAAAGGAGAATGAGGTTTAAAAATATTAAGGTCGTGCCTTAATGAACTAGGTAATAAGATTGTTTTAAACTTAAAACACATAACAGGATAAATAGGAGGGGCAAAATTGGTAGATCCATCTTATATTCTTTAAACCCTTCCCCTCATATTATTCTCGCCTTAATCATTCACAAAGCAATCTAAAAAGAAGAAAAAGGAGGTCGGCCGTAAGCAACCAAAGGAGATCACGAAATCATAGAGGGACTCTAGCAAAGTTTAGGGAAACTAAAGCACTAATCAAATCTTAATTCCATTCAAATCTAAGGTGAATAATAAATGTTCCGTCTCTATTTTTTGCTTTTTGATTTGGTTATTGATAATACTTGAATGACTGATGTTTGTTTTGCAAAGATATGGTTATTTAATTATTGTTTGGATAGAATAATGGTTATTGGAATTTTTATGAAATTGTTCAAATGGGTTTTAAGGGTAAAACCTAAGATGCTTTGATTTTATGATAAATTGTATAAAACATTATTTTAGAGATGGTTTTTTAATTTCATATTTTTTCAAATTAAATTGAATATCTTATGAATTTACTAAGAAGGAAATAACTTAATTTTGGTTTTTAATTATTTAAAATAGTTAAATATGAATTTTGGCTCTGAAATTTTTATATGATAAAGAGAAGGATATCCTCGAATTTTTGTGAATTTTGGAATTTCCCTAAATAATTATGTTTTCTAATGAAATTATGCTGGATGAGCATTTAAAAGGATAATTAATTAGGGGTGTTAATTAATTAGTTGTTATATATTTTTAACTTGTAAATGATATGGTACAGGATTTTCTTAAAAGGAATTAAAAAAGGTTTGGTTTATCTAATAGAAATTAGACAAAAGGTTAAGATTTGGTAAAAAGGTAGTTGTTTTTATTAGAAATAAATCAAATTTCTTTGTATTACGTTAATGCCATGTCGCATATATCCTGTTCGAGCCTAAAGGAACAATGCCACCATGAATGTCGACGTCGACGAGGTGGGAAGCACAAGATACTACTTAGGTAGTCATGAAGTGATTCCAACCGCTTTGAAGTGGACAACAATGATAACCCATGAATAGCAACATTACCTTCTCGTAATTCAACTAAGAGTTTAAAAAGCCAAATATCGATGTCGGTGATGTCACATGTCTTCACCACCGTTTTCAATGATCCCACATTTAATCACTTTGAATGTTTTCAAGACTATAGCACTTAATCACTTTGAACATTTTCAAGACTATAGCAGTGATGCCGCTTAACATGACCGTGACCTTATAAAGATAATAAGTGCCATAGTAGCCAAAGGTGGCCAAAATTTAAAGATTTTATTATGACATTGGGGGTCTTGGGGCGATGTGCTTTAAGGTCGGCGACCTTACATTTTAAAGATGATGCCTCATGTCCATGATGTCGCACCTCTTCTTTTTAATGCCAAAGAGGGTTGCTTTTATATAAATTCAAATATTTTTAAAGGGTGAAGAGGCCTACGTTTCAAGAGGGTCGATGGCCCTATAACTTTGGTAGATAACCATATAACTTATAAAAGTTAAAGTTTTTTTACATAGTCTGATAGCCTAGCGATTACGAAGGTCGACAACACTAATCTCGACATGAATATTTATTGAACTTAAAAGAATTTTAAATTTTTATCTTCGACCTTGGATAGGGGTCGATGTTGATTTATTACCATTTCTGTTATGTGTATTTCATTAAAGACGTAGAGCCTTATGTTTTCTATTTTCGACATTGTCATTAAGGATACCAATGCCGTTTTAAATTGTAAATTTCAAAACTATCATTGGGAACACCAATGTAGATAAGCTTTGACATGCTAAATGTTTTCACTTTGACACTGATCCATATAAACTTAATATGGGCGGAGAGCCTATTTTTGATGATTTCAATTCTAAACATTGGGGACACCAATGCTATTTTGATTATAAATGTCGACATTATCATTGAGGACACCATAGTAGATTAGTTAAGACAAATTAAAAGTTTTATAAATGAGACTTTATCATTAGGGATACTAATGCATTTTCTTAAATGAGTTCGACATTGATCATTTGGGACACCAATATATGTCACTTTGAAATTTCATAAGGATAAATAACCTAATTGGGAATACCAATAGACATTGGTTAAACATGTAGGTAACATGAATTAAATTGTACATGATGAGTTCATAGTTATCCTAGAAAACTATGGGATGTGAGACAGATAGTCTATATCATGCTGGAGATGGATAGTATCTACGAGGATAATGAAGGGTTCATAGTCATCCAAGGAGAACTATGAGATATGTGATAGATCGTCCATGTCATTTTAAGTTAAATGAAATATATATGATGGATAGTCTACATAATTTTGAATAATTATACCATATGTGATGGATGGTTAATGTGGTAGGGGATGGGTAATCGAAGTAATAATTACATGTGAGATGGATAGTCCACATAATTCTAAATATCCTTATATATGAGATGTGTAGTCTACATATTTATAAGACGGATAGTCAGACTAAGATAAGACGGGTAAGTTTAAATTATGACAAGTAGTCATTTGAAATTAAGATGGATAATCTAATAAATCAGGATGGGTTATCCAATATATGTTGCATGATTTAAATGCTATTTTCTATGTTCTAACCATTATGGTTGCAGGAGCATAGTATATAGTTGTTATGTTTTGATAAGATACTAAAAATGGAAACCTGTTCCATTCAGTGGCGTTGTCTCACTAGATATCTACTTTGGTTTGAGATGGTAGGTTATTATTCACACCAGACTATTGTCTAACCCGAAGATTTTATTTTTCACCTTAAACCCTGGGTACTCATTTGAGTAGGTCAGGAGTAAGAGATTTCAGGTTTCTAGTTAGACGAATAAGCTTCCGGAGATATGCATGAGGCAATATAGCCATCGGGAGCTTTATCTATTTCCCTTGTATAATTTGGTTTTGTTCATTTAGATATAATGGCAAAGTTGTATAATTTCCAAATATTTGACTCTGATAAACCAATAAGGCATCTTCATATGTCGCATTTCGAGTATTTTGTATATGTTGATCCAAAAAATGGACCAACACCTTGGTTTGAGTTTGAAAGTACCAGCCCTGTTTGACAGAGCAATATCATAGATAACAAATATAGAAAAAGAATAGTAAAAGAAAGAAGACAGAGAATTTTATAGTGGTTCGGGTGTTAATGAAGCCTACATCCACTTTATAGTTTTACTATAGACCGATTGCTATTACAAGAGATGTTTAATTACAAGGCTTTGATTATCTTTAGATAGATTGAATCCCCATAGTTTGAATCCATTGGAGATTCACATTGAATTCCTTTGGAGATTGTTGTAAGCAAGATAGAGAGTGAAGATTAATTCCAACAGAGCTTCAGCAACCGATCCGAAGAGGATCCAGTTTATGTTGCAAGTAGGATGGTATTTATATGGGTCGGAGAGCTTCTAGACCAGGCCACTCCATCGTCATCTCACAGGTAGGTAGGAGACGACCTTGGGAAAGTTTGGCTCACAAAACGAGGCAAATCCATGGGTCGCCGGTGACCCATAGACTTAGCTCGTTTTATGAGCCAAGGTCTTGGCCTCCTTTCGTAGTATTCTTTGGCTATCTTATTAGAAGGTTTACGGAGAGGCATGGGTCTCTAATGGTTCAACCACTTAGCATTTATCTAGAGTTTGGAACTGGAAATATTTCCACAGCCTTTTATTGTAGTTGTTACGTTTCGATGGCAATTCAGTCGTTGTTTATGTTCAGCTGCTGATTGGTCTAAGAGAATGCTGATCTCTCGGCTTTGTTGATCCCAGACGTTGTATTAGCCATATAGCTTGGCCCTTGTTGATCCCTTGTCCCAGCTTTTTTGGTTATGTTATAAGCCATCCTGATGTTACGAGATTGTTTTTCTTTCTAGTGGGTCCTATTGGGTTAGAAATCCAGATAACATTTGTCCCTAGAGTATGCCTTCGTTGGAAACAAGGCGTGTTTTGAAAGTTATCGATTATAGCATCTATTTACTGGGTTCCAAATAATCGCATTAGAGTCTCGCAGACACATAGTAAGTTAAGCTGTTTATCACCTACTTTTGGTCTGGACTGCTATGCTTACCGTAACGAATCAAATTTCTCCCCATAGCGTCTTGGAGATCTTTGAAGTTATGGGTAAGTGTCGAGGCTGCTATGCAAATTTGGCTTTGGCTTTTCAGCCATCTGTCGAATTTTCATTGTGAATCATCGGAGTCCACCTTAAGATGTTGTTTTCAACTGACTGATCTCTAAAAGCTGTTCATTTTTTTCGATCCAAATTTCAATTCCTAGTATTGAGATGCAATCTTTGTTTCATAGTTTACGCAAGGGTTTAGGTTGATAAATAGGTGCATGATGTAGGTTTGGAGTTGCCCTATATAGTTTTAATTCGATCGAAGAGATAAGTTTAAAGGAAGATATTAATTGTTTTTAAAATGCAAGAAAGCTAGCTACACTATATTGTTTGTTCGTAGTATTCAGGATACTGGACTCTTCTCATGTAGATAACACACTGCATCTGCCCCGGTCAAAGCTAAGGACCCGATTGGTCAACATATGTTGACTTCCCTTGGATTCAGGGAGTTGGTTATACGAGGATATTATTTAAAGTAAAACATACCTGAAAGAGTTGAATGCCAAGTTTTGACATTGAAAATGATTTTTCGGTCATCCAATCTTTAGTCTAGTAGGGGTTCTTCCACTTCTCCGAAAGCTGGGTTCTTCACAACCTAGCCTTCACTTATTATTCCTATCATATTAGAAGGACTGATTATAGATAAATTATGAGGCATAGTTGCTCTTGTAGAGTTGTAGTTGAAGTTCAATCAGACACAGTTTTAGCCTTTGGAAACTAGCACATGAGTTGTTCGATTACGATTATCCTTCTCTTGTGTTTTTCGAAATTCAAGGCACACCAGCCTTTATCTCTAGGACTATTGGCTTAATTGCTCGATTCCATACATTTCTTTTTTCTTGCTATTGTATTTCTTGTGGTCATGTGCAACATACTCATTTACTTTAATTCTATACATGTGATTAATACTTCTATGGTCATTTCGACATATTCTATTTCATGGCTTTGTTCAGAACTATGAAGTAGTTTGGTCTAGCTAGTTCTGTAGCTAATCCCTACTTATGCTCAATTGAGTTAGTTTCAACAAAGTTTTGGTGTAAATGCCTTAGTCCGTAGGGCTGATTACTTTGACTACCGAGCCAACATGTTTTGGGGGACTTAGTTTTCTAAGCAATAAGTTCGATTGCCCCAGTTTGATTGACATGATAACTCCTTTCTTTGGGAATTAGGGACTTTGTAGCTTAATCCCAAGATTTGAGTTTTGTAATGATGTCGGCATGTATTAGAAAGATACTTTTCTAGCATCTTTTGCTAAGGTAAATTCTTTTGAGTCCTACGTTGAGATCCTAATCATATGTTCATTTCTATCTTTGGAAACTTATACACATATGACTTAACTCTATGGATTTTCCTTGATGTTGTGAATCTTCAAATAGCATGACCAAACTTCGGGTAATGGCATTATCCTACAAGTTGGAACCAAATGATCTAGATAAACCGTAAGTAAGTCATTTATCCTTCTCGTCATTGTCAGACTATGAGCGACAGTGGATTTCTGATCGTTAAATCCTTCATTTCCTTTGTTGGTGATTTTGTTGCCAGAATACTCTATTTTTTAATATAGAACCGTTATCTAACCAACCTTGCGGTTATTTGCATTTGGACTTTTGACACATTTCTTTCGACCAAGCATCTGTGCTTCTTTTCCTTCTTAAGGGACTAACTATTTCAAATGCCTGTATCTGGGGGATTATGAGAGATGGAAATTCGTGGGGCTAATTTCTCAATTGCCCCTAGTCTAGATCTCATTCCCATTCTGGAATTAAGGAAGTTCAGGGATTTTATTTCCAACCTTCCAGGATTGTTCCCGCTTGTCCCCGGCCATGCATGCTTTTCTTGGTTGCTGAAGTGTCATAGAAGTTTTGTTCATATGTCAACTCCTGTCTTTGATAATTGATAACCTCACCATTTAGTTCTAAGCAAAATTTCCTTGACGCCGCCTATCTTTTGGCTGTGTCTAAATTCTTTCTAAGTTGAATTTAGGAAATTTAGTTGAGCACCCACTTTCCTCCCTAGAAACTAGTATATGGGTAATTCAATCCTAGGATTTCCTATCGATGTTGCCTATGCAGTGGCTGATTCCTGTGATGAAAGGTTGACCCATCCGGCTGACCTATGAAAGGATATGTCTTTCGGTCATTGCCTGTCATTGGGCAATAGTAGTTTTTTGAAGGGAAGGTAGGAACTTAGTTGAGGACCAACTTCTATCTTTGGAAGCTAGTGCATTGATGGTTCACTGTGATGAGTGTTTCTCATCAGCCCTGTAGTTTAAAGTTTTCTTGGCATTGCCGGGGCAATATCGGTAATTAGTAAGTAGAATGTTTCCTAGAGTTTCCGGGGCAACAACGATACTTAAGAAATAGAAAGTTTCCTAGCGTTGCCGGACAACACTGGTAATTAGGAAATAGAAATTTTTTCCAGCGTTGCCAGGGAAACGTCGGTACATAAAGATAAAAGAAGGCCTTGGCATTGGTGATGCAACACCGACACTCAGGAGTTTGGGTTTGATTTCCCTTGTCGATTCGGCGGTGCTCTTAATCAAGTTGGGTACTAGTTTCGGCCTTCGAAAATTAGCACTTCAATGGTTGGATTGTCAAAGTATTTCCTTAGTACTGCCTATCTCATAGGCAGTGTTAAAGTGATGTTGGTGATGGTCTTTAACGGTTTGCACTTCTCTTGCCGATTTTAGGTTGGAATTACCGGAATAGGGGGCGATTGCATTCTTGTCCACATTCTAGGAACCCAGAGTCATTCTATGGCGGTCAATTCATGCTCGATTTGTATTCATGCATCAGTCCGCGCTCTAGGGACTTAGAGTTCATTCGCCAAATTATTTATACCTCAGTTCATAATCGGGGAATCGTTTATACTCTTGTCCTAGCTCCAGGGACTTAGAGTACTATAATCCGCGCTCCGAGGACTTAGAGATTTTTGTGAATCATTTATACTCTAGTCCACTCTCCTGGAACATAAAGAGTATAGTTCGCACTTCTGGGACTTAGAGATTTTTGTGAATCGTTATACTCTCATCCACACTCCGGGAACTTAGAGTACTCTAGTCCACACTTTGAAGACTTAGAGATTTTTGTCAATCGTTTCTACTCTGATTTGCGCTCCGAGGACTTAGAGTACTCTAGTCCACGCTCCGAGGACTTAGAGATTTTTGTGAATCGTATATACTCTAGTCCACGCTCCGAGGATTTAAAGTACTCTAGTCCGCACTCTAGGGACTTAGAGATTTTTGTCAATTGTTTATACTCTAGTCCACACTTCGATGACTTAGAGTACTCTAGTCCACGCTTCGGTGATATAAAGATTATTGTAAATTGTTTATACTCTAATCCATGCTTCTGGGACTTAGAATACTCTAGTCTGCGCTCCAGGGACTTAGAGCTAGTTTGGTGATGGTTGAATCATTCATCCGATCCTGTAGAGTTGAGTAGATTCCTTTTAATCCAATGTGGCTATTTTCTCAACGTTGCTTAAATCTGGGAGATGCAACGTTTTGGAATGGTGAGAGTCCCAGGCATTTTTGCTACCTAGCTTTGTTTATAACCGTCAAGTATTACCCTTGGAGATGTAAGGCTGTTATTTGATAAATTCCATAGTTATTCTTCCTCCTACTAGTTTTTGTTATGATCTAACGACTATCCATGGAACCCTTCATTTTTGGACGAAACCCTTCACTTCTAGGTGTCAAAGTCCAGGTTCATATAGGAAATCTAAAATTGTGGAGCAAGTCATCACATTGCCCTCGGCATGTCTGCGTTCATTCCTATACTGATCATGGACCGGTAGAGTTCGGTAGTGTTTGTCTTGAATTCATGGCACTTAACCTTATTTGTTTCAGGCCATATGCATTATGCTAGGCTAATAGCATTATTGCGGATATCAACCTTATTTGTTGGTTCCAATCTATGGGAATCTATGGTTTAGTAGCTCAATTTCAAGCATTCTCTCCTTGCCATAGTCTGTCTTTGAATAATAGTTGGTTTTCTATAAGTTAGGGTTTGAGACCTCAGTTGAGCGCTTGCTTTTGTTCTTTGGAAACTGGTGTGTTGATGATTTGATTCTAGAACAGCCTTCCATCGTCGTCTATCTTTGGACGAAGGTAAGTTCCTCCTTTTATTGCAAGTTGGAGTGATCTTTTACCCTGACCAAGTGTTAATGTGTTTTATGCCCCGTAGTCCATAGGGCTGATTATTATGAATAACTAATGTAAGACTTGACGTTCTAGGTGGCTCACTGGATGCCCCCAGTCAAAGGTACGTCGTAGCCCCTATCTTTGGGAACCCATGACTTGGATGCCTTGAATTATGAAATTTTGTACATTAACTTTGGTCAAAGATCAAAATTCTTTAACGACTTCTTGGTTTGTGAGCTTTGGGGTATTACCGAGTAATGTTGGTTCTTTCGGGTATCGGGAGTTTATCTCTTGTTAATCGAAGTGCATGACTTTAGAGATTGCATGACTTATGAAATTCCTCTATGTTGCTTATCTTCGGGCAACGTAAGGGGTTTGTATTTTGAAAGTTAGTGCACGACTTATTGGATGCACAACTTATTGGAAGCACGACTTTAAGTTTTCCTCGGTGTTGCCTATATTCGGGCAAAGTGAGGAGTTTAAGCTCTTCAAGAGTTAGTGCACGGCTTTCTTTGCTCCTTGGTATTGTCTACCTTTGAGTAGTGCAAGGAGCTTACGTTTTAGGAGTTAGTGCGCGGATTATGAAATATATGGCTTTTGGCGCTCCTTGGTGTTGCTTATCTTTGGGCAATAAAAGGAGCGTAAGTTTTGATGCGCGACTTACGAGATATGTGGCTTTTGGTGCTCCTTAGCATTGCACACGAGAAATGCAAGGAGTTAGTTTTTAGTGCTCCTCGGTGTTGACTATCTCTGGGAAATGCAAGGAGTTAGTTTTTTATACTTTTTGGTATGTGAGGAGTTACTTTTTGATGCTCATCGGCATCGGCACCGCCTGTCATCGAACAATGCGTGGAGTTAGTTTTTGATGCTCCTCGATGTTGCCTATTTTTGGGTAGCATGAGGAATTTGTTTTTTGATGCTCCTCATCATTGCCTATCTTTGGACAATGTGAGGAGTTGGTATTTTAGTGCTCTACGGCATTACCTATCTCCAGGCAATGTGAGAAGTTAGTTTTAGATGCGTGGCTTAAGAGATGCACGGCTTTTGGTGCTTCTTGGCGTTGCTTATCTCCGGACAATGCAAGGAGTGTAAGGTTTGATGCTTCTCGACATTGCCTATCTTCGGGCAATGCGAGGAGTTAGTTTTTTAGTGCTTCTCGGCATAGCCTATCTCCGGGCAATGCGAGGAGTTAGTTTTTGATGCATGGCTGACGAGATATGCGGTTTTAGGTGCTCCTTGGCGTTGCTATCTTTAGGAAATGCAAGGAGTGTAATTTTTAATGCTCCTCGGCGTTACCTATCTCTGGGAAACGCGAGGAGTTAGTTTTTGATGGTCCTCGGCGTTGCCTATCCCCGGCCAATGCGAGAAGTTAGTTTTTGATGGTCCTCGGCGTTGCCTATCTCTAGGCAACGTGAGGAGTTAGTCTTTTGATGCTCCTCGATGTTGCCTATCTTTGGGCAATGCAAGGAGTTAGTTTTTTAGTGCTCCTCGGCGTTGCCTATCTCCGGGCAATGCAAGGATTTTTAGTTTTGGGCCTTCCCAATGTTATTGGGACAACATTGGTTTTTTGGAAGGCAAGGATCGTGTTTGGCCGATCCATCGGTTTGAGTCAATTAGCTTCCGTCGACTTGGCGGGTATTTACTATGAACACGATTTTATTGTTTCAAGAAATGAGGCATGGCTTAAGGGATGCGCACAGTGGTTTGGGCCTTCTTGGTGCTGGAGGAGTGATACTAGTTCATAGAAGGAAAGGATCGAGTTTTCCCATCAATTCGACGGATTTACTTTGCTGGAACACGATTTCGTCAATTCTAAAAGATAATTAGTTTTTAGATCGTGTAGTGTAATGACCCACAATATTTACACAACTATGATGTTGTGATTTAAACAAGTATAAAGTATTGAAGTATATTTGTGCACATTTGGACTTGGGGGTAAATTTGTAATTCCCCAATGGTTAAAACCCTAGCCGTGAATGGATTAAAAAATAAAAAAAAAAAAAAAAAAAAAAGAGAAGAAAAGAAAGATGTGGCCGGCTGTTTTTCATTTTAACTTTCTCGTTTCAAAACAAAAATAAAACGGCCGAAGCCCTAGAAATCAGATTGGGGGGAAAATTATTTTTGCCGTATCAAATGGCGCTGGATTCGTGAGAAAAAGGGGGAAAGCTACGGCAATATCTAGGGGATCGACATCTCATATAGCTACGTGAGTGTTCTTAATCATGATTTGGCAATAAGACCTATCTCAGGCAGCCGTGGTTATATTTTCCGTAAATTAATTTGTGTGTATGGATGCTTTGCGTGTATTGATGCTTGTTAATGATTGTTTGATCTTGGTTGCTTGCGTATTCATATATTGGTGATGATTAAGTCTGATTATGCTCATATCTGTACTGAGATGATATTTATTCACTATTAAGTCACGATACACTGATTTAACACTTGTATTATTGCCAAATGAATTGCTTAAGCACACTCATACCAGACGTATTATGTCTGACCCTGTTGATTGTCTCGACAATCTCCTGGGGTGTCTCATTCAACGAGGCAGTTCGGGATGATGTTTTTACAGGTTGCTATGCACATATTGATGAGATGATGACTTAAGAGATGGAGTTAGAATGATTTATACTGCATATAGATGATATGAAGAAAGTATTTAAGTATTTTCATTGTCACTTCATATGTATTGCTGAACTAAAATATGTATGTAATGCCATGAACAGTGAACCATTATGTGTTAGATTGATTTGTATATAATCTTGAAAACTGTATTGTCTTATGTGTAATTGCAAGTTGAAACTGAAACACTTGGATTACTCAGTTTGTATATATATTTCCTGAAATCTGTATTTAGAGAAATACTGGTGTCAAGGCAGTATACACAAGTGTTTACACTTGTGTATATGTGCAGACCCATAGAACTGCTGAGTTTTGTGATTTAAAGGATTTTTTTTTTATGGATTTTGTTCAAGTTTCCTTTCAGAAGTTTTGGGAAAAACTTTTATAAACTTATCTTGATGGATTATTTCCATATTTATGCACAAGCATATATGGATCTGGAGTTTGATTTTTGTATGTAATTTATCATATCTGAGAATGTATATATATATATTTATTTGTTTTGGCAAGTTGAATGCCTTGAATGTGAAAAGCAAAGATGAGATATATATATATATATATTTCCTCTATGTTATGGTCTTTTCTGAGTTCAAGTTACTTAGTCCTGTGATATTTGATTTTTGATGAGATATTTGATATTTGATATTTGCTATTTGATATTTGATATTGGATCTGTGAAAAGCAAAGATGAGATATTTGATGCCGCAAATCTTTGAAGGAAAGATGGATTGTTTTGATGCTTTCAAATGCATTATGATTTTTGGGAAATGAAATTTTTATGCTAAGTGGCTGTTGCTATTCGAATCTGTATACAGCATATAGCTAATATATGTTCATGTGATAGATTCTGGAATTATATTGAGCACTTGCCATATAAATTAAAATACGTGCATGCCTTCACTTTACATTTCTAAAATGAATAAACATAGTTTTGGATAAGTTTTGCAAAAGAAAGTAAACTGTTTCATATTCATAAGTATTCTAGAAATGGATTACAATTCTATGTATTATCTTGAGATTATATAAAAGGAACTTGTTAGTTTCCAATTGTTTGTGTTAAAAATATTTGTATGATGCAGAATAGCTTTTGTTCTTGCATCAGTGACATGTTTTGTTTTAAAGAAGGATAGTTGATGTAAATTCATCTTTTATGTCGGAATATAACTTGCATAAATGAGAAAGAGGAAACTCGATGACCTCATTTTTTTATATAGTTGGATTGGTAATCTTTTGTTTATACATATAATTATTAATATTTTGTTGGTGCCAAGGCTTCATTGCCTACTCATTACTATTATTGCTTGAGCTTGTGTGTTGGCGAGGCCGTGCACACATGTATTTATATGTGTGTGTACGCGCAGCCACACCTACAATTGTGCTATAGCAAAAGTTGAGTTGAGTAAAGGATCTCTATGATTTTTATGATATAATCAGGAATTCTGATGTTTCTTGTCTGCTTGTGCATCTTTTGTGTCATATTGAAAATAATTTTTATGAAATGGGTTTATCTTTATATTAAAATGCTATGTGTGAATGCTTTAGCTAAATTTTCTTAAACTCTGATTTAATAACTAAAGAGATTGGTATATCTTCATATATATTAATCTATGTTTTAAGAATATACCAATATTTCTATATTGGTAATAGTGGATCCTGGTTTTGGTTTTGAAGGTAGATGACCCTGTGTTTTCATTTAGCATATATTTCTTTATGCAAAAAAAAAAACAAATTAGCCCATGATTTGGCCACTAGAAAAGTAGGGTCATCTCATTTGGTATCAGAGCTATGTTGGTAGAGAACATAGCAAAAATTTAATTTGTGTGAATTTATTTGTATTGACTGCTTTGGTTGCATTGTTTGAATTGATTGCTTTGGATGATTTATTTGGATTACATCAGTGTTAATGATGTTTCTCCTTTCTACTACTTTGTTTTGAAAATTGTTTAATCAATCAAATAACCTGATTACAGAAATGAGTTTATGACTCAGTTTTTATAAGAAAATAATTTGATTAATTTACTGAGAAGTAGGGTATTGAATAATAATGGATTAGGCAGTATGAACAGAGAGGTTTATGCTCATGTCTAGTTCATTTAAATTTGCTATGAACAAAGAAGTATTATGAAAATTATTTAAATTTCTGAAGTGGTTATTATGGATGAGATGGATGTTTGTTTGTGCATTTCTATTTGGAGTTTTGTATGTCAGATTTCCAAGTTAAAATGGTTTGAGCATTTTTATTATTCTATTCTTATTATTGTCAAGTATGGATTTAAATTATTTAGAACATAGGCAGCAAGATAGAAATCTGGCTCATGCTTATTTTCTAAATAATAAGTTATGAGGTTTTCTGGGTTTTTGGTGAAATTTTCTTAACAAACACCTCTGTCCATATCTTTACAATAATACAGTAGAATCATGAATGCCTAAATTATTTTGGAAAGCCCACAAACCTATTGTAAATCTCTGTAGTAAGAAATTTAAAATGAGGGAATTTGAATTTATAAATGTTTTCTAATACAAGAAAAGTTGGATTAAGACACCTATGTTTATATCTGATCTAAAAGATGGCTAAAATTACAGTTTTACTTCTTTGTGGACTTCATGGATGTTCCTTTGTTTCAATATAGATGGTGTATTTATTTATTTTGATTTAAATTTGAAATCACCACTGTTACACCATAACTAATAAGTATATGTTTGAGAACTTGATAAACACAATAATGAGCTGATGCAAGTGATGTTGATATTTGGTAAAATTTCAAATAATAAAAAAGATAAATATCAAATGCCAGTATCAATTGCAATAGGTCATTATATGAATAAACATTGAAAAGTGAATTGTCTGATTTGGATGCATAATTGTTAAGCTGCATTTCTTGAATATGTTTGATAACTGCATATAACTTTGAGATGGAAGTTTATAAAACAGGTCCCTTAGAGGAAGATAAAATTTCTTATGAATATAACCTTAAAAAAATGGATTATATAATCATTACAGTCAAGTGTGATCTAAGATTGGTTAAGTACAAGGCAGTAAAAGGAGGGAAGTTCTTTTGCTTATGTCTGGTATTTAATAAGGGGATAAGAGTGCAATGGTTTGACCATGTGCTGAGCTCTAGTTGCCTAAGTATTTCCTCAAAAAAAAAAATATATACATATAAACATCTCTGGTCACATGTTGATTGTAATATAAAATATGAAAAACATAAGAATTTTCTGATATGCAAAATCCCTGTGCTTTACCTGCAAGTTCATATAGCCCAATGATATAAGTGAAGACAAAAGGAACACTTATAGCTACTTATGATTAGGTGTACGTTAGTTTTATATGAATGAAAATGAGTTTTGTTAACCACATATGTGTTGGATGAGTTTCTTTGTGGTGATATAATCTATGTGAAATGTTTTGATGCCTTGCTGGTTGTTAGATTTGGTTCTTATGACCTCCATGTTCACTATTTTGATGCCAGTAACAATAACCTGAACAGTTTATGTTGCTTTAAATAATATAGATGTGAAACCTTTATGGACAAGATTCACTAGAAAAAAGAAAATATATAAAAGTTCACTGCAAGTATCTTGTTACTGGGAACCCCAGTGATATTTTATCTCCTAAAATATTTGATCTATGTTTTAGTCAAAGGCCTGTCTCTGAAAAAAAATTGACTTGAAATGATATACAGATGTGATTAATTGATTGTTGAAATGTATGAATGGACGATTGTTTCATGGATGCATGAAAACTGTTTGCATTTACTGGTTATGTACATAAAGATTTTTGAGCATGAGACAGTATAGTTGAGACCTGCACACATGAAAGGAAAACTTAGTAATTAAACTAAGGAATTGGGTCACCTCTATCAGGTTGGGTATGAGGGAAGTGGGTATGACATAGTGGTTGGCTTGCATCAAGGGTGGGGTGTGAGTTTGCACATGGCATGTTCATGTCCAAATAGCTTGTAGTGTGCTGGAAATCAAACAGGTGTTCCAGGCAGTGTGCACCAGTGCAACCATGAATGTGATATTGGACCTTAAAAAATAATAATAATAATATGAAATGAACCTACAAGCAGAAGTGATTAGGCTAGGGGTATGGTGAGTTCTGGTATGCAGACTCAGTTTTGATGCCTTAGCTCAAGGTTGTGGGTTTTGCTTGTTCATATTTATGAGATGTTTGTGTGATTTGGGTGATGGTTGTTATGAATTCTTGAAATAAGAGTTTCTGCTAAGATACTTGTTGGATGATTTCTGATGGCAGGCAATTAGTTGATGTTTTTATAGATGTCTGGTTTTCTTTTTGGAACCAAAAAAAAAAAAATATATATATATACCAGTATTAAGTGGTTGTTTGTTGTTTGTATTGATTGAGTATTATTTGTATAAACTTAATTCATACATATGTTTATGATATTTTGCTTTGATTGCCAAGAATGGGGTCTGTTTTGGATTAAAAATTCATTTAAATAAAGACAGATTGTATAAGGGTATTGATCTCTATTTTGACTTGCATATAGATGATATGTATTGCCTGAAGATGGTGTGTATAGCCATGGATGAATGAGCATTACATTTAAAATGACTTCAATATGAATCATGAGTAGGAATGCATTTGTAAGCAATATATAACTTGATTACAAAACCTATAAACTATTACTGAATTAATAATTGTTTAGTTCTGGTTGAGTAAGCTTGGTGTATAAATATGTTTGAGACATTAGAAATGCTTTGAAAAGCAGAAAGTAAATTCTGTATTGATTCTAAAATGTACTAAACCAATTTGCCAATAGGGTTTAGTTTAAAACTGAATGTGAACACTATTATGATGAATGCAATGGCACTGTTTCCTGCTCTCATTTGTACACTGCCATAGGTATGCATATTCACTTCATCCTGTGTGCACCCCTGAGTTACACTGTATGCATAGATTTAGTCCAAACACTGTTGCATCTGAAATCTGCTGTTGCACTTGATATTTTAGACTTGATTTTGCTGTTTGCATGCAGTGGCAGTTCTATATACATATATGTCCATGTACTTGAAATAACTTGATGCTGCACACTTGTGCTTTGTCTTGATCACTTCTGTTGTTGTCATTTTGTGTTGTTGCCTTGCATTTGCCAAGTCTATGTGTAAGTTCCCACACATCCATCTGAAGTTGCTGTTTTCAAATGCACTGAGCTGTTGAATATGTTGCTTTCTTATTTATGTGCTGTCTGTATGACAGTTGCAGTTACCCTTGTGCTGGTTCATTTGATGATGAAACATGTTGATTGAAATTTGTTGGTGCACTCGAGTTGGCAAGGCAGTGCACACGTGTATATTTATACATGTGTGTATTGCAGCCACTCCGCAAAATTTAATGAATATTTGGGATGCTAGAACGAGTAAGAGTGAATTGTGAGGACACAATTCCAAAAAGGTGGGGTATTTGTAATGACCCACAATATTTACACAACTATGATGTTGTGATTTAAACAAGTATAAAGTATTGAAGTATATTTGTGCACATTTGGACTTGGGGGTAAATTTGTAATTCCCCAATGGTTAAAACCCTAGTCGTGAATGGATTAAAAAATAAAAATAAAAAATAAAAAAAAAGAGAAGAAAATAAAGATGTGGCCGGCTGTTTTTCATTTTAACTTTCTCATTTCAAAACAAAAATAAAACGGCCGAAGCCCTAGAAATCAGATTGGGGGGAAAATTATTTTTGCCGTATCAAATGGCGCTGGATTCGTGAGAAAAAGGGGGAAA
The DNA here is from genome assembly GCA_030765085.1 of Allium cepa. Classification (NCBI taxonomy): domain Eukaryota; kingdom Viridiplantae; phylum Streptophyta; class Magnoliopsida; order Asparagales; family Amaryllidaceae; genus Allium; species Allium cepa. Next base: position 722,034,944 of record CM060929.1, on the reverse strand, counting down.
GCTACGGCAATATCTAGGGGATCGACATCTCATATAGCTACGTGAGTGTTCTTAATCATGATTTGGCAATAAGACCTATCTCAGGCAGCCGTGGTTATATTTTCCGTAAATTAATTTGTGTGTATGGATGCTTTGCGTGTATTGATGCTTGTTAATGATTGTTTGATCTTGGTTGCTTGCGTATTCATATATTGGTGATGATTAAGTCTGATTATGCTCATATCTGTACTGAGATGATATTTATTCACTATTAAGTCACGATACACTGATTTAACACTTGTATTATTGCCAAATGAATTGCTTAAGCACACTCATACCAGACGTATTATGTCTGACCCTGTTGATTGTCTCGACAATCTCCTGGGGTGTCTCATTCAACGAGGCAGTTCGGGATGATGTTTTTACAGGTTGCTATGCACATATTGATGAGATGATGACTTAAGAGATGGAGTTAGAATGATTTATACTGCATATAGATGATATGAAGAAAGTATTTAAGTATTTTCATTGTCACTTCATATGTATTGCTGAACTAAAATATGTATGTAATGCCATGAACAGTGAACCATTATGTGTTAGATTGATTTGTATATAATCTTGAAAACTGTATTGTCTTATGTGTAATTGCAAGTTGAAACTGAAACACTTGGATTACTCAGTTTGTATATATATTTCCTGAAATCTGTATTTAGAGAAATACTGGTGTCAAGGCAGTATACACAAGTGTTTACACTTGTGTATATGTGCAGACCCATAGAACTGCTGAGTTTTGTGATTTAAAGGATTTTTTTTTTATGGATTTTGTTCAAGTTTCCTTTCAGAAGTTTTGGGAAAAACTTTAATAAACTTATCTTGATGGATTATTTCCATATTTATGCACAAGCATATATGGATCTGGAGTTTGATTTTTGTATGTAATTTATCATATCTGAGAATGTATATATATATATATATATTTATTTGTTTTGGCAAGTTGAATGCCTTGAATGTGAAAAGCAAAGATGAGATATATATATATATTTTTCCTCTATGTTATGGTCTTTTCTGAGTTCAAGTTACTTAGTCCTGTGATATTTGATTTTTGATGAGATATTTGATATTTGCTATTTGATATTTGATATTGGATCTGTGAAAAGCAAAGATGAGATATTTGATGCCGCAAATCTTTGAAGGAAAGATGGATTGTTTTGATGCTTTCAAATGCATTATGATTTTTGGGAAATGAAATTTTTATGCTAAGTGGCTGTTGCTATTCGAATCTGTATACAGCATATAGCTAATATATGTTCATGTGATAGATTCTGGAATTATATTGAGCACTTGCCATATAAATTAAAATACGTGCATGCCTTCACTTTACATTTCTAAAATGAATAAACACAGTTTTGGATAAGTTTTGCAAAAGAAAGTAAACTGTTTCATATTCATAAGTATTCTAGAAATGGATTACAATTCTATGTATTATCTTGAGATTTTATAAAAGGAACTTGTTAGTTTCCAATTGTTTGTGTTAAAAATATTTATATGATGCAGAATAGCTTTTGTTCTTGCATCAGTGACATGTTTTGTTTTAAAGAAGGATAGTTGATGTAAATTCATCTTTTATGTCGGAATATAACTTGCATAAATGAGAAAGAGGAAACTCGATGACCTCATTTTTTTATATAGTTGGATTGGTAATCTTTTGTTTATACATATAATTATTAATATTTTGTTGGTGCCAAGGCTTCATTGCCTACTCATTACTATTATTGCTTGAGCTTGTGTGTTGGCGAGGCCGTGCACACATGTATTTATATGTGTGTGTACGCGCAGCCACACCTACAATTGTGCTATAGCAAAAGTTGAGTTGAGTAAAGGATCTCTATGATTTTTATGATATAATCAGGAATTCTGATGTTTCTTGTCTGCTTGTGCATCTTTTGTGTCATATTGAAAATAATTTTTATGAAATGGGTTTATCTTTATATTAAAATGCTATGTGTGAATGCTTTAGCTAAATTTTCTTAAACTCTGATTTAATAACTAAAGAGATTGGTATATCTTCATATATATTAATCTATGTTTTAAGAATATACCAATATTTCTATATTGGTAATAGTGGATCCTGGTTTTGGTTTTGAAGGTAGATGACCCTGTGTTTTCATTTAGCATATATTTCTTTATGCAAAAAAAAAAAAAAAAACAAATTAGCCCATGATTTGGCCACTAGAAAAGTAGGGTCATCTCATGTAGTCGTGGCTTGGATGATCTTTCCGTATTTCGAAAAGATGTGCTTGGCCAAACAATTAAGATTTCCTTGGCAGAGAGATCTACAGCCGACCACATGGAGATGGTTTTGAAAAAATAGCTTAAGGGAGTACGGGGAAAGACCCTCAGTTTTTGGTCCAAAATGCCTTTAGAGAATTGGTCTTTAACTGGCGTACGGTCTAAGAGGAAGAGAAATCGGTCACCAAGAGCGGTAAAATAGTAGTCGAAAAGAAGTTGGCCAGTATTATGCTAGTATTTCACTTGTTGCACTAGCTAGGTCATTAATTCCACAGCTGTCAAAATTCTAGAATTTTTGATCGAGCATAACCAAACTGTAGTATGATTAGTCTTGGTCTTTCTTATGGCTATTCATATGTGTACGGTGCCCCCCATGCCACAGGGCTTTTGGCACGCTTGAACTGTATCCGTGGTCTCCCCATAACCCATTTGGTTGCCCCTAGTTCAGTGGGAGCGGTTCTTCCAAGTTCTAAGTCTTGGCTTGATTCGAGCCAGTCTCTGATTAACCACAAGGTCAGTTCAGTTTTGGTTTAGTTCCTTTGAGAGACTTTGAAGCTCTAGGGTTCAACACTTTTTGTTTCATCGGTCGTTTAATTAAGCCGAGTGACTGATATGAAATTTGATTTGTGGCCCTGGAGCATGTCTTCATTGACTCTAAGGGAATTTGGATTAGATAACTACTGATCTTCCAGTTCACCTTCACGGATATCAGTCGTGCATAAATTTTGCTAATCTACCGGTTCGCCCTCATGATGCTTTAGTTCGTCAAAGACCTTCACATTAGCGAAGGGTTTTTAGGATCAAATGATCGTTGATCTACCGGTTTACCTTCACGATGTTTTAGTTCATGAAAGACCTTCACATTTGCGAAGGTTTTTTTGGATCAGATGATCGTTGATCTACCGGTTTACCTTCACGGTGCTTTAGTTTGTGAAAGACCTTCATGTTTTCGAAGTGTTTTTGGGTCAAATGACCGCTGATCTACCGGTTTACCTTCACAACACTTTAGTTTGTGAAAGACCTTCATGTTTGCGAAGGGTGTTTTTTTATGGTCGGATGTCTGATGATCAGATGGCATTGGAATGATAATTTTTCGATTCCGAGAGGAGTTTTGGTTCATGTGTCTGACAGCCCGACGGTCTTAAAGTAATGATTTATCAACATCGAGAGGAATTTTTTGGATTCAGCTCGAGGGAACATAGTTTTATCGGTTCCTGTAGGCTAAGGTGTTAGACTTGTTTGTTCGACGATCCTTTGGATAAGACTTCGCAATGCTACCGGCAACGCCAGTTCTCAAAAGAGGGATTGACATGACTCGTCGAGGGTATTGACATGACTCGTCGAGGGTATATAAACATTTCTTTCACCGTGCTGTCTGCAATACCCTTAATGTCCCAGTATGGCTCATTTGGAAAAGGAGATTAGACAAGGATGGATGATAATTCATCGCTTTAGGTTGCTGCCCCATTCCTTAGTTGCTAGCTAACTAGAGTGTTATTTGATAATCATCCTTTCGTCTAATTTCGTAAGTTAGTTGGGGCGCTTTTCTGTTGGGTCTTAGTAGCCTTGCTTGGGCAGAAGGTCCCTGAGGTCCTGTGTGACGACCCGCCCTTCTCGACCCTCAAAAATCGACACAAAATACCCCACAGTATGATATGCCGACGATCAAGTGCCGGAAAAGACCGATTGCTGAGGAAAAAGAAAGAAGGTAGAAGAAAGAAGGAACTAAACAACATCAGAATCTCACAATCGCAGTGGAATAAAATATAATATGTAATATCAGATCTTTACACAAAATGAAAACTATATCTATTTTATACAATATATCATCAGAGTATCACACACAAATAACAATTACCAGTCTGACAATCTCAAACAATCACAGCAACGGATATAAACGAGTACGGATAATACGTCTCAGACTCCAGCTCCTCTCCTTCTCCATAGCATCCTATCCTGAACATATAATACTCGGTCTGACCCGAGCATTATAATGAAATAACACCCGAGTCAGTCTGGAATACCAGCTGATAAAGTTACACCCAAATTGATTATTAAAGTTTCAAAAATCCCTTTGAAAACAAAAGCATCTCGTAAGACCACGCCACAAATAAACATGTCGGGTTTTTACCTTACGATAGCTAAAATATTTTTTTATAAAAATCCTCTGATATTATAATAGGGTCTATATACATATACTTGTAAAATCGCCGAAACTGTTACATCTATTAAATTCCAGCTACTAGCCACAAATTGGGTAATACAAACAAAATTCGTAAAAGGCTCATAGGGAGAATGGATTTCCAACTAATGACTAGGCACTGGGGTACACCTGTCACAGTACCTAGTCTAGATCAGTGTACCGAGGACCACTCCCGATCCCCTGCAACATAAGGCTGGGACCACGCTTTACTGGATAATTCCGAGTAAGATCACCCCACGGTTGGGATCAGCAACCGCACCACTAAGCCGAAATAAAAAGGGATATCTAGACAGGGATGACCTCACCCTGAAATGGGTTCTACCCACCTAGCCTTGGTGCATAACCCCTGATTTTCAGTCATTCCCAGTTGATGAGGCTTGAGGTGTAACGGTCCGAATTTTTCGCGTTCGAAAATCGACATCCATACTTTACATTGTACTCGAATGCCGCAGATTCGACCGTTCAAATTCGAGTCGCCGGAGCTTATAACACATTAAGTAAATAACACAGCGGAAGAAATGAATAACATATATCAATGTACAACATTTGATACAATATCTGATACAACAGAATGATACAATGAACATCAATATACATCAGAGATACAAGAAATAACAGCGGAAAGAAAAGATAACACAGCAGCGGAACAAATCTCCAAAATGGCCTTCAAGAAAGAACTCCAGTATTAGTAATCTCCATCTTCAAAGCACCAATCCAGAAATAGCTCGAACTCCCAAATCAAGATGAAGAGAAGCAACTCGATCCAAAATGCGATTGCCAAATCCTAAGACTGAAAGCTATCGGATCTACACCTACTACTGACTATCTGAAAAACCCCAACTCTAGACTGCCCGTGTGGGAAATAGTGGGCACCCAGAGTTTAGGAAAGGAACAATAAACTCCAGGTCAGTCATGGGACTGGTATGAGCAAACAAAAACATTTGGTCTTTTAAAACAAACAACAGAATTTAAATTTGAAATCCGCAATGCTTTTTGAAAAATGAAACTACCATAAGGCCTCCCGGCACACACACAATGCAAACGCACACATGGGGGAGATTTCTCCTTATGATAGTCAAACATGCTTACTACGAGAAAAATCCTTTGATATTATTACTAGTGCATAGTGGAAAATCTTTCGAAAGTATAATATAAATCCTAGCCAGCATAGGTACCATGATACTATGCCTACTATAGCTGCCATGTTAAATGGCAGGTTCTACAACTAAAACCGTACAAGGCACGTATTGGATGAATGGATTTCCAACAAATGGTCAGGCTAAGGAACTTCCTACTGCCACATGGGATCGCCTCTGGTGGGACGTCCCGAGAAACTAACGTTACGGTTAGATCTCTGCCAACACAAGGCCGGGTTACCTCTGTGACTAGGTAACTACTACACGAATATGCCATCCCCCGGTCCTTTGGGACCTTTATCCGAGGCGCCTCAAAGCAACAACCACACAGTAAATGAGATTGGAGCAACCACATAGGTTAAATACCAGGGCTCCATACCTGATACCACCCTTTACCAGAAGGGAATGACATACCCTAAAGGGAGCGACCCTCATAACCTTGCCGCATCTTTCCTGTTTCGACCACTTCCGGGGTGTGAGGTCCTGATGCAGTCTCGTCCACAAAGCTACGCTTTGGCACAAAGCCATGCTTTGGGTCAACAGATGACCAAAGCAATGATCACAAAGATAAATGATCAAACAAATGATCATATCACAAATGATCAACCAATGGTCATCACACAGCAGCACTCAGCATGCCACATTACCAAATTGGGAATATATCACTGATAAATATCAACTACATAACCTCTGAGCTCGTACGTCTCAGAGAAGGGTGTTAAGCTGAGAGAATAAATTCTCCGCCACCAGGCAGAAATGTATTTGATAGAAATCAGTTAACATCTCAAAGTGTAATGTCGGACATACAACCATACAAGTCTGTCCCGGGTTCGAACAGAACCGAAGGCACTTCCGAAGAAGCCCTTGCAAATTCGGATAATCCCTAATCACGTCCGGACTCCCATCACATATGGAGATCTCTATACCGGGGATCAGCCAGTGCAGAGACAATCGATGAGTTATCCTTTTGTTTTTGGAAATATCCGGTCTTCACCACCGGTCTTCAATTGCTATCCATAACGTCGTATCACTATTCGGAATGGGCTATATGACACTAGGTCCTCTCCCGGCTAAACCGAATAATGAGCGCCATATTTTAAAACATATGGATATGGGATTTTAGTTAAGTCACAACTTATAAAATCCAAAACTTTCCTTTCAAATGGTTAAACAAATTACCATTTTAAATCTTTAAACAAAAAGATTTATTTCACAAAGTTTCACCTAATTTCACAAAGATCTATTCATAGATTCAAAACAACTTCCATTCCGATTGGATTAACTCAATAAATCTTTAAATTTAAGATTTAATTTATAGCTTTCAAAACACGTTCCAAAGATTTATTCATAACTTGGAAAACCATTTTCATTTCAAAACTTGAATTCCTTTTAACACATATTGGAAATCCATTTCTTATATGAAAGCTTCTATTATTTGAAAACAACAGTTTTCGTTTCAGAAAAGTCCGATTTATACAAGTTGGAATCTTGGGTTAATTTTAAATTTCAAAACATCACCTTTTTAAAATGGTTTAAAAACCCCATATAAATCCATTTATAAGTTGGATAACTTTTTAAACCCTAGTTTCCAAATTATAGAATTCAACTCAATTATTGAATTCAAATTTAACTCAAATTATTTAAATTTCAAAACTCAATTAAGTTATTCAAAATAACTTTTATTTTTGAAATTCATTTTTTTTCAAAAGCTTCAATTCTAATTCCAAAACTATTTTGGATTCAAAAATTCAAATTTTAAAACAATTTCAAAATCTGTGACTTAACCCATTTCCACGTGCAATCCATATTTGTGTGTGTATAAGTGTGGTCCAGGGGTTCAACACAATAGTGCACAACATCATCATCACAGATTCAATCATAAAGATAAGCGGTATAACCCATAGCGCTTATTTATATTCACAGATTCATAGATAAAGTAAATTATCAATCACAAAAATTCACTAATATGATTCGATGTGGGTTTCGGATAACCAGCTGGAATCCGACTCCCTGTCGCATCGAAATTCAAATGTCGTTTTACGGGTCAAAGGATTTGCATATTCATATAATCATATATATATCATAGATATAACAGCTTAGCATAAGGCATCAAATAGCATCACATCACATATCAAAATATCAATCCATCACACAACATTCAATAACAATCAGCATCTACAATTAAGATGAATAAACTGGGTGGTTTTAAATTTATTACCTACATGATTACTTTCATTTATTATTCCTAATTAAATAACTATCCATATTTATTCAATTAATAAATCTTCAATTATTAATTTAAAATCTAATATCATTCAATTAATGATTTCTTAATTACAAATCATTAATACTTTCACTAATTATTAATTAACCAATCTAATTTCAGGTTAATATGTTATCTTAAACTTTAATTAACCAAATTAAAACCCTTAATTACTTTAACTAATTATCCATTTCATTAATTAATTAATTATATTAATTATCCATTTGTACTACCTTAATAATTAAATGAATTACAAATCATTATACTTTTCTTTATCTTTAAATAAACATTCCTTATTTAAATTATGCATTTAAAAACAAAATGTTTTTTAAATTTACATTAAATTCCATTTAACATTTTCTTTAAACTCAAGACTCAAATTTGTCTTAAATAAGAGTTTAAAACAATACACAACTTAATCTTATATGTTTACAAGAAACATATACTTAATTAATAGGTTGAAAAGGATTTAAATTTCAATTCAAATCAAATTCAAATCAATTTTAAAAATTACTTTAAAACTTCAAAATTGAAATACAACTTTCATTCTCATTTTAGTTTTAAATTCTTTAAAACTCTTTCTATAATTTACACCTTTAATTCAAATGAAAATCATTTGAAAGCAATTTAAATTTAAATCTTTACTTTAAAACTGAAGTTTAAATTTAAAATCCAGAATTTAAAACTTCAGATTTGAATTCATTTGAATTCCTAAATTAAATACTTAACCTTTAATTCAAATGCAAAACAACAATGCATTTTATACTTGAGAGTTTAAAAATCAAATTTAAATTTAAATCATAATTGATTTCAAATTTCAGACAGTCAAAATTTGAATTCATATTCAAATTTCAGATATAACTCAGTTTTAAATCTCTCCTGCAAATTTAAATTTAAATTTACCTTTACATAAAAATAACAGAAACAGTTTTCTGTTTATAAAAAAAAAAATCAAACTTTGAGATTTGCTGAATTTAAACTATTTCAAAAGACCAAATTTTAAACTTATTTAAATTCATTATTAAATTCAGTTTTCAAAACTACAAGTACAAATTTTGATTTGTCTTTATTACAAACTGGAAACAGTTCCTGTTTCTTTTATTATTTTTTCCTTTCTTTAAAACCAATTTAAAATTCTGCATTTAAATTATTACAAAATAATAATTCAAACAATTTGAATTCATCCATAGGTTCAAGTTTAAATCCTAAGCAAAACTTCCAAATTTAAATTTAAACTTTACTTCAAATTTTAAAAATAACAGAACAGCTCTGTTATTAAAGCCTGCACATACACACAGAACTCCCTTATTTACTTCGAGTCACTTCTCCTACTACTCCGAGTTATTTGCCAAAAATCCCGAGATCAACCCGAGTCACAATTCCCTGCAACCCAAACATATCCACAACCTGAAACTGCACTTCACCAACCCCACCTAAAACCTGTCAACTCCATTTTCTCTCAACTCCGACCAACATCAACACCCAAACTCCGGCACTAGCTTCATCACTACACCAACCATCAATTCCCAAAATAGCTTTGAACTCGATGCATCCTTGAAGCCGCAGCACCCAAAACATTTTTTTACCCAGTAAACTAGGGTTCATCACAGGGATTTCCAAATTCCCATCTCAAACTTGAATTGTAGATCAATTCAATAATTTTCTTGTGATCTATGCTAGATGACTATCTCCAGAAAACAAATTCACTCAATTTAAAAACAAGGATCAACTGATTTTGATAAAAGTGTAAAATACAGTTCACATGAAACTGCATTTTACTCTTTACACTGTAAACTTAATTTTAGTTTTTAAATTCTAGAATTAAATTAGGATTCTTTTGACAAACCCTGAATCATCAACTTATAACATTTGAATTTTCACTAGGGAAATTTTGTTCTGTGTAACTTCTTTTTTTTTTCTCAAGCTACAGACAGTCATATGAAGTTCATAAACTATTAGAGTCACCATCATTTTAAAACAAACAAAATTTGTTCAAACATTTAAGTTCAATTCAGTAACAGGTCAAAGGAAAATTAAGAAACCAAACATAAGTTTGAAAATTTAAAGTTCACACATGCACAATCATCTTCTGTTTACAAAACACATACATGCAGGTACTTTCTTATATATTTATTGATAATTTATTAAGCATGCACAAATACCTATTATCAGTTATAAAAAAAAAGTTTAGTTACTCACCTTATTTATAAAATGCAGAGCACATGTCAACTTGCAGAGTACCAGATTTGAAGTTTAATGCATGCAGGGCTCTTTATTTCCAGATGCAAAGAAATGCAGTAGCTTGAATGCCTTTAAAATCTTGATCTATAAATGATGCTTCCAGAGTTTATGAGAATGAATGCATGCTAAAGTCTGTTGCATGCAGATAAACTTGCTCCCAGATTATGAAATGCAGAGCCTTCTTACTTGATGAAGATTAAATTGCAGGCTTTAACTTGATTAATAATTGATGCATGCAGGTTTGAATTTGAAAAGAGGAGCTACATGTTTGATTTCAAGGTTGCAGATTTGAAAATGTAGTTTTGAATATTGCAACTTGATTATGGATGTGGATGAGATTTGAGATGCAGGTTGTAATTTTGGAAAGAGGAGTGTTTACTGATTTAAATGAAACTTTCATGGTTGATGCAGGTAGGAATTTGGGATATGCAGACTTGAATTTGGAGGATGCAAATTGTACATGGATGTGAGCATGTAATTTGGGTTTGAGGAGTTGAATGCAAATTTGGGTTTTGGTTGTGAGAATGAGATTGGTTTTGAGAATGAAGATTTTGGGTTTTTTTTTTTTTTTTTTTTTTTTTTTTCTTATGTTTTGAACAGCTTTAATATTGAGATGTGTGATGCAAAATCTATTTTTCAGATTTTGTTGAGATATGCTAAGATATGTTATATGATGGCATATGGGAAGATGTGAAGCTTCTTGTATTTTTTTTTTTAAATTTCATTATTTTAAATACAAGTAATGATGCTATTTGTATGTATACATATATGTAAGATCTAAAGGTATGTTTACATTGTTTGTACATATACATATGTACAATATATATATTTTCCATGTTCTACCTCTTTTGTATTATTGATTTGTAAATATGGAAGTGATTTGTATTATTTATATTTTCATTCTCCTAACATTTGTAAATATTTTTACATTTTAAATTTTGGGAATATACAACTATATTTTTTTTTTCCAGAAGAAGATGTATTTTAAATCTTTTTATCAAATCAAATAAAAAAGTACATAATAGGGTTGAATTAAAATTCTGACATAGCTTTTGTAATTTTTTATTTATTTATATCAATTTTATAATATTACTTTTTAAACCAATATTATTTTTTAAAGCTTAGTTTTAAATCATTTATATCTAATTCAAAATAAAATTTTCAAAAGAAATATTACCAAATTTCTACTAGTATAAAATTATGTGGTTTTAAAATCCAAATTTATAAATATATACATATTTATTCAAATTATAGTGCATATTCATCTCAAATAAAATTATCCTTAAATTCCCACCAAATTTCTATTTATAATCTAAAATTTTAAGTTTATTTTGGAAATCTCAAATTAATTCACAATTAAATTCACAGTTTAAATTCAAAATCAATTTAATTATTGAATTATTTTGGCTAATATTTCAGGAATGTTACAGATTCCCCTCCTTAAGAAATTTCGTCCTCGAAATTTGAAAGTAGGAAGACAACCAATGATGGATAGATACACAAGGATAGATAATCGACTCATAAATCAGGCCGATTAACTATTCTGCATTTGGCTTACCAAATAAGAATATCAACAATAGATATGAGAACAATCTCATATAATATTACACAAGATATTTGGGTCCATCGGTCTACGAATATGCAAGGGCATTGACTAGTTCGAAGAGATAACTAATCGTTCGTAGAATATATCGGATCCCAGAGAATAGATAGATGGATTAAATCTTCATATTAGTTAACCAATTTACTAATTTAAAATTTCCAATTTATTTAATATTTTCAATTTCAAATTCATTAGAGTTTAGATCGAAAAGCTGATAAGAAACCGATGAAGATACGAAGTAAGAATTTCCTACAACAATACGTATGGCCATCATCACACCGAAACTTCTTTCTGGAGCAGCTACGAAGCAATCAAAAGAATTCGAAATTGAATCAAAGGAGATTGATAGAGAAAAGATATTCCCACTGTTGCAGGGTATTGACCATTTATAGTGGTACTCCCCTGTCCCCTATCACGTTCTCTTCTCGCACTCCTACTTACTATCAGTGGATAGTAAGAGAATTTACTGAGGCATTCGAACGGATATCTCAGGGATATACTCATTCTAGGGTTTACTTCAACCTATCTCTAATGAGTTACTTAACGTGTTATACTCCCGAGCTAAAGTTTTAACCTTCAGCTCTGATACCAAATGTAACGGTCCGAATTTTTCGCGTTCGAAAATCGACATCCATACTTTACATTGTACTCGAATGCCGCAGATTCGACCGTTCAAATTCGAGTCGCCGGAGCTTATAACACATTAAGTAAATAACACAGCGGAAGAAATGAATAACATATATCAATGTACAACATTTGATACAATATCTGATACAACAGAATGATACAATGAACATCAATATACATCAGAGATACAAGAAATAGCAGCGGAAAGAAAAGATAACACAGCAGCGGAACAAATCTCCAAAATGGCCTTCAAGAAAGAACTCCAGTATTAGTAATCTCCATCTTCAAAGCACCAATCCAGAAATAGCTCGAACTCCCAAATCAAGATGAAGAGAAGCAACTCGATCCAAAATGCGATTGCCAAATCCTAAGGCTGAAAGCTATCGGATCTACACCTACTACTGACTATCTGAAAAACCCCAACTCTAGACTGCCCGTGTGGGAAATAGTGGGCACCCAGAGTTTAGGAAAGGAACAATAAACTCCAGGTCAGTCATGGGACTGGTATGAGCAAACAAAAACATTTGGTCTTTTAAAACAAACAACAGAATTTAAATTTGAAATCCGCAATGCTTTTTGAAAAATGAAACTACCATAAGGCCTCCCGGCACACACACAATGCAAACGCACACATGGGGGAGATTTCTCCTTATGATAGTCAAACATGCTTACTACGAGAAAAATCCTTTGATATTATTACTAGTGCATAGTGGAAAATCTTTCGAAAGTATAATATAAATCCTAGCCAGCATAGGTACCATGATACTATGCCTACTATAGCTGCCATGTTAAATGGCAGGTTCTACAACTAAAACCGTACAAGGCACGTATTGGATGAATGGATTTCCAACAAATGGTCAGGCTAAGGAACTTCCTACTGCCACATGGGATCGCCTCTGGTGGGACGTCCCGAGAAACTAACGTTACGGTTAGATCTCTGCCAACACAAGGCCGGGTTACCTCTGTGACTAGGTAACTACTACACGAATATGCCATCCCCCGGTCCTTTGGGACCTTTATCCGAGGCGCCTCAAAGCAACAACCACACAGTAAATGAGATTGGAGCAACCACATAGGTTAAATACCAGGGCTCCATACCTGATACCACCCTTTACCAGAAGGGAATGACATACCCTAAAGGGAGCGACCCTCATAACCTTGCCGCATCTTTCCTGTTTCGACCATTTCCGGGGTGTGAGGTCCTGATGCAGTCTCGTCCACAAAGCTACGCTTTGGCACAAAGCCATGCTTTGGGTCAACAGATGACCAAAGCAATGATCACAAAGATAAATGATCAAACAAATGATCATATCACAAATGATCAACCAATGGTCATCACACAGCAGCACTCAGCATGCCACATTACCAAATTGGGAATATATCACTGATAAATATCAACTACATAACCTCTGAGCTCGTACGTCTCAGAGAAGGGTGTTAAGCTGAGAGAATAAATTCTCCGCCACCAGGCAGAAATGTATTTGATAGAAATCAGTTAACATCTCAAAGTGTAATGTCGGACATACAACCATACAAGTCTGTCCCGGGTTCGAACAGAACCGAAGGCACTTCCGAAGAAGCCCTTGCAAATTCGGATAATCCCTAATCACGTCCGGACTCCCATCACATATGGAGATCTCTATACCGGGGATCAGCCAGTGCAGAGACAATCGATGAGTTATCCTTTTGTTTTTGGAAATATCCGGTCTTCACCACCGGTCTTCAATTGCTATCCATAACGTCGTATCACTATTCGGAATGGGCTATATGACACTAGGTCCTCTCCCGGCTAAACCGAATAATGAGCGCCATATTTTAAAACATATGGATATGGGATTTTAGTTAAGTCACAACTTATAAAATCCAAAACTTTCCTTTCAAATGGTTAAACAAATTACCATTTTAAATCTTTAAACAAAAAGATTTATTTCACAAAGTTTCACCTAATTTCACAAAGATCTATTCATAGATTCAAAACAACTTCCATTCCGATTGGATTAACTCAATAAATCTTTAATTTTAAGATTTAATTTATAGCTTTCAAAACACGTTCCAAAGATTTATTCATAACTTGGAAAACCATTTTCATTTCAAAACTTGAATTCCTTTTAACACATATTGGAAATCCATTTCTTATATGAAAGCTTCTATTATTTGAAAACAACAGTTTTCGTTTCAGAAAAGTCCGATTTATACAAGTTGGAATCTTGGGTTAATTTTAAATTTCAAAACATCACCTTTTTAAAATGGTTTAAAAACCCCATATAAATCCATTTATAAGTTGGATAACTTTTTAAACCCTAGTTTCCAAATTATAGAATTCAACTCAATTATTGAATTCAAATTTAACTCAAATTATTTAAATTTCAAAACTCAATTAAGTTATTCAAAATAACTTTTATTTTTGAAATTCATTTTTTTTTTCAAAAGCTTCAATTCTAATTCCAAAACTATTTTGGATTCAAAAATTCAAATTTTAAAACAATTTCAAAATCTGTGACTTAACCCATTTCCACGTGCAATCCATATTTGTGTGTGTATAAGTGTGGTCCAGGGGTTCAACACAATAGTGCACAACATCATCATCACAAATTCAATCATAAAGATAAGCGGTATAACCCATAGCACTTATTTATATTCACAGATTTATAGATAAAGTAAATTATCAATCACAAAAATTCACTAATATGATTCGATGTGGGTTTCGGATAACCAGCTGGAATCCGACTCCCTGTCGCATCGAAATTCAAATGTCGTTTTACGGGTCAAAGGATTTGCATATTCATATAATCATATATATATCATAGATATAACAGCTTAGCATAAGGCATCAAATAGCATCACATCACATATCAAAATATCAATCCATCACACAACATTCAATAACAATCAGCATCTACAATTAAGATGAATAAACTGGGTGGTTTTAAATTTATTACCTACATGATTACTTTCATTTATTATTCCTAATTAAATAACTATCCATATTTATTCAATTAATAAATCTTCAATTATTAATTTAAAATCTAATATCATTCAATTAATGATTTCTTAATTACAAATCATTAATACTTTCACTAATTATTAATTAACCAATCTAATTCCAGGTTAATATGTTATCTTAAACTTTAATTAACCAAATTAAAACCCTTAATTACTTTAACTAATTATCCATTTCATTAATTAATTAATTATATTAATTATCCATTTGTACTACCTTAATAATTAAATGAATTACAAATCATTATACTTTTCTTTATCTTTAAATAAACATTCCTTATTTAAATTATGCATTTAAAAACAAAATGTTTTTTAAATTTACATTAAATTCCATTTAACATTTTCTTTAAACTCAAGACTCAAATTTGTCTTAAATAAGAGTTTAAAACAATACACAACTTAATCTTATATGTTTACAAGAAACATATACTTAATTAATAGGTTGAAAAGGATTTAAATTTCAATTCAAATCAAATTCAAATCAATTTTAAAAATTACTTTAAAACTTCAAAATTGAAATACAACTTTCATTCTCATTTTAGTTTTAAATTCTTTAAAACTCTTTCTATAATTTACACCTTTAATTCAAATGAAAATCATTTGAAAGCAATTTAAATTTAAATCTTTACTTTAAAACTGAAGTTTAAATTTAAAATCCAGATTTTAAAACTTCAGATTTGAATTCATTTGAATTCCTAAATTAAATACTTAACCTTTAATTCAAATGCAAAACAACAATGCATTTTATACTTGAGAGTTTAAAAATCAAATTTAAATTTAAATCATAATTGATTTCAAATTTCAGACAGTCAAAATTTGAATTCATATTCAAATTTCAGATATAACTCAGTTTTAAATCTCTCCTGCAAATTTAAATTTAAATTTACCTTTACATAAAAATAACAGAAACAGTTTTCTGTTTATAAAAAAAAAAAATCAAACTTTGAGATTTGCTGAATTTAAACTATTTCAAAAGACCAAATTTTAAACTTATTTAAATTCATTATTAAATTCAGTTTTCAAAACTACAAGTACAAATTTTGATTTGTCTTTATTACAAACTGGAAACAGTTCCTGTTTCTTTTATTATTTTTTCCTTTCCTTAAAACCAATTTAAAATTCTGCATTTAAATTATTACAAAATAATAATTCAAACAATTTGAATTCATCCATAGGTTCAAGTTTAAATCCTAAGCTAAACTTCCAGATTTAAATTTAAACTTTACTTCAAATTTTAAAAATAACAGAACAGCTCTGTTATTAAAGCCTGCACATACACACAGAACTCCCTTATTTACTTCGAGTCACTTCTCCTACTACTCCGAGTTATTTGCCAAAAATCCCGAGATCAACCCGAGTCACAATTCCCTGCAACCCAAACATATCCACAACCTGAAACTGCACTTCACCAACCCCACCTAAAACCTGTCAACTCCATTTTCTCTCAACTCCGACCAACATCAACACCCAAACTCCGGCACTAGCTTCATCACTACACCAACCATCAATTCCCAAAATAGCTTTGAACTCGATGCATCCTTGAAGCCGCAGCACCCAAAACATTTTTTTACCCAGTAAACTAGGGTTCATCACAGGGATTTCCAAATTCCCATCTCAAACTTGAATTGTAGATCAATTCAATAATTTTCTTGTGATCTATGCTAGATGACTATCTCCAGAAAACAAATTCACTCAATTTAAAAACAAGGATCAACTGATTTTGATAAAAGTGTAAAATACAGTTCACATGAAACTGCATTTTACTCTTTACACTGTAAACTTAATTTTAGTTTTTAAATTCTAGAATTAAATTAGGATTCTTTTGACAAACCCTGAATCATCAACTTATAACATTTGAATTTTCACTAGGGAAATTTTGTTCTGTGTAACTTCTTTTTTTTTTCTCAAGCTACAGACAGTCATATGAAGTTCATAAACTATTAGAGTCACCATCATTTTAAAACAAACAAAATTTGTTCAAACATTTAAGTTCAATTCAGTAACAGGTCAAAGGAAAATTAAGAAACCAAACATAAGTTTGAAAATTTAAAGTTCACACATGCACAATCATCTTCTGTTTACAAAACACATACATGCAGGTACTTTCTTATATATTTATTGATAATTTATTAAGCATGCACAAATACCTATTATCAGTTATAAAAAAAAGTTTAGTTACTCACCTTATTTATAAAATGCAGAGCACATGTCAACTTGCAGAGTACCAGATTTGAAGTTTAATGCATGCAGGGCTCTTTATTTCCAGATGCAAAGAAATGCAGTAGCTTGAATGCCTTTAAAATCTTGATCTATAAATGATGCTTCCAGAGTTTATGAGAATGAATGCATGCTAAAGTCTGTTGCATGCAGATAAACTTGCTCCCAGATTATGAAATGCAGAGCCTTCTTACTTGATGAAGATTAAATTGCAGGCTTTAACTTGATTAATAATTGATGCATGCAGGTTTGAATTTGAAAAGAGGAGCTACATGTTTGATTTCAAGGTTGCAGATTTGAAAATGTAGTTTTGAATATTGCAACTTGATTATGGATGTGGATGAGATTTGAGATGCAGGTTGTAATTTTGGAAAGAGGAGTGTTTACTGATTTGGGAAATGAAACTTTCATGGTTGATGCAGGTAGGAATTTGGGATATGCAGACTTGAATTTGGAGGATGCAAATTGTACATGGATGTGAGCATGTAATTTGGGTTTGAGGAGTTGAATGCAAATTTGGGTTTTGGTTGTGAGAATGAGATTGGTTTTGAGAATGAAGATTTTGGGTTTTTTTTTTTTTTTTTTTTTTTTTTTTTTTTTTCTTATGTTTTGAATAGCTTTAATATTGAGATGTGTGATGCAAAATCTGTTTTTCAGATTTTGTTGAGATATGCTAAGATATGTTATATGATGGCATATGGGAAGATGTGAAGCTTCTTGTATTTTTTTTTTTAAATTTCATTATTTTAAATACAAGTAATGATGCTATTTGTATGTATACATATATGTAAGATCTAAAGGTATGTTTACATTGTTTGTACATATACATATGTACAATATATATTTTCCATGTTCTACCTCTTTTGTATTATTGATTTGTAAATATGGAAGTGATTTGTATTATTTATATTTTCATTCTCCTAACATTTGTAAATATTTTTACATTTTAAATTTTGGGAATATACAACTATATTTTTTTTTCCAGAAGAAGATGTATTTTAAATCTTTTTATCAAATCAAATAAAAAAGTACATAATAGGGTTGAATTAAAATTCTGAAATAGCTTTTGTAATTTTTTATTTATTTATATCAATTTTATAATATTACTTTTTAAACCAATATTATTTTTTAAAGCTTAGTTTTAAATCATTTATATCTAATTCAAAATAAAATTTTCAAAAGAAATATTACCAAATTTCTACTAGTATAAAATTATGTGGTTTTAAAATCCAAATTTATAAATATATACATATTTATTCAAATTATAGTGCATATTCATCTCAAATAAAATTATCCTTAAATTCCCACCAAATTTCTATTTATAATCTAAAATTTTAAGTTTATTTTGGAAATCTCAAATTAATTCACAATTAAATTCACAGTTTAAATTCAAAATCAATTTAATTATTGAATTATTTTGGCTAATATTTCAGGAATGTTACATGAGGCTAAGCATTACTTTTTAGAACGTTTCACTTAGAATGCCCATCGTCCACCTGACGATGTTCTGAAAGCATTCGTCCATACAAGTCCGTCCCGGGTTCGAACGGAACCGAAGGCACTATTCCTACTACATCCATTTTGGAAATATCCTCAGGATTATTAGCGACTAGCCCTTGCACTTCACTGCTCCATCTTCGACTCCGAACTCGTTTTTCCCATGAAAACGTACAAACCAGATCGAAGTGGTTTTCGAGAAATTAATCCCGATCCCGGTCTCTTCGAAACGATCAAAACATTGGCCAATATTGATAGTCGGTGATTTAACTATCAATTAACATTCACAAACATCCATCACACAATAAATGATTTCCCACATTATTTATTTTCCTCAAAAACATCTTTGCAAGATATGTTCCCATTTTCAAGTCCTTTTTAAATAGTTTTCAAACCCAACTCTTCTCATGGAATACATCCCCCAAATTATTACTTCCCTTGAAAACATCCAAATGCCATACTTTAAGATTTAAAATAATTTAAATTCTTTATTCTTGAAAATAAATTAAAACATTTATATTAAATCTACTTACATACTTAATTTAAAATATACATTAAAAATATTTCGAATCAAACTGCTTTATAAAAATAAACTATTATCTTTAAAGTAAAGTTAAGTCATACTAAATTTTAAAATAAAGCTATGAAATCCCATACAAGTTTCAAATAAAACTTTAATTGATTATCTTTAAATTAAAACCATTTTATAAAGTATAAATATTAATAATATCCTTTACAACATAATACTACTTACCCCTTTAAAATGATTACATCTATAACTAATTTGATAAATGTTTACTTTTAAAATTCTTACAACTTAAATAATTTCTTGAAATCATTCTTTAATACAACTTCTAACCTTTAACCATTCAAAAATCTGCTTTAAAAACGTACTTTGCTTTTCAGGAAAATACACTTCCATCTTAGGATAACCCAAAGAATTTTTTTTTTCAATCCAACACTATTTATCCCAACTCAACTTTACGTTCATCCCGTAAATTCCTTCCCATATTTTAAAAATAAACTCCCTTTTATTTTTAAACCCATTTCTATCTCCTGGAAATCACTTTCAAAACATATGTTTAAAATATTTAAAATAAAGCTTTTAGAAATTATTTAATTGAAGATAATACTTAAGGAAATATATAGAGGTTTCCTAAGTAATTTAAGTCAAATTTGACTTTAGAAATAAAGTTATTAATTCAAATATTTGTATTATAATTTCCTTTTGAAAACTTAATACTACTTTCTTTTAAAATAATTAAATACCATAATTACTTAATCAAATATTTGCTTTCACTTAAAAACTATTCTAATAATAATAATATTTTTATAAAATATTCTAAAACACCTTTGCAAAACTTCCCAGTTTAAACTTTGAAAATCTCTCTTTAAAACATGCTTAGTTTCTAGAAAAGCATACACATCCCATCCTTTAAAAATAAATCTCGCTATTAATTTAAAATAATTCACCTTTCCTCTTTAAATCACAATTTCAAACACTTCAAATTTTCAACCCATTTCTTGAATTTAATTCCTTTTAAATTCTTTACTTAAGAATTTATTTTATTTCCTTTAAACCCAATTCATTTATTTATATTTAAATTTCCAGGTTGTATTCACCCAATCATGGCATAACACAATTAATTTCTGAATTAATCTATCACAGTATATAAATAGAACACATCATAACAAGGTCTAAGTCAATTTACCACAGAATATAAATGAGATATATCACAGAATATAAATAAATTTCTATTTGTGAGGATTCATGTTGGATCCCTCCAACCTGTTTCCCTGCATCCATAGATATTAGCACAACAAATAAATATCGATTCAATTCGATAATAATTATCATATTCTGCTAAACAACCAATCAAATATTTAAATATTAGTTATTTAAATTAATGGTATCCAGATGTGAGTGAGATTAACTCACCTTGGGTTTGTTGAGCATTTAAATTTTGAATTAAATCGACTGCGATAGATTTAACCCAAAATTTCGCTAACTCCGATCGTCTCCAAATTCGCACTGCGGCGTAGATCGCGTCACTGCGATTCCGGTGCTTCTCGTTTCGTCGAAATCTGATAATGTATGCAATAGATATTAATTTATAAAGTTTGCATATGAAAAATCGAACAATAATTTTCTTTTTTAAAATAAAACAAGATCAGACCGTTCATTCGGAAAAACGATCAAGGCCGCTTAAAGTTTCTTCTTCCATCGTGCATCCAGGGTTTCTAGAACCCATACCTTCGAATTTTGACCGACCCTAGCTCCTCCATCATCGCTGACGAACTCAATCCACCCACACCAGGGCGTGCGCCATCCCCACCTCCTCCTTCGGCCTAGATATGGCGAAGCTCGGCGCTGCCATATGATCACAAAATCATACGAACTGCGTGACAAACGACCCACGCTTCCGGGCTCTACACTCCACCTTCGACGATTGCATCCATATAGATTGAAAGCTCTCGCCAAGCTTTACGACCTTCATGTTGGGGAAATTTGCTAAATCTCGATGGATGGTGGTAGATTTGAGGTGGAAGGTGAGTTATTTTCGGCCATTGATTTATTTTTGTGGCGGCTAGCAAAGGGAATTAGGGTTTACTGCAAAAACGAGTTTATATATAAGTTTTATATATTATTTTAATATTAAATTCACATTTAAACAATATTTTCAAACGATCTCCGAACAACGCATGCCGACAGGCGTTTATAAGGTTTTACCTACGTTCCGAACATAAGGAACGTGTTTCGAAGGCTAAATCGGTCATATGCGCAAGTTACAGAAACAAACGATCAAATTTAAATTAAATCGATTAAAATAGTTTCTATGCATTTTGAGTTGCCAGGGTCAAACGACAACTCCGATTGCTACGAAAATTGAAATCCGATAATAACTAACTATTACAGATCCAATGGAACTGGTTTCGTTGAATCCCGAGACTGTGCCCCGGAAGGCTATTTTAACTCGTCGATAAATTCGAGCAATTTTCAAAATCGTCGAAATCATTTAAAATTTCACTTTTAAAATTTTACTAACTCTATTATAACTCTTATAAAATTTATATTCACATTAGAAATCATTCTGATTCAGTTTAAATCAAAATCTGATTATTTGCATTATTATATTATTAAATTCCATTATTAAATTAATATAAAATCCCAAATTTAATTTATCGACTTTTGATTCCCTCCAAAAGTCCAATATTATAATTCAAATCCAAATAGACTTAAAATAAATTTTAAAATCTATTTTTATATCTATTTATGCCCAGAATCACCAATTATCCCAATTCTAATATTAAGTTATTATTATTCAAATTTCAATTAAATTACCGTATTTGAAATTTAACAAATTCTATTGATTTAACCAAAATCTTTTTATTTCAAAATCAAATTATAATACATATTCAACATTTAAAATGAATCAAATGTTCAAAATTAACGACTAGAAATTCTGGGTCGTTACATCCTGTAACTCCTTCACCGTTTGGTACGTTCTTTCGCACACTACTGGGTTTGCCTTCTTCTATGCACTACTTCTAGTCTTTAGAACTAGTTTTCCTTTCTATAGAATTCTTCCAGGGTAGTAGATTGTTTCATCCTTTGATGATTCCTAAGGGCCTTGCAGCAGACTGCATCTATCGCCCTTGCTTCATTCATATGCTAGTCATACCTGTAAAGAAGCAATTTCAAATCAGTTGTACAGTTGTATAAAAGGTATAATTGGCCTGATAAACTTCTTTGGTTATTCTACATGTTGAACGGCTTCGGTGGACGGGTTTCGATTAGGGAACATGCTATAATCATTGTTAGATCGGTCTGTTTTCAAATTACGGCTATTTATAATGATTGAGAATGATACATGCACAATTTTCTACGCTTGAATGATTCAAAATGTCGATGAATGACAAATCATTTATAATGGGGTCATGGATCAGTGACGATCCCAAAAAATTTAAAACTAAGTGAGATCGGTCTGGGGCGACAAAGAAGGCCCCATAAGGCTGCATCCTAAATTTCAAGGTATACGGAGTTTGCTCACTCGAGTTATCGACAAAAGAAGACGGATCGGCATTGATGGATCAGTGGTATTTTACTTGGAGTTCGACCCGAGAAAATTTTCCATTTGCTTGGAGTCAGCACATGGTTCGCTTGGAGTCACAGAATTAGAAGTTCTAGGTTGGTGACAAATGTTGCTTAGAACCATTTTCCTATTTGCTTGGAGAAAATCTTGGTTTTACTCCAGTCAAGCTATGGACCAGAATTTACTAGGTTTACTTCAGTTCAGATGGGTGATTACCTATGTTTGACTTCGAGTCAGGACTTCTGCAATATTCATTCAGTCAAATAGTCGACCCAAGTTCGACTTCGAGTCAACACTAAAGTCAGTTTTCAACGACCAATTTGATGATTTTTGACGATGACCACTCAGGATTCGATGACGGGGGCTCCATGATCGGATCGAAAGCGGTTAGTTAGGAGTGGTCACAATATTCCACATGAGCTCGGAATTGTAATCGATCTCAGTTTGTATCATCTATTCTAGGTCCTCCTGCTACTCAGAATAACGTTTGGGTTGCAATTCCTCGTCCATTGCTTGGCACTGTGCTACGACATTGGTTTTAGAGCCTCATCTAACGTTTTGGACGTTCGCATTGTCTTCATCAAATGTTTGTCGTCTTTAGAGCCGAAGAGAGTCAACGTCATATCCTCCCATGGGGTTTTCATCCTTGAGTTTGGGTTTGTAGCCAGTGTTTTTTACAGTAGGCGAAGTGCTAACATTTTCTTCCATCATCATTCTTGGAGCTCCGCCCATTGCTTTCTTTCGATTATATCCCCTTAGAACAACTCAAGCCATTTCAATGGGTCGCTAGAAATCCATAGCTTATGGATTGCTGCCAATCCAAAATATATGCTAGAAAGCGAGCCAACTCCCTAGCATCCTTCTCCCATCTTGTTCCATGTAGTTTGCTGCAAATTAATGAAATGAAAGGATCGCTAGCGATCCATATACTTAGAATATTATTGGACTTTGCTTTCGAGAGTTTATGGCGGTCTGTTGAAATGGCATGGATCGCTAGCGATCCGTAATGCATGTATCCTAGTGATCCATGTACTTAGTTAATTTCTGAGCTTTTCCTTTCGGATCGCATCTACTATCTCATGATGATGTTCTCCATCTAATTTCATAGCTTGTTACCTTATTTTAAGGATGATCCATACGCTGGTTGCATTGGACTGCAACTGGATCATGATGTAAGGGGATTGGTGGATCCATAAGCGAACCATATGGATTTCGCTAGCGACCCATTACCTTAACATTTGTTAGCTTTCTTTTTCTCTGATCTCACTTGGTTAATTTTTCTATTCTCAATAGCAAACCTTCTAAGCAGAGAATGAGGATCCAACTTCAAGACCTATAGGATCCAACATAGATAGCTAAATCTGCACCCTGAGTTGGAATTCTCGTTGAAAGCATCAAAACGTTGACTTAAAAAATGGACCAACACCCTATTTTGAGTTTGAAAGCACCAGCCCTGTTTTGACAGTGCAATATCACAGATAATAGATATAAAAAAGAACAGTAAAAGAAAGAAGACAAAGAATTTTTATAATGGTTCGGCTGTTAATGAACCTGCATCCCCTTTATAGTTTTACTATAGACTGATTGCTATTACAAGAGATGTTTAATTACAAGGCTTTGATTATCTTTAGCCAGATTGAATCCCCAGAGTTGGAATCCACTGGACAATCACAGTGAATTCCTTTAGACATTGTTGTGAGTAAGATAGAGACTGAAGAATAATTCCAACAGAGCTTAAACAACCAATCCGGAGAGGATTCAGTTTATGTTGCAGATAGGACGGTATTTATATGGGTCAGAGAGCTTCTGGGCAAGGCCACTCCATCGTCAACTTGTAGGTAGGTAGGAAACAACCATGGGAAAGTTTGGCTCACAAAATGAGGCAAAGCCATGGGTCATCGGCGACCCATGGCCTTGGCTAATTTTGCGAGCCTAGGTCTTGGCCTCCTTTCATAGTGTTCCCCGGCTGTCTTGGCCTCCTTTTGCAATATTCTTTGGCTCTCTTGTTGGATGGTTTACGGGGAGGCATGGGTCGCCGATGGTCCAACCACTTAGTAATTCTTTAGAGTTTGGAACTGGAAATGTTTCCATAGCCTTTTATTGTAGTTGTTACGTTTCGATGGGAATTCACTAGCTATTTACGTTCAGCCATTGATTAGTCTAAGAGAATGCTGATCTCTCGGCTTCGTTGATCCTAGTTGTTGTCTTATCCATATGGCTTGGCCCTTGTTGATCCCTTGTCTCGGATTTTCTGGTTAAGTTCTAATCCATCCCTTTGTTATGAGTTTGTTCTGCTTTCTAATGGGTCCTGCTGGGTTAAAAACCTGGATAAAGTATAGTTATATTTTCTCTAAACGTGGGATTAGGAATGAGTTATGTAATGAATATGAATTATCCTTTGTGAAATGAGATGTGAATTTTTTTTATTAAGCTGTGTTAGAATTTTTTCATATTCATGTGCTTCTTTGATATGATTAACATGGCTGCATTTTATCGTCGGGGATTAATAAATATGGATGACTGCGACATCCGTAGCAGTTAGTTTTGGGCCTTAGAATAAGGGATTTTACACAGATTCTGACCATTTAATACCTTGTTTAAGGTAGGTCCCCCGTCATTTAATACCTATCCTAAGGTGGATTCCTTATCGGTACTTATCTAGCTGACATTGCATGGAACCTTTTCAGTCACTTAATACTTCATATGGAAGTGGACCTTTTTCAAGATATCCACTATCGTGCCTATAATGACTCAAATTTTTAGTCATTGGATTTGGAATATTTAGTCGATTTTAAATATTTAAAAGTGAATTATATAAGTTGAATATATTATATTTCAAATATAGTAATTTATTTGGATAATTAAATTGTTTAATTTAATATTTGAATTGTGTAAATAATTGTATATTGCATCAAATATGAATAAAAATAATTTCTAACTTCTTTTTGCTACTGCAAGAACCATTGTTCAAGGGAGATAATTGGGGTTGTCATTGGGGAAGACGCATTAAAGATAAAAATCTTATTCCGCTCTCTATAACAGGGATTTCTTCAAAATGAGAGATATAAGAGAGTACCCAAAAGAATTTAAGAGACACATTATATATGGAGCATATATAATCGTGCGTCTGTGATGAGATGAATTTTTTTAATTTCATCATGAATGAACTTAGCCCAGTTTATTTGTATCCCGCTAAAAATAGCATAAAGGGTTTTGTGGTCGTTGTTAAAGTGTTGTTCATGACTTCCTAGGCATGGAATTACTATATTGATAATCATGCGGTTTAACAACCTAGCTTTTGGATGTAAATAAACAACTTTCCACTATGGCATCCTATCTTCCCTAATTTGATGAGTTATTTCATCTTGCGGTAAATTCCTATGGTTGCGAACTTCTTCTAAATTGATTTCGGACGAAGAACAATTAAGTATACGATCAATGGAGTTTACACTAATCTTTAAAACACATCCCTAAACACTCGTCTATAATCAACCATCATCATCGTCAGCAGTCCAAATATTACTACTACACACATTGGCGTAATAAAGAAAGATTGCTAATTGATTAATTTCGTTTTTATCGAAATTGATTGTATCCCAGCGGTCGAAGCAATAGTGAGTTCTTGAATGCCATATTTTCCAAATTCCCATAATCTGTAGAATAGGCCGAAATGAAGCTTCTTTTTTTTGAACTCATCAAACTCATGTTACCAATCATGCTATTTCGAAGCCATTGTTGAGGGCATCGTTGACTAATGGGGTTTTGATAAGAAGAGGATTGACCTTTCTTAGATCAATTGTTAACCAGAGTTTTGGGAGCCATTAATGAGAAATTTGAGATTTTAGGAATTAGGATTTGAGTGTAGTTAGAGAATAGGCGTGTGAAAAAATTAAAAAGGGGGCAAAATTTGATTACATAGGGCTGCTGGAAACAGAAGCTGAGACCAGTGACAGACGTTTGTGGAGGTACTACGAACGTCTGTGGTTGCAGAATTTTTTAATCCAAAACATATGGCAGACATCTGTGAGCTTTCGTAGATGTCTGTGGTTTTAGGAAATAGTTTCTTGAGACCAGCGACATGTCTGTGAATTATCACAGACGTCTGTGGTTTCAGAAAATTGTTTTCTTGAAACCTGTGATAGACATCTGTGATATTGTCACAAACGTATGTGGTCTGTTTTCTTAGAAATTATGTGTCAAAATGAAAATGTCAATCTTTATTTATTGAAATTTCAAGAGAATTTTTACATAGAACTATATATATATTAAAAAATTACAAAAGAAACTTATTTTGATGAAATGCTTATCATAATTTTAGTTGTTGTCAGAGAGGTCATAGTTTTTAATTTGTTATATATCCTATGAATACTGTTCAACCTTTATGTTTCAATTAACGGCCTTAGTAGGGACCAACTTGGACAAGCTGGAGTGTCAATCCAGTCTTGGTTTGGTGGTCTCGGCTTGCATAAATTTCTTGGAGTAACATTATACACTTTTATATGAGTTGCTTGTAAGCGAGGAAATTTTTGATGCGTGCAATTTTTTGTTGGTGAATGGCCATAAATTGCTAGAATACATTTTTGGAGAAAATTTAGATGAGACCCTTGACGTCGTTTCTCATAATACATTTCACGTTGAACTCTCATCATTATTGATAGTG
Source organism: Allium cepa (assembly GCA_030765085.1). Lineage (NCBI taxonomy): Eukaryota > Viridiplantae > Streptophyta > Magnoliopsida > Asparagales > Amaryllidaceae > Allium > Allium cepa. Next base: position 722,007,135 of record CM060929.1, on the reverse strand, counting down.
TTATATTTTATCAACTTTGTCAGTGAGGGATGTTGATTGTAGAGCAATTGACCATTTAGCTTTATTTTTCTATGGAGAAAATCCAGTGAAATAGGTAGGTGATGCAACAATGTTTAGAGAGGCTGAGCGAATTAATGGAGATGTGGATTTAATTAGTGAAACGTAAATGCTATTTGATAGGGTGATTTATAGTCAACGGTTGAATAAGTGGAGTCATGATCGGAAGACATTTTGAGATCATATAGTTCTAGATGGCGACTGGTAAAAGAAAATATGTATGTGGTTCGTAAGAGAAATTGGTTTATATGAAAGTTGGTTTACTATACATAGCATCTTCTTTGGTAGAAAAAAAAATTAAACCAGCGAATTTTAACAAATATTGTTATTTTTATGAGGATAAAATTATTTTGTGCTTAGGTATTCAAATATCATAGTGTATAATTTAAATAAATTTTTGTTATAATTTATCAATTCATTGTAAGAACATATTCCTAGATCTCATCTCAATTTTAGAAAAGTTAGTCCGCTTAATGGTTTGAAAAAAATATCAGCTATTTGATTTTCAGTATTTACAAATTCTAGTGATATGATTCCTTTTTCCACATTATCTCTTAGAAAATGGTGACGAATATCAATATATTTTATTCGAGAATGGTTAATATGATCTTTTGATAAATTTATGGTCACTAGTACTATCACAATATATAGGAGAATTTGTTACATATAGATTACTTATACACATGTTAAAGCTGCTGAGATGTATTCGGCTTCACATGTAGAGTGCGAAACACGGTTTTTTTTACTAAACCACGAAACTAAAGATTGACCAATAAAATGACATGTGCCGCATGTGCTTTTTCTATCTCTTTTACAACCACCGAAATCAGCATCACTATATAAGACGAGTTCGAATGAGATTCCTTTTGGGTAAAAAAAGTCCGTACTCTTTAGTGTTTGTTAAATATCTTAAGATTCATTTTACCCCTCGATGATGTGATTTTTTTTGGCTGTGCTCGAAGCCGTGCACATAAGCATACACTCATTATAATATCTGGTCAACTAGTCGTTAAATATAATAGATATCCTATCATACTTCGGTATAATTTTTAACCGAAATCTTGTCGATTTTCATCTTTATCTAAATGTAGCGTCGTACTTATTAGAGTTGGTTGACTTGAGATATTTTCCATTTCAAAGCATTTTAATAAATCTTGATAGTATGTTTCTTGAAATATGAAGATTCCATTTTCTAATTGTCTTATTTGCAAACTCGAAAAATAGTATAATTCACCCATATATGATGTTTCAAATTCATTTTTCATAAAAAAACTATTGCATAATTTTTCGTTAGTTGAGCCAAAAATAATGTCATCAATATATATTTGTAGGACCCATATGTCATTGTTTTCCCATTTTATAAATAAAGTGGGGTCTACTTTACCAATTTGAAAACCAAAATTTTGTAAATGAGTTTTTAATCTGTCGTACTAAACATAGGGTGCTTGTTTTAATCGTATAGAGCCTATTTAAGTTTAAATGCATGATCAGGATATTTTTCATGAATGAATAGTAGAGGTTGTTCATCATAAACCTTTTCTTTTATAAAGCCATTTGTAAAAGCACTTTTTACATCCATTTGAAAAAGTTTAAAATTATGATGACATGCGAAAGCTAGTAATGTTCGTATTGCTTCGATACGTGCTACAAGAGCAAGTGTCTCGTCATAATCAATTCCTTCTTCTTGATTATATCCTTGAGCTACTAATCTTGCTTTATTTGGAGCTATATTTCATTGATCTAGTTTAAAAACCCATGTCGTTTGAATTACAGATTGATCGTTTAGTCTCGGTACAAGTTTCCAAATATCATTTCTTTCAAATTGATTAAGTAGTTCTCACATTGCAATATCCAAAAATCATCTTTTGATGCTTCTTTATAATTTTTCGGTACAAAATTTGATATAAATGCAACATGACTCATTTGATTTAACTATTTTTTGGTTGATACCCTTGAATTTAAATCACGGATAATATTATTAATAGATGATCTCTTAATATCCTAGGTGGTGACGTTATTATATTATCATTATTATTATTGACATTATTATTATTATTTTCACATATAGGTATAATATTATTATTTATAACTTTTAATCATCGTCATTTTTATTATTTTAAAGTTTTCATTAAATGATACATGCAGACTTTCTTCTATAATGTTTGTTCGTTTATTAAAAATTCTATATGCTTTACTTCGAGCTGAATATCCAACAAATATTCCCTCATCAGCTTTAGAATCGAATTTTCTTAGATGATCTATTGCGTTTAAGATAAAACATTGTAATAACCTTAATTTTTAGTAACATTATTTAGGATATTTAATTAGCTAAATTAAATAAAATAATGTGATGAGTAGGGGATTGAGATTTGTGATTAATAAGGGGTGGCTGTGGCGACCCACCTTTTTGGACGGTTTAAATCGACAATAAACCACACATGTCTAACTCAAACCATTCAAAAGGGTAGATTTTCAATGGGGTTTAATAAGAAAATAAGAGAAAAGAAGGAAAATAAAACACGGAATCTCACAGCGGAATGACAAAATATAATGATCAAATAAACAGTTCATGAAGCTATTTACAATGTACATTTGATTACACAATTTTTACAATATAATCAGAGTACAATCAACAACATACCAAAATAATGCAGCGAAATCATACTAATAATATAATATACCAAACTCCATCTTTGTCTTCCAGAAATAATGTCTTCACACCCTTAAATGCTTAGGCTGACCCGAGCATAATGAAAAGTCAAAACACTCGAGTCAGAACTAAATGTTCTTATGTATATTATGTCAATAACAAGTAAATAGGAGTGTAATAGCTTCAAAGATGTTTACGAAATTTCCATCTTCTATCAAGTGTACAATGTGAGTGAAATAAATTAAGAGATGTTACGGGATGTCCATCCCCTAAGGATCCTGTTAAACTATCTGTATGTAGTAAAATATGCTATATATGTAGTGTCTATCGGTCATGTAAAGTATTAAAATAGTGTTAAGGCTTTACGTTGATCCCCCTTAACATATTTTTAAGCAAGTAGTCTATGCAGGTCCTGTAACACAACCAGTAACATAGTTAGTCAGTGATTCCCCTATAGGTACCATACTAAAACAAAATCCTAGTGGGGGTGCATAAGGATAAAAGTATGACAAGGCACATGGGGCAATGCCTAAGGTAGGATTCTACCAGTTTACCCATTTTGGCTGGTTGTAGCACATTGTAGCCACGATTGCCAATCAAGTCCACCACCTATAAAATCAAATCAATGTGCACTAATCAAGTCAAAAGTTAATATAGAGAGGATGGGCCCTTAAATATAGCTAAACCCTTGGCAAGACATAGAATCCTATTTTAGTCATTCCAAATTGACGCAACTGTCGAGGTCATCCATCATCTTCTCTTTCTTCAATCCAGTAAATGTCTCTAATTCAACCTCTACATTCTGGATAATATCCACCACGTACATGGTTGTTAAAGTGGTTCTGCTAGAATAACAGAGAGTATGTCATTCATCCGGCACTGGCCTCTTTAACAACCAATCTTCAATTTTACACACTGCTCGGTTCATTTAAATTTCAAGGACATGTCATATTTCATATCAAAATATCAGATTCACTTCAAATCATTTCGAATTCAAAATAGGTTATACCTTCATATCAAACATTCGTATTTAAGTCAACGATTTAAATCTAAATAGTTCCCCTTTCAAACAGTTTGAATATTGAAAATGGTTTTGAATAATTAAAATAGTTTTAATATTGGAAAATAATTTGGATAATTAAAATAGTTTTAATATTGAAAAAAAATAGTTTTGAATATAAATAGTTTTAATACTAAAAATAGTTTAGATAATTAAAATTGTTTATATATTAACAAAGTTTGATTATTAAAATAGTTTTTATATTAATATAGTTTATATTATAATTTTCTCTTTCTTTCACAACAATTTGAACTCATGTTCCAAATCACAATGAAATCAATTTTTCGATTTCCAATTCAAGTCAACTTCATATCCAAAGTTCAATTTAAATCAGCCTTAATTCAAAACGATTTCAACTTTACTTCGAATTCAATTTAAACAGTTCAATTCAAATGGTTGAAAATTTTGATTTAATTTCTCATTTTTAAAAAATTTAGTTTAACTCGACTTCACATTCAAAACTTGGTAAATTTAAACCACTTTAACTTAAGTAAATTCAAAGTTTAAATTAAAATTTAAACCTTTATATTAATTCACTTTCAATAAATTCAAATAATATCTTAATTTGCACTTTAGGATTTCAATTTAAATCCTTAATCATTTTCATTTAAACAGTTTTAATTTCAACATTTTGAATCTCGAATTAGAAAATAATTTGTTTCATATAAATCTAATTTTTATGTCACGACCCGAATTTCAGCGTTCGAAAATCGACATCCATACTTCACTTGTACTCGAATGCCGCAAATTCAACCATTGAAATCAGATTCATGCCGGAGCTTATAACACATTAAGTACAACTACACGGCGGAAGAAAAAGAATAATATCATTGATACACATAGTTGATTACAACAATGATACATATGATATCAACACCAGTGATACAAGATAACAACGGAAAATAACGCAACTAGATGGTCTAGACTTTGCAACCATCGATAGCGGAAAGATAACTCCAATAGAATGCATCTCCAAAAGAATCCAACACCAAAAATAGCTTAAACCAAAATCCCAAACCACCATCATCGATGCATTAAGTAAGATCAGCCCGGAATGTTGAAGAGAAACAAATGTTGTTGCCAAAACCAAAGGCTGGATGCTATCGAATATACTCCTACTATTTGATTATCTGAAAAATCCAACTCTAGTCTGCCCGTGTGGAAAATTGTGGACACATAGAATTTAGGAAGGGAACAATAAACTCCCGGTCAGTCATGGGACTGGTGTGAGCAAATAAAAAAAGTTTATCTTTAAACAAAACAAAAGAATTTAAAAGAAATCCATAATGCTTTTTGGAAAATGAAACAACCAAAAGGCCTCCCGCCGCACACACCATGCAAACGCAGAATTGGAGGAGATTTCTCCTTATGATAGTCAAACATGCTTACTACGCAAAATCCTTTTGATATTATTATTAGTGCATAGTGGAAAACATTTGCAAATGTAATATTAATCTTAACCAGCATATGTACCATTATAGTATGCCTACTATAGCTACCATATTAGATGGCAGGTTTTACAAGTAAAACCGTATAAGGCGCGTATTGGTGATTGGATTTCCAACAAATGGTCAGGCTAAGTAACTTCCCATTGCCACACAGGTATGCCTCTGGAGGGATGCCTCGAGAACTTAACCAGTTCTCTGCCAACACAAGGTCAGGTTACCTCTGCCCGGAAGTAACACCTACAAGTATGCCATCCCCGGTCGTTTGCGACCTTTATCCGAGGGCCCTCAACACCAACAACCACAAAGCAATGTATTTGCAATAACCATATAGGTTAAATATCTGGGCTCCATACCATGATAGCACCCTTTTCCAAAAGGAATAAACATACCCTAGGGGCGCGACCCCTGATAACCTTGCCGCATCTTTCCTGTTTCGACCATTTCCGAGGAGTGTGGTCCGACGAGGTCTCATTCACAAAGCCATGCTTTTCACAAAAGCCTTGCTTCGATCAATAAATGATCAGCAACACTCAGCATGCCACACTACCAAATTGTGAATGTATCATTAGTAACCATCAACTACATAACCTCTGAACTCGTACGTCTCAGAAAAGGGTGTTAAGCTAAGAGAATAAATCTCCGCCACCAAACAGAAATGTATTTGATAGACACCAGCTTTACATCTCAAAGTGTAATGTCAGACACGCATCCGTACAGACTTGTACCGGGTTCAAACAGAACCGAAGGCACTTCCAAAGAAGCCCTTGCAAATCCGGATAATCTCTAATCATGTCCGGACTTTCGATCACAAAGGTTGATCAAATCTCTATACCGGGGACCGGTCGGCGCAGAGACATTCGATGGGTTATCCTTTCGCTTTCGAAAATATCCGGTCTTCACCACCGGTCTTCAAATGCTATTCATGATGTCGTATCATTATTCGAAATGAGTTATATGGCACAAGGTCCTCTCCCGGCTAAACTGAATAATGAGCGCAATATTTTAAAGCATATGGATATATTTGATCTGTTAAGTCACAACGTATTATCCAAAACTTATATTTTAAATGGTTTAAACAAATTACCATTTTCAAATCTTTAAACAAAAAGATTCACCTCACAAAGTTCCCCAATCTTCCATAAGATTCATTCACGTCTTTTCAAAACAATTTCCTTTTCAAATTGGATTAACTCATCCAATCATTAAATCAAAGACTCAATTCATAGATTTCAAAATAATTTTCATTTCAAAATTGGAATCCTTTCAACACAAATTAAAAGCTATTTTTGTTTGAAAACAAATACTTTTCGTTTTTGGAAAAATCCGATTACATTTTCACAAGCTATATCTTTTAAAGTATAAAACTTGGGTTAAATATAAATTCCCAAAACAATACCTTTTAAAATGGTTTAAAACCCATATAAACACATTTATAACTTGTATAACCTTTTTAAACCATAATTTCCAAACATAGAATTCAATTTCAACTCTTGAATTCAAATTCAAATTAAACTATTTAAATTTCAAGACTTTATCAAGTTATTCAAAATAACTTTTATCTTCAAAAATCCTTTTCAAAAGCTTTCCATATTTAACCCAATTCCATTTCCAAAATCATTTTGGATTCAAAATTCATCTTTTAAAACCTTCTCATTAAAATCAAATATCTATGACTTAACCAATTTCCTCGTGCAATCTGTATTTGTGTGTGTGCATGGTGTAGTCCAAGGGTTTTACATAATAGTGCAACATCAACAACCATCACAGATTCAAGCATAGCAAAATCAATAAGCGGTATAATCTATAACGCTTATCGTTCATTTACAGATTCACATATAATATACAAATGTATCACAAATAGATGAATAAATTATACACAGCTCAATCCACGGGACAAAATATCACAGATCAGATAGGACAATCAGTTCAGGCATCTCATATAATAAAAACAATCCAAGCAATCAATAATCATTTATAAGTAGGATTAATTAATTGTTCAAATCCTAATTAATTCAATTTAATTTCCAATTGATTGCTTATGAATTAATTATCAAATCTTGATTAATTAATTACAAATCATTTGATATTAATTAATGAAAACAATCAACCTTAATTGTTTATCTTAATTAATTAGCTTTACTTAATTAATTATTTCTTAATTAATCACATTAAATTAATTATCCTCTTATTAATTACTTTAATTGATAACCTTTAATTATTAAGTAATTAACCTTTAATTATTTAATTATCCTTTAAAGTAATTTTCCTTAATTAATTAAATTAATTAAATTAACCTTAAGATAATTACATAAATAAATTAACCCTTAATTAATTACCATTTAATTACTAAAATTATAATAAGTGATTTTCCCTAATTACTTTCATTAATTAATTAACCTTTAATTAATTATCTTCAAATTAATTACTTGAATTAATCAACCGTATTAATTATTTATCCTCAAATTAATCATTTGATTAATCAGCTTTAATCATTAATTAATTACTTTTAATTAAGTAATTATCTTTAAGTAATTAATTACCTTTAATCTCTTCATCACATAAATAATTATCCATTGATGTAATTACATAAAGTAATTATCCTTAATTACATTAAGTAATTAACTTCATTAAATAATCATACATTAATTACCTAAATTAATTAAATCATCTTTAAATTAATTACATTAAGTAATTGTCATTGATAAACCAATAATGATCCTTTAATTACGTCCCTGATTAATCAAGCTAAATTCTTATCTTAACCGATCACTTTATTTCAACATTTAAATCTTATTATGTTTTAAAAGCTTGAAATCGATTCACTACAAAATAAACTGAGATCTTTTATTAAAATTAATATCTTTACGTTTAAATCACTCACTTAAGCCAATTTTTTTTTAAAAAGTTCAAAGATATTTAATTTTCAACATTTTAAACTTGACTTTGAAATTTTTTAACTTTTAAACCCAAGTCTTTGAAAACTTCTTTTAAAATTTGTTTATAATTTGAATTCGAAAACCTGTATTATTTTCTTTTCAAATTGAAATTCTGGAATCAATTTTAATAATTCCAAAAACACCCGAGCCAAATCGTCCTTTACCCAAACCCAGCCCCGGGTTAACTCCATCACTCTCGCCTTCGAGCCAGACCCCCAACAAACCTGATATTGTCCCAAACAAAGATGCTTCTTCCCAAATCAAAACCAAACCAGACTCTTAACAATACACGGTGTCGTGTACACCCGATCGAATCATCACCGACCATCTCCAAGACCTCCGGCACGTCATCGTTAACCCACTGAACTCCCCCGACCAACCAGATGATCCAATATGACAACGAATCCAAATCGAGCTACTTGAATCAAACTTGGAACCATCCCACCACCATAAAACCTTCTCACACCGCCAATCCAAATCGTCTGAGATCTCGCCATTACCCCATAGCTACGTCATCGACCCACGCGCCCATCTACACAGGTCCGATCACCGAAATTGCTTCGATGACGATGCGATTAGCTCAAGAACGCCAGCACTCCAAACATGACCACAAACCCAAAATTCCCTTCGAATGGCTACCTCCGCAAAATAAAAAAAATTCGAGCATTTTTCTAGTAATTCCCCGCCCTCCACCTTCCACCAGAAACAATCCTGATGAACAACCATAACCCGATCGCCAAGATTGAATGAAACCCAAAATCTGATTAACTTAAAATATCTCGTAATTTACATAGTTAAAAATCATGATATTAATCTCAAAAATCATAGTTTTTATATTCGAATCCGATAATATAATCAAAAATTGAAATTTTAATACTTGATTTTTCTAATTTAAAATACTCATTACTATAATTTTCCATTTTCAAAATATTTATTCAACAATTATACTTGTGACCAATTTTAAAATTTGCATTACAACATTACAATCACTTTTCATTTTGAGATTAAAGCTTAGTATTAATTGGTTTGGGTGATATGAATTTTTGAATTTGTTTTCAAAACCTAGATCTCTAACAGAGACAGACAGACAGACATGCATACACCAGACTACATACATATATACAGGCATTTTTTCCATAAGTATACCAACATATAATTCAGATAAAAATCCAAACACCAAGATATGAAAATGGGTTCAAAGGTCTGCTCACCTGATATGTTTGAAAGAACAAAGGACAAGTTTATGTTTTGAATTTGTCCAACCGCTGTTTGATTTTTTTGATTTGTTTGATCTGGAAGCATTTTTGATCTGAAGCTTGTATTTACTTTGGTGTTGAACTTTGACTTTGATCTGCTACTTCAGGTTGAAGCTTGAATTGATTTCAGCTCTGTAACTTAATTTACTTGCATGTTTTCAGGTTTAGAAACCTGAAAGTTGCTTCATCTTTCTGAACTTTGATGTTGATTTAAGTTTTTCTTCTTCTAGGTTTTACATGATTGTTTGCTTTTATCTCAGATTTGATTTTCTTGCTTGATCCCTGACTTAGTTGCTTTGAAACAGCAAACAGGTTTTGAACTCCCTTTTTTTTCCAGGCTTAAGACTTTGTAAAAGAAGTTATTGCATTTGATTTGAATTGCATTCTGAATCAGGTTGCACCTTAAAACTACTTCTTGTCTTAGATCGGGTGAAACTGTTAAAGTTGCTATAATTGATTTCTTCAGTTTTATTCAGATCTCTTTGTTTACAGATTTTGAAATGAGAAGATAAAAGAGAAGTGAGGCCTGATTTTTCTTTTTCTTTCTTTGCATATATTCCTATATATTTTAATTTAAAGAATTTAAGCCACTTGTATTCATTAGCTACACTTGTAAAAAAATTATGAAAAATGTTCACACTTGTTTAATTATTAAGAGAAAGGTTTGCATTTGTTACTTCATATTTCCTTTATTTTACAAATGTCATAAACCATAGTCTTATGTTTTAAACCCTCATTTTAAATAATTTAAAAATTATGTTTAAACCCCTAATCATTAATTAGTTTATAAATTTTGTTTTAATCCTTGATTTATCAATTTGTATAAATTATATAATACATTTTCCATTTAAATTAAATGTATACAAAATTAATGTTTTAAGGATTAACTAACTTAATCACATATACATATATTTTCAAGTTTTTATAATCACTTTTCCTTTTTAAACACTTTATTCAAATCTTATTAATTTTTCAAAAGATATGTATATATTTGTTCTTAACTTTTTAAAAAGCTTTTGCAGATTTATTTATATCAATTTTAAAATATAACTTTCAAATTATCATATTATAAATACAAATTAAATTTTTTCTATTATTAAAATATAAAGTTTTACTTTCGAATCACTTTTGAAAATTTACTATACTAAATTCAAAATACATATATTTATATTTATTATAATTAAGAAACAAGTTTCTATAATTTCCAAAATATAAAGTTTTAAATCCAATTTTTTTTAAAAATACTTATATTTGAGTTTCAAATCCATTATGTTATTCAAAACATTTATTTCTGAATTTCCAATTAGATATTCTATTTAAAATCACATTTATATATATATTTATATTAATAAACAAACAAATATTTATTTTAAATTGGGAAAATACCAAATTAATCCGCAATTTAATTTAAAAGATTAAATAAATTACCAATTTAAATTTGATTTGAAAACCGGGATGTTACATTTTACTTTCTTTAAAATGTCATTTAAACAAATCAAATTTCAATAATTTTAAATTATTTAATTTAACCAATCTGTTGTCCGTATATAAACCTTATGTCCAAGTGATCAATTGTTTCAGTTTTATTTACATGGATGGATGTGTGTATGTGTGTATCATTTCAATCCATAATTACATGACGTAGATATATATATCATTTCAACCAATTTCTTAGTTCATTTAAAATGGTCTAAATGATAATATAAATGATTTCAATAAATAAATAGGTAATAACAGGAATATGTCAAATAAATAAACAACTATACATCCAACATATCAATAAATAGGCACCCAGTTACAATCAACGTTCAAATCAACCAATATAGCACAGTAGTTACTAATTATCAATTATTGGTGGTTAACTTTAAATTTCAATATTAATTTAAATGTCAATTAAATTCAATATCAAATTCAATTTCATTTTAAATTATCAAACAGCAACCAATAAAATTTTATCACTTCATAATTTAAATTTACCTAACATAAGAAATTTTAGTATCGCATGAGTGGGTTTAACCACCTTTGATTTAAAGCCCATTAAAAATCCAATAAAAGCCCAAAATCTCAACAATCTCCAAATTCAACCAAACCGGTTTATCTTATCTAGATTTCGATACGAACCCAACGGAAGAAACCGCGCGTCAATTGGAGTTCGTATGCAAAAGTAATTCACGTTATAAGTTTGAAATTAAAATTAAAATTAGATAAACAAAAGGGCAAAGTTGTAATTAGTATAACCTTCTCCAAATTCATACGTTCGACAAAACCCTATCTGCACCAATCTTCGACCGTCGATCGTCGCGCCTACGTGCACCTACCATGATCCAACATAACCACGTGTTCGCCAAGCAACCCTCCACCTTCGCCAGAAACGAGCTGCCTCTAGTGCCCTGCCTTGGCAAGAAACAGCCATGAACCGTGCCCTCTTTGATCCAAATTCTAGCGAATCCAGATGCGATTAACTTGATCCAACTGTATATCCTATAGATCTTGTCGAGCACTACAACTTTCGTTCAGAAGTCATTGCGAATCGGTGAGAGATGAGAGGGATCTAAGGGAAAGAAGAAGAAGAGCTTTCAACCATTGAAAGGGATGGCCATGAAAATAAGGTTTTCCAATATATTTTAATAATATTTCAGTCTCAGTTTGCATACTTGTTTATAGCGTAACGTCCAAAATAGCCCGAACTCAAATCGAGGGGTGCTGACTGGAAAATTATATGTAAATAGGCATTCTGAACATAATGGAACTAGTTTCGAGGCCTAATTCCATTGTATACGAAAGTAAACGTTTTATCATTTGATAAAATTTAAACTAAATTATATTCAAATAATTTACGAATTCACGTTATGGACAAATACAATAATCTACTTTACAATTACGTTATTACAAACCACAACGTTCATAAATAATTTAATTTTATTATTATTCCACATTTGAATGAATTTGAATAATTACATTTCAAAAATAACATTTTTCATTTGAATATGAATAGAATGGGTCAAAAGGCCTGAAAAGCCCGTTTCGTTCCCGAAACGAAAATAGGTCATCCCATATATCGAAATATAGGTTTCTATATTTTTAGATTCAATAGAACTAATTTTAAACCCTAACTTTATTGTATACAGAAGTTAGCTTTAAAAATCAATTTATATTTATTTTTACACGTTAAATAAATTGAATTATTACTAAACTGATTTAATAACTTTTAAACTCCAAATTGAAGGTTACTATAAATATTCTTGGTTAAATAGAAATTAATAATCTTTTTTAAATTAAATTTCCCATATTAAGTTCAATATTTAAATATTAAATTAATTCTAACATTAAATTACAATAGTGATAAAATCCTATTTTATTACATTTAATCTTAAATAATTCCTTCTATTTTTATTTACATGTTCCTTATATTACATCAAATTTCCTTTTCAATTAAAACATATTTTTTTATTTTATTTCCTCAACTTTCTCTTTTATTTTAATTCAAACATATGTTTCTATGATTATGTTCATTAATTACAATTAATGTTCTCTTTCCTTTTATTTGAAAGATTTCAGTTACATTTAATTTCTCATTGATTTCCTAATTAATTGATTTAAGTAATGTAGTAAGAAATAAACAATTTTCTATATATTAGTAATTCATATTTGTACATTTGTTGTTTGCAACCAAGGATTATAAATTTACTTACAAAAATTGATTCCTTATTCTATGTTAAAAATAATTTCAACTAATTAACATCTAATTCTCCTGGACCCATCATTTATTTTATACCTTGTTAAATTCCACAATTATATCCAAATTAAACATTACGTTTATATTCCAATTAGAAATAAACAATCATTTCATTCTTTATGACATTAACATTAGTAAATTGTGAAATCTTTATTTCTAGTCATTTTTATTCAAAAATTATATTAAATTTAATATTTCAAAACGGTTAAAAAATACGGATTGTTATAGTAGTCGTGTCATGTAAACAAATGAAATAGTATGAGTAAAAATAAGATAAGTTAGGCAAATAGGTAAGGGGCAAAGTTGGAATAAGAGTATTCCAATACCCTAAACCATTAGGAATTCATTTCACATGTTCAGTCATTTGCAAAAATTAAATATTGATGCCGGCTACCATTAGCAAGAAAAAGAGGAAGAAAAGCTAAAGGAAGAAGATTAATGATTCAAATCCATTCAAATCTCAACTTCTTAATCTCAAAGCTAAGGTGAATAATGACTACATCTCATGTTTTCTAATTATTTTGATTTTAAGTTAAACCCGATTTTTCTTGCAAAGTTCAGCTATTTTTTTGAAGGATAAAATGTTTATACATGCTTTGTTGATGATTTATACTTATTCATGCAGCTTTTATGATATGTTTTGATGTGAAAACCTAGTAAATGACATCCAAATGCCTTGCGATTTAGATTTAGATCAAAAATGATATTTTAGAGAAGGTTTCAATTTTCATAATTTTCTAAATTAATGTGGATTTAATATTGATTTTCTAGTGAGGAAAATCATTATATTGGTTTAAAATAATTTACGACTAAATTATTTATATTTTGGGTCTGAAATTAATATATGCTGGAAAACATACTAAAAACGATTTTTTGGAATTTTTATAGAATTTTCCTAAGTGATTTAGTAGATATATAAAATTATTTAAGGTATGTGACTTAAATGTTTAATATATTTACAAAAGGAGAAGAGTTTTTGTAAATTATTTAAATTGTTTAGTTCTGAAATTTCAGTAGTGTTTTTGGAAAAGATAATTTGCAACCAATAATATTTTAACAAACATGGCAGGTTAGTCAAAATGATTACTTTAAAAAGATAAAAATTTAAATAGGTTTTACCTGTTTCGCCACTTTCGGCACCTGGTATTCCAACTTAGTAGTTTTGCTTCCATCACCATCGAAACCAATGCGCATGGTATCAAGTCTTGGTACATAGTGAATTGGATAAAGATGGAAGGTATGAAGTCGAAACATTGGGTTCCGAAGGAGGTCAAAAACTTACTTAGCTTTCAAATGAAAAACGTATCTGCTTTGCTCTCGAAAGGTATGATTTCAACTTGGTTGGCTTTCGATTGGGTCAAATGGTTTTAAAGGAATGGTTTGTAAGAGGTTGCGCCTTTGTTTTAAGTAAATGCTTTCGTCGAGGTCAAAACCTCTTTGTTGCTGCTTTCTACCTTTCGAAGCATGCCGTCGAAAGGGTAATTTTGTTTAATAAAACCCAAGCCGCTTTTCTATTGCATTTGGAAGGTTGGTTTCGACACCATCACTTCTCTACTTAGGAAATAACTTTCGAAAATGTTGCTTTTGACCCTGTTATTTTATAACTCTTTAAGATTTTTAAAGATAAACCCAAAAGGTTTCAAAAGAGATTGTTCTAAATGGTTTCGAAAGAATGTTAAACATGTTTTACTTGAACCCAAATGCTTTGAAAAGTTTGATGGATTTAATGCTTTCAAAATGTTTTAATGAAGGTTTCGAAGGTATGGTTCCCCATTGGTTTCAAAAGGTTTGAAAGGAAAGGTTTTTCAATGTTTTCGAAAGGCAATGTTTATGGGTTTTAAGGATAGGATGTCTAAGGTTTTATAGCTTTCGAAGGAGAGGATTTTCAATAGTTTCAAATGTTTTATATGAATAGTTTTGAAAGGAATGTTTTGGCCTTTTGGCCTTAGTTATAATGGTTTTACTTGGTTTCGAAAGGAATGCTTTCAATGGGATCGGAAGGGGTGCTTTTAAAGGTTTAAAATGTTTTCATCAACAAAGATTTATGTAAAGTATATATAACATGGCAGGGGTGATTTGAGTAAAGCATATAATTTATTTTCCTTGTTCAAAGAATGATTCAAAGGTTTAAATCACTTTGAGAGGAAAGATTTTCGAGGAAAATTTAAAGGAAGATTACCTTAAGTAAAATAAATTAGATATTTGTACAACAGATGGAACTGATGTAGGGTCAAGCCCTAAACATTAGTTATTAGCCCCTAGCTAATTTAGTTCAAAATTCCAATGTGTAAGGCTTTGTCACATGTAAGACTAAAATGATGTTGAACACAAAAGGGAATATATTTTTACAAAGTAGTTTACTGGTGAACCTGCAAAACCATTAGGATCAGTTGACTTGGAGAAAGTAAGTTAGGGACAGACCATCCAGAAGTGGAGTATCTAACAGATGGTAGATTATTTCTTTATATTTTCTGGTAGGCCCGAGTCAGGCAAAGGTTAGTAGTTAGCCATACAAAACTATAACGTTCGGACAGGTATATATGTAACCAGTTTTGGTTGTAGGATTATGATTTGCAAAAGATATGTTTTAAAAGGGTATTAGTGAGGGGAAAACCATTCCGCTAAGCGGTTTGGTCTCATTTAATATTAAATAACCGAGATGTATATTATTATTCACACCAGGCTTTATGTCTAACTCGAAGTTTATGATTTTCCCCTTAAACTTCGGGTGCTCAAAATTGATTTGAGTAGGCTGGTGGTTAAGGATTTACATTTTTTAGCAGGTTGGCATATAAAGCTTCTAGAGACAGTCAGGTGGCTGACGGATAGCCTTTTAGGGGTTGTTGTTTTAATTTGTTTGATTCCGCTGTGTTGTATTAATTCAGTTATGACTATTTAGTACTTTGATCATCCAAGGGGTCAGTCACTTAATTATATTTGATCTGAACCTAGGGAATGTTTGGGATTATGTAATTTGAATATGAAATGTTGTTTTAAAATGTAATCAGAAAAATATTTCTAATCTTTGATATTTTTATTTCATATTCAAGTGCTTCTGATATTATGGATATCATTAAAATTAACATATTGTTCACTGGAATTTAATACTATGGGCGACTGCAGCATATGTAGCGCTTAACTTCGGGCCTTCCGATAGGATCTGTTATAATTTGGTGTCAAAGCATAGGTTTATGAAAAACTTTAAACTAAAATGATTTTCGAAAACATAATCCTAAGGAATTAGAGATAAGATTGGGTATGGGATAATGCTATAGCAAAGTAATTGTATTTGCTATATATAAGTACATGCCATATCTTTATTCTCCCATCTCCTTAGGCTATTCTTCTATATCTCACGAGCCTTGATTACAGATATGGATGCTAGAAGTTGAAGAGTGAATATTGGGGGAAGCACCACAACAAATGGTTATACCAAACTAAATACGAGAAGGAACCAAGGTCAGGCAAATGTAGGAAATGTGGGTGCTGGAGTCTCGCAAGTTGATATGGGACTATGTACCAGTTTTCATGGATATGATGCAGGCAGGTGTTGCTGCTGGAGTGGTTGGAGGAAATGATGTAGGATGAGTTCAGGAAGCTCCAGTGGCCAAGAATTATTCTATTCTAAGTAGAGACTATGTTAGGCTTGGATGAAAGCCTTTTATCAGAACTAAAGATGCTATTGAGGTGGAGAAATGGTTGCTGCATTGTGAGAGGATCTTTGCAGACTTGGGGCTTAATGATGAGCAGAAGAGAAGGCTTGCTTTGAGACAGCTTTAGGGAGCAGCTTTATTCTTGTGGAATAGTGTGACAGTTGGAGTGAATGAAAAACGATGACATGGGCTGAGTTTAAGAGGAGGTTCAAGGAGAGGTTTATGTTTGTGATGGTGAAGTCTACCTTGATCAGAAAGTTTGCTGAGTTGGAACAGGGAGAGATGACAGTGTTAGAGTATGCTAGAAGGTTTGAGGAGTTGGCTAGGTATGGACACGCCACTATGGATATTGTGATAAAGAGAAATGAGAAATTCATAAGGCGGTTGAAGCTTGAGTGAGCAAAGGCTACATTACCTCATATTAGGGATCATGGTGATGTTGTTGTAGAGATGGCGTTAAGACATGAGGAGATGCTTGCTGCTCTGGAGAAGAATAAGGCAAAGGAAGTCCACGTGGGACAGGGTCAAAAAAGGAAGTTCTTTCATAAGAAGGGTGCTTAGAAAGGTGGAGCCGTGAAGAAAGGAAAGTTGGAGGTTATTTTCTTGACGTATGATAAGAAGGGACATTTTGCTAATGAATGTTATACAGGAGAGGCGAAGAAAACGAACGGGAAGAAGAATATTAGATGCTTCAAATATGAGCAGATTGGTTATTATAAGAACCAATGCAAGGAGCCTGCTAAGGATGGAAAGGGCAAGGTGTATGCATTAGAGTAAGCTACCTTGAGGCCAAAAACAAAGGTAGAAGGAAAAGCTATGTTGGGAGGTACGCTTCAGATCCATGGTATATTTGTTAGCATTTTTTCTGATACTGGTGCATTGCATTCTTTTATATCTCGTTGTTTGATAGGTAAGCTTAACCTAGAACCCTCATACTTAGGTACTTCTTTAAGGGTTGCAAACCTGATAGGAGAGTACGCGACACTTGGGATGAAGTGTGACCACTTAGGGTTTGATCTGTTAGGTCATACCTTTGTCAGCAGTTCGCATGTATTTGAATTTGTCGGGTTCGGAATTATTTTACGTATGGATTGGTTAAGTAAGTACCATTCTAGGATATTTTTCCATAATAGGAAAATATCACTTAGATATCCTGACTGTAATGATCTGATTTATATATCATAGAAAGCCCTAGTTGCGAGGTGAATGCTTTGTTGGGTTTTATGGAGGTAGAATATGAGTTTAATCGAGCTTTCTTGGTTAGAGAATTCGCGTATGTTTTCGAGCTGGTAGTAGGATTATCACCAAAATGAGCCATTGAGTTTCAAATAGATTTGGTGCCTGGTTTAGAACCAGTGAGTAGGCCACCAAGCAGGATGACACCTACAGTGATGAAAGAGCTAAAGGAGCAGTTGAGGGATTAGGAAGGTATGAGTTTTATCAGACGTAGTTGTTCACCTTAGGGTGCTGCCGCAGTGTTTGCTAAGAAGCCGGACAGATCGTTAAACTTAAGGTTATGTACCAATTATCGTAAGCTGAATGAGAAGACGATAAAGGATCCATATCGGTTGCCTAGAATTAATGATTTTTTCAATCAGTTGAGAGGACCTCTTTGTGGATTTGATGAGCCGAATTTTCCGAAAGCACATGGATAGGTTCGTTTTGGTTTTCATAGATGTTATTTTGATATAATCTAAGGATGAAAAGGATCATGAATTTCATCTTAGAGTGGTGCTTGAGACACTAAGGCAGAACAGCTGAACGCGAAGTTTTTGAATTGTAATTTTTAAAAGAAGGAGGTGAAGTTTCTTGGTCATGTAGTCTTAGAGAAAGGGTTATCTGTAGATCTGACTAAGATTAAAGTGGTGAATAATTGTAAGAGACGCAAGACAGTGACTGAAATAAAGAGTTTTCTTGAATTGGCTGGATATTATCGGAGGTTCATAAAGGATTTTTTGCGGATAGCAGCACTGATGACCAAGCTAACACGAAAGGATGTGAAATTTGTTTGGATCGATAAGTGTGAGGAAGCATTCCAGATCTTGAAACACTTATTGACCAATGCACCTGTAATGTTGTTCAATGAGTATCAAGATTTAGTAGTTTATACAGATGAACATGGAACTAGGCTAGGAGCTGTGTTAATGCAGAAAGGTAAGGTCATTGCCTATACTTCTCAATAGTTTAGACTGCATAAAGATAGATATCCTATGCATGATTTGGAGTTAGCTACAATGATTTTTGCATTGAAGGTGTGGAAACATTACCTTTTAGGGGAAAGGTTTGAGCTACATATGGATCATAAGTCGTTGAAGTACTTTCTCTCTAAAAAGGAGCTGAATATGAGACAATATAGATGGTTAGAGTTTATTATTTCTTATGATTTTGGAATTAAGTCACACTAGGAAAGGTAATAAGGTTGAAAATGCGCTTAGTAGAAAGCATAAGAATGCAGTGTTGGCAATGATAGCAAAGTGGAAAGATTTGGAAGCGCTACCGACTTGCAGAGTGCTGTGGAGATCTAAGGATGGGTCTAGTTGAGAATCTATTATGTTATCTTGTTTAGAAGTTCGATCGGTAATGATAAAAAATATTGCTTCTAAATAGGAGGAGGATCTAAAACTGGTCGAATGAATCAAGATGTTAAGGGATAGAAGGAAGAGCGATGACTTGAAGGATTTTAGTTTTGACCAGAATGGGTGGTTGAGAAAGAAAGGTAGGTTTTTTGTTCCGAACGTAGGAGATATAAGGAAAGAGGTTTTGGAGGAATGCCATCGTTCGAACTTTACCATTCATCTGGGAGGAACTAAGATGTATGAGGATATGAAGAGGAGTTTCTTCTTGGAAGGTATAAAGAGGGTTGTAGGCTTTTGGGTAAAGCAGTGCCTGAACTGCCAATAGGTAAATGCCGAACATCAAAAGCCGAGTGGGTTGCTTCAGCCATTAGATATTCTGATATAGAAGTGGGATTCTATTTCTATGGATTTTATAGACAGGTTGCCAAGATCTAATAGAGGAAATGAAAGTATATGGGTCATAGTGCATAGATTAACCAAGAGTACCCATTTCATTCCAGTTAAGTTAGCTAGGACGGCACCTGTTCTGGCTAAGTAATTTATGAAGAATATAGTTAGGCTGCATGGAATTCCTAATAGCATAGTAAGTAATAGAGATTCTTTGTTCACTAGTGAGTTCTGGAAGATCCTATAGGAGATCTTAAGGAACCAAACTCAAGATGAGTAGCGCTTTCCATCCACAAACCGATGGGAAAGTGGAAAGTGTTAACAAAGTCTAGGAGGATTTGTTACGAGCTTGTGTATTAGATTTAGGAGATCATGGGAAGACCATCTACACTTAGTCGAGTTTTCATATAACAACAATTATCAGACCAGTATAGGGATGGCACCACTTGAAGCTTTGTATGGAAGACAATGCAAATCTCCTGTATATTGGTTAGAGACTGGGGATATGTTGGTTCTTGGCCCAGATTTGGTTAGAGAAGCTGCAGAGAAGATTGAGTTGATTCGAGCTGGAATGAAGAATGCTTAATCTAGGCAAAAGAGTTATACAGAAAGAAGACGGAAAGACTTAGAGTTCTTAGTTAGAGATCATGTGTTTGTTAAGGTATCACTGATGAAGGATGTGACTAGATTTGGGAAATCAAGAAAGTTGGCACCGAGACTCGTAGGACCATTTTCTATTGTAGAAAGAATCGAGAAATTCACATATAGAGTAGAGTTAACGAATAGTTCGACGGCATTCCATTATGTTTTCCATGTTTCTCATCTAAGGAAGTATGTTAGAGACCCGGAGTCTACTATAGCACAGACTGTGTTAGATGACTTGGTCGTAGAACTAGACTTGACTATAGTTAGAAATCCAGCTCTGATAGTTATGCGAGATGAGAAGAGGCTTAGAAACAAGACGGTCAGATTAATGAAATTCCAATGGAGCAACGATGAGAGGGACTATACTTGAGAGACTGAGAGCTGGATTAGAGGTACTTATCCTGATTTGTCCGATGGTATATTTTACCTTTATGATTGATTTGTTGGGTATCTTATCGTAATTGCAAGGATGAAATTCTGTAAGGAGAGGAGTCTGTAACGACCCTAATTTATAGTAACATTATTTATGATATTTAATTAGCTAAATTATGTAAAATAATATGATGATTAGAGGATTAAGATTTGTGATTAACAAGGGGTAGTCGTGCCATGTAAACAGATGAAGTAATATGAGTAAAAATAGAATAAGTTAGGCAAATAACCGAGGAGCGGGAATAAGAGTATTATAATACCCTAAACCATTAGAAATTCATTTCACACATTCATTCATTTAAAATTAAATATTGTGTTCGGCCACCATTAGCAAGAACCAGTGGAAGAAAATCTAAAGGAAATCAATTCAAATCTCAACCCCTTAAACTAAAAGCTAAAGTAATTAATCACTACATCACATGTTTTCTAATTATTTGCGATATTAGGTTAAACTCGATTTATCTTGCAAAGTTTAGCTATGTTTTTGAATGATAAAATATTTATATATGCTTGTTGATGATTGGTGCTTATTTATATAGCTTTTATGATATGTTTTGATGTGAAAACCCTATTACATGACATCCAAATGCCTTACGATTTAGATTAGACCAGAAATGATATTTTAATGATGGGTCTCAATTTTCATAATTTTCTGAATTATTATAGATTTAATATTTATTTTCTAGTCAAGAAAATGATTATTTTGGTTTAAAATAATTTATGGCTAAATTATTTATGTTTTGGGTCCAAAGTTAATATATGTTCGAAAACATATTAAAAGTGATTTTCTAAAATTTTTGTAGAATTTTACTAATAGATATATAAAATTATTTAAGTATGGTACTTAAACGTTTTTTATATATAAAAGGAGAAGGGGTATTTTGTAAATTATTTAAGTTGTTAATATCTAAAATTTTGGTAGTGTTTTGTACAAGAAATTTGCAACCAATCATATTTTAACAAGAAAGGCAGGTTAGTAGAAAAGATTACTTTAAAAAGATAAAATTCAATTTAAACTGGCATTCTACCTGTTTCGCCACTTTCGGCACCTGGGGTTCCGGCTTAGTAGTTTCGCTTCAATCACCATCGACACCAATGCGCATGGTATCAAGTCATGGTACTTAGAGAATTGGATAAAGGCGGAAGGTATGAAGTCGAAAAAAGGGGTTTCGAAGGAGATCGAAATCGTACTTAGCATTCTAATGAAAAACGCTCCCGCTTTGCTTTTGAAAGGGATGCTTTCGACTTAGTTGGCATTTAACTGGGTCAAATGGTTAAAGGGATGATTTCAAAGAGGTTGTGCCTTTGTTATTAAGTAAATGCTTTCGTCAAGGTCGAAACCCCTTTGCTGCTGCTTTCTACTTTTCGAAGCGTTGCCTTCGAAAGGGTTATTTTGTTTTATAAAACCCAAGTCGCTTCTCCATTACTTTCGGAAGGTTGGTTTCGGCACCATCACTTCTCTACTTAGGAAATAGCTTTCAAAAGTATTGCTTTCGACCTTATTCTTTTATGATCCTTTGAAATTTTTAAAGATAAACCCTAAAGGTTTCAAAAGAGAGAATTCTAAATGGTTTCGAAAGGATGTTCCACATGTTTTACTTGAACCCAAATGCTTCCGAAATGTTTGATGAATTTAATGCTTTCGAAATGTTTTAATGAAGGTTTCGAAGGGGTGATTCCCCAATGGTTTCAAAAGGTTTGAAAGGAAAGTTTTTCCAATGTTTTCGAAAGGCAATGTTTAAGTGGTTTCGAAAGGGATACTTTCAATGGGATCGAAAGAGGTACTTTCAAAGGTTTAAAATGTTTTCATCAACCAAGATTTGTGTAAATTATATATATAATATGGCAAGGTGATTTGAGTAAAGCATAGAATTTATTTTCCTTTTTTAAAGAATGATTTAGAAGTTTTAATCAATTTGAGAAAAAAGGCTTTCTAGGAAAATTTAAGGGAAGATTACCCTAAGTAAAATGACTCAGATATTTATATCAGATGGGACTGGTATAGGGTCACGCCCTATGGATTGGCTATTGGGCCCTAGCTAATTTGTTCTAAAATTCCAGTGTGTTGGGCTTTGTCATAGTTAAGATTAAAGTGATGTTACATACAGAAGGGAATATATTAGTACAATGACAGATTATTGGTGAGCCCACAAAACCATTTGGATTATTGACCTAGAGAAAGTAAGTTAGGGACAGATCGTCCAGAAGAGGAGTATCTAACATATGTTAGATTATTTGTTTATATTGTTTTGTAGGCCCGAGTCAGCAAAATGTTAATAGTTAGCCAAAAAAAACTATAGTGTTCGAACAGATAGTCCATTTATTACCTGATATATTGTATCGATCTACTATTTCAAACCATTCAAATCGACAATAATCCATATATGTCAGACTAGAATTTCTTCAAATAACATATTGTTAATTTATAATTGGAAAAAATTGGAAAATACAGTAAATATATCAATCATAGAAACACAAACATAGAGTTTACAACAATAAGCAGCAGAAAAGATAAATAGTAGTTCATGAACCTACTACAGAAATAACATAGTCCAAAACAGAATACATCAGAAATCCCACTACATAGAAGTTTCTAATACAAAAATAAATGACAAGTCTGAAACATACAACTGAAATAATAGAAATAAACTAAAAGTTGAAATAGGGAAGATAGATCTTCCAAGCGAACTCCCAGCTCCAAAAGATGAATTTCAAAAGCTGTGACACTCAAACTGACCCAAGCGTAAAGCAAACACAAAAGCACTCAAGTCAGGATTAATATTCTTATGTAAGTAAATCAAACTCAAGTAAAATGTCAAGTGAAATGCAATATAACTCAAAGGATGCTGGGATTCCATCCTTTAAGGATCCGGTAAACTATCTACATACATAGTACAATACGCTACATATATAATGTCTACAATAAAGTAAAATATCAAAATAGCGTTAAGGCATTACCCATATCCCCCTTAACACATTTATATATTCCTATAGTCTATACATTACCATAAACTCCACTAAACCAGTGGTTTACCCAAAGGGCACTCCATAGGTACGGTACAAACCAAACTCGTAGAGAGCGTGATAAGACATGTGACAATGCACGCAAGGCAATGCCCAGGGTAGGATACTACCGTTTTGCGGATCCGGACTGGTGATAACGCATAGCAACTACTACCATCCACCTTGAACACACTTCCAATCAAAGGTGTGCACACCAAAATCAAATCAAAAAAGCAATAGATATGGTTTCGAAGAAATGTGCCCGATAGGAGGTTCGACCTCACTTGGCCTGGCACGACTCCTATTTTAGCCACATCAAGCTGCCTCAGGGTGTTAGGGCAACATAAATACCTCGTACAGAATCGCTTACCAAACCATCCTACTTCAGTCTAGAATCTCCACCACGTACACAGTTGTTAAAGTGGTTTTCGGTATTGGTAAAGATTATGATAATACACGATCCCAGTCTCTTTAACAACCAAACACTTATTTCACATCGTGGTCATTTTATAAATCACTTTATAAATATTTAAATAAATTTCAAATTACAAGTTTAAATTAAAATTAAATATTCAATTTTAATTTTATTTAAATCCGAAAATATTCATCTAATCATCTTTAAATAAGTCAAGCTATAAATCATACTTTAAATTTCTAAAATCATTAAGTTCAAAATAAATCCTTATTTAGATTCAATTATTAACCAATTTAAGTTACAAATAAATTGCAATTTACCTTTCCAACCTTCTTAATTTATTGAAGTTATAAAAATCTATATATATATATATATATTAAATAAACATTATTTAAAAATATTATATATTAATTAAAACTAAATTTTATAAAATTATATTGAATTAAACTTTTATTTAAATCTATTTTAAATCTTATCCTGCATATTTAACATAATAAAATTTTAAAATTTATACTTTTAAGCTAAGCTTATAATTTTAAATTTTCAAAACATATAGTTTTAAAAATTGTAAATTTACACATGTAAAAAATATTTATTATGTTTCAAAATCAAAACTCATATATTTCCTTTCAAAACCTTGGAAATCAATTTTCAAAAATAGACCAATGGTGTACGTACATAATTTTATATCCTATGATCAAGTGATACAGATATTTATCATTTCAATTTGCAATAATTTCAATTTACGGGTTTATGTCATTTAAACTCGTAATCCCAAAACTTCAAAAATCATTGAAAATCGCTTGGGTTTATCATTTCAACTTATAACAATTTTACCTAAATCTTAAGTCCATTTGAGTATGTATCGTTTCAACCCATAGTGACTCCTAAAACTAAGGGAACTTGCAGAGTTAGAACAATAAAATAAATAGCATAACATCTCAATTACTAGCATATATGATCAATTACAATTTAAATAAAATGGTCAGTCAACATGTAATGGTGTGGATTTACATATGTGATCAATTTAAAATATCAACGTATCATATTTAACAGTTAATAACTAACAATTCCAAATTAACAGCCTATTTAAATTGTCATTTCAGATGAAATCAATTTACTAAGCATAAGAATATTAATCGTGAGTGATTGCTTACCTTTCGTGGCTAGAGAACGATGGAATTTGAAAAGCAAATGACACGGATACGGATATTGGCACAACACTTCAAATAGCTATGACAAGCAAAAAGTAGATTTTAGCACGAGAATTTGACGAAAACATATATATATATATATATATATATATATATATATGTATATGCAATAAACATATACATTTATTTTATAAATTTTAGAAAGAACAATTACATATACAACACTTATAATTTCTATCTATAAGTTAAAAAGTGATAAATATAACTTTTGTCATAAATATATATATCAGTTATATATATAATGTATATAGGTATGGATTTCAAAGCACATACACTTCAGCCAACGTATGTGTGTGTAGCATATATACACATTCTGTCAAACTACATGTGTGCATGCAATATATTTTGATCAAAATGCTAAACAGTCACACACACACACATATATTATTGCACCTATCAGTAACCTATACAAGTTTTCTACCAAAACATATATAGTGTATATATAACCCTGTATATATATATATATATATATATATATATATAAATATATGAGTGGCATATGAACAACAGAGAACAAAAGTTTAAGTGACAACAAAGATAATTAGAATAGGAAGTTTCCTAAGCAAACATAAAGACAGACCGTATATATGACTCCTGACACAATATATATGTATAACATTTACATAAATAATAGAAGATAGGCTGCTATAGGAAATGGGTGGCACTTGTGGTCAGGCTTCCAGCAAAGCAGGGAAAAACTTGGGCCAGCGTTCCATTTTCTCGATGGTGACTTCGGGTTTGCATTGGGAACACGACGGGTGGTGGATGGTTAGGGCAGAGGCAGTTTGGGGTTAGCTTCGGGTCTGACCTCGGTCAAAGAAGGTGAAAACTCAAGGTGGCTTCGGGTTAGAGGGGCTAAAATTTTACGGCTATGGAGGGATAGTGGCACGTTAGCATGGAGGAGAATAAGGCGGCGCTTCCTATGGAGGGTGGCAGGAAGGTTTTCGGCAGAGTGGGTAGGCGTTGTGAGGCAAGGCGTCTCAGAGGGGATCGGGTTAGTGGATGGATTGATGTGGGCCATGCTTGGGGTCGGAGAGGTGAGTGCTACGTTCATGCATGGGGTTTTTTTGGTCTGGCATGGGTTAGTGGAATGGATGGCGACTGGGTGGAGATCTAGGTGGCTTTGGGTTTGTTTCGGGTTAAAGGAAGGAGTGACTTGGGTTTTGCAAGGGGAAACACGGGTTGGTCTCGGAAAGAGGAAAGGAGGTGGTGGTTTTAGGGTTTGCTTCGAGGAAGAGGATGGAAGAACATGAGAGTAGCCTAGGGCCAGAAGAAAGAAGAAAATGGTTCTAGAGATACCTACCACTTTGTGTATTATTCATTTTTTTATGAGTGGCATAAAGAAGACAAATGAAAGGACAACTAGAATATAAAAAGGAATTGTAGGAATGGCAAGAGCCAATAGTGGTTTTAGAAATTTATTAAAGCAACGACTGATTTGTTTACACGGTTGGAAATTTAAAAAGGCAAAGGAAACAAAAAGGCATAAATTACGGCACCGATACAACAAACCGTTACGCGGATTTCGTTGTATATCGGACGTCAAAATATGGAAATGAATATACTATGGAGATCAACATGATGAGATGAACAAAATAGTATATAAATATCAGCGATACGATCAAGTTATAAAAACTCGACTTTTCGCTGCTGAAAATGCTGCTGAAACGCCGAAAATAAGATAAATGGGGCTGTAGCAGTCCAGATTTGGTGAAATAAACTACGACCTCTCTCTCAAAAAATGATTTACACCTTTATTATGTAAAAATATTTAGATTTGGAAAATATAAAATTTTCAACCATTTAACTGATTAAAAATAAATTTTTAAATTTTATAAATAAACTAACTTTTATATTTTCCAAATAAAATTTATCATATGCTATGTTTGAATAGACGTATTTCAAATATCAAAATATTAAATTTTATTATTTATTTTCGTGAAATTTTTTAGTTAGCTTAGTTATAAAATCATTAAAATTCTCGGGTCGTTACATATGGATGTTTAGATGATAATGATTTACAGTTTTAACCAGTTTTGGTTGCAGGATTATGATTCGCAAAAGATATGTTTTCAAAGGATATTAGTGAGGGGAAACCCATTCCGTTAAGAGGCGTGGTCTCGCTTAGTATCACATAATCCAGGTGTACAGTATTATTCACACCAGGCTTTATGTCTAACTCGAAATTTATGCTTTTCCCCTTAACCTCTCGGTTGCTCAAAATTGATTTGAGTAGGCTGAGGGTTGAGGATTTACAGGTTTTTTGTACGTTGGCGAATAAAGCTTTCGGAGATGAGCAGGTGGCTGATGGATAGCTATTTGGAAGTTGCTATTTTTTCTGGATTATGCTGTGTTGTATTAAGTTGGTTATGACTATTTAGTCTCTGGTCATCCAAGGGGGCATCTTCATATGTCACTCTTAGCATATTTTGTAATAATTATATTCGATCTAAACCCGGGGAAAGTTTGGGATTATGTAGTTTGAATATGAAATGTTGTTTTAAAATGTCATCAAAAAAAGGTTTTTAATCAGTGATGTTTTTAATTCATATTCAAGTGCTTCTGATATTATAGGTATCATTAACATTGCCCGTATTTGGTCACCCGAAGTTAATACTATATGGCTGCAGCATCTGTAGCGCATAGCTTCGAGCCTCCAAATAGGGGATGTTACAAACATTTTGATCCAAATACCCTAAAATACAATATTTTAGGTTTCTTTTTGAAAAATATTTCATAACATCTATTTTTAGTCAATGGTTTAAGTGTTACATGATTAAATACATAACACGCGGTAGCAATAACTTCAGCACAAAATCTTATTGGTAGGTTACTCCTATTTAGTAAAGTTCGTGCACATTCTTGTAAAGTTCGAATTTTCCTTTCTACAACAGCAGTTTGTTATGGTGATCGTGGACATGACAAATTATGGTTGATTCCCTTTTTGTTGCAAAAGTTTGTAAATAGTTCATTTTCAAATTCGCCTCCATGATCGCTTCGTATACTTTTAATTTTTAAATTCATCAAATTTGTGATTCGTTTAGCATAAATTTTGAATATTTTAAAAGTGTCACTTTTATGTTTTAATATTAATGTCTACGTATATCTAGAAAAATCATCCAAAATTACAAAAAATATTTGTTATGATTTATAAAGCATACTTGAATCGGTTCGAATAAATCAAGATGAAGTGATCGAGAGATTGCTTTGTGGAGATTCCTTTTTTAGATTTAAATAAACTTTTCTTTAATTTACCAAGTTGACAGGTGTCACACAAGTTTTAGCTTTGTAGTTGATCTTAGGTAATCCTCTAACAAATTTATTTTTATCAAGTTTGTTGATATTTTTTAAATTTATGTTACAAAATCATTTATGCCATAACCATAGATCATCATGATTTGCGGCTAATTATATATTAGTATTGTTTTTTATATTCATATTTGAAACATATACGTTACAATTTCTAAATCCTTCAAAAATTATATTTTTATTTTGGTTAAAGATATTGCAACTGTCTTTTTCGAAATCAATTCAAATCTTTTATCACATAGTTGACTTATACGTAATAAGTTATGTTTCAAATTCTCTACCAATAAAACATTAGTAACAATAGAAGATTAGAAATACAGATATTGATGACTTCTCCAATGCCGATGACAAATCCTTCTAAATTATCTCCTAATGTCATAGAGCCACCATCGATATATGTTACATTGGATAACATATGAGCATTTCTAGTCATGTGCTTGGAGCAACCACTATTACGTATCCATTTCTCTCTACCGTTTATTTTAATTTTAGGTACTTTCAAAATAAGAAAAATTTGATGGGTACCCGTATTCTTTGTTTAGGGTCCTACATGTTAGTGGATAAGGAGCCATATCCATGAGGATTTGGTTCCTTTAGAAATGTAATTATTGTTATGTACAACTTTCTTCAAATATTCATCAATATATTTTTGTCTAATTAGCTTATTATTTGTTTTATGAATCCATATTTTGACCATGTTTATGTATGAATTTTTAATCTTAGTTTCTAACTTTGGCGTTTTGAATTTGGTGTATAATGTGTTATACTTTGACTTTTTTTCTTTAAAACCCAATCCATTTCTATTTCTAGAAGGTTTATATATTTTAATCAAATTTCTAAATTTTGTTTTCTTTTGTTGAATTTTTGTAACATTATCCGTTATTTTGTCCAACTTACTTTTAAGATCACAAATTTTAATATTTCCAAAATCTAAACTTGCTTGTAATTCTAATTTTTATTTTTCAAGGGTAACTTTTTCTAACTTATAATTTTCTAAATCATATAATAAATTGTCATTTTGAGATAATAATGTTGCATTTTTTTTTTTGAATAATTTCTTGTTCTTCTTCTAAGATACTTTTCTCATCTTTTAATAATCCAATTTCTAATTCTGCTATAGTTAACTTCCCTACATGTTCCTTATTTAATCTTTTTTGTTTCTCTATACTTATCGTACAATTCAACGTTAATTTCTATTATTTCATCATAAGTAAGTTCAGGTTGTCATCAGCCTTAGCCATAAAACACACGTTAGCTTGCTTTGAGTCACTTTCACTATCACTGTCAGATGAAGAAGATGAATTTGAATCATCCCATTTTACTTGAAAAGCTCTTTTCCTTTTCTTGAATTTTTCAAATTTGCTTTTCTCTTTATCATTATTAAGTTATGGACAATCCTTGTAATGGCCAGAAGATTTTCGACCCTGAAAATCGACACTACCAGACTGTTAGAGTTTAGAAGAAAAAAAGATAGAATAAGAATAGGAAACAACGGCACATAATCTCACACTCGTAGCGGAACAAAATACAATACACAAATAACAGCATTTTATACAAGAAAAGTTGTAACTGTCAAAATACATAAAGGATATCGGAGTACTACAAAATCTGGACGGCTATAATAACTTGTCCTCACTACTTTCTATACAGCCCATATTACAAGCGAAATCTAATCGATACGTCTCTGTCATCCAACTCGTCTTCTGAACTCCAATGTCGTAACTTTAAAAAGCTGTAATACTCGGTCTGACCCGAGCATTACAATAAAGTAACACCCAAGTCAAGCTGGAAAGCAGCGTGAGTAAAACCAACTAAATTTGGAATACTTAAGTTATAAATTTTTTTGAAACCCAAAGGCAACTCGTATAAAACTATGAGTTTTTATCTGATTTTAACCAACACTTATTACACAAAGCCAGTGATATTTAAAATAATATCCGTGCACCGTTACTTAATTTAAATGGTCAGATTTTCTTAATTTTATTTAGTTCCAGCCTATTTGACTCTATAATCAAATCCATAAAGATTGGTAATGGTTATTGAATTGACGTGGTTCTGGATAATGCTGATATCCGATCCCAGTTTCTTCGAAAACCCAGCAACATCATTTAAAACCAATTTGTTTTTAACAAAACAATTCAATTCAGAATACCCGTTCGCGTATAAATTCCATCATGGTAACTATTCAATTTAAACATGAACGTTTTATATTTAACCGTTCAATTCAGGGAGTTTCATATCCCAGAATAACTGGAAAGAACATACTAGAGAAAAACAAGGCAGTTAAATGTACTTAACCATTTTCAGGCCATCAATAGACTATATTAATCAGTCACACAATCATCTATTTAATTTAAACAAAATTAATTTCTTTTTCAAATCCTATTTACTTATCATAAGATTAATTAAAAACTATTTATTTTACTTTAAACAAATTTATTAATCAAAATTAACACACACACACACACTAACCTCGGGTTTAATTAATTTAAAGTTTAAATCACCTTATTTATACTAGCCATTAACTAATTAAATTTTTGGAATCAATAAATTACATGTATAATTAACCTAAGGCTTTTCATTAATTAAAAGTTTTAAAACATTTTATTCTACCATAACCATCTACTTAATTACAACTATTTACTTTACCTTAATAAACTTTAGGAATTAATAAATAGTTAACATATATATAATTATCCTAAGCTTAATTAATTTAAGTTTAAATCATTTTGTTACATTGACCATTTAGTATCCTAAGGTTTTAGTTAATTTAAAATTTAAAATTACTTTATTTATATTAACCGTAAACTAATTTGAAAACTATTTTCAAATTTATTATTAAATAAGATTATTAACATGTGATTAATGGGTTACTTAACTTGGTTCCTATATAAAAAAATTAGGGAAATTCGGTTCAAAAAGCAAATATCTATAAGGTAATTAAAACCCTTAAAAATATTTATCCTTCATTTTTTTTGAAAACAATAGGCCCAAAAGCCCAAACCTTGAAACCTAGACTACCCTTCCCTCTACTCTTTCCCTTTTCTTTACTTTAGTTCCTCTCCTCTTATCCTTATTCCCTTCCCTTCCTGCCAACAGCTATTACCTGATACCAAACCACCGTGTGCATGTGCACACGCAACCGAAGGCACGCCAACCACCGCCGACACCACCCAAAGTCACCAATGCCACTCTCGACCACCCCAGCTACCTAGTTTCCTACGAAAACACTCAAATCCAAATCGAGCACAAAAGCCATAACCATAAAAAGGGACCAACTCCTAATTCCACCTCGCCCTGCCATCACTATCCACCGGAGACCCAAGCACCTCGTTTGAAGCTTTTCCTAACTCCTCTCTTCCTTTTCCCCCTCCTTCGAATCACCTCGTCACCACCACGACACCAGAATCAAACATAAAGCCACCTCAACCATAAACGAGCCTAAAACACTATATCCTCTTTGATCCGCCACCATGACACTTGAAAAATCGTGCCACTATTTATCCTATGACTACCGACCCCTCGGCCTCCTTCGACCTAAACCTCGAAGACCAAAATTTTTGCGGTAGCCAGAAAACACCCCACGACCGTATCCCGGTCATCTCCCAACAATCACACCACTAAAAATTATGAGAATGCTACTAAAAATCATCATTTCTAACATCGATTCTAGTTATATAGCTAGAAACATGTATTAACATGATTGTTTTCTGGAAATATTTGATTATCCACTGTAAAAACCTATTCTAAGTGACATTGCTTGCTAATTTTTCATGTAATTAATTTTAAAACTAAGTATGCTCAAATACAAACAAATCTCCTTTAAACATCACGGCTTAAAACTATATAGATTAATAGAATATGAATTTTGAAAGGGTTTTAACATGTCAGGGAAGCAAAACACGGAGGCAAAATGGTACAGGTTTCACATACATCTATATACACCAAATATATACATTTATTTCCTATGCAACCACATATTCAAAATGTTACTTCTATTTAATATTTAAACATAACCATATTATAAGGAAGATTTGATTTTTAAAGGAAGTTTACTCACAGATTTGATTGAACAGAGGACACTGGCTCTTGAAAACCGATGCTTACTTTGTTTCAGTTTGATGATCTTTTATTTTAGTTGAGTTTGTTTGCTTTAAATTGTAAAATAGCATAAATGTTTGTCTTTGTTCAACTTACCTATTTTTTCGAATGAATGAAATAAAAGAAAGTGGTGGAGGTATATATTCGGAAGTATAGGTTGCAGCTCTGTACACAGTGAGTTTATGTTCACTTTTTCTTTTAATTTTTATTATTTTTTCATCTAATTTTCTTTGTTCAGCTCACTCTTTTGACATGATATGATTTTTGAAATGGAAGTGATTTATTGAAAAGAAGTATGTTTTATGTGCTTGAAGGGATGGGCATTTATTGTGTGTGTCCCCTCTTGTGTTTACATGCATATATCCATTCTTATGTGCATATCAATCTCATTCATATGCATACAAAGTATTTTTGTCATGTTGCCTTCCACAAACACACACACACACACACACACACACACACACACACATATATATATTCATATATTTTTATTTTTATCTTTAGCCAAAGCTTAAGTATCAACATCTAAATTATTCATATATATATATATATATATGCTTATATTTAGTATTATAAAGGTAATATTTCCGAGAGATTTATTTTTAGGTTCCCAAACCATAGTTTCTTTTCCCATATATATATATATATATATATATATATATAGTCAATAGCCAAAATATACTATTTATTTCTTATAAGATTTATCATATCCAGAGATTTTATAGTTCAACATTTATCATAGTTCCCCAAGGCAATTTATATATATATATATATATATATATATATATATATTCCAATATTTTTAATTATTAGAAATTTATTTGTTCGACCAATCAAAATTAATATTTTGATAATTTTAAATCGGTTAATTACCCAATTAACAGAGGTTAAAAATCCGGACCGTTACATTCCTCCCCCCTTTAGAACTTTTCGTCCTCGAAAAGGAACGAAGTGAAAGTTTTAATTTTGATGAGTATTATTATTAGTTAAATCCTCTTAAGCATTTCAACTGCTTCCTTTTTAAATATATAATTTTAAAATACTTTAAAATTTATAGTATTACCAAACTAGTTTATAAAAATACTTTTTATAACACGATGTCTCAACAAGTCCATCCTTATTCTCACAGAAATTCAATCATACGTTGATCAGGCATATGTCTGAAAATTCATAAGTACTTAGTGAACCCGTTTCCAACACCCAGTGAAAATACTTGAAATTGTTTTTTTGTGAGAATGCTTTGGAAATCATTACCCCCCCCCCCCATGGATCACAGTTATCACGATGATTACGTTGCCATCATAACGAAATCACTAGAAAAATGTGGGCATCCGCACCCCTCGCTTCCACCATGGGAACTGCAACAGATCGCAGGTACACCTAGGGTCAAGATGCTATCATAACAAAACCCGTGTAGGCATCAGCGCCCCTGAATTACACTACCAAATGAAACTTCACCATATAGATCGCAGACTGCGTGATGGTTATATACTATCCAAGTGAAACCGAATGTACACTGTAGACACTCAATGCCACATGACTTTCGCTATGGAACCACATAGATCGCAATCTACCAATGTTACGTTGCTATCTTGGCGAAATCAAATGTAGATTGTAGGAAATCACTGCCACTCGACTTATGCTATGGAACACAGTAGATCGCAGTTGTAGCAAAGGTTACGTTGCCATCACGACAAAACCTAATGTAACTATAGGCATCAGCGCCCTCGACTTACGCTAACGAATGATCATCAGGAACTACAGTTTTGTCCGAACGTCCTCTAGGACCAAAATTTAGAAACCCCCTTAGGACTCAAGGAAGAACCACCCCATGGATCACCTACTATAAGTTTTAACCTAAATGGGACTGCCTTTTCCCCCATAGCATTCTTAAAACATTTCATACTATACACATACAGTACCTTTCAAATCATACTCTTTATATGTATCACATATAAACTTCAAAATCGATATCTCAAAATCGATATCTCAAAATCGATATCTCAAAATCGATAGTTTTCAAACTTGGCTTTCCAAATACCTAAAATTTGCTTTTTTTGCAAACCAAAAGCCGTTCAAAATCAATGGGTTCCAAAATTCTTTTCAATTCCATTCTCATAAAATAATTCTTATATATATATATAAGATTATTCTTTCAACTTAAATAAATTTTCAGATCACTTCATAGTCCACTTTATATTTCAAATATCTTTCAAAGATCTTTCCTTCTGATTATAATCTCATTAGTACCAAATCAAGGTTTCAAGTATAATTTCCTTTACAAAGTCATTTGTAACATTACTTCTTCTTATAAAGCGAGTTTCAGTTATAACACCGTACAATCTTTTATTTAAATCATCATATTTTTCTCAAAATATACTATTTTATTTGAAAATCATTTCTGCTTCAATATTCGATTTTGGTTCCAATTTCAAATTTTTGCTTCAATTTCCATTTAGATTAATACTTAAATTTTATTCTAATTGGTAACTAAATCCATGATTTAAATATAAGTAATTTCCTCTCTGACCAATTTGAATTTAAAAAATAGCTTGAAAAGTTTAAAATAATCAAATGGTTGTAAAATAGTTAAATAGTTGTAAAATAGTTAGATAGTTGTAAAATAGTTAAATAGTAAGTACAAGATAGTTTGGGTGTTAAAAGAAGGGTTTATATAGCAGATAGCTTGGACAATCAAAATAGTTTGAATATTTAAGAAGGTAGATATAGACAGTTCTTATTAAATAATTTATTTGAAAATAGTTGTAGATCAAACTGGTTCAATTTTTGATCACCAATTCAATTAATTTCCATCCCATTTACATTGATTCAATTCCGATTTCAATTCGAATTAGCTTCAAGTCCCATTCTAATTCAAATCAATTCCCATTTGAATTTAAACCTATTCAACTTCGATTACTATTCCAATTAATTCACTTCATTTCAAATTTGAATTAATTCCAATTTCATTCTCAAATTTTTAACCATCTTGATTTGTATAAATTTGAGTTTGGTTTCCAAAATGTTGATTTAATCACTTAAATCAAATTAACCCTTAACATTTATTTGAACAATCTAAATCTTTTATAATTAAATCATGAGCCAAAATTTCAAATATTCATTTTTAAACTCCTTTACTTTAACTTATTTTAAGGTTTGAGTGAGAGTTCAAATCTTTTTAAACAAATCAATTTTCGAAATTCAATTGATTACCCGATTATAACTTCAAAATTTGAAATCTAATTCTTAAACAATTTCGTTTGACAAGTCCACTTTTCAAACTTAAGCCCAATATAATACCCTTTTCATAAATTCAATTTTATTTCTAAATTTTTTTTTTTAAATAGTTTCAAAATAAAGTTTTATTTCCATTTAATATCAGCAAGGATGTATATCATTTCAATACACTTCACAGTTTTATATATAATGTTAATGCCAAACAAGATGATAGCAGAATATGTCAAAGCAAATAAACATCCAAATTATCTAAAGCACCAATCAATAGCATTCATTTTCAACTTCCAGAATTCAAAACCCTTTTTATTTCAAAAGCTGTTTGAAATTATTCATACATAACTTCTTATCAAATCCATACTTTCCTCTTCAATTTGATCCATTTAACTTCCCTAAGTTAAAATTATAAATTTCACATTGAATTTGCCCAATCCATTCAATCTATTTAACTCGATTTAAATTTTCCATTCCAAATTTAAATTTCTTATCAACATCCCATTCCACTTATAAGTTCAAAAACTAACTTCTCTTTGGGTTATACACCTCATTCTCATGGGGATTTCAGAACTTAAACACCTAGTTATTTATTTCAAATCAACTTTGAAATCATATATATCTACATATATATATATATATCTACATATTTATCCCATTTACACATCAAGTCACACTTTTAAATTTTAACCCATCCTGGGTTTTTCTTAAAACCTAAAACAAATGCATCTTCCAACCACCCGTGTTTTAAAACAAGACTTCTATATTCGAAAGTATTCTGAATGATATCCTTTATTATTTCCTTTACACTTTGAAACGATTCCAAAATTCTTTTGGGCTTAGATTTAAAATTCCACAATTTAAATCCATTTCAATTTGTAAGTCATACTTATATAAATTTTTACTTTCTTAAAACCTTTTACTCTTGTTTTATTATTGTTTATTCTATAATAAACATTCTTTATTAAGACACAATACTTAATCTTTGATAATTATCGTATCCAGAAATCATATATTCCATTATAATTTACTTGAATAGTATAATCAGGGTAACTTATTTCAAATGCTTTGAAAATTCTTTTAAATTTTCCGATATTTAAATTCAGGTTTCAATCTATATTTTCGCTTAACTTATTTGTATAGTTAATCCCTACCCATATTTCACTTTGGCTATGTGTGTTTTACCACTTAAATCTTATAATCTTACTTAATTTTAAAACCCACCATCAATTTCCTTAATATACTATAAGAATATGAAAAATTATTGCTTTACATATCATAATATAAGCTTATATAAAAAATCATTTTTAAAACCATTTTAAAAAAAATCGTTATATAAGAAAATAACAAGTATGCCCTCATATAATACTCTCAACTCATTCTAGGGTACTATTGACCCTATCTCTAATGAGTATTCCCCACCAGAGCCAAGGTTCTCGCTTAACCTCTGGCTCTGATACCACGTGTAACGGCCCGAAGATTTTTGACCCCGAAAATCGACACTAATACATCCACTATATAGAGTGTTGAGCAATCGAGTGCCGAAAATCCCAGACTGTTAGGGTTTAGAAGAAAAAAAGAGATAGAATAAGAACAGGAAACAACAGCACAAAATCTCACAATCGCAGCAGAACAAAATATAATATACGAATAACAGCATTTTATACAAGAAAAGCTGTAACTGTCAAAACACATGCAGGATATCGGAGTACAAAAAATCTGGACAGTTATAATAACTTACCCTCACTACTATCTATATAGCCCATAACACACAGCGGAATCTAATTGATACATCTCTGCCATCCAGCTCATCTTTTGAGCTCCAAACGTCCTAACTTGAAAAGCCTGTAATACACGGTCTGACCCGAGCATTACAGTAAAGTAACACCCGAGTCTGGATAGAAACCAGCGTGAGTAAAACCAAATAAATTTGGAATAGTTAAGTTATAAAATCCTTTGAAACCCAAAGGTAACTCGTATAAAACTATGAGTTTTTATCTGATTTTAACCAACATTTATTACACAAATCCATTGATATTTTAAAATAATATCTATGTACCGTTACTTAATTTAAATGGTCAGATTTGCTTAATTTTATTCAGTTCCAGCCTATTTGACTCTATAATCAAATCCGTAAAGATTTGCAATGATTATTGAATTGATGTGGTTCTGAATAATGCTGATATCTGATCCCGCTTTCTTCGAAAACCCAATGACATCTTTTAAAACTAAGTTGTTTTTAACAAAGCAATTCAACTCAAATACCCGTTCACATATAAATTCCATCACAATATCTATTAAATTTAAACATTTCACGTTTTATATTTAACCGTTCATTTCAGGGTGTTTCATGTTATATTAATCAGTCACACAATCGTCAATTTAATTTAAACAAAATTAATTTCTTTTTCAAATCCTACTTACTTATCATTAAGATTATTTACAAACTATTTATTTTACTTTAAACAAATTTATTAGTCAACATTAATATATATATGTATATACTAACATCGGGTTTAATTAATACAAAGTTTAAATCACCTTATTTATACTAGCCATTAACTAATTAAATTTTTGGAATCAATAATTTACATGTATAATTAACCTAAGGCTTTTAATTAATTGAATGTTTAAAAAAAAATTATTTTACCTTAACTATATACTTAATTACAACTATTTACTCTAACTTAATAAACTTTAGGAATTAATAAATAGTTAATATATATATATATATGTATGTATGTATGTATAACTATCATAAGCTTAATTAATTTAAGTTTAAATCATTTTATTTACATCGACCATTTACTATCCTAAGGTTTGAGTTAATTTAAAATTTAAAATTCTTTATTTATGTTAACCATAAACCAATTTGAAAACTATTTTCAAATTTATTATTAAATAAGATTATTAACATGTGATTAGTGGGTTACTTAACATGATTCCTATATAAAAAATAAGGGAAATATGGGTTAAAAAGCAAATAGTTTTAAGGTAACGAAAACGCTTAAGAATATTTATCCTTTTTTTTTTTGAAAACAACAGGCCCAAAAGCCCAAACCTTGAAACAAAAATCACCCTTCCCTCTACTCTTTCCCTTCTCTTTACTTTATTTCCTCTCCTCTTATCCTTATCCCCCTCTCTTCCTGCCAACAGTTATAACCTGATACCAAACAACCGTGTGCATGTGCACACGTAATCGGAGGCACAACAACCACCGCCGGCACTACCCCGAAGTTACCAACACCACTCTCGACCACCCCAGCTGCGTAGTTTCCTAAGAAAACACTCAAATCCAAATCAAGCACAAAATCCATCACCAGAAAAAGGACCAACTCCTAATTCCACCTCGCGCCGCCATCACTGACCACTAGAGACCCAAGCACCTCGTGTGAAGCTTCGCCTAACTCCTCTCTTCCTTTTCCCTCTCCTTCGAATCACCTCGTCGCCACCACGATGACGAAATCAAACGGAAAACCACATCGACCACATACGAACCTAAAACCCTATATGCTCTCCGATCCACTACGGACACCCAAAAAATCGCGCCACTCTATTCCTATGACCACCGCCCCCTCAGCCTCCTTCGACCTAAACCTCGAGGCCCAAATTCTCACAGTCACCAGAAAACACCCCATGACCGTATCTCGGTCATCTCCCAACATCCCAACAATCACAACACTAAAAATTATGAAAATGCTACTGAAAATCATCATTTCTACCATCAATTCTAGTTATGTAGGTAGAAATGCGAATTAACATGATTGATTTTCTGGAAATATATGATTATCTATTGTAAAAACCTATTTCTAGTGACAATGCTTGATAATTTTCCATGTAATTAATTTTAAAAATAATTATACTCGAATATAAATATATCGCCTTCAAACATCACAACCTAAAATTATTTATATTAAGAGTATATGAATTTTGAAAGGGTTTTAACATGTTTAGGAAGCAAAACACGGAGATAAAATGGTACAGGTTTCACATACATCCATATACAACATATTTATACATTTATTTCCTATGCAACCACATGTTCAAAATATTACTTCTATTTAATCTTTAAACATAACCATATTATAACGAAGATTTTATTTTTAAAGGAAGTTTACTTATAGATTTGATTGAACAGAGGACATTGGCTCTTAAAAACTGATGCTTGCTTTGTTTCTGTTTGATGATCTTTTGTTTTAGTTGAGTTCGTGTGCTTTAAGTTGTAAAATGGAAGAAATGTTTGTGTCTGTTTAACTTGCCTAATTTTTCGAATGAATAAAATAAAAGAAAGTGGTGGAGGTATATATAAGGAAGTATAGGTTGCGGCTCTGTACACATTGAGTTTGTTTTCACTTCTTCTTTCAATTTTTATTATATTTTCATCTAATTTTCTTTGGTCAGCAAACTCTTTTGACCTGATCTGATTTTGAAATGGACGTGATTTATTAAAAAGAAGATTAGATGTTTTATGTGCTTGAGGGGATGGGCATTTATTATGTGTGTCCCATCTTGTGTTTATATGCATATATCCATTCTTATGTGCATATTTATCTCATTCATATGCATACGAAATATTTTCGTCCTGTTGCCTCCTACAAACACACACACACACATATATATGTTCGAATATTTTTATCTTTAGCCAAAGCTTAAGTATCAACATCTAAATTATTCATATATGTACACACACACACATATATATGCTTATATTTAGTATCATAATGGTAATATTTTCGAGTGATTTACTTTTAAGCACCCAAACCATAGTTTCTTTTCCAAAATAGACATATATATATAGTCAATAGCCAAAATATACTATTTATTTCCTATAACATTTATCATATCCAGAGATTTTGTAGTTCGATATTTATCGTAGTTCCCCAAATCAATTTATATATATATATATATATAATGCTATTTTTAATTTTCGGAAATTTATTTGTTCGACCAATCAAAATTAATGTTCCAATAATTTTAAATCAGTTAATTACCTAATTAACTGAGGTTAAAAATCTAGGTCGTTATAATCCTTCTTCATATGGCCAAAATTTTCACACTAATTACATTTAATCGATGTTTGAGTTAAGGAGTTTGGTTTGCCATCATTTTGAAATCTAGTCATATTCTTGAACTTCTTAAACTTGTTGTAGTTTTTGGCAATAAAAAATTCTCATATTCATCTAAGTCTGAACCTTCGTTATTTACTTTTAATGCTGTCACGACCCGACTTCCTACCTCCAGGAAATCGCATCATTTTGAAGAAAGAAAGGGATAGAAGAAGAAAAGAAAGAGAAAGAAGAACACAACAACATCAGAGAACTCACAGCGGAACGAATAAAATATAATAATTAACATAAAATATTACATAGTATCAGATTACATCAGAGTTACATAATTATACAACACATATTAGACAGTTATAAACATCTGTCTAATTCATACAACTCAAGTACAACAGAAGAAACAGATACTAAACACAGCGGAACCAATATATCTACACGTCGAAGCCTCCTGCTCCATTACTCCTCCAGAATTCGTCAAGCTAACCTGAATCACTTGACTACTCATACATAATATGAGTACCCAAGAGTTTAATAAAACAGAAAATAAACACTCGGGTCAGACAGGGGTCTGGTGTGAGTAAACGGTTTAAAATTGCTTAACTTTAGAAAAACCTTTAGAAAGAAAAGGTATCACGTAAGACTTCCCACACATAAACATGGAAAAGTTTTTACCTTACGCTAACCAAAACATTTGATAGGAAATCCGATGATATTATAATAGTGTCTAGGGTTTTCAAATAAATAAGAAATAGCCGAAATTGTTACATTCATTAAATTCCAGCTACTAGCCACAAAAGTGGGTAATACAATCAAAACCGTTGGCACTTATTGGATTGTGGATTCCATACAATGGCAGGGCTACTGGGGTACCGCCCGTCACAGTACGTGGCCTAGATCACCGTACCGAGGATTACTCCCTTCATCCCCTGCAACACAAAGCCGGACCCGTTCCTTACTGAACAGTTCCAAACAAGACTACCCCGCAGTTGTGATCAGCAACCGCACCACTAAGCCGAAAATAAAGGGACCTCTAGACAGGGATAAATCTTGCTCTCAAGTGGGGGCTACCCACGAAGCTTTGCTGCACCTCCCCTGTTTTAGCCATTCCCGGTTGATGAGGCTTGAGGCTACGATTACCTTTATAGGACAAATCACTTAGAATGCTCATCGTCCACCTGACGATGTGTTGAAAGCATTCAATCCATACAAGTTCGTTCCGGGTTCGAACGAAACCGAAGGCATTATCTCGTTACACTCGTTTTGGAATCACCCTCAGAGTTAACGACAATAACCCTTGCACTCTGAATCTCCATCTCGAATCTATAAGTGCTATTCCGTCAAACTCATTACGGAATCACCCACAGAGTTATACTGACGTATAGCCCTTACACCTCGAGTCTTCACTCGCACCATTTGGATTCACGACCTAACGTTATTTGAAATCGATGTGGTTTTCGGACCCCAAATATGGAAACCCGATCCCGGTCTCATCGAATCCAAAGCGTGTCTTTTAAGGTCCAAGTTGTTTTAAGTTTAAAACAATTCAATTCATTATCTAAATATACATAGATAGATAATTCACAACACAATAGATAATCAACATTATCATTACCAACAGATAATTCATATCATAATCAGATATCCATACTATCATCCAAAAGCAACCAATGCATACATATCACATACACTACTAATCTCATAACTGGGATTACAAACCATACCAATCAATACCAATCATCAAACATAAGCAACTATCTAATGATCATTCCATTCTATAATTAATTTAAAATGAATTAAATTAATTACTTACTCTCTAATTAATTTAAAATAAATTAAATTAATCATTTCATCATCAAATCCTGCTTATCTTAATCATCAATTGATTATAAATCAATTTATAAATCATCTCAATATTCATTTCAATTAATCCTTATTGATTAATAATTCCCTAATTACAATAAGTAATTAGCATTTAATATTAATTATACCTTAATTAATCAATTCCAAATTACATCATTAATTAATTAATTAATGATTTCTAATTACATTTAATCAATCTCTAATATAAATTAATTACATAAGTAATTAATCTTCAACTTAAACCATATATATTAATCACCCATGATTAATATCCTTTTAGTAATTAACTATTTTAATTACTCCTCCCATAATTAATTACCCTTAATTAATTATCTTCATTAATCACTTGATTAATTTTCAAAGTAATTTAAATCAAAATTACTTCTATAATTAATATCTTTAATTACATCCTGTAATTATTAATTAATTACTTCTCTAAGTAATTATAAATTCATTAATTACATAAAGTAATTATCAAACAATCAACAATGGTTTAAATTAATTAAACTTAATTAATCTAAACTAATCACCTTAATCAAATTAATTACACCAAGTAATTAATTCATTAATTACTTTTATTAAGTAATTAAACAATTGATTATTATTAATTAATTAATCTAATTAACTATTAAAATTAATCACATTAATTAATTGTTAAATAATCTTAAGTTAATTATCTTCATTAACACCTCTTAATTACCTAATTAAGAAATTAACTTATAATTAATCATTATTAATTAACAACTAATTAATATTTAATTATAATTTAATTAATCTCTAATTATTAATTAATTAAGTGTTAATTAAAATCTTAATTATCATTAATCACTTGATTAAGTAAATCTTAATCATTAATTAAAACTTAATTAACCATCCTTAATTATAGATTAATTAACATTAATTAATTAATCTCAAATCTTAATTAATTAACTTAAAAATAATATTAATTACTTAATTAAACATCCACAATATTAATTAATTAAATAATCAATATTCCATTTAAATTAATTTAATAATTTAAATGAAACCAATTTCCTAAGTTCAAATTCAAGAAATATTCTTCTTTAACAAAGTATTTTAAACATTTTATTTCAAAACAAAAATTCAATTTAAAATTTCTTTTAAATTTAAAACTGAATTACAAATTAAATTTTTATTTTAGATTCAAACTAAAAGATTTAAAACTTTACCTACATCTCCATTTTCATTTTCAAATTCAAATTTATTTAAACATTCCAAAATAGTTAAAACAAATTTAAATTTAAAAACTTATTTAATATTTAAAAAAAAAAAGCTGACATTAAAGTCAAATTCCAGAATTTCAAAACTGAATTTAAACTTATTTATATTTCAGTTGCCATTTAAAAATTTACTTTTCAATTTAAAACATAAAACAGGAAACAGTTTTCTGTTGTAGTTTTAACATCTCAAATTTGAATTCAAAAATGATTTCAAATCTCAGATTTAAATCATTGAATTCAAAATTTAAGTTCAGGTTAAAATTTCAAATTGAACTTCATCTTTAAATTTTAAACTCTACTTTTAAATTTTCAAAACAGAGAGACAGTTTCTGTTTTAAGTTTAAAACCAGATTTGGATTTAAAAACTTTTCAAATTTAACTCAAAAATCTAGAATTTAAAACTTAATTGAATTCAAATTCAATTTCAAGTTTAAGTCCTACTTCAGATTTTTGATTGCAACTTACCCTCACTGCAATCTTTAATAAACCTGGAAAACAGTTTTTGATCAACTTTTAAAACTGCAACATTTACATTTTAAAAACTCAAATTATTACAAAATAAACAGAATTCAACTTTAGAATTCATATT
The DNA here is from genome assembly GCA_030765085.1 of Allium cepa. Lineage (NCBI taxonomy): Eukaryota > Viridiplantae > Streptophyta > Magnoliopsida > Asparagales > Amaryllidaceae > Allium > Allium cepa. Next base: position 721,962,276 of record CM060929.1, on the reverse strand, counting down.
TAAATTTTATTCTTAGTTCAGGTTTTAAATTTACATTTTTTTTTAAACTTACTTTTAAAACTTTAAAACCTGGAAAACTTAATTCTGCAAATCCTAAAACTGAAGCACTGGAACAACCCGAGCTACCACATCTTACTTCGAGTCACATGACTCCCTACTTCGAGTTTATTCCTAGAATCCCCGAGAAAATCTCGAGCTACCAAAACTCTGCAACAAAATCAACACACCCCTTCATCTCCATCATGCACATCACCTCTGTGCATCCTCTTCCCTACTCCAGCACCACCGACGACCATCTCAGGCCATCCTCCATCGACCCAAAATCCCTATATCAACATTCAATCACCAAATCCCCAAAATACAACTTGACTTTGAATCCAAGTTTCATAACAGAAACCTGGAACAGTCAAACCACCATCCCCCTTAAAACCTGTCAACGGCGATAACACCCAACTCCGGCCACTATTACACTCCAAACTCCGGCGATGATTCCATCAATACAACATCTACCAACATACCAAAAATGGTTGAACTCGATCTAATGATGAAGCCACAGTATTCAATTTTTTTAAACCCAGAAAAAAAAAAACTAGGGTTCCTGACTTTAATCCTCAAATCACAATCTAAAATTTTAATTTCAACTCAAACAAAGATTTTTCCTATAATCTATGATAAATACATTATCTTCAAAAACAATTTCAAACAAGTCAGTTGTAAGCATCAACTGTGCTTAGCAATTTGGTATAACACAAAAAATTTGAAACTGTATTTTGATTCAATCATTAAAAATTGAAATGTTATTTTTAAAAAACATATTTTTAGCAGTTGCTTTGAATTGAATCTATGCAACATTGATCTGCAATGTTTTATATCCTCACTTATAAAGATTCAATTTGCTCTGCTACCTATTTTACAGTAAGTTTCAGTAAATTTTTACTTTAATAAAATCCTAAAGTCTAAACTCTGTAATTCAACATACAAATCTTTTTTAAAATCCTATAGTTTAACAGAGACAAATCAAAGATATAAGAATTTAAATAATACTTGTCAAGAACAAAAACAGAACCAGAAAGCCTATTAGCAAACATCAAACACATTTATATAGCAGACAAGTTAGATGCAATATATATTTTAACCTTAAATTTTAAAAAGAAAGTTACTCACTTTATTTGCAAGATGCAGAGCACAGATTTGTAAAATGTTGATGCAGATGCCAATTAAAATTGCTGGCCTTTGTTTTAATGCTTTTAAATGCTTCCAGATCGAAAAATCCTTGCATGCAGGCTGTTTGAATGGCTGAAATGCAGGTCACAGACTCAAAAGGACAGATGGAAGCAGATGCACATTGAAATTGCAGGTTGTTTGAATGTAGGTACAACTTGAAATTGCAGTGACACATCCCAGATTTCCTTTGCAAGCATGAATGCAGACCTTCTTGCCTTTTTTTTTTTCCAGATGAATGCATGTTTAAAATTTGTAATGCATGCAGGCTCTTGCTTCCAGATTGTAGAAAACATGAATGCAGGTTTTTGCTTGCTTTTCCAGATTGTAGAAAACATGAATGCATTTGAACAGAGGTTTGGTTTTGCATTTTTTGAAGATGGTTTGCATGCAGAAAATGGATCAGGGATTTGCATTTTTGAAGAGATGAAATTTTGCTATGCATTTTGATAACAGGGAGTTTGATTTACAGGGTTTGAGGAGTTATTTACAGAGAATGATTTGCATATGGTTACAGAAACTGGAAATACTTTTGATGTTTGGTTTGAAAATGCTTTGAACTTGAAAATGAGGTTGTATGCAGAGGCAAATTCCAGGTTTTGAAGAAATGCATGATTCTGGCTTTGGAAATGAACTATGGGTTTTAGAAAATTGTTGCTGATTTTAGATGGTTTGCTTTCAGATTTGCATTATGATATGATGAGGAGTTTGATTTACAGGTTGATGAGAAACTGGTTTCAGATTGAGGAATGAAGAGTTTTGATTATAGGTTTTTAGTTGGAAATTTTCTCTTAGTTATGAAATGAAAAATGAGAAAAGAAAGTGGAAAGAAAGCATGCAAGTTTTAAATAACAATATTTTGATAAATTAGAAATCAAAGAAAATAAAATTTAAAACAATGACACATGTAAAAGAAATGGACACATGTTAACTACCTATCTTAAATACTTAACACATATTTAACTTATCTCCTAATTTACATACACATGTCTTTTGAATGGTTTTGTTATTTAATTAAGTGTTAAAGAAAAATTAAACTAAATGAAAGCATGTTCACATTTTAAAATTGTATTTCAAATTTACAAATTAAATTAACAAATCAAATTTATCAATCAATATTTTAAAAAGAATGACACAAACATTTTATAACTTATTTTAATATACAACTTAAGTTAAAATGAATTTTAAACAAATTAAAACATTTATCTCACATATTAAAAATCATATAGTATTTTATTAAATGTTTTTGAAAAGCTTAAATTGAAAATAAATCACAATTCCTATTTTTAAAACATTAAAAAGATGCTATACTATTTTAAATTAAATAACTTGTCTATTTAAAATATATACAAAAACATATACATTATTAAATAGAAAACAATTTATTAACTCATTAAAATAATTTCACAAATTAAATATTTAAATAAAGAAGATTATTAAAATCAAATCAAATTTATTAACAAAAATTATCAATTCAATTTAAATTTAAACTCAGATTATTAAATTTAAATTGTCCAAATTTCCGGGATATTACAATCCTTCCCCCTTAAAAGAATTTCGTCCCCGAAATTTAAAACAAAGGCAATTTAATAATCTATTTACAGATTTAATTTTAAAACACAGCATATGTTAATCATATGCCAACAACCAAAGCAACCAATTCACACAATCAAAACAAATCTAGTTATCCAAAAGAATTTTGGATAAAACTTTCACGAGTTTCCCCGGTATATATATATCGGGATACTCGCTCTATAGAATCCAATCAATCAATACTATTAAGCTATAGAGCTTCTAACAACAATTCTATACAGAATATCAGACTACAAACGAGTCTGACTCAACAAACAAACCATCCTAAACTAGTGGTTCTACAACCAGAAATATCAAACACGTACTCCCTCAGAGACACGTGAAACATACTGAATCCCAGTTATCCAAACTGGCAATTCAACTCTAGAAAACCAACACTGATCTAACCCATCACAGAAGAAACCAAAACACTACAGAACTAGCTTCCCAGACTTATAGCTCTTAGGATCAGAGAAAAACACCTATCCCAATCAAAGCTCCGATTCCAGAATCCAAATTTCTCTGCCTCTTATCCATAAAAATTCTTCGGACGATCCTGGGCTACCAACATCCATCCTAATCAGCTTAACTCTCGCTGATTCCATAAGAAACAGACTGAATCCAAAACAATCCAATGATCTCCTCAAGATCACTCAAAAACCAAGAACAAACACTCTACTTCTCATCAACAGAAGACAGAACAAACTTCTTCTTATCCGGAAAAGAAACATTCCCAAACTGCTTCCGCTGCGCAACTCTGATTCGAAACAGAAGAAAATGCTAAAGAAGAGCACAAGCACAGACCAGACAACCCAGCACAGAAAATATGGTTCCACATATCCACAAGAAAAACTCAGATGTTCCTCCCAAACCTGAGTTGCTTCACCAAATTCTATCTCAAGGAACCATCCATCTACTAACTGAACCACCAGCTCCAATCCTGGAAAGAAAACTCGATCTCTAGATGCAGACAAACTTTGACTTTCAGAAGACATCCAGACAATCTCCAACAAACACAAGAGAACATACTATCGCAAGTCACTTTTGCGATCAACTCAGCCTAAATCCATAGTAACTGCTCTTTCTTTACCAAACAGAAGAGCTTATGCTGACTTAGCCAACTTACCAGAGAAAAGATCCACTCTGCTGCTTCTGAACTCCACTTCAGAAAAACTACTCAGCCAGAAGACTCCTACCAACTCAGAACTCTCTGCTAAACTCAGCCACATCACCGAGCAGACTCACTTCTTACTCTTATTCCAAAGAAATATCTTCGGAAATATCCATAGTCACTGCATCTCATCACGCAGCTACTACTTCCTGAGATATCAAGACACCTTTACTTGTTTGCTTCTGCCCAACCGACAGAGCCAAACTCAATTCTGTACTTCAAAGATGAACTCCGAACCTTTACAGGTTACCTTCAGAGATCGATAAAGTACTCATCAAAACAGAACCCACTCGAGACGGTATTAGATCTACAGTCTCGATAAATACACTTCCAACATCATCCATTAAACTCCAACCAATGGTAGTTGTGTTACACACACTTCTACCTCATCTACCTTTATGACTTATATTGGAAAACTTGAACAGGTAATCCAACAAATAGGTAGAACCAATAAATATATATATATACATATAAAATTACAAATACGCTCTCTCAAGATAGACACCATTCCAGAGCCTAGGTATTCACTCAACCTAACGCTCCCTAAAGAAAGACACACTTCAGAGCCTAGGTATTCACTCAACCTACAGCTCTGATACCAACTGTAACGACCCGACTTCCTACCTCCAGGAAATCGCATCATTTTGAAGAAAGAAAGGGATAGAAGAAGAAAAGAAAGAGAAAGAAGAACACAACAACATCAGAGAACTCACAGCGGAACGAATAAAATATAATAATTAACATAAAATATTACATAGTATCAGATTACATCAGAGTTACATAATTATACAACACATATTAGACAGTTATAAACATCTGTCTAATTCATACAACTCAAGTACAACAGAAGAAACAGATACTAAACACAGCGGAACCAATATATCTACACGTCGAAGCCTCCTGCTCCATTACTCCTCCAGAATTCGTCAAGCTAACCTGAATCACTTGACTACTCATACATAATATGAGTACCCAAGAGTTTAATAAAACAGAAAATAAACACTCGGGTCAGACAGGGGTCTGGTGTGAGTAAACGGTTTAAAATTGCTTAACTTTAGAAAAACCTTTAGAAAGAAAAGGTATCACGTAAGACTTCCCACACATAAACATGGAAAAGTTTTTACCTTACGCTAACCAAAACATTTGATAGGAAATCCGATGATATTATAATAGTGTCTAGGGTTTTCAAATAAATAAGAAATAGCCGAAATTGTTACATTCATTAAATTCCAGCTACTAGCCACAAAAGTGGGTAATACAATCAAAACCGTTGGCACTTATTGGATTGTGGATTCCATACAATGGCAGGGCTACTGGGGTACCGCCCGTCACAGTACGTGGCCTAGATCACCGTACCGAGGATTACTCCCTTCATCCCCTGCAACACAAAGCCGGACCCGTTCCTTACTGAACAGTTCCAAACAAGACTACCCCGCAGTTGTGATCAGCAACCGCACCACTAAGCCGAAAATAAAGGGACCTCTAGACAGGGATAAATCTTGCTCTCAAGTGGGGGCTACCCACGAAGCTTTGCTGCACCTCCCCTGTTTTAGCCATTCCCGGTTGATGAGGCTTGAGGCTACGATTACCTTTATAGGACAAATCACTTAGAATGCTCATCGTCCACCTGACGATGTGTTGAAAGCATTCAATCCATACAAGTTCGTTCCGGGTTCGAACGAAACCGAAGGCATTATCTCGTTACACTCGTTTTGGAATCACCCTCAGAGTTAACGACAATAACCCTTGCACTCTGAATCTCCATCTCGAATCTATAAGTGCTATTCCGTCAAACTCATTACGGAATCACCCACAGAGTTATACTGACGTATAGCCCTTACACCTCGAGTCTTCACTCGCACCATTTGGATTCACGACCTAACGTTATTTGAAATCGATGTGGTTTTCGGACCCCAAATATGGAAACCCGATCCCGGTCTCATCGAATCCAAAGCGTGTCTTTTAAGGTCCAAGTTGTTTTAAGTTTAAAACAATTCAATTCATTATCTAAATATACATAGATAGATAATTCACAACACAATAGATAATCAACATTATCATTACCAACAGATAATTCATATCATAATCAGATATCCATACTATCATCCAAAAGCAACCAATGCATACATATCACATACACTACTAATCTCATAACTGGGATTACAAACCATACCAATCAATACCAATCATCAAACATAAGCAACTATCTAATGATCATTCCATTCTATAATTAATTTAAAATGAATTAAATTAATTACTTACTCTCTAATTAATTTAAAATAAATTAAATTAATCATTTCATCATCAAATCCTGCTTATCTTAATCATCAATTGATTATAAATCAATTTATAAATCATCTCAATATTCATTTCAATTAATCCTTATTGATTAATAATTCCCTAATTACAATAAGTAATTAGCATTTAATATTAATTATACCTTAATTAATCAATTCCAAATTACATCATTAATTAATTAATTAATGATTTCTAATTACATTTAATCAATCTCTAATATAAATTAATTACATAAGTAATTAATCTTCAACTTAAACCATATATATTAATCACCCATGATTAATATCCTTTTAGTAATTAACTATTTTAATTACTCCTCCCATAATTAATTACCCTTAATTAATTATCTTCATTAATCACTTGATTAATTTTCAAAGTAATTTAAATCAAAATTACTTCTATAATTAATATCTTTAATTACATCCTGTAATTATTAATTAATTACTTCTCTAAGTAATTATAAATTCATTAATTACATAAAGTAATTATCAAACAATCAACAATGGTTTAAATTAATTAAACTTAATTAATCTAAACTAATCACCTTAATCAAATTAATTACACCAAGTAATTAATTCATTAATTACTTTTATTAAGTAATTAAACAATTGATTATTATTAATTAATTAATCTAATTAACTATTAAAATTAATCACATTAATTAATTGTTAAATAATCTTAAGTTAATTATCTTCATTAACACCTCTTAATTACCTAATTAAGAAATTAACTTATAATTAATCATTATTAATTAACAACTAATTAATATTTAATTATAATTTAATTAATCTCTAATTATTAATTAATTAAGTGTTAATTAAAATCTTAATTATCATTAATCACTTGATTAAGTAAATCTTAATCATTAATTAAAACTTAATTAACCATCCTTAATTATAGATTAATTAACATTAATTAATTAATCTCAAATCTTAATTAATTAACTTAAAAATAATATTAATTACTTAATTAAACATCCACAATATTAATTAATTAAATAATCAATATTCCATTTAAATTAATTTAATAATTTAAATGAAACCAATTTCCTAAGTTCAAATTCAAGAAATATTCTTCTTTAACAAAGTATTTTAAACATTTTATTTCAAAACAAAAATTCAATTTAAAATTTCTTTTAAATTTAAAACTGAATTACAAATTAAATTTTTATTTTAGATTCAAACTAAAAGATTTAAAACTTTACCTACATCTCCATTTTCATTTTCAAATTCAAATTTATTTAAACATTCCAAAATAGTTAAAACAAATTTAAATTTAAAAACTTATTTAATATTTAAAAAAAAAAAAGCTGACATTAAAGTCAAATTCCAGAATTTCAAAACTGAATTTAAACTTATTTATATTTCAGTTGCCATTTAAAAATTTACTTTTCAATTTAAAACATAAAACAGGAAACAATTTTCTGTTGTAGTTTTAACATCTCAAATTTGAATTCAAAAATGATTTCAAATCTCAGATTTAAATCATTGAATTCAAAATTTAAGTTCAGGTTAAAATTTCAAATTGAACTTCATCTTTAAATTTTAAACTCTACTTTTAAATTTTCAAAACAGAGAGACAGTTTCTGTTTTAAGTTTAAAACCAGATTTGGATTTAAAAACTTTTCAAATTTAACTCAAAAATCTAGAATTTAAAACTTAATTGAATTCAAATTCAATTTCAAGTTTAAGTCCTACTTCAGATTTTTGATTGCAACTTACCCTCACTGCAATCTTTAATAAACCTGGAAAACAGTTTTTGATCAACTTTTAAAACTGCAACATTTACATTTTAAAAACTCAAATTATTACAAAATAAACAGAATTCAACTTTAGAATTCATATTTAAATTTTATTCTTAGTTCAGGTTTTAAATTTACATTTTTTTTTAAACTTACTTTTAAAACTTTAAAACCTGGAAAACTTAATTCTGCAAATCCTAAAACTGAAGCACTGGAACAACCCGAGCTACCACATCTTACTTCGAGTCACATGACTCCCTACTTCGAGTTTATTCCTAGAATCCCCGAGAAAATCTCGAGCTACCAAAACTCTGCAACAAAATCAACACACCCCTTCATCTCCATCATGCACATCACCTCTGTGCATCCTCTTCCCTACTCCAGCACCACCGACGACCATCTCAGGCCATCCTCCATCGACCCAAAATCCCTATATCAACATTCAATCACCAAATCCCCAAAATACAACTTGACTTTGAATCCAAGTTTCATAACAGAAACCTGGAACAGTCAAACCACCATCCCCCTTAAAACCTGTCAACGGCGATAACACCCAACTCCGGCCACTATTACACTCCAAACTCCGGCGATGATTCCATCAATACAACATCTACCAACATACCAAAAATGGTTGAACTCGATCTAATGATGAAGCCACAGTATTCAATTTTTTTAAACCCAGAAAAAAAAAAACTAGGGTTCCTGACTTTAATCCTCAAATCACAATCTAAAATTTTAATTTCAACTCAAACAAAGATTTTTCCTATAATCTATGATAAATACATTATCTTCAAAAACAATTTCAAACAAGTCAGTTGTAAGCATCAACTGTGCTTAGCAATTTGGTATAACACAAAAAATTTGAAACTGTATTTTGATTCAATCATTAAAAATTGAAATGTTATTTTTAAAAAACATATTTTTAGCAGTTGCTTTGAATTGAATCTATGCAACATTGATCTGCAATGTTTTATATCCTCACTTATAAAGATTCAATTTGCTCTGCTACCTATTTTACAGTAAGTTTCAGTAAATTTTTACTTTAATAAAATCCTAAAGTCTAAACTCTGTAATTCAACATACAAATCTTTTTTAAAATCCTATAGTTTAACAGAGACAAATCAAAGATATAAGAATTTAAATAATACTTGTCAAGAACAAAAACAGAACCAGAAAGCCTATTAGCAAACATCAAACACATTTATATAGCAGACAAGTTAGATGCAATATATATTTTAACCTTAAATTTTAAAAAGAAAGTTACTCACTTTATTTGCAAGATGCAGAGCACAGATTTGTAAAATGTTGATGCAGATGCCAATTAAAATTGCTGGCCTTTGTTTTAATGCTTTTAAATGCTTCCAGATCGAAAAATCCTTGCATGCAGGCTGTTTGAATGGCTGAAATGCAGGTCACAGACTCAAAAGGACAGATGGAAGCAGATGCACATTGAAATTGCAGGTTGTTTGAATGTAGGTACAACTTGAAATTGCAGTGACACATCCCAGATTTCCTTTGCAAGCATGAATGCAGACCTTCTTGCCTTTTTTTTTTTCCAGATGAATGCATGTTTAAAATTTGTAATGCATGCAGGCTCTTGCTTCCAGATTGTAGAAAACATGAATGCAGGTTTTTGCTTGCTTTTCCAGATTGTAGAAAACATGAATGCATTTGAACAGAGGTTTGGTTTTGCATTTTTTGAAGATGGTTTGCATGCAGAAAATGGATCAGGGATTTGCATTTTTGAAGAGATGAAATTTTGCTATGCATTTTGATAACAGGGAGTTTGATTTACAGGGTTTGAGGAGTTATTTACAGAGAATGATTTGCATATGGTTACAGAAACTGGAAATACTTTTGATGTTTGGTTTGAAAATGCTTTGAACTTGAAAATGAGGTTGTATGCAGAGGCAAATTCCAGGTTTTGAAGAAATGCATGATTCTGGCTTTGGAAATGAACTATGGGTTTTAGAAAATTGTTGCTGATTTTAGATGGTTTGCTTTCAGATTTGCATTATGATATGATGAGGAGTTTGATTTACAGGTTGATGAGAAACTGGTTTCAGATTGAGGAATGAAGAGTTTTGATTATAGGTTTTTAGTTGGAAATTTTCTCTTAGTTATGAAATGAAAAATGAGAAAAGAAAGTGGAAAGAAAGCATGCAAGTTTTAAATAACAATATTTTGATAAATTAGAAATCAAAGAAAATAAAATTTAAAACAATGACACATGTAAAAGAAATGGACACATGTTAACTACCTATCTTAAATACTTAACACATATTTAACTTATCTCCTAATTTACATACACATGTCTTTTGAATGGTTTTGTTATTTAATTAAGTGTTAAAGAAAAATTAAACTAAATGAAAGCATGTTCACATTTTAAAATTGTATTTCAAATTTACAAATTAAATTAACAAATCAAATTTATCAATCAATATTTTAAAAAGAATGACACAAACATTTTATAACTTATTTTAATATACAACTTAAGTTAAAATGAATTTTAAACAAATTAAAACATTTATCTCACATATTAAAAATCATATAGTATTTTATTAAATGTTTTTGAAAAGCTTAAATTGAAAATAAATCACAATTCCTATTTTTAAAACATTAAAAAGATGCTATACTATTTTAAATTAAATAACTTGTCTATTTAAAATATATACAAAAACATATACATTATTAAATAGAAAACAATTTATTAACTCATTAAAATAATTTCACAAATTAAATATTTAAATAAAGAAGATTATTAAAATCAAATCAAATTTATTAACAAAAATTATCAATTCAATTTAAATTTAAACTCAGATTATTAAATTTAAATTGTCCAAATTTCCGGGATATTACAAATGCTATGATTTTGATCCTTTCTTACCTACAAGTTAGTTTCATACGACATCTGATTTTCTATTAGCTTTGATGGCTAAAACTTTTATTTCCTATTCATTTGTCAAAGATTTTAAAATTCCATTGACTAAATCAAAATATGTGAATTTGACTCCAAGTGCTATGAGATTGTGTTGAATGGTTTTAAATCTAATATACATATAAATAACCGATTCACTTGTTTCCATTTTGAAAGATGAAATTTTGTCGAAATTTTAGTTTTCTTGACTTTAGTTGTTCCTTCATATGTGACATGCATAGTGCGCCGTATAACATATGCAGTGGTGCAAAGCATGACATGTGAAAACTCAATTTTCTCAAGTGAGCAAAATAATACATTCATAGGTTTAGCATTGTTAAATGCCTCTGTTTTTTATGCATCAATCCAAATGAAAATGTCGGTGTCAGATGCTTCGTAATTGTTTTGAGTTGCTAGCCATATTTCTAGACCATTGGCTTCTAATACTGTTCACCAACAAGCATAATTAGAACCAGTAAATAGTGGAGGACGAGCAGTTGATTGACCTTCTTGAAATGTGCTTGCCATATTAATGATTTTTCAAGTACATGTTACTGTAGATTGAAATGACCTTGCTCTGATACCAAATGAAAGTCTATAGTATCTTTTTAGATAATGCAACTTATATATATACGTGTGAGAATGTATATTACTAACTATATTAAGCAAAGAATAGTAATTGAATATAAGCAAGGTAAATAATAAAAGCGAGCACGCCAAATATTTTATACTGGTTCGGATCTTCCATCCTACGTCCAGTCCCTAAGCTCCCCTTCGGTATTTCCTTTAACCAACTAACCCTCGCTTAGCCCGAAGAAATAGGCTAATGCAAAAGTATATCTATGACAATCTTTGTGTTCCAAATAACACGAATTTTGACTGATAGTACAAATCTTCCTATGATCTCCTTTGTGTATGTGAATGTGAATGCTTTGAGTTGTAGGAAGTGGTTTGACCAAAATTATTTTGGTTGTGATAGATTGAGAGTATGTAAACAATGTATGCCAAGATATTAACAAGAGAGAATAGACTCAATTAATTCAATTCAATTGATTTTTCAATCTCAATCATTGTAGTATTCATAGGTTTAAAGAGACATAAATGAGGAGTTGTTGCTATTAGTTTAGGTCTATTCATTTTAATGGCTGCAACATTTCTATGAAGTGTTGATTTTTATTCATTTAATAGAGATATCTATTCAGATTTTTGCAGTTGTTCAAATGACAGACGTTTGTGGGGAAACTTCAGACATCTTTGGCTTTAGGAAATTATTTTCCAAGTGTTATCACAAACGTCCGTGGTTATTGCTCAGACGTCTGTGGATAGTCAATTCAGTTTTCAATGCATTTTAGTGTATATGAAATCGTGTGCATATATACTCAAGGAGACCGTACAATGTTTTATCTAAGACTCTTAACATACTAGAATAACCTTACTTAATCGTAGCATGATCCATAGGTCTTTGTTTGTCTTTGAGTCCCAAGATCATTGAGTATGTTGATCTCTCATAGTATATATCTATAATCATGATTAGATGTATAATATATATGATTGTACAGTTGTTGTCATTGAAACCATAGAATATAGGTTCTAACACGGGCCTCAAGATAGGACATGTTACACCCATTTTTAAAAACTTAAAAAAGAAATTGACTTATGTGAACTATACTTGGAAAAGTTGGAAGAGAATAAAGGGCATAAGGAAAGATTCCAAGATACAATGGGAAAAGGGTATCTAAGAGAAGGATGGAAATATGGAATTTTCTGTCTGGATCCTTTTTAAGCATAAGAATATAGGTTTAAAAATTAGATTTTTTGAAATTTTAGATGCTAGTAATGGTGTGCATGGATTTTGGATGGTAGGAATTGGATGCAAAACTGGTTGAATTATACTTCTATTTGTAGAAGTGTGGAAAAATCAGGATGTAAAAAATCAAGTTTGTGGTTTTCAAAAGTTGCATGCATATTGTACTGCCACTGTATTTTGGGAAAAATCGGGATGTAAAAACAAGTTTGTGGTTTTTAAAAATTGCATGCATATAGTACTACCGATATATGTTTGGTGTTTTGCATCATATTTTCAAAATTAATTTTAAAGAAAGCATTCATATAAGAGGTGCCTATTTTGAATTGCTCAGTTTGAATTTTATACATTTTGTGGTATACTGTGCACTTGTACACGATTGGTTGCAAAATTGATTGTACCTTGATTGAATTGTTAGTTTAGAATAGTCGTACGTTAAGTTATATCGTTCAGCCCTTGAGGAGTTTCAGGGACGAAATTCTTTTAAGGTGAAGAATGTAACACCTCGCATTTTTTATTTTAATTAATTAAAAATAATTTAATAAATAATTAGTAATGCTTGAATAAAAATGGAAATAAATTATAAAAAAATCATATGTCGTTAAATAAATGTACAAAAAATAGGTCGACCCACAAAGCACCAAGATTGACCAATTGGCATCGACCCTTGGCTACGGACGGTCGACTCGTGTCATGAATTTTTTTTTAAAAATAGGCGTGCGATTGAATGACGTTGATTTATCCAATTATATTCCTTCCAAGGAAAGTAATGGATATGCGTCTGTGCTAAAAATAAAAATTGCAGAGGATAAATCTAATGCTCCAATTTAACTCTAAACACTTATAAATAAAAGCATAGTTCTCACTTCTATTCTCACATTTTCTAGAATAGAGCTCTGCATTCTCTTTTCTCCGCAATTTCTAGATTTTTAAAATAAAATATTATTTTATATATATGTGTATGAGTGGTAAAAGGCCAAAAAAAGAGAAGAAAAGAGCAAAAGTAATTCAGAATGGCAACCAAAAAGGTAAACTTGAATCTAAAACTTTTATCTATGGTAAATTCACTCCATTCCATAGATCTGTAATTTTAATAAGTGACTACTCTTTTATACTCTGGATTTAAGCAAGAGGGAGTCAAATAAAAGGGAATGTGTCCAGATTTGAAGAATTGGAAAGCTAAAAGCAAGGTGAGTAGGAAAACTACATGTTTTATAATAAAATTAGATTTATATCGTTGTGATCTTTTTCATTTATTTCTACTTATAATCAATCTGGATATTCAAGTTCATAATGATTAGATATAAATCTTAATTTGGACAATTTATTGTCTATGCGTAATGAATCAATGTAAATAATGAATTGAGTAATGAATTGTATACTCATAATGATTATATAATAGATCTAATAAAATTTATTATGGAGTAGATTTAATAAAATTGGAAAATGCCTACATATTATTTATAGTAACTTGTTATGAATTTGTTAATAATAAATTGGTATTTGAACGAAGGATAAAAATGTAAAATAAAGAATTTTATTAAGATTTAGGGGTTTAAGTGATATTTCAATTCGTTGGAATTTGGGATGCATTATTGGGTCTAAAGTAAATAAAAGTACGATGTTTGAATTGATAAGGAATACATCTAAAAAGAAAGAGATGTATAGAATAAAGGTAGTTACCGTATTTTGTAGCGTCTATTTCAAGCAATAAAAAATAATCCTTGTAATTATAAATACCACACAAATCTCTCTTTTTGGATAAGACATGGAAATTTATGGTATTAACATTTTCAAAATAGAAATGTGGTTCCAACATATTAAAATGAAGTAAATCAAAAAAGTTAAACGGTAAGAAATGAATGAAGAAGAAAAAAAGATCTTAAAAGTTAAGATGTGAAATACCAATAAATTTGGAAGTAAATGAAAAGGCAAGAAGGAACAAAAGGATAATATGAGAATTGAAAATAAAGAATGAATAATAAGGATGGCTAATGATATTATGAACTTAATAAGAGAAAAGCGGTAAATGAAGTTAAAGTAAAGAAAGAGGACAAACACATACTGAAATAAAGATCTAGGATCAACTATAAACTATAGGCACAAGGTAATTAAATAAGCATGAATGAATAAACACACACGCTACACACACACATGTAGCCTCCAATATGCTTTTATGATGGATGTGAACTATCATAGTTAAAGTATGGTTAAATGAGTGATATGACATTTGGTCATTGGAAGTAAGTTGGAATGCGAGGTCAGTAGTTTTACACAATTGAAGTCTGCCTACCGCAAGGGACTACTATCAGTTGTGTAGCATTATACTGATGTGAGACATATCCAGCCATAGGATCCGTGGAGTTTATACATTTGCGTATGGATAAAGGAATACCCCCAATAGATGGGGGTGAATTTCATTTCGCATATACGGAGGTGATTGGAGTGATTTATTTTGCATAGGCTCAAGGGCGTTACATATGGTTACGCTTAGCACTGGTGGGAACACTTCCTAAGAGAGTTTGGTATTAATAGGAGATCCAAAAACACACGTCTTCTGGTGCAACGTGGTATGGGTGGACGTCGGTGTAGTACAGTAAGTGGCTATATGTATTGAGTAAGTTAGAGCTCGATACTAACAGGAGTTCCTATGAGATGGACCACTGTGTAGCTGTAAGCATCATTTAAATTGGAGCATGGTACTAGGAGTTCTATAAGATGAACCCCAGTGTAGTACAATAAGAGGCATTCTACCACTACGATGAAGAAATGAATATGGGTGCATACGATGAGTTACTATGAGAGTTTCATTTTTGATGTTCTCCCTCTCTAAGCATAGTGCTGGATGTAGTTATAATTCTGCATAGGGTAGATGGGAACGGATCGTGCATGGACGTGGAGTTGAGATGACTAATTAAAAATGTAAATAGACATAACATGAGATTGAAAACAATCGACATAAACTAGTGTTATGTACATAAAGTATATAATTTACCGGTTATCAAAATGTTGTTCTAACCCCCTCCTCATTACAACCTATAAGATAGTGTGAAGGATAGTTACTGATGTTGGGCGTATTTGGTGCTGACAAAGACGCTAGACTTTGAAAGTGTCAAACCTTGGTCATTAATAATATATTATGCTACTTTATTGTTACTCTGTGAGTTATATCGATAACGCTCTGATATGCATTCATTTGTTTGTTTATAGGATACCAAACCAACAATCTATACTTTGATGGACTTAGATTTTCGATTTAGCAAAAATTCAGGCTTATTAGGGTATGGGTTGTTATAGTAATAATGTTTAAGTAACATTTGTTTTTAACCTCTTTGATTATAATTTAAAGCAAGCAAATCTTATTAATGATTTGTAATATACTTATACCATTTTAGATACGTATATGAATACTTTTAAAGTATAGAAAAGAGTATAAATGAATAGCAAAATAAAAAAATAGTAAAATATATGAATAGTAAAATATGTGAATAGTAAAATACAAGCATATATCTTTTTGGAAGGGAAACTAAACCTATATACAAGTTTTAATAAGTGAAATTTTGATTAATAAGAAGTTTAATTAAATAATTGAAGTTTTAATTGAGTAAGAAGTTTACTTAATAAGAGAAATTTTAATTAATAAGAAGTTTAATTAAATAAGGATTTTAATTAATAAAGGTGTCTAAATAATAAAGGTGTTTAATTAATAAAAAACTGTTAAGAAGTTTTAATTAATAAGAAGTTTTTTTAATTAGGAGTTTAATTAATAAAGGAGTCTAATTATTAAAGGTGTTTAATTAATAAAAGAAGTTTAATTAAAAGAAGTTTTAATTAAAGAAAGAAGTTTTAATTAAATGAAGAAGTTTTACCCGATAAAGAAGTTTTACTACTAAAATACTAACAAAGAGGTTTTAATTAATAAAGGATTAATTAAATAAAAAGGAGACTAGAAGTCGTTTATGTGACTTGATCGT
Organism: Allium cepa; assembly: GCA_030765085.1. Classification (NCBI taxonomy): domain Eukaryota; kingdom Viridiplantae; phylum Streptophyta; class Magnoliopsida; order Asparagales; family Amaryllidaceae; genus Allium; species Allium cepa. Next base: position 721,945,578 of record CM060929.1, on the reverse strand, counting down.
GCTTTATGTGTTACTTGTCTATGAAAAGTATTTAGTCATTGCTTAGCACTGAAAGCCGACAAAACAGACTTAATTCCATCTATAAGAGTTCAAAATGATGATTCAAGTAAGCTGTAGAAGCAATAGTGCTATAACATACCGAGCTTCACTCTTGACCGAGGGATAATAAAAATTGAAAAGGGCGGAAACGTGATAAATATACGAGACTTGTTTTCTATTTGAGATCGTTTCATTGTTGTTGAATATGATCAATTAACTTTGGAAGTATCTATAAGAAATAGAGGAATGAGACGGTATAGTTATTCACTCAGTGTTGCCATAATCTACATATAAACTCCTCTCACTGTTCTAGGACAAGTGATAAGGCAATCCGTCTGGATAGAAGATATTCTCCACCATTATCGTTGTCTGCTTATTTCTAAATGAACTAAAGTTAAGTCAAGCGGAAATTCGTCGATTCAACCTTGAAGAGACTGGGATCGATAAGTGTTTCACTTATCAAAAATCACTTCATGACTAAGATATATGTTTAATTTCTTGTAAGTAGATCTAGTAGAGAAGCTGGAGTCTTTACGGGGATTCATGATCTATTCGATTAGGGCTCGCATGTTAAGATGTTAAACGTGACTTGACCAACAGTATATGACTAAAGACAGAGTAGGATGCGCGGTCATTGGTTTAGCTAAACCACGAGGGTATATAAACTCCAAATCTAGAGATGATTTTGATATGTTGGTTGGTGGGAGTTTTTGATACTTGGTTCCACGTAGTTCAAGTGTTTAGGCGATGGGCAGATTGTGTTTACCTCATAGTATATTTATCTAGAGATATATGATGCTCGAAAGGTATTTTCTAATCCTATTCATGGAGATCCGCTTCAGTTATTAAGCTAAAGGCCACTCCACGGAGAACCCATATGCAAATGTACCTTAGCGGTTTTGATTTTACTTCAATATTATTGTGTCATAAGATGCAAGCAGCAAAACTATTTTCTTATTTATATTCTTTACCCTAGACGTTGCCTATTATACCACCTTATGTACTTATTATATAGTGGTTCTTTTGATGGGATAACTGTTATGGTGTTTCATAGGGTCTCAAAAGTACCGTAATATGTTGGTTGCATATTTCTTGTGTTTCTCACACTAGACTTATGTCTGACCCATGGTTTTAGTTTTCCCTTATTTCCATGGGTTCTCTTTTGAGTAGTCTGGAAAAGGCAGTTTTTCGTTAATGTTCATTTAGTTTCTTGGAGAGGAGCCAGATGTTTTACATATCGTAATGTAACACCCCTAATATTAAATAGCATTATTTAGGAGATTTAATTAGATAAATTAAATAGAATAATATAGAGACTAGAGTGATAAGGGGATTGAGATTTGAAAACTAATTTGGTTCGTGCCTTAACTAAATGGATTTATAAAAGGGTTTATAAGTAAATACGTTAGAGATTAAGGGAAGGGTAATATGGGAATAGCTGTGTAACATAACCCCTAAATCCTTACCTCTTTCTCATTCGTACTTTCATAGCACAAAAACATAAGCAATGAAGAATCAAGGCCAACCATTACCCTAGGGGAAGAAGAGCTTAAAATCAATTAGAAGCTAAGATTCAAGCTAAGAAAATTAAAGCAAGAACAAATCTCAAATTCCCTATCCAAACAAGCTAAGTAATAATCCAAACCATCTCATATATGTCTTTTGAACATTTTAATTTCGAATTTATGGTTTAAAACCGTTTAGATGGATGAATGATGATATTCTTTGATTATATGCCATGTTTTGATTTAAATAAGGATTTTTGTGTAATGGTATATCTCAAAATTAAGGTTACGATCATGTAAACTGATTTTGAATGCCATGGTGGTTGAATATGTTATGTATAACATTATTTTGAAGATGTGTTTAAATTTTCATAATATTACAAGCTATGGATAATTTATTTTGAATTTTGGATGGAAGAAATAGACAATTTTGGGTTCAAATTATATAAGGCAATTATATAATGATTTCAGGTCTGAAAATTACATATGTTAGAAAACATATTAAAATTGAATTATGGTGATCTTTGAGGATTTTTCCTAAGCGTTTTAACATGGTTATTAAATAATTGAAGTTGAAGGAATTAAGTGTTTAAATGTTTTGTTTAAGGGAATGGCTTATATGTAAATTATAAATTATTGAATTCGGCAACCTTTTAGAAAAGGATTTTGATAAAGAATTTGGCAACCATTCATATTTTCACAAATTAGGTAAGTTAGGTAAAAAGGAACTTCTTTGAAGGATAGTAAAACTAGTTTTGTTTAAATTTACAACTTCGCCACTTCCCTATGCTAGCTTTCGTCACCTTACTTTGGCTAATGAACCCATTCGAAACTAATACATATGGTATCAACCATTGATACGCAGTGGATTGGAGAAAAATCATGCTTTTGAAGTAGTTGAAGTCATTCTTATAAGCTTTCGAATACGTACATGACCTACCTTTGTTTTTAAAAGATGCCTTCAAAGGGGTTCATTGCCTTTGTTAAAAAAAAAAGGAGATTCGAATAAGATGCGGCTTACCTTTGACTTTAGAAAGGAGCTTTCGAAAGAGTTGCCGCGTACTTAGTTTTAAAAGATGCTTTCGAATAAGTTATCGCATTTTGAACTAATTCTTTACCTAGTTGTCACCTTCACACCTTCAAATTGGTTAAAGGCCGCTTTTCTTCATAGCCTTATAACAATGATTTCGACAGGAAGGCTTTCGTTTTATTAATATTGAAGCTGCCTTCCGAATGCTTTTGAAAGGGTCCTTATATCTGCTTTTATAAATGGTTTCGAAAGGTTTGTTTTGAAGCTATCTTTTTCCCCAATTCTTTTATTTGAAGACCAATGCTTTCGAAAGGGTTACTTTCGCTTTTATTTTCTTTGACACGGAAGATATATTTAATGTTCAACCCAATTATTTTGAAAGAGATACTTTCAAATGGTTTGGGAGCTATATTTCCATTAATTTTACTTGAATTTAGTGCCTTCAAAGATAAGCTTTAAGTGTTTCGAATGGCATATCTTTATCGGTTTCGAAAGGAAGGTATCAATGCTTTCAAAAGGAATGTTTAGAGTTTTTCTAAAGGTATATCCTTAAGTGTTTTAAAAGAAAGGTTTCAATACTTTTGAAAGGCATCCCTTAATAGTTTCGAAAGAGGAAGCTAAAGGTTTCAAAACCCTTAGTTTTCGAACAGGAAACCCCATCTCAATTTTAAAAGTAAACCCATGACAATATGAAAGAGTTTTGAAATGACATTTAAGCTTTGGAGCTTTGAAGAAGTATTCCTTGTTAAAGATAGTGGGTTAAGGGTATTTACCACGTTTCATTTGAAAAATGATTACAAGGAAATTAAACATAGGTGGTTATATTATTATGTTATGATCAGTTATTATGTATGATTCGTTTGTAGACATATTCGCTTTATAATTAACCAATAGCTGCATTTTGGGGTGTTAAGGGCAGAATAACCAGCTAGGTTGACCCTGTGGTGATTATACATTTGAGTTAAGTTTTGTGTGAGTAGAATTGCATCTATCAGGTTAGATAGGCCATAATATAGGATGCCCAAAGACTGACTAAAGGAGTTTTGGTTAGATAGGTTCTTTGTAAGCCTATGAAAACTATGTATGGAAATAGTTATTGGCAAGGTCAATAGATTCTCGGTGATCTCATGAAAACTATGTCCTGATTAACTTATTGGAAGAGATCAACAGGTTCATAGTGATCCTATGAAAACTATCATATGAGAGAAGTTATTAGATAATCCAATAGGTTCATAGTAAGCCCGTGAAAACTATGATTGGAGAAAGTTATTCGTGGATGCCAGTAGGCTCATAGAGATATGAAAACTATGGTTGGATGAGAGTATTGGTAGGAACCAATAGGTTCATAGTGACCCCATGAAAACTATGAAAGTGGATAGGAATTCCACAAAAATTAGCAGGTTATTAATCAGCCCATGAAAGCTGATAGGTTAATAGTGACCCTAGAAACTATACTTAAGACAAATAGTCAGGTAAATGGGATGCGAAATCCATAGCATATTGCATGTTTGCATATCATCATAATCCTTTTATTATGTGAAGTCTTAACTATTGTGGATGTAGGTGCACCATATATGGTTATTGTAAGTTGGGTCAAGATACTAGTGAATGGAAAAACCATTCCGCTAATCGGCGTGGTCTCACTAAATATCTATATGGTTCTAAATGGTAGGCTATTATTCAGAGCAGACTTTCTGTCTGACTCGAAGTTTATGTTTTCCCCTTAAACTCTCGGGTACTCAATTGATTTGAGTAGTTTGAGAGTTAAGATTTTCAGGTTCTCCTTTAGATGAATAAGCTTCTGAAGATGTGCATGAGGCAAGCTTGCTGGTAGAAGTTCTTTCTGTTTGATTTCACTGTGTTTTGGATGTAATGAAAAAGTTGTTTAATCGCCTATATTTAGACTACGATCAACCAAGGGGGAATCTTCTTATGTTGATCTTGGAAAATTTTGTAATAATTATATTTCTCTAAACGTGGTTCACGGATTGGGGTTATGTAATGAATTTGAAATATGTTTTGAAGTGGAATGAGATTTTTATTTTATGATTTTTTTCCATATCCATGTGTTTCTGTTATATCAACGTATCTAACATTACCATATTTGGTCACCGATAATTAATAACTATGGATGAATGCAGCATGTGTAGCAGTTAGTTGTGGGCCTCCAAATGGGGGGATGTTACATGTAATATTTATTCCTGCTGCACTACTTTATGTATATATCGGCAATTGAAAGGATAGGCTGTTATAACTGTCCAGGCTGATGATAATATTTTAATTAGTAACTCTTAAATGTTATGTATAATAGTGTAACACTGTATATTGACTTTTGATATTATATGTTATCATTCCACATGTGATATTTTGATGTCTTTGTTCTCCTCTTTCTTGTTCCTTTTATTTTCTTCCTTTTTTACCCAAACATTCTACCGTTCAAGCACATGGGTGCTCGACAAGTGAATACCGTTGATGTATTAGTATCGACATAGGCTAGGAGTTGTATAAGATACAACTAATAATGTACTATCAATCATTTGCAGGTCTACAATTTGGTATGCAAACTCAAAGTCAAAATCCCAAGGCAAGCAAGTCCTACCACTCATTGAAGAAGTCGAATGCCTTCCGTATTTCTCTTTAGATTTTGAAAAACATAAAATTTTAGTGGGAGATTATTAGTAAAATAAAATAAATGTATTTGACTATACTAATAATATAATAACATTTGTTATGTATTAAAATGTCCTAATCTACTTAATATAAAATTTTCAAAAAATGTCATTACCAGTATTAGTTTTAGAAAATGACAAACTTACTGGACCAATCATTGATTGGCTAAGGGCGATCATAATAGCATTAACATTTTGAATGCTTATGGTCATCTACACAAGAACCTCCAAAAGAAATCCATAATGAAAATGTGGATCTGGAATTAGTGATTACTCCTAATAAGTAGGTGGCAGATTTTGAAATTGCCCCAGTTTACATATTGTCTCCTTTAAACAAACCGTTGTAAAGACAGCATGAAAGCATGACAATCCATCAAATCTTCGATAGCCTCAAAGCATTCCTAGGGAAAAGCCTCATTCCTCATAGTATAAGACTACTAAGAAACTAATTAATATGAAGATGAAAAAGGGCACTCATGTACAATACATCTTGATGATGAAATGCTACACTCATAAAATTTCACAGCTAGACATTTCTATAAGTAATGCGCTACAAGTGGACTTGATCTTAGACTTGTTTGCTCCATAGTTCTAGGCTTTCATATTGAATTATAATATGAACTAGCTGAATATGGGTCTTATGGAGCCACTCAATATGTTGAAATAAACCAAGGTCTCATCCAAGGATCAATACATGATGCTTGCTATGAAGGAAAAGGCATAATCTTCGAATTGTTCGAATAAGAGTAAGCGTGTTAATAAGAAGGGTTAGAAGACTGCCACTAAAGGGTGAATGCCACCACTATCATAAGAAGGGACATTAGAAATGGAACTATCCGGACTACCTAAAGCTTGTCAAAGAGAAGAAAATAAAGAGTTCTACCGCTCCTACCAGTATGTTTATTATTCATAATTGTTTTACAATCTATAAATTATCATGATTTTTGGATACTGGATCTGGGACTCAAATATGTAATTCATTATAGGGACTTAGTAACAAACGACATGTCGTAAAAGTTGAAATGAGGCTACAAGTTGTTGATGGATCTATTGTAGATGCAACTACAGTTGAAGACTGCCATTTACTTTTTCCTAATGGATTTTAGGTAGTCCTGAACAATTTCTATCATGCAAGGAACTTTATGTGTTGTATTATATCTGTTTCAAAACTTTTTGAAACCAATTATGATTTTCACTGTAACAACAACATTACGAATATTCTATTTGCTGGAAATAATACCTGTGATGGTGTTTTGGATTATGGCATTTATTTTTGAATCTTAATTAAATTTGCATTCTTAATCTTTCTTCTAACATTGACATAAATAATACTTAGTTATGGCATTATATGTTATGTCATATTAGTTATAAATGACAACATAAATTGAAAACCAAAGGTTTTCTACCATTATTTGATTCTGAATCATTTGATACATGTGGTTCATGCCTAAAAGGAAAAATAATCAAGTACCTCTTCAGTGGGAGCAGTGATAGAGTTAATGAACTCCTGGTCTCATGTATACCAATGTAAGTAGCCTAATGCCTATAGTTACCAAAGATCATTTTTCTTATGCGGTAAATTTACGGATGATTTCTTGAGGCTAGGATAGGACAAGTTTAAAATATTCGATCGGATCAAGGAGGTGAGCATGTTGGACATAAGCATCGAAAATACTCAAAAGGTAATGGATTGTTTCTAAGGTTACTCTACCACATACTTTGCGACAAAATGGTATTTTGGAAAGAATAATAGAACCCTATTAGATTTGGTACATTCCATGGTGAGTAAAGTTGAGTCACCTCTCTCATAGTGGGAATATGAATTGGAAACTATAGCGCATATGTTGAATTTGGTGCGTACTAAATCTGCTTCTAAGACCCATAAGAGATGTGATGGGGAAAAAACCTCAACCCAAGTATCTAAATTTGTGGGGTTGTCCCACATACATTAAGAACATTGGCCCCAATAAACTTGAGGCAAGATCAACATTGTGTAAATTTATTGGATATCCCAAGAAACCAATAGGATATATTTTCTACAATACCAAGGAAAAACAGTTATTATTTCTAGATATGCTACATTTTTAGAAAATTTATTTATTGCAAAAGAAATTAATCATAAGATTGTAGACTTGGATGAGGTCTAAGAAGTTAACTGTTAACCCAAAAAATGGTTCAACACCCACGATCAAATGTGAAAGCACCGACCCTGTTTTGACATACAATATCATAGATCACAGATATAAGAAAAGAACAGTAAAAGAGAAGACAGAGAATTTATATAGTGGTTCGGCTGTTAATGAAGCTTATGTCCACTTTATAATTTTTCTTATAGACTGACTGCTGTTACAAGAGATGTTTGATTACAAGGCATTGATTACATGTAGATAGACTGAATCCCCAGAGTTGGCATCCACTAGAGAATCACAGTGAATTCCTTTGGAGATTGTTATGAAGGAGGTAGAGAGTGAAGAATAATTCTAACAGAGCTTCAGCAACCAGTCCAGAGCAAATCCTTTTTTTGTTGCAGGTGGGATGATATTTATGGACGTCGGAAGGCTTCTGGACCAAGCCTATTTCCATCAGCTCGCAGGTAGGCTGTAGGAGACCTAGGCGGTTTGGCTCGTAAAACAAGCCAAAACCATTGTCGTTAGCATCACATAGACTTGGTTTGTTTTGCAGGCCAAGTCTTGCCTCTTTTTGGTAGTGTTCCATATCTAGTTTGTTTGATGGTTTGAGCAGAGGTATGGGTTGTTGATGATCCAAGCACATAGGATTTTATTGGATTTTGGAATCGGAGATGTTTCCATGGTCTTTCATTTTTGTTCTTTGCATAGTATCATTGCATGTTACTTAATCTTGCTGATGATTTACTGGCTGATTGTGCTTTGATTGCTAACTGGACTGGACTGACACTAGCTTCTTGGTTCAATTGAACTTGGTTGTTGCTTTAGTAATATGATTGGGCTCTCGTAAACACCTCCCCTTAGCTTTTCTGGTTAATTTCTATGCTATTCTGATGTGATGGGTTATTCTGTATTCTGTTGGATTCTGTTGGGTTTAAAACCCGAATAACATTTTCCCCCCAAAGTATGTCTTTTGAATGAAAGGTGTACTTTGCTCTAGAACAATTCATGGTAACGAGTCTTCGGTTGTTGAGATTTAGTCTTGGTGAATCGTTCAGTTCCTTTTGGATTCTCTTACCAGTTACAAGTCGTTCAAAACCTGTTATAGCCTACGACTCTAGACTCTACCTAAATGTAATCTATTCATCACAATCATTCTGATTTCATTTGGGGTTATTGTATCACATATCTCTAATTACATTACACATCTCTAATTGTCCCGAGTTCATTCGGGATTTACATCACTATTAATTTTTTCTTTTCATTTAGAGTTTTTACATCATATATCAAAACCAGATCATATATCAAAATCACATCATATCACATCATATATCAAAATCACATTATATCTCAAAATCACATCATGCCACAACATATATCGAAATCACATTACATCACATCATATATCAAATTTATCCTTCGTTCATCCAGGATTTATCCATTTTGTTTTACTTATAAGGCATTCAAATCCATTTTTTGCAAAACCAAAATTGTTTTAAGGTCCGATCTTTCTGGACCGCTTAAGTAAGTATAGTGTGTGATTTCTTCGGACCGTTTAATGTTTAATTTAATGTGTGATCTCTCTATCGTGTAACATTTAGTTTATTGCGCGATCTCTCTAGATCGTTTAATGTTTTAAGTTAAGGGGACGATCTTTTGGGATCATTTTTTGTTAAGTCAAGGTGGATTAAGTAAACGCATCTGCTCACTCTTCGGTGAGGGGACTTACTTCTTGCACTCGGGTCCTGTGGTGGGACTCTTAGGCGATCAATATCGTACAAGTGCATCGACTCGCTCTTTGACAAGGGGACTTGCACCTTGCACTCTGGTCCCGTGGTGGGACTCTAAGGAGATCAGTACCAGTTATCAATATTCAAATCAAAAAAAATAAACAAAAATAACCATGCAGAAGTCCTAAATGTTCATCTCAAGCATCCGACTCAGAACGTGCCTAGGGACCGTACAGGTTCCCGTACACGTGTAAGCGGCCTTCGATTGTTATTATCCTAAGTTCTCTTAAGCAGCCGACTCAAAGCGTGCCTAGGGACCATTTGGGATCCTATACAGGTGTAAGCAGCCTTTTATTGTTATCGTCTATATACCAAAAGAAAAATGCGGGAAAAGAAATGATAAAACAAAGCATTGGAATCGAATCCGACTCTTGTTTACCCTGATCATGGGATAATTTGCCTTGGCTCTTGTCCATAGGTGTTTCTTAATGCATTTCCCACAGATGGAAATTGTCCCTGCAATTCCACCACTGTCATGTTCCTCACATACTGTAGCAGCTGGTTGTTCTGGACTAGTGCTTCTATCAGACCATGAAGGTTTCGACACTCTTTCGTCTCATGCCCATTCAACTCATGGAAGATGCAAAACTTTTTAGATCTTTTCTCTCGGTCAATGGGCTCCCTTCTAGGTAGCCTTCGGTAGACGTTCTATCCCCTCGTATCTAGGTTTATCCTCTTTGGGGTTGCGGTCAAGTCGGTGTATGAGGAGAATCTTGGCTCATCTCTCTATCATTTTGGGTCACTGATGTTATCATCGGCTTTCCCCTTCCCTTTGCCTTTTCCAATTCCAGCTCCAAATGGTCCCCCACCTTCGACGGCATTTATTTAAGCATCCACATCCTCGGCTTCCGCGTCTTCCTGATGCAAGTACCTCTCGACTTCGTCATAGAATTCTATAAGCTCCATCGGTGGGTCCCTTTTCAATGCAGCTTTGAAATCAGTCTTATTCGCAAATCCAAATACTGCAGCCATTCGGATAAACGATGGGTCCGGTTTGTCTACCGCGGCTACCGCTACATTAGATCTTGTTAAATAACTTCTCAAGGATTCTCCAGGCATTTGCTTTATGTTTGAGAGTGTAAGTACATTCCTTGATTGTTAGACATGAACCCTGAACTGTCTCAAGAACCTGCTCACTAAGTCAGTCCACATGCTTATGGACTCATTTTTCAATTGTCTGAACCGCATTGCAGCCAAATCTATTAAGATAAGGGGAAGCATAGCCCCATTATTTCCTCAGAAGAACCCAGCACCTTCATATGTTAAATGTACCGCATCATATGAATTGTTGGGTCTGTCTTCTCGTCGTACCTTTACAGTGTTGGAAGCTTGAAATCTGGAGGACTTATCGTGTTTCGGATATTAGCTGTAAGTGGATTTCTGTTCACATCTTCCAAACCTTGATCTGGGGGGCCTCCTTTGATAAATCTCCGTACCAATTCAGCAATTCTGTTCTCACCGTCCAATGAAGGCCTCCTTCCTAAAGCTATAATTTTCCCCCAGCCCCGTTGGGGGTATCTCTGGATGGATTTTTCCTGCAACATACTTATGTTCTGATTTGCAACTCTAGCTTCATTCATTCCTCCGTTCCATTGAGGAAGTTTTGGTACATATCCTTCTGTCGGACATATCCTAGTATTTAGATCAGCTCCCATGCCATTAGTCGCTGGTGTTTCAACAGTCGCTCCGGCATTGACATTGATTCCCATGTTGATTCCAGCACTGTCCCCATGTGTCGGTTGCTATGGGCGTGGGGGCAAGGCTCCTTCTTTCTCCAATCCAAATTCGGCAATCCTTAGAGTTTGATTCCTATTCCCTACGGATCTAGCCATCCCTTGTTGCTCCATCCTTTGGAGGAATCCATCCATCATCTTCTGTTGTCTAGTTTTGAGTCCATCCTTCATCTCTTTCATCATCCTTTCCATCTCCTCTCTAATCACATAACTGGGTTGACGAGAATTTAAGGATAGTTCCTGACTGCCCCCAAGCCCCAGTTGACTTGCTCCAGTTTTAGATCTGGTGTTAGGCCTCTTCATTTTATTTGGATCTCGGATTCAAACTTCAATTTTTCAGATCCCATTCAAGGTTCTCAGTGAAAGCACCAAAATTTTAACCCAAAAAATGATCAACACCCTAGATCAAATGTGAAAGCACTGGTCCTGTTCTAATAGAGAAATATCATAGATCATTCGTATAAGAAAAGAATAGTAAAACAAAGAAGATAGAGAATCTTTATAGTGGTTCGGCTGTTAATGAAGCCTACGTCCACTTTATAATTTTTCTTATAGACTATTTGTTGTTACAAGAGATGTTTGATTACAAGGCTATGATTATCTTTACCAAGATTGAATCCCCAGAGTTGGAATCCACCAGAGAATCACAGTGAATTCCTTTGGAGATTGTTGTGAGGGAGGTAGAGAATGAAGAATAATTCCAGCAGAGCTTCAGCAACTAGGCCAAAGCAGATCTTTTTCGTGTTGCAGGTGGGATGGTATTTATAAAGGTTGGTAGGCTTCTGGGCCAAGCCTGTTTTCATCAGCTCGTGGGTAGGCTACAGGCAACCTAGGAGGACTTTAGCTCGCAAAATGAGCCAAAACCATGGGTCGCTGGCGACCCATAGACTTGGCTCGTTTCGCGGGCCAAGTCTTTCCTCATTTTGATTGTATTCCACATCTAGTTTGTTTGATGGTTTGAGCAGAGGTATGGGTTGTTGATTATCCAAGTGCTTAGGATTTTTTTGGAATTTGGAATTAGAGATGTTTCCATAGTTTTTTATCATAGTTGTTTGCATAGTATCATTGCACGTTACTTTGTCTTGATGACGATTTGCAGGCTGATTGTGCTTTGATTGCTGATTGGACTGAACTGACGCTAGCTTCTTGGTTCAGTTGAACTTAGCCGTTGCTTTAGTAATATGATTTGGCTCTCGGCAACTCCTTGCCTTAGCCTTTCTATTTATGTTCTACGCTATTCTGATGTGATGGGATTGTTTTGTATTCTGTTGGATCCAATTGGGTTAAAAACCCAGATAACATTAACATAGGGGCTGAATTAGTAGATGAATAGAATTATCTAGCATATGAAAATATGCAACCAATTAGAAGGTTTATTAGGAAGTCATGTGCTTTAGAGGGATAATAGGGATTTCTTATGGATGGTGGGAAAGTGGATTGTGTCACTACTACTATCGTCATTGAGAAGGTCTACATGACATTCAACCTCGACGTCGTTAGAAACAACGATGTCGATGATGCGGCAAAGGTTGCTGCTATCAATGTCATCATCAAGGAAGCCTTACACATCACCTAGCCTTAATTTCATTAACAAAATGATGTCAACATCAATAACCACAACCAAAAGAGCAACATCGAAGCTATTAGACTCATCGAGGAACACCAAGCCTCCATCTCAACATCACCGCTAATATACAAAACAGTTGTAATTGGGACCCGCCGAGGATCAATACTGTCAAGTCATTAAGCCAAATGGGGAGCATAACATATCTACACAAACGATATTGAAATCGGTAAATGTCGATGTTTATAGATAATGTCTACCTCATGTTCTATCAATAATGGGGAGCCAATGTCGAACATTGAGAATGCAAAGGCCATGTTGAGGAAGAGGCAATTGTGTAGACTTCGATGTGCAATGATATTGATCATGTCAAGGCCAAAAAAGCATTATCTTTGACACTTGATAAGCTAAAGATGTCGAGAGTCGTGGATGTTGAAGTTGGCCAGTCGCCAAACTCTATAAATAGGGACCGAGGGTCTTCATTTAGAGGGCTAATTCTTGGATTCTCTCTTCTTACTCATCTAAAACCCTAAACTGAATTAGGGATTTTTCTCATTGTAATATTGTAAGTGTTGTATCCACAATGGTTTGTTCAATTAACAAGGTATTTGATAGCTAGATCTCTATCGGATTAGAAATAGCGGATCAAATTTAAATTAAAACTAATCGCAAGAGCACGTCGTACAATTTTAGTACGTGGTGAGTAGGGGTCGATCTGCTGGGAATTATTTAGATTTAAAAATTCTATTCGATCAAATTAACCAAGAGTTTGAAATTATTTGAAGATAAGAATTTCTAGAAACTAACAAAATTAAAAATGGATATAAACATGACAGTAGAAGGCAATTTAGAGATAAATCCACTCTTTTGATGACATAAATCAACACAACATGAAATTATGATCTCGTTTTTTTGTTAGTGAATTTAATTGATGTGTTTATCATAAAAATGGAATATTTGTGCTATTAATTTGACCAATATAAACCATCAAACTATAACACACCCATCAAACAACTTCTTAACTCTCATGAAAATTGCAATGAAATTGAAAATAAAATCTATTTTAATCATAGCCTGCTAACTATTGATTAGAAATATAGGCCATCAAATTTTTATTTTAATATTCACTTCATTACCATTATCATATATAGATAAAGAGCTTATGTTTGTCTAATCACAATATATTTGGTGTCAACAACATAGGCCATCAAATTCAAAGCTAAACAACAAAATATTTAACAAATCAAACATTATCATTAAGCATAGAAAGATAACAAAAATAAGCAAATTATGTTGAATCCACGTTATTAGAGAACTTCATTATCCCTAAATTAAAGGAGTTTAGCCTCTCATATTTGTTATCATTTCAACAAATGTAGCATTCAATATAAAATAAAAACTAAAGGAAAACAGAGAGTGAATTAAAATAAAATGAGAGCTAATCTACTTGCATAAAAATAAACTAAGCTACTAACATGAAAGGAAATAAACAAGAAAAGAACATAAAAGAAGAGTGCATGAATTAAAATTGCATTAAAGAAAATTACATTGAGAAATGGTTAAGAAGCCATGAAATAAAAAAAGAGTATTTTTAATTGTGAGCCTAAACTAAACTAACTAAAATGCAGGCTCAAAGGAGGCTAAGAGGAGGCTCAATGGAGGTTAAGATAAGTGATTACATGAGCATATGGGGTATTTATCAAGCTTTGAAACCCTAATCCTATTTTTGGAAACTGCCTAATTTACCCTCTTAGGATGTGTGGCCACTAAGTTATCATTAGCATGAGATAATCCTCCATTTAAACGTGCATAAAACATTTAGCTCCACTAACTTGTGAATTAGCTTCTAATTATAGATTAATGTAAATGGGTGTATGTGGTCCTCCATGATTCGTGGTTTGAATTATTTCCATCTTCATTCCTTTTATCCTCTTGTGCATGCAAATTTTCCATAAAACCACTTGTAATTTGAATCTAAATTCCTACAGATAGAAATAAAAATTGCAAATATATATTGTCAAATAAATATATATGCACAAAAATGACCACCTATATGAAGGTGAATAAATGATGATTTGAAAATAATTTGAATTTTGGTTTAAACATGTTAAAACACCCAATATGATCATTTATTTAATTTAATTAGATTAAATATGGAAGTAAAATATGCAAAATTACGTGCACATCACAAGGAGGTGATCTGACTTACTTGATTTGAGCTATGATTTACACATTTATATGTTATGTCGAGCTTTATCTGAGCTTATAACCTTGTTATCATCGATCACATTAATATAAACTTCGTCGAGCCTTGCAAGTGCTTATAACCTCGCTGACCTCTATTCTAATCTCACTTTAAATAACTTTTCCTCGATAAAATCAAAGACTTGGTACCAAAGTTAAAGCTTGATGCCAGTAAGCATACAAACGCGATGACTATGATAACTTCGTGTATAACCTCGATGCCGTCAATGACTTCATGCCTGACTTCAGTGACATCATGTCGAACCTCGATGACTTATTAACCTCAACAAGACTCTCTTTTAAAACAATTCTTTACTTTTGCACTTTGGGGTGTTAATGAATTTATTTGTTAACATTTTTAATTCTAGACGGAGGGCGCGAACCTCATATATATTATTCTCTCCACAAACTAATTGCATAAGGACTCTTTTGTTACTTAAAGAAAATAGTAAGTTCCAGAAACAGTAATGACCTATCAAATGAAGAAGCTGCATCACAAGCAACTTTAGAAGATGGTATCATCCCGAACTTCAATTTGGAAAGTATGAAAATTGGGCAACCTTCGACTCTGACAAGGTTCGCTAGCGATAAGACCAAAATTCAGGATTTACTATGACATGTAATAGCTATGCGTGATCTCTTTGAAGGAGCTCCATCTCAAGAATCTTTAAAGCCAACAAAACTTATGAAAGGAGAAGATGAAGCACAATCTCCAATTAAAGCCCAGGATGAAAGCTAAATCAAGAGAGTCAAGCAAAAAGGCCACTTGAGTAGCCAAACAGTTGAACCCAAGGAGGCAATAGAGATTACTATAATAACAAAACTAATCAAAAGGATATTTTCAACCAAATAACAAAGGATATACTCCTTGACCTAGAAAAAAACATATCCTTCAAAAGATTCCTTTTTCAGAAGAAATAATGGACGCTATTCCATCTCACATCAGAATCCCTCCACTAAAGTACGATGGAACCACTGATCTAAATTATTACCTAATACCTTCTAAAACTCGAATGAATCTATATAACGCCTCCAGAGCAATCCATTGCAAGATCATTCTATAACTTTTCATGAAGCAGCTATCAAATGGTACAAGAATTACCAGTGGAAAACCATCTGTTCTTAGGAACAACTCTCTTATGAATTCATGACTCAATTTTATATATCTAAGGACCCAACAATGGGTTTTAGCATGTTAGCAACTATCAAGCAAAGGCTAGGGGAATGGCTTGGTGAATACTTGAAGAGATTTAATGTAAAAGCATTAAAAGCGGAAAATGTAACTGATAGAGAAAAGCTCATGGCGGTTTGTTTTGGATTGATCAAGCAAACTCCTTTTAGGAAGAACTTTATATTCACAAATGTAAAGATCTATGGTTCTTCTATTCTCAAGCCAAAAAATTTACTTAGATGAAGGAAAGGCATCCTGCGACAAGGGAATCTCAATAAAACCAAAGAAAAGGAAGGTTCAATTCCAAACATCCTAGTAAAAGGTCAAAGGATAACAAAGATATAAAAAGGCCTTGGAAAAGGATTTCCAAATCTGACTATGCGGACTTAGACAAGCCTCTTTCTCGAATTTCTTCATAGCAAAAAACGATGAAAGTTTCTCAGTCACTCATAAAATGCAGAGCCATTTTAATCCCAATAAGGGAGAAGATTATTGCAACTACCCTAAAGTACATGAATATAAGACCAATGATTGTCGCATTTTGGCAGGAATAATATCAAGTTAGAGACTTTAAGTATTTAATTAGAGAAGCTTAAAGGATCTCCTACTCTGGAAAGAATAGTCCAAACATTTGAAATCTAACTTTTTCTGCAAGAAGAAACAAGCTTAGAAACTTCAAATATAAACTCTTGTCGGGCTATAAAGCCCAGTGGCAATCACTCGCTATGGATTATCATTACTCATAGAATGTTTTAAATTTGAATTGTATTTTGATTTGTACTTGAAGTCAATCATGTATTAACACAAAATTCTAGTATCTTTACAGGTAAAAACACCAATCTAATGCATTAAAAAGATTCTAGGATTCTCTATTAAAGCATGACAGATTTCTAACCATCTCTAAAGGGAGATAATTCAAATTTCTAGAATAAAGTGGTTCTTTATCTCAAAGTTTGATTCAATGCAACATGAAGAATTTCTTTCACGAAACTTCAGAGTATCACTAATCCTCTATCGCAAACCGGTTTCTACAGAAAGACTGACAAACAAGACATTCCATTTTCGCTAAGCAAGAGCTTCAGAGGTAAAATTATATATATTATATAAGGATGAAAGTAAATATACCGACCTTATTTTCAACCATTTATTTTATTACCAAAAACGGATCTTCTAAACAATTTTTCAAGAGAAATATTTTTTGAAAATCAAGAAAGAATATTTTTAATTACCCTACATACCAAGGGAGACAATGCTTATCTATTTCAAGAAATAATTTATACAGTCTTTGGAAAATGTTACATAGCATTTGTGAATGTACGAGTTAGATTTAACTAATCATGTTTTGAAAAAAACATTTCCAAAGCTTTCTGAAACCATTAACAAGGAAAATCTATTCATATTTTCTTAAGAAAAGTTTATAGAACTATCAAAAGCTCATCGAAATAACTCTAATAAGAGAATCCTATTCTCGACTAAATGATTAGTGGTTCATGAATCGTGACTACCCAGTCTACTACTTGAGATTTTTGTTTTTCCTATGAGATTAATTTGAAAACCCTTATTAGAAACAACATAAAGAAAAAAATTATCAAAAATTCAAATGTTCAAATCCTCTTTGGAAATAATCCATCAATTTATCAGCGGATCTTTTACAAAAACTCTTCCTCCCCAAAGAAGTTTCATGAAAAAAGAATTGATGTTCAAAAAGGATTTTCAAAACTTTAAAATTGTCCAGAAATAATTTTAGCCCTTACCCAAGGCACCTTCTAGAGGATGGGTTAAAGCCTCTAAAGCCCTTACTAAAGGCACCTCCTGTGATGACCCGAAATTTTTTGGCAATATTATTTGATGATGTTATTTTATAAATTATTTTAAATGTGCAAAATTACTCTTTTAAAACAAATAAAATATGTTTTTTTATGTGTGTGTATATATATATAAGTATATTTTAAATAGAATTTGGATTTGAAATTCAAAGGTAAAAATCTTAAAAATAAATTGGATTTAAAAACTAGTGTATTTGTATATATATGTATGATTATTTATTAGTGTATAATTAGTTTTAAATCATTTTCTTTAAAATTATATAAATATAAATAAAAAGGGAATGTATTAAAACTAAATAGAAATATAATAAAAATTATATAAAAAATATTAAAAACATAAGGCATGCAAAAAGACAAGTGTAAGCCAAAATGAGACATGCAAAATACAAGTGTCATTAATTTTATTTTTTTATTTTTAAAAGAATAATAATAAACAAGGCTATATATATCTATACTCCTTCTTTCTCATTTTCTTTTATATACTCAAAACCAAACTTGAAAACAAAACCAAAGATCAAAAATTAAAGCAAACAACTCTTTCAAATCTAAAACCTGAAGCATGCAAAGATTTCAACTTCAAACTTAATCAAGTGGATCAGATCAAAGTTCAAAACAATTCCTAGTTTTCAAAGTT
The DNA here is from genome assembly GCA_030765085.1 of Allium cepa. NCBI lineage: Eukaryota > Viridiplantae > Streptophyta > Magnoliopsida > Asparagales > Amaryllidaceae > Allium > Allium cepa. The sequence goes on along the minus strand of CM060929.1, from coordinate 721,927,247 downwards.
TTCAAAAGATCAAGCATTTCCAGGCTTCTTTGTTCCATTTCTTATGAGTAAACAACTTTTAAAAAAAAACTATAACTGTTTATAACTTGATTGCATGTGATAATACTTGAATTTATGTTGTGAAATGTTGCATGAATATGTGGTTATGCTTGCATGTATATAAATGTGAAATGGATTGTGTTCATGTCTCTGTGTGTGTGTATTCTCTTTTGAGTTAACAGGTTAAACAAGTTAAAAATTCGAATTCTCTTACTCTAATCACTTATAGTTGATGATGTATAAACAAATATGTTTGAGTAATCAAGGTCTAAATTTTAAAAATATTTATAAGTTTAATCAGTATGTTATTTTACTGGAAGGGAAGAAATACAGTGAAAAACTCAAAAACATATCAAATTTGAGTGTCGTGATTTCAAATTTCACTTACATCACCTAATTCGATTTCAAAAACTATGAATTTAAAAAAATTCAAGATTTTTAGATTAGTAATTGGGGAGAATTCGTGGTTTGGACGGGAAAGGGGTTTTTGGCATTTTATGGCGATCGGTGTAGAGATGGGTCTTGGGATCGTGGCTGAAGCTTGCTTATGGGTATGGGGTCTCGATGAAAATGATCAGAGAATTTTCTGATCACCGTGGCGGCGGCACAACATTGAAGTAGGGTTTAAACCCAGGATTTGGTCGATGATGAATTTCGGGCTGCTGCATCGTCGTCAAAGAACCTGAGATGATCGGAGTGAGGGCGATCGGAACATAGGACTACAGCGAAGCTTGGGTCGAGGTATCAAGCTTGCTAGTGGTATGAGGCGTCGTCATGAGGGGGTTGTTGACGATCTGTTTTGTTCCAGTTGGTACCCTTTGTGCTCGAGTTCGATTTTGAGTTTGTGTGTAGGCCTTTGGTGGTCGGACTGCTAGAGGAGCTTGTCGTCGACGTGTCGATGGTCGTAGCATTAATCAGAGCTGCTGCAATCTCCTGTGCATGTGTAAATGTGTCAGTAGTGAGTCAGTGGGTTTGATTTGTTTACTGTTGGTTTGAGTAGATGGCATCGGGTTTGGACTCGGGAAAATGCGGTGATGGCTCGAGTTTAGTTTTGGGTGTATGCATGAATGTTTAACCTGATTGAAACAGTTTTAAAATTTAAATCAAAACAAAGTTTGTTTTTAAAAAAAGAGGAAGGTTTGTTGAGTTTGGCTCGGGTTGGTTCAAGGATTGACTCAGGTATTTGTAGCAGCAGTTTTAAATAAAACAAGTTTTTAAAGTTAAAATAAATCAAATTTTAAACAATTTTCTTAAATCAATTTCTTTTATATAAAAATGTTTATTTAAATATTTGGTTAACTAAAAGTTGTATAATTTATTTTAACTTAAATTAATTAAGTTAATCCTTAAGTTTATTTAAATAAAATTAAATGGTGTAATTAAGTAGTTAATTAAGAAAGTAAAATGTTTTTAATTCATATGTTAATGATTAATTAATTCCAAAGGTTTATTAAATATTATTTAAATGATAATTAAGTAATTAATTAAGATAAATAGTTTGTCTTAAATTAATTAAGGTCTTGGGTAATTAAAGATTAATTAATTAATGAAAGTAATTAAAGAATATTTAATTAATTAGTAATTAAAGGTTAATTAATTAATAATTAAAGTTTAATTAATTAATAATTAAAGGGTAATTAATCAGTAATTATAGGATAATTAATTAATGTAAGTAATTAAGGATGATTAATTAATTTTATTAATTAAGATAATAATAATAAATGGTTTGTAATTAATTTATGTTAATTAAGTAGGGTTAGGTAATTAATTCACACGTAATTAATTTATTTTAAGATTAATTATTTATAATTATGTGATTAATTAATCTTGCTTATAAATAATTAATTGTATAGAATGTTTGGATTGATTAATATTTAAAGTATGTTAATCTGTGTTGTTCTGTGATATGCAATACTTTGGGTATAACTATGATAAATGTGAGTTATTTATCTGTGATGAATTGCTGTGTGAATATAATATTCTAAATTGAATTAAATTGTTTTACTTAAACAATTTGGCCTTAAAAGACGGCGATTGGATTTCGATGAGACCAGGATCGGATTCCAAATTGTTATCCGAAAGCCACATCGATCTAAATTAAACGATAGGTCATGAAATCTCAAGTGAAGATCAAGATGAAGATTCAGAGTGCAAGGACTATTTGTCGTTAACTCCGAGGGTGATTCCAAAATGAATGTAACAGAGATAGTGCCTTCGGTTTCGTTCGAACCCGGAACGAACTTGTATGGATGAATGCTATCAGACCATCGTCAGTGGAGGACGATGAGCATTCCAAGATATGTGTTCTAAAAAGGTAATGGTAACCTCAAGCCTCATCAACCGGGAATGGCTAAAATAGGGAGGTGCATGCAAGGCTAAGTGGGTAGCACCCAAGTAGGATGAGATTTTCCACTGTCTAGTGGTTCCTTTTTCGGCTGTATGGGCGGTAGTTGGCCACAACCGTAGGGTTTTCTTATTTGGACTATCCAGTAAAGGGTAGCTCCAGTCTTGTGTTGCAGGGGATCAGGGTGGATCCTCGATACAGTGATCTAGACCACTACTGTGACGGGCGGTACCTCAGTAGCCCTGCCATTGTATGGAATCCAATCTCCAATAAGTGCTTGTACGATTTTAATTGTGCCCAACTATATTGGAACATAAGATGTAAGCTTTCCAGCTATTTCTATATTTTATATTGAAAACCCTAGGCACTATTATAATATAACTGGATTTCCTATCAAATGTTTTGGTTATTGTAATGGAAAAACTTGTCCATGCTTATTTATGGAGAGTCTTACATGATACCTTTAATTTCAAATGTTTTTTTTTCAAGTTAAACAACTTAACCATTTACTCACAACATATCCATGTCTAACCCAATTATTTCTGTTTTCTTAAACTCTTGGGTACTCAAATTTTTATGAGTAGCCAAGTGATCAGGTTGGCTTAACGATATTTGGAAAGGACTTGGAGCAGGAGACTTGGCGTGTGTGTGTGTATTCCACTGTGTTGATATCATCTGTTTGTATCTGGGATTTAATGGATAGACATGTCTTCACGAATGTCTTATGTGATGTTGTTGTAACTGTATTACTCTAATATATGATGAATACTATGTAATATCTATGTGAAGTAATATATTTTTCTATTTCCGCTATGAGATTCTGATGTTGTTTCTTTCTTTCTATCTATTTCTTTTCTACCTATCTCTTTATTAATGATGATATGTTTTCTATGGAATGAAAAGCAGGTCGTCAAAGTTGGTATCGGAGCTCTAGGTTGAGATAATACCTAAGCTTTGGAGTAATATCTATCTTGAGAGAGAACGTACTTGTAATTTTTATATATCTAAATACCTATCTGAATTCTTGGGTTACCTGTCCAGGTTGCCAACATGAGTTCTAGAGGAAGAAGAGGCAGAGGTGTGAGCAGCACGACTTCCCACTAATGGAAGAGGTCCGAATGCTGATGGAGGAAGGGTAACTGGCGAGGCTGTAAACCCAATACCGCCTCAAGTAAGCTTTGCTGCATTGTGCAAGTATTTCACCAATCTCGAAGGAAAGCCTTTAAAGGAACAGAGTCAATCGTTGAAGTTCAAGCTTGGTTATGTTCGTGTGAGCATATTCTTAAGAGTTTGGATCTGTCAAATGAGCAAAAGAGAGTGATGGCATCGTGGCAACTTCAAGAAGGAGCAGCTGCATGGTGGGATGCAACTACATGAATATTTCAGAGGATGATATCTCTTGGAGTAAGTTTAAGGAACTGTTTGAGGAACAGTTTATGCCTATAGCTGGGAAGACTCATTTGTATAGAAATTTTCTGGATCCGAAGCAAGGAAGTATGTTGGTTTTAGAATATGAGACTAAGTTCAACGAATTATCCCGCTGTGGACCAGGTCTTATTGATACACCCCTCAAGACGAACGAGATATTTATGCTTGGAATGAGGCCCGAGTTTTATGAGAACATGACAGCACATCTCAAGGGATCATTCGTGGAATTGATAGACATGGCACTAAGGTATGAAGAGCTGATGGATAAGAAACCCGTGTCAACTACGGCAGCACCGATTGGGAATTCTTCCAATCCGAACAAAAGGAAATTTAAACCAAATTGGAAGAAGCAAGGTAATGGGAAACTAGGAGGCAACAATGGAGCTCGATAGTGTGATGTGTGCCAGCAGGAAGGTCGTTTGGCTAAGTAGTGTCCTAGAGGTAAAACTCAGCAGCAGCAGCGTTAAAGTGGACCCATATCTGCAAAGGTCCAGAAGTCTATGTGTTTCAACTCTCAACAGCCAGGGCATATGGTGAAAGCTTGCTCACTTCTTCAGAGAGCTCAACCGACTAAAGTGTATGCTATTCAAGGAGAACAGTCAAGTTCTATGGATAGGAAAGGCAAAGGCGTTATTGAAGTAACTTTGTTTTTAGATGGCATTTTTGTTAGAGTTTTGTTTGATTCTGGTGCTTCTCTTAGTTTTATTTCTTTGAAAATGGTAGAGAAATTTCATCTTAGCCCTAGTTTGATGGACCTCCCTATTTTTGTATCTAATCCCATAGGGGGAGTGGCCAAGTTAGAAATGATTTGTAGAGGCCCAAGAATTTCTTATCTATCCCATAGTTTCTCTTGCGAGCCATTTGTATTTGATTTAAAGAGTTTAACCATATTATGGGAATGAATTGGTTGGACAAGAATAAGGCTTTTCTGATTTGTGAAGAGAGAATTGTGTCATTGGAAATTGAGTTGGGAAGGATTCCAAAAGTGACTTGCGATAGTTCAGGAGTTCACTTGATTAGTCTTTTGCATGGAATCGAGGCATCTCAAGAAGGCGTAGGATCCATCGAAGTAGTCAGAGATTTTCCAAATGTCTTCGAAGAAGTCAAAGGTTTGCCCCCGCATCGGGAGATTGAGTTCCGTAACGACTTAGTTCCAGGAGTGACACCATTTGTTCAACCTAGTAGAAGGATGGTGCTGAGAGAGAGAGAGAGAAGAATTGGTTAAACAGACTCAGGATTTCTTAGAGAAAGGACCGATTCCACCTAGTTATTCTAGTTGGGGTTCTGCCACAGTATTTGTGACCAAATCGAATGGGTCACTAAGATTTTGTGTTGATTATCGGGAGTTGAATAAGGTAACCATTAGGAATAAGTATCCTTTTCCTGGTATAGACAATCTTTTTGATCAACTTCATGGAGCTTCTGTTTTCTCTCAGTTGGATCTAGCTTCTGGTTTTCACCAACTAAGTTTAGCTAAAGATAGTATACCCTTGACTGCGTTCAAAGGACCCAACTGTTTCAATGAGTGGCTGGTTATGCCTTTTGGGCTAACCAACGCTCCAGCTTATTTTGTGGATCTGATGAATCGTGTTTTCCAGGATATGTCGAACAAGTTTTTGCTCGTGTTCATCGATGACATTCTCATCTTCTCCAAATCAGAGGAGGAGCATAAGCGTCATTTGGAGATAGTATTGGAGACATTGTGGAGGCATGTCCTGAAAGCTAAGTTTTTGAAGTGCCATTTCTGGAAGTCGGAAGTAAGATTTTTGGGGCACTTGTATCTGGAGAAGGTATTTCTGTGGATCCAGCCAAGGTAGCAAATGTTCAAGAGTGGAAGCAACCGCAGATTCCAACGGAAGTTCCCAGTTTTCTTGGTTTGGTGGGCTACCATAGAAAATTTATCTGGGACTACTCTAAAATTTCTTTGCACTTGACCAAACTAACTAGGAAGGGAGCAAAGTTTAAATGGACTCCTAAGTGCGAAGAAACATTTCTGCATTTGAAGGCGAGGTTGACTAGTGCACCTGTTCTGGCTATTCCAAATGGAAAGAGTAAGTTCGAAGTCTACACTGATGCTTATGGAGTAGGGCTTGGTGCCGTCCTGATGCAGAATGGAAGGGTGATTGCATATGCGAGTAGGCAGTTGAAGCGGCATGAGAAGAACTACGCTACATGTGATTTGGAATTGTTGGCTATTGTCTTTGCTCTAAAGATCTGGAGGCATTATCTGTTAGGAGAGAAGTTTGATCTTTTCACTGATCATAAACCTTTGAAGTATCTTATCTCCCAGAAGGATCTGAATTTGAGACAGCAGAGATGGGTGGAATTTTTGGCATCATATGATCTGGATATTCTCTATACTCTGGGGAAAGCAAATGTAGTGGCGGACGCTCTAAGTAGAAATGCAGTTTTGGCTATTTTTGAATTTATTCCGTCTATACAAGAAAGGATTGTAAGAAATCAGACGAAGGACAGAACTTTTGAGGAATTCATACTTGGAGTTAAGGAAGGTCGATATTCGGATTTCAAGATAGACGATCAAGGAGCTTTGAGAATGAATGGACAGTTGTGAGTGCCTGATGTGGATGGATTGAGGCAAGAAGTTTTGTTGGAACGCCACAAGTCAAGGTTGAGTGTCCATTCGGGGATCTCAAAGATGTATAAGGATTTGAAAAGAGTTTTCTGGTGGTCGGGTATGAAGAAGGATATTGCTACCTTCGTCAATGGATGTGCGATTTGTCAATAGGTGAAGGGTGATCAGCAGAAGTCCGTAGGATTGTTGCAGCCTTTGGAAGTCCCTAAATGGAAACAGGAAATGATATCAATGGATTTCGTCGACGGGTTGCCAAGGACCAGAAAAGGAAATGAGGGAGTGTGGGTAATCGTAGACTGGCTAACTAAGAGTGCCCACTTTGTTCCCGTTAAGGCAACCAGAAGTGCAACGTCTTTAGAAGAGATTTTCTTGAAAGAGATCGTCGGGTTGCACGGAGTTCCTGTCAGCATAGTAAGTGACCGTGACCTAATATTTACTAGAAAAATTTGGAAAGCTCGGCAGACATCTCTGGGAACAAGGTTGAGTTTTAAGTACAGCTTATCATCCTCAAACCGACGGACAAACAGAAAGGCTGAATTGTATTCTTGAGAATATGTTGAGGGCTTGTATTTTGGATTTCGGTGAATCTTGGGAGGACCATCTGCATTTAGTGGAATTCTTGTAAAATAATCGTATCAGGCAAGTATTAAGATGGAACCCAATGAAGATTTGTATGGAAGGCCTTGTAGATCACCGTTTTGTTGGGTAGAATTCGAAGATTATCTTGTTCTAGGTCCTGGTTTGATTCGAGAGGCATCTACGAAGGTGGAGCTGATCAAGAATAGAATGAAAGCAGCCCAGGATTGTCAGAAGAGTTATGCAGACAAGAGACGAAGGCAATTGGAATTTGAAGTCGAAGATTTGGTTTTTGTCAAAGTTTCCCCGATAAAAGGAGTGGTCAGATTTTGTAAGATGGGAAGGCTTTCCCCAAGATACATTGGACCTTTTAGTGTTCTTGAGAGAATTGGTACTTTGGCCTACTGGATTGAATTGCCAGATCGGATGGCTGGAATTCACAATGTTTTTCACGTGTCTCATCTGAGGAAGTAAGCATACGACCCATCTCTAGTTATAGAACCGACAGTGCAGGAAGATTTAGAGGTTGAATTGGACTTAACTCTGATCAGGCATCCAGTCCAGATAGATGATGAAGATGAGAAGCAGCTCAGGAACAAAGTGGTGAAGCTGGTTAAGATTCAATGGAGCGAGGATCGTAGAGATTGTACCTGAAAAACTCAAGATAGTGTTAGGAAAGCCTATCTGGATTTGTGTCAAGATAGTTAGGAATGTTTGTTTGAATGAATTGTTTGCTTTGGTTGTTAGTGTATGGATGATATATATGTTTGATGGTTTGAAATAAAAGCTTTTGATTATCTTTGTTTTTAAATTTCGGAGACGAAATTCTATTAAGGGGGGAGGAATGTGATGACCCGAAATTTTTGGGTAATATTATTTGATAATCTTCTTTTATAAATTATTTTAAATGTGCAAAATTATTCTTTTAAAACAAATAAAATATGTTTTTGTTTATGTACGTATATAAGTAGATTTTAATTAGAATTTGGATTTGAAATTCAAAGGTAAAAATCTTAAAAATAAATTGGATTCGAAAACTATATATATATATGATTATTTATTAGTGTATAATTAGTTTTAAATCATTTTCTTTAAAATTATATACATATAAATAAAAAGGGACTGTATTAAAACTAAATAGAAATATAATATAAAATTATATAAAAACATATTAAAAACATAAGGCATGCAAAAAGACAAGTGTAAGCTAAAATGAGACATGCAAAATACAAGTGTCATTAATTTTATTTTTTTATTTTTAAAAGAATAATAAAAAACAAGGCTATATATATCTATACTCCTTCTTTCTCATTTTCATTTATATACTCAAAACCAAACCTAAAAAAAACCAGAGATTAAAAATTAAAGAAAACAACTCTTTCAAATCTAAACCTAAAGCAAGCAAAGATTTCAACTTCAAACTTAATCTAGCAGATCAGATCAAAGTTCAAAACAATTCCCAGTTTTCAAAGTCTTTAAAAGATCAAGCATTTCCAGGCTTCTCTGTTCCATCTCCTATAAGTAAACATCTTTTTAAAAAAAACTGAAACTGTTTATGCCTTGATTGCATGTGATAATACTTGAAGTTATGTTGTTAAATGTTGCATGAATATGTGGTTATGCTTGCATGTATATAAATGTGAAATGGATTATGTGCATGTTTGTGTGTGTGTGTGTGTGTATATCTTCTTTTGAGTTAACAGGTTAAACAAGTTAAAAATTCGAATTCTCTTACTCTAATCACTTATAACTGACGATGTATAAACAAGTATATGTGAATAATCAAGATCTAAATTTTAAAAATATTTATAAGTTTAATAAGTATTTTATTTTACTGGAAAAGAAAAAATACAGTGGAAAACTCAAAAACATGTCAAATTCGAGTGTTATGATTTCAAAGTTCACTTACACCACCTAATTCAATTTCAAAAACCATGAATTTTAAAAATAAAATCAAGATTTTTAGATTAGAAATTAGGGAGAATTTGTGGGTTGAACGGAAAAAGGGTTTTTGGTATTTTCTGGCGATCGACGAAGAGATGGGTCTCAGGATCGTGGCTGAAGCTTGCTTATGGGTCTAGGGTCTCGGCAAAAATGATCAGAGAATTTTCTGATCACCATGGCGCCGGAACGACGTAGAAGTAGGGCTTAAACACAGGATTTGGTCGATGGTGAATTTCGGGCTGTTGCATCGTCGTCAAAGCACCGGAGATGTTCGGAGTGAGGGGGATCAGAACGTGGGACTGCGACGAAGCTTGGGTCGAGGTATCGAGCTTGCTGGTAGGATGAGGTGTCATCACAAGGAGGTTATTTCCGATCTGTTTTGCTCCAGTGAGTACCGTTTGTGCTCAAATTCGATTTCGAGTTCGTGTCTAGGCCTTGGGTGGTCGGACTTCTAGAGGAGGTTGTCATCGACGTGCCGATGGTCGCAGCGTTGATCGGAGCTGCCGCGATCGCCTGTGTACTTGTACATGTGTTAGTAGCGTGTCAGTGGGTTTGATTTGTTTACTGTTGGGTTTGAGTAGATGGCCTCGGTTTTGGACTTAGGAAAATGCTGTGATGTCTTGAGTTTGGTTTCAGGTGTGTGCGTGAGTGTTTAACCTGGTTCAAACAGTTTTAAAATTTAAATCAAAACAATTTTTTTTTAAAAAGAGAGGAAGGTTTCTCGGGTTTGGCTCGGGTTTGTTCAAGGATTGACTTGGGTATTTGTAGTAGCAGTTTTAAATAAAACAAGTTTTTAAAGTTGAAATAAATCAAGTTTAAACAATTTTCTTAAATGAATTTCTTTTATATAATAAATGTTTATTTAAATATTTGGTTAATTAAAAGTTGTATAATTTATTTTAACTTAAATTGATTATGTTAATCCTTAAGTTTATTTAAATAAAATTAAATGGTGTAATTAAGTAGTTAAATAAGAAAGTAAAATGTTTTTAATTCATATGTTAATGATAAATTAATTCCAAAGGTTTATTAAATAATATTTAAATGATAATTAAGTAACTAATTAAGTTAAATGGTTTATCTTAATTTAATTAAGGTCTTGGGTAATTAAAGATTAATTAATTAATGAAAGTAACTAAAGAATAATTAATTAATGAATTAGTAATTAAAGATTAATTAATAATTAAAGGTTAATTAATTAATAATTAAAGGGTAATTAATCAGTAATTATAGGTTATTAATTAATGTAAGTAATTAAGGATGATTATTAATTTTATTAATTAAAATAATAATAATAAATGGTTGTAATTAATTTATGTTAATTAAGCAGGGTTAGTTAATTAATTCATAAGTAATTTATTTATTTGAGACTAATTAATTAGAATTATGTGATTAATTTTTTTTGGCAAAGCCAACGGGGTTAACTGGGCCCCTACCAGTTTTATTGCAAACAACAATAAAATAGAACAACAGAGGAAAAACATAAGCTAGAAAAAAACAAGTAAATACATACAAGGAAAAGAAACAACACAATCAAGCCCAAACTTGTATCATTGACTGTGGGTAGATGCTTGCCCTGTTCCTCAATAGATTGTAGGTGCGGCACTTGACTTCATTCCATAATTCATTTCATTTCTTCTAACATTTTCAAATACTCTGGAATTTCTTTCACTCCATATCACTGCCATGTAAACTTTCAGGCAAACTGTCATCACTCTACCATTCTTAGTTCTCCACCTAGTAGCTTTGTGTATTATACTCCACAGAATTCTTGTAGTGTGTCCAGAAAGAATAATACCAGTGAGACCACCGATCTTATGTAAGAAATGTTGCAAAGCATGACATTCAAAGTATAAGTGATCAGTAGTTTCTTCTTGAATATCACAATACAAGCACTGAGTTGGACATGCCATCCCAAACATATGCAACAGACTTCTTGCAAGTAAAGCACTGTTTAACACTTTCCACATCATTAATCCTGTGGAACAGAGTCAGTTGTCCAAATAACCTCATACCATTTTGCTGCAGGTAGGGGAACACTATCAGTAAGGGATTTGTATACTTCTTTGACAGAGTGTGGTTTGTTGTTCCATAGCACAGAGTCACTTTGCAATTCACTGAAAGTTATTTGTTGTATATTAGACCATATTTGCTGAATAACATGATTACTGCTGTTTGGCAACTGTATTTTACCATTATGTATGAAAGCATTTGCATAAGCTGTATTTTGAATACCAGTTTGCATTATTTGTGTGTAAGAACATAATTTAGATAATATTAGGCCATTTCTAACCCAAGGATCATTCCAAAAATTAACTGCAGCTCTGACATTAACTGGATATTGTATCATAGGTAGGTAGACTTCTCTGTACTTCAGCATGCTTCTCCAAGTCCAACTACTCAGCTGAGGGATTTCCATAATCCAGAATTGCCTGTTCTTAATGTTGTAATGCCATGTCCACTCAACCCATAAACTTCTTCTTCTATTTATGATTGCATCAAACTGTTTACTTATAGCTGCAATGTTCCACTTCTTGACATCAAAAACTCCCAGCCCACCAGATTTCAGGGGTGCTTCAAATTTGGAAAAAGCACAAGGCACTAGTTTTCTGTTGTGTATACTTCCTGTCCAAAAGAATCTATTCATTGCTGATCTGACAAGCTGTAATAACTTTGTTGGTAGAATCATAGTTCGAGCCCAGTAAACAATAGATGAGAAGACCACAGATTTTATGAGTACAAGCCTGCCACTTTGAGTTAGGTACCTATTTTCCCAAGCTGACATAACAGAGGTAATTTTATGGTATAGTGGAAAACAGTCATCCTTTGTTATTCTTTTAGTTATTAGAGGTAGACCAAGGTACTTCATGTCATTTTCCATGCTAGAGAATCCAGACTGTTGGTGGAGGACAGCAGCCATACCAGGACCGATTCCAGTAACAAGTAATGATGATTTGTTTTGGTTATGTGATTCCAGTAACAAGTAACAAGTACTAGTGGTCCAGTGGTTAAGACATAGTGGAGTTGCTACATGTAGTTGTAGTGGCACCGGATCGAATCCCAGCGGCCACAATTATGAGGCATAGTGCACGGCCACTTTAAAACCGGCTTAACCAAAGGTCAGGGCGACATAGTCTCCCTGTCCCCAAAGTTTTTGTCAAGTTCTAGTGGTCCAGTGGTTTCGACATAGTGGATGTTGCTACATTGTGTTGTAGTGGCACCAGATCGATTCCCAGCGGCCACAATAATGAGACATATTGCACGACCACTTATAAAACCGGCTTAACCAAAGGTCAAGGCGACATAGTCTCCCTGTCCCCAAAGTTTAGCCAAGTTCTAGTGGTCCAGTGGTTTCGACATAGTGGATGTGGCTACATTGTGTTGTAGTGGACCAGATCGATTCCCAGCGGCCACAATAATGAGGTATAGTGCACGGCCACTTATAAAACCGGCTTAACCAAAGGTCAGGGCGACATAGTCTCCCTGTCCCCAAAGTTTATGTGATTAATTAATCTTTCTTATAGATAATTAATTGTATAGAATGTTTGGATTGATTAATATTTATAATATGTTAATCTGTGATGTTCTGTGATGTGCAATACTTTGGATATAGCTACGATAAATGTGAGTTATTTATCTATGATGACTTGCTGCGTGAATATAATATTATGAATTGAATTATATTATTTTACTTAAATAATTTGGCCTTAAAAGACGGCGTTTGGATTTCGATGAGACCGATCGGATTCCAAATGGTTATCCGAAAACCACAACGATTCTAATTAAACGATAGGTCGTGAAATCTCAAGTGAAGATCAAGATGAAGATTCAAAGTGCAAGGGCTATTTGTCGTTAACTCTGAGGGTGATTCCAAAAATGAGTGTAACTAAGATAGTGTATTCGGTTTCGTTCGAACCTGGAACGGACTTGTATAGATGAAGCTATCAGACCATCATCAATGGAGGACGATGAGCATTCCAAGATATGTGTTCTAAAAAGGTAATCGTAGCCTCAAGCCTCATCAACCTAGAATGGCTAAAACAGGGGAGGTTCACGCAAGGCTAAGTGGGTAGCACCCAAGTAGGATGAGATTTTCTGCTGTCTAGAGGTCCCTTTTTCGGCTGTGTGGGTGGTTGTTGGCCACAACCACGGGGTTGTCTTATTCGGACTATCCAGTAAGCGGTAGCTCCGGTCTTGTGTTGCAGGGGATCAGGGTGGATCCTCGGTACAGTGATCTAGACCACTTACTGTGACGGACGGTACCCCAGTAGTCCTGCCATTGTATGGAATCCAATCTCTAATAAGTGCCTATACGGTTTTGATTGTGCCCACCTATGTTGGAACGTGAGATGTAAGCATTCAGCTATTTCTGTATTTTATATCGAAAACCCTAGACATTATTATAATATAAATGGATTTCCTTTCAAATGTTTTGGTTATCGTAAGAGAAAAACTTGTCCGTATTTATTTACGGAAAGTCTTACAAGATACCTTTTATTTCAAATGTTTTTTCTCAAGTTAAACAACTTAACCGTTTACTCACAACAGACCCATGTCTGACCCAGAGTTTATTTCTGTTTTCTTAAACTCTTGGGTACTCAAATTTTTATGAGTAGCCAAGTGATCAGGTTGGCTTGATGAGATTTGGAAAGGACTTGGAGCAGGAGACTTGGCGTGTGTGTGTGTATGTTTATATGTATATGTATGTACGTATATTCCCTGTTTTGATATCATCTATTTGTACTGGGATGTAATAGATAGACAGATCTTCACGACTGTCTAATGTGATGTTGTTGTAACTGTATAACTCTGTTGTATGATGAATACTATGTAATATCTATGTGAAGTAATATTTTTTTTCGTTTCCTCTGTGAGATTCTAATGTTATTTCTTTTTTCTTTCTATCTATTCTTTTTTTTTGAAAGGCAAGAGCATAAACTCATTTTATTGACTAATATACCATTACAATCAGTTACAATTCACACAACCATTATCTTGACAAGTTACAATGCCAACAATACAACCAAAAACACAAATTTAGAAACAACAATTTCAAACAAAACTGAACCAACCATAAAGTACAGTAAACTAAACTTATTATATTTATCGCATGATGCAGCGGATAATCTTCATATGAGACCTGAGTTCATTTGCAGGAAGAACATAATATTCAAGCTGAGGACATAAAAGGATTCAGACTAGACGCAGATAAGCCAAATGCCAACATTCCTTGTGATCATCAATCTTCAAATATTATCAATCTTTAAGTCCCTCAATATATTGCCATGAATCAAGTTATACAGCTGAGAAGAATTCTTGCTTCCAATACCAAATATTCTATTGTTTCTTTCAGACCACATAGCATATATCAATTTTTTAAGAAGCTTTAGCAAAAGCCTAGTTGTACGAGTCTTCCATCTAGTTGATTTGAATATATTAAACCATTCAATTGAACTAATAGTTGAAGGCTTATAAAATCCACCATTAGATAATAGCCTATACCATATTTGATAAACAAAAGGACATTCAAAAAATAAATGAGTATTAGTTTCAGATTCTGATTTGCAAAAAAAACACATAAATCCTTTGAAATAATACCCATTCTACAAATCTTGTCCTTAGTATTCAAAGCATTTTCCATCACTTTCCACAACAACAAATTTTCTTTTGCAGTACATCCAGTTTTCCAAATTCTCAAATGCAGGGGAACTCAGAAACATTTTGACAAAGATAGTTATAAACAAGCCTGATAGAATGATTTTTACCCTTCCCTGACCAGATTAGAGCATTATCACTAATTATACTTGGATTACTGGTAATGAGATTCCACAAATTTCTAAGCTGAATGGAGCTGGAATAAGGTAATACTATACAATCATCATGTATAAATTCATCAACTCTAGCTTCTTCTGAAATTCCAGAATTCCTTCTCAAGTTATAATCTACTAGAGTACTTAAGATCAGTCCCTGTTTAGCCCATGGAGAATGCAAGAAAGATAGTCCTTTAATCAATGCATAATTACATTGTATGAAAGGTATGAAAGTTTCCCTAAGTTTAAGTATACATCTCCAACTCCAACTACAATTTTATGGTATTGACATAGTCTAAAAATTCCTCTTGTCGATAAGATTCTCATTAACCCATTGAGACCATAAGTTCTTATCAGTTGCAAAGATCTTGTTGAAATACACTGAGATAGCAGCCTTATTCCATTGAAAAATATTAGTAATACCAATTCCTCCATACTTTTTAGCATCAAACAGCTTGCAGAAAGAAATGGGAATTATCTTTTTTGAAAAAGGGTCACCATGCCAGAGGAATTTATTTAGCGCACTAGAAATCATATTAATTAGCTTAATTGGAAGAATGTAATGTCTAGTCCAATAAGTAGACATAGCCACAGCAATTGATTGAATAATAGTTAGCCTAACAGCTTGTGACAATTTATCAGATGGCCATAACTGCAGCCTATTAATTATCTTTTCAAAGAGTGGCAAATAGTTTTGCTTGGTTATTCTAGAGCTAATGATAGGCAAACCCAAATAATATGAAGTTTTCGGTAATTCCTAAAGACTCGAGCACTTAATAATATCATTCTTCTATAAAGTAGGCAAACTAGAAACAAGAATTGGATTTTGAAAGATTGGTTTGAAGGCCAGTAATGGAAAAGAAGAATTGCAGAGAGGAGATAATACACTGAATATTATTATATGTAGGCTTTGTGAAGATGATCAGATCATCAGCAAAGAGAAGATGAGTAATGAGGGGATGTTTATATTTAGGATGTAAATTTAGGGCTTTCTTTACAACAAGATCCATCAAAGTAGAATTAAGCAGCTCCATGACAATAATGAACAAGTAGGAAGAAATAGGATCACCTTGCCTAACACCCTGTACACCTTTAAAATATCCATACAGTCCTCCCTCTCTCGAAATTGAGTACATTGGTGATGAAATACATGTGTAAATCCAAGCTAAAAATGGTTTAGGAAAATTCATCCTAGACATAATAGCTAAAATAGAATTTCAAGCAATAGAATCAAATGCCTTCTTAATATCCAGCTTCAACATGCATCTAGGTGATATGTTTTTCCTCTCATATCCAAACAATAATTCTTGAGTTAAGAGAATATTATCACTAATGGATCTACCACTAATATAAGCAGCCTGGTTATTGGAAATGATGGATGGAAGAACTAATTGCAATCTATTAGCCAACACTTTTGAGATGATTTTATAAATGATGTTACAACAGGAAATTGGCCTATAATCAGCAATTGTAGTTGGATTATCAATCTTGGGAATTAATGTAATGGCAGTAGCAGATAGACCAACAAAAAGTTTGTTATTAAGAAAAAAGTATTGTATAGCTTTGACAATATCAAACCCAATTATATTCCAACTTTGCTGTATAAAATGTGCATTATAACCATCTGGGCCTCCACAACTATTACTATCCAAACTAAAAACTGCAGATCTGATCTCATTAGCAGGTATGGCACATATTAAAGAATTAGATTGAGAAATGGATAAGGTTGGAAGTGTAATGTTAAATAGAGGTTTTATATCAGGTATAAAAGAGCTGGAAGGAGCTAAGATAGATGTAAAATACTGAACAAATGCATTATTAATACCATCAAAAGAGTTCACCATATTACCATTCATATCCTTTATCTGAAATATGAATTCTCCAGCTCTCTTAACTTTTAGAAAATTATGAAAATACTTAGTATTCCTGTCTGCCTCCTTCTGCATTCTCAAATGAATTTTCTGTTTTAGTGATGACAATTCCCTTTCAATAACTTGTTCAAGTTTTTTCTTTAATTGCAATTCAGCATGTTGTAAAAGAGTATCATGTGGTCTAGCACTCAAGTCTTCCTGAATCTTATTAAGCTCATTCCTAATATGAGTAGAAAGCTTAGATTCCTTACCAAAATTAGCTGCAGACCAAACCTTTAGATGAAATTTGAGAGCCTTCATCTTGAGAGAAATATTTGCTAGAGGATCCCTGCCAAATTGCATATTCCAAACCTGTTTAAGAATATCTTGATATTCCACATGCTTAGTCCAAAAATTAAAAAATTAAAAAGAGTGTTTCCCTCTATAAAAATCATCAACTCCCCAATGAAAAATTAAAGGACAGTGATTAGATAAAGAAGGCTGAAGTGTGTCATAAAATGATTTTGGCCAAACTTGAAAAAAAGGAAGGTTTATGAAAATGTGATCCAGTTTACAAAGAGTTAGATTTCCACTCCTATTACTGTTTGACCAAGTGAAATCTGATCCAAAAGATTTGACCAAGATTAGATTAGATTGATTTATATCACTATTTAAAGGAGTAATATCCTTAAGAGATAAAGGACAACCACCATATTTTTGATTACATGCAAGCATACAATTAAAATCACCACCTATCAGCCAAGGATTAGAAGAAGAATTTAGAGATGGAAGTTGGTCCAGAAAAATTCTGTCTCAATGATAAGAATTTTTAGCATAAACTGAAGTTAGAATAAAATTCATATTAGAGGGCAAATGAATACAATTATAATGAATGAACTGATCAGTGGCAAAAATTTTGGAATGAATAAAATCTATTTCTTTTCTACCTGTTTCTTTCTTAATGATGATATGTCTTTCTATGGAATGAAAGGTGGGTTGTCACACCTCCTAGAGGAAGGGTTAAAACCTCTAAATCCCTTACTAAAGGCACCACCTAGAGGAAGGGTCAAAACCTCTAAAAGCCTTCTCTATAAGCACCTCCTAGAGGGAGGATAAAAACCTCTAACGTCCAGTCCAAGGTACCTCTTAGAGGGAGGGTGTAGTCTAGCACCAACTAATAACCTTTTAGAGGAAGGTCAATTAAAGATGAACTATAACACTTCAAGGCGAAGTCAGAGCCCAAAAGGGGCATAGGCAAAAGAAATGGGCGAAGATGTTCCAAACTCAAAATAAAGTTGAAAGCCCAAAAGGGGGAACAAACAAGTAATGGAAGAAGATATCCGCGACTCGGAACAAAAATAGACTAGAAAAGGACAAAGAAGGAATAAAGACCAGTTTCTAAAAAGATATACATATAGGAGATATAAAGAAATTTGAAAATCAATGGATTGATGAAAGGAATAAAATAAAGAGTCCATTCTTACTAGAAGGATAAAGGTAAAGTTATTTGAAGAATAAATCAAAGTAGAACATCATTAGGTTCAATCCAAGTCTAGGAATAAGGAGATCTTAAGGTAAAGATTATATATAATAAACATTAATATAGTTATTTGGACCTATGCACTGCTGAACGGCCAAGAAGTGGGATGGAATTTGCATTGCAGAACGACCAAATAGTCAAATGGAGCTTGTATTGTTGTATGGCTAAGCAACTGAACAAAACTATGTGCTGAAGGCTAAAAAACTGAACAGTTGGATGGAACTATCTATTGAACGGTTGAATGGTCTTATGGAACTACTACTCCAAATGATTGACTGGTCTTACGGAACTACTATTTCGAATGATTGAATAGCCTTACGGAACTACTCGACTCTAATATGACAATAATAGTAGACCCTAATAAGTACTTTAGAATTATTTATCTATTAGTAGGAGACTTTCCTTTGAACAATGGGAATCCCCATTGCTATTCAAAGCATTAGACCCTAATAAATTTTCGGCATAACATTTTGGGTTGGCTTCATAATTAGCACCGGATAGAAGTAAGAATCTTGTGCTTTATATATGCACACGTAACTATGATTAGCTAGTTTTCAGACTTCATACCACTATTGGATGAAATTTTGAGTCGTCTGTTTGTCAGATGAGATCTTAACAATTTTTTTTGTTGATATCTGATTGAATTTTCAATTTTATGAATTCTCAATTTCCTCATTAGTTTTCATGATGATTTGCAGACTTCCTATTGAATTTTTGGTTTTGTGGATTGTGACGACCCACATTTCGAAAGGTTTAAATCGACAATACTCCACACATGTTCAAATTAAACAATTTGAAATATAGATAATCAATAGGGTTAATTAAGAAAAATAAGAAAAGAAGAAGAGAACAAACACAGAATCTCGTAGTAGAATGATGAAATATAACAAACAAATAAACAGTTCATGAAGCTGTTTAAATTATACATTTGATTATAATTTATACAACATTTATCAGAGTTATATATACAGCAGGGATAAATAAATAATGCAACAGAAAAGCATGATGCAAAGAGTAATAATAGTAATAATATACCAAATCTTCATCTTCGTTCTGCAGAATAAATCTTCAATAAGCTGAAAACTCAGGGCTGACCCGAGCATAACGAAAAGACAAAAAACTTGAGTTAGGACTAAAATATTCTTATGTGAGTCAAATCGATATCGCATATAACATGAGTGTTGTGGCATCAGAGATGTTTATGGGTTTTACATCTCCTATTCAGTGTATAACATGTGTGCAATAACTCAAGAGATGTTACGTGATTTTCCATCTCTTAAGGATCCATCAAAATATTTATATGTAGTAGAATATGCTACATATATAATGTCTAACCAATAAAATAAATATTTTTCTTAGCGTTAAGGATTTACATTGATTCCCTTTAATGTGTTTTTAAGCATTATCGTATAGTTTGCGTATAAAACACCAGTAAACCGTTGGTGGATAGGGATGCGCCGTGATATGACAACACTAAATCAAAATCTTAGGAGTCTTGTATAGGGATAAAAATATGACAAGGCATGTGACACAATGCCTAAGGTAGGATACTACCAGTTTGGGTCGCAGGGCTGGTGATAAATCATCATAGCCATGACCACCCACCGCATCTATCTATCTCATATTGAGTCAATGGAAGGCTATTCCAAATCAAGGTGCACCAATCGAAACCAACAACAAGAGTAATAATGTGGACCGAGTCCATGAAAATCGAAGAATAGATGTACACAACGGGTAATTAGCCCACTTGGCCCTGTCAAGCCGTCCTATTATAGTCATTTCAAATTGGCACAAGTGCTGGGGTCTATTCGTCATCATTTTCTTTCTTCAAATCCAGTAAACGCCACTAAATCCAACCACTTCGTTCTGGAGTCTCCTTCATGTATAAAATGGTTAAAGTGGTTCCAAAATTGACAAAGAGTATGCCAATAAGAGGCATTGGTCTCTTTAACAACCAAATGCCATTTTATAAACCGGCTGGTACCTTTACATTTCAAAAATGATTTATACTTGATATCAAGATATCATATTCGCTTCAAAATCAATTTTATTTCAAAATATCATATTTACTTCAAGTATGTCAATTTCCACTCAAAAGTCATTTTCACTCTAAAATTCGATTTGAATTGCAATTTGGCTTATAACTTCATTTTAACCCTATTCACTTTTAAATCCATTATATATATATAAACATTCCCACTTTGATCAGTTTAATTTTTTAGAAAATAGTTTCTAATTTTTTAAATAGTTTAAAAGTTAAAAATAGTTCAATATAAAATAGTTTGAGTATCGAAATGGTTTATATAGTAAATCAGTTTGGAAAATCATAGTAATTTAGACATCTAAAAGATAGGTTTTTTAAACATTTTATATAATAAAATAATTTATTTTTGAAAATAGTTTCAAAGTTAGACTGATTCAGTTCCAATTTTTTTTCTAATTCAAGACCATTCAATTTACATTTCAATTTAATCGATTCCATTCCGATTTCAATCCGAATAAACTTCGATTCCAATTTTAATTCAAATCAATTTCAACTTTAATTCCAAATTAATCCAATTTCGATTTTAATTCCAACTAGTTTCAATTCTATTCCAATTTGAATTAATTTCATTTCTCAATTTTAAACCAATTTGATTTATATAAATTCGAGTTCAAAATATCGATTCAAATCACTTAAATTAAATTTAATGTCAATACTCAATTTTAAGATTCAAATCTCAAAAAAATAATTAAATTCCAAGCCCAAATTTCGAAATATCCATTTAATTTACTTTTACTTAGATTTATTTCAAAGTTCGAGTAAGTGTTCAAATCATTTTAAACAAAATAATTTTCGAAATTCATGTGGTTTCACAATTATAACTTCAAGTTTTCAAACCCAGTTCTTTAAACAATTCCAGTTGGCAAGTTCATCTTTAACATTTCAAGCTCGAGTTCAAAATTGATTCCGTTTTCATAAATTCAAATTTATTTCTTAAAATCAAAATCATATAAATAGTTTCAAATCAAAATTTTTAAAATCATCTAATTTAACTAATCCGATGTCCGTATATAGTTTTCTATCCTATGGCCAAGGGAATCCATTATTTCAGTTTAATTTCATATGTTGATATATATCATTTCAATCCAAAATAAATGTCATAGGCATATATCATTTCTACCTATTTCATAATTTATTCAAAATAATTTGATTTACAGTTTAATATACTGTAATAATATACATGATGATAGCAGGATATATAAAAACAAATTAACATCCAAAACATCAATCAATAACATCCATCACAATCTACATCCAAATCAGCCAATAATTCACAACAATTACATATTTATCGATATCAAGTAATTTACTGGAAATTAATTCCAATTTCAAATTTAACTATCAATTTTGATTTCTACAGTTAATTAATATGTCAATTTCATTTTCAAATAACAATCAAAAAAATTAGATAACTTCACGATTCAATTTTAATGAACATAAAATATTATAGTATGTCGTGAGAGTTAAAAAACACTCACCTTTTATTTGAAACTGAAATTATTCCAGCTTCAAATAAATCCTAATCTGACTCCAAACTGTAGACGACATCGATACGGTTGCATTGCAACTCGTTTCGTCCGAAATAGACCTCATCTGAGAGAGTTATTCAATTTTTAATTCATCGATTTGAATATAACTAAATTAAACAATTTATATAACTAAATTTTCAATCAATTATATTACCCAGCCCACAAAATCAAGTCCGGCCCAACAATGCTTTCTTTCCCAAAACGCTGCTCTTCTCCTTCCTTTGCACGAAAACGAAAAACACACGCCTGGTCGTGTACGTACACGACCCTTCAAACCACCAACGATCGATTTGACTTCGCCATCAATTTTCTAATGAAAATCTCATCTCGCCCATACCCAAGAACTTCGACTCGGCTTCACCATCTCGAACGTCATATTGCTACGGCGACCCCCACCACTATAAGGCCGCGAATCCCACATGGCCACTAATCATCACTCAAACTTGGCCGAAGATGTAATTTTCTCTGACTAGTCAAAATATGAGCTTCAATTCGCGAATCCATGATTCAATTGTCAAAAATCTCAAGCCCTAGCTCAGACCACCATTCAACTTAACTGTCGAGCAACCCAAACCTGACATCACACCCATCATCATGCATAACAGATCAAAGCTCGCGTTAAAGCAAGATTTTTAGAAGTGGTTTCATATTTTTCTGCTGAGTAAAAATGGAGAAATGAAAATTTTGAAATCTTGTTCCCTATTGTGTTTTCAATTTAAAGAAGGAGGAAGCGTATTTTAAAAGGAATAGATAGGCATGAGTATAGGATGGCTGAGCGGATGTTTTTGCGGCTGATGTGAAATGAAGATAATAACACATATATTTGTAATTCCCAAAATATCTACATATTTATTTCGAACTCCATCGAGGCGTGTCGCCAGACATCCCTAATGTTATGCCCCTATTTCGAATGAAATGCAACAAGTTTCGAGTCCCAATTCGATCGTATGGAGAAGATACCTTTACGAACCCAATTATTATATTGAACTTTCGATATAAATTTAAAGGCGTTTTTATCCCATATGGCCAAACGATGAATCCAATAGCCATGAAATTTTAAATCCGATAATAATACACTATTACAGATCTAATGGAACTAGTTTCATCGAAATCCGAAATTGTGCCCCGGAAGGCTATTTTTATACGTTAATTTAAATGAGTTATTTTTAAAATCGAGTATGTCACCTTTGAATTAAATTTCAAATTTTTTATTATCTTCTTTCTTATTAATAGAATTTAAATAAGCCTTTGAAACTATTTTTATCTAGATTAAACTCGATATTCCACTATTCAACCAAATTTCAATTATTAAATTCCACACTTGAATTACCTAATAAATCATTATACTTGAAATTCAAGCTATTAAATCTATAAAATTAACTTTTCAAATATCCAAAATCAATTCAATATTCTATTTTCAACACTCAAAATTCTGGATTGTTACATTCCTCCCCCTTAAAAGAATTTCGTCTGAAAATTGCCAAAATAGGAAAAATGCCCAAACCCATTTCTTTTCTAAAACCAATCAGTTGAAACAACTTCCCAAAATCAATTTGTTGAAACCACATTATCACTTTTTCTAATTTCCAAATTCATCCATAGATTCCAAATAATAATATTTACTCAATAATTTTAAATTTGAATCCAAAATCAAATTTCAGTTATTAAAAATTTTCTTCAAAATTTTCAAACTCCTTAAATTTCTAAAAAATTTCACCAGCGTCTCCTTTACGCAGCTAGATTAGAACAACTATAAATTGGCACTACAGGCCCTGACCAACAAAGAAAATAAAAGCTAAGTGGCTCAATTATAAAACTATCAATTTCAAATAATAATTTAAACATGTATCTTTTGTTGGCACCCTATTTTTCCTTATGAAATCAAAGGCATCATTTAACTCTTGCTTTCATGTACCTACATCCTACTTACCAATGATATCTAATCATATAATTCAAAATCATATTATTTCAAATTTTCAATTTTCAATATTTTCTTTACTAAAACCGTTGGATGTACATATATATCATCCCTACGCCATACCAAATCTGATCACTCGCTCGATAACACATTCAATTTCCGAACTAGTATCGTTCACATGACCACTCTAGTGTGGACTCAAATCTTCTTCTTTGATCAAAAACCGGCATTCTCCTTGCATATCCATATACTACGATAGAGAATCCCAGAATCAATCAAAAATCCATACCCAGTGTTCGCCATCGAAAATCGAATGAAAAATTCTAACGTGGATCGATATAAATTATCTCAAAATTCTGTGCTCGAATCTGGATCAAACCATCATGCAAATAAAATAATATACGTACAATTTACGTATTTATTTCCATTGATTCTTAGCTATCCCAAATTTTTTTTCTCATTTACTTCATTTCCATCCAATTATTCACAGTTATCATTCCCACTTGTAATTCACGTTCCTTTATTTACTTACCATATTTCTTCTAGTACTAATTATCTCTTAAGAATTACTTCATCAACTTTTCTTAAGTCTATTATAAACATTTTATACCAACTTCTTATGGTTATTGCCACTTCACACTTAATTCCTTCCCATTTTAATCAATTTCAATTTCCTTTTTCAATTTCCACATTGAATTTTATCCATCTATATCCAAACCATATTCAATCAACTACTTAATTCAATTTGTTCCACCATTAGTTTATTTCAAAACTAAATTTATTTCAAATCTTAATCAAATTTATTCCAAAAATTATTTAACTTAACTTAGGTTAAATTCCAAAACTTGCTTTTCCCAACATTTATACTTAATAATTTAAAATGTTTTTTTAACTTAGTAATTATCAAATTTTGTAAGTTATGAAACCTACTTCCTCATATTCCATAAAGTATTTTAAATCAAAATCCTGAAGTTTAAACATTTATTCTAAGTATTTCAAACTATTTTTGAAATCATACACACACAAACTCCTTTGGTACATCAAATTATTCTTTTGAATTTCAAAACCAAAATCATTTTCCCAAAAAAATCTCCAATTGGTAGCAATTTCTGCCTTGAAAACTTAAAAATGAATGTCAATGATGTGTAGTCATCATCGAAATTATACTCCAGTGACCGAAGTGAGTTCAGTGCTTTTATTCCTTTTAAACCTTTTTAAATATTTATATTCAAAATATTTCTAAATAATACTATTATTATTTCCATAACTTTGAAAATAATTTTCAAAACCAATGGGATTTAAATTCCCAAATTTCTAGCTTTTAAATCCTTTATAAATCATTTTTATAAACCATATCAATTTATAAATCACATTTATAGATCATATAGTTATATAATCCCATCTTGATTATATAAAATCATTTCTTAATTATTAATCTTGTGTGCATTATAATACTAACTAATTCTATTCGATCATAACAATAATTAACAGATGATAATAGTTTAACATTATCATTTTATCACAACCAAGCACATCATACAATAATTCCTAAAAAATTATTCCTTTGTATATGAAATATAATCCAGGTAAAATTATTTAATTTACCCAGTTTCAAAACAATATCATGTCGGGTTGCTCTGTTCAGGTGTTTAGAGATCCTTATCAATAACGTTAATTACTCGTATTTATCAAAATCCATAAGCCACTCAATTGACCAATCAACACAATATAAAATAATTTAATATCACTAACAAATACGTGCTCATATCTACCAATACACTCAAACTCATTCTTGGGTACTACTTATCTTATCTTTAATGAGTTACCCCATCAAAACCAAGGTTCTCGCTTAACCTTCAACTTTGATATTAACTGTGACGACCCTATTTCGAAAAGTTTAAATTGACAATAATCCACATATGTCCAACTTAAACAATCCAGAATATAGATAATCAATGGGGTTAATTGAGAAAATAAGAAAACAAGAAGATAACAAACACAGAATCTCATAGCGGAACGATGAAATATAATAATCAAATAAACAGTTCATGAAGCTGTTCATATTACACATTTGATTAAAATTTATACAACATTTATTAGAGTTGTATATAGAATAGGGATAAATAAATAATGCAGCAGAACAACATGATGCAGAGAATAATAATAGTAATAATATACCAATCTTCGTCTTCGTCCTCCAGAATAAATCTTCAATAAGCTGAAAACTCAGGGCTAACCCGAGCGTAATGAAAAGACAAAACACTCAAATCGGGACTAAAATATTCTTATGTGAGTCAAACCGATATCGCATATAATGTGAGTGTCGTGGCATCAGAGATGTTTATAGGTTTTACATCTCCTATCTGGTGCATAACATGCATGCAATAAATCAAGAGATGTTACGGAATTTACCATCTCTTAAGGATATGTCAAAATATTTATATGTAGTAGAATATGCTACATATATAATGTCTTATTGATAAAATAAGTATTTTCTTGATGTTAAGGCTTTACATTGATCCCTTTAACGTGTTATAAAGAATTGTCGTACAATTTGCATATAAAACACCAGTAAACCATCGGTGGATAGGGATGCGCCGTGATATGAAAACACTAAACCAAAATCTTAGGGTCTTGCATAGGGATAAAAATATGACAAGGCACATGAGGCAATGGTCAAGGTAGGATACTAACAGTTCGGGTCATAGGGCTGGTGGTAATGCATCATAACCATGGTCGCCTACCGCATCCATCGATCCCATATCGAGTCAAAGGGAGGCTATCCTAAATCAAGATGCACTAATCGAAACCAATAACAAGAGTAATAATATGGACCGAGTCCAAAAAAATCGAAGAACGTATGTCCACTAGGGGTAATTAGCCTACTTGGTCCTGTCAAGGCATCCTATTTTTGTCATTTCAAATTGGCATAAGTGTCGGGATCTATCCATCAGTGTTCTCTTTCTTCAAATCCAGTAAACGATGCCAAATCCAACCACTTTATTTTGAAGTCTCCTCCGTATGCACAGTTGTTAAAGTGGTTCCAATATTGATAGAGAGTATGCTAATAAGAGGCCCGGTCTCTTTAACAACCAAACGTTATTTTACACACCCGTTGGTACCTTTACATTTCGAAAATGATTCATACTTGATATCAAGATATCATATTCGCTTTAATATCAATTTCATTTTGAAATATCATATTTACTTCAAATATGTCAATTTCCACTTGAAAGTTAGTTTCAGTCCAAAATTTGATTAAATTACAATTTGGCTTAAAACTTCAGTTTAACCCAATTCACTTTTAAATCCATGATTTAAATATAAACATTCCCACTCTGACAAGTTTGAATTTTCAGAAAATAGTTTGAATTTTTTTAAATAGTTTAGAAGTTAAAAATAGTTTAATATAAAATAGTTTGAGTGTTGAAAATGCTTTATATAGTAAAATAATTTGGAAAATCAAAGTAATTTTGACATATAAAAAATAGGTTTTTAAACAGTTTATATAATAAAATAATTTATTTTTGAAAATAGTCAAAGTCAGACTGATCCAATTCCAATTTTTTTCCAATTCAAGACAATTCAATTTCCATTTCAATTTAACCGATCCATTCCGATTTCAGTTCGAATCAGCTACTTTTCCAATTTTAATTGAAATCAATTTTGACTTCAATTCCAAATTAATCCAATATCGATTCCAGTTCCAAGTAATTTTAATTCTATTGTAATTTGAATTAATTTCATTTCAATTCTTAATTTTAAACCCTTTCGATTTATATAAATTTGAGTTCGATTTCAGAATGTCGATTTAAATCACTTAAATTAAATTTAACTTCAATATTCAATTTTAAGATTCAAATCTTAAAAAAATAACTCAATTCCGAGCCCAAATTTTGAAATATCCATTTAAATTTTAAGTAACAGTTTAAATCTTTTTAAAAAAAATCAATTTTCGAAATTCAAGTGGTTTCTCAATTATAACTTCAAAATTTCAAACCCAATTCTTTATACAATTCTGGTTGACAAGTTCATTTTTAACATTTCAAGCTCAAGTTCAAAAATGATTCTATTTTCACAAATTCAATTTTATTTATTAAAATAAAAATCATTTAAAGTGATGACGGATCAACCATTGAAGCAGGTGTTATACTGACCCAAGACTTCGAAAAGGCTGTTAAAGTGGTACATATAATTGAGCTAATATGACATCACTTACTGGCAAAGGAAAGTGATAAATGGGTGGGCATCGGCATATTTCATCGTTGAGTTTACCGTGCTAAATGGGAAAGAAGAAAAGGATGATGTGGCCATCTCTTCCCATCGAAAATTGTTTGTGGAGGGAGGTTTGAATAAATTTAGCTTAGGCATGGGAGTAGTACTTGTATCCCCAAAAGTATAGTCAATCTGTTATGTATTAAATTTGAAATACAGCAATGTTAATTGTATCCATGATATCAGAAGCACTTGAATGTGAAATAAAAACATCACAAATTAAAAACATTTTTTCGATTACATTTCAAAAAAACTTTTCATATTCAAATTACATAATCCCGAATGTTTCCCTGGTTCAGATCAAATAAAATTATTACCAAATATGCAAGAGCGACATATGAAGATGCCCCCTTGGATGACCAGATTGCTAAATAGTCATAACTGACTTAATACAGCACAACAGAATTAAAAAAATAAAACAGTAGCCCCTAAATAGCTATCCGTCAGCTACCTGCTCGTCTCCAAAAGCTTTATCGCCAACCTACTAAAAACTTGTAAATCCTAAACCCTCGGCCTACTCAAATCAATTTTGGGTATCCAAGAGTTTAAATGGAAAAACATATACTTTGAGTCAGACATAAAGCCTTGTGTGAATAATACTACACATCTCGGTTATTTGATATTAAGTGAGACCATGTCGCTTAGTAGAACGGGTTTCCTCTCACTAATATCCTTTTAAAACATATCTTTTGCAAATCATTATCCTGCAACCAAAACTGGTTACTGTAATATGTGAACATACATATCATGTAACAAATGGACTATCTGTCTGAACACTATAGTTTTTTTTGGCTAACTACTAACCTTTGGCAGACTAAGCCCTACCAAATAATATAAACAAATAATCTAGCATCTGTTAGACACTACTCTTCTGGACGGTCTGTCCCTAACTTACTATCTCTAGGTCAACTGATCCTAATGGTTTTGCGGGCACACCAACAACCTACCTCTGTACAAATATATTCCCTTTTATATGTAACATCATTTTAGTCTTACCTATCGCAAAGCCCTACACTCTAGAATTTTGGACTAAATTAGCTAGGGGATAATAGCTATTGTATAAGGCACGGCCCTATAATAGTTCCATCTGGTAAACAGATATATGAGTCATTTTACTTAGGATAATCTTCCCTTAAATTTTCCTTGAAAACCTTTTCTTCTCAATTGATTTAAATATTTAAATCATTCTTTAAATAAGGAAAATAAATTCTAAGCTTTACTCAAATCACCTTGCCATTTTATATATACTTTACACAAATTTTTGTTGATGAAAACATTTTAAACGTTTGAAAGTACCCCTTTTGATCCCATTGAAAGTATCACTTTCGAAACCAAGTAAACCCTTTATAACCTAGGTTGAAAGGCCAAAAAATTCCTTTCGAATCATTCATAAAAATCTTTCAAAACCATTGGAAAAACCTTTCTTTCGAAAGCCATAAGACCTTAGACATCCTATCTTTAAAACACTTAAACCTTGCCTTTCAAAAACAATGGAAAATCTTCTCTTTCAAACCTTTTGAAACCATCGGGGGACCACCCCTTCGAAACCTTCATTAAAACCTTTCGAAAGCATTAAAACATCAAACCTTTCGAAACTAATTCGGTTCAAGTAAAACATGTGAAAACCTTTTGAAACCATATAAAACTATATCTTTCGAAACCTTCAGGTTCTACCTTCAACAGAACAAAAGGGTCACAAAACATCTAAGTCGAAAGCACTCTTGCGAAAGAACTTCCTAAGTAAAGAAGTTATGGTGTCATAACCAACCCTTCGAAAGCATTGGAGAAGTGGCTTGGGTTTTATAAAACAAAATGGCCCCTTTGAAGGCATAGCTTCGAATGATAAAAAGCGGTAGCAGAGGATTTTGACCGTGACGGAAGTATTTACTTAAAAACCAAGATGCAACCTCAAAGAAGCCATTCCGTTAAAAACATTTGACCTAGTTGAAAGCCAACCAAGTCGAAAGCATCCCTTTCGAAAGCAAAGAAGGCATGTTTTTCATTTGAAAGCTAAGTAAGGATTCGACCTCCTTTGGAACCGATTGTTTCGACTTCATACCTTCTACCTTTATCCAATTTTCTATGTACCTTGACTTGATACCATGCACTTTGGTTTCGATAGTTATGGAGGCGGGAGTACGGGGTTGAAAGCATGGTGCCAAAAGTGGCGAAACATGAAAAATGCATGCAATAACTGATTTTTTACTTTGTAAAGTAATTCTTTTCAAGTAACCTTCCTTGTTTGTCAAAATATGATTGGTTGCTAATTTTCTTTTCTAAAAGTTCTGCCAAAATTTCAAAAGTAATTAATTCAAATAATTTACAAAATACCCCTTCCTTATTTATAAATATATAAAACATTTAAGTCCCATAACTTAAATGTAACGACCCACGAACTTCGATAATTAAAAATTGTTAATTTATTAAGATTTTGGTAAATAAATCTAGAATAAATAAAAATTTGAAATTTGTCAATTTAATATGATTGTGTAATTAATACTGAAGAAATAGAATTGGGAATCATATTTATGAAATAATAACGAGAATGCAAGGTAAACAATGCTAATTAAAGTTAATAATTAATGGATTGAATGAAATGCCAATTACTGAAAATATGTTATACTTGACTATAAATGGAACATAAGCGAATAAATGAAATATTGGATTTACCAAGGAAATAATAGATAGTTAGTGGAAATTAGATGAAATTAGTGTTATGAAAATAAATGGTAACATTGATTTGTAAGTAATAAAAGCTTATTAATGCGACTAAAAGTTAACGTAACGATTATTATATGTTACCTATTTATGTAGCTTGTTAATTTAAATTGGAAAACGGTTATAATAATTTTAATTTAATATTACGTTAATGTTAATTAAGGTAATATTTGGAAATAATGTTAATGTTATTCATAATTGGACAATTTGTTGAATTATAAGAATGGGAATAAAGATTTATCAATTTATTGGGATTCGAACTATAATAATTGGAGTAATTGCAATTAAATGAAATTAAATATCTAAATATTACGTTAATTGAAATGAAGATGGAATGTGAGAATATTAATGTAATAGATTTTGAATCAAATGTTAATTTCATTTGTTTGATAATAAGGAATTGAATAATAGAATGAAAAGTAAATTAAATGGAATTATTGGAAATTAAATTTATAGTTTTGAATTTAATGAAATTGAGGTTAATACTAAAATTGATAAATTAATCAACTCTAAATTGACATTTAAATTTGTTTAAATCATTGTAAATGATTGAGAAATCTAAAATGATGAAAATTGTCAATTATCGAATTGAAATTGAAAATTTGATTCAATTAGTTAATTTATTAATTTAATTAATTATTGTAAAAATAGCCATTTTGGCCACTGACTTGGATTTCGGAGAAACCAGTTTCATCGGATAGGTAACGGTGAATTATTGTAGGGTTTTAAGTTTCGTAACGATCGGACTTGTCGTTTGATCGTACGGACTCAAAACGCCTAGAAATCAATGATATTGAAATCAATTTGAAATAACTTGATTTTAGCACGATAGAATTTGGACTTGAACCCTGTTCCATTGCGTTTAAAATATTTTAAAACATCTATTTTGATATATGGGTTGACCCAATTTCATTCCGGAGTCAAAACGGGCATTTCGGGCCTTTTTATCGTTAAACGCGTATATCAATCGGGTCCGTCTATTCTATTTCAACTTTGCCTATATATACCTTGTTATAAACCCTAGCGTATTTCTTATTCCTCATTTCTATACGTACAATTCTATTTGCTTCTCCTCTTTCAATGGGAGTCAGAACACTAAATTCCAATTGCAATTTCAAATCAAATTCAAAGCCAAAATTTCAAACTCCACAAACTATATCATATTTTATATCGTCGAAAAGCTCTCGAAGAGCGCAACCCAAATCTGTAATTCGTTTCTCGATTCGAGCTATTCCTTGATCAGTAATTGACCATTTATTTTCGGTCGTCCGTTGCTTGGGTTTCGATTCGACGGTGGATTTGAGTCGATGGGCCGATCGGAAAGTGCCGTATGGTAGAGTGTGTCGAGCAGGCCACAGGATGGAATCGCTCGACGTAAGGTGGCCGATATTCGCCATTATCGGCGTTGATAGGTTGCGGCAGCACGCGTTGAAGAGGGGGCCGCGTGTCTCGTCGCAGGCATGGGGAGGTCGGCACAGGGTGGGGAGCACGGTGGTGGGTTTCGATTGGCGTGGTTAGCTTCGTAGGCGGCGCAAAAATAATGTACGAGGTGGCAGCTGGAACCTTCGAACGCGACCCTAGGGTTTCGTATCTGAGAATAGGAACGTGCTTTGACTGATGATGTGGTAGTGAGGGGGAGGTAGAATTGTTTCTTTTATTTTAATTTAAAAAAATTGAAATTCAAACACACTAATCGTCATAACTTTTGCGTACGAGGACCGTTTCATACGCAGTTTCTTCTGTTAGGATCGTAATGAAATTTCGGATATTTTAGCAGTGGTTTGGAAGGATTCTAAGACAGTTCAATTTTTGGGTTTAAATTGGATTTAAATTCAATTTAAGTTCAAAAAGATGAGTGTTTTAACCCACTCACAACTTCTAAAATTTCTTATGTTTGTTAAATTGATTTATGATGTGATTAGAATTTTATTTATGACTGTTTGGCATATTTTTAACCATCATCTCAGTTAAGTCGAATTATTAGATTAAATGGTTATTTAATTTATTATTGCATATAAACTGACAGTTAAATTGTTATTTAATTTATTATTGAGTATAAACTGCCAGTGAATACCTGTTATTTATTATCTGTTCTATCTTGATGTTATGGTTTGATTGGATGTTGATTGTGATAAATGGTTGATGATTGATATTGGATGAATGGATGTTGAATGTTATATTATTATAAACAACCACTACACCACAAAAGGCTTTTAACAGCGTTTGATAAACGCTGTAATATGATACAACAACGTTAGTTCAAACGCTGTATAACGACATGCTGTCGTATATACAGAACTTACAACAGCTTTTCTATAAACGCTGTTGAAACATCTCTTTGACAGCGTTTATTACGAGCTGTCAATAATGTTTTTACAGCATGTTATTGAATCATCAACTATTTTCGACAGCATGTAAAAAACGCTGTTATTGAATCATCAACTATTTTCGACAGCATGTAAAAAACGCTGTTATTTACAATTTCAAGATAATTACAGCACGAATTAAATGCTGTTGTTTCTTCATTGACAGCATTAATCAAACGCTGTCTTCTATTTATATAACAGCTTTAATATTCCACTCTATTTTTGAATATTCCAAAACTATATTTTAAGCATATTCAAGCAACTAGCATATATAACAGGTTCTAATAACTATTAATTGGTTACATAAACTAGTTAAGACAATATTAATAAACAAAAGACATCCATAAACCAAGTTTCAATAATATCCATAAACAAAAATAACAAAGTAAACCAAGTTGTCACAAAT
Source organism: Allium cepa (assembly GCA_030765085.1). Lineage (NCBI taxonomy): Eukaryota > Viridiplantae > Streptophyta > Magnoliopsida > Asparagales > Amaryllidaceae > Allium > Allium cepa. Next base: position 721,893,867 of record CM060929.1, on the reverse strand, counting down.
TCTGTTAAACAAAGACACGTCTTACTTCCTTCCCGAACACTCACTGCAGCCTCACCTCTTCATTCAGTAACTTCATCCACCACATATACTTCAACTTTACTTGCCGCATACTCTTCAATAAACTACCTTGCAACATTACAGCAAACCATCACTTCAACACTACAATTACTTCAACATCATCCTTACTGTCAACTGCTACACCTAGCTACCTGAACTGCAATAGTATCAAACAACTGACTTCAACTCTGCAGCACCACAGCTCTCTGCACACTGTGTCCGCAACCCCAATCGCCACTGCAAATATCAAACTTCACCATAACCAAATCTCCACCACAGCTTTCATACTGCCCCTAACAAAACATCCCACAACCAAACCATACCCTCTGCTATCGACAGACTACCAAACCAACTGCCTACCATCTACATGCCCTTGCTTCACCACCAAACTGATTCAAGAAAAAAAAATAGCAGTGATTGGATTTCATATAAAAGAAAAAAATTAGCAGACTACCAAAATTCACAATTATTATTTACTTGTACATCTCATCGGTCTCTTTATGTTACAAACATTAACTGATTGGATTTCATATATAAGAATTATTAAAGAGTGATAAGCTAATCTATTTCATTAATTGGATAAACATGCAAATTATGATTATCAAATAAAAAATTAGCAGTGATATTCGTAATGGTTTACAAGGTCGGATATATTTACTTACTTTGTCAATCAAGTTGTACATGATTTGACAAACACATAATTTCCAACGATCTAAACAACTTAGCCTTTTTAGTTTTGTTCTTGAGTTCGGTTCTATTACTATTATTATTATTATGCTGTGGGTTGGGCTGGTAAAACTGCAGAAATTTTAGTGTTATTTCTCATAATAGAAGATTGGTCTGCGATTTTGTTCTTGATTTTAGCAAAAAATCATTATAACCGATTCCTTATTCAATTTGGTATTTTTGTCTTGCTTCAGGCATTAATGTCTAGACTAGTGAGATGTGGATATCAAACTGGTAAGTTGGTTTCTGTTTCATTTATTCCAGCTTTTACCAGCTCATTTAGCTGCTGCGCCTAGAGCTGTAATTTATCACTGTAGTTTGTTAATTGTTCAGTCATTATTTCAAGTATTGTTGTGCATATATTTTACAGTAATTATTATATGCAAGGCTGATATTGATTTTGTTCTTGCATAGTTTCATCACAATAGACTTAGATATGAAACAAACTTGATGATTTTATTACAATAAAGCTTGAATTCTTGTCATTAAATATGTTACTTAGTATGTGTATGTCAATGTTTCTTTGCGTTAGTATGATCACTTTGTTGATACATATTTGGCGTGAACTGTGATGACCTTGTTCCTATAATTTGATTTCTTCAGTTAAAAATAAAATTGAACTGTATTAGTATTAAAGTTATGTAGTGATGTACGTTAACATTATACATTGTAATATCATGATAGGACTTCGATTATATTAAAAAGGATGTCAATTCTCCTATTGATTCAAGTGATGTATTTCCTGAAAGAAATTTTTTGAAATAAATCCATGTTTGGTATTGTTGATTCTAAAATAACATGGACAGATATATTCTTGCATAGTTTAGTGATATTTTTCATTTATTTCTTTTACATTTTACAATGATTTTGGATATATGAATTATGTAACGAGCTCAAATAAAAAAATTAATGATTTAGATTTTTCTTTTTTCCCAACTTCATCTTAGAATGTAAAATATTTTAAGATATGAAACAATGCAGTTTTACCAGCTCAAATAAAAATACCGATCAATGAGTAAAATTGCATAATTAAAATTTCAAGTTTAGATCCATAAAATATTTGCAGTCGCACTAAAACAATGCTTGTGATCAAATGTTGATTTAGACTAAACTGGTATCCATCATCATTATATACTATAAACAAGCATCGAAAGACATTATTCAAATTTTGATTCTTCATATGATCTTAGCAGCTGCAACAAATATAAGCACGTGTCCTCATTTTTATCAGCTATACTGTGTGATATGTTTGAATCCAAATTTTTTTGAGCAAACTCACCTTCTTCTAAGAGCAAGAAGAAAATTCTGCATATTTCCAATAAGCAAGGCAAATAGAAGCAGCCCTAATCCAACAATGGCCATAGCGAATAACACTTCCCATTCAAAATAGCTTGGAGTTAGATTCCCAGCTAGTGTGCTGATTTACTGTAACGGTAAAAAAATCATGTAGCAAAAAATTGCTGGTGATCAAAGTTTGATGAGAGAAAAAACTATGGAAGAAAATAAAAAGAAAGAAAGAAAAGGAAAGGAAAGAACTAGCAAATGGACTTGGATATTAATGGACTTACATATTAACGAGTCTCTATATACATATGGTAGCTAAGCTCAGTTTGTTAAAACTGAGCCGAGCTTAATTTTTAAATTGTGCATAGCTCAATTTTTAAATAGTGCATAGCTCAGTTTTAAATTGTGCATAGCTTCCTAGTCCTGCAGCTGCATAAGCAAAAGTTGTCTGCATAAATAAATAAAAATTATATCTGATTGCCAAAATTAAATTACTGGATGTATGCGAACAGGGAACAAAGAAGAGGACAAGGATTTATTGGCACAGCTATTGATAATGTAATTTTATCTTCATCTAATATGATCTACACTTACAATAATCGCCCAACATCTAAAGGCTCTGGAACATATACTGCCTTATTTGCTGCTGCATAATAAGTGGACAAATTGTGCATACTGTTCCAAATAGTGCATCAGTTAATGAGCACAGACAATGTTACAGACATAATGTTACAACCTTCCAGTTAATGAGCATCAGTTAATGAGCATACTGTTCTAATATGATCTAATAATTATTTTTCTTGCATGCGTGGAACATGCGTTGCTTTGTGCTTGTTTGAGGTAATAGACTGTGTCCTCTAACACAATCAATAGCTTAGAATGATCAGCTTATGATCATTTTGTAATACACAGCCCCTTACTTTATGTAACAACAACGTACATTATTTTATCTTATCACATGTTCATGTTTTATCTATTATATTACATTAGCTCGTCTTTAGTTCCTACTATTATAGTGTATTCGTATATTTCTCTTAGCATGAAAACATCACATGATTCGGAGGGATAAAAAATTCATGGCTAGCTAAATTACCACGTCCAGCCCAAGAAACTAACCTCTTGACCATTGATCTTCAAGCATTTTTAAGACGTGTGGTGATGAAGGTGATACAGAAAGTGCTGCCCCCAGGCAACTAAGAGCATTTCCCTGTTATATGAAATTATGTTATTGTGCCATAACTATTACAAAACTGAACATTAATAAAACTAACCAAAACTCCACTATGTTCCATTTTATATACTAGGTCCTCTCTTATTCGTGTACAAAGTTGTCCAATCAAAGTGGGCAATAAGTTCTCCGGCATTCGAGCATATCTGTTTATAGAGTGGAATAATAACTGTCGTCAATAAATTAAGTACAACTGTAAAAGAATAGTATATCAGTAGCATAAAGAAAGAGACATACGGGGTAGCACATATCAGAAGCACAAGGACTTTAAACAATGATCCAAGTAACTCGCCGCTTGTTTCATGTTGTATTAAGTATAAAATACCTGCAATTTGAAATACCTAGAAGAATCAGAAATAATGTAGTTCTAACAGAACTACCTAAACATCATACATTACAATCTCAGCTTCAGATTTTATTTGATTAATATCTTTATGCTTTTATATTAGCACATCCAACATCGGCGATGGTAAAAATTTAGAGTTAGACAACTTTAGATTGACTTATTGTAAATATGATTTAAAAGATAAAATCACTGGTGAGTCTGTGAAATGGATCGGTTTCTAAAGAGATTAGAGACTTTGCCGAAACTGGTGAAAATGCTTCTAAAGGTTGATAACATGAAGGCACCGACTGGTCCTTGCCCTAAAGCATAATTATTAGCTGCGAATAATTAATAATGGTTTTAATCTAGCATTGATTATCCCAACTCCAACAAAATTAAGGAACTAAGATAAAATCACCAACTAGGAACATTTAGATTCCGACTTAGACAAGAAATGTGCATTTGAGAACACGTTAATGAGAAATAGAAATGATAGAAATGACCACGATGGCATGATAAGTATATTTTCATGATTTAAGCATGTTTGAATTCACATTTGAAAGGAAAATCCATGAATATTAAAACCTACTTCATCCACCTGCATGAAATAGAACAGAAATGAACTAGGGTATAGTGCTGCAACTTGGAAAACAGACAGCTTTGTGTTAGTTATCCGAATTGAAGAACTTAGCATGCAATTTGGACCTACAGCTAAATCATTGCATAGTTTATGACTTTACCAGTATGCAACTGCATCAAAATTTGACCAAGTGAGCTTGATAAAGTTGTGAAAGAGCAAAGTTTTGCAGATCCTCTATGCTCAGCTACTTGCATGAAGGTTGATGAATGGCCATCCAACATTGAAGCTAATGTGGACGCAGATGCCAGCCGTACCTTTAGTGAAACCATATATGAAGAACATTGTAAAGAGGAAAAAAATATGATAAACAACAGGATTAACACGCGCGCGTGTGTGTGTGTGAAGAGAGTAAATCAATGGAAGCACAAATTGAACTATTAAACTAAATTATAAGGAAGGGATGGTAAGGAGTCTAAAAGTCAAATACTGATTACTAGATAGCACATAAACTCAAAGAAACTAACAAACCCTATCAATATTTTATATGTTTGACAGCATCTTCGGATGCCAGAGTACAGGATTTGATAACAGTAAGGTATTGCAGTTGAATTTTAACACCGGGCACCAAGTGCAAACAAAGTTCTGGTAGTTAGTCATTTTTTTCCGGTGCATCATAAATATACACAGAATAAGGAAGAGAAGTGCAAAAGGAAGTTACCTTCATTACAAGATCAAAAAGTAAACAAGTCATTATGGTCACCTGATATTTCCTGTGAAACACGAATATTTTGGAATCACAGAATAAAAATACATTACAAATGAAATCTCAATAGAAAATGTGTGTACCTAGGCAACAGTACATCAGTATCAGGCAGAAACAGGGTCCAAAGGGAGGTCAGCAACTTTGGTTCTGCATGGCAGAGATCCTTCCAAATTTAGCAACAGCGATTAGTGATGAAATATAAATTACTGATTATTAGAATTATGGAAGTGAACCTTGAACTAAAGATTTACAAGGAAACATGCACCATTACACCTCTAATCCAGTGAATAAACCGCTAAAAAAATTCGGTTTATACTTTATATATCATCAGTATCTTGCCAAAAGAGAAAGAAACTGGAATTATGTGCTTCAATCAATGGATAAGTTTATGAGTTGTATCTTTTCATGAGCAGACACATTTATGAAGCTAATAAAAATTCATCTGAGTTGCGCGATTCCGTAAATTTCTGATATCTCACACATTATTCCATCTGTTATAGATATTTAGTACCCATAACCTCACTTCTTTATATAAATAAAGACATTCGTTTCTGTATAAAAATAAAGACATCAAAAATATTATTCCACCATAGTTGTTACGAAGATTGGAACACTTATTTTGATAAAACAATCTATTCCCTACGAGATTTGGAGAGGTCAAAACCTCCAAAACTAATAAAATAGTCAAAAGATGGCACTCAATATTCTTAATTTGAAACAACAGTTTCTTTGACATCTTCTTTCAAATCAAAAACTGCAAATGTCATGGTAGTTTTGGATCTGCATTTACCACAGCTCTAGTAAAAATCCCATTTCTTGATTTTTTTTTTAAATGATCATTTTCAATGTAATTCAAATCATAAATTAAACACTATAGAGGACTCCTGAATAGCGTGACATATATAACATCTGTTAACAAATCAAAGGTTCAAAGTTACAATCCTCTTAATTCAGACTCAATAATTATCTAAGTTTCAAGGGTCTAAAACTATATTGAATATAACACAATTATTATGCAATTTTTTGTATATACCTAAGTTTAAGATGTATAAAACTGTACTGAATATATTGCTATTTTGTTAAATACTACATATGAATAAACTTGCAAGCTATGTGTAGAAAACAATAGCAACGCCAGGAAAAATGAATCATGGCCATAGATGAATAAAAAAATACCGCAAGTATATAAAAGTGAAATAAAGCAAGAAAGTGAAATCTCAGGAGGAGTAGAAAATACCGCATGCATTTGTTGTCTTCTCATCGTTGTTGCAGCTACTAGATGAAATTGGAGGAGATTGGGGCGGCAGTTGTTTGATGCGGTTGAAGGAGATGAACGGCAATGGCTTGATGAGGTGATAGAAAATGTTGAACCAAGCGAAGGCGATTGGGATGGTGGGAGCGATTTGGGATAATGGAAGCGATTTGGGGATGGAGCGATAAAGGAGTTGTTTATTTTTCTTCTTCTGAGAAATAGGTTGCGTGGCGGCCAAATGGAGGGAAACGAAAAGTTGGCGGGGAAAAGAAATATACAGCGTTTTAACTAGCTGTTTTATATAATTTTAAGTTTTGTGGTGTAAATATACAGCATATTGTCTTAAAACGCTGTAATTATAAGCTGTTAAAAATCATTTTTCTTGTAGTGAACAGGTTGTATGGATTTTTTATTTCATTCGGGATTGCGGTTTGAAATGATATATAATCGTATTTTTATTTTAAATTACGGATTGAAATAATAAATATCCATATCACTTGACCATAGGGTAGAAAATTATATACAGACACCGTGGTCTATATATAAATATTTTGAGAATGATTTCTATGGTTTTGGAAAGAAATATACGGTTTAATAAATATTGATGTTTGATATTATATAAATATTATCTTTATTTATAGGTAAATTCTTGAATTTAAGCTAGGTATAAATTTGTTTAATAAAAATAGGTTTAGTAATTGAGTTTGATTTTATTAAAATAAAATATGATTAAGTATTTAAATCATACTTTAATATAGATGTTATAATGACTTAAATAAAATTAAGTTTGGAAAATAAACATGAAATTGATTTGAATTAAATTATTTAAGAATTATACTCGAATAAATGTGATTTGAAATTAAATAAATTTGAGATTGTAAGGGTATGATTTTATAACTTGATTTTGGTTTAGAGTGATTTAAATGAATATCAAGTTAAATAAATTGAAAGAATATCCAGTTATTTGAAGTTTAAAAGTTTTACTTAAATAATATTGGGTTTATTAAGTAAACATTTCAAATCTAAATAATAGTAATTGAATTTGATATACATGGAATTATCGAAGAATTAGCTTTAAAATGGTGGAATATTTAAAGCTTTGAAATATATGGAAATTGAAATGGTTTGTTTGGGGGTTTAAATCTGTATTTGGAATTGATTTTTGAAATTTAAGAAGCTATTTTAATTCATAAAGTTATTTTATATTTGAACCATTTAAGTTATGGAAGTTATGTTTCCAAGTTCGAATTTTTAAGTATTATGATTTGAAAGTGTTAAAATTTGAAGCGTTTGGTTTGCTATGATTTTGGAAAAGGATATTTTGAAATAAAAATGATATTATATTGATTTGGGTTTTATAAAAAAGGGATATCATATTGATTTGGTTTTTGAAATAGAAATGATATCGTATTTATATAGTTTTGAAATGGATATTATATTCTGGGTTTGAAAGTATAATTATTTTGAAATGACCGCGGTGTTATAATAAAGTTTGGTTGTTAAAGAGACCGAGATCGGAAGTTGACATACTCTCTGATGACTCCGAAAACCACTTTAACAACCGTGTACGCGGAGGAGATTGCAGAATGAAGTAGGATGGTGGCACCGTTTCCTTTGAGGTGTATACGTGGACCCGACTCTCGTGAGTTGGCATAAGGTGGCTAAAACAGGAGCGATTCCGGGCCAATGAGGTCATTCCTCTGATCAGACACACTCCTTCGATATTATACTCTGTCTTTTGGATTGATTCGGTGGCCACTTTTGATTTCTGATTTACGGGTGTGGCTCGAGGTGGGCGGTAGTAGCTGCTATGCGTTACCACCAGTCCGGATAGCAATTGGTATACCTACCATGGCATTGCGTAGTTGTGCCGTGTCACCTACTCTAGCGCGCCTTGTACGAGTTTGGTTTTCTCCCGTAGCCATGTGCTTCCCGATCAGGAGGAATTATGATACTGGATGGACTACAGGGACTATTACGTGTTAAGGGGAATATTGGGTCACTCCTTAGCGCTATTTAAAAGTAAGTTTATTTTACTATAGACATTATTATAATAGTGAAATATTACTACATAGTAAATAGTTTAACAGATCCTTAGGAGATGTGAATCCCGAGCATCTCTTAAGTTACTGCACTCACGTTTGACACTGGATAGGAGATGTCAAATCTTGTAAATATCTCTGACGCCGTTCCACACATATTTTTACCGTTGATTTAACTTACATAAGATCTTTTAGTTCTGACTCGAGTGTTTTGTCTTTTCAATTCGCTCGGGTCAGTCTGAGCATTTCAGGATTTGAAGACTTAATCTCTGGAGGATGAAGATGAAGATTTGTATTACTATTATTTATTATATTATTCCACTGCATTCATACTGTTTCGCTGCATTAATTATTATTCTCTGGCATGTGTAACTCTTATATGTACTGTATAAGTATAATTGAATATTTTGTAAACAGCTTCATGAACTGTTTATTTGATTATTATATTTTCGTTCCGCTGTGAGATTCTGTTTTGTATTATTTCTTTCTCTGCTTTTCTTATTTACCCCATAACAATACGCCCTTTAGTATGGTTTGAGTCTGACGTATGTGGTTAATCGTCGGTTTAAAACGTAAAAAAAGGCGGGATGTTACACCTTGTATCAGAGCTTTGGTTTAGCGATAAACCTTAGCTTTGTGGGGTCTAACTCTTTATTAATAGGGTAGTAATACCCTATGATGAGTTACTGAGTGTATATATATGAGAGAGCTTACTTGTTAGTGTTATAAAAAGGTTTTAATATTGTGTTAATTTGTTCCATTTTGTATTTATAAATCCTGGTTGGTGCATAGGACTCTACGACATCAATAGGGATTTCTAAACACTTAATAGGACAGACCAACACAATATTTGTTTTGAATATGGGTGAATGAAATAATTTGCCTATTATATTTCTATATATAAAGTAATAATTTTTTATAAATGATATATATTTGGTTGTAATATATTGGTTGTTAGGTAGTGAAATTTATAAATATTGGTTGTAAAATAAAATTTACAAATAAAATGAGAATAAATTGGAAATTTAGAACTTAAGTTCCAGGATTTTAAATTTCTTTCAAAGGATTTTGGAATATAATAATAATATTAGAAGTATTTTCTGATATAAATATTTCAATATAATTGAAAAAAATTATTTTAAAAGAAACTTTGAAAAGAAATGAGTTCGGTACTCCCCTCTCTGTCGTTGGAAAATAATTTCGGTGATGAGTGCATGCATCATTGACATTCATTTTTGATTTTCCAGGTGGGAAGGCCACTATAGTGGTTTTACTGTAGATTTATTTTGATAAACAAATATAAATTTTCAAATTGTTTAAATATAATTGGATATATAAGCTGTAAGTATATGCATTTATCTATTATTTTAAAGGATTTGGATAAAACCCGGTGTTTAATTCTTAAGTTTCCATTAATTAATAGTTTCAATTAGTGTAGTGAAATGAAATTCAACTAACAAATTGAAACCTCTAAAGGAAATAAGAGATTTAGTGCTAAGTTATAAATGAGATTAAATAAAAGTGAAATTGTAACTTATAAAACAAAAAACGTAATTATTAAACACTAAATTAATTTAAAAGAAACGAGAAAACTTGTATAATTTTCAATTACGTTCTTAAAGCATATATATAACTTGTCAAATATTAAAAGTGGAAATGTTTAATAAGAAAATGTAATGGAAATTGTACAAGTAAAAGTATGGAATGAAAGTGTTCAATAAATTGGTTTTATTAATAAGAACTGATGTTATAGAGTTATAAACTTAAGTTGCAATTGAAATGTTACTATAATTAAATATAATAGAAATGTAAGTATTATAAATAAATGAGTAAACGAAATTAAGCAATAAATGAATGAAAATAAACGAAACTGATAAATGAATGAATGTATTGCAATGAAAAGAAAACTCATATGGTACGAATAAATAAAAAATGAAATTTTGTAAGTATAAGTGCAAATAAGTGAAATAAACATCAATGGATGGAAATGAAAATTTGTAAGAAATAAACGTAAATTAAAAAATAAGTCACTATATGAAAGAAAAGAAATCAAACAACAAATAGTATGAAATGAAATTAACAAGAATGAACTTAATTTATTGTTTGGATTTGTTGGTTGTTTTGGTTTATGGTTGTTTGGGTAAGGATACTTTAAATTTGTTTGGATGTATGAATAATATATTTAGTTTCATCTAAGACGGTTAAGTAAATGGTGCACTTAATAGTTTGCTCTCCATTCTGTATGATTTAATGTTTTTGAACTCAAACAACTATTTGTTTTGTTTGCTATGGATATGTGGGTGGTTGATATTATTGACTTCATATGATAGTCGAATGTTGTGATTGCAAGTGATTGTTGTATTTGACATTTTTTTTGTTTGATTAGTGGATGAAACAAAATTAATATTTCATTTTATATAATTATTAAACTCTTTGGATTATATAAGTGAAATACAGGTTATGGAAGCAATTGCTACCGCATTTGGTTTTATAAAATAAGCGTAAATTGCCCGACAAATAGGTACGTTTTCGGATTTCAATTTATAGCGTTATTATATTCTTTTTATCGTGTTGGGATATATATTATTTTGGAAATATATGTTGTATATTGTTATTTTGATATTATATTTTCTCCCGAGCCTCTTTGTTCAAAAGAGACTCTGCCGAAATTTTCCGTAAATTTTGGACTTAGAAATTTTTTGAAAAATGTTTTCCAAACTTTATTAATTTGAGTATAAAAAGATTTAGTGGTTATAAATTGGTATATTTCATTCAAATTAATTAATTTTGTAAATTTACTTGTTTATAAAGTTAGTATTTTTGAATAAGATATATTGTTTACTTAATTCCTTCCTTCCCTCCTTTTTCCTTTTCGAGGACGAAAAGTTTTGAGTGGGGGAGAGTGTAGCGACCCACGAATTCGATAACTAAAAATTGTTAATTTAATAAGATTTTGATAAATAAATCTGGAATAAATAAAAATTTGAAATTTGTTAATTTAATATGATTGTGCTTTATGGTAGAGTGTGTCAAGCAGGCCACAGGGATGGAATCGCTTGTTGCATGGTGGCCGGAATTCGCCGTTATCGGTGTTGATAGGTGGCGGAGCGTGCATTGAAGGGGGGATCGCACGTCAGGGTGGGGAGCACGGTGGGGGGTTTCGATTGACGTGGTTGGCCTCGTAGGCGGCGTGAAAATGATGTACGAAGTGGCGGCTGGAACCTTTGAATGTGGCCCTAGGGTTTCGTATCTGAGAAGAGGAACGTGCTTTGACTGATGATGTGGCAGTGAGGGGGAGCTAGAATTGTTTCTTCTATTTTAATTTTTAAAAAAATTGAAATTCAAACACACTAATCGTCATAACTCTTGCATACGACGACCATTTCACGCGCAGTTTCTTCCGTTAGGATTGTAATGTAATTCCGAACATTTTGATGCTAGTTTGGACGAATTCTGAGACTGTTCAGCTTTTGAGTTTAAATTAGATTTAAATTCAATTTAAATTCAAAAAGGTGAGTGTTTTAACCCACTCACAACTTCTAAAATTTCTTATGTTTGTTAAATTGATTTATGATGTGATTAGAATTTTATTTATGATTTTTTGGCATATTTTTAACCATCATCTCAGTTAAATTGAATTTATTGGATTAAATGGTTATTTAATTTATTATTACATATAAACTGCCAGTTAAATTGTTATTTAATTTATTATTGAATATAAACTGCCAGTGAATACCTGTTATTTATTATCTGTTCTATCTTGATGTTATGGTTTGATTGGATGTTGATTGTGATAAATGGTTGATGATTGATATTGGATGAATGGATGTTGAATGTTATATTGTTATAAAAAACAAGTTGTATGGATTTTTATTTCATTTGGGATTGTGGTTTGAAATGATATATAATCGTATTTTTATTTTAAATTACGGATTGAAATAATAAATATCACTTAACCATAGGGTAGGAAATTATATACAGACACCGTGGTCTATATATAAATATTTTGAGTATGATTTCTATGGTTTTGGAAAGAAATATACGATTTAATAAATATTGATTTTTGATATTATATAAATATTATCTTTATTTATAGGTAAATTCTTGAATTTAAGCTAGGTATAAATGTGTTTAATAAAAATAGGTTTAGTAATTGAGTTTGATTTTATTAAAATAAAATATGATTAAGTATTTAAATCATACTTTAATATAGATGTTATAATGACTTAAATAAAATTAAGTTTGGAAAATAAACATGAAATTGATTTGAATTAAATTATTTAAGAATTATACTCGAATAAATGTGATTTGAAATTAAATAAATTTGAGATTGTAAGGGTATGATTTTATAACTTGATTTTGGTTTAGAGTGATTTAAATGAATATCAAGTTGATTTAAATAAATATATTAAGTTAAATAAATTGGAAGAATATCCGGTTATTTGAAGTTTAAAAGTTTTACTTAAATGATATTGGATTTATTAAGTAAACATTTCAAATCTAAATAATAGTAATTGAATTTGATATACATGGGATTATCGAAGAATTAGCTTTAAAATGGTGGAATATTTAAAGCTTTGAAATATATGAAAATTGAAATGGTTTGTTTGGGGGTTCAAATCTGTATTTGGAATTGATTTGTGAAATTTAAGAAGCTATTTTGTTTCATAAAGTAATTTTATATTTGAACCATTTAAGTGATGGAAGTTATGTTTCCAAGTTCGAATTTCAAAGTTATGATTTGAAAGTGTTATAATTTGAAGTGTTTGGTTTGCTATGATTTTAGAAAAGGATATTTTGAAGTAAAAATGATATTATATTGATTTGGGTTTTATAAAAAAGGGATACCATATTGATTTGGTTTTTGAAATAAAAATGATATTGTATTTATATAGTTTTCAAATGGATATTATGTTCGGGGTTTGAAAGTATAATTATTTTGAAATGACCGCGGTGTTATAATAACGTTTGATTGTTAAAGAGACCGGGATCGGAAGTTGTCATACTCTCTGCCAACTCCGAAAACCACTTTAATAACCGTGTACGCGGAGGAGATTCCAGAATGAAGTAGCACGGTGGCAGCGTTTCCTTTGAGGTATGTGCGTGGACCCGACTCCCGTGAGTTGGCATAAGGTGGCTGAAACACGAGCGATTCCGGGCCAATGAGGTCAATCCTCTGATCGGACACACTCCTTCGATACTATACTCTGTCTTTTGGATTGATTCGGTGGCGACTTTTGATTTTTTTTAGGGGTGTGGCTCGAGGTAGGCGGTAGTAGCTGCTATGCGTCACCACCGGTCCGAATAGCAATTGGTATATCTACCCTGGCATTACCTAGTTGTGCCATGTCACATACCCTAGCGCGTCTTGTACGAGTTTGGTTTTCTCCCGTATCCCGTGTGGTATCCTCTGGTGACTTCCCGATCAGGAGGGACTATGATACTGAATAGACTACTGGGACTATTACGTATCAAGGGGAATATTGGGTCACTCCTTAGCGCTATTTAAAAGTAAGTTTATTTTACTATAGACATTATTATAATAGCGAAATATTACTATATAGTAAATAGTTTAACGGATCCTTAGGAGATGTGAATCCCGAGCATCTCTTAAGTTACTGCACTCACGTTTGACACTGGATAGGGGATGTCAAATCCCGTAAACATCTCTGACACCGTTACACTCATATTTTTACCGTTGATTTAACTTACATATGATCTTTTAGTTCTGACTCAAGTGTTTTGTCTTTCCAATTCGCTCGGGTCAGTTTGAGCATTTCAGGATTTGAAGACTTTGTCTCCGGAGGATGAAGATGAAGATTTTATTACTATTATTTATTATATTATTCCACTGCATTCATACTATTCCGCTGCATTAATTATTATTCTCTGGTATGTGTAACTTTGATATGTATTGTATAAGTGTAATTGGATATTTTATAAACAACTTCATGAACTATTTATTTGATTGTTATATTTTATCGTTCCGCTGTAAGATTCTGTTTTGTTTTATTTCTTTCTCTGCTTTTCTCATTTACCCCATAACAATTCGCCCTTTAGTATGGTTTGAGTTTGACGTGTGTGGTTTATCGTCGATTTAAAACGTACAAAAAGGTAGGATGTTACATTAAATAATTTATATATCTATTAAAACAATTAGGAAAGTTTTACAAAAATTCCAAAAAACATAGTTTAATATATTTTCCAACATATATTAATTTGAAACCCAAAACAAATATTATTTAGCCGTAAATAGTTTTAAACAAAAATAATCAATTTCCTCCCTAGAAAATTAATATAAAATCCACATTAATTCAAGAAATTATGCAAATTGAAACATATCTCTAAAATATCATTTTTGATCTAAATTTGAAATTGTAAGGCATTTGGACATCATTTAATAGCGTTTTCACATCAAAAAGTATCATAAAACATATATGATATGTATAAATCATCAATAAGTATATATAAACATTTAATCTTTCAAAAACATGGCATAACCTTGCAAAATAATTTAGATTAACCTTGAAACCGAAAACAATTAGAAAACATGAGATGTAATCATTATTCACCTTAGTTTTGAGGAGTTTGAGATTTGAATGGATTTGAATTTATTAATCTTCTTCTTTTAGCTTTTCTTCCTCTTGTTCTTGCTAATGGTGGCCGACCTCAATATTTAATTTTTGCAAACGAATAAATCGGCGAAATGAATTCCTAAGGGTTTAGGGTACTAAAATACTATTATTCCAACTTTTCCCCTCACCTATTTTCATTACCCATTTTATTTGAGTTCATTTTAGTTCATTTACTCTCTTAGGCTGGCTGCCCCTTTGTTTAATCATAAATCTCAATCCCTTAATCATCACATTATTTTATTCAACTTTGTTAATTAAATATCCTACATAATGTTATTAAAATTGGGTTCATTACAGACTCCCCTCCTTAAAAAATTCATCATCAAAAGTGCGATAAGGTACTTAACAAATCAATCATAAACGTAAAACATATCATCAAAGAAATCCGGATAAGCGTCTGTAATCCTGCTCTTAGTCTCCCAAGTACAATCTCCCCCATCGTCGCGCCACTGGATTTTACTAATCCGACTGTCTTGTTTCTAAGCCTCTTCTCATCTCTCACAACTATCTGAAATCGATTTCTAACTATAGTCAATTCTGGTTCTACTACCAAGTCATCTAACACAGTTGGTGCTATATTAGACTCTGGGTCTCTAACACACTTCCTTAGATGAGAAACATGGAAATTATCATGGACTTTGGCCAAATTATTCAGTAACTCTACACAATGTGCATGTTTCCCAATCCTATCTACAATAGGAAATGGTTCTACGAATCTCGGTGCCTACTTTCCTGATTTTTCGAATATAATCATACCCTTCATCGGTGATACCTTAACAAACACATGATCTCTAACTGAGAACTCTAAGTCTTTCCATCTTCTGTATGCCTAACTCTTTTTCCTAGATTGAGCGACCTTCATTCTAGCCTGATCTGGACCTAGAACCAACCTATCCATACAAAGTTTCATTCTAGCCGGATCTGGACCTAGAACCAACCTATCCATACAAAGCTTCATTCTAGCCTGATCTAGACCTAGAACAAGCCTGATCTGGACCTAGAACTCTCTAACCAAATCTGGTCCTAGAACTAACCTATCCTCGGTCTCTAACCAACAAATAGGAGATTTGCATTGCCTTCCATACAAAGCTTCAAATGGTGTCATCCCTATACTAGCATGATAAATGTTGTTATATGAAAACTTGACTAAGTATAAATGGTCTTCCCATGATCCTCCAAAATCTAACACATAAGCTCTTAACAGATCCTTCAAGACTTTGTTAATCCTTTCTGTTTTTCCATCGGTCTATGGATGGTAAGCGGTACTCATCTTGAGCTTGGTTCCTAAAATCTCCTATAGACTCTTCCAAAACTCACTAGTGAACAAGGAATATTTATCACTTACTATGCTATTAGGAATTCCATGCAGTCTAACTACATTCTTCATAAATAACATAGCAAGAATAGGTGCCGTCCTAGTTGACTTAACTGGAATGAAATGGGCATTCTTGGTTAATCTATCCACTATGACCTATATACTTTCATTTCCTCTATTAGATCGTGGAAACCCGTTAATAAAATCCATAGAAATATAGTCTTGCTTCCATACTGGAATATCTAATGGCTGAAGCAACCTACTTGGCTTTTACCTATTGGCAGTTCGGACACTGCTTTACCTAAAAGCCTACATCCCTCTTCATACCTTCCTAAAAAAAATTCCTCTTCATGTCCTTATACATCTTGGTTCCTTCTGGATGAATGGTGAACTTCGAAGGATGGCATTCCTCAGAAACTTGCTTCCTTATGTCTGCCACATTTGGAACACATAACCTACCTTCCTTTCTCAACCACCCATTCTGGTCAAGACTAAAATCCTTCAAGTCATCGTTCTTTGTTCCATCCCTTAACTTCGTGATCTATTCGACCAATACTGGATCCTCCTCCTGTTTAGAAGCAATCTTTTCAATCATTAAAGGTCAAACTTCTAAACAATATAACATACCAGATTCTCCACTAGACCCTGCCCTAGATCTCCACTGCACTCTAAGAGTCGAAAATGCTTCCAAATCTTTCCACTTTGCTATCATTGCCAACACTGCATTCTAATGCTTTTTGCAAAGCGCATTTGCGACCTTATTACCTTTCCTTGGGGTGTACATGATTTCAAAATCATAAGCAGCAATAAATTCTAACCATCTCTGTCGTCTCATGTCTAGCTCCTTCTGAGAGAACAAGTACTTCAACAACTTATCATCCGTATATAACTCAAACCTTTCTCCCAAAAGGTAATGTCTCCACACCTTCAATGCAGACATCACTCTAGCCAACTCCAAATAATGCATAGGATAACTAACTTCATGCGGTCTAAGCTGTCGAGAAGCATATGCAATCATTTTATCCCTCAGCATTAAACAGCTCCTAACTCAGTTCCACACGCATTTGTATAAATTAGCAAATTCTGATTTTCCTCTGGAAACAACTAATAAAGGTATATGGCTCAATAAGTATTTCAAGCTCTGGAATGCTTCTTCACACATATCGGTCAACACAAACTTCACATCCTTTCGCGTTAGCTCAGTCATCGGTGCTGCTATCCATGAAAAATCCTTTATGAACCTCCGATAATATCTAGCCAATCCAAGAAAACTCTTTATTTCAGTTACTGTCTCGGGTCTCTTCCAATTATTTACTACTTCTATCTTAGTTAGATCTACAGACAACCTCATCTCTGAGACTACATGACGAAAAAACTTCACTTCCTTCTTCCAAGAACGACACTTAGAAAACTTTGCCTTCAGCAGATGCTACCTCCGTGTCTCAAGCATAATTCTAGGATGAACTTAATGCTTCCTTTCGTGTCTAGAGTATATCAAGATATCATCTATGAAAACCAACACAAACCTATCCAAATGCTCTCGGAAAATTCGGTTCATCAAGTCCATAAAAGAATGTCTACACATTATTTAGTCCGAACGACATCGCTAACCATTCGTACGATCCATATCTAGTTCTAAATATCGTCAAAGGAATACTATCCTCTGCTATTTTAAGCTAAATAAAAACCTATTGCAAAATCCAACCGAGAAAATACCATGGCTCTACTCAACTGATCGAACAAACCTTCAATTCTAGGCAATGGATATCGATTCTTTATCGTCTTCTCATTCAACTTACGATAATCGATACATAACCTCAACGATCCGCCCGGCTTCTTAGCAAACACTACGGCTGCTCCCCAAGGTGAACTACTGGGTTTGATAAAACGCTTGCCTTCTAAATCCACCAACCGCTCCTTTAGTTTTCTAATCTCTATAGGTGTCATCCTGCTTGGCGGGTTACTCATTGGTTTGCTTCAGGCACCAAATATATCCAAAACTAAACGGCTCATTTCGACGGTAATCCTCCTACCGGCTTGAAGATATCCGCGAATTCTCTAACCACGAAAACTCGATTCAACTCGTCCTCTAACTCCACAACACCCAATGAAGCATTCACGTCATAACTAGGGATTTCTATGGTATATACAATCATATCACTATAATCACAGTGTCTAAGGGGTATTTTCCTATCATGGCAAAATACCCTAGCATCATACTTACTTAACCAATTCATACCAAAAATAATTCTGAACCTTATAAAGTCAAATACATGCAAACTGCAAACAAAGGTATGACCTAACAAATCAAATCGTAAGTGGTCACACTTCATCCCAAGTGTCACATACCCTCCTATCATATTTGCAACCCTTAAGGAAGTAACTAAGTGTGAGGGTTCTACGTTAAGCTTATCTACCAAACAATGAGATATGAGTGAATGCGATGCACCAATATCAAACAGAACGCTAACAGACATACCATGTCTCTGAAGCATACCTCCCAACACTGTATTTTTTCTTTTTCCTCTGCTATTGGCCTCGAAATAGCTGGCTCCAATGCAAATACGTTACCCCTTCTGTCCTTAGTAGGCTCTTTGCACTCGTTCTTGTAATGACCATCTGATTATAGTTGAAACACCTCACCTCTTTCTTCTCCGCAGTTTTCTTTCCTTTGCATGTTCGGCACTCATGGGCATAGTGTCCCTTCTTGTCACACTTATAACAGACCACTTATGACTTTCCCTTCTTTGTGAATCCACCCTTCTGAGCACCTTACTTATGAAATAACTTCTTTTTTGACCCTGCCCTACCAGTACTTCCTTTGCCTTATTCTTCTCCGAAGAAGCAAGCATCTCCTCGTGTATTAACGCCATCTCTATTACAACATCACAAGGATCCCTAATATGAAGTAATGTATCCCTTGCTAACTCAATCTTCAGCCCCCTTACGAACTTCACATTTCTCATTATCACGGTATCCAAAGTGGCATGTCCATAACTAGCCGACTTCTCAAACCTTCTAGCATCCTCCAACACATTCATCTCCCTTTGTTCCAACTTAGCAAACTTTCTGATCAAGGTGACTTCGCCATCTTAGACTTGAACCTCTCCTCGAACATTCTCTTAAACTCAGCCCATGTCATCGTTTCTTCATTCACTCAAACTATCACACTATTCCACCAGGATAAAGTTGCTCGACGAAGCTGTCTTGATGCAAGCCTCCTTATTGGCTCATCATTGAGCCCATGTCTGCAAAGATCCTTTCACAATGTTGCAACCAGTTTTCTATGCCAATAGCGTCTTCGGTTCTGATGAATGGTATTCCTTCAAGCTTAACGTAGTCTCTACTTAGAATAGCATAATTATTGACCATTGGAGCTTCCTGAACTCCTCCTACAGCATTTCCTCCAACCACTCCAGCATCAACACCCGCCTACGTCATATTCACAAAAAACGAATACATAGCTCCTATATCAGCTTGTGAGACTTCAGCACCAATATTTCCTGCTTGTGCCTGACCTTGGTTCCTTCTCGTATTTGGTTTGGAGTTACCATTTGTTGTGGTGCTTCCTGGAAGATTCACTTTTCCACTTCAAGCAACCATATCTGTATTCAAGCCTCATGAGATGCAGAAGAATAGCCTAAGAGAGATAGGAGAAAAGAGATATAGCATATACTTATATATATAGAAAATACAAGTACAATACTACAACATTATTCCATACCCCGATCTTATCTCTAGTTCCTTAGAATTATATTTTCAAAAATCATTTTAATTAAAGTTTTTTTGATCAACCTACGCTCTGATACCAAGTTGTAACATCCCCTATCTAGAGCCCCGAAGCTAAGCGCTACATCTACTGCAGTAATCCATAGTATTAATTTCCAGTGACCAAATACGGCAATGTTAATGGTATCCATAACATCAAAAGCACTTGAATATGAAATAAAAACATCACAAATTATAAAAAAAATCTAATTATATTTCAAAATAATCATATTCAAATTATACAATCCCAAATGTTTCTTAGGTTCAGATCAAAAATAATTATTACAAAATACGCTACGAACGACATATGAAGATGTCCCCTTGGATGACCAGAGTACTAAATAGTCATAACTGACTTAATACAACACAGCAGAATTAAACAAAATAAAACAACAACTCATAAATAGCTATTCGTCACCCACATGGTCATCTCCGAAAGCTTTATTCGTCAACCTACTAAAAACTTGTAATCCTAAGCTCTTAACCTACTGAAATCAATTTTGAGCATCCAAGAGTTTAAGGGGAAAAATAAAAACGTCGAGTCAGACATAAAGCCTGGTGTGAATAATATTATACATCTCGATTACTTGATATTATATGAGACCGTGCTGCTTAGCAGAACGGGTTTCTCCTTACTAATATCCTTTTGGAACATATATTTTGCAAATCATAATCCTGCAACTGAAACTGGTTAAAATTGTAAAGCATTATTATGTGAACATACATATCAGGTAACAAATAAACTATCTGTCTGAACACTATAGTTTTGTTTGGAAAATTACTAACCTCTGACTGACTCGAGCCTACAGGATAATATAAACAAATAATCTAACATTTGTTAGACACTCCTTTTCTAGATGGTCTGTCCCTAACTTTCTTTCTCCAGGTCAACTAATCCTAATGGTTTTGCGGGCACACCAATAACCGACCTCTATACAATATATTCCCATCTGTGTGTAACATCATTTTAGTCTTACTTGTGACAAAACCGTACATGCTGGAATTTTGAACTAAATTAGCTAGGGGCTAATAGCTAATGTATAGGACGTGACACTATACTAGTCCAATCAGGTATAAGAATATCTGAGTCATTTTACTTAAGGCAATCTTCTCTTAAATTTTCCTTGAAAACCTTTTCTTCTTAATTGATTTAAACTTTGAAATCATTCTTTAAATAAGTAAAATAGATTTATGCTTTACTCATCACCTTGCCATGTTATATATATATATATACTTTACACAAATTTTTGTTGATGAAAACATTTTAAACCTTTGAAAGAACCCCTTTCGATCCCATTGAAAGTATCTCTTTTGAAACCAAGTAAACTCTTTACAACCTGGGCCGAAAGGCCAAAACATTCCTTTAAAATCCATTCGTATAAACCTTTCGAAACCATTGAATAACCTTTCATTTGAAAGCTATAAAACCTTAGACATTTTATCTTTAAAACACTTAAACCTTGCCTTTCAAAAACATTGGAAAACCTTCCCTTTCAAACCTTTCTAAACCATTGAGGAACTACCCCTTCGTAACCTTCATTAAAAACCTTTCGAAAGAATTAAAACATCAAACCTTTTGAAACCAATTGGGTGCAAATAAAACATGTGGAAAACCTTTCGACGCTATTTAAAACTATCTCCTTCAAAACTTTTGGTTTCTACCTTCAACAGAGCAAAAGGGTGATAAAACATTTAAATCCTAAGCACTCATTCGAAAGCATTTCCTAAGCAAAGAAATGATGGTATCGAAACTAACCCTTCGAAAGCATTGGAGAAGTGGCTTGGGTTTTATAAAAAAATAGCCCTTTCGATAACATACGTTTGGAAGGTAGAAAGCGACAACAAAGTGGTTTTGACTTCGACAAAATTATTTACCTAAAAAAAGGCGCAACCTCTTAGAAACCATTCCTTTAAAACCATTTAACCCAGTCGAAAGCCAACCAAGTCGAAAGCACCCCTTTTGAAAGCAAAGCAGGCACGTTTTTCATTTGAAAGCTAAGTAAGGTTTTGACATCCTTCGGAACCCACTGTTTCAACTTCATACCTTCAGCCTACATCCAATTCGCTGTCTACCAAGACTTGATACCATGTGCATTGTTTCGATGGTGATTGAGGAGGGAGCACTGGATCGAAAGCATGGTGTTGAAAGTGGAAAAACATGAAAAAATGCATGTAATAACTGATATTTTACTTTATAAAGTAATTCATTTCAACTTACCGGCCTTACTTGTCAAATTAGGATTGGTCACTAATTTTCTTTTCTAAAAGTTCTGCCGAAATTTTAGAAGTAATTAATTAAAATAATTTACAAAATACCCCTTTCCCTTTTGTAAATATATAGAACATTTAAGTCTCATACCTTAAATAATTTTATATATCTATTAAAACACTTAGAAAAATTCTACAAAAATTCCAAAAAACCAATTTTAATATATTTTCCAACATATATTAATTTTAGACCCAAAACATATATTATTTAGCCATAAATAATTTTAAACCCAAATAATCAATTTCCTCACTAGAAAATTAATATAAAATCTACATTAATTCAGAAAATAATGAAAATTGAAACCCATCTCTAAAATATCATTTTTGATCTAATTCTAAAATCGCAAGGCATTTGGACGTCATTGAATAGGGTTTTCATATCAAAACACATCAAAAACCTATATGGATAAGCATAATTATCAACAAGCATATATAAACATTTAATCTTTCAAAACATGGAATAACCTTGCAAAATAATTGGGATACACCTTAAAACCGAAAACAATTAGAAAACATGATATGTAGTCATTATTCACCTTAGCTTTGATATTAAGGAGTTTGAGATTTGAATGGAATGGAATTTATTAATCTTCTTCCGTTAGCTTTTCTTCCTCTTGTTCTTCCTAATGGTGGCCGGCCTCAATATTTAATTTTTGCAAATGAATGAACGTGTGAAATGAATTCCTAAGGTTTAATGTATTAAAATACTCTTATTCTAACTTTTCCCCCTCACCTATTTCATTTACACATTTTATTTTAGTTCATTTTAGTTCATTTATTCTCTTAGGCACAACTACCCCTTAGTTTAATCACAAATCTCAATGTTACAAAAAATTAGGGTCGTTACACCCTCTCATTAATTCTTTCTTGTTCTATGTTTAATACAATCGTACCGATTGATTAATTTAAGCCCGACCCAAATTAGTTAATAGATCTCATTCTCCTTATCACCTCGCATTATTCCACGTAATTTATCTAATTAAATATCCTGGATAATATTAAACAAGAGTTAAGGGTGCTATGGGCTTTCCTCCTTAAAGAATTTCGACATTGGAATTTCGATAAGGAAAACAATAAGCATAACAATCATGCAAACATGTATGACTACACATAACAACAATACTAACATATCCTACTAGACAAAAAGTCTATGACATATATATAGAAAACACCATCAAAACAAATCAGGATAAGTATATCTAATCCCATCTTTTGTTTCCCAATATGGTCTTTCTCATTGTCATTTGACTGAACTTTCAATAACTTGACTGTCTTGTTTATTATTTTCTTCTCATTTCTTGCTACAACATGAACTAATTGTCTAAAAAATGTCATATCTAGTCCTACTACTAAATCTTTCAATATAGTATGTGCAATAGTAGTCTTTGAATCCTACATACACATTCTAAGATAAGAAGCATGAAAAACATTATGGACTCCTTCCAAACTATTCGGTAAGTCTATCTGATAATTGAATTTTCCAATCCTTTCTATGATAGAAAATAGGCCAACATATCTCGGTGCCAATTTTCCTGACTTTCCAAACCATACCGCACCCTTCATCGGTGATACTTTAGCATAAACATGGTTTCCAACCTAGAACTCTAAATCTTTGCACCTCTTATCTTTGTAATTTTTTCCTAGATCGGGCTTCCTTCATCCTTGCTCGGATCAACTCAATATTTTATGTAGCTTCTCTCACCATATCTGGTCTAAGAATCAATCTATCCCTGGTCTACAACCAACATATTGGTGATTCGCACGGCCTTTAATAAAGTGCTTTGATAAGCGCCATTCCTATACTAGTTCGATAACTATTATTGTAGTAAAACACAACGAAGTGCAAATGGTCTTCCTATAACCCTCCAAAGTCTAGTGCATAAGCCCTTAACAAATCTTTAGGAATTTTTGTTAACTCTTTCCATATGTCCATCCGTTTGTGGATGTTAAGCGGTACTCATCTTCAGCTTGGTATCTAACAATTCTTGCAGACTCTTCCAGAATTCACTAGTGAACAAACTATATTTGTCAATGACTATACTACTAGGAATCCCATGCAATCTTACAATACTCTTCATAAACAACTTCGCTAAAGTAAGTGTCGTCCTTGTCGAGTTAATGGGAACAAAATGTGCATTCTTGGCCGGTCTATCTACCAAAAAATCCATGGATATTGAATCCTATTTCCATTGTAGCACCTTTAAAGGTTGAAGAAATCCACACGGTTTCTGATGCTTGGCTTTTACTTGATGGCGATTCAAACAATATTTCACCCACATGCCTACACATCTTTTTGTTCCTTCCTAAAAGAATATCCTCTTCGTATCCTAATACAATTTAGTTCCTCTAAGACGAATAGTAAACTTAGATCGATGACACTCCCTAAGAACTTTCTTCCTTAAGTTACAAAAATCTGGAATGCACAGTCATCCCTTCTTCCTTAACGATCTGCCTTGATCGAGAATAAATTTTTTAAATCATCAATCTTAGTTCCCACTTCAAATCTTTTAATTTTTTCAGCTATAATGGATCATCTCTCTATTTGGAAGCAATTCTTTTGATCATTACTGATCAAACTTTCAAACAAGATAACACTGCTGTATTCGGACTAGAACTAGCTATTGACCTTAACCCCACACCATAAGTAGTCAATGCCTCTAAAATTTTCCATTCTGCTAACATAGATAACACCACACTCTAATGTTTCCTGCTAAATGCATCTACAACTTTATTTTCGTTTCTTGGTTTATACTCAACATCAAAATCATAAGCTGCTAAAAACTCTAGCCACTTTGGTTGTCCCATATTCAGCTCTTTCTGAGAGAATAAATACTTCAAAGACTTATGAATAGTAAATAATTTGAATCGTTTTCTCAAAAGATAACGTCTCCATATTTTCAAAGCAAAGATCACTGCTACCAACTCTAAATCATGAGTCTGATGCTTAAATTCATGTGGTGGAAGCCGTCGAGAAGTGAAGGCAGCCAATTTACTATTTTGCATTAACAAAGCTGCTAACCCTGTCCCACATGCATCAGTATACAACATCAAATCTTGATTTTCATCTCGAACAACCAACACGGGTGCACTGGTCAACAAATATTTCAACTTTAAGTATGCTTCTTCACATTTATCGCTCCAAAAAAACTTTACGTCGTTCCTCATTAGATTATTCAGAGGTGCCCCTACACGAGAGAAATCCTTGATGAATCTTCGATAATAGCCAGCTAACCTCAATAGCTTCTTATCTTGGCCATAGTCTCTGTCATTTCCAATTATTGACAACTTCAATCTTAGCTAGATCTACTAAAAATCCATTTTCTAAAAATACATGACTAAGAAACTTCACTTCTTTCTTCTAATAATGGCATTTTGAAAATTTTGCCTTTAATTGGTCTACCTCAGCGCTTCTAGCACTATTCTAAGAAAAATCTCCTGATCTCGTTCATTCTTGGAATATATTAGAACGTTATCAATAAACAATAACATAAATATGTCCAAATGTTCTTGGAAGATCAAATTCATCAGATCCGCAAAAGTAAGCAGGCGCATTGGTCAGTCAAAAGGGCATGATTAACAATTCATACGAACCATATCCTATTCGAAATGCAGTTAATGGAATGTTGTCTTTTGCCATTTTCAATTGATGGAACCCTGTTGCTAAACCCTATTGGGAAAGTACGTTGGCTCTACTCAACTGATCAAACAAGTCAACTATTCTCGGCAAAAGATATCGATTCTTTATCATATTCTCATTCAACTTACGATAATCAATACACATCCTTAATGACCCATCCAGCTTCTTCATGAACACCGTGGTTGTTCCCCAAGGCGAACTT
This sequence comes from Allium cepa, assembly GCA_030765085.1. Taxonomy (NCBI): domain Eukaryota; kingdom Viridiplantae; phylum Streptophyta; class Magnoliopsida; order Asparagales; family Amaryllidaceae; genus Allium; species Allium cepa. The sequence continues at coordinate 721,867,785 of CM060929.1, read as the reverse complement.
CTTGGTCTAATAAAAAAATTCCTTCTAAGTCCACCAGCTGCACCTTTAAATCTTTCATCATAGTAGGTGTTATTCTACTAGGCGGTCTACTCACGGGTATAGATCCAAGTACAAGATTGTTTGAAACTTAATAGCTCATTTTGGCTGTAGTACTATAACTGGCTCCAAAACATCTTCATACCCTCTTACAATGAAAACCCAACTCACATGTCTTCCATTTCCATTACACCCAATAAAGCATATACATCTAAACTTGAGTTTTCTACCGAGTATATAATTCAATCACGGCTATTAAGGTGTCTTAATGATACCTTTCTATCTTGGCAGAATATCCTAGCATCATATCTACTTAACTAATCCATACCCAGAATAATCTCAAAACTAACAAAATCAAACACATGCAAATTGCAGGTAAACACATGACCTAACATCTCAAATTCTAAATGGTCACATCTCACCCTAAGAGTTGCATAACCTCCTATCGGATTTTCAATCCTTAAGGAAGTAATAAGGTATGATGATTTTAACTTATCTACCAAACATTGTGGGATAAAAGAATGTGTGCGCCAGTATCAAATAATACTTTAATAGGTATTCCATGAATCAAAAGCGTACCTCCCATCACAGACTTTGCTTTCTCTTCTACAGTCGGTCCTGAAGCTGATGGTTCCAGAGCAAAGACTTTCACTTTATCAGCTTTGGCCAATACTGGACACTCATTCTTGTAATGTTGCATCTGGTTGCAATTGTAATGCTTCACATCCTTCTTTCCCAATATCTTCTTTCCATCATTAGATCTACATCCATTAGTAAAGTGCCCTTTCATATCAAACATATATAAACAACATTTGTCTTCCCATTCTTATTAGTTCCGCCCTTCTAAGCTCCCTCTTATTAAAGAACTTTCCTTTTGCCTTGAAAACCTTTAGTCTCCATAGGCTTCTTACTTCCAAATTTTGAGAGCATTTCCTCATTCCTTAATGCCATCTCCGCCAACACATCACATGGATCATTGAGATGTGGCATGGTAAGCTTTGGTTTCAATCCACAAATGAACTTTTCGTTTCTTTTTATCACGACATCGATAGTAGCATATCTGTATCTAGCCAGCTCATCAGACTTAGTTGCATACTCTTGTATGGGCATCTCTCCCTGCTCCAATTCAGCGAACATCCTTAGCAAAGTTGACTTAGCTATCTTGGACATAACCCTTTCCTTAAATCACCTTCTAAATTCAGCCCAAGTTAAATTTTCCTTTGGTATTCCTATAGTCATACCGTTCTACCAATACAAAACAGCTCCTTGTAACTGTATAGATGCCAACCTCCTTTTCTGCTTATTATTCAAGTCTAAGTCAGCAAAGATCCTTTCACAGTGCAAATGCTAATTCTCAGCCTTAGTAGCACTTTCTATTCGGCGAAAAAGCTTTCCTCTGAGACTTGTATAATCATGGCTCAACTTGGAAAAATTATTGTGAGTGGGTACCTCGAGATTAGCACCTCCTGCATTATCAACTTTTCCTTCATCTAAATCAGCTGTAGTTCCAACTTGCATCATGTTTATGAAAAACCGATACATAGCCTTTGTTTCTACTGGTGCGGTTATGGCACTTACATTAGCATTTGCAAATGGACTAGCATTTTCTTGTCGACCTAAATTCTACCTTGTTATAGGCCGAACATATCCATTAGTTGTAGTGCTACCTCCACCTAGATTCACTATTCACTTCCTACTTCCATATCTTGCTTTTTCGTAATCTGCATACAAGTCTTTTGTAAGATACAGAAGTATGGTCTAAGAGAGAGGAGAGAACAGAGGTAGAATATATACTTATATATAGCAATAACAACTACGTTACTGTATCATTATCCCATTCCCCAACCTTATTTTATGATTTATTTTGATTATATTTTCAAAATCTTTTTTAGTTTTAAATAAACCTTTGGCCTGATACCATGTTGTAACATCCCCTATGAGCTCTGTCAATAAGCACTACTGATGTTACGGTCATCAATAGTACTATTTCCCGATGACAGAATGAGATTAGTCAATTGTACCATAACACTAGAAGCATAAGAATATGAAAATTTTAAAACGCATATCAATAATAAAATTCCATATTCATTACATTGTCCTAAAGATTCCACGTTCAGAGAAAATATAATAATTACAATCATAATCCAAGAGCAACATATGAAGATGCACTCTTAGGTGATCAGGGTCTAACTACTTGATAGTTATAAATCCTGTCATTACATCTATTCAAACAAAACATAAGCTTTAAAAAAAACAATGGAAATAAACTCCTAATATTAATTAGCTTACCGCATGCAGGTCTTCGGAAGCTTATTTGTCTAACCTGAAATCTCTACTCTCGATCAACTAAAATGAGTACCCGAGAGTTTAGGTGGAAAAAACCTTCAGGTCAAACATAATGTCTTGTGTGAATAATAATATACCATCTTGAACCAAAACATATATCTAGTGAGACCACGCCGTTGAGCGGAACGGGATTTCCCCACACTGGTATCTTACCAAAATATGTCAATGATAACATAATCCTGCACCTGCAACCACAATGGGTAAAATAAAATATGATATGATCATATGCATGCACTAAGGGTAAACGTGACTCGTCTATCATTAAGGGTTATGCATTCCCAAAGTTTACCCATCCCATGAAATAGACTGCCTATCTTAAATTATAGTTTTTCTTAGAGTCACGATGAACCTATTAGTTTTCACAGACCAACTAATAACCTACCAAGTGAATTCAGGCAAAAACATAACCAGATGTCCACAAATATCTAAATAAATCGAGGGTAAAACTACTTAAATAATCTGGTGAGCCTATAGAGCTGCGCATTCCTTTCTATGCATAAATATCCTTTTGTCTCACTACTAATGCAACACTACACACTAGAATCGTAGAACTTTACCAAACTGGGAGCTAATGGTTGAAGCATAGAGCGCAACCCTACCTCAATCCCACCTACAATCTTATCTGGTTTTAAATATACGAGTCATAGCTTTTGATCAGTTTAGAGCATCATAACACAACTGATCAATCATATCTCCTGGATGCAATTCAAGACACTGAGGAGTTTATTCTGACCATACTCACTGCCAAAACAACCTAACTGGTATTTCTATTCCCAAATTCCAAGATGCAATGTTTGGTAATGCGGACATGAGTACGATATATTACAAAGCGTGTAAATCTAACTGATTCTATAATAACAAGAACATATAACGTCAAACTCATTAAAATACATTCAATCGATAGTCACATCCTTACATAGCTTTTAGAACATTCGTTGTCAAAATAGTGCTATTGAGCCTCTAAAATACATGAGCAATATGAGGTAAAGAGCCTCTAAAATACCTAAGCAATGTAAGGTAAAGGGCCTATAAAATATGAGTCGTTAAGCCTCTAAAATATGACATAAATAGCTCTAAAGTATGAGGTTTCATGCCTCTAAAATATGAGATAAAGAGTCTTTAGATATGAGGTGACGTGCCTCTAAAATACAAGATAAAGAGACTCTAGATAGGACGGGTCATACGTCTAAAATATGAGATAAAGGTTGCCTAGATATGATGTGCCGTACCTCTATAATATGAGATTAAGGGTCTCTAGATATGAGGTGTCATACCTCTAAAATATGAGATAAAGTGTCTCTAGATATGAGGTGTCGTACATCAAAAATATGAGATAAAGAGTCTCTAGATATAAGATGTCGTACCCTTAAAATATGGTATAAAGAGTATCTAGATATAAGGTGTCATACCTCTAAAATATGAAACGGAATTTCTATAAATAATTTGAAAACTGAATTATTTCCTTTTAAAAATAATACTTTCCACCAACTCTTGCCTCTTGTCAAATTTTTATTAGATAATAAAATTTCCTTTCATATTCTTTTTAGAATTTGTTGGTGAATCACATTAAACCTTCTTAATAACTATGCTAACCCTTATAACTAATATATATAATTTATATCAATTTAATAATTTTCTAGAATAATAAATTCATAGAAAATATAACCACCAGGAGAAATTCTCCAAAAATCCAAATTTCTTTCTATTCTATACAAAAATTTCGGGAGTAAAATATTAATTTAATTACTTTTAATAATTAAAACCCAAAATAAACACTTTTTTCTCCTTAGGAAATTCATAGAACTTGGAAAAAAAAAAAATTAAAAACCCATCTCTAGAATAACATTTTACACAACATATTCAAATTTCAGTTCAATAGAAGATCAAAAGGTAAGTCTTTGCCTCTAAAATCCATTAGAATAATTCCATAAAATTCCAATCATCATTCAATCAAATAATGATATTATCAACCACAACATAACATATTATCACAACAATTTTAAAAATAAATCATAAATCAAGCATAAAAAAATGAGATGGTTAACTATTATTCACCTTAGATTGGATAAGAGAGATTGAGATTTGATGTAGATTAGTTCCCCTAGGCTTTTCCTTTCGTATTCTTTAAATTTTCCTCCTTTTCCTTGTCGGTAATGGCCAGCCTTCTTTAAGCCTCCTTTAGGTTTAGTTTTGATTTATGAAAATGAAATGAGAGTGAATGAGAGAGGAAGGGTTTAGGGTGTGAATGAAATATTTATTCCCATTATGCCCCTCTCATTAATTCTTTCTTATTCTATGTTTAATACAATCGGATTGATGTATTACTTAAGGCCTGACCCAAATTTGTTAACAAATCTAATTGACTATATCACCGTACATTATTCCATTTAATTTGTGTAATTAAACTTCCCGAATAATGTTAGACAATAATTAGGAGTGTCACATCATTTGGGTAATTTGGCCTTAATTTTCTAGATCGATCGGATAATTCGATCCAATTTTTTAGGGTCGATTAGATAATTTGGCCTTTATTTTCACAGTCGATCGGATTATTTGACCTCTTCCTTCAAACTTGAATTCCCTTGGCCTAGGATCATGGCCAAGGAGTATAATCCATGGTCGATTGGATAATTCAACACAAATTCAGGGCTGATCGAATATTCGGCCCATCTGTTTGGGTTGATATGATAATTTGATCCAATTTCTCAGGGTTGATCAGATAATTGAATCCCAAACACTCAGGTATGCAATTAACGCCATCAATTCTTTTGATCCAGGATCAGGACCAAGAAGAAGAATAGCAGGGATCAATTAGATAATTCGACCCCAACCTTCAAGAATTTAACTGTTACCTGAAGTTTGGCATCTTTAAGAAGGAATACTTGGAATTAGACAATCAAAGCGCTAGTTTTCGATGATAGAAACTAGTGCACAGTAGAATTTTCATGACTACACTAATGGCCCAACGGAGCATGCTTGGTCAAGGTTAAGCGAGGATAATCATTAAAAATTCAAAGCAGGTATTATTAGACTTTTTCAATCTAGGATGAGGATTGGAATAGCGGATCGGGCTAGGAGTGATCAGATAATTTGCCCTATAATGTTTATCTCATAATAATACCCAAATTTTGTCATTTGAAATAGAAACTCCCATGAATAGGACTTGGTTCGCGGCGGAAATATATAAAAAGGAAATAAACGTTCTAGATCTTATTCCCCAGCAATAGGTAGAAACATAAAACCTAGATTATTAACGTTTAGGAATCGATCAAAGGAAACTCAGCCAAATGTATGCATGAATAACAACAAATTTGGTTCAATACTAGTTTTATTTTGCTAATAGGAATGCTTTGGCAACTAATAACAGGGCTTTGAAATGGAAAATAACCAAAGCAATTGATGGAGTTTTATTTATATGCATAGAGTTGTAGTAAATAAGCGCATTATATAGAAGCTAACATATATAATTTAGGTAAATCACAGTACATGCAGTTATGTTATGTATGTAAGTAGCCACATATAAATAGATACGGTATATAAGAGTGCAGGAAAGTAAATGAAAGATAGTTTATAAGATAAAAGTAATCTTTTATTGCCAAAACATTTATATACAAAATCGGGAGGGTCATTCCCACACAAGCACGGTCTGTTTAAATCCAAAAGAAGATACAAAAATGTACAAAAAAATGTGAGCTATCATGCCCATAAGCTTTAGGGGACTTCTATTTATTCTTCCCCCTCTTTCTAGCCTTGCTTCTCAAACCACAAGTCAGTTTCTAATGCTTCTGCTTGCCTTTGATTTTCTCCTCTTCAGGGGTATCGACCTCAAATGGTACGGTTGCGCATTTAGGTTTAATGGGGGTTTCATAATATTTTCCAACAAAAGCATTAGAGGTTCTGTCTTGAGGATTTTTAACTTGATAAAGGGTGTTTTGTGGAGGGACTTATTTGTATGGACTTAACGAATTTCCCAGTTCCAGTCTCCTTTTTAATCCTAACCTTGGAAGTGTCGACTCTCGATCTCTTTGCCTTTGTAATAGGATTGGTTGGGCCTAAAGTGCTAATGATTGAAATGCCTTCCCTAATGATTGAGAAACATCCTCCAGCCCTTCTAGGGCCATGAGCCTTTGGGAATCAAGGCCAGGTTCAAAACTAGGAGGTAGGGTAGGAGTGGCAAGTCCCATGGAGACGTAGGTCGATATGGTGAAAATAACTACGGACACGATCTCTAAGTAGCTAGTGGCCCAGGTGGAATATGAGGATAACCTACAAGTTGGTATATGGAATGGTAAAGGTTAGTGTTAATTGGGTTTACAACCTTGCAGACTTCAACCAGAAGTAGAAGGCTAAGAAGAATACGAAACTACTCAAGAACTTGAAACACACTTAGAAGAGGTAGGGAATCAATCTTAAGAAAAATCATCAACTTTGGAGCTAAGGAAAGCTTTCGATACCAAGAGGTTTCCTCCGGTACTAGGAGCTTTTTCCTCCTATTTTGGGTCTACAAACTCCATATGCTTCATACTCTACACCAACCACTCATGGTCAACTGTTTTTCTTAGAGTGTAGATCTGCAATTCTTAGAATTGATGAAAATAAAGATGGAGCTTGAAACATATCAAAAAGGAAGTAGAAGGATGAAGCAAGCGAAAGGGTTAACTTTGCACAAGCCAAAACCAGTCGGTACCAAGAGCTTCCTCTTGGTACCTAGTGGTCTTTGTTGCCTCTAGGCCCCACATTATCACTTGTACGGTATTGGGCTAGCTTTTGGATTTCACTATAAGCAGACTTCTGAACTTGTACCTATGTTTCTCTATAAATATCAATCCTGCTACAACTAAAGAAGGATCTTGGCTGATCTGCACTTTGCTTCTTCATCGTCCCTATCATTCTCTTTCAATAGTCACCTAGGAAGCTACTATTGGTAGTTTTAAGAAATTGGACATGTAGTTTGATGATGATTGTTCTAAGTTGGACATTGATACTAATGAAGATGGAGTTCAAACAGTTATTGCTTAACCAACCAGATTCCCATGAAATACCGAAGGAGTGGTTCACCCAGAGATAGGAGGACCAAAGCGTCAGTTGAAAACCAACACAATTTATAGAGCCAAACGCTCAATGTCGACCCTAATAGTCTGCCTTTGGATTACCATGCTAGCAAAGAATTCATTGCTGAAATGGTTGAATGGTTGGTGGAAGAAAGAAATGGTAGAAAGAACGAAGGTTGGGGCTCCGCACCAAGTAGAATTCCGTTTGCCGAAAATATTTTAAGAGAAGATTACCCTAGAAAGTTTACAATGCCTATAATGCAATCATACTATGGAATTACTAACCCCAAACAACACTTACTCAAGTACGAGTGGTATATGGATGGAGCAAGAGCTACAGATGCAGTTTGTTGTAGATGTTTCCCTATCTTCTTAGAAGGAGTCGCTTCTATGTGATTTTCTAAGCTCACGCCAAGGTCCATAGCTACTTTTGACAAATTAGCCAAGAAATCTTTGGACCAGTTTAGGCTCCAAGCTACCCGACTGAAGGGCGTGATTTCCTTATCTAGCTTGTTTCGAGGACCCAAGGAGTCATCGAAGGGCTTCTTGAACCGATTCAACATCGCTATTATGGAGATCAACAATCCTAAGTAAGTTCTCATATTCATGGCACCGGTCCGAGCTATTCACCTGGACACGGACCTTTGTAGGTGGCTGAAGATGAAACAGCCAACTATTATGGAAGAATTTCATTGAAAGGCAAACCAACTTCTACGATTAGAAGAAGCAAGATTTGTTTACAGAAAGGTTAGTGATGGACAGTCAAAGGAGGTAATTCAAAACAATGTGGCTGTTAAACAAGATGGAGAGAACATTGGAGAGTTGTAAGAAATGCAGGAAATTCTGGGAATCTAAAGAAGAGGAACAAAAATCTAGTATTAGGCATAATGAGGAGAGGAAGCACCCTAGGAATATGTGACCAAAATATTATACGCCTCTGAATGACACACTAAAAATATCTATCTTGCTACTCAAAGAACTAAGCAATATAAGAAGCAGCCCAAAAGAGAAGCAACCGAGAAATGTTTTGGAATGTGTTGTTGCTACCATGAAACTCATGGGCGTAACATGAATGAATGCCATCACTTAAAGGACTAGATTAAGGAGCTAATAAGGAAAAATATACTCCAGCCGTATGTTAAGCAACAACAGAACGTTAATCAAGCTACGGGTCCGTAGGGACCACCAACTCAATTAAAACCCCCTGGACCTAGCGGTGAACAACCTAGATGCGCTAATAGAAGATTTTTAATTAACACCATAACTGGAGGATCTTAACAGATGAGAAAATCTTGGGTGAGATGGAGAGGTATGTGAGTTCATTGAAGCATGCATCATAGGAAAGTTGCTACGCCATCGAAGACAGAGCTCTGACTTAGCAAAAAAAGATAATAACAGATGCCATTGTGTTTAGAAACTAAGAATTTGACAGAGTTAAGGCACCAATCCTTGATCCGATGGTGATAGCAGTAAGACTTGAACCTGCAGTTGTGCATCGAGTTTTGGTAGATAATGGAAGCTCGGTTAACATTTTGTCCGGAAAGACTTTCGAATAGATGAAAATCAATATAAAGGATGTGATTTCCTACAAAACGAAGATTCAGCTATTTATGGGTAAAGCTAAACAGCCTGGTGGGACGATCGACTTACCCATAGAGCTTGGCGAAGGAGAACGTAGGGTGGTGCACATTCAAACATTTGTTATTATCGATGAATACTCAGCAACAATGCTTTCTTGAAGCAACCGACCCTAGCTAATTTCAAGATTTCTTGGGCTCTATGGTGTTTAATAATGAAGTTCCCATGGGGGAATGGAATTGGAGTGGTATGAAGGGACCTGAGCACGATAAGAGAATGATATGTTGTAGAACTACGAGAAGCTAAATGTTAGGAGAAAGGAAAGAATGTGTGGAATACTCTCCACATTGAGGAACCGCAAGTATAGCAATTAAATAACAACCCATGGATCGGGGACCATAGCTGATTCGATAAGTCAGTGGATCCTTAGAAGAACTCAAGGGAAGTACAGGAAGTACCGGCAAAGCTTACGGCGAGTGTCTCTGTTGATATGGATGACCCGACTCGAGTATTGAAGATTGGTTCTCAACTTGGAATTGGATTACAAAAGGAACTGATTAATTTCCTTCGAGGAAATCTATATGTGTTTACTTGGACTTACTCCAATGTGTGTGGGATATCACCGGAGATTGCGTGTCATGCACTAAATATCGATCCCAAGTTTACATCGGTGAAACAAAAAAGGCACGGCCTAGGTCCAAAGTGATTCGTTGCATTGAAGGAAGAAGTGGATAAGCTGTTTGCTAATGGCTTTATCCACAATGCTCTATACCCTACATGGGCATCTAACCCCATATTGGTCAAGAAGTCAAATGGAAAGTGGAAAACATGCATACTCAGATCTAAACAAAGCTTGTCGGAGTACAGCTTTCATTTTCTCAGAATTAATCGGCTTGTTGATGGAAGGGCGAGACATGATTTCTTTCTTTTATGGATGCTTATTCTGGATACAATTAGAACATGATGCATGAGCTGAATCAGGAGAATATTAGCTTCATCATGGATTTAGGATTATACTACTATCGAGTAATGCCGTTCGTTTTGAAGGACATTGGAGCTACATACCAATGATTGGTAAATACAATGTTTAAGAACCAAATCAGATGGACAATGAAGGTATACGTTGAAGACATGCTTGTGAAGTCATGGGCGTCTCGAAATCATTTAGGTGGTTGTAGGAGATGTTTGTAATCTTATGGAAGTATGTAACAAAGTTAAACCTACTGAAATGTTCTTTTGATGTTTCTTTAAGAAAGTTTCTTTGTTTTATTTTGAATGTAAGGGGTATAGAAGCCAATACAGAATAGATTGATGCCTTCTGAAATGTCAGTGCCCCAACAATAAAGAAGCAGCTTCAAAGCTTAAATGGAAAGATCGCTGCATTGAGTCGATCCATCTCAAGGGTGATAGATATCCTTCGACGCCCTCTAGAAAGGAAAAAAGAATTTTAAATGGAATCAGGAATTCTAGAATGCCTTTGAGGAGTTATTACGACATATGGAGATGTCACCAATCCTATCTAAACCATTAGGTAGAGTGGACTTATTTTTTTACTTAGTCGTGTCTGCTCATGCACAAAGTGCAGCTTTGGTACATACGAAGGCAAGAGTTCAAAGACCGGTCTACTACATCAGCAACGACTTACAAGAGAAGAAAAAAAACTACCCGAATTTGGAGAAACTTGGATATTGATTGCTGATAGCATCAATAAAGTTACAACCATATTTTCAGGCCATCCAATCAAAATGCTAATAAATCTGCCTTTGAAGTGGGTATTATATCGACCTAAGACTTTAGGAAGGTTGCTGAAGTAGAATATTGAGTTGAGTCAGTATGACATCACTTACCATCCGAGAAAAGCGATAAACGGGGAGGCATTGGCAAACTTCAACACTAAATTTACCGCATGGGATAGTGAGGAAGAAGAGGAGGATGCTACAGTTTTGGCTTCTCATTGGAAATTAGTTGTTGGCATGCTTCAAATGAATTTAGTTTGGGGGCAGTAGTATGTTTGAAATGCATAGAAATACGATTGATTTGCTATGCACTAAACTTGGAATTCTCAACAACTAATAACAAAGTTGAGTATGAGGCATTGATAGCAGGATTGAAAACAGTAAAGAAACTGGCGATAAAGATGATGCACATATTTAGCGAATCACAACTAGTTGTCTGCCAAATCAGGAAGGAATATCAGGCTATCGGCACAAGACTGGCCCTTTAGCTATCAAATGCACTAGAACTGCTTAAAGATCTTGAGCATTGCATGATAAATCACATTCTCAAAGAGAAGAATGCGAAGCCTAATTTAGTAGCTCTAGGGAAGCACAGTTATTGGGGTAAGTTCTGGGAGAAGTTCTGACAGCTCTTAGTTACGATCAGATGCATGTTGACTGGATTTTGAAGACTACCAAAGAAGAGGAATCATGGATGACTCCGATCAAAGGGTATCTGATCAATGGAACTCTTCCAAGAGACAAGAAACTTCGAAACGCACCATGATTTTAATGCAAAATGGAGTGCTGTATAGGAGAAGATTCTCAACTCCCTACTTCGGTGTGTAATCAAGGATGATACTAGAAAGATCCTCATGGAAGTCCATGAAGGCAGCTGTGATGATCATATCGAGGGGAAAACTCTAGTAAAGAAATTGCTCCGATATGGATATTTCAACTCAACTGTAAACTGAGATGTTGCTGACTACACGGAATGGTGCGACCAATGTCAGAGATTTGCAAAGATTCTAAAATCCTCACATTCATAACTTATGTAAATGGTCAACCCGTGGCTATTTATGATTTGGAGAATTGACCTCATCAGCGTGCTACCAATAGCGAAAGAAGGACTCAAATATGCGATTGTTGTAGTGGATTACTTTACGTAGTGGGTTGAAGCGGAACCACTTGCCATAATTACAACCAAAAAGGTAATCAATTTTGTAACGAAGGATATTATTTGCAGGTTTAGGGTACCTCAGAAGATCATCATGGATAATGGAACCTTGTTCCAAATTGCTGAGTTCAAGGACTTTTGCAAATGATACCGAATCCAAAAGAACTTCTCCATAGTGGCACACCTTCAAGCGAATGAACAAGTGGAAGCAGTGAACAAAATCATCAAATCTACCATAAAGAAGCGACTGATTGGAACTAAGGGCAACTGGGTTGATGAGCTTTTGCTAGCACTATGTGCTTATACGACAACACATAAGTTAGCGACAGGATACTCGCCATTTACTTTAGCCAATGGTTTGGAAGTTATGATCCTAGTGGAACTGGAAGTCTTATCTCATTGTAAAAGACATTTCAACCAAGGAATAAACAAGGAACTACTTCTTCAGTCCCTCAACCTAATCAATGAGAAGCAGGAAAAAGCTGAGCTAAGGGTAGCTGCTTAACAGAAAAGGGTAGCATGACAGTTCAATGCCAAGGTATGCAACCATACTTTTGAGGTGAGAGATTTTGTTCTGAAACGAGTTCTGCCAAGTACAGAGGCGCTTGGTCCAAACTGGGAAGGACGCTGTGCAATTAACCATAAGCTTGGAGAAGGTACATTAAATCTTACAACCACTGATGGAATCCTGATTCGGTGTGCATGGAATAGTGACCATCCCTCGCACTATTGCATCTAGCTTTCCTTATTTTGTTTCTCGAAATTAAGCCACCTGAAGATTCTTGAGGAACTGTAAATAGGCAGAACTATCCATTTTTCTACTTATCAATAAAGTTAGCTTCTTGAACCAATGGAATGTGTTCTTATATCCAATAATCCTATTCTACATGACTAGCATACTGACCTTCTGAGAACCAGTATTGCGCAGAGATAGGCAACACAAAAAGGTCAAAACTGTCGGGTCGATGAGGGAAAATTGACCCACAACCTTCTAAGAATCAGCATTTCCAGAAGATAGGCGACGTAGGGAATGTCAAAATTGCTGGGTTAATGGTGAAAATCAACTCCAACCTTCTAATAAATAGCATTGCTATGGATAGACAACATTAGGAAGGTCAAAACCATCGGGTCGATAATGAAAATGACCAACCTTCTAAGAATCGATAATGCGAGGAGATAGGCGATGCCGAGAAGGTATCAAACACCGGATCGATGGTGCAAGTCGACCCCAACCTTTTGAAAAGTTATGTTGTCGTAGATACGCGACACTGGATAGGTATCAAACTACCAGGTTGACGATGAAAATCGACCATAACCTTTTGAGAACAGGTGTTTCCCAAAGATTGGCGACGCCAAAAAAGTCGAAACTACTAGGTCAATGGCAAAAATCGACCCTAATCTTCTAAGAACCTGCATTGCCCAGAGATAGGCGACGTCGGGAAGGTCCCAAATCGCTAGGTCGACATTAAAAGTAGATCACAACCTTTTTGATACCCAGCATGGCCCAGTGTTAGGCGACGATGAGAAGGTTCGACAGCTCAGGGATCGTTCTGGTAATTCTAACCCAATTTTCATGGATGCTCCATCATCCGAAGATGGGCGATGCCAAGAAAAAATCTTCAGATTCAAGATATACACGTGCCAACTCCTAGAGTTAGAGATTGGCACTTGACTAAACTTTTCAACCTACAAAAATATGCCATTGCCTAGAGATAGGCAACGATAGAAAGGTGGAATTATTCTTAGGTCAATCAGATAGTTCGAATCTAGCTTGAAGATCTCATTCGTTGCCCGAAAATAGAAAATTTCTTAAAGAAATCCTAGGGATAAGGCCAATGGTATGCCAGTCTCTTGATTCTTAACACCAACTTGGAAGAATTTGTTATGACAGAAAGTGATGACGACGCATCTTTACGATACATACGTCTAGAATAACATTAGCTAAGGATGTCAACTTGAAAGAATCAGTTGCAGCGTAGAGATTAGAGCATCGAATACACAATGCTTGGAATCAAGCGGTAAAGTTACTAGTTCTAGGAGTTATGAACTATCATGAAAATATTATTTCTAGGATGATGCTAGCGACTAAGTTGGACATGCTCGGTTGAGGATACGGGGTATAGTCATAAAAATTAATAGCTGGAATTATCGAACTTACTCAATCCCGGTGTAAGATTGAGAACCAGAATGAGGCAATTGGGCGAATTTCCCGCAATATGTAACCTCGTGAATGCTTGAATCTGACATTTGGAATAATAAATCCCCTGAACGGGGATACATATGCAAACAGTCGGTCGAGAGGATAGCGACCGAGTTAAAACAAAAGTAACTGCAAATTCGGTTAAATAACAGTTCTATTCTGCCAGATAGGACATTTTAGCATCTACAAACAGAATTAAGTGACAAGATAAAAGCAATGACTGGAATATTATTTTCATGCACTTAGTTTCTATAAATAAGCTTATTTTCACAGAAACAGAAAATATGTAATATAAGAAAAATTGCAGAGCGTGAAGTTATATTACACACATAGACAGTTATACATAAATAGGCACAGTACATAAAACGAAGACAACTAAACTAAAGAGAGATTATAATAAAGTTAATCCTTAATTATCAATTGTTTTATACACAATCAAATAGCATGAGCCATAATCGCACAAGCTCGGCCAGTTTAATACAAAAGGACAAAAATACAGACTCAGGTATGACCAATACAAAAGATAGACCGTCATGCTTACCACCCTCAGGAATTGTTCATTTATTTCCCTTTCTACCACCTTAACCATCGAAGGGAGGGCTTCTGTGCTTTTCCTTTTCATCTTTTAGTGCCATACTAAAGGGAGACTCACCTTTAGAATGAGCGGACTCTTCGCCAATAGTAGAACCGAGCTTCTTAGATTTGCCAATAGGGTTACAGTATGCTTTGGTGGCCTGATCTTCAATGCAAGAATCTTGTTTCTCGAGCCTACCAGCTTGGAGGGAGCAGGCTAAGTGACTCCAGACTCCTGCTTCACTTTTATTTTCTTTATATCCACCCTCGGTCTTCCAGCCATGGGCTCATGATCGATCGGGTCTGAAGCACTGATTATCATTACAAATTCCTTTTTGGGACACTGAAATGTCCTCCAAATTATCCAAGACAGTTATCTTCTCAGAATCAGGTCCTGGGCTAGAGCTGCAAGTAGGAATAGTTACACTAAGCCCCGCAGATACAGTGGTAGATGCAGCAAAGATAGTTGCAGTTCTTAAGCCTTTATAGCCGAACGCAAAGGAGGTAGATGCAGTTGACTATATGTTAACAGATAGAATAAAAATTTAGATATAGACTTTGGAGAAAACAGAAGCTTCTTGAATACTAGAGAGATAAGAGAAATACCTGAGCCCGGGCTTCTTTCTTAAACATCAACTTTAAATTCCCCTTCCTCTATTATGTGCTCCTCAGTTTGGCCTACGAAAGGAGGAATGTAGGCTTATGAATAGAAGTTATCGTAGAAATCAGAATCACACGAGCTGTTTCGGAGCTAACCCCTGAAGATGTAGGAATTATGTATCATCGACTCTATAAATTCTAAAGTGGACACTTCATGCTGACCCAAAGCTTAGGCTAGCGAGAGCTTTGGTGGCAGTACCACCACCATTAGTGACCTCTTCAGCAAGGACGACCCTTCTAATGGAGAGAAACTCTATATCCGTGGCATCGAGCTACACAACCATCAGCTTTTCCTCAAAGCGATTGTCTTTGTCCCATGCATCCCTATGCAGCACTTCCTCCCAAATGTCAGTCAGGGTCTCAAGATAGCCATTCCCTTCCATCACAATTTTTTATGCATGACCACTTTGGCATAGAAGTGAGACATATTGGCATCAAGTACATCATTGGACCTGGACTTCTCTTCTTGAAGATCTTTAAGCTCTTGTTTAGAAATTACAAGTTTAAGATCGTTGGCAAATTTTGCAGGAGACAGTTGCTTTATTTCATTGGCAAGTTTCTTCATCTCTTCATTGAACTTTTGATTCTCCTCAAGAAGCCTGGTAAGTTCACCAGCTTGTTCTAAGATAGTTTGATCCAAAGCCTGAATGATCTCATTTTTGTGTAAGAGCCAGGGCTTTCTCGTCCGCCATTTTCTTGAACTTTGCGCTTTCAGCAATGGCAGTTGTTAGCTAGAATATAAAGATAATCTCAGCATTGACTTGGGCATGCTTCATCTCTTCGATCAATTTATTGGAGTGGGATTTTCCTTCAAGTGTTGAGTCCCTCTCCCTTGCAACCTTGAATAGGTCATCCTTTCGACACTTAGTCATTTTCTCAAAGTCAGCCTTCTCAAACTCAAAGAAGCAAATGTTGGTGTAGATGATCTTATTCACTTCAAAAAGGGTAGCACATAGCTTTTTCCATTTAAATCCCCCGTCGACATGCTTTTAGACATTATGTAAGTCTCGCTCTACTACCTCCCTCAAGGTATCTAAGATGTCTTAATCAAACTTGATGCCATGTAAGAAGAGGTGAGGGATTGCAGCTTGTAGGCACTAGGGACCAGTTGGAAGATTAAACTTTGTAGCAGAAATGCCTATGGAGTAAGGGGAAACAGTAGCATTAATGGATTGGGATGTTGGAACTTGTTGTATAAAAGAAGTTTGAGCTAGCGGAACATCGGTAGAAGAAGGCCCCCAATGCTCGGTGGATTCTCTTGGACGTTTGGCAGCATGGCGGGATAGCTCAGTCTGGCATCTCTCTTCTTTCTCTCCTTCTCTCTCTCCCTGTCTTTTTCTCTTTTAGCTTTGTGAGCTTCATCAGCTTTGCGATCCTTCCTCCTTCACCTCTCCTCACCGGTTTCATAGCGACGAGGCAGATTAAGATTAGGAGTATTGCCTCTATATGCACTAGCATTTAGGGAGAGCTTCTCGTAATAGCCATGACCCATATAATCTGAAATAAGAAAGAAAACGGTGTTCGTGTTATAACTTTAAAATGAGATGCAATGCAAGAATATGTGTCCGTGATCCCAGTAAAGTATATAGTGTCGATGACCACCTAAATACTCTACATACCACATTTTCATGGGAGTAAGGATGGAGTTTCTCTGCCTTCATTTATACTTAGTCTTAGAGAGAAGCGAAAGCCAGAGCCCATTTCATCCACACTATCTCAAATAGAAAAGTTGATCTTGTTGATGTCACTTAAATCGACAAAGATGTTACCAAAGTGCCGGGATCAAGGCGAAGTCTCTACCAAGGGCAATTTAGTTTGGTCTTTGGTTGTTTTGGAAGTTTCTATGGAATTATGCTTTTGATAGAGCGAGTTGGGAAGATCAAGACTTATATATAGCATCTCACCAAATGATTCGCCCTATTTCTCTTCGTTGGTGTGATAATCGCTATTGTTTGTACCAAAAATGGGCACAACACTCTTCGGAAGTCTTTGAAGAGATTAAAATGAAGAATAAAAATGTAAAATGTTGATTATCTAACAAAAAATTCAAAAACAGATAAGTAAATACACAGATATACAGCAATTTAGAGTTGTTCGGCGTGTTGCCTACGTCCACTATGAAGTTTGAAGATTTTACTGATGTTCTTTGGATGATTACAATCGATTGCAGTGGATTACAGCAAATTATAGTTATGAATTCAAGTACAACAGCAGTATGGAGTGCAAAGTTGAATCCGGTAGAGTCTGGGCGGTAGAGAGTTAAAAAGAACCTTCTTCTGTAGGCCCTAGGGCTCTATTTATAGGCGTAGGAGGCTGATATTTCGCTCAGATCTTGGAAGACTTCTTCTGGCACGTGGGTGGGCCTACTCGATCGATCCCATGAAGTTTCGACTCGATCCGTGATCGATACGTACGTAATTCGTATCGATCAAGATTTTGTCCAATGGAGTCGAAACTAGGTGTGGACATTCTTTAGCTTGTACGTAAGCTCTTGTAAAAATTTCATAACATTTGGACATGTGGATCTTAAATTATGATCGATACGATTTGAGTTTTTCGAAAGGCTGTTTGGTTCGAATCGATAGCTTCAAATCGATCAATTCCAATTGATCGTTGCACGTGATCAGGTGATGACGTGGTGCACACTCTTCGGATCGATCCACCTTTTACGCCGAGCTGACCGAGTCATTCCCAAAGATCTTGCCTCGTTCGTATCGAAGACCGTTGCCGATTTGTATCAATGGAAGTTGTTTAGTTCATACCAATGAGGGAGGTATAGTTCGTGCCGATAGGGGTGGTATAGTTCGTATCGATGAGGGTGGTTCTGTTTGCATTGATTGAGGCGGCTCTTGTTCGTATCGATTAAGGTAGCTTCAACTTGATGGATACAAACAAGCTACATAGTGATGGATAGAATAGTGGTTGCTCGATGGGTACGAAGTAGTGATTGTTTGATGGATACGAACTAAGGTCACCTGATAGATACAAACTAAGGTTATCTGATGGATACGAAGTAGACTTTGCTTTATCGGTACAAATCGGACAAAGACTGATTGGTGCGAAATGGGCAATGGTCTATTGATACGAAATAAGGCTCTAAGTTGGATTCGAACTCGATCGATACGAACTGAGGCTTTGCGATGGATACGAACTAGACCGATTCGAACTGAGGCACAAAGATGGATGCGAAGTTGTTGCCACTCTGATCGATATGAAAATGATGGATTCGAACTGAGGCACAGCGATGGATACGAAATGGGGTCATTTCCATCAATTTTGTATCGATCATAACTTGAACACATAAACTCGGATTGACTTGAAACTTGGAACGTTGGCCTTTATTGCTTCGCTTGTCGTGTCTTGTCAATTATGGCCTGATCTGGACTCAAAAAAATTCATCGACCTTCATGGTTAACCTATGCATACTCAATATCCAGGACGAGCGATCCTTGGTTTTCAGTTAGTTCCTTGATATCTCGGCCTTACCAAAAGGCGGGATAACATTTGCCCCCCAAAGTATGTCTTGTGGAAACATAACGTGCTTTGAAAAGCTGCATCCTTCACTCTGAATAGTTATCGTCTTTTCGTTGAAAGTTGTAATCTTTGACGGACTTCCTCAGTGGTGTGAACTGTTGATTGTCAACTGTTGTACTCTGTAATGTGATAATTGATTGGTGTAGGATAATGATTAGCTGTTTGTTGTCGTAATCGTTATCAGATGAGTATTCAATTCCTGTGAATGTTGAAAATTGAATATTAGTCCGACATGTATGCATATATGTCAATCTGACTCTTGTTAACGTTGCACGTTCACGAGCCATTGTCAGTTTTCTTGTATCGAATCCCATATCGATCCTCTCCTAAACCGATGTGAAATTCGAGTCACAACAACGCTTGATGGTTTTTTTTGTATGTCCCTTCGTACTGATCCTCTCCTGAATCGATGTAAAAGGTTGCAATGTAGTTTTCGTATCGGTGCGATTCACAATGATGGATACGAAATGAACATTCGCATCGATAGATATGAGTTTTAGGTGGAGTCCACTGTAGTGGGTATTAAGTTGCAACTTCGTATAGATGATCTTGCGCTTTTGTGGGTTGAGTGGTGATGGATACGAAATAGGCCTTTCATATCGATGGAGTTTAATGCTTTCAGGACAGTCATCATTGCGTACTTCATATCGATAGACCCTATACGGTTCGATACGAATAGCCAATTCGCATCGATGGATATTGGCCTTGGGAGGCTGTGATTTGATGGATTCGAACAGTGTAGTTCGTATCAAGGAAAAGTGGATGGAGTTTGGACGATGGATGTGAACATGCATCTCGTATCGATGGAATTTGGTGTTTAATAAAAACCTGCGCCATAATCTTCATGTCGATAATGCTCGAATTGATGGATATGAACAACTTGTTCGAATCGATCCAGTGGTGGACCCGTTGTAACCGGTCGAGTCCAAGGGGAGGCGAAGCGTTTTTTCCCTCTACACTCGGGTCCATATAAATACTGTGGACTTAGACATTTTTTACTTTCTGCCTTTCTTGCTCTCTGCCTTCGTATCGAGAAGAATAAAAAAGTTCAAAACAGCCTTTCTCCCAAATCACTTCGCCACGTCAATCCTCTAAACTGATACTTTGAAATCAGGTAATTGAACGGCTAACCCACATTATAGCGACGAGATTCGAAACCAATTGCCAATCTATTTACACATACGATCGATCTTTGGTGATGTCATTGCCGGAGTTGGTTCAGAGAAAACTACCATGGTGTTTGAGCATTTTTGGGAAGAAGAATTGTAGAGGGATACGAAGGAAGTACTCACACCAATCGATGAAAGGAACGTTTTTTCGCATCGATCTGAGAATGATGAGACTTCGTATCGATAGAGTGAGCAGTCTTGTATCAATTGGGAATGGGAGTTTGAATCGATCCAGATTGATCGATACGAAGATCTGGTTTTGGGGATTGATAGAAGATGTCGTTGATAATGGATATGAAATCGAGCTCTTCGGATGGATACAAACGAACTTTTCTGGTGATCGATACGAAATTGTATACCATGACCGATACAAAATACATTCTCATGATCGATACGAAACGTATCGACTCGAACATGATCGATACGAAAAGTATCGATCCGAACATGACTGATACACATCGTATCGATTCGAACACGATCAATACGAAAATGAGGCCTCCTCGATTGATATGAATTGTTGCATTCTGGATCGCTATGACTTGTATCTCTGGTGATCGATCCACGTCTGACCCCTGATGGATACGAATCCATGTACAATCGATCACATGACTCCGACGATCTTCATTCTTGCATATCTGGACTTAACTGTTAAACTGCATATTTTATTGCCCTTCGAAGCTCGTCGACGGAACTGTAACTTTACAAAATGATAACTAACTTTAATTTGGATCGATGCTAATATCTGGATAGCACGGTTGTGACGGTCAGCGATGACGGTCACTCCAACTGGATTTCGAAGTCTTGTCATTTGCATGCTTTCTTTAACTCTGTTGAATCTTCTCAAGTAGTATACAGCACTACGCTGCACAACACATCCACACACTTCACACTGGGGGATGCATGGGCTTTTATCGTCTAATGATGATTTCTCATAAGTTAGTTAGTTATGGAACATTCAAGCTTCCAGCAACAGGAAGCTCAGATTTCTCTCCCCCCAATAATCGAGATACCGACCATCAAGGTTGAAAATATAGATCCAGCCCCGGATGAGATACCTCGGGCTGTTTTCACCTATACTCCACCGGATTCTACGCCGTCCAATGTTTTCGAAGACATGTTAGGATGGATATGCCTGAGGCATGGTTTGTCAATGGATGACGTGTTATTGTCAGATTTGAATGATAGACCGCACTTTCCACCTGAAGGGTATACTACATTCAACCGTCATACGTGTGTGGCTGGGACACTCCCTCCGTTTAACCAATATATCAGGAAAGTGTTGCCTTTCCTTGGGATCGCTCCATCCCTACTCACCCCAACGGATATGCATTGTTGAACAGTGTATTCATTGTGTTCATGGAGCATCTCTTTGGACCACCAATCCCGATCGAGATTAGATATCTATTTAACATTAAGAGCCGAGGAGATAGCCCATCTTTCACAGTCTTAGAAGCGGTCAGAAATTGCCAAATAGTAACGGGGGCTTGGACCAGGCTAAGTTATTTCAAAACGGAATGGTTCTATGTTTGACATTCCCCGGGATTCGCCAGCCGATGGTTAGCCAGACGTAAGTACCATAATCTTCTCAAGCTGCTAATAAGATGATCACGACTTATGCCAAACTTATATCACTTTTTTCTTTACACCTGCGACCCCATGGCCTGAAGGTGTGCATTTCAGGGAGATACTTCGGGTACTCTAAGAAGTCCCAAGCGAAGAGAGAAACATTGACTCAGTTCTGACGGATAGGAATTCGAGAATTGTCGGACTAATTGAGCGGAATCAAAGTATTAGGCTGGAGGGAGCGCTAAGATCCTTCTCGAAGAAACGAGCCAAGCATAAGATGCCCCGACTTGTTATAACCAAGGAGGTTGATTTGGAGAGAACACCCTCTGATGACGAACTTGCAGCGGGGATCTCTAGCATACCTCAAGATTTCGAAGGGAAAAGAAAAGGCAAGGCAGCTGCTTTTAAACGTCCCAAATCCGAGAGATGGTAATCTGTAGTCATGTCCCCGCCCTCCTCGAATTAGAATTTTGGAGGCTTCGCCCCCGTGATTGGAAAATCATTTCGAAGGGATCGCCAATATCCCATTCCCAGACTATGTGCCCTTCCAACATGATGGCAGATTGGAGGAACTTCAACATGCTTTTTATTTAAGCGAGTCTCTTCCCACTAGCATGGTCGACACTTTCGGGTTGGTCAGGGGGTTGCACATACATACACACTTCATGACACTACACGATTTCTGACCATAGGTTGATCGCTTTGGGAGATTACTAACTCTGTTCTTCTTTTACTTTGCAATACAATGTTCGGTCGAGACTCGATGCTAAGCAGTCTTCGGATAGCTCGTCGATCTTCATCATATTATGAGGCACATAGAAGAGAGGTGGATAGGGATTATAATCGAGGATACTCCAGTCAGGAGCGATATGACAGAGACAGTGAGTATGTACACCAATCTCGATCTCGTTATCCCCTCCTAGAAATCCTGTACAGCCTCTCGTTTTCGTCGCACACCCTCTAGAAACTTCGCATCACAAGCCGTCTTCTCAAGCTTCAAGGTCTGAAACTCAACAACGTAGAACCGAAGTAGCAGCTCTCGTACTTGCAGAGCAGGTCCTTGCTGAGCCTTCGGAGGAAGGAGCGATTAAACTTGCTCAACTGAAAAAAGACTTTATCGATGTCTGCTTCGAAGGTTATATATTTCCTCTGCACCATAAGAGAATTCCAGCAGAGGCCGAGAAAACTATGCACGACTACGTTACAGATATATATTCTAATATAAGGAGTGTACGAAAGCTATGAAAAAAGCATCGAAGGTGGCTTTTAAGTAGGCTGTCGTGATTGAGAAGTTGGAGAGAGAGCTCACTCAGAAGGACCGGAGCATTTAGGTGCTCAATACTAAAGCCGAGTCTTCCCGAAATTCTGAAATGGAGGCTCTCAAGAAGGTAGATGAGGCCAACTCGGCCATGGAGAGGACGAGACAATCCTACCATGCTATGATGGAGGACATGGGCCATAGGAACACCACCATCACCGCTGAGCGAGACGCGGCCCTCAAGGAGCTCGACGAACATAAGTCCCAATTTTCTGAAATCATAAAAGAGAGGGATGCCATCAACACTTCAGCACAAGAGGCATGTGATCATGCGGTGGTGCTTCGGAGCGAAAGGGATGCGGCTATGGAGAGAGTCCGTGCAGCAGAGTTTGAGGTTGAGGAAAAAGTTCGAACGACGGAGTCCAAGTTGGAAGCTGACATTGAAGACCTTCTCGTTACCTACAACGCTAATGTGTTGTGACATAGAAATCTGGCTTGGCTTGAAAACTATCTGACACATCTCTATACTGCCTGGATCCAGTTGGTGGAAAAAGAGAAGGTGGTGCATCTGGGTGAATCCTTTGGTGAGTTTGAGTTTGAGAATCGGTTGCTGACAGAAGACGAAAGGAAAATTCTCCACGAATCAATCATATCACATGAAAGGGAGAAACTCAGCACCCAGCACCAGGAAATTATGGAAGGCTCAGGTGTCGAGCATCATGCCACAAGTTCTGAGACTTCTGCTCCACCTCAATTTGAGCCTATATCAACGGCTGGACTCTAGTCTGTCCTGGCTTCTAATCCAGAGCAGCCGCAGCTATCCCCCATCAAAGAGAACACCTCCAAAGTTGCTCAGCCGTCCATGAGCCAGACTGAGGAAGGTACTCTGAAAAAATCTTATATGTGTTCGAAATAGGGAACTCACCTTGAGGCGCTTGCTAACAATTTCTCTTCTTTCTTTTTGTTCAGTGACCAGAGTTACACCGACAGCGCCTCCTACAATCCAAGAATTACATTAAGCGCAGGAGGCCATTATTACTAAAGTGACCACTACGACAACGACTACGCCAATCGAAGGAACGTAGGGGAGCTCACTTTCTTTTGATGAGTAGATGATGAATGAGCTTCTAGGTCGACACAGTGGCCCCTTCACGGACTTGCCATTTGTCATTAGTAGACTCATGCCCGCTTCTGGTGCTTCAAAATAGACCGTCGCTGCCCCCAACGAAGCCCAATCTATTCATGAAGAAGAAATATTGGCTAAAATCAATGCTGAGTTGGAGGCAGCAGCACACGATGATAGTTATGGGGATGGAATAGCAGTATTTGGCCCAGCTCCGCTAAGAATGATATCACCCGGAGGTACACTTGTTGATGCCAGTGTGCCCATTCCGCCCCCTGCTGTAGATTTGACTCCTCTGACCCCTCCTGTAGAAAGCATTCCTTTACATTCAAGTTCGGAGGAGGATGTTGAAATCATGCCTCCATTTGGAGACGATCTGCTAAAGGGAAAAAGCTCAAAGTGATAAATCACTAGCGGCTCCATACCGAAGAGGAAGCCGAAGAAGAAAAGGGAGTAGATAGGCCTCTTCGGCGCAATTTTTGGTAGTTAGGAACTTGTTTTTGCTTTCTTTTCATAGGCCGTGTATAGATGCGCGTTCGGCCCCAGCTAGTAGAAATTTTGGAAAAACTTGTATATGAATCTTCACTTACGATTAGTTGAAATGAAATTTTGTTTTCTTGCTTTAACTTTTATTTCTGTCTTTTATGCTTAAGTGTTCTAATATTTGAATCTCATTCCAGTGCACTTGCGGAGTTTCAACTCTTGAGTTGAGTTTGTTTTACTCGCCAAGTCTGGAAATCACAAACACGAGTTATAATTGGAGATGGAGTTGGACTTTGACGCTGCACTGCGTCGGCCAGCGATTAACACTTAAGTTCTGCCCCCAGTTTTGGGGATAAGTTGCAAAAACCGGCTAGCGATCGCAATTTGTCTCTATTTTTTCGATTTTAACATCATTGGATCGATGTTAAAACAAGTGAGAGTCGAGCGGTCGAATCACACTCGCTTACTCATAAATGATCACATCCGCACTCCGAGGGTCTGCATTTGTACTTCGACGGTCAATCACACCTATTGAAGTTTTAAGCACATGTCCGCGCTCTAGGGACTTAAGTTAGTCTATAAGTGGTCGTTTGCACTTGAGTCGTGTTTATACTCTATCCGCACTCCAGGGACTCAGAGTTATTTGCAATTGATAATCTGGTTTGCACTCTAGGAATTCGGAGATAATCGATGTTTGTAATCCAGTTTGCGCTACAGGAACTTGGATTTGGCATTTATACTCCTATTCACACTTTGGGAAGTTGGAGTTGATGTTTATGCTCTGGTTACGCTTTGGAAACCTAGAGTTGACGTTTATACTCCAATTCGCACTCTGGGAATTCTGAGTTTGCCAACAGATGGTCAGTCACATCTATTTAGGCTTTCAGGACTTCGTTCGCACTCTAGTAATGATGGATTTATCGGGATCGTGGATGGTCGATTCACCTCCACCCCAAGTTGACAAGTGAGGTCGTTAGATGGATGGATCCATCCTCCTTAAACTTGGCTAGGATACGGTCGAAGTCGTTAGGTGGACGGGTCCACCTTCTTCAAGATCGTATTTATAAGTTTATGCTCCAACTCGCACTTTGGGAGTTTGGAGTTAGTGAAAGGATTATCGTGTATCAATCCCTATTTGACTTTAGTGTAGTGATTTGTTCTCGAGCTTGGGTTTCACTTAGCGAGTGGCTGGTTGTATCACAGTCACTCCATATTTGAATAAATTCCACTGTTTGATGGAATTTAGCTCTCCGTGCATCGTGATGTTGTATGCCACATTCAATTAATCACAGCTCTGGCTCGAAGAGATGGCATTTTATTGCTGAAATGAGAAAATACGACAGAATCAGTTGCCTTATTACAGAATTTTTAAATGTAGAAGCAAATTGCAAATGAAAGAATGAGTTAAATAAATAAAGCTTGTCATGTATAGTAGCGACAAAGATTCTCGCTGTTCTAGGCTCTCGGCAAAGTAAGACCATCAACGGTCGATAACTTGAACGTGCCATCTTCGAGTTTTTGTGTAATCACATACAGTCCTTCCCAATTTCGCTTCATGTGTGAAAGAACCGGATAGATTCTCTTGAGGACGAGATCGCCAAGTTTAAAGGTTCATGGTCAGACCTTGGCATTGTATAATCGGGCGACTCGGCTTCGATACGCGGCTGTCCTTAAATCAGCCTCTTCATGCTTCTCATCCAATAGATCCAAGGACTCAGCAAGTAATATGGCATTTATTTTTGGATCATAGTAAGTCATGCGATGAGAAGGTACTTCCATCTCGACTAGAATGATGGCTTCTGAGCCATAAGATAGAGAAAATGGATTGTGTCCAGTCGTAGACTTGTGGGTCATTCGATAGGCCCATAAAGCCATAGGAAGTTCATCAACCCACTTGCCCCCGGCCTTTTCCAGTCTTTTCTTCAGAATCGATTTGATAACCTTATTTTGACAGCTTCAACTTGGCCATTCGCTTGAGGGTGTGCAACTGCAGAGAATTTCTTATGGATATGGAATCGATGACAGAAATCCTTGAACTCCGCACTGTCAAACTGGGCTCTGTTGTCTGTAATGATGGTATGCGGGAGACCAAATCAGCAGATAATGTTGTGAACTACAAAGTTGATCACTTTCTTCATCGTGATTGTTGAAAAAGGTTCAGCTTCGACCCACTTGGTAAAGTAATCAACTGCGATGATGGCGTACTTCGCACCACCTTTGGCCAGAGGTAGAGCGCCAATGATATCAATGACCCATACTGGAAACGGCCATGGGCTAACGATTTGGGTTATCTTAGTAGGTGGGGCTCTAGGAATTCGAGCATGTTTCTATCATTATCACATTTCCTAGCATGGTTTGCTGCATCACAGTTTACAATTGGCCAGTAAAACCCATATCGGAGTACTTTTTTAGCGAGAGCTTTCCCCTCGGTGTGATTGCCACATTCTCCTTCATGTACATTACGTAACACTCGTTTAATTTCATTGTGTGCGATACATCGGAGGAGAGGAACTGAGTATCCTCTTTTATACATGACTCCATTCTGAATGGTGAACCGTGAGGCTTTTTGAAGAATCTGTCTTCTCTCATTTCCACGCTCAGGTAGTGTTCCATGCTCGATGTAATTTCGATACGGAGTCATCCACGACTCCTTATTGGGAGCGATTTCAAACACAAAGTCTATCTCCATCTGATCAATGCTTGGGGGATAAAGTTTCAACAGGAACGAGTCCCATCTATTGTGCTTCGCCTATACTTGCTAACTTCGCCAATGAATCAGCCCTTTGATTGCGTTCACAGGGTATGCAGAAGATGGCATAATAGTCAAATTGATCAAGTATTCCTTGGACTCGGGCTAGACAAGCAGTAAGTCTTCGATCTCTAGCTTGGTATTCACCCCGAACGTGGCATAGACTAATTATGAATCGCAATAAATTTCCAAGGCAATAATTCTCAGATCACGGGCAAGCTTCAGTCCACCAAGCAGGGCTTCGTATTCAGCTTCATTGTTGGTAACAGGAAAATCAAATTTCAAGGCATAGCATATGGATCGGCCTTTGGGGGTTTCGAGTACTACCGCTATGCATCGGCCTTTGGGGGTTTCGAGCACTACCCCAGCACCCGAGCACCGATCGTTGGTTGCACCATCGGTATGCAGCTTCTAAATGTATTCGGGAGATTTAATGGTTTCGGGCA
Source organism: Allium cepa (assembly GCA_030765085.1). Classification (NCBI taxonomy): domain Eukaryota; kingdom Viridiplantae; phylum Streptophyta; class Magnoliopsida; order Asparagales; family Amaryllidaceae; genus Allium; species Allium cepa. The sequence continues at coordinate 721,840,121 of CM060929.1, read as the reverse complement.
AGTCCCCTGGGATGGTAAATTCGGTTATGAAATCTGCTAGGACTTGTCCTTGAATAGCTCTCCTTGGAGTATAAGTGATATCGAACTGACTCGGTTCAATGTTCCACTTAAGTAACCTACCAGACATCTTAGGCCGCGTAAGGACCTGTCGTAATGGCTGATCGGTGTACACAGTGATAGGATGAGCTTGGAAATATGAACGGAACTTCCTTGAGGCAATGACTAGGCAATAAGCCAATTTCTCTAGCATTGGATAATTTCTCTCAGCTCCGGTTAGTCGTTTACCAACATAGTAGACCGGTTTCTACACTCGGTCTTCCTCTCGAACTAAGGCAGCACTGATTGCGTTTTTTGATACCGCCAGGTAAAGGTAAAATTACTCGTGGTCAATAGGCTTTAACAACATTGACAGTGTGGAGAGATGTTGAACTAGTGCCCTGAATGCGTCTCCACATTCTGTGGTCCATTCAAAGTTTCTCTTTCCTTTTAGGACCAGATCAAAGAAGGGAATGCACTTGTCGATGGACTTTGAAATGAACCTGCTCAATGCTGCTACCTTCCCGTTGAGACTCTAGACTTTCTTTATAGTTCTCGGAGTTTGCACATTTCTGATCGCCCCGACCTTTTCGAGATTTGCTTCTATTCCTCGAGCATTGACGATGAACCCAAGGAACTTTCCAGATGCGACTACATTTCAGTGGATTGAGCATCATCTTGTATTCTTGTAGGATGTTGAACATCGATTCCAAGTCTTTTACATGATCAGTGGAGAATCTCGACTTTACCAGCATGTCGTCCACATGTACTTCCATGGTTTTCTCGATCTGGTTGGCGAGCACCCGATTGACTAGGCATTGGTATGTTGCTTCGGCATTCTTGAGTCTGAAGGGCATGACTCTGTAGCAGTAGATTCCTTGATCGGTCACAAAGCTGGTATGTTCTTGGTCAGGTAAGTGCATGGATATTTGGTTGTAGCTAGAATAAGCATCGATAAAAGATAGTAACTCGTGCCCATCCATTGAATCTACGAGCTGATCAATTCGGGGAAGTGGAAAACTGTCTTTTGGGCAGGCTTTGTTCAAGTCAGAATAATCAACGCATGTTCTCCATTTCGTATTCATCTTTTGGAGAAGTACGGGCCACTCCGAGTATAAAGCATCTCGGATAAACCCATTTGATTTCAACTTATCGACCTCTTATTTAAGGGCACCAGATCTCTCTGGATCCATACCACACCTTTTCTGCTTGACCGAGATGCACAGCGGGCCAATATTCAGGGTGTGGCTCGCGATGTCCGGCAAGATCCCACACATATCAGAATGCGTCTAGGCCAATACGTCGAGATTTGCCCGAAGAAATTCAACCAATTCCTGCTGTGTTTGTTGGCTTAACTAATATCCAACCCTTGTCACCTTTGAATCGTCTTCATCATCGATCAGAACATCGCTCGTCAGTTCGGCCGGGGAAGCTTGACTGTCTTTACATTCGTCTTTGCTCTCAGTGTCTCTAGGGTCAAGATCCCCCTGGAATTGGTTGGGTGCCTGGGACGGGGCCTATGCACCAATTTTCAATTATCGGCAAAACAGACACAAAGAGATTTCCCTATGCCCTTTCCTTTCTCCCTTCGCTACGCCTCGCACAGCTCAGCAACATAACAGGCTCTTCCAACTGCCTGATCTCCTTGAACGACTCTGACCCCGTGATCGGTGGGGAATTTCAGAGTCAAGCACCACGGGGCAATAGCTTCCCTGAATTCAGCAAGGGCCAGTCGGCCTAAAAAGGCATTATAAGGTGAATCAATGTCCAAAACAACAAACTACAAAATTCGGACTCTCCGACGTTCTCCAACCTCCAATTCCACTAGCAGTTCCACCACTCCAGTGGGTATAGTAGAACTTCCATTGAAGCCATGGATTTGAGATTGATAAGGTTTCAAATCTTTGGCTTCCATCTTCATCAAATCGTAAGCTCGCTTGAACAAAATATTCACAGAACTCCTATTGTCAACCAGGATCCTCTTCATCCAAGCAGCACCTAGTTGGGTGGATATGACTAGTGGGTCGACAGTGGGGCATCGACCTTATCAGCGTCTCTATTTTTGAATACGATGTCATCTGTCATCGTCCTTTGTTGCTTGGCCGGACCCCCGTCATCACAACTACTACAACACTCAAAGTCCGCATGCCTGATAGAGCTGGCATATGACTCTATTTCCCTCCAGCTTCGGTCTGCTGGATGAGGACCGCCATTTATTGTATTTATAACAAACCTCCCGCTAGTATGAGCAGGTTCCTCCTGCCTTTCATGATTCGGTACACGATTTTGGGTTGATGGGCTGGCACCTCCTGACTATGGCGCCCGCACAAACTGATCAAACTTCCTCTCTCTAATCAATTTCTCGGTGAGATCCTGCAAATGACGACACTCATTTGTGTTGTGGCCATAACTCTCATGGAACCTACAAAACATTCCTATCTGGATCTGTCTCTCCTATGATGGCTTCGGAGCTAGCTTCTTGCATTACATAGTATTGCGGGTCTTTAAATACACATTCTCCAGCGACGTATTCAATGGAGTGCAATTATCAAAGATTGGAGCCCTACGTCGTGGGCCACGACTTTAATCTCACTTCTTGTTTTGATTGCCATTGTTCCCCTACTGAGTTTTCTTGTTTTGTATATTTAACTGAACTTTCCTGAAACTCTCTCCGGACTGCTTAACCGCAACATTACTTTGTATCCCTTCCATACTGGGTCCTACGTCATCCTGCTTCCTAGACTGTTTTGCGTCCTCCCATCTCAAGAATTGGGTAGCTTTGTAGTAGAAACGGTCTAATGATGTGGAGGGTTTCCTAGCTAACCAATTTCCAAACTCAAAGTCGGGGTCAATCCCCTTAGTCAATGCCATTAAGATTGAGTTGTCCTTAGGATTACTAATCTCCTCACATGCAGCATGGAATCTTTCTAAATAGCGTCTGAGTGTCTCTTCGGGAGCTTGAGTGACGCTAGATATAGGATAACATCTTTAGGCCTTGCAACATGCATACGGAATTGTTCTAAAAACTTAGTGGCCAACTGGTCAAAGGAAGAAATGGATCGAGGTGGCAATCTTGTGAACCACATGGTAGCAATTCCCCCCAAAGAAATGGGAAAACTACAGCATTTCACTGCATCATCAGCTCTCGTAGCGCTCATTGACCATTCATACTTCAGGATATGTTGATTGGGGTCAGAATTTCCTTCATACATTGGTAGAGTCGGCATCCTGAATCGCCGGGGCGGTTCAGCATAAAGTATCTCGCCTGTGAAAGGGGTATGACTCTGGGAGATTCCCCAATCATCATTAGTGAGACCCTGGCTTTCTCGAATCATCTGTCGAATCATCTTTGGAATATCCGGCATCTGTACATTCTATGCATGTTGAGCCAAAGTGTGGTCGGGTTCCACAGTGCAAGGCTGGACCGGTCGCTGTCGACTGTCCATGTCTCGCCTCCTTGGTTCAAAGTCTCGGACGTATGGTTCAGGAGTACGTCCACGCTGATGATGGTTTAGGTCTGACTGATTTCGGGCATCAACCCCTATTTCAACCGCGGCGGTGGTAGCACGGTTGTCTGTGGTGTATTGAGAAATAGTACCTCCCTGGGAGGAGGGTCCGGTATGGAAACTGGCCAATGGGTCAACTCTCAGTTGTCCAACGGTCATTGCAGGCTGATGTCCGGTGGCTTGTGTGTAACTCCTGTCTAGCCGGGGACGGATGGATCTGTGGTGATAGTCAGACGAGGCTAAACTTTCAGTGGAGGAATGAGAAGCACAATTTCTTCTGGATCTTCTACGCCTTTGGCGATTCAGTTAGTTGGTCAACTCTGCGTTGGTGCGTACCTGTTCAGTTAATTGTTGCCGACTCTGGGTCAACTCCTGAAGCAGAATCTAAATTCTTGTCTTGTAACGGGCCTGATGGATCTGAGGGTCCGGTAGCATTTTGGTTGGATGAAGGCAATTGCGTGGGATTCTGTCTATCTCATCCTTCTTGATCGGCAGTGATGGAGGCGGTCCCTATACTTACCATTGCAATAAGTGAAGTCCCTTTCTAGATTTTATGCAAATCTAAATAGGTTGGAAAGATTCTGGACTTGAGATCTAGATCTTCTTCTTGGATTTATGCAATCCAGTATCGACAGTAGGTCCAAGGAGCAGAAGAAAATCTAAGTTTACTCAGTGAAAGCACCAAAAGTGTTTGTACCAAAAATGGGTACAACACTCTTCGGAAGTCTTTGAAGAGATAAAAATGAAGAATAAAAAAGTAAATGTGGATTATTTAACATAAACTTCAAAAACAGATAAGTAAATGCGTAGACATACAGCAATTTAGAGTGGTTCGGTGTGTTGCCTATGTCCACTTTGAAGATTGATGATTTTATTGATGTTCTTGGGATGACTACAATCGACTGTAGCGGATTACAGCAAATTACAGTTATGAATTCGAGTACAGTAGCATTATGGAGTGCAAAGTTCAATCCAGCAGAGTCTGGGCATTAGAGTGTCAAAATCCTTCTTCTGTTGGTCCTAAGGCTCTATTTATAGGCTTAGGAGGCTGATATTTCACTCAGATCTTGGGAGACTTCTTCTGGCATGTGGTTGGGCCCACGCGATCGATCCCATGAAGTTTCGACTCAATCTGTGATCGATACGAACGTAATTCGTATCGATCAAGATTTTGTCCAATGGAGTTGAAACTTAGTGTGAACATTCTTTAGCTTGTACGTAAGCTCCTGTAAAAATTTCATAACATTTGGACTTGTGGATCTTAAGTTATGATCGATACGAGTTGGAGTTTTTCAGTAGGCTGTTTGGTTCGAATTGATCCATTCGAATCAATCGTTGCACGTGATCAGGTGATGATGTGGGGCGCACTCTTCGGATCAATCCACCTTTTACGCCGACCTGACCGAGTCGTTCCCAAAGGTCTCGCCTTGTTCGTATCAAAGACCATTACCAATTCGTATAGATGGAAGTTGTTTAGTTCGTAACGATGAGGGTGGTATAGTTCGTATCGATGGGGGTGATTTTGTTCGCATCGATTGAGGCGGCTCTTGTTCGTATTGATTAACGTGGCTTCAACTTGATGGATACGAACAAGCGACATAGTGATGGATACGAATAGTGGTTGTTTGATGGGTACGAAGTAGTGATTATTTGATGGATACGAACTAATGTCACCTGATGGATACGAACTAAGGTTATCTGATGGATACGAAGTGGACTTTGCTTTATCGGTATGAACCGGAGAAAGACTGATTGGTGCGAAATGGGCATAGTGCATCGATACGAAACAAGGCTCTAAGATGGATTCGAACTCGATCGATAAGAATCGAGGCTTTGCAATGGATACGAAATAGACTGATTCGAACTGACACACAAAGATGGATGCGAAGTTATTGCTGCTTTGATCGATATGAAAATGATGGATTCGAAATGCGCGAGCGATGGATACGAAATGGGGTCATTTCCTTCAATTTGTATCGATCATAACTTGAACACATGAACTCAAATTGACTTGAAACTTGGAACGTTGGCCTTCATGGCTTTGCTTGTCGTGTCTTGTCAATTTTGGCCTGACCGGACTCAGATAAAATTTATCGATATTCATGGTGAACTTGTGCGTACTCGATATCCCAGACGAGAAATCCTTGGTTTTCAGTCAGTTCCTTGATATCTTGGCCTTGCCAAAAGGCGGGACAACAGCTATCACTATCACCGACATCCTCTCCTTTATCATCAACCATAAGCTTCTTTTCTCTCTTTCCTTCTGATCCCCTAATCTTCTTTAGGAATAAGGGACATCCAAACATCTTCATCAATGTTGCTCAGGATACCACTACCAACGTGCTCTTGGGACTCACTTTTAGCAGACTCATTTGAGTGCACTGTGTCAGATTGGCCAACGACATCCCCAAAAAGATTATCGTCGGAGCTTTTAGTGGGGATGGAAGAACTTGTATAAACTTTGGAACCATTGGGAGTAGGTGAGTTAGAAATAAAAAATCTGCCATGTTTTAGCAAACAACATCGTCATAAATTTTCATTCCTTAAAAGGTATGCGATGATGCGTTTATTGGAATCTGACTTCTCAAAGACCCTTCGGTGTAACTTATGCTCCTTACGGTCATCTCTAGCCGAAATACCTATAAGGAAGTACACATCAAATTGATAGCTTGATTTAAAGAAATCCAAGTATGGAAGGAATAGAGGAAAGGGGACCTACTTCCTGAAAGCTAGACTATGTTAACATCGTATGAGCATCGTATAGAAAAATTATTGTTTTTGAAGTACAAACATTTATTATGAAGCTTTTCGATGATCTTACATTAGAACTAAGCTTCTTCTTCAATATATGATGTATATTCTTTCCTCTTCTTGAAGTGTAATAGGTAAGTCAACTTATGAAAATTTAGATCCGAGTTGAACTGATTCACAAAGAGGATGTAAAGGGAACTCAAAAGAGCATATCCGTTTGGATGTATTTGTGACACAGCCAGCCTAAATTCCTAGAGAACTATTAGAAGAAAAGGATTGAAAGGCAATGCCGCTTAAAGACATGTACTGGTTGCGTGTTGTGTATCCTTTAGGAGGGTTGTGTGCAAACTCGGTCCTCGTTAAGAGAAGAACGTCATCTTCGGGAATTCCATGCGGATGACAGATGTTTTGCAGCATTCTGGCTGTCAGAATCATGTGCACTTATTCCGGTGGATCGGCGGTATTCTTAAACCTAAGAGCTTATTCAGAGGAGGAGGATAATTCATTGTTGGAACCTAAAAGCCTTTTAATTCTGATGTAATCGAACGACTCGGCCTAGCAAGGATGGTTGGTGAAGCCAGAGCTGTAGACGATCAAGCTTCCGAAGGAGTAGAAGTGTCCTCACCGAACATGAATCATGGTAATTAGCGAGTCATGCTAAAATAGAAAATTTTGCATTTAACATGGTTAGGTATGTACTATTTTGAATAATAGGCCCATGTAACCAACGCTCGAAATCCAAAAGATGTCGATATTTGTTGATCAATTGAATCTTGAGCGATGACCTAAGAAAATGATAAATGTTAATTTATGTAGTGTGAGTCCCATGTCTTATACACGATGAGCGAACTATCATGTTTAGACAAGTTGCTCATGCTAGAAAAATGAGTTATATCATATGATGATATTATAAATTAGACCTTACCTGCTATCGATAAGTAATCGATAATGGAGCCATTGTCTGGAGCGACAAAAAAGATTTTCTTTTAGGAATGGCGAAAGTGCGACAAAAGGAAAAGCAGTGTGACGGGATCATCTAGTGCGAACCTTCATGGACAAAAACCATCTTATTGGAATTCAAGCGACGATGAGAATGTTGTCATGCATTGACAAGAGTTAGCCAAAATCTAAAGAGTTGGACTCGTCTTCGGAATGCTGCGTGCACAACCAAGGCAAACCTCAAGTTCACTAAAGATCGAGCGCAGACCAAACTTTGACTATCCCCTCCAATAACACTTGACAGCACCACCACCATCGCCATCATCATCTGGCATTAATCTCCCATCTTAATCAATTTTTGAATCTAGTCGATGCTAAGGTTGGTGATCTCGAACCCAAATCCTTTTATGGCGATCTAGAGTAAGGAAATGGAGGTGACTTGGAGGTGACAATCAGGAAGCGATGATAGTGGTTGGTTATGCGGCATTGAATGATGGTTGGTGGTAGATCTAGGAGGTAGTGGCAAGAGGAATCAGAGAATACTAAAAAGAAGTCGTTGCAAACGTCTTGGGGTAAAGAACAAAGGCACAAAAAATGAAGTCAAAATTTTTTCTATGTCCCAAACTTATGTGAGAAGTCAAGGGAAGACCAAAGGTCTTGATACCGAGACAAGCTATTGGTACTAAGAGCTTTTTTGCCTCAAGAACTTGCAAAATACACAGTAGAAGGAAAGGGTACTCGTCTAGAGCATAGATCTGATCTCCAAAGCACACATCTGGTCCTTAGCATGAAGAATGAATTTCTAACTAGACAAAATAGTTGGAGGAATATCTACCAAATGAAAGCAATATTTCTAAGCAGTACTTGAATAAAATCTCGAATTCAAAAGATAACAATTTGGAACTTGTCTCGATCCAAAGCACACTTTGTTTTTTAACGAAAGAATGCTCTATGGGGAAAATGTTAATCGAGTTTCTAACTTTAACACCCTGCATTTTTATATAATTAAATAAAATCAATTGAATTAACATGATTGCCAAACAGAATATAAATGTCAAATATATGCATTTAAGAATTAAGAGGTCACGTAGATTTACGCAAGCAATGAGTGTGTGATTAATTTACACATCAATCAATTGAAAAGGGAATTAATTAAGAGATATAGAGGCGTCAACTAGTCAGAGAATATATCACTTTTATAACATTAATTAATTAAGGGATCTTTTAATAAAGGGAAATGTATGGGGAATAAACAAATGGTAACATACATATCTTAATTTATAATTGATGCAGTCGATTAATTAAGAAATTAATTAAAGGCATTAAGTAAGCGTCAATTAATAAAAGAGGGAAACTTATATGTCAATTAATTGGGTAATGAATTGGCGGTTTAAGTATATACAATTAATAAATGCATGATTGAGTGATGCATAAGAAATAATTTGGATAATGATTAAAATGGAAAAACGTGTCTATTAATTTATTGGCAATTAGTTGAGCATTTTAAAAAGGGTGTCAATTAATCAAAGAATATGCCCTTCTTATAATAACTAAAATTGTAAATTAATTATTTAGAAGAAAACGCAGTTATAGGATTATTCATTTCGAAGTAAAAAAAAGAATTGGAATGCGTATAAAGATCAAACGGAGTAATTATGTTTATGATGAAGGTAAGTTAATAAGAATAAATTAAAAAAGTATAACTTTTATATATAATCAATTAATAGGGAAGATTAATTGACGGTGTTTGTTTAAAAGGGAAGTTAATATTCAATTAATTAGTAATGGTGATTAATTGATAGGAACTGACAAGAAAGGGAACATATATTACAGCAACTAATTGATATGCTTAGAAACATATATGTTAGTGCAAGAGGATAAAATAGAGGAAGAATTATTTATGCAAGTAATCAATTGTCAATTAATAAACATGGAGACTTATGGTAACATATATAGTTAAGATTGCGATTCAAAATTCAATTATAGAATATATGCATGCAATAATTATGGGAATAAAATAAACTAATATGCATATATGTGACGAATTAATAGGGTGTTGATTGGCATATTAATGTGGTAAGAAATCACGGTGCAGGCAGGGATTAATTGGATAGTAAATTAGTTCTAGGTATATATGAAATCTGTTAGTTGGGTAATTAATAGGGGAATCTTATTTGAAAGAAACGTCACATTTAAAAATATATGTTCCCATAGATCGTGAGAGAGAAGGAGAAAGTAATTAATGAACGGATTGTTAGAGAAACAATTTGAAATAAAAACAAACGCAGAAGAAAAAATATTAATTTAATGTCCACGGACTGAGGGTACACTTTAGATTTTAGGGTTTTATATCTAATGGTTAGTACTGATTTGAACCACTATAAATACAGATGCAGAGCCTCATTTTTATTCTCACTATTTTTCTCTTGCCTATAGAAGCTCTGCCATTTTTCTATCTCTTCTACACTTTCTTAATAAAATTTTTTTAGATCTAATTCACATGAATTTAGATCTAAATAGAAAGAGAGTAAAATTAATTAGGGAAATAGGAATTGATTCAAATTAGAAGACTGTGTCGAAGGTAAAACCCTAGATCTGACTTTTATTTGCTATTTCTAATCCAAGTCTCTTTCTTTTTTCTTTCAAATATTATAGATCTGTTAATATATCGTTTGTAATTCCAAATAAGGATTACAAGGGAGGCAAATATAGGTGGTAGGGTCAGATCTAGGGAGATTTGGAAAGCTAGCAATGTGAGTGGATTTAATTACATCTTTTATTATGATATATTATCGTTAAATTCTCGTTAAATAATTTTATTTAGTATTTTAGTAATTAATTCTGTTAATTATTTATGCTGAACTATAAGAAATTTACAGTTATTTAGATCTAATTTGAAGTTATAGTTTAGCCTAAATGCTAGTTTCTTTTTATTCCCTTTGTACGCGAATAATATAGTTAAAAAGAAAATACGCGATTATGGATTAAAATGGGAAAATACTAAATTAGATGTAAAATAAGAAAAGTTGGAATAAAGCTAGAAAAATGGAACTCTTCAATAAATTACGCTAAAAAAGGGAATAATAAATTAATCTAATAACTTGATTTGGAAGTAAATAATAGATTAATTGGTTGGTTTAGAAAATATGATACATTTCTATAATTAAATATTTAAAAGATAACGATAACGATAAATGTAACTGCAAGAATAAAAGAAGAAAAAGGGAACTAGTGTAAAATAGAGTAACCACTGTATTTTACACTATTTCAAAATAATAAAAGAAATCCCATGCAGTTACGAATTATTGTTTATATCATTATTTAGTATTAAAATATGGAAATGGATTTTTAGTGTAGTTTTCATACCCAACCAAATAAAATAGAATTACTTCCTAGAATAGAATAAAATAAAGTAACGTATGAAAGGAATCAAGTAAATTATTAGGAAAGAATTTGAAGCTGTAAATGATAATGAACCTAGATCTGCATTTACTGCGCAGACTATACAATAAGACAGTTATTATGATAAGTGAATTATATAATATAAGGGAATTAAAGAGAATTCTATATCATAATAAAAGAAGATGGCCTAGAACAGAAGAGAGGCACTTGTAATCATATATAGATTATAAAAGAAGATAAAGGTGAAAATTACAAGTAAAATTATAACATAGGTTATAATTAAAGTAGAAAGAATGGAAAGGATTATCTAAGATTTAGATTAAGTTAATAAGCAAATAGAACAGAGAGAATAGAAGATGCTTATTTAACTTAAGACTTAAATTGAGTAAAATAAGCAAGGTAATAGAAGTGGCAGTACCAACAACATTTCCTACTGTATCAATGGTGGTCTCACAATAACCAAAAGTGAGACGAGGATAGAAATATGCTAATTAGGGTAAAAAAGTAGCCAACAGAATAAGAATAGTAAACTAAATGCAAACTAAAAGATTAGAATTAGGGTCTAATAAAAGAGTGAGATGCGTTTGGAGTAGCCCAAAGGATGAAGAGCCTAACGGAGCAGTTCATCATAGATTTCAGCAAAGGAGAAGCATGTCCAACTTAGTATTTTTTCCTTTAAGAATGTACGAGACTTCAATCGGATGTGAGGATACTCTAAGATAGCCCTCTAGGTAGGCCTAACGAAGCTGCACCTCCGGAGGTAGGTCTGTAGGTGTTTCATCAAGAGTGTATGCCTTGACTACATTTGCATTGTTGGCCTAATGAAGTAGACATATATAGGCAGTCAGAAGGGCTTATTGTTCAGAGTAGGGTATTCATATGTCCAGCACTTGCAAGTAAGTTTAAGGATAGTCGCATGCGGATATCGGCCAACATCAAGACCAAGAGAGATTTCGGGAAAGACTAGAGTTAAAGCATCAGGCCAATGATTCTTTCACTATCGAGACTTTAGATGAGGGGCACTTCCATTTGGATGTTAGATTGTTTGCAGTAGGGCACGACCACTTAACTCTTTAGAAGTCTTCCGAATAGTTTAGGGGTAGCTGCGTCGGGCCATAGCCACGATGAAAAAGAGACAGACCAACTAGAATATCTATATTGTAGGCCTAACAAAGCAGTCCTTTACAGATATAGAAAATCCTCGACTGAATTCCATATAAGGTAGACCTTGTTTGTGAGATTCAGATAGTAGACAGAACGATTACGCAGTCCTCAACGTATGCACTGGGTTGTACATTGTGGATGTCTGAGCACTAGCATAGTCTAGTGCGGACACGATTTACATGCGACGCTCAACCCTAAGATCCACATTAACAAAGAGAATTACATGGTAATTCTGTCTGCTAATGTGGAGAATAAGGATGGTTAAGAGCGACCATCATAGTCTTGCATTAGATAAGATCTAAATATGTTGGTTTTGACACTTCTTTTTCATCTCAAATATTTGACATACTTAATTCCTATCCAATACACTACTATGGTGGCAACAGGATCGATTCAGAAAAAAATATGATAACAACAACAATCCCAAGTCCTAAAACAGCAACACAGATAATATATTTACATACACATACACATACATCAAATGTAATACAACATGCCACAAGTGGTATTCAACCACAATATATGCACACATCCCCGCAAAAGAATAGATACATCACAAGGTTCCTGAACAAAAGACTACTACACAAAAACTGTGCGATAACCAAAGTCGATGAAGAAGCCCAAACGGTAAAGCTAGCATAGGTCCAAAAGCTAACATGCAACTCGGTCTGACCCGAATAATAAATACATGGGTCGGGCTAACTAGAACTTGATACTAGGAAAAGATAAAGGAATATAAGTGCATAAGGGGAACATTCCTTCAAAGATAAAGGAAATATATAAGAAAGTCTATTTATATAACTAAGAATAGGTATTCTATGAAGCTTGATGTTGATCACATGATAAGATTTAACATGGCAAAGATGTTTCACATTCAAAAGGGCTATCTAAGTAAGTGAACATAAGCAATATATAAGCCATCTGTGAAATCATCAAAATCTCCAAATAAAAACTCATGAAACTCAATAAGAGTTATAATCCCAATATTGAAATCACCATAAAACAACATATATATAAGCCTTTATTTAACTCAAGGATATAAGTAAAGTCATCATCTCAAATTAGTGAAATTGAAATCAAAAACTCATAAAAATTCCCCAGATGACCCGAATTCTATAGTACTAGCAATCGTAGAATATGTCGCAAACTCCCATATAGGAACTCGAAAAGGGTTAACGTGCATCCCATACCACATATTCACACTGAATGGTTTACTAACCGCTAGTCAGTGTCACATTAGAAACGGAAATCATCATAAAATCTCAAAACTTGGAAAACTCAGACTCACCTCATCTCATTGGCAAGTAGAACACTATAATGAATTCTCATAGATCATACTTCTAGAAAATGAGATCTCAAACCACCACCCACCAAATATTGGCTTCCCAAATATTTCCTAAAGATAGGAATTAGAATCTCAAAAATGGCCATAAATTGGCTAAATAACTCAAAAATCAATAACTCATATTATTTCGATCGTACAAGTCCGAAATTATCCGATAAAGTAAACTCACATGTTCCATACCACGGGTTTTACTAAACTGTTTAATTCTCTTTCTCGTACGTCCAAAAAGTGTAGAAATATTGTATATTATTTACAGCAAAATTTACTTGACAAAATGGGATTTTACAATAATTTTTTTCTAAAATCATTTTGAAGACATTTTATTAAAAATTCTGCTAGAATATATCTAAAATACTTTGAAATAATTTAATAATAATTTGAAAATATTTTTTAATAAAGATTTCAAAAACCAAACTATTTATAAATTTTCTCAAAATTTATTTGGAAGAAAAAGTGCTTAAAATCGAGGAAAAATGAAGAAATTATTGCAACTCGATATTTGAATTTGATTCGAATTTAAATTAAAATTTTAAATTCCAAATTCCTCGAAATCTCAGCTAATCCATTGATGGATACCATAGCCCATAGTCATCATAAAAATCATCTCAAAATTTGCATAAGAATTGGCCACAAAAAACCATAGATATAGGTAAGCAAACAAGGAAAAAATCTTGGATAGAAAACCATAGACTTACGTTCCTAGGCCAATAGAGGTCGACCCAGGCCAGTGTCTAGGTCGACCGTTAAGTTGACCTCCAATTCGAACTGGAGACTGTTGGAACGACCTACCAGTCGACCTAGGCTATGGAGTTTATCCTGTGTGATTTTTGCTTCCTATTGAAATTCTAGATAATATTTCACATAGCAAAAAGATGAATTAAGGACCAAAATTTGACATGCAAAAAGTTTAACAACCAAGCAACACTCCAAAAAAGATCCGGCAACAATTCGAGTGAAAATCGAAGAGTTATGGATGCTCAAAGTAGCAACCAGAAAGGAGAAACTCACCAAAACAACTAACAGAGAAATATATATAAGCAGAAGCTTTTCTGAGCAATATTTTTACAGTAACTCAAGTTTTTGGTTAGCATTTCTGAGTGTTGAACTCACCTTAGCGACTTAGCAATTGTTTTATTAGCAAGTAGTGATCTTTTGAGTAGATTTGAGACTCTAGCATCCTGTAAATGCTGAAAAGGAAACATGCATAGCAAAACAAACTGTTACAGACAACAATACCTAGATTCTACGATTTTTGATGAAATAGCTGTAGTATTAGTAGAGATTACCTTTTATTTCCTTATTCTAGTGATTCTCTTCTTTTATTTTCAGCAATTTGAACAAAGTTTGGATTTTTAGTTGAAGGAAGCCATTGTTTTGCTTATTTTCTATTTACTATATCTTCTGCTTTTTGAGAAAGAAAAAGAAACAATGTACTCTGTTTCTTTTCTCACCAAAAATTTCCAGATTTACTAGTTGAATCCAAATACTAACCCAAAACAAGCTCAATACCAAATGTACTTAGTGAAATTCTAAGTACAAATGCATACATTAACTTATTTTAACAATATATGTCCAAATTTTCTCATTTTTAACCAAATAAAATGTATATAACTAATTATAAGAAAATAAAATTGCTACCTGAACAAAATAAAATTTATTTTAATAATAAAGTGTTATTTTGTACAATAAAATCTTATTTTTAATAATATTACACAATTTTCACAATTTTAGTACAAAACACTGCAACAATTTGTACAAAAATTATTTTCTTGTCAAATGAATTTGAATAAATCATTTTAACTCTTTTTAATCATCAAAATATTATTTTCAAACAATATTTCATCTTTTAATTTAATAAAACACATATTATCTTCGTATTTCTCATTTTAAATTCAATAAAAGATTAACATTGACAATGTTTTCCAATGTTGTTGTATTTATCCAAATAAAATCAAAATTTGATTATATTCTACTCAAATTCTCAAAATAAAGATTTTAAAGCTTCATTTTCGTTACTTTAGATTTATTTTGACAATTTAACATTGAAATACATCACTTAATTAATATAATAGCTCCAAAATAATAAATACTCAATATTTCAATTTATTTCAACCAAATACTTATCCAATAAATATTAGTTATTAGGTTTTAATATACTATGGAGTAGATGGGCACGGTTCACGAACAGAAGCTAGAGTATTTTAACCTAATGAACCTAATATAAGAGTAAATGGAAATAAAATGGTATATGTAGAATTAAGCTTAGAAGTGTATAATTTGTCTATTCACCAGAACTTTAGTTCTGACCCCCTCCTCATAACACCCTATATGTTAGGTAGATGGAAGAGACTTCCTAGCTTTGAGACACTTGTTTGGAAAGTGTTATCTTATTGGTGAGTATTTACGTATTATTATATTTTAGTCAGTTCCGTTATGAGATATTTATCTGAGCTCTGATATATTTATCTTTCCCTATTTACAGGATACCAGATACCCAACTCTGGCTTCAGTGGGCTTGGGTTTAGCATTTTTTGCTAAAAATCTAGATCTACTGGAACTTGGGTTGTTACACTTGGTATCAGAGCCTAGGTTTAGGATTTCTAGGTAGATTGTGAGTGAACGTATTTGTAGTTTTGAATAAATTATAAATATATTACGCACTAAAATCCAAATAGTCCACAATTATAAATTTTTACATGTGGAAAGTTTTTAGAAGTATATTTGTGCATAGTTTGCTAGCTGGATTTGGGATGACCCAAGTATGTAGAGCCCTATGTTATTACCGATTTATAACATACAAGCCATGATTTGAGACAAAATTTGTATCCATATGTTTTAGGAAGTAGGGTAGTTCCTTACGGTTAGTAGGGAGAGTGTTTTTATTTCGGGAAGAATAAGAGGTTTTAGTATGAAGAAAATCCACTTTATGTCTAACCCAATAAAAATAAAACTTTTGAATTAAAAAATTTGAACATTATAATTGTAAATATATTTGAGGAAGGAAATATTGGGTTTTTGAAAAAAAATAAGTGGTACGAAATTTAAATTGGGTTTTATATGATGTAAATTTTGTTAAAGTGAAATTCTTTTTGAAGAATCATATAGCATGTATAGCTCGCTAGTTTCTTTGTAAGTAAATAATGATTTTAAATATAAAAAGCTAGAGTGTGTTAAGTATCGAAAACGTATGTTACAATATTTATTGTGGTAATAAATGTTTTCAGCAAAAATAAAGGAAGCATAGACTATAATACTATTGTTATAGTAGGTGACTCCAAAGTAAATGTTTTTACATAAAATACGGGATTTATTAATATTTATTTTAATTGAATCCATATATTAGTATTTTTGGGTTATAATAGCGGTGTTTTACACAACATCTGTTTTGACCCAAATGAGTTTTAGAGATAATCTCTAAAGTGGTTTATATGTATACTTATTATTTAAAAAGCATATGAAAATATTTTCTAGTTGTAACGAAGTTTTAAAAATGAGTTCTTTTGAAAAATAATGTACGATAAATTAGTGAATTTAGTAGGAAATATCATATGTAAGTAAATATGGAGTAAACATACCTTAATCTATTGGAATGAAAGGAATAATGGTATAATTTTCTATGAATCTCAAATAAAGATGTTTTGTGCAATTTATAAGGAATACATGAAAGAGATGTACAAGGTATGGAAAGAACCATATCTTGTATAGCCTATTTCAATAAAATATAAAATAAATTCCTTATAATTTCACATAAACATGAAATCCTCCTTTAAATGATTCACAGAAGGTTTTAGCGTTAATGGTTTCTCATAAGAGAAAGTAATTCCAATACATTAAGGTATAAAACCATTAAGTGTAATCAGTTAGTAACTCCTTCAAGGTTAAGTAATTGGAAGAGTAGGAAGGTTAGGAGATTTTTGATAAAATAATTGTTCTTATTTTCTCCAATTTTAGTAAATTTGAAAATCTATATAAAAAAATGAAGGATATTTTGAAAACATGTGAGGACTTTTTTTTAAAGTCAAGAAAAAAGAAAAATGTTTTAAGAACAAGCAAGACATGTTTTAATAAAAATGGTTTGGTGGAAAAGTAAATAATTTTTTTTGAAAAGATAAAATTTAGAAGCCTTAATTTTGAAGTAAAATGATAAAAAAAACCAAACCTATCCAGACTTTTAAATATGAAGTAGATATGAATCATTTCCTAGGTGTAACGGAAAAAGTATAAGGGTACAATAGTAATTATTCCTAGTAGTAATAATGAAAGTTCCTGTAAGGTGTATAGGACACTAGTGAAAACCTAGAAATGTAGCTTCGTGGGTGTAGACTATAGAAGAACAGTAAGATGATAAGACCCATGTGGTTGGGATAGGTAGACCTTAGCTGGGGAAGGATGAAAGCTAAAGAGAGAATTTCCCCAAGTTTAGTTGTCTTTTTAGATAGAGACTACATAGATTGAAATCCTTATCCATTGCAGTAAATGCGACTTAATTATTCCTTTTTTAGTATGAAATAGAAGAGATGAATAGATCTTATTCATCATGAGTAATACAGCATAAGTTGGTAACAAGTAATAGATGGCAGGAGGAGCATATGAGTTACTTGGATTCTTAGAGTATGACCTTTTTGTGTCAGAGTGGACATGGTCCTAGACCTCCGTGCCCTAGCTGTGTTTAGTTACTATATAAAAAAGAGTAAAAGCAGAATAAGATAACTAAAAGGAAAATAACAAATTTAAAAAAAATGACAGAAACATCAATAGAAAATTTTAAAAAGAGATATTTTCTTATGTAAACTATGCTTAGGGAAGTAAATAATTTTTCTTGGAATAGTAGTCTAAATCCCAAGTACAGAGCAAGATGTATGTGAAATAAAATCAAAGAAATATGAAGTTTTTCCGTTTTCTACCTTCTTTCTAACATAAGAGATTGAATTCAAAAAATTAGATTTTTTGAAATTCAAATATTTAAAGTTTTATGGTAGGGTTTGGATGCAAAATTCGTTGAACTGCACCCCTATTCAATAGGAGTATGGGAAAAATTGGATGAAAAGTGTTTTAAATTTTCAAAAGATTGCATTCATATAAAAACTGCAAGTATATTTAGAATGTATGCATCATGTTTTGAAATAAATTTTTAAAGAAGCAAAGCATACATATATGAGGTACCACTTAGAAATTCATGTACATGCATACATTTTGTATTGAATAACACTTTTGCACAAGAGCGCGGATGGTCGAAAAATTGGATGTACACAAAATGGATGTGATTGATGTGAGAAATAACATAATTTTACCCTTGTCAAATTTTGGGGACGAAATTTCCTAAAGGGTGGAAGAATGTAACACCCCGCATTTTATATAATTAAAAAAAATCAATTGAATCAACATAAATACAAAACAGAATATAAATATCAAATATAAGCATTTAAGAATTAAAAGGTTACATAAATTTACGCAAGCAATGAGTGCGTGATTAATTGACGCATCAATCAATTAAAATGGGAATTAATTAAGAGACATAGAGGCGTCAATTAGTTAGAGAATATGTCAATTTTATAAAATTAATTAATTAAGGGATCTTATAATAAAGGGAAATGTATGTGGGGAATACATTAAATGATAACATACTTATATTAATTTATAATTGACGCAATCAATTAATTAAGAAATTAATTAAAGACATTAAGTAAGCATCAATTAATAAAAGATGGAAACTTATATGTCAATTAATTGGTTAATGAATTGGCGATTTAAATATATACAACTAATAAATGCATCATGATTGAGTGACGCATAAGAATTAATTAGGATATCGATTAAAATGGGAAAACATGTCAATTAATTAATTGGAAATTAGTTGCGTGTTCTAAAAAGAGTGTCAATTAATCAAAGAATATGCCCTTCTTACAATAGCTAATAATGTAAATTAATTATTTAGAAGAAAACGCCAGTTATATGATTATTTGTTTCCAATTTAAAATTGCATATAAAAATCAAACGGAGTAATTAAGTTTATGATGAAGGTAAGTTAACAAGAATAAATTAAAAAAGTGTAACTTTTATATACAATTAATTAATAGGGAAGATTAATTGACGGTGAGTTTAAAAGGGAAATTAATATTCAACTAATTAGTGGAGGTGATTAATTGACAGGAACTGATAAGAAAGGAAACATATATTATTGCAACTAATTGATATGATTAGAAACATATATGTTAGTGCAAGAAAATAAAATGGAGGTGAAGTAATTTATGCAAGTAATCAATTGTCAATTAATAAACATGGAGACTTATGGTAACATATATAATTAAGATTGTGATTCAAAATTCAATTATAGAATATATGCATTCAATAATTATGAGAATAAAATAAATTAATATGCGTATATGTGACGAATTAGTATGGTGTTGATTTGCATATTAATTTGGTAAGAAATCACAGTGCATGCAGGGATTAATTGGATAGTAAATTAATTCTAGGTATATATGAAATCTATTAACTTGGTTATTAATAGAGGAATCGAATTTAAAAGAAACGTCCATTTATAAATATATGTTTCCATAGATTGCGAGAGAGAAGGGAAAGTGATTAATGAAAAGAATGTTGAAGAATTAATTTGAAATATAAACAAACGCAGAAGAAAACATATTAATTCAATGTCCATGGACTGAGAGTACCCATTGGATTCTAGGGTTTTATATTTAATGGTTGGTACTGATTTGATCTACTATAAATATAGATGTAGAGCCTCATTTTTATTCTCATTATTTTTCTCTTGCCTACAAAAGCTCTACCATTTTTCTATCTCTTCTACACTTTCTAAATAATAGAACTTTAGATTTAGTTCACACGAATCTAGATCTAAATAGAAAGAGAATAGAATTAATTAGGGAATTAGGGATTGGTTCAAATCAGAAGGCTATGTCAAAAGTAAAACCCTAGATCTGAGTTTTGCTTGTTATTTCTAATCCAAATCTCTTCCTTTTCTCTTTCAAATATTATAGATCTGTAAATATATCGTTTGTAATTCCAAATGGGGATTACAAGGGAGGTGAATATAGATGTTAGGGTCAGATCTGAAATAAAAAAGGGGAGATTTGGAAAGCTAGCAATGTGAGTGGATTTAATTATATCTTTTATATTTATGATATATTATCATTAAATTCCCGTTAAATAATTTTATTCAGTATTTCATTAATTGATTCTGTTAATTATTTATGCTGAACTGTAAGAAATTTACAGTTATTTACATCTAATTTGAAGTTATAGTTTATCCTTAATGCTAGTTTCTTTTTATTCCCTTTTTACGGAATAATATAGTTAAAAGGAAAATTCACGATAATGGATTAAAATGGGAAAATACTAGATTAGATGTAAAAAGTTGGAATAAAGCTAGAAAAATGGAATTCTACAATAAATTACGCTAAAACGGGAATAATAAACTAATCTAATAACTTGATTTGGAAGTAAGCAATAGATTAATTGGTTGGTTTAGAAAATATGATAGAGTTCTATAATTTAATATTTAAAAGACAACGATAAATGTAACTGCAAGTATAAAAGAAAGAAAAGGGGACTAGTCTAAAATAGAGAAACCACTGTATTTTGCACTATTTCAAAATAATAAGAAAACACCTTGGAGTTACGAATTATTGTTTATAGTATTATTTAGTATTAAAATATGGAAATGGATTTTTAGTGTAATTTTCATACACGACCAAATAAAATAGAATTACTTTCTAGAATAGAAGAAAATAAAGTAAAGTATGAAAGGAATCGTGTAAATTATTAGGAAAATTTTGAAGTTATAAACGATAATGAACCTAGGTGTGCATTTATTGCGCAGACTATATAATAAGATAGTTATTATGATAAGCGAATTATATAAGATAAGAGAATTAAAGAGAATTCTATATCATAATAAAAGAAGACAGCGTAAAACAGAAGAGAGACACTTGTAATCATATACAGATTATAGAAGAAGATAAAAGTGACATTACAAGTAAAGTTATAACATAGGTTATAATTAAAGTAGAAAGAATGGAATGGCTTATTTAAGATTTAAATTAAGTTAATAAGCAAATAGAACAGAGATAATAGAAGAGGCTTATTTAATACACCTAAGATTTAAATTGAGTTAAATAAGCAAGGCAATAAAAGTGGCAGTACCAACAGCATTCCTTATTAGATCAAAGGTGGTCTCATAGTAGCCAGAAGTGAGACAAGAGCATGAATATGCTAATTAGGGTAAATAAGTAGCCAATAGAATAAGAAAAGTAAACTAAACACAAATTAAAAGATTAGACTTAGGGTCTAATAAAAGAGTGAGATGCATTTGGAGTAGCCCAAAGGATGAAGAGCCTAACGAAGCAATTCATCATAGATTTCAACAAAGGAGAAACACGTCCAATATTTTTGGCCTTCAAGGATGTACGAGACTTCAAACGGACATGAGGATACTCAAGGATGGCCCTCTGGATAGGCCTAACGAAGCTACACCCCCAGAGTCGGGTCTGTATGTGTTCCATTAAGAGAGTATGCCTTGACTGCATTTGCATTGTAGGCCTAACGAAGCATACCTTTATATGCAGTCAGAAGGGCTTGGTGTTCGGAGTAGGGTATTCATATGTCTAGTACTTTCAAGCAAGTTTAAGGATAGTCGCATGCGGATATCGGCCAACATCAAGACCAAGAGCGATTTCGGAAAAGACTAGTGTTAAACCATCAGGTCAATGATTCTTTCACTATCATGACATTTGATGAGGGACACCGCCATTTGGATGTTAGATTGTTTGCGGTAGGGCACGGCCATTTAACTCTTTAGAATTCTTTCGGTTAGTTGAGGGGTGGCTGCATAGGGCCATAGCCACGATGAAAATGAGACAGATCAAATAGAATATTTGTATTATAGGCCTAACGAATTAGTCCTTTACAGATATAGAAAATCCCCAACTGAATTCCATACAAGCTAGACCTTGTTAGCGGGATTCGGAGCGTAGACAGAATGATTACGTAGTCCTCAATGTATGCACTGGGTGGTACATTATGGATGTCCGAGCACTGGCATAGACTAGTGCGGACGCGATTTATGTTTTCGTAGTAAGTAGTGGAGTATCTGTATTGTAAGCCTTACGAAGCAGAATTTTATGGATATAACTACGGAGCAAGATGATGGATAACTTTTCAAGGAGGATACAGAAGGTACCATGAGTGGTACCTAGAACCAATATGGTCATTGGGCATATAATATCATATATTATATTAGTTATTCGGTTTTAACCTACTACGGAATAGATGCACGGTTCACGTACACAGGCAAGAGTATTGTAAGCTAATGAACCTAATATAAGAGTAAATGGAAATAAAACGGTATACGTAGAATTAATCCAAGAAGTGTATAATTTGTCCATTCACCAGAACTTTAGTTCTGACCCCTCCTCATAACATCCTACAGGTTAGGTAGATAGCAGAGACTTCCTAGCTTTGAGACACTTGTTTAAAAAGTATTATTTTATTAATGAGTATTTACTTACTACTATATTTTAGTCAGTTTCGTTGTGAGATATTTATCCGAGCTTTGATATATTTGTCTTTGCCTATTTGCAGGATACCAGATACTCAACACGGGCTTCAATGGGCTTGGGTTTTAGCCTTTTTTGCGAAAAATCCAGACCCGCTGGAACTTGGGTTGTTACACTAACCCAGCAGAATTCAACAAGAAGTAGAATGCTAAGACAAAGACGAAACGACTTAAGAACTTGGAAACGCACTTAGAAGAAGTATAGAATTAGACTTAAGAAAAATCGTTGGAGCTAAGGAAATTTGTCAATACCGAGAGGTTTTCTCTCGGTACAAGGGACTTTCATCCTACTTTGGTAAAACTCCATATACTTCATACTATATACCAAAATCTTGTAGTTAAATGGTTTCTTAGAGTTTAGATTAGTAATTCTTAGAATTGATGAGAAGAAATCAAAGAAAGTAGGATAGTCCAAATATTATCGAGAAAATAATTGGAATCAACTTAAGACTATGAAAATGAGCTTGAAATGTATCAAAAGGAGATAGAAGGATGAAGCAAGTGGAAGAGTTAACTTTGCATGAGCCAAAACCATTCGGTGCCGAGAGCTTCCTCTTGGTACTGGGGGTATTTGTGGCCTCTAGGATCCACGTTATCACTTTTATGTTATTGGGCTAGCTTCTGGACTTTACTACAAGTGGGCTTCTGAACATGTATGCATGTTTCTCTATAAATATAAACCCTACTACAATTAAAGAAGGATCTTGGCTGATCTTCACTCTGTTGCTTCATCATTTTCTGTCTTCCTTATTCAATAGTCACCTAGAAAGCTAATATTGGCAGTTCTAAGAAGTACGACCTGTCAAACCCCTATACTAATGACTTCTCTTCTCTATAATCCATAATCAATAAAACTATAAAGTGGATATAAGATTGAGATTGCTAAACCGCTACAATAATCTTATGTCTTCTTTCTCCTTTTTTGTTATTTTGCTATTATCTACTAGATCTAGGTCTTATAGGTTCCCTACATCATATCTTTTGGTGTTGATCCATTTTCGGCATCAACGGCTAGAGATAGGCTTAGGCGGGAACTGGAGTTTCTTGAAAATTGATGAAACAAGAGATATACATATGCTTGGAGTTTATTGCAAAGAAGGAGATATGGAAATATCACCCTCTTCGGGTGAATTCTCAATAAGCAGCTTGATTATGAGGGGAACATAAACTTTGACGGAGGTAACCATTGTGGAGATTTCAAATTTCGGTTGGAACTAGTAGCAAATCGTTAGCAAGTTTCTCATTCTCTACGTGAAGCTTTTGAATTCAGGTTGCCTTCTCTTCAATGGCCTTATCCCTGGCCCAGACAATTTCATCTTCGATAGTAAGGGCCAGGTCCTTCTCGGCAATTTGATTTTTTAGGGTAGCCCCTTCCTCGTGAGCAATCTTAAGTAGGTCTTTTAGCAAGGGTTTTACATTAGTGTGGGTTGTCCTCATCTCCTCTATTAAGCTTTTGACACTAGACTTAGATTTCAAAGTGGCATATATTTCTACTTTCATCTTTTCCAAGCTTCCCTTATACCTTACGATGAGGTTGTCATAGGTTTTATTCTTCTATTCAAAGGACTGAATGTTCATGTAGTTAATTTTGTTGACCTTGGGAAAGGCATAACATATCTCTTCCACTCATAACCCTGGTCATAAGTCTTTGGATTTTCTCAAAATATTGGTCTACCTCTTCTTTCAGAACTTCCAAGATGTCATAGTCAAACATGACATACTGCAAGAAAAGGTCCGAAAAAGCAGCCTACAAGCAAGGCAGAGCAACAAAGAGAGAAGTTGGAGGATTAGAGATCACCTTGGATTGTAGCGGCATGGTTGTAGTTAATAAGTGGCAGGCTGGAGCCTATTGAAGTGAAGGAATTTGAGGGTTGGAATAAGGTGGAGGAATGCTAGAAGAGGAGTTGCGGTGGTTGTGTGATCCTTTGAGCCACTTGCTTGAATAACTAGGCTGCCTCTCTTTAAGCTACTTTTCTTATCCTCTCGGTTGGAGTGGCGATCATCTTCCACTCTTTATTTCCTTTCTTTCCAAATGGCCCCTCTTCCTTGAATTTTGGTCTTTGACGTTAGCTGGAATGAGACGAAGATGAGTTGGGGTTTTATTCTCTAGACTTGCCCACACTGTACTAAACCATTATGTGTATGTCTCTGGCCATGAAACTTGAAATGAAAGTAAATATTGAATAAGTACTAGAATTTCAAAGTGCAAATCAAATGCAGGGATCTATGTTTTTGATCTTAGTGAAGTGTAAAGTTTTGATGATCCCTAAGTACTACACAGACTATCTTCGCATGGAAGTAGAGACAAAGTCTTACAATCTTCATCCAGGATTTCCTTGCGTGAGAAACTAAAGTTTAGAGAGCCTTCTTTAAGAAGATTGTTGATTTTAATATCGAAGTCATCCAAGAGCCAAGGATATCATCAAAAGAGTGGACTGTAGAAGTCGCTTTGATTGATGGCGATGTTCTCATCTCTAGGACCTTCTTTAAAGACTTGAAGCAAAACAACAAACCTAGGGCCTTAAGGAGTAGTTTCACTAAATGACTCAACTCCCTCCGAACTAGCATTGTAATCCTTATCACTTTCATCAATGTTGTAATCTTCTCCTTCTTATTCCCTCATCTATTCCTCCCCTCATATCCTACCTTCACCTTCACTCTTCTTCGGGATTGGTTGCATTCTAGCTCCTTAATTCCCTTCCCCTGGGACTTCACCAGTGGCTGGCTCTTCTATTGCCCTACAAATGGGCTCTTCGGCATGTGTTGTATCCGATGGACATTCAACTTTCCATTGGAGATTCTCGTCGAAGTTGCAAGCAGGGGCGGAAAATTGAGTATGCAATCTAGAGCTACTTGGTAGAGTTGTAGTAGGGACAGTAGATCGATCAGGGAGTAGCAGACTACACCGTCGGAGATTCTCATTTGTTAGAAGATACACGATGGTGCGGTGCTAGAAACTAATCTCCTTTAGAGCTTTTAGATTACCATCATGTTCGTCATGAACGTCTCGAGTGGGAATGTCTACAAATACGTAAATGATAAATTAGACACTTAGACAGAAGGAATCCATGTACGGAAAGAGCGAAGAGGAGTGGTCTTACTTTTGGAAAGCCAACACCCATTAAAACCATAGGGGCATTGGATTAAAAAAACTCGTTTTTGAAATACGAGCAGTTGTTGTGGAGTGCTTCTATAATTTTCACTTATACCCAGTCTCGACAATCATGTAGGATGGCGAGTCATGCCATTGCTTGAAGGTCAGAAGATAAGTTAGCTTGCTGAAAGTCGAAAGCCGTTGGAACCATTTTGCAAAGAGCATGAACAAGGAACAAAGGAGAGCATACCTATTGGGATGAACTTGGGATGGAGCCAGCGCAAGCTCATGAAGGATCATGCACAAAAATGGATTGAATGGTGGGACGACGCCGTCTAGGAACATATACCATTTGCATGTTGTATACTGTATTGGAGTGTTGTGCGCTCATTGGATTTGAGTAGGAAGCAACACGTCTTCCTTAAGAATTT
Organism: Allium cepa; assembly: GCA_030765085.1. NCBI lineage: Eukaryota > Viridiplantae > Streptophyta > Magnoliopsida > Asparagales > Amaryllidaceae > Allium > Allium cepa. The sequence goes on along the minus strand of CM060929.1, from coordinate 721,813,876 downwards.
CACACTATCTACATATGCTACGAAGCATTTTAGCAGTAACAATTTTCGGCATCTGGCGGATCATCCAAAACCCTTGATCTAATATACTCATTTAGAGGAAGAGGTAGATTTTGCAATAGCTCCGATAGAACGACCATGCTTTGTAACTCTTTAGTTATTGAATGTCTGAGCCTAACAACTAAGGAAGATGAAGCTTGAGTTGTCTAGGACCTAGCTTTGGGAGGAGTTGATGCACCAACACTAGATTGGAAATAAGGCAACTAGCGCGAGTCATTCTAGACATGAAAACTTAGCATTTAACACGGTCAAATATTCTTATTCTGGATATTAAACCTATATGACCGACGTTCAAAATTCAACAATTTGACGAGTGTTGACTAGTCGAATTCTAACCATTGACCGTGGCAGGTGAACATATTAATCTATGTAATATGAGTCCCGTGTATCATGTACAACGAATGAACCATCTTATGTAGATAGCTCGCTCGTGCTAGAAAAAAAGTTACGCCGCATGACAGAACAGTGTAATGGATCTTACCCATTATCTTCGGATAATTGATAACAGAACCATTGTCTGAAGCGATGTAGAAACTTTTATTTTATAAGATCATAGAAAGCATAGGAATTGGAAGTGCAAAGAATTGGATTTGCTCAATTCAACCGTTCTTTTGAAGAGAACCGTCTTATTGGTGTTCATATGACAATGGACGATTAGTCGGGAATCGATCGGAGAAAATTAAAGGCTTTGCCATGTAAGAACTCGAGTAGAGGAATTTCACCGATTCTTCCAAACCCATATAAGATTAGGCTGGAGTACAAGCTCGAAAGAACCATAGACTAGCCCTAACCAAACTTGACTAAATCCATCACCATCGTCGACGCAAGCCGAGAATATCTTAAAGGCAAGGCCATCGATGTCCAAGTTATCAATTTTCACCCACCTACAAATATCTACTATTAATAAAGAGAATTCAACAAATAGAATTTGCATGGTGTATTTTTGAAATTTCGAATATACCCTCCCATCCGTCAATAGGATTTCACCAACGATTTACAATCTTAACAACCATTCTTTTTTCGATCAACCAACGTAATTTACTATTAATTTATATCTAACACCATCAACATAACGGCTTGAAATAAAAATGTTGTGACCCACAAAGCTTTGACATTTATATTATATACCGGTCCATTAATTATTTTATCGAATAAAAGAAGTATATTAGTCTAGCTATTAGATGCACGTACGTGCAATCTATACTAGTTTGCATAAAAAGAATTGATCAGGTCCGAGCACTCAAAAGTAATAGCGGCTATCGGCTAGAGGATCGAATAACAGTGGTAGATTTTTAAGACAATGGCAGTGTCGAGGACATGGCTACAATACTAGATGATCAGTGGTGAGTGGTTAAAGTCTTGGAATTAAGGTCACAAAAGATCTACAACAGTAAAAGGCTCAGTCACGAAAAGTGAGAAAATATTTCCAAGTCTCTGTACTTATAGTACTCGGCGACGAGCAAAATCGCTTGGTACCAAGTGGCATTTTTTGACAAAAAATAGAGACGAGGCAAAAAGGAAGAAGAGCAAACTTGGCTTGGGGATAGAATGGTCTCTAGAGCCTAGATATTGTGCATAACACAAAGAATGAAATTCCAGATATGTAAAGCAGTTACACGGATATCTACGACATGAAGACAACGCTTTTAAGCAACTCTTGGATGGCCAACAGGAGTATGGAGATAGTAGTTAATACTTGTCTAATTCCAAAGCATGCTTTGTTTTTAGCAAAAGCATATTCTAAGAGGCAAGTGCTATACGTCTTTTTTACCAAGCAGATTTTCACTGGAATCAGAGCATCAAGAAGAAGGAAAACAATTCATGGAATTAGGATCTTGCTAAGAAAGGCAATGGGAACACACTCAATTTTTTTAGAGAAATTGGACCAAAAATAACCACTTGGTACGAAGCCCTACCACTCGATACCGACTCTACTTTGTTTCATATAAGACCGCCAAATCTCTTGTATTTGAAGCTATGGCTCGAGTGATCGTCATAGGGTACTTAAGGAATAGAAGAGAATTTTCGGGAAGAAAGCAGACAAGAACAAGCAATGTCAGAATCCCTTAGAAATAACACAATCCTCAAGTAAAAGTGCTCTAAGCACACTGAATTAGAGATAGAAGGCTGAATGAAAGAAAGAGGAGAGATTTTCCCCTATGAAAACCAATCAGTGTACCGAGTGGTACAACTCGGCACCGAGTGGTTTTTAACGCCGCTTGGACCTTAATGCTCGCTTATGCATACTTAGACTCGGATCTAGACTTGGTACCACATGGGCCTCCGGTTCGACTATGTGATTTCCCCTATAAAAACAGACCATATAGATACTGGAAAAGGACTTTATGTCTTATTATCTTCTTCATCTTCTATCTCTCCTCCATAAAAGTCACTAAGCAAGCTACTATTTGTTGTTCTACACTTTAGATCAGCAAACCCCTTATTCCAGTGACTCTCTAGTCTATAATCAATACAATTACAATGGGCATAGGCTAGATATTGCCAAATCATTATAAAATTCTTATGTTCTCTTTACTTTTCATATAGTTTTTTCTAAATCTTCGTATTTCTACAGTTCTTCGAGTATAGATCCATTTTTGGCGTCAAAAATTATGGAATCTTATTCCAACTTCTATAATCAGTTTCCGCAAAACCAATTGGGTTAGTCCCTTATTGAACAGGTATGCTATTATGTTTCAGCTATCCACTTTGTCAATTAACTCTCTCTGATGCTAATAACTATCTTATCATGTGGAACAAATAGGAGTATGTCTTTCAACTTTCAATGAGCTCTAAATTCTATTATGAACTATATCATGACAATTTTATCATATAAAAATGTTATGGGATTCTCAACATTTGGAACAACCCTTAGCGAAGTTATAAATTTGTGCATTTATATTTATATACATTGCTTTTATTGCACAGCTATTTAAGGCGACCTACTTAGCCTTTTTCATTGAATCGGCCACAGCTTTCATTTGGAATATTTCCAACTTAAATATTCAAGTTAAGTTTGTTATTGACATATTATACTTAATATCACTTATGAAAGTTTGAGTCTAAAAATTTCTTCATAAGGATTCTTGTAGCAACCCACAAATTTATCACTTTGATAAATTTTATTTACTTTTAAATTTATTTAAATAAAAGGTTGATAATACAAATTATATTGTTTTGAGTGACAATAATTTATGTTAATCTTATTTTGAAAAAATGTTTGTAGAAATATTTTCCTGGAAATCTAAATCGATAAAATGAATGAAAATTGTTTTATCAATAACCAGCTCTATAATCATGAAACGTCACACACGGAGCTGGGTACATCTAATTATTTTTATAATTAAACAAGAATATTAAATAAAATCAATTGATTTGTTTTTGAAAATTTAATGTGTTTATAACATTGTTAGTATGCCCCTAAATATGATAATTGAATTATTAAATTAAATTAAGATTATTAAATAATTAATAAAATAATTATTTTAAATGATGATAATTCATTTTAAGTAGTTATAAAGTGATAATAAATTATTTACAATAGTTATATAAAGATATATATTTGATTTGAAAATATAAGGAAAAATCGATATCGCTTTATCGGTATAACTGGAATTTTTGTAAATGATTTTTAATTTTAAATTATATGGTTTTATAATTCAAATGTGATCATTTTAATTAGTTTGAAATGATAAAAAAATTATATTTGAATTTTATTTACAAATATATGTACGTTCATAAATAAGTGAAAATGTGACCGAGAATTGGTTCTCCAATTGGCAACGGTTTATCGAACGAAAGTTGTTCACAATCAATGCAACGTTATTTATATGTCAAGTACACATATATAACAAACAAATGCATCCACTAACATGCACACGAATATATTTATACATTCATATATACTTATACACTAAAAAAATACACACGTGATATACAACATGTAAGATATTTTAAGCAAGCTTCCTCCTTAAGCTTACATAAGTCAACATATGCATACATGAAGTGAACGAAGTGTGGAGCACATGGAGGGGGAGATATTAAAGTGTGGAATAAGGGTAGAAAAGTGGAGATGTGATGGATAATTAAATAAAGATATTTATTTGAAGTTTCTTAGCCTTTAAAGCTTCCAAGTCTATAAATACATGCATATCTTCATTCACATTTTCACACAACTTTCCATCTTCTTCTTCCTCTTCTTTTCAAGCTCTAATGAACTTTATGGCTACTCTTCATAAAATAAAAATAGTAAGAAAGTTATGCCGAAATAGTGCAAATATTATAAACATATGAAATACATATACTTCTCAAAACACCTTATTTCCACCACTTCCCAAAGAAGGTCAGAAGATTTTTCTAAAGATTGTTTCCACCACACTTGAGTAGTATAGTATCCCACATTGTAAGGACAGGGATTTATAACTGTCCATGTTTTCAACTCTGATAAATGTATTTTAATTTTCGCTGTAAAGTTTTTGTATTGAAATAACAATGTAAGATTCTGTTCTATCTTTATTTTCTTTCTTACCCTTGAGAATCCACTTCTCCGGCACTTGGATTTATGGCACATGAATACCGGGGATGTATTAATGTTGATTTTCGAGAGTCGAAGAAACGGGTCTTCAGATCGATCAAAAATATAATATAATAGTTTAGGAGTTCGCACTTAACCTTCAGCTCTAATACCAAATGTGAGTGTCTAGGCTTTTCAACCATCGACAGTGACAATCGGTAGGCTTTTCAACCATCCCAGCACCACTGTGGCACACACTAGTACCTCGAATCTGATTTTACGACCAGCCCGACTAACAACCAACCCCTTTCCTAGGGACATATAGGGGTAAGAGTCTTTCTCGCCACCAAATAGAAAGCGAGAACCACCTATCATGCTACACACTCCAACTGATGGAGCATACCTCAACATGAAGGGTAGGTGCCAGATCAGATCCGATCCCGGTTCCTTCAAACCAAGGTATGCGTTCGAAAAATGAAGACTTCATAAAGAAAATGAAGGATGAAGACTGAAGATTTTCAGGGTGAATGGACTGTTTGTTGATAATTCTGGTTCGCGCCCAAATACTAAAGTAGCAGCGGTCCCTTCATTTCTGAAACTCTTTAGGTTGCAAACACTACTTGCTACTAATGGTAGTAGGAGGAGTGCCTTCGGTTTCGTTCAGTCCCAACGAACTTGTATGGATGGATGTCTGACATTGCATTCTTGATATTTTGTCATTGACTTCTATAAATATACATCTGTTTGGTGGCGAAGAAGGCAACTTCTCTTAGCTTAACACCCTTCTCTCAGACGTATGAGCTTGAAGGTTGTATGTTTGTGGAAGCCAATAGTGATCGATGGAATGGAAATGTGGCATTCAAAGAGGGAAGATGATATGCTATGTGAAAGGTTATCATTACCTCAGGCCTCACACCCAAAAATGGCCGAAATAGGGTAGATGCAGCAAGGCTATGTGGTTCGCAACCATTAGGATATGATCATCCCCATCTAGATATATTTATTCCCACTATGACGTTCGAGTTTTAAATTATTGTTGATGTATGCTGTGAGGGCCCTCAGATAGGTCAGAAACGACCGGGGTGATGACATATTTGGTACTATCTAGGAAGAGATAGGCTTGTCTTGTTTTAGTAGAGGACCATTAGCTGGGCCTCGGTACATTTCTCTAGAAACGTACTACCAGAAGGTTGTCCGTTCACTTGGTCAATTGTGTGGAAATCCATTCTCTAATAAGAGCCTGCCATTCTGTCTGTAGAACCTAGTATGCTTGAATTTAATAATGGTAATAATTTCAGCCAAGATTGATAAGTTTACATGAAAACTTTTTCAAAGATATGTCATTAATAATAATATTAAGTGATTTTATGTATTGATGATTTGGTTATCATAAGGTAAAAACTCGTTCCGTGTTTATGTGCAACGTGGTCTTATGAGATACCTTTTTGTTTTCAAAATGCATATTTTGCGTTCTCACACCAGTTCCATGACTGACCCAAAGTTTATTTTCCTTTTCCTTAAACCCTGGGTGCCCTAAGGCTTATGACATTTCAATGATCCAGTTCTTAGATTTATATTATAGTCTGGTCTTGTTTTGCATTTAATATGATCTTTATTGTAATCAATCAAATTGAATGCTCGAGCTTACACTATGGTTTAATTTCTTATATCAGATAAAGTAATTTCATCAAAATATCATACATTACGAACTGTGACCATTCACCATATAACACTTATGTGTAATAGTATATGGATCAAATATCCATAATCTTGTATTCGTTTTGAATTCGAAACTCATAGAATGCAATCCACATCCTTGACCAAACAAAACATGTTAGCGACCAAATTTACAAATGTATTAAGTAGTTGTAAAATTTGGCACTTGCATGGGCACAGAAAACATTAACATGCAAGCAATATTTAATAGTAAGTGTGTGTGTATCATATTTCAATTTATCAATCTTCAATTCGGTTCATTTGTATATCTTAATTGGTAAATGTTTATCAATCATATCAAATGCACAAATTTTATTAATGTGGATTATAATAACGTTATATAGCATATATTCTTACAATATTAGAAAGGCTAAATGTAACAACCCGATTTTTAGGGATACTAAATTGGGAATCAACTTAATAAATTGATAATTAATTTGTTAATAATAATAAACAATTAAATATTTATGGAGAAAATAAAATAATAAATAAGTGAAAAAAATTTAAATTAAATTGATTAAAATTTAATATTAATTTGGTTGAGAGCAAAATAAATTGTAGCCAATCCATTTGCTTTTATTTGGAGTTATAAATTGTTCCTTTTTGTGGTAGTGTAATTTATTTTAAATGAACCATTTTATTAACCTAAACTATTTGAAAGTTAAACATTGAGAGTGTAATGTTTTTTTTATGAAAGAATGGTAACTAATTTCATGAGATAAAATGCGTTTTATGAATGAAAAGTTTAGATAAGAATTTTTTTATGTTGATTTATAATTTGGTATAAAAGAAAGGTAAAAGTAAAAATAATAATAATAATAATATAAATAATAACAAATAATAATATCTTTTTATAATGTCATGTAGAAAAGATCTAGAAAGTAAATAAAATATTGTTAAGTAAAAGAAAAATCTAGAATGATGACAAAAGATAATGAATAAATTGTTTTTAAAAAGAAAAAAAGGGGAGAAATAATAAATTAAGGTTTAATTGGAAGAAGATTCTAGAGGAGGGGTTTTGTAATAAAAATACCATTCCCTCTCCTCAAATTCATTACTGTACGTACAGATAACAGAAAAAAAAACAGAGAGAAAGAAGAAAACCTAAAACCTAATTTCTAATTCCCTCAATCAAGCACAAATCTCAGGTTGCAATTAAAGGTTAAAAAAAAAAAAAGATTCCCAATTACAAGAGTAAGTATCCTTAAATCAGTTCTATTCCATCTCTTTCTTCTTATGTTCACAAATAGGTATTTAGGGTTTTCTTTCATTTGTTAGCAATTGAAGAAGGAAAGTCAAGAAATCCAAGGGCTAGCTGAAGTAGAGCTTGAAGATTGCTATTTGAAGCTTTAAGTGAGTGAAGTTATAGTTAAATTTTTATTTTCATGCGTGCATGCAAATATGATGGAAATTCTTGGATAAAAAAAGGCTTGTTTGTTTACTTCTTGTAACATGTTTGCTGATTGAATAATTGGATTGGAAAGAAATAAGAATCAATGCATATGATTGCATTGCATGTATGGTGTTTGCATAATTGTCATAATAAGCTTCAGGCATCCTTATTTGTGAAAATGAAAAGAAGAAGAGAAAAAGAGAAAAAAAAATCTGACTTTGCAGGTACAGCCTTGACCGGAGCTGCACCAGGCAAAGGTGCAGTCCAGCTATGTGCTGCACTGTGCTGCATAGGGGCTGCACTGTTCAGCCCATGTTGGCTGCACAGGCAGCCCGGGCGCGGGCTGCAGGTGCAGCCCGGGCGCGGGCTGCACAGGCAGCCCAAGTGGGCTGCATGGCTTCCCTGCGTGGGCTGCATGTGCAGCCCAGGCGGGCTGCAGGGCAGCCCCGCCATGGGCTGCAGGGCAGCCCAGGCGGGCTGTGCAGCCCGGGCTGCACAGATTGGACAGCCAGGGCTGCAAGTGCAGCCCAGATGGGAAGCATTGGCCAGGCTGCACTGTACAGCCCGGAAGGTGAAAAAAAAATTAAAAAAAAAAATTATTTTAAAACTTTTAATAGTATTTCGCATACCCATGCGTGTTATTTTGTTTCAAAGTTAAATAAACTGTTATAAATGTTTTTTTAACGAACTTTAAATAACTTTAATTCAATAAATTAAGTTTTTATGTTTCGCCTTGATACATAAGTATTATGGGGTACTTGTGTGCTAATGCGAAACGGAGGTGTGATCATTTTCTTTTATACGCATAATTATTTTGCTAAAATTTTATTCGCTTTTTGAGTATCATACTGGGTTTATAATTGGAATTTTTGGAAGACGATTGTCATCGTTGACTTTTATTTTTAAGAAGTGTTTTAAAATTATAAACACTTTGATTTTTGGGTCGGGATAGATTGGACTCTGTTATACCAATAGGCCAAAACTCCACCTTGGCCGACCTGATTCAGGATCGCTACCTGAATCGGTGGTATATCACATGCCCTTTTACCATCAAAGGTCAACGGTCTGCTACATAGGGCTAATCTTATTTTTGATCGGGATCTCCGATTGGCGGGTCACGGACTATGATGGATGGAGGCGTGGGGGTCCCACGTGTCGATCCGTGAACGGGTAGCATACGGCCTTTGCCTTAGACCGTCTTGGTTATCCTGGGTTGATCGCCAGGTGTATTATGGCGTTATGAGTAGGTTACGGGGTTGATGTCTCCGCGCGCGCTTGAGCTCTACCACTGTAATTTTACAATACTAGCGTCTGTTTATTTGGTATATTTTATGAGTCATGTTATATTTATCCCATAATTCCCATAATTCAATTTTCTTTACTTTATGATTTTTGGAAAGTATTGAAGTTGATTATGAAAACCCAGTATCTTTGGAGAATGTGTGTATGAACTTATTCTTTGTGTTACAAATGATAATTGGGTTATCGTATTGGATTACATACGATAGGTTTGGCCTAAAACCATTGTTTGATTAAAGAAATTGTTTATGAAACCAAGTTTGCATGTTGGTTCTCACACACATAGATGCCTCATGTTGCATTATACATGCGGTGCTTTCTTTTCCTTTGTTGATTGAGACAATTATTGATCATAGACCTTACTTTACTCACACTAGAAATAGTCTGACCCGTGTGATTTGTTTTATAATCCTCGGGTCATTCTGAGGATTATGGTTGCATGTTGGGTAGCGTGGACTGTAGCAGCACTCATATTATTTTCCACGTTTTGGGGTTTTGGACTTTTCAGCATGGACTTAGGAGTAGTTAATATATGTAATATGGTATGTATGTTATTATGTATTTTGGAAGTGATGTGTATTATGGACTATGTATTGTGGACATTACTATTATGATATGTATTATGCATTATGCTGTTTTTGTGCTGAATTGTACATTCTATTATATTCCATACTATGTAACCTGGAAATTTTTTATCTTGTACCATTGCTTTGAACCAACACTGCGCACAAATGGTAAGTAGAAGGAAAAAAAATCGAAAAATTTCTCTTGCCATTGTTAGTTCAAGGGAATGAGTACAACATTTAGCCCTATCGAGTCCCATTCTCCATGCTTTCCGACAGTAATACTTAGTATTGCTCTTGGTTGGCATGGGTATAGGGGCCGGGCGTTACATTTTTGGTATCAGAGCCCAGGTTAACAATAGTATAGAATATATTTAGAATATAAGTTAGCACAAAGCAGTAGAAGCATTGTACATGTCTATATACCATAAGTATCACTTCCATAATATAATAATAGTCATACATGCCTAAACCAAAACCCCAAATCTTTGATCTTTCTAGTATGAGAATTATTTTAATTCCAGCATAACAACATTTCTCACTATACAGAGTAGTGAGAAAGATGGCTGGAGGAACTCCCCGTCTGACTATGGAGCAGTGGTTAGAGTTGACGCGGAACATGCCACAGGCTGCACCCGCTCCTAATGCTGCTCCTAGAGTTGATTTCGCTCGTATGTGTAAGGATTTTGTGAGCCTTGGAGGAAAGCCCTTTCATGGTAATGAAGGTGTGGTTGGAGTTCAGGCTTGGTTGAAGACTTGTGAATGAGTCTTTGGACACATGGGTGTGACAGACCGTCAGAAGGTCCAGATTGCTTCCAGCTTCCTCCAAGATGGTGCATCTGACTGGTTCGATGTGGTTAGTGCTGAGATAGGCGAGGAGGAGCTTACATGGGAGAGATTTAGGGAACGATTCGAGTTAAGGTTCATTCCTGAGGCGGAAAAGGCCATCCTTGCTCGTAGATTTATTGAGCTGAAGCAGAGAGATATGACCGTTCAGGAGTATGTCAATACCTTCAACTCCCTCTCAAAGTATGGCCCCGATTTGGTCAACACTCCCTTCAAAAAGAACCAGAAGTTTGTGGATGGTCTACGTAGGAAGCTGAAGGAACAACTTTTGACTCAGCTTCGCTCCACTTTTGATGAGATAGTTGATTTAGCCATGAGGTATGAAGACTTGTATCGGAAAAGAGATGATGATGCACCACCGAACCGACAGAGCTTTGTGCCCAAGAGGAAAGCACCATTCTTCCCTAAGAAGAAGCAAAATCCTCAGAAGAAGTAAAAGAAAGGCCAAGTTTCAGGCTCCCAGAAGCAAGATAAAAGTGGAGTGAAGTGCTATAAGTGTGGAGTAATGAGGCATTTTGCTAATAATTGCCCCCAGAGGCAGTGCTATGAGTGTCACTAGACTGGTCATTTGAAGAACAACTGCCCACAGCTTATGAAGAAGAAGCAAGCAGCTAAGCTGAATGTGATGGAAGGAGATCCAGGCCCGAGTCAGAGGAAGGGAAAGCAGGTGGCGGTCATGGAAGGTACGATTCCTTTTAGAGATACTTTTATTCGTATACTCTTTGACACCGGTGCCTCCCATTCTTTCATATCTAAGGAATTAGTTGATAGATATGATTTGGAAGTGGTTTACCTCGTGACATCTCTAAGGGTTGCGAATCCCATTGGTGGGTCCGCAACACTTGGAATGTTGTGCAAAGGCTTTGAGCTTTCCTTTTGCGGGCTCTCTTTTCTCTGTGATTTGCATGTATTTGAGTGCCTTGGCTTTGATATTATCTTGGGGATGGACTGGTTGGATTGTTATGATGCACAGCTTTCCTGCTCAGAAAGAGTTATTACTTTGAAGCATCCATCCTATAAAGGGCTTGTTAATATGACTCTAGATGTACCGAGCTCTAGTGCTTATGTTTCTTTGTTTTCCATGGAGTCACGAGAGGAAGATGAGATAGCCAGAATACCAATTGTCAGAGATTTTGGTGATATATTTGAGCCTGTTACAGGCTTACCACCAAAGAGGGCCGTGGAGTTCCGCATAGATCTAATCCCTGGAGCCCAACCAGTCATTCGACCACCTACTCGTATGCCTCGAGTTGAGATGGAGGAACTTCGTAAGCAGTTGACTAAATTGGAAGGGAAGCAGTTTATCCGATCCAGTAGCTCTCCTTGGGGAGCTGCTGCTGTTTTTGTAAAGAAGGCGGATGGCTCTCTTCGTTTATGCATTGACTACAGAAAGCTTAATGAGCTGACCATAAAGAATAAGTATCCATTACCTCGTATTGATGATCTTTTTGATCAGTTGAGTGGAGCAAAGGTCTTTTCCCAGCTGGACTTAGCCACCGGATTCCATCAGTTGAGAGTAGCGGAAGATAGCATTCCCCTTACTGCTTTCCGCACTCGTTATGGTTCATACGAATGGCTGGTGATGCCATTTGGGCTTACGAATGCTCCTGCATACTTTGTAGACCTAATGAATAGAATATTCAGAAGCTATCTTGACCAATTTGTCCTGGTCTTTATTGATGACATCCTAGTGTATTCCAAGTCCGAGCAAGAGCATGAAGGGCATTTGAGGATGGTTTTGGAGACCTTAAGGGAACATAAGCTAAAAGCTAAGTTCTCCAAGTGCCACTTTTGGCAGAAAGAGGTAAAGTTTTTGGACCATATAGTCTCCGAAGCCAGTCTGGCAGTGGATCCTTCTAAGATTGAGGTCATACAGAATTGGAAGAGACCAGAATCTGTTACCGAGATACGGAGCTTCTTGGGACTAGCTGGTTACTACCGACGTTTCATTAAAGATTTCTCCAAGATTGTGACTCCTTTGATGAGGCTGACGAGGAAAGGAGTTAAGTATGAATGGTCAGATAAGTGTGAAGAAGCTTTCACAAAGTTGAAGGAGATGCTCACTAACGCCCCAGTTTTGGTGATTCCAGAGGGTAATCAGGATCTTGTGGTCTATACTGATGCATGTGGCTCTGGCCTAGGAGCGGTACTTATGCAGAAAGGGCGAGTTGTAGCTTATGCATCCAGGCAATTGAGGCCCAATGAGATTCGGTATGCTATTCATGATTTGGAGCTAGCAGCCGTGGTTTTTGCTTTGAAGTTGTGGCGACACTATCTTATGGGTGAGCGGTTAGTTCTCTATACAGACCATAAGTACTTGAAATATCTATTTTCCCAGAAGGAACTGAACATGCGCCAACAAAGGTGGTTGGAGTTTTTGGCAGCCTATGATTTTGATATTCAGTATAATCCTGGGAAAGGAAACCGTGTTGCGGATGCCCTCAGCCGTAAACACCAGGCAGTTGTATCGATGATGGTGGCTGAATGGCGTGACTTGGAGGTGTTAGCTTCTAGTGGGATCTGTTACAGTATGCCTACTCATAGCTCAGGGAGGATGTTAGCTAGCTTGGTTGTGAGACCAAGTCTTATGGACAGAATTTCTCTTGCTCAGAAGGAAGATTCTGTTACTTTAGATCGTATTCATTGGTTGAAGAATGGAGAGGAAGCTGATGACCTGAAAGATTTTGAGATGGATGCTCATGATTGTTTGAGGAAGAAGGGTAGAATCTTTGTACCTAATGTTGCAGGGCTTAGACAAGAGGTGATGAAGGACTGCCATTGTTCGCGATACACTATTCACCCAGGTGGCAGCAAGATGTACATGAACATGAAGCGCCTATATTACTGGGAAGGAATGAAGCGTGATATAGGTGAATATGTTAAGTATTGCATTACTTGCCAACTGGTGAAATGCGAGCATCAAAAGCCTAGCGGTCTTCTTCAGCCCTTGGAGATTCCATTATGGAAATGGGATCAGGTATCAATGGATTTCATTGATGGCTTGCCTCGATCGAAGCAAGGGCATGATAGCATATGGGTAGTAGTGGATCGTTTGACGAAATCTGCCCATTTTATTCCTGTCAAGGCAAAGAGGACTGCATCTTATTTGGTGAAGTTGTATGTGAAGGAAGTTATTTGTCTCCATGGTGTACCTAGTGCTATAGTTTGTGACAGAGATCCATTATTTACTAGTGGATTTTGGAGGAGCTTACAAGCAGCTTTGGGGACGAAGTTGAATATTAGCTCAGCCTATCATCCTCAGTCCGATGGACAAACTGAGCGAGTCAACAAGATATTGGAGGATTTGTTGCGATCCTGTATTCTGGACTTTGGAGGGTCTTGGGAGGACCACCTGTACTTGGTAGAGTTTTCATATAATAACAGCTTTCAGTCGAGTATAGGCATGGCTCCTTTCGAAGCACTGTATGGAAGACCATGTAGATCTCCTGCATGCTGGCTTGAGACTGGAGATAAGTTAGTTCTTGGTCCCGACACTGTACGTGAAGCTTCAGAAAAGGTAGAAATAATTAGAAGGAGGATGAGGGAAGCACAAGATAGACAAAAGTCCTATGCAGATAAAAGGAGAAAGGACTTGGAGTTTAGCGTCGGCGATCATGTGTTCGTGAAGGTTACTCCTTTAAAGGGGGTAATGAGGTTCAGCAAGACTGGTAAGTTTGCATTTATTGGGCCTTATCCTATTATGGAGCGGATTGGGAAGCTTGCCTATAGAGTTGCTTTACCTGAACACTTATCAAGTGTGCGCAATGTCTTTCATGTGTCACACTTGAGAAAGTGTTTGAGGGATTCTGAGGAGGTGATAGAGCCAAAGCAGTTGCAGCAGCTTGGGATTGTTCCTAATATGACATATACTCGAGAGCCTATCCGTATCATTGCCTCTGAGACGAAGAAGTTGCGTAGTAAGGTGGTTCCATTGGTCATGGTGCAATGGTCGAGCAATCTGAAGGACTGCACCTGGGAAACACAAGAGTCGATGCAGAGGCATTATCCTGAATTGTTTGGCGCTCGAGTAAGGTATGTCTTATTCTTTTAGAATTTAAATCAGCTAATAAAGTTACAGATATCGCCCTTACGTAGAAATTGCGAGGACGCAATTTTTGTAAGGGGGGAAGTCTGTAACAACCCGATTTTTAGGGATACTAAATTGGAAATCAACTTAATAAATTGATAATTAATTTGTTAATAATAATAAACAAATAAATATTTATGTAGAAAATAAAATAATAAATAAGTGAAAAAAAAATTAAATTAAATTGATTAAAATTTAATATTAATTTGGTTGAGAGCAAAATAAATTGTAACCAATCCATTTGCTTTTATTTGGAGTTATAAATTGTTCCTTTTTGTGGTAGTGTAATTTATTTTAAATGAACCATTTTATTAACCTAAACTATTTGGAAAGTTAAACATTGAGAGTGTAATGTTTTTTTTATGAAAGAATGGTAACTAATTTCATGAGATAAAATGCGTTTTATGAATGAAAAGTTTAGATAAGAATTTTTTTTATGTTGATTTATAATTTGGTATAAAAGAAAGGTAAAAGTAAAAAATAATAATAATAATAACAAATAATAATATCTTTTTATAATGTCATGTAGGAAAGATCTAGAAAGTGAATAAAATATTGTTAAGTAAAAGAAAAATCTAGAATGAGGACAAAAGATAATGAATAAATTGTTTTTAAAAAGAAAAAAGGGGAGAAATAATAAATTAAGGTTTAATTGGAAGAAGATTCTAGAGGAGGGGCTCTGTAATAAAAATACCATTCCCTCTCCTCAAATTCTTTACTGTACGTACAGATAACAGAAAAAAAACAGAGAGAAAGAAGAAAACCTAAAACCTAATTTCTAATTCCCTCAATCAAACACAAATCTCAGGTTGTAATTAAAGGTTAAAAAAAAAAAGATTCCCAATTACAAGAGTAAGTATCCTTAAATCAGTTCTATTCCATCTCTTTCTTCTTATTTTCACAAATAGGTATTTAGGGTTTTCTTTCATTTGTTAGCAATTGAAGAAAGAAAGTCAAGCAATCCAAGGGCTAGCTGAAGTAGAGCTTGAAGATTGCTATTTGAAGCTTTAGGTGAGTGAAGTTATAGCTAAATTTTTATTTTCATGCGTGCATGCAAATATGATGGAAATTCTTGGATAAAAAAAGGCTTGTTTGCTTACTTCTTGTAACATGTTTGCTGATTGAATAATTATATTGGAAAGAAATAAGAATCAATGCATATGATTGCATTGCATGTATGGTGTTTGCATAATTGTCACAATAAGCTTTAGGCATCCTTATTTGTGAAAATGAAAAGAAGAAGAGAAAAAGAGGAAAAAAAATCTGATTTTGCAGGTACAGCCTTGACCGGAGCTGCACCAGGCAAAGGTGCAGTCCAGCCATGTGCTGCACTGTGCAGCCTAGCCGGGGCTGCACTGTGCTGCACAAGGGCTGCACTGTGCAGCCCATGTTTGCTGCACAGGCAGCCCGGGCGCGGGCTGCATGGCAGCCCTGCATGGGCTGCATGGGCTGCCCAGGCGGGCTGCACGGCAGCCCTGCATGGGCTGCACGGCAGCCCAAACGGGCTGTGCAGCCCGGGCTGCACAGACAGCCCAGGCTGCACAGATTGGACAGCCAAGGCTGCAGTGCAGCCCAGCCCAGGGCTGCAAGTGAATCCCAGATGGGCAGCATTGACCAGGCTGCACTATACAGCCCGGAAGGTGAAAAAATATATAAAAAAAAATTATTTTAAAACTTTTAATAGTATTTCGCATACCCATGCGTGTTATTTTGTTTCAAAGTTAAATAAACTGTTATAAATGTTTTTTTTAACGAACTTTAAATAACTTTAATTCAATAAATTAAGTTTTTATGTTTCGCCTTGATACATAAGTATTATGGGGTACTTGTGTGCTAATGCGAAACGGAGGTGTGATCATTTTCTTTTATACGCATAATTGTTTTGCTAAAATTTTATTCGCTTTTTGAGTATCATACTGGGTTTATAATTGGAATTTTTGGAAGACGATTGTCATCGTTGACTTTTATTTTTAAGAAGTGTTTTAAAATTATAAACACTTTGATTTTTGGGTCGGGATAGATTGGACTCTGTTGTACCAATGGGCCAAAACTCCACCTTGGCCGACCTGATTCAGGATCGCTACCTGAATCGGTGGTATATCACATGCCATTTTACCATCAAAGGTCAACGGTCTGCTACATAGGGCTAATCTTATTTTTGATCGGGATCTCCGATTGGCGGGTCACGGACTATGATGGATGGAGGCGTGGGGGTCCCACGTGTAGATCCGTGAACGGGTAGCATACGGCCTTTGCCTTAGACCGTCTTGGTTATCCTGGGTTGATCGCCAGGTGTATTATGGCGTTATGAGTAGGTTACGGGGTTGATGTCTCCGCGCGCGCTTGAGCTCTACCACTGTGATTTTACAATACTAGCGTCTGTTTATTTGGTATATTTTATGAGTCATGTTATATTTATCCCATAATTCCCATAATTCAATTTTCTTTACTTTATGATTTTTGGAAAGTATTGCAGTTGATTATGAAAACCCAGTATCTTTGGAGAATGTGTGTATGAACTTATTCTTTGTGTTACAAATGATAATTGGGTTAGTATCGTATTGGATTACATACGATAGGTTTGGCCTAAAACCATTGTTTGATTAAAGAAATTGTTTATGAAACCAAGTTTGCATGTTGGTTCTCACACACATAGATGCCTCATGTTGCATTATACATGCGGTGCTTTCTTTTCCTTTGTTGATTGAGACAATTATTGATCATAGACCTTACTTTACTCACACTAGAAATAGTCTGACCCGTGTGATTTGTTTTATAATCCTCGGGTCAGTCTGAGGATTATGGTTGCATGTTGGGTAGCGTGGACTGTAGCAGCACTCATATTATTTTCCACGTTTTGGGGTTTTGGACTTTTCAGCATGGACTTAGAAGTAGTTAATATATGTAATATGGTATGTATGTTATTATGTATTTTGGAAGTGATGTGTATTATGGACTATGTATTGTGGACATTACTATTATGATATGTATTATGCATTATGCTGTTTTTGTGCTGAATTGTACATTCTATTATATTCCATACTATGTAACCTGGAAATTTTTTATCTTGTACCATTGCTTTGAACCAACACTGCGCACAAATGGTAAGTAGAAGGAAAAAAAATCGAAAAATTTCTCTTGCCATTGTTAGTTCAAGGGAATGAGTACAACATTTAGCCCTATCGAGTCCCATTCTCCATGCTTTCCGACAGTAATACTTAGTATTGCTCTTGGTTGGCATGGGTATAGGGGCCGGGCGTTACATTTTTGGTATCAGAGCCCAGGTTAACAATAGTATAGAATATATTTAGAATATAAGTTAGCACAAAGTAGTAGAAGCATTGTACATGTCTATATACCATAAGTATCACTTCCATAATATAATAATAGTCATACATGCCTAAACCAAAACCCCAAATCTTTGATCTTTCTAGTATGAGAATTATTTTAATTCCAGCATAACAACATTTCTCACTATACAGAGTAGTGAGAAAGATGGCTGGAGGAACTCCCCGTCTGACTATGGAGCAGTGGTTAGAGTTCACGCGGAACATGCCACAGGCTGCACCCGCTCCTAATGCTGCTCCTAGAGTTGATTTCGCTCGTATGTGTAAGGATTTTGTGAGCCTTGGAGGAAAGCCCTTTCATGGTAATGAAGGTGTGGTTGGAGTTCAGGCTTGGTTGAAGACTTGTGAATGAGTCTTTGGACACATGGGTGTGACAGACCGTCAGAAGGTCCAGATTGCTTCCAACTTCCTCCAAGATGGTGCATCTGACTGGTTCGATGTGGTTAGTGCTGAGATAGGCGAGGAGGAGCTTACCTGGGAGAGATTTAGGGAACGATTCGAGTTAAGGTTCATTCCTGAGGCGGAAAAGGCTATCCTTGCTCGTAGATTTATTGAGCTGAAGCAGAGAGATATGACCGTTCAGGAGTATGTCAATACCTTCAACTCCCTCTCAAAGTATGGCCCCGATTTGGTCAACACTCCCTTCAAAAAGAACCAGAAGTTTGTGGATGGTCTACGTAGGAAGCTGAAGGAACAACTTTTGACTCAGCTTCGCTCCACTTTTGATGAGATAGTTGATTTAGCCATGAGGTATGAAGACTTGTATCGGAAAAGAGATGATGATGCACCACCGAACCGACAGAGCTTTGTGCCCAAGAGGAAAGCACCATTCTTCCCTAAGAAGAAGCAGAATTCTCAGAAGAAGCAAAAGAAAGGCCAAGTTTCAGGCTCCCAGAAGCAAGATAAAAGTGGAGTGAAGTGATATAAGTGTGGAGTAATGGGGCATTTTGCTAATAATTGCCCCCAGAGGCAGTGCTATGAGTGTCACCAGACTGGTCATTTGAAGAACAACTGCCCATAGCTTATGAAGAAGAAGCAAGCAGCTAAGCTGAATGTGATGGAAGGAGATCCAGGCCCGAGTCAGAGAAAGGGAAAGCAGGTGGCGGTCATGGAAGGTACGATTCCTTTTAGAGATACTTTTATTCGTATACTCTTTGACACTGGTGCCTCCCATTCTTTCATATCTAAGGAACTAGTTGATAGATATGATTTGGAAGTGGTTTACCTCGTGACATCTCTAAGGGTTGCGAATCCCATTGGTGGGTCCGCAACACTTGGAATGTTGTGCAAAGGCTTTGAGCTTTCCTTTTGCGGGCTCTCTTTTCTCTGTGATTTGCATGTATTTGAGTGCCTTGGCTTTGATTTTATCTTGGGGATGGACTGGTTGGATTGTTATGATGCACAGCTTTCCTGCTCAGAAAGAGTTATTACTTTGAAGCATCCATCCTATAAAGGGCTTGTTAATATGACTCTAGATGCATGGGCTTGTTATGATGCATGGGCTGCATGTGCAGCCCAGGCGGGCTGCAGGGCAGCCCGGGCGGGCTGTGCAGCCCGGGCTGCACAGATTGGACAGCCAGGGCTGCAAGTGCAGCCCAGATGGGCAGCATTGGCCAGGCTGCACTGTACAGCCCGGAAGGTGAAAAAAAATTAAAAAAAAAAATTATTTTAAAACTTTTAATAGTATTTCGCATACCCATGCGTGTTATTTTGTTTCAAAGTTAAATAAACTGTTATAAATGTTTTTTTAACGAACTTTAAATAACTTTAATTCAATAAATTAAGTTTTTATGTTTCGCCTTGATACATAAGTATTATGGGGTACTTGTGTGCTAATGCGAAACGGAGGTGTGATCATTTTCTTTTATACGCATAATTGTTTTGCTAAAATTTTATTCGCTTTTTGAGTATCATACTGGGTTTATAATTGGAATTTTTGGAAGACGATTGTCATCGTTGACTTTTATTTTTAAGAAGTGTTTTAAAATTATAAACACTTTGATTTTTGGGTCGGGATAGATTGGACTCTGTTGTACCAATGGGCCAAAACTCCACCTTGGCCGACCTGATTCAGGATCGCTACCTGAATCGGTGGTATATCACATGCCCTTTTACCATCAAAGGTCAACGGTCTTCTACATAGGGCTAATCTTATTTTTGATCGGGATCTCCGATTGGCGGGTCACGGACTATGATGGATGGAGGCGTGGGGGTTCCACGTGTAGATCCGTGAACGGGTAGCATACGGCCTTTGCCTTAGACCGTCTTGGTTATCCTGGGTTGATCGCCAGGTGTATTATGGCGTTATGAGTAGGTTACAGGGTTGATGTCTCCGCGCGCGCTTGAGCTCTACCACTGTGATTTTACAATACTAGCGTCTGTTTATTTGGTATATTTTATGAGTCATGTTATATTTATCCCATAATTCCCATAATTCAATTTTCTTTACTTTATGATTTTTGGAAAGTATTGAAGTTGATTATGAAAACCCAGTATCTTTGGAGAATGTATGTATGAACTTATTCTTTGTGTTACAAATGATAATTGGGTTAGTATCGTATTGGATTACATACGATAGGTTTGGCCTAAAACCATTGTTTGATTAAAGAAATTGTTTATGAAACCAAGTTTGCATGTTGGTTCTCACACACATAGATGCCTCATGTTGCATTATACATGCGGTGCTTTCTTTTCCTTTGTTGATTGAGACAATTATTGATCATAGACCTTACTTCACTCACACTAGAAATAGTCTGACCCGTGTGATTTGTTTTATAATCCTCGGGTCAGTCTGAGGATTATGGTTGTAGGTTGGGTAGCGTGGACTGTAGCAGCACTCATATTATTTTCCACGTTTTGGGGTTTTGGACTTTTCAGCATGGACTTAGGAGTAGTTAATATATGTAATATGGTATGTATGTTATTATGTATTTTGGAAGTGATGTGTATTATGGACTATGTATTGTGGACATTACTATTATGATATGTATTATGCATTATGCTGTTTTTGTGCTGAATTGTACATTCTATTATATTCCATACTATGTAACCTGGAAATTTTTTATCTTGTACCATTGCTTTGAACCAACACTGCGCACAAATGGTAAGTAGAAGGAAAAAAAATCGAAAAATTTCTCTTGCCAGTGTTAGTTCAAGGGAATGAGTACAACATTTTGCCCTATCGAGTCCCATTCTCCGTGCTTTCCGACAGTAATACTTAGTATTGCTCTTGGTTGGCATGGGTATAGGGGTCGGGCGTTACATTAAATGTTATCATTTCATTTTTCTAATAAAGCTTCCACTAGTGTTTTATGTTTCTCCAGACCCTAAGACAACTAGTGAGTGTCAGACTCATATATCTTGGATTCTAACCTTGAGGAAAGCTTAACAAATCATACTCCGATATACGATGGATAATTCCTTATCTATTACATCGCATACAACTCTTAACCTTGTGATCCCTACCTCGATCTCATCTTTACCTTAAGGAAAGCTCAACAAATAAAGATAGATTATTCACTCATACCTACCACTTTGCGACGGCTTAAATCTACCACACATACCTTAAGGAAAGCTTAACAAATATGTATACATCATATAGTCTATATATTAATAGTACTACACATAACATTACTAGCATGGGGAAAGCTCAATAACTAAGGAGTATGCAAGTAACTTAATTTTTTTTTAGCAAATTCTAGCGGGGTTAACAGGGCCCCTACCTCATTTTATTGCAAATAACAATAAAATACAATACTTGCCCAAAGGAAAACAAGCATGAAAAAAGGAAGAAAGAAAACACACGGGGATAAACAATAGAAAAAACAAACACACAAGGCAATACATCACAAGATACCTGTTTGCACCAAAATTGGGCAACACCCTTCGGAAGTTTTTGAAGAGATAATAAATGAAGAACTTGAATTGGAAATAAGGATTATCTAACAAAAACTCCAAGTCACAGAAAAGTAAATTGCACAGAAGACAAGAATTTAGAGTGGTTCGGCGATGCGCCTGCGTCCACTATGAAGTTTTATCACTTTATTGCTTAATACTTGAAGGTTACAAGTGTGTTTTAGCAAATTACAACAGAAAATGGACTTAAATTTGAAATCAGCAACACTGGAGGAGGTATGGAGCGCTTTTGGCAGCGTTTGGGCGTATTCTTTCTCTCCAAATTCTCCCACCACTTTTCTGAATGACCAGGGGCTCTATTTATAGGCGTGGAAGGCTGAAATCCCGCCCAAAACCTGGGGAGGCCGCTTGGCACGTGAGGGGGGCCCATAGGCCCGTGTTCTCGGAATCCGTGCCCAGTTTGGGATCGATTCGAAGTGAAGTTCGAATCGATCAAAAATGCATCCAATCGAGGCGAAATTTGGTGTGGACATTCTTCAACATGTATGCAAGCTTCTGTGAAAATTTCATGGCATTTGGATCATAGGATTGAGAGATATGATCGATTTAAGATTGCGTCTTCGTGTACCCTGTTTGCTTCGACTCGATCCTATGGATTCGTTCGAATCCATATGGTTCGAATCCATATGGTTCGAATCCATAGGTTCGAATCCATAGGGTTCGAAGAAATACATGCTTCGAATCCATGGTCTTCGTGGCTTTCCTACTGAATGGTTTCGAGGCACGCCGTGAGATGGAATTGAAGTGAAGTTTCAGGATGGATTCGATGCACTGCAACCAGATGGATTCAAAGGAGTTTCTTACCTCATGGATTCGACCTTGAGATTCTCTTGATGGATTCGAAGTAAGGTGACTTGGATGGAGTCGAACTAACGCTTGCTAAATGGAGTCGAAGCGAGGTTTAGTTCATGGGTTCGAAGTAATGCATGGATTCGAGGTAAGGCTCCGGGAGGATGGATTCGAAGGTAGGAATGCTGGGTTCGAACATTGGTTGATTCGAAGCACTTTCTCTTGATGGGTACGAAGGAAGACCATGGGATGGTTTCGAACTAGATGGAGTCGAACCTGATGGGTTCGAATGTGGCGTGACTGTGCTATGGATTCGAACACGGCGCCTGCTCGGATGGATTCGAAACACGGCTAAGCTTCTTGGGTTCGAACTAGGGAAGGTTCCGGATGGATTCGAGGTGATGGATTCGAACCGAGCAAGGTTCATTTCTCTTAACTTGAATCCATCATAACTTGAGCATACGACCTCGAATTGACTTGAAATTTGAAACGCGGACTTCTATGATCTTTCTGGTCATGTCCTATCAATTGTAGATCAATCTGGACGCGGAAAAAATTCATCGATATCCATAGCGAAGAGAAGTGCAACCAATCTCTGAGATGAACTGTCCTTTGTTTTTGGCCAATCTCTTGGTATCACGGCTTTGCCAAAAAGCGGGATAACAATACCACCCCAAAAACACCAACTATCTCCAAGCATCCTTGAAAAACGAAGGAAAAGTAAGTTGCATCTTCAAAGCTTTATAAATTTCATTCTTCAAAACTTTCCATAACACCTGCCCATCTCTCCTCTTCTTTTCAAAACAAATCATGTTTCTTCCACACCACACTACTGACATATACTTCTTCAAGCTGATGGTTAGGCATCTCGCTTTCAATGTTCGCCACCTTGTAGCTTTGTATATCATGTCAAAATCCAGAGTTGTAAGACCAGCCAACATTCTACTTCCAGCAACAAGCATCATGTTGTCATATAGCATCATTGTGAAGGGACATTGCAAAAACAAATGGTGCACAGTCTCTGGTTCATTTGCATAGAAGACACAAGACAACCCAGCATCATATCCCATCTCCATCAACTTGCTTCTAGTTAACAAAGCATTTTGAAGAACCTTCCAAAACATCAGATTATCCCCTGGAGTTAAATCAGAGGTCCAAATTACCTTGCTCCACTTAAAGGCTTGATCACCGGGGTTGTGCGGATGCTTGTACACAAGCTTGACTGAGTGAGGCTTATCATTCCAAAGCACAGCATCAACATCAACAAGAGGGTAGTTATTACTTTATATATGATTCCAAACAGACCTTATGTATTGATTAGACGAAAATGGCAGCTGCAGATAACCATGGGTAATTAAATCCACAGCTTTGGCATCAATAGGAATACCAGATTGTTGCAGCTGTTGATAGGTGAGCAGAGTATGCAAAACCACTTCTTTGGCAACCCATGGATCATACCAAAATTTAACAGCAGATGAGTTTGCCAACCTGTGAACAATTATGGGACGCAAGCAAGTACGCAAACCCAGGAGCTTTCTCCATGACCGGCTGCAAATTTGAGGTGTGGGAACTGTCCAGAAACTTGCCCTACCAATTCTATTTGCCCAGACCCACTTAACCCACCCAGAATTTTCCTTGACAAGAATGGAATTAAGATGTGTACTGAACGCTGCTATATTCCAGTTGAAAATGTTAATAACCCCCAGCCCTCCAGCATTCAAATTCTTCTCAAAAAGACTGAAAGAACAAGGAAGTGGCTCCCTGTTGTTGATGGAACCAGTCCAAAAAAATCTGATCATTGCACTTCTGACCTGATGCAAAAGTTTAGCAGGCAAGACAAAAGCTTTAGACCAATAAACTGTCATTGAAAAGGCAACTGATTAGATGAGTACAAGCCTTCCTGCCTGGGTTAAGTATCTGTTAGACCACCTGTCAAGAATGGCAACCATCTTGGTGTATAGGGGGAGGCAATCAGCATATCTCAATCTAGAGGTCAAGAGGAGGAGGCCGAGATATGTCATATTTGTAACCATACTTTGTAGACCAGTGAGATGAATTAGGCCATTGGAAATACTGGTGGAGACCCTCGCAATTGCTATACTTGATTTTGAACAGTTTAGTTGCAAACCAGACATCTTATAAAAATCAGTCAACGTACTAATAACACACTGTAACGAGGGGAGGTGAGGCTTAGTAAAAATCATTATGTCGTCAGCAAACATGAGAGTAGTAACATTAGTTAGTTTGCACTTGGGATGGTACCTGATCTTCCCAGCAGCATACTTGGATATCATATTTCTAGTGAGCACTTCCATTACAAGAAGGAATAAGTAAGAAGAGATCGGATCTCCCTGCCTTATACCCTGCCTACTCTTGAAATAACCAGCAGGTCGTCCATTAATAACAATGGAGAACGTAGCAGTTGAAATACATTCGTAAACCCACCCAACAAAAGGCTTTGGGAAGTTCATTAAGGCCATTATTCTCATAATGGTGGACCAGTGTATGGAATCATACGCTTTCGTGATGTCAAGCTTTAGCATAGCAGATGGTGGAGTATTAGTTCTCGAGCACCCACAAAGAAGTTCTTACGCCAGCAGTATGTTGTCAAAAATACTTTTGTTGGGAAGGAAAGCAACCCGATTTTGTGAAATGATTTGAGGGAGGACTTTCATTAGCCTTGAGGCAATAAGCTTTGATATACACTTATACACAACATTACAACATGAGATTGGTCTAAAGGAAGTGACAGTGCTAGGATCAGAACATTTTGGGATCAGAACAATAATAGTTGAGTTGACTTCAGCTAGCAATGTGCATTTATTAAAAAAAATTATGCACTGCCCTGCAGAAATCCAACTGAACTATGTCCCAGCAATTAACGAAGAAGAGAACATTGAATCCATCAGGCCCACCACACGAATTTCTATTCATAGCGAAGAGAGTATGTTTTATTTCCTTATCAGTAACTTGATTAACAAGCATGGCAGCTTGCGTACTGGACAAAGATGGAAGGGGGATGTTGTTCAACATGTCAAGTTCAGGACTAAAATCAGAGGTATTACCAAGCAAGTCTTCAAAAAAGTGAACAAAAGCGACATCAATTAGGTTAGGAGAAGTTACAGCAGTACCATCATGTGTAATAATTGTGTGAATGTTTTCTTTAGCTTGTTTGATTTTGATCGAGGAATGAAAAAACTCAGTGTTACGATCACCAAATTTATACCACTTACTATGAAACTGCTGTTGTTTCATTCCACTTTCAATATCAAGGGCTCTGTTGAGAAGATCACATAGCCTTCCTTCCTCTTCAGCTGCCATTTGATCATAAGGGTTGTTCATCATAAATTCCTGCGCTTCTGCATACTTTTTCTTCAAAATAGTTGTTTGCTTTGAACCATCACCATACTTCTCAGCAGCCCAAGCCCTCAAATGCTTTTTGACATGTTTAAGCTTCCTGCAAAGAATAAACATAGGGTTACCATAACAATGCGAGGACCACGCTAAATACAATTGGTTTGAATTCAGAAGAACTAATCCAATCATTAAAAAATTTGAAACTTCTTTTTTCGTTTTTCATTTTGGGACCATTAGTAAGAATCGAAGGGGAGTGATCAGAGAGAATGGGGTGGGTAAGATTGACAGTGAGATTAGGCCAGACAGAATGCGCTTTGAAGTTGCAGAACGCATGATCAATAGTAGAGAATGTTCTGACTCCACTCCTACTTTTATTATTCCATGAGAATCTTGCTCCGTAAGAGTGTATCTTGATGAGGTCAGAGTCATTAATGGCAGTGTTAAATGGTAGGATATGCTTTGGAAACAATGGTTGGCCACCAAACTTGTCATCCAACTGAAGACAGCTATTAAAGTCCCCTACAACCAGCCATGGATGTGATTCTTGTCTTAGATTTGGTAAGAAGTCAAAAAACTTTTGCCTAGAAACAGCAGAGTTATCTGCATAAACAAACGTAAAGTAAAAGGAAGAATTGGATTGCTGGCAGATGATTTTGGAGTGAATGAATTGCCTAGAAGAAAGAACAAAGGAGATGGAATATACAGATGGATCAAAAAGGATGAATATCCTACCATAATCAGCATCAGCAAGGTTATGGAGAAAATTCCAAGAAGGATTGATTTAATTGGCAGCCTTAGTAGTTAAAGCTAGATTGAGTTTTGTTTCTAGGATAGCAAAAATTTTAAGATTATGATAATGGATAAGATTTTTGACTTGATCGAGTTTCAATTGCCTATGAGCACCCCTAATGTTCCAAACACCTATATTTTGTATCATCATTAACTAAAGTGATTGATGGATAATGTTCTTTCTGCTCCTGGTTACAGGAGATTGGGAATCAGTGGATCCAGTCTTTGTTTTTGATAATTTCTTAGCTGCCACTCTTGAATTTCTATCTAAATTACCATGGCAATTATCTTCACACATTTGTTTTCCTTTATCATACCATCCTGGAATAATTGCATTGTTAACATAAGGAAAATGAGTTGATGTAGAAAGAATTGCAGAAAACGAATTTTTATTGAGTGGAACAGAAGAAGATGAAGAAGGTGGAACAGATGAATGTGGCACAGATAGATTTGGAGCAGGAACTGATGAAATATCATGCATTGAACAGGCAAGTTCAAAAATGTTGTTTGCATAGTTATTGATGAAACTGATTTCGGAGGAAGGCATGATTTGAATGTTTATGTCTTTAATTTTCTCCATTTGAGCCTCACCAGAATTGTTTTAAAGGAAGCTTCATGTTGGATGGTCTCAGCACTGGTGTGCAAATGCACAGATGGGTCAGCATGTTCAGGGAAGTTTACTTGTAATTCATCACTATCAGGAACTTGGATGCAACTACCAGTAAATACCCTACTTTCTTCGAGTATTTCTCCCTCCTCAACACCTATAACTTCATCTATTGCATTTACCTCCCCTACCTGCACAACATCATTTGTTGCTCCTACAATTTGTTCTTCAAGCACTTGGAAACAGTTGACCATACTTATATCACTATCACAAATAGGCAGAGATTTATGCTTATCATTTAATTCACTATCATTGGTACTACCCTCCCCATTTGGAGCAGTACACTGCATTATCTTTGCACTAACAATATCACTTTGCTTTTCACCAACTTCCACTTGACTGTTTTCCTTGTTCTTGTTTTTTTATAACTAACATTTTTCCAAACCTGCTTTTGAATTCTATTTGTGCTCAGCAGCCCTTTCTTGCCTTTCACTGCCTCGCTAACATCATGAGTTTCATTTACTTCGTTATTAGTGACTTTAGCTTCAGACGCAACAAATGAACAGTTACTGTCAGAATGACCAAATTCTTTACAATTAACACACAATTCTGGTTTCCATAAGTATTCAACTGAAACTTTATGATCAGTTCCATCCATCAACTTAACTAAAAAATTATCCACTAGCTCCTTGTCAGGTGTAACTTCAACTAAGCATTTAGCATACGTTATCCTTTCCAATCTCTCTGTTGACTGGTCCATGCACATGAATTTCCCCACCCTCGTCGCTAACCAATTAATACCATAATGTGACCAAGCATAAAGTGGAATATTAAATAACTTTATCCAAACAGGAACAGAGCGAATTGTCCCACAACTATTACCCACCGATACATCCCAAGGCTTAATTATAAACAATTTGTTTCTCATGATAATAGGATCTGATTCAGAAATCCTTAGCTTATCCTCAGTAGAAGAAAAATTGAGAAGGAAGATAAAACCATCAGACTTAACTTTGACTTCTCCCCTAAGCTTCCAAACTTTCTTCAGGTGATACACAACATTCACATAAGGCAGTGGTTTATCCAGCAAAAACCCAACAAGGTAGTCTTTCCACACAGCAGTACCAGCCTGAATTATATCACTTGTAGGCACAAGAACATCACCACATATATATTGAAGATTCAAAATATATTACATTGAGTGATATCGACTTATGAAATATATATGTCTAATGAAATACCCTGGTGATTCAATTGTCGGACACATCGAATATCACGGTACGCATACATTTACATATGCATTTATTCCTTAAGTTTATTTAGGGTTTCTATAATCTTCCACCTTTAGTTTATACATTCATTATATAAGTTTTATAATTGTGTAACTTTTATATTTCATATTACTTATACAATAGTCTTATGCACAATATTACATTAATTAAATATTATTTAATTAATTTTAACTAATTAACATTTTAATTAATTTTATATTAATATAACATTTGTATTTAATATTTATTATATATCATAACCTTTGTAGTATAACATATATATAATATATATGTATTTTTTGATTAATTAACCATTTAATTAAACAATTTTAAATAAATTATATTAAATTTAAAATTCATTTCATACACATACATATATACTTATATTATTTTAACATTTTAAAACAACATAACATATATCGAAATATATAATACAAGTATATATTTTTCATTAATTATCTTATTTATTTAATTAATTTATTAATAAATCTAAAAAAATTAAAATTGATTTATATCATTTTAAAAAAAATCTTAAATTTTTTATTATATTATAACTTTTTATAATAAATGAATATCTTATTTTAAATTTCACTTTTAAATTTAAAATCTTATATTTTTAATTTTCAAACATTTCTAAAAAAGCCAAGGCCCAATTTAAATTGGGCCACTTCTCTAGGGACAGACTTCTGGGATCTTATATCTATTCAAGCCACGTTGGTAGCCAGATAGGACACGGTATTTGATTATCCAAACTCAAGATGCTACCTTTCCTAGACATCCTATTAACTGAGTTATGAGCTTAATTGGTTAACCCTAACATTACTAATTTAGACTGCATGGTATATTGATCTTTGATACCATTGTTAGAATTGGGTTAGCTCACATCAAAAGTAATGAGTGAATTTCAAAAAAATTACCATTTTGAATCTTTATTGGACCCATGAAGTCTAATTTATTTAGAACAGTTCTCAATTTCTCTTAAACAAATTTTTTATATTATGTAAATTTATAAAATGATTCAATATTAGTTAATTTATTGTTAGATTACATATATGTGTATTATATATACATATGTGTATGCGTGGATGTGTAATATATCAACCCGTGCAAGGTATAACATGTCAGTGTAGAGGTGTTGGGATTTACACCGCAATGGGTATGTTAGCTCATCCAATATATAGATTTATAGTCCAAATTAATGTTTATATACTTTTATTTATGATTAAAAATGTTACAAATATATATGAGATATTTTTATTTAAATAGTTATATAAATATATAATATTTATAAACATAAAATGAATTTTTAACATTTTGTAAATATATAACCATTTGAATAAATTTAAATCATTATTAAAGAAAATTTAAAGCCAAAAACATTATCTATATAAGTATAATTTTTTTAAATGTATATATAATATGAATATTTATATATATGTATCAACAATGTAATAATATATATATGTGTGTGTGTGTGCGCGTGTATTAAAATTTAAAATTATACAAATGTATATATTTTAAATCTAAAAGCATACCAGGTTGGCACATGGCATAAAATAATTTTTTATATTTTATTTCAAATTTTAAAGTATATTTCATTATAGTATATGTGTAGATATTTTAAAATAACAATAAAAACGTTACTTTCAAAACTTAATTTTGAATTGCGACTTTCCAGTGAAATTCTAAATCATAAATTTGTACTTTGAATACTATTATATAATTTTGTACTTGTAAAACAATTTTAAAATCTATATTAATTTTTAGTTTACATTTAAATAATTTTAAATATATAATTTTTTTTACCGACATTACGTTATACTTAGTCTAATTTTGTATATCAAAAAACATAATTTCTAATATATATATATATGTGTGTGTGTGTGTGTGTGTGTGTGTGTACCTATATTATAACTAATTAATAGAATTGGTTAATTTAAATATTTTTCAAATAATAATATATAAATATAAAAAACTATTCTGTTGTTACCTAAAACATTATATGCGTAATTCTTTACATCTATAATTATATAATCACATTTTTATAAAATATGATGTAATATTTCAATTATAAATTATATATGTATATTTAAATATCATTTATTAAGTCATTAAAACAAAAAAATGGCCTTTTTTATTGTTGAGCCATGATGTCTTTGGTATGTGCATGAATTTTTTTAAATTTAAAAGTATACGCAAACATACAACAAATCTAATTGTGACAACATGTTTGTAAATCGAGAATCGTCACCTAACTAACAATATAATATATGTATGTAAACATTAATAATTATAAATAGATGAACACCTTGAAATTATGAGATTTTTGTTTTGAACTAATTTCAAATCCAGTAAATTGCTAGTCTCTAAATCGATGACCACCGGTTATCGAATAGAACTGTGTTTGATTTGATTTAAACTTGATATGATGGAGGATGAGAAAGTTATGGTTCAGTTAGAAATGAGTATAATTAGATGCTCCAAAAGTTCAACAACATGTGTGGGCAGAAATGCTTATATAGAGGAAAATTTAGAGATATTTTAGAATTAAGATTCTACACCATCTCTTACTAATTCTCTTCTATCTTAGCTCTCCATCTCAAAGCCTCTCTAGCAAACATCGTATGGTCGCATCATGCCCCTATCATAGCCAACTATTACCAGACCCTATATGTGATTCAAACTCATTAAAACCCAAACAAATGTTTTTCATTTAAATTTAATTTAAAAGCATATCGATAACATATATCGATTAATATATTTATAACTATTGTAAGTACATTAAATAATATTTATTCATCAAGTCAGAATAAAAATTTATAACTAATATTTAACAAATATTAATTAATTTAATTGATTTATAACAATTACAAATTAATTAAATTTTTGGGTCAAAGAAGTATCCTTCGTTCCAGTTGTATGACTCATTAGGTTCAAATTTGGTCAACGATTAATATCAAAATATTTGAATCTAAACGTTCACACGTTACTTAGCAGGTGGTGTGACATTTTGATCAAATTTATTGCATAGTTAGTTTTGGTAAAATCCAATTTTACTTTGTTAAGCGTTATAGGGTTGTGACTTTTATTTACACCAATTATCTTCATCAAAATTATATCACTTTGGACTTATGGAATTTGGTAATGGTCAAATTCCAATATTGTCCATATTCAACTCTATAGTCCATATACAAAGTTGTTGGTTTAATAATAACCATTGTCATTAACCAAAACACACAGGCCAGAGACTTTGACTTTGAGTTGACTTCAAATCACTGTGATACTAACCTCATATAACCGAGGAGACGAATCCTCTTTTGAATAGTGTTTCACTTCCAATACTTCCACTCGATCCAACTACAGTCGTTCGATGGAAATTATACCACGGTTTAACTATATTCAAAGCAGAGCTTCCATATTGAAGATCAACTGCATTCTCAAGTTAATAGAACTGTGTAATTTTGTCACTTCGATATTTTCTGTTTGACCTTAGCTATATTAACCTAAAAAACTATCCAGTGAGTCATTCCATAGTTATCTAATAACTATTGGTTTGTAACCACTTGGTGCCCCCAACATCCATTAGTAACACAATATCCAACATTTGGAAAGCGCTGCGTACTCTAGTCTAAAAAATGTATCGATATCCAATTTCAATACATTTTGACTAGGAATATTCGGAATAGTATATTTATTTTCATTGTGATAGATTACTCATGGTTATAACACATTGTAACTACTATTAGAAAATGTACCATTTATAGATTTTATATTAAATATATACTTTTAATTAATTGATTAATATAACACATTATATCAAGTTTATAACAGAAAAAACACCTTTTATTTCCAACAAGATTGGTTATCAAGTTAGATATATGTAACAAATTACATAATTGTCCCTAGGGCATATCCTTAACACTATTAGAGGCAATTTCCAGCACTTTAAATACTTTGGAATCCTCATTGGATGTCCATTATAACCCTGAAGAGCCCGGCTTGATAGATATTGAACCACTTTCAAAATTACATGTCTTATCACACATCACGGAGAAGGCTCTACCAGTCCTCTAATCGATGACTTTTATCTCATTTTTTCCGTTTTTCAAGTTTCAAGTCAACCTTCTCTCGTTACCTTGCTTGAAGGAGGCCTATTTTTTGGCACACAAACTACATCGACTGAATCGGTCACATGTCCACCCATATCCTGCCCAGCCTCTTAAGCTGGTCATACTCTAGGTCCCAGGCTGAAATAATCCATCTTATGGATGAAAAGGCCACATGTCATCATTACAAGATGCAGGGAGACGAAGATATTGTAATTACTGAGGTCTCTAAGCATTTGTCTTGGCCATTGATGCTGGAGGAGAAGAAACGACAAACTATTAAGATTAAAGACATCACAAAGTAAAAGATGGACGTTGTTCCTCCTTCTCTCTCTGTTTCGCTGCCTATGCCGCCGGCTGTCATTCGCTCTTTTTCCCCCACCTTCGATCGTATTCAGACTAAGTCTCTTGAATCTCCAGGGAGTGACTATGATTGGAATGCTAACACTAAGGGGAGGAAAGAGTGAAAAGTCTAGCAAGAGGCATACTACATATTCCTCTGAAGAGAAGAAGAGGAAGAAGAAACACCATTGGTAAGTGTCTAGTTTGGTTATATTTTGTGTAATCTACGGTTTTTGTACATAAGCCACTACTGTGCAGGCCCAGCCTCCACTTTAGTTTGAAAAGCTTGTCGGTAATGGATAAACTGGTTTTTCTTTTTAATCTCGATCTCATTTGCCTATGTGCTTTGCCTTACTTGGCTTTTTATGCTAATTGTGTTTGCATTTGAATCAAACTATATTAATCATCTATCATAATTGTATGTGGATGGCAGAATTCTTACTGTTGCTTGGTTAGATTAGCAGCTTTCTTAGCTTATTGCTGCTCAGGTTCTGCTTGATTAGCAATAAATTTGTTATTTCACATCACTCCTCATTTTCATGGAGTGGTTTCTTGAATATCTATCTCTGGACATCCATGTTCGATCTTCCCCATTTATGGGCGTTGATTGCAATTGTCCACCTTAGTGGTGGTTTGAACATCTATCTCTAGACGTTCGCATCTGATCTCACCTAATTCTAGGCATTGATCGCATTTATATGGAAGGGTCATTCTCTTATTATGTCCTTTCATTGGGACCTAATGAGCAAGATTCCTATCTCTAAGCATTGCAAGTTGACCTTGCTAATCCCTAGGCAATGGTCTAAAGCCTTGCCTATCTTCGGGAGAAGGTCTTAGGATGAAAGTATAGAATGTATCGCTTCAATCGACCCCAGTGTGCTTATACTCCGACATTCCAATCATAGGTTAAAGGAGTTAACCAATATCTACCTCTCATACCTGAAACGGTTGCGTTCTTGGGATCCAATCATGGATCACAAGATTCAGCACCTATCTCTAGGTACCTATATACCCACATTTTATAAACGTAGAATATTCAATTTCATTTTTATCCACAACGTACGGTTAAGCTAATGAGAAAGCAATTCCATTAATCCCTGAAGCCAATTTATTTTATATTCAATGGCAGAATCTGCATTATTACATCAGAGCCTAGTTAAGTATTAACAAATATACATTTAATTGAAATAACATCATAGAGAGATTCCATCAATAGGTTCTAGCTTGAATGTTCCATCGCCAAGCTTGTGCTCAATGGCATACAGACCTTCGTAGTTCAAGCCTATACTCACTGGATCCAGGAAGGTTGTTTTAAGGTTGAGATCTCCAATCCCAAAGATCTAATTCCCGACCTTTTCATTATATTGTCGAGCTACTTGATTCAGGTGAGTATCAGCTCTTAAATCGGCTTTATTGTGCTTCTCATCGATCATATCAGGGGACTCAAGTAAAAGTTCCTCATTCCTCTTAAGATCAAATGAATCTTCCGATGAGAAGGCACTTCTAATTCAATTGGAATCTTCTAATGATAGGCACTTCCAATCCAACTAGAATTATGGCCTCCAATCCATAGGTGAGGGTGAATTGAGTATCGTCGATCATGGACTTGTGGGTAGTTCAGTAAGCCCAAAGCACTAGAGATAATTCATCGACCCACTTGCCATTAGCCTTCGTCGTTCTCTTCTTCAGGATGGATTTGATGATTTTATTCATCGCCTCCACTTGTCTATTCATTCATGGATGTGCTACCATCACAAATATCTTTTCTATTTGGTACTTGCTGCAAAAGAATTTAGCATTGTCAGTTGGGTTCCATTGTCGGAAATGATTATTTGTGGAAACCCAAGTCGTCGGATAATGTTTTTCACTATGAAATTGATCACCTTCTTCGCGATGATAGCGGTAAGCGATTGCACCTTAGCTCATTTCGTAAAATAGTCAACAATAAAATGGCGTATTTCACTCTGCCTTTTTACATTGGTAACGCATTGATAATGTCAATTCCTCATACTGCAAATAGCCATGGAATGACCATTTGTGTAATTTCCATTAATGGCGCTCTAGGAACCTTCGTGAATCTTTGGAATCTATCGCACCTTCTGGTGTAATCAGCAGCATCTCAATTGATTATGGGCCAAAAATATGCGTAGCAAAGAATCTTTCTTGCCAACATCTACCCCTGGTGTGATTGCCATAGGCTCCTTCGTGTATATCCACAGGGATCCTTTTAGCTTCTTTGTTGGCGACACATTGTAGTAGGGGAGCCGATAATCCTCTCCTATATAGCACTCCTTCCTAAACAACAAATTGTGGTGCTTTATGCAAGAATTTTCTTCGTTTGTTCCCTTCGTTAAGGAGAGTTTCTTTCAGCAAGTTCTCCTTGATCGGAGACATCCATGATTCTTTTCAACTTCATCCTGCAAGATCAAGTCGACATCCATATGATCGATGCTCCAAGCTAATAATACCTCCAATGGAACTAAACCCATGGGTTGTGCATCCCTAGAGCTAGCTAACTTGGCCAATTAATAGGTATTTGTGTTCTCCTCCTTGAAAATTTGTGTTATCATGTAGCATTCGATGTCATTAAGTAGTTCTAAAAACTTCGTCAAATAAAGGTGTAGCCTCGCTCCCTTAGCTTGAAACTCTTTCTTTACCCAGTAGACTACCTTCAATATGTTGAGCCCTACGTGTTAGTACTTTGCATTCGGCTTCGTTGTTCATTATAGGGAACTCAATTTTAAAGCGCAACAATATTGATCATTCCTTGGGAGTTATTAAGATCAGTCCTACCTTGAAGTAATTCTCATTAGAATTGAGCATTTCACTCCACAACTTCTCCTCTTTCTTCATCCTGGGTGGTAAATTTGGCAATGAAATCGGTAAATGCTTGTCATGGAATCGTTATACTAGGATGATAGGAAATATCGTACTGACTTGGTTAGATATTCCACTTCTATAACCTTTCTAAAGTCTCTGGTTGGTGCAGCACCTATCTCAAAGGTTGATCAGTTGGAACTTTAATTGGATGAGCATGAAAGTAGGGACAGAGTTTCCTTGACACAATCGACGGGCAGTAGGCTAGTTTTTCCAATGTAGGTAATTTTATCTGCTCCCATTAACTGATTCTGATGTAATATATCATCCTTTGGACCTTGACTTCTTTGCCTATTAAGGAAGCACTCAAAGCATGAATGCATACTACCAAATAAAAAGATAAACTATCTCCTTCCAAAGGCTTTAATAATATAGATCTTTCCAAATGATCGAGCAAGGTCTGAAAAGCGTCCTTACACTCCTAGATCTAGGAAAAAAAATTATTTTTCCCTACTTGAGGGCATTGAAGAATGGTATCCACTTGTTTATATCCTTCGAAAAATAAATCAACCCAACGCAACTACTTTTTCTTTTAAGCTTCACACCTCCTTTATTATTTTTGGGGATTTGACATCCTTCGGTGCCTTAATCAGCTCTAGATTGGCTTTTATGCCCATTGAGTTTACTATGAAACCCAAAATTTCCCTGATGCAACTCTGAATGAAATTTTTTATAGGTTGAGCTTCATCTCGTATCTTCGGAGCAAACCAAACATCTCTCATAGGACTTCCAAGTGGTTCATCGATTGCTATGGCTTCACCATCATAATGTTTATAGACCTCCATTGTACTCCCGATTTGATTTCTGAACATGAATTTATCAATTTCTGGTAAGTCGCTCCCGCATTCTTCAAATCGAACGTCATAGCAAGGTATCAATGCAATCATAGGTCGGTAATGAAGCTAGTGCGTTCTTAATCCGAAACTTACTTGGTATCCGATTATAGTCGGAATAAGAATCCATAAACAATAATTCATGGTCGGTCATTGAGTCCGCTAGCCAGTCAATCTTTGACGGCGAGAAGTTGTCCTTTGGACATGCCTTATTCAAGTTCGTATAGTCGATGCATGTCCACAATTTTCCATTGTGCTTTTTAACCAGCACTAGATTGGATATCCATTCGAGGTATAGGGCATCGTAGATAAAGCCATAGGCTTTTAGCTTATCCACTTCTTCCTTCAACGCAGCAGATCGTTCCAGACCTAGGCTACGTCATTTTTGATTCACAAGATGACATCTGGGGTTTACATTTAATGCATGGCACACTATCTCCAATGATATTCCACACATATCAAAATGGATCTAGGCAAACACATCCACGTTTTCCTGAAGGGACGCTATTAAATCCTTTTATGTATGCATACTAAGTTGAGATTCAATCTGCAGGACCGAGTAGGATCATCTTGATAGATCGGGATGTTGATCGTTAACTCAGTCGAGGCCGCCCTCGCGTTCTCTGGCTCTTTCCTTAGATTCATAGCTCTATTGAATTATCTATGCCAACCGAGCTAGGGCTTAGGCGGTGGTTGTTATGCATCAATTCACTTAACGTGGAGAGTCTTCTCCACGTCCTTTCCCTTTTCACGCTGCTTTGCCTCCTTCGGCTCTAAGACGTAGCATTCATGCCCGAGATAATGGTCACCGTGAATGATTCCTACTTTGTTCTCCAGATAGAATTTCAACGTTACACACCATTGGGCTAGGGCCACTCGAAAGCAGGCAAGGGACGGTTGGCCCAAAAAGGCGTTATACATAGAAAATGTGTCCATCACAATAAAGGTCACAACCCGAACTCTCTTGTTGTTACGTTAACATAAACCACCGACAAGTCAACACATCCAACATGCTCTACAGCCTCTGCGGTAAATCCCTGAATATGAGAGTTACATGGCTTCATATCATGGCCATCCATTACTATCTGGCCATACGCTTTCTTGATCAAATTATTTACAGAACCCCCATAGTCGATAAGAACTTTCCTTATAGTAGTTGGCCCAATCATGGTCGTTATCACCAAATGGTCATGCATCGGCACTACGTCCCGGTCTGCATTATGGTTCCTAAAAACAATATTGTCAATCACTGTCTTTAATAACTTCGTTGGAGCTCCATCTTTGATGGTAGAGCAACTCTCCTACACAATGTGTATCAATGAGCTCCCATAACTATCCATCTCATTTTAGCTCTTCTCAACCGATTGAGGTCCATAAGTTATCGTGTTAATGATAAGGCTTTTACCAACCTACCTAGGATCATCCTTACTAGGCCCAGCTTGGCCCCGTTGGAGCAACTACCCTTGGGGTTGAGCATTTCCTTACCCACCATCTGTAGGGCTTTCAGGTACTTATTTTGTTTCTTTTTCCAGATTAAATCCTCAATCGCATCTTGCAAATTTCTACATTCATTAGTGTTATGGTCTTGTGTTTCTTCGAAACGGCGGTGCTTTTCAAACATTTTCACTCTTTCAATCGACTACCTTTAAGTCGGTTTCTTATAATGTTCAGTGCCCTGCATCGCAAGGTAGATATTCTCAATCATATCATTCAGCAGTGTGTAATCTTCATGCTTAGAGAACCTCAGATGTTACTTGAAATCCGGTTTCCTACCATCGTTACCCTGATTACCTCTCTTCTGATTATTGTACTTGTTTCCCATATTACAGAAACATTTTCAGAATTCTCATCTGTTTGTTTCACAGCCACATTACTATAAACCACCTCAGTTGATTGCCTTTCACCAACCTTTCCAGTGGTTATATTTGCTTCTTCTAGGCACAAATATTAAGTCGTTTTTCTATAAAATTCTTCCATGTCTAGTGGAGGTTATATCTTCAACTATTTATTAAAATCCATATCGGGGTGTATTCCTCTAATCAAAGTCCTCCAAACAATGTCCTTCTTAGCATTACTTACCTCTGCAATAGCTGCATTAAACATACTTAAAAAATCCTTCAAAGACTATCCAGCATTCAAAAAAGGTTAGACAATGACATCACATCTTTCAAGGGAATAGCATGCAACCTGAACTACTCTATAAACTTTCTAACTAACTGATCAAATGAAGACATGGATATCGATGACACTTGAATAAACCCAATCGTAGTTACTCCTTCCAAAAAT
Source organism: Allium cepa (assembly GCA_030765085.1). Taxonomy (NCBI): domain Eukaryota; kingdom Viridiplantae; phylum Streptophyta; class Magnoliopsida; order Asparagales; family Amaryllidaceae; genus Allium; species Allium cepa. The sequence goes on along the minus strand of CM060929.1, from coordinate 721,774,883 downwards.
ATCGAAAAACATCTACAACGTACTTTATCGGTAAATATGGAGCAATCCATATGTCATTCATACTTTAGAAAATGCTATCCCGAATCAATTGTTCCACTATAAGAAGGCATTATAAGCATAGTAAACCATCTGGGTATTACTCTCGTAATATCTCCTCGATGAATGGGTTTCTACTAGGAGAAGAATGCCCATCATCATTATTTCTATGCTAGTTCTCGTTCACTGCTTCCTCGCCATATCTGCTAAAAATTCGTGCTCTATTAGATCGGTTGAACGATGATCATCATAGCATGCCTTATGTGTTTGGCTCTGCAAATAGTCTAGGTTAGTTCCATGATATCTAGGTTCTCATGTCTTTGGAAGAACCATTCGTCCAGTTGATCGATTTCTATGATTTCTACGTGATAAATCAACAGTAGTCGTCTCAACTCCAACATTTTGGCCAACAACAGGTCAACGCCATTATCAACATCATCATGCAAATCAACAAAATTCTCAACACTTAGGAAACAGCGTGTCAGAATAATACTGACCTAAGGTGACAGTTCGATATCGACCTATGTTATGTTGACTTGAGTCCCGCCTACTCCAACTTTCAAAGTTCTAATTCTCTTCCTCTTCACTTTCTACTTACCTTCTCTGTGATTTTCGCCAGATGAAGAGGGTCTGTCTTTTTCTGATTTGAAAAGGGATAATTCCTTCCTGGTTCTTCTATAATCCTAAGACAGCTGGGTCATCAAATCGAAGTTTTCTATCATCTATTTCATCATAGCCCTCTGACTTCCAAGCAGCTTATCATTCATTTCTTTAATCATCATATCCAATCCTACCCAGGTGATTATACTGAAAGCACTCAAGATTTTTGGATCATAGGTTTCGTTTGCTAACATGAAACAACAATTCGCGAATCTATGACTACGACAACTTCCGGACTCAACGGCTTAAAGTATGGTTCACATAGTTATATATTTGAACAATAGTCATCAAATGTGTATATAGAGTCTAATTTAGTGCTTTGTTAAAATCTTTCCTCAAGAATCATCATTCACATTCAAATAAACTTGAATGCATATTTTAATCAAATTCAAATTTTTAAAAAATGCATGGAGCGAGGCTCGAACCCGGGTCGCTAGTTTAGAAAGCAAGTGCTCTAACCAAATGAGCTATGGTAGTTTTTGCTTAATAACAGAATTCGATCGATGGAATACATTCATTCGAATGAATACATTTAGTCAATCGGCTGAATACATTCATTCAGTCGGCTGAATACATTCAGTCAGTCGACCGAATCTGTGCACTTTTAAATGCACATACACGTTTTTTAATTCATTTGACTGAAGCTTCTATACTAGTAGACTGAACTATATGTAATTTTTCTAAAAAGACACTTCCTTTTTGAATAGCCTTCTTCCTCGTGAAGAATTGCAGCCATTATTATTCGTTGAGAACTCTTCACCTACAGTTGCATCTCCTTATCTACTATATATATATGCTTGTGTTCTAATGATCAAATCACTTCAATTACTTTTCTCTCTTGCACTAACTTGAATTATTTTCTCCAAATCTATTGCTTTCTTGCATTCTATATTTAGTTCTTACAATCTCAATTTCATATCTTTCAAGCAATTTGAAACTTCCTGTTCTCCGTATACACACAATCATACACATTATACTTGAGGATAATATTATAGGAAGGGTGTAATACAAGTGACAAATCCGTGTTATCCAGAACACACAAAGTCAAGTTAATCTAGTTTATAAGAAAGTCATGTTCGGTCCGTCAAGTCCTGTTCGGTTGCTCAGGTGGTCAAAGTCCTCTTCGGTTGCTCAGGCGGTGTAATACCATTCCTCCAAGTTAAGTGAGGGTTGCTAGCTATAATTCCTAAAGGAGTCTGAAACTGGACGTAGCATGAGAGTTTGAACTAGTATAAAAATTTCCGGTGTCATTTTACTAGTACTATTATTTTAAAATTGTTTACATTACTATTTATTTTTATACTCATATTCTACATCAGTAGATAACTTAGTTTATATCGCACTGCCATTACATTTACATTGTTTTCAACTGTTGACCATTTCGATCCTATAGCATAGGAGTCACTTTCATCGATTTCAACGGTCTTGGGCTAGTAGATCTCTTCTCTGTGTTGAGAACTGGCATTCACAGCATCGTTGGTGGGTTTGGAGGTAGTCGATTTTTCCTTGGTATTCCTAGGAGCCATTGTTTTGATAGATCCTGTAATAGACTCTAGTGAAACCTGAATAATCATGGATCTTTGGAACATAACTTGTAGATCTACTTTGTGGATTAAAGCAATCCAAAGGTTGAAAATAGATCTAAACAGTGAGAAGTTGGATTTCTTAGTGAAAGCAACAAAATATTTACACCAAAAGTAGGCACAAATACCGAAGTAGTTTAGAGAAGAGAATAAAATTAAGAAATAAAAATCAAAATAAGTAAAAACAAAACACAACAATTTATAATGGTTCGGTTATACTCTGGCCTATGTCCACTTAAGCTTTGTTGATGATTTCTTCCAAGTTTTAAAAGTGAGATTTTATAGATCAGCAGTCTCAGATCGATGATGATCCAAGAAATCACTATAATATTACTAGATTATACAATATAGACCAAAGATCCTGATATGGTGCCTCTCATCTCCTATTTATAGAAAAGATCAAAGAATTTGCCTCCGTCATGTTCTCGACATTCTGAGGAAGGTTTCCTGAAGAGATTATGGCCGAATCAACGTGTAGCTTCTTGGTTCGGTACCGACTTGAGGGCTTTAGATTGGTAGAAAATAGAGTTTTTTCTCACCATGACTTGGCTCTTGCTTCTTGAAATTGTGGGCATGGATCGGTAGCAATCATGGGTCTTAGTTCGTATTGCTTGGGATTGCCTTTGATCTTTGGATGGTTTGAAATATATCATAATTTTTTGAAGTCAAGGACATGGATCGATACAGATCTGAGGTGCTTGGTCGGTATCGATCCAATACTTGGCTTTGGATTTTAGCATTTTGACTTTGCTTTTCCAAAGTACCTTGCTTTGTAGGTGATCATCGTTGGTATTTGGCAAGTTTATAGTTATATCTTTGACCACTTAGAATTCTAATTTTGGAGCTATTACTCATAACTTCTGGTTCGCTATCTGATCACTCGATCATTCAAACTCGTCCAGATAAGTTTTTGCTAAAAGACCAAATAATAATTTTCAAACTGGTCAAAAATTGTTATAAGTTTTAAAAAAGTAGGTAAAATTGAAATATTTTCCTTATGTTTAACATTTTGATACCTATAGAAAGCACATGGTTGGCTTAATTCAAACCTTTACAAGATTTTGAAAATCGATTATAATTGAAGCATAATAAAAACCAATCCAAATAAAACCAATTTTTAGAGTTGATTAAGAACCAAACCACTATAAATTGATTTGGTTTGGTTGGTTAGCCAACATATCAAATTATTAACTTCAAATAATTTTTTGCATGCATAGGGAAAAAATGTTAAAAATTTAGAATTATTGTTTATATACGTTTTCTTTGCAATAAAGCTTGTAGAACATGTCATAATAAATACAACGTGTTTCATGCAAATTAAGAAAAGACATGTAGATTATAATAATTTGATCGGTCTTTTGATATTCAATATCAATTAAAGTTTTTTCCCTCAACCCAATACGTACATAACTTTTTAGGAATCGAACCATTTAATATGAATTTCAATTCAAATTTTTTGTTAATTCCATTTAATCGATTATTTCTCATCCCACCTTATCGTTGCCTATTGTGACCTTCATTAGCCACTGCCTTTATCATCACCTTTGTTTTTAATCAATACTTCGTGTAACAATCCTGCTTTGTATGCTATAATAATTAATAAATTTAATACAAAGTTAAAAATATTTAGATTTGATCTTTAATAACTATTATTTCTAAAAAAATTCAATTTTCTTTAATAAAATATTTTATTTTAACAAATTGAATTAAGTTGATAAAAGCTTTTTAGATAATATGTTGAAACAGAATAAAATATTTTAATAAATATGAATTTTTTTTATATGATAAATAGTTCTTAATTGATCGAAATGGATAAAAATATATTTACTTTACAATAATACAATGAATAGTTAAATATAAACAAACAAGTATTGAATTGGATAAAATTGTGCAAGTATCAAATATATTCTGTATGATCAAGTGTAAAGTAATTTAAGTTAAATGAAAATAAACTAAAAGGTAATATATGGTATTTAAATTAAAGAAATGAAAAAAGGTATATAATTGTAAATAATGTTAGCCTAGAATATTATCTAATAACCTTACCCCATCTTGATCACTTTTAGCCCAAGCCAAATATTCACTCTCGTCTTTCATTTAATAACCCGTAACCCCTTTTCCCAAAATCTTCCAAATTGATTTAATAAGGAAATAAATCCAGAGGCACGCATGTGTAGGCAGAGCAGGCGGTCAACTCAGTGGGAAAATGCATGATCGGGACTAGAAACGATGTAGGGAAAAGCAACTGTGATTGGTGATGGCTGGTGTAGCGCAACATGGACTATCATGATGTTGCGGTCGTGAATTCAGAAGAGAACACATGAGCCTGGACTGGTGCGATGTAGTTGAGGATGGTAAGTGGTTGAGCTAAGTGGGGATGTTGAGGGAGGAGGTGTGTTCACGCTTTTTTTAGGGTCTCAATGATGATGTGTGCAGGTGTAGCAATCCCTATCTGGATGCCTAAAGCTAAGCATTGCAGATGTTGCAGTCATCCATAGTATTAACTTCAAGTGACCAAATACAGTAATGTTAAGGTATCCATAATATTAGAAGCACTTGAATATGAAATAAAATCATAAATTTCATAAACAACATTGTTCATTATACTTCAAAACAAATTTTCATATCCAAGTTACATAATCCCATAACCGTTCCCTAGGTAAAGATCAAAAAATAATTATCACAAAATACGCCAAGAGCAACATATGATGATGCCCACTTGGTTGGCTAGAGTACTATATAGTCATACCGACATAATACAACACAGCGAAAAAACAGAATAAAATAGTAACTCGTAAATAGCTATCCGTCAAACTCCTGCTCATCTTCGATAGCTTTATTCGTCAACCTACTAATACTTGTACACCTCAACCCTCAGCCTACTCAAATCAATTTTGAGCATCGGAGAGTTTAAGGGGAAACATTAACTTTGAGTCAGACATACAGCCCGGTGTGAATAATACTATATATCTCGGTTATTTGATATTAAGTGAGACCACATCGCTTAGCGAAACAGGTTTCCCCTCACTTATATCCTTTTAAAACATATCTTTTGCAAACCTTTATCCTGCAACCAAAACTGGTTAAAACTGTAAAGCATTATTATGTAAACATATATATCAGATAACAAATGAACTATCTTTTTGAACACTATAGTTTTGTTTAGCTAACTACTAACCTCTGGCTGACTTGGGCCTACTAGACAATATAAACAAAATAATCTAACACATGTTAGACATGCCTTTTCTAGATGATCTGTCCCTAACTTAACTTCTCACAGTGTCACCTGATCCTAATGGTTTTGTAGGCTCACCAATAACTTATCTGTATACAAATATATATTCCCTTCTATGTGTAATCATCATTTCAGCCTTACCTATGATAAAGCCCTACACAATGGAATTTCGGGCTAAATTAATTGGGGCTAATAGCTAATGTATAGAATGTGACCCTATACCAGTCCAGTCTGATATTCTAATATCTGAGTCATTTTACAAAGGGTGGTCTTCCCAAAAAAATTCTTGAAAACATTTTCATCTCAAATTGATTTAAAACCTATAAACCAAACTCAAACAAGGAAAATATATATACTCTATGCTTTACTCAAAATCACCTTGCCATGTTATACATATAATTTACACAAATCTTTGTTGATGAAAACATTTAAACCTTTGAAAGTGCCCCTTTTGAATCCGTTGAAAGTACCCCTTTCGAAACCAAGTAAATCCCTTCTTTATAACCAAGGTCGAAAGCCAAACTATTCCTTTCAAAACCATTCAATCATCCATTCAAAAACACTTGAAAACCTTTCCTTTTAAGCTTTAAAACCTTAGACATTTTATCTTTAAAACACTTTAAACTGCCTTTCGAAAACGTTGAAAAACCATTCCTTTCATACCTTTCGATACCATTTGATAACCACCCCTTCAAAACCTTCATTTAAAATCTTTCAAAAGCATCAAAACCTTTTTTAAACAAAAAAACATTTCGAAAGCATTTGGGTTCAATTTAAAATATGTTGAAACACCTTTTGAAACCATTAAAACTAACTCCTTCGATACCTTTAGGTTCTACCTTCAATAGATCAAAAGGGTCACTAAAGCCATTTAAGTTGAAAGCACTCGTTCGAAAGTAATCCCTAAGTAAAGAAGTGATGGTGTCGAAACCAATCTTCTGAAAGCACAGGAGAAGTGGCCAAGTTTTAAAACAAAGTATACCTTCCGAAACCAGTGAATTCAAAAGATAGGAAAAGCAACAGCTAGGGATTTTGACCCCTTCAAAAGTATTTACTTAAAACCGAAGGCACAATCCATTCGAAACCTTTCTTTTAAAATATTTGACTCAGCTGAAAGCCAACTAAGTCGAAAGCACATTCTTCAAAAGCAAAGTAGGCGGGTTTTCATTTATAAACAAAGTGGCGCTTCGACCCCATTGGAACTCATAGTCTCGACCCAGTACTTTTCGCCTTAGTCAAATTCACTATGTACCAAGTTATTGATACCGTGTGCATTGGTTTCGATTGCAATGGAGGCAGAACTACTAGGTTAGAACCCTTGGTGTCGAAAGTAGTGAAACACGAAAAAAGCATGTTTAAACTGATTTTTAGCCTTTTAAAGTAATCTTTTCAACTAACATGCCTTATTTGTTAAAATCTAAGTAGCTGCTAATTTTCTTTTCTAAAAGTGCTACCAATATTTCAGAAATAAACAATTTAATTTATTTACAAAATACCCCTTCTCCTTTTATTAATATATAAAACATTTAAGTCCCATACCTTAAATAATTTTATATATTCATGAAGCATTTATGAAAATTCTACAAAAATTCCAGAAAATCATTTTTAACATGTATTCTAACTTATATTAATTTCAAACTCAAATCATACATTATTTAACCGTAAATAATTTTAAACCTAAATAATCATTTCCTTTACTATAAAATTAAAATAAAATTCACATTAGTTTAGAAAATTATGAAAATTGAAACCCATCTTTAAAACATCACTTCTGATCTAAATCTAAAATCGCAAGTCATTTGAATGTCATTTAATAGGGTTTTCACGTTAAAACATATCATAAAACCTATATGAATTAGCATAAATCATCAACAAGCATACATAATCATTTTATCCATCACAATCATGGCATAACATTGCAAATAAATTCAGATTATCCTTAAAACCGAAAATATTTAAGAAAATAAGTGATGTAGTCAATATTCACCTTAGCTTTGAGATTTGATCTTGATTAAGTTGCTTGAGCTTTTCCTCTTGAAATCTTCCTTTTTTGCTTTTCCTAATGGCGGCCGGCCTCTAGCTTGTATTTTGTTTCTGTTTTGTGAATTTGGAATGAAACTGAGAATGATGGGGTTAAAGGCTTAGGGTATATAGATGTGTCTTATTCCTATATTGCCCCTTATCTATTTGCCTAAACATTTTAATTCTTTAGTTCGTTTGTATAAGGCATGGCTACCCCTCATTAATCACAAATCTCAGCACATAATCCATTTTACATTTGTTCATTTAATTTACCTAATTAAATGTTCCTAATAATGTTACTAAAAATATGGGCATTACAATCTCCTCTTCTTAAAGAATTTTTTCCTCGAAGTTGTGATATGTTATACAACACATCAATCAAAAAGGTAAAACATACCATCGAACAAAACAAGATAAGCATCTCTAATCCTTCTCTCAGTCCCCCAAGTACAGTCTCTCTCATCATTGCTCCACTGGACTTCCACTAATCGAACTGTTTTGTTCCTTAGCCTCTTCTCAGCTCTCGCAACTATATGAATTGGCTTCCTAACTATAGTCAAGTCCGACTCTACTGCTAAATCATCTAACAATTCAGTGCAATAGTAGTCTTTGAATCTCTAACACACTTCCTTAGACGAGAAACATAGAAAACATCATGGACTCCTGTCAAACTGCTCTATAACTCTACTCTATGTGCGAGTTTCTTAATCCTCTCTACAATAGGAAATGGTCCTACGAATCTCGGTGTCAACTTCCCTGATCTTTCAAATCTAATCACACCCTTCATCGGTGAAACCTTAATAAAAACATGGTCTCCAACAGAGAACTCCAAATCTTTCCTTCTTCTATCTTCATAATACTTTAGCCTGGACTAAGCCTCCTTCATCCTAACTCAAATCAACTTAATCTTCTCTACAGCTTCTCTAACTAAATCTGGACCAAGAACCAACCTATCCCTAGTCTCTAATCAAAAAACAGAAGATTTGCATGGACTTTTGTTCAATGAAATTTTTTCTATCGAGATAGAAAATTGCCGATAAATTTTGAATTAAATTTACCACAAGCGCAAGGCACACAATTCTAGTACGTGAGGAGTATGGGTCGATACACAGGGACTTGTTAGATTTTAAATTCCTATTGAATCAAATTAAACCAAGAATTTGAAGAGTGTAAACTAAAAATGTAATAAACTAACTAACTAACAAAAGAAATTTGATAAAAATATGAGAGTTAAATTACAATTTAGAGATAATTCCACTCTCTAGATCATATAGTTCAACAAACATGAAATTATGATCTCTCTTTTTTGGTCATTAGTTAGTTTAATTGATATGTTTATCATAAGTATGGCATATTTGTGCTATTAATTAGCTCGATATAAGTCATCAAACTATAACGCACTGCTTAAACAACTTTTAACTCTCATGAAAAATGACAAAAAGTAGAAAATAAAATCTATTTTAAACATGGCCTATTAACTATTGTTTAGATATATAGGCCATCAAATTTTAATTTCAACCTTCACTTCAATACCATCACCATATGTTGATGAAGAGGTAATTATTGTTTGTGATTTTTTAAGCATAACCTATTTGTTATGAACAATATGGATGATCAAATTTAATATGAAACAATAAATCATATCAACAATCATTTAAGCACAAAAGAGATCAAAATTAACAAGTTATGTTGAAGCTACATAATTGAGAGCTTTATGACCCCTAAATTGAGGGGGTTTAGCCTCTCATTTTTGTAATCAAATCAAAAATTGTAGCATGCAACATTAAACAAATAAGAGGAAGAAGAGAGAAAAATAAAAAGCAAAACTAATTTACTTGCATAAAATAAAATCTACTATACTTGCACGAAAAATAAACTAACTACCAACAAGAAAGGAAAAGAAGCATGTAAAAGAAAGTAGAGCACTAATTAACATTGCATAAAAAAGGAAAGTTGCATGAAAATAAAAATGGATAAATAGCCATGGAAAAGAGAAAGAGAGCTTTCTTTTATTTGATCTAAACTAAACTAAAGAGAAGAGGGCCTAAGAAAGACTAAGGGCTGAGAGATACATGAAACTTAAGGAGTATTTATACAGGTTTAAAACCCTAATTCACTTTTTTGGGAACTACCCTAAATACCCTATTTAGAAGTGTGGCGGTCAAGTTATTATTAACTTCAAATAATCATCCATTAAGTGTGCATGAAGATTTACTGGCCTTTTAGCATGTGCATTAGCTCCTAAGTGTACATTAAGGTAGGTGGGTAAGTGAAGTCCTCCATGATCATCACTTTGAATTATTACCATCTCCATTCCCTTGTATTCGCTCTTGTGCATGCATATCTTCATGAAACCATTTGTAAAATTCACTAAAATTCCTACAAAACAACATAGAAAATTCCAAGCAAATTTTCACAAATTAATAAATGCTAAAAAACGACCATTTTGCCCATATATGAAGATCAATATATGACAATTTAAAAATATTTTGAATTTTGGGTTAAACAAGTTAAATAGAATAAATATGGTTGTAAAAACATGCACATTTACATGCACATCAAATACCCCTACACTTATCTTTTTATTCGTCCTCGAATAAAGAAAAACTAAGATAAATTCATTTTCATAGGGAGCACTATTGCATTGAGCGTATGCAACAAGCCGATAAACCTCTAGGTGCCCCTAGTAGGATGAGTGTTGTCTCGTGAGGGTTTTCAGTGGATACTACCCACAAAATCCAAATGCAGGATGAAAATATTTACAAAATGTAAGCTTTATTTACAAAGAGATAAATGCAAGTTTTTGAAAATATTTACAATGAAGGATTTACTTTTAAATTGACACAAATAAGTTAAATATAGTTTTGGTCATTATCTTGAAATTTAAGTCATTTACTCATCAAAATTTCCAATAAAAACGAAGTTATCATAATAAATGGGCTATAGTTTAACTCGTTGTTTCGGTCGATGATACAGTGTAACTATGAAATGGATCCTTAGTTGATTATCGAAGTTTATCAAAGTGATATTTTCATTTCTTTTCAATAATAAGTCAAATCAAACAAGTTAAAATAGTGCTTGGATTTCAATTGCTTACTCTCTCTCATTTTCAATTTGAAAATTTTATTGATATTTACAATATTTACATATGCTTAACTCAGAAGATTGAGGCCAGATATATTACCCGTGTACTGCCTTACAGACTTATGTGAGGGGAACACAGAGTGTGGCGAGTGAACTCATAAGTGTGAACAATTATTGACTATAGGTGTTATTAGTAAAGTAATTTTTATATACACACACCTAACTCAATTAAAGTGAGGCCTGATACACAGATCGTCCACTACCTTTCGGACTTACATGAGAAGGGTACAGAGCATGGCGAGTGAACATACGAGTGTAAACACATGACTCTAGTGTTTATTAAAAAAATTATATATATACAAGAAATATTTTTTTTTGTTTCTTTTACAATAGAGAGTTTCGCACTATCATTTTAGCACCATCTAACTTAGAAGACAAAAAATGTTATATCTTTACTTTAAAAAAACCACTTTTTAAAACAGAGATTTTCAATTAGGATGTATTTTGTAATTAACACGTATGAGTCTTCCTATATACTAGTTAAATCATTGTTATTTATAATCAAACTTCATTTTTATTTTTGTTAAGACGAATAAATTTTCAATTTAATAAACCAAAACCATATATTTATCCTATAGTGTTTCTTTAAAAATAAATCAAAATGCTAAAAAAATGTTTTTGAAAATTTATATATCTACATACATACATACATATATTTGAGTTTTGGAAGAAAAATGAAAAATTAATCATGAAAAATAAAAAAGAAGATGAGTCTCCCCCACACTTGATTTTGACTGTATCCACAGTCAACCAAAGTGGAAAGAGAAAAAGGAAACTAAAATAAACATATGACCTTTATTTAAATGAAAATGAAAAGATGATTATTTACAAGACATCAGAAAATATAATGTTAAAGAGTAAATGAACTGGTCTTCTAAAGACCGATTCATTAGTCTCATCAAGTGTGTGAGACACAACTTGAGCGCAAAAAATCAAATCGCAAAAGATTTCAAAGTTGAGTGTTGATTCGAAAAAATGAATGTCGTTTTATTAAAAGTCATTTGACTTATTATAATTTCGATAATTTTTGGGGTTGATAAAATAATTAATTGAAATTCAAGTTTATTATCATTAAATTGAAATTCAAATTTATCATTGAAAATTCTACTGAATTATCGATTTCAAAATCAAAATGGTGATCGACATCTTCCCCACTAGAATTCAACAACTCATTTTTGAAAACTCCGAAGAAATAGTGTTCGTTAAATTCGTCTTCCTTTGTTGAATTATCAACAACTTTATTACATGTGACAATTTCAAAATCCAAAGTTGTTATGTTCAAAATTTCAAAATCGGGAAAAGGAAGATTGAATCTTAAATCGAGTTTCTCACACTCAAAAGAATTGAAATCTAACTCAATTACCATATTTTTAACAAATTCATTAAGATCATCATTTTCAGTTTCAAAAGTTGTCGTTTGAAAATCGTCGATTTGGGCAAAAGATGGATTATCATTTGACTCGTTTCATGTTGGGATTTGGTTTTGTTTCTCATATTGTTTCATATATGTTTCGAACAACAAATCAATGTGATCACTGTATGTTTCGTCCATTTATTCAACAAAATTCAATTTATAGTTATTAACTTGAGAATTTTCGATTTGGATTTGTTGAGAACAAAAATTTTCACTCGTGTCGTAGTCCAGATTATTACCATTGCCAAAATTATTTGAAAAGTGGATCACATTTTCGTTTTGATTTTGAAATTCATTTTGGATTTCAAAATTGAATTGGCATGGGTTATACTCGAAATCGTTTGCATTTTGAAGTGAAGTCAAACCTTGATTACTTTGAAAATTTTGACTTGAGTTATCACACAAATAAGAATTATAGAAATCAGTTATCATTTGATTTTTTGTGTGGAGATTTCAAGTAAGGACGAAATGTTAGTTTCAAGATTTGAAGGTTGGACATCATTTTTAAAATTTTGTGGTTCAAAATTTGAATCGTTAAAACAATAGTTGTTGTTGAAATATCCATAATAATTTAGTGTGAAATTGTATGGATTATATTAATTTTCACAACTATCGTAGAATTCATGTGAATATGGAAATTTGGATATTTTCAAGTATGTTTTTTGATTTTTTTTGTAAAAAAATATCTACAAATATAATTTGTTTTTCAAAATGGAAAATTGATTTATGTTTTTGTTTTTGGATTTTGAAATTTTTTGGACTTTTTTGGAAAGGTTAGCCATATATACTTTTTTGATTTTTTTATATGAATTTTTTTGTTTTTGGATTTTTTATTTTTGATTAAAAAATAAATTTCAAAAGAAAGGATTTAGAAAAAAAACTAAGTTAAGAAATATTTTAAAAAAAATTAGTTTTGGATTTTGATTTTTTTAAATATGCATGAGCTAATGCAACTAAATGAATGCAAGGGTTAATTACATACTTTCTATCCTAAGTTAATCCAAAATTGTATAATCACGCTTTGTCTTGAATCAACAAGATAGTACTCAGCCTGGTAACGGACAGGATTTATCGGTGCAACAAAAATTGCTAACAATGCAGCCGAAGGTTTAAGTACCTTCAGAGAAACAATTCAGTAATAATATATACGAATCACCATAATATTTATAGTTGATTATTGCTCTACCGTAACCTAGATACTAAGAAATTAAATTGTTTAAAGAAGACAAGTTGTCAATAAACAATTAAATGTTATCGATTTTTAAGCGTTATTATTAATACAAATCCTAAGAGGATATGCAATGCAGAAATTAAACATGTATTAACAATGTAACTACGAATGGATTTTTGTTCTTTTTTTTGAATATTTTTTTAAGTACATAAATGCAAATGTAGGCGATTAATAATGCAAAACAATTAAAACAATAGATGAGGATGCAAAATTATTTTATAAGAAAGCTATTTATTTTTTGACAGGCTAAGCAAAGCAATTATTTTTCCTTTTGTTTTGGTAAGCACTTCTTCCTTTTGCGAATTTCTGCTTTGGCAATCTGCAAGTAAAACAATGATGGAATTTAAAACAAATGAATTCAAACTTTTTTTTAATATATAAGGGTGGAACTTAAACAAATTAAAACACAACAAAACAAATTTAATTTTTTTTTTAAGGATAAAACAAAACAAAATGAACACAAACACTTTTTTTGGATTTTTTTTAAATAAGAAGGAAGCAACTTGAAAAAAATGAAACCAAATTCACTAAACAAATAAAACCTAAAACAATTTTTTCTAAAGATGGAAACAAAAGCCAAACGAAATGATTTACTATTTAGTTGTCTACAAAGAAAATTTAAATAAACATAACTACTCAAAGCCCAAACGGTCCAAAAAAATACAATTCTAAAACAAAACCAAACTCAACTTACATGAAATTCAACGGTTCACTATTCTCAGTTCCAACAACCGAACATTCGAACAAAATTTAAATCCACCAAAATCAACTAATTGCCCCAATTTCAACTTGGAAAATTCAAAACCAAATTCAATCAATTTGTGGTGGTTTCGAATTCATACGCCATACTAGGTCTGGGGATCGATTGGATGAATTCATGGGTCACCGAGTTGGCTGTGGTTGTTTGATTGCTGGCGGTTGTTCTCGAGGAGGATGGAGACTGGTGGTTTGATTGGTTCGTAGATAGAAGGTGGTTGTGGGATATTTGGTTATGCAGATTTCGTAGGGTTTGTGGTCCGTTGAAAGAGGCAATTTTTTTTATAATTAGGGATAGGGCGTCGTGGTGGTTTTGGGAAATTGGAAAAGCGAATGGAATTCAGAGTTGATCTGGAGATCTTCGAGATCGAGATCGAGTTCGCATTTGCAGGAGGTGTTGCGACTTCGGGTACGTGGTAGCATCCGCTGATGGTATGCAGTTGTTTTTATTTCGTTTTTGTTTTGTTTTTTCAATGGAATGTTTGGTCGAAGTAGTTAAGTGAAGGCAGTTCGAATGTGCAAGTCAAAATTGGTGATTGAACTGAAGTGTTAGAGTTGTTCTCGACGGATGTTGAATGATATGATGTGGACACTAGTGGCATGGGGTGTCTGGAACTGATGAAGTCTGAGTAAGTGTTGAACTGTTGATATATGCTTGGTTGAACTGTGTTGGTGATTGAAGTAGGGGAGTATGTTGTGAAGTTTTTGTGTACTACTATTTTTAAATGGTGATTAATCAGTGGGAATGCAACAGTACAGTGGTCAAATGAAGGCTGATGGGTGTTATCCCACCTTTTGGCAAGGTCGAGATACCAAGGAACTGATTGAAAGCCATGGATCACTCTTCCTGGATATTAGGCGTACGAAGGTTCGCTATGGATATCGGTGAATTTTGTTCGAGTCCAGATTGATCCATAATTGATAAGACATGACTAGCAAAACCAAGAGAGCCAACTTTCCAAGTTTCAAGTCAATCCGAGTTCGTATGCTCAAGTTATGATGGATGTAAGTTGAAGGGAAAAGCTCCGGTTTCGAATCGATCATCAAGCTCCAGTTTGTATCGATCGATTTCGTACCGATCATGTGTCCAGCGGTTTCATACCCATCGAAGAGCACCGGTTCGTATCGATGAACTTGGCTGTGTTCGAATCCATCGAGTTCGTATCGATGGACTTCGTGCCCATCATAAAGCCGCGCTTCGTATCGGTCAGCACTTCCTTATTCGAATCCATTGGCATCTCCCTACTTCGTATCCATCGGCAGATAGAGCATTTCGCATCCATCAACTGAGGCGACGGTCACTACTTCGTATCCATCGTGGAAACCTCTCTTCGAACCCATCTTGGGCAGGGTACTTCGTATCCGTCAGATTGTCCTACTTCGTATCCATCAGGTAATCCTACTTCGTATCCATCGAAAGGTTCCAGTTCGCATCGATTAGTTTCCTGTCCATCAAGGAAAGACTTGTTCGTAACCATTGAACATCAGTAGTTCGAATCCATCAGTGAGGCCTTATTTGAATCCATCGAGTCAATAGACCAAGGTGATGTGTCATCCCTCGATACGAACGAGGCGAGATTTATGGAGTCGATGCAGTCAACTCGGAGTAAAAACCGGATCGAGGCGAAGTATGCGTGCCACATCATCACAAGACCACGTGAGTTGATGGAGTCAAAGGGATCGATTCGAAATGGTGGATTCGAACTAATCAGCCACCGAGAAACCCCATTTCGTATCGACGGTAACTCATGAACCACTGATCCAAATGCCATGAAATTTTCACAGGAGCTCGCGTACATGCTGAGGAATGTCTCCACCAAATTTCAGCTTGATTGGACGTCATCATGATCGATAGGAAATGACTTTGTATCGATCGCCGATCGAGTCGAAACTTCCTAAGGTTGGTCGCGTGGGCCCACTCACGTGCCAGAACGAGTCTACCGAAGTTTGAGCGAAATATCAGCCTCTTACGCCTATAAATAGAGCCCCGGGGCCTACAGAAAAAGAATCTTTTGACTCTCAAGCGCCCAAACTCTGCCGGATCGAGATCTCCATCATCCTACACCATATTCTTGCTGTCAATTTTGAATTTCCAGTTGTAACTTGCTGTTGATTGCTGTAACAACTTGTAATTATTGAAAGAGAATCAATAAAAACTGCAAAAACTTCATAGTGGACGTAGGCAACACGCCGAACCACTCTAAATTGCTTGTCTACGCATTTACTTTACTGTTATTTGGAGTTTTTATTAGATAATCCTCATTTTCAATTTATATTCTTCATTATTATCTCTTCAAAGACTCCCGAAGAGTGTTGTGACCAATTTTGGTGCAAACACTTTGGTGCTTTCACTGAGAGAACCCAGATTTTATCCTGCTCGTTGGATCTGTCATCGTTACCGGATTGCATAAATCTAAGAGAGAGATCCAGATTTCAATTTCAGATTCCTTCCGTTCTATTCAGATTTGCAAAAATCTAGGGAAAGGATTCCACTTCTCAAGATGGTTAGCACAAGAACCGCTTCTACCACTGCTGATCAAGAAGGCCGGGATAGACAGAATCCCGCGTAAATACCTTCATCTAATCAAGATGCTACCGGGCATTCCGATCCATCAGGTCCGGTTACTAGACAAGAGTTCTAAACATTACTCCAGGAACTGACTCAAAGCCGGCAACAGCTAACTGAGCAGTTGCGCGTTAATGCTGAATTAGCTAATCTACTAGACCACCAAGGGCGTAGAAGATCCAGAAGGGATCATGCGTCTCGCTCCTCCACTAAAAGTTCTGCTTCATCCGATTACAATCACAGATCTACCCATCCCAGGCTAGACGGAAATTATGCACAAGCAATTGATCACCAGCCAGCATTGACTGTTGGGCAGTTGATAGTTGGCCCTTCTGCCAGTTTTGATACTGGACCCTCCTCCCGAGGAGGCACTGTTCCACAATACACCACGGATAATGATGCCACTGCTACCACGGCTGATATAGGGATTGATACCCGTAACCAACAAGGACGTACTTCTGAACCGTATGTTCCAGAAACGTTGAGCCAAGGAGGCGAGACACGGACCGTCGACAGCGCCCGGTCCAACCTCGCGATGTGGGACCCGACCACACTTTGGCCCGACGTGCGCAAAATGCTCCGTGCCAGACCTTTCAGCCATGATACGCCAAATGATTCGCGAGAGTCAGGGCTTGACAAATGACGATTGGGGAATCTCCCGAAGTCATACTCCGTTCATGAATGAAATATTATATGCTGAACCCCCTCGGCGATTCAGAATGCCGACTCTGCCCATGTACGAAGGGAATTCCGACCCCAATCAACATATCCTGAAATATGAATGGTCGATGAGTGCTGCAAGAGCCGATGATGCAGTAAAGTGTCGTAGTTTTTCCATTTCTTTGGGGGGCATCACAACGATGTGGTTTACACGATTGCCTCCTCGATCAATATCTTTGTTCAACCAGTTGGCCACTAAGTTTGTCGAGCAGTTTCGTATGCACGTCGCCAGGCCTAAAGACGTTAATACTTTATCCAGTGTCACTTAGGCTCCCGGAGAGACACTCAGGCGATATTGGGAAAGGTTCAATGCCGCTTGCGCAAAGATCAGTAACCCCAATGATAATTTGATCTTAATGGAATTAACAAAGGGGATTGACCCCAATTCCGAGTTTGGAAACTGGTTAGCTGGGAAGACTCCCGCATCGTTGGACTGTTTCTATTCCAAAACCGCTCAATTCTTGAGGCGTAAGGATGCAAAACAGTCTAGGAAACAGGACGACGTAAGACCTAGCAGTGTGGGGATTCAAAGTAATGTTGCAGTTAAACAGTCTGGTGAAAGTTCAGGAAAAGTCCAGTTAAATATTCAAAATAAACAAACTCAACAAACGAGGAACAGTGATAATCAGAACAGAAAACGGGATCTGAACCGTGGCCCGCGACGTAGAGCTCCAATGTTTGACAATTATACACCACTGAACACGTCGTTGGAGAACATGTATTTACAGACTTGCAACGCTATGCAGTATAAGAAACCTGCTCCAAAGCCATCGTCGGAGAGGCAGATCCAAACAAGAAAGTTCTATAGATTCCATTAAAGTTATGGACATATTACCAATGAGTGTAGACATTTGCAAGACCTCATTGAGAAGTTGATCAGAGAAAGAACGCTAGATCAGTTCGTTCGGGTGCCGCAGTCTGGTGGTGCGGGCCCATCCAATCAAAACCGTGTGTAAACTCAAGAAAGACAGGAGGAACCTGCCCGTATAGGCGGGAGGTTAGTTATTAGTACAGTCATTGGTGGTCCCCATCCAGCAGACCGAAGCTGGAGGGAAATGGAGTCATATGCCAATTCTATCAGGCATGTGGACTTTGAGTGTTGAAGTAATTTCGATGAAGGGGCTCCGGCCAAACTAGAAAAGACGATGACGGGTGACATCGTATTCAGGAGCCAAGATGCTGATAGGGTCGAAGCCCCAACTATTGGCCCACTTGTCATATCTGCCCAGGTTGGTCATGCTTGGATGAAGAGGATCCTGGTGGACAGTGGGAGTTCAGTAAATGTTTTGTTTAAGAGAGCATACGACCAGATGAAAATGGAAGCCAAAGATTTAAAGCCTTGTCAATCTAGAATTCATGGCTTCGATGGGAGTGCTAATATACCCACTGGGTGGTAGAGTTGCCAGTGGAGTTAGGAGTTGGAGAGTGCCGAAGAGTTCGGATTTTACAGTTTATTGTTTTGGATATTCAATCCCCATACAACGCTTTTTTGGGCCGACCGGCCCTTGCTGAGTTCAGAGCAGCGATTGCCCCTTGGTGTTTGACCTTGAAGTTCCCCACTGATCGTGGGATTGGAGTTATACAAGGAGATCAGGCAGCTGGAAGAGCCTGTTACGTGGCTAAGTAGCGCGAGGCGCAGCGACGAGAGAAAGGAAAGGGCGTAGAGGAATCTCTCTGCGTCCGTTTTACAAACAATTGACAATTGCTGCCTGGGCCTCGGCCCGGGCACCACAACCAATTCCACAAGGATCTTGACCCGAGAGACAATGAAAACAAGGAAGAATCTATTGAAAGTCAAGCTTCCCCAGCTGAGCTGACGATTGATGTTCCAATCAATGGTGACGATGATGATGATTCGAGAATGTTGAAGGTTGGGTCTCAGTTGAGCCAAGAAATGCAACAGGAATTGGTTGATTTTCTTCGGACGAATCTCGACGTACTCGCCTGGACGCACTCTGATATGTGTGAGATCTTGCCGGACATCGCGAGCCATACCCTGAATATTGACCCGCGGTATATCCTGGTCAAGCAGAAAAGGCGCGGTATGGATCCAGAGAGATCTGCCGCCCTTAAAGAAGAAGTTAATAAGCTGAAAGCCAATGGGTTTATTCGAGATTCTCTATACCCGGAGTGGGTAACTAACCCTGTACTTGTCCGAAAACCAAATGGGAAATGGAGAATGTGCATTGATTATTCTGACTTAAACAAAGCTTGTCCGAAAGACAGTTTTCCACTTCCTCGAATTGCTCAACTCGTAGATTCAACGGCCGGACATGAATTATTATCTTTTATGGATGCTTACTCGGGCTACAATCAAATACCCATGCATGTGCCCGACCAAGAGCATACAAGCTTCGTAACCGATCTGGAACTATACTGCTACAAAGTCATGCCCTTCGGATTGAAGAACGCCGGAGCAACTTACCAACGCTTGGTTAATCGGATGTTCACTGACCAGATCGGAAAGACCATGGAGGTTTATGTGGACGACATGTTGGTGAAATCACGATACTCCACTGACCACATTAGAGACTTGGAGTCAATGTTCAATATCCTTCGGAGATACGGGATGAAGCTCAATCCGCTTAAGTGTCATTTTGGAGTCGCATCCGGAAAATTCCTTGGGTTCATTGTCAACGCCAGAGGAATAGAAGCCAACCCCGAAAAGATCTGGGCTATCATAAATTTACATACTCCAAGAACTATAAAGCAAGTCCAAAGTCTCAACGGAAAGGTAGCAGCGTTAAGCAGGTTTATATCAAAGTCCACCGATAAGTGCATACCCTTCTTCGATTTGATCCGAAAAGGGAAGCGGAACTTCGAATGGACTGCGGAGTGCGAGGGTGCATTCCAATCATTGGTTCAACATCTTTCCACACCGTCGATTCTTTCAAAGCATGTCAACCACGAATAGTTGTATCTTTACCTGGTAGTATCAGAAAATGCAATCAGCGCTGTCCTTATTCGAGAGGAAGACCGAGTTCAGAAACCGGTCTATTATGTTAGCAAACGACTCACCGGAGCTGAGAGAAACTATCCGAAGCTGGAGAAATTAGCCTACTGCTTAGTCATTGCCTCGAGGAAGCTCCGTCCATACTTCCAGGCTCATCCCATCACTGTGTACACCGATCAGCCATTACGACAGGTTCTCACGCGGCCTGAGACGTCTGGTAGGTTACTCCAATGGAACATCGAAATGAGTCAATTCGATATCACTTACACTCCAAGGAGAGCTATTCACGATCAAGTCCTAGCAGATTTTATAGTCGAGTTTACTGTTCCTGAAGACTTGCCTGAGACCGGCAAATCTCTTGAGTACATCTGGAAGTTACACACTTATGGTGCATCCAACAATCGGTGCTCGGGCGCGGGGTAGTACTTGAAACCCCCGAGGGCCGATCCATATGCTATGCTTTAAAGTTCTAGTTCCGTGCGACCAATAATGAAGCTGAATATGAAGCTTTACTTGCTGGGTTGAAGCTAGCTTATGATCTGAAAATTACCGCTGTGGAAATCTATTGTGACTCCAAATTAGTCGTGTGCCAGGTCCGGGGTGAATATCAGGCGAAAGATCGAAGGCTAGCTGCTTATCTAGCCCGGATCCGAGAAGTGCTTGGTCAGTTTGATTACTATTCCATTTTATACATACCCCGAGAGCATAATCAGAAAGTCTATTCGTTGGCAAAGTTAGCATGTACGGGCGAAGCTCGGCAGTTAGGGCTCGTCCCCGTTGAAACTCTATCCTCTCCGAGCATTGATCAAATAGAGACTGACTTCACCTTTGAGACTACTTCCAGTAGGGAGTCATGGATGACCCCTTATCGAGATTATATTGAGCATGGGACATTGCCTGAGCGTAGGAGTGAGAGGAGACAGATTCTTCGAAAAGCCTCGCAGTTCATCGTTCAAAATGGAGTTATGTATCGAAGAGGATATTCTGTTACTCTCCTCCGGTGTATCGCACACGACGAAATCAAACGAGTGTTACATGATGTACATGAAGAAGAATATGGAGATCACACTGGGGGGCAAGCACTCGCCAAGAAAGTACTCCGGTACGGGTATTACTGGCCTACTGTTAACCGTGACGCAGCAGCCTACGCCAGAAAATGTGATAAATGCCAAAAACATGCTCGGATTCCTAGATCCCCACCTATTGAGATAACCCAAATGGTCAGTCCTTGGCCATTTGCAGTATGGGGCATTGACATAATTGGTACATTGCCTTTGGCCAAAGGCGGCGCGAAGTACGCCATCGTCGCAGTTGATTACTTCACCAAATGGGCTGAAGCTGAACCTCTTGCAACAATCACGACAAAGAAAGTAATCAACTTCGTAGTACGCAACATTATCTGTCGGTTTGGTCTCCCGCATATTATTATCACCGATAACGGAGCCCAGTTCGACAGCGTTGAATTCAAGAATTTCAGTCAACGATTCCATATCCATAAGAAATTCTCTGCAGTTGCACACCTTCAAGCGAATGGCCAAGTCGAAGCTGTTAATAAAGTTATCAAATCTATTCTGAAGAAACAACTGGAAAAGGCCGGGGGCAAATGGGTTGATGAACTTCCTATGGCTTTATGGGCTTACCGAATGACCCACAAGACTACAACCGGACACACTCCATTTTCTCTATCTTATAGCTCGGAAGCCGTTATTCCAGTCGAGATGGAAGTGTCTTCTCATCGTGTGACGTACTATGATCCAAAAACGAATGCCATACTACTTGCTGAATCTTTGGATTTGCTCGATGAAAAGCGTAAAGAGGCTGATCTGAGGGCAGCCGCGTATTAGAGTCGACTCGCCCTAATATACAATGCCAAGGTCCGGCCACGAACCTTTGAGCTCGGCGATCTCGTACTCAAGAGGATCTATCATGTTCCTTCACACATGAAACCTAATTGGGAAGGGCCATATGTGATTTCACAAAAGCTCGGAGATGGTACATTCAAGTTATCGACCGTTGACGGTCTTACCCTGCCGAGAGCCTGGAATAGCGAGAGTCTCCGTCGCTACTATACATGACAGGCTTTATTTGTTTTAGCCCATTTATTCCTTTGCATTTTATTTTCGCATTTCGAAATTTGAACTTGTAATAAGGCAACTGACTTTGCCATATTTTCTTATTTCAGCAATAAAATGCCATCTCTTCGAGCCAGAGCTGTGATTTATTGAATATGACGTACAACATCACGATGCACGGAGAGCTAAGTTCCATCATACGGTGGGATTTATTCAACTAGGGAGTGATTGAGATACGACCGGTCACTCACTAAGTGATACCCGAGCTCGGGAACAATGCACCACACCAACGTCTAAAAGCATTGATACACGACAATCCTTCCATTAACTCCAGATTCCCAAAGTGCGAACTGGAGTATAAACATTAACTCCAAATTCCCAGAGTGGGAATTGGAGTATAAACCTCAACTCTAGGTTCCCGGAGCGCGAACCATAGTATAAATTCTAACTTCAAACTCCCAAAGTACGAGTTGGAGTATAAAGCTTATAAATACGGCTTCGAAGAGGGTGGATCCGTCCGCCTAACGACTTCGACCGTATCTTAAACAAGTTCGAGGAGGATGGACCCATCCATCTAACGACCTCACTTGTCAACTAGGGTTGGATGTGACTCGACCATCCACGATCCTGATAAATCCGTCGTTCCCAGAGTGTGAACGAATTCCTAAAAAGCCTAAACAAATGTGACTGACCATCTGTCGGCCAACTCTAGGTTCCCGAAGTACGAACCGGAGCATAAACGATAACTCCAAATTCCCAAAGTGCGAATTGGAGTATAAACATCAACTCCAGGTTCCCGGAGTGCGAACCGGAGTATAAACACTAACTCCAAATTCCCAGAGTGTGAATTGGGGTATAAACATCGACTTTAGGTTCCTGGAGAGTGAACCAAAGTATAAACGCTAACTTCAAATTCCCAGAGTGCGAATTGAAGTATAAGAATCAACTCGAAGTTCCCGGAGTGCGAACTATGCCATAGTCATCCATAATTATCGGATTCTCGGAGTGCAAACCAAATTATCGCTTGCAAATTATTCTAAGTCCCCGGAGCACGGACGTGTGCTCAAGATCTGTAAAAGGTGCGGTCATGAGCTGATCATCACAACACTTAAACAAGTAAAGCAAGAAAAACAGTTGAAATGAAGAAAGCTAAATTTTATTTCAACTATCTGGAAACAAGAGCTTATGTGCAAGTTCTTCCAAAAAATTCCTACTAGCAGGGGCCGAACCTGCATCTATACATGGCCTACTAATGAGAAGCAAAAACAAGTTCCTATCTATCAAAAATTTGCTTAAGTGGCCAATTTATTTCTTCTTCCTCGGTCTTCTCTTCAACGGGGAACCCTCGGATTCGCTAGAGATCTTCCATTTTGAGCTTTTCCCCTCCAATGGTTGCTCTCCAGCTGGGGGCATAATGTCAATGTCCTCCACTGAGCTTGATTCCAGGTGTATACTGCCTACCGGAGGAGTTAGAGGGACTGGATCTGCAACGGAAGATGGGACAGACACCCAGGTATCAACAACAGTACCACCCGGTGATATTATCCTTAGAGGCGCTGGGCTGTGCACCGCCATATCACAACCAACATTACCACCATGCCTCGTAGCCTCTAGTTCAGCATTAATCTCGGCCAGAATTTCTTCATCATGAATTGCTTGGGCCTGACTGGGGGCATCTGTAGTCTGCACTGAAGAGCTGGAGGCTGGAGGGAGTCCACTAATGATGAACGGCAAGTCTGTGAAGGAGCCGCCATGTTGGCCGAGTAGCTCGCTCACCATTTGCTCATCAAGAGATATTGTTCTCCCCTACATCATCTCAGTTGACACTATTGTTGTCACGACAGTCGTCTCGGTAGTGATGGCCTTCTGCCCTTGACTTGATTCTTGAGTCACAGAAATCGGCGCAATTCCAGTCACTGAGCAAAGATAAGAAGAAGTTGTTAGTAATCGCTTCAAAACAAACTCTTTATTTGGAACACACTTGAGATATGTTCGGAGTACCTTCCTCAACTTGGCCTGCTAATGACTAAGCGGCTTCAGAAACATGCTCCCGAATAGGAGATAGCTGCGGTTGTTCCGGGTTATAGGCTGGGACAGATTGTGAATCAACCGCAGATGTAGGCTCTGACGGGGGTGGAGGAGTGATCTCAAGAACTGTAGCCTGGTGTTCAACACCTGAACCTTCCCCGACCTCCTGATGTTGGGCGCCTACCATCTCCTTCTCATAAGAAATTATGGCGTCATGAAGGACATTCTTTTCATCTTCGGTCAGCAACCGGTTTTCAAGCTCAAATTGGTCGATTGACTCATCCGGATGCGCTGCTTTCTCCTCCTCAATCAACCGGCCCCAAGCGCTGTGAAGATGTACCGAAAAATTCTCGAGCCAAGCCAAATTCCTGTGCTTTAACACATTAGCATTATAAGTGATGAGGTGGTCTTCGATGTCGGCCTCCAGCTTGGACTCGGCAATCTCAATTTTTCTATCGACTTCGGCTTCGACGGCCTGTAATTTAGCCATTGCCGCGTCTCATTCAGTCCGAAGTACTACGGCCTGTTCACACGCTTCCTGGGCCGCATTTTTCGCGTCGTCCCTATCCTTAGCAATTTCGGCAAATTTATCTTTTAGCTCGTTAAGCTCCTTCAAAGTCACATCTCGCTCAGCGGTTATAATGGTGTTTCGATGGCCCATGTCTTCCACTGTAACATAATGCTCTTTCTTCATTCTGTCCATAGCCGCTTGAGCTTCATCAGCCTTCTAAAGAGCCTCCATCTCTGATTTACAAGATGACTCGGCTTCCGTGTTCAGCACTTGTATAATACGACCCTTTTGAGTTAGCTCGGCTTGTAGCTTCTCGATGGTGGCCGCTCGTTCAAAGGCTAATGACGACGCTTTCTCAGCCGCTTTAGCCCATGCCTTATACTGGGCATAGAAGTCATGCACATAATCGTGCGCCATCTGCTCAGCCTCCACCTGGATTCTTTTCAAATGAGGAGGGAAAATGTAGTCATCAAAACAAATGTTCGGGAAGTCCTTCTTTAACTAAGCAAGCTTGATCGCTCCTTTCCCCGAAATTTCCGTAGGAGGCTGTTCCGCAACTACTGGGGTTATTGCCTCAGATCTGGGATGATGGGGCCCGGACCTGGAAGACTGGGAAGTTGACTTATGCCATGAAGATTCGAAAGGACGAGAAACATAGACGGAAGGTTGTATAGGAGCTCTGGGAGGAGGAGTGCGAGATCGAGATCGACGTCTGTAATCCCTATCTCTATCATATCTTTCTTGGCTAAAATATCCAGAGTATCCACGGTCGTAATCTCTATCCCCTTCCCTTCTTTGCGACTCGTAATATATGGAAGATCTATGGGCCTGTCGAAGACTTTCCAACATCGAACCTCGTCCAGTCATAGTATCTGCAAAGCAAAATGAAAATAGAGTTAGTGGCTTTTCGAAACAAATGACCTACAGTTAAGGGTTGTGTAGTGCCCTGAAATGTGTATGAATGTGCAACCCCCCGACCAACCGGAAGTGTCGACCATGCTAATATGAAAAGGATCGCTCAATTCTAAGGTATGGTGGAATTCCTCCAACCCAGCATCATGCTGGAAAGACACATCGTCCGGGATTAGAAGATCGGCAAGCCCTTCATAAAGACTTTCTGTTCTTGGGGGAGACATCTCCGAAATTCTAATTCCAGAAACGGGCTGAGACGTGACGACGGATTTCCATCTCCCTTTTTTAGGTGACTTAAAAACAGCTGCCTTGCCTTTTCTCTGTTCTTCAGTGTCCTGGGCTACATTAGCAGGTTCGCCCAGGGGTTCCTCATCAGTGTGAGTTATCTCGGAATCAGCCTCCTCGATTACGACAACTTTAGGCATTTTTCGTTTGACTCGCACTCTTGAGGCAGTTTTTAATGTGCCGTCGAGCACCATACTTTGTCTCCACTCGATCAACCCAAGAATTCTGAGATTTCTATCCGTCAAGAGCAATTCAATATTCCTATCTTCACTCAGAACTTCCTAAACCCGGGCTATCTCCTTGAAGTATCCACCTTCGGGTCGCTGAATTATTGCTTGAAAAAAGAAATAATATAAGTTTCACTTCAACTGCAATCACCTTAATAATTATTTGAGAACTCAGCTATACTCACGTCTGAATAACCATCGCCAGGTGAACCCTTGGGGGCATCTAACGTAAACCACTCCGTCTTGAAGTAGCTTAGCCTGGTCCAGGACCCGGTGACCACTTGACACTGCCTCCAAGAATGTAAAGGATGGGTTATCATTTCGACTTTTGAAGTTGAACTGATATCTGATCTCAATCGGGATCGGTGGTCGATGAAGATACTCCATAAAGACGATGAACACGCTATTCACTGAAGCATATACATTTGGGTGTAGCTGAGATGGGGCGATCCCCAAAAAAGACAATACTTCTCTTATATACTCATTGAACGGAGGGAGCGTTCCGGCTGCACACGCGTGACGATTGAATGCGGTGTATCCCTGTGGCGGATTGTGTGGTCTGTCATTTGGTCCTGGCAATAATACCTCGTCCATTGATAGGCCATGATTTAAGCATATTCTTCCTATCATATCTTCAGAGACGTTGGATCGAACAGAGTCTGATGGATTGGCAGTGAAAGATGCATGGGTAATTCGTGCAGGGATGGACCAATGACTTCGGGCTCAATGTCCAGAATTTCGAGTCTCGAAGGGATTATACTTTGGATTTCTTGCGGCTGCGAACTTGATGGTTCCATAACTGGCTAACTTATGAGAAATTATCGTTAGGCGGTAAAGAACCCGTGTATTCCCCACGTGTAAGAGTGTGTGTTGTTCAGTGCTGTGCATTACTGGAAAAGATTTTGCAGAATTAAAGAAAACTTGCAAGCAACAAAGATAATCAGAATCCAGTAGGAGTGACCGTCATCGCTGACCGTCACAATCTTATCATCCAGATGTTGGTAATCGATTCGAGTTAAAGTTCTTTATCACGGTGTTAAGTTATAGTTCCATCGACGAGCTTCGAAATGATAGTCAAGTGTGTAGTTTAATAGTTAAACCCAGATATGCAAGGTTGAAGCTCGTCGAAATCATGCTATCGATTGCTAAAAATTTCATATCCATCAAAGGAAGGGTTCAAATCGATCACAGGAAGCTCGTTCGAATCCATCGGGGCATCACTTCAAATCGATACAAGGGGGCACGTTTCGAATCGATGGTCAAGGGCCGATTTCGTATCGATCAAGGTGAGATGACTTCGAATCGATCCTTGGTTGCCTGGTTCGTACTGATCAGGAAGGCCTCAACTTAACATCGATCACGTTCGAGTCGATATGTTTCGTATCGATCATAGAGATGTAGTTTGTATCGATCTAAATTTAAGGACTTTGAATTGACCGTCAACCTATTTTTTCGTATCGATCATTTTGTATCGATACGATCCATCACCATAACTATCGGTACGAACTGCATCATCTCCATTAGAGCATCCCAGGGATCGATGCGTAGTCCAAAGAAAACTATTGCTGCCTTCATCAATTCAAACACGAGTCCCCAGATCGATTCGATTTTGTCCTCCCCGCTCTTTCTTCTCCAAATCAGATCCGGCTTTATCAATTACCCGAATGGATAATCAATGAAGGAAGAGTAGAACTGGAATAGTTTCATTGCTTGGATTCGTGTTTGATTACCTAATTTGAAAGTGGGATTCGAAGAATTTAAGGGATGAATCTTGTCGAATCGAAGGCGTGACGCAGTTCTATCTTTTTCGATGTTTCGAATCGATACGAAGATTAGAGACGGTAGTGAAAAGTAAAAAGGTGAAAAATGGCTAATTCCTAGCTATTTATATGGAACTTAGGAAGGGACCGGGTCGATTCACCTCCCAGACCACTTGACCGGTCGCAACCGGTCAAAACCCAAGTCGAGTCCTGTTCGACTCCATTTGATCAAGAATTTCAATCGGTTTGAAATGAACGGTGAATCTATCGATGCGAAGCGCATGGCAAGAACGGCTGAAGATGATGGAGCTCATCGACTCGAAGCCCCTGTTCGCATCAACAAGTTCATGACTCCATCTACATTGTCATCGATACGAACCATGATTTCGTGTCCATCATGACTCAAACATTACCGTCGATGCGAATGAACATTTCGCATTCAACGAATTATTAATATATCGATGCGAATTCAATCTTTCAACCTTCCACATCGATTCAGGAGAGGATCGATACGAAGGAACTCCATAAAAACAACTTTCAAATGTTGTTGCAACTCAAATTTCACGTTGATTTAGGAGAGAATCGATATGAAATTCAATATAACAAACACAATAACTGGCAGCAATACGGAGTACAACTTCCAGCAAAAAATAAGACGATCGTTCAAAGAGAAACTGCAGCTTTTCAAAGCACGTCATATTTCCACAAGACGTACTTTAGAGGGCAAATGTTATCCCACCTTTTGGCAAGGTCGAGATACCAAGGAACTGATTGAAAGCCATGGATCACTCTTCCTGGATATTAGACGTACGAAGGTTCGCTATGGATATCGGTGAATTTTGTCCGAGTCCAGATTGAGCCATAATTGATCAAACATGACTAGCAAAGCCAAGAGAGCCAACTTTCCAAGTTTCAAGTTAATCCGAGTTCGTATGCTCAAGTTATGATGGATGTAAGCTGAAGGGAAAAGCTTCGGTTTCGAATCGATCATGAAGCTCCAGTTCATATCGATCGATTTTGTATCGATCATGGGTCCAGCGGTTTTGTACCCATCGAAGAGCACCGGTTCGTAACGATCAACTTGGCCCTGTTCGAATCCATCGAGTTCGTATCGATGGACTTCGTGCCCATCATAAAGCCGCGCTTCGTATCGGTCAGCACTTCCTTATTCGAATCCATTGGCATCTCCCTACTTCGTATCCATCGGCAGATAGAGCATTTCGCATCCATCAACTGAGGCGACGGTCACTACTTCGTATCCATCATGGAAACTTCTCTTCGAACCCATCATGGGCAGGGCACTTCGTATCCGTCAGATTGTCCTACTTCATATCCATCAGGTTATCCTACTTCGTATCCATCAAAAGGTTCCAGTTCACATCGATTGGTTTCGTGTCCATCAAGGAAAGACTTGTTCGTAACCATTGAACATCAGTAGTTCGAATCCATCAGTGAGGCCTTATTCGAATCCATCGAGTCAATAGACCAGGGTGACGTGTCATCCCTCGATACGAACGAGGCGAGATTTATGGAGTCGATGCGGTCAACTCGGAGTAAAGACCGGATCGAGGCGAAGTATGCGTACCACATCATCACAAGACTACGTGAGTTGATGGAGTCGAAGGGATCGATTCGAAATGGTGGATTCGAACCAATCAGCCACCGAGAAACCCCATTTTGTATTGACGATAACTCATGATCCACTGATCCAAATGCCATGAAATTTTCACAGGAGCTCGCGTACATGCTGAGGAATGTCTCTACCAAATTTCAGCTCGATTGGACGTCATCATGATCGATACAAAATGGCTTTGTATCGATCGCCGATCGAGTCGAAACTTCCTGAGGTTGGTCGCGTGGGTCCACTCACGTGCCAGAACGAGTCTCCGGAAGTTTAAACGAAATATCAGCCTTCTACGCCTATAAATAGAGCCCCATGGCCTACAGAAAAAGGATCTTTGGACCCTCAAGCGCCCAGACTCTGCCGGATCGAGATCTCCATCATCCTACACCATATTCTTGCTGCCAATTTCGAATTTCCAGTTCTAACTTGCTGTTGATTGCTGTAACAACTTGTAATTATTGAAAGAGAATCAATAAAAACTACAAAAAACTTCATAGTGGACGTAGGCACCACGCCAAACCACTCTAAATTGCTTGTCTACGCATTTACTTTCCTGATGATTGGAGTTTTTGTTAGATAATACTCATTTTAAATTTATATTCTTCATTTTTATCTCTTCAAAAACTTTCGAAGAGTGTTGTGACCAATTTTGGTGCAAACAATGGGTATGTCTGGTTTGTGAGCAGTATATGTGATGAAGTCTGGTTTGGTTCGTATGGTAATGGCAGCAGTGGTGGGAAGATGGTGGCAGTGGTACAAGTAGTGTAGGCGGTTTGTAAGGGGAATTTTGATGAGCTGTGCAGTATGGGGATGAGGTGATTGTGATGAGAAGAGTGAGACTGTTGTCGTAGAGTGGTAGCTGTGGATGAAAATGATGTAATCTGGCAGGTTGTGGTTCAGTAAGGAGGAAATTCTATGATGTTTGTTATGATGATAGGGAGGATAGAAGTGGATGTTAGGAGTTTGATGGCAGCACAGTGGGTTAGTAGAGGTCGAAATGGAGTAGTTTGACAGAGGAGATGTGGTTCGAGTTGTGGTGGTGCTTGGTATTCAATGGCAGTAATGTCTGGTGTGTTGCAACTGTTATGGCAGAGTTGACAGAAGTGTTTGCAGTGGCTTGTTTGCAAGTGCACAAGCATGGTGATGAACTGTGTGAAATTAGGGGCAGAGAGAAGGCACTGCAGTGGTTGTGAGCTTGTTGACTGTAGCAAGTATTGACAATGACTGTGTGAAATTAGGAATCCAGTATTGACAGTGGCAAGTGGAAGGGGTTTTTTATGGAGCTTTGTTAGATGGTGTTGGAGTTTGTAGTGATACACACAGAGGTGGGTATGAATAACTGTGCAAGTTGATGGTGAAGAGAAGTTGCACTTGTATTGGATTGCAATGTGACAGAATTGTGTATATAGGAATTGAAAATCGGAATTGTAATGGTAAATGAAAATTGTAACTGAAAAGTGTAAATATAAATTGAAAATGAAATGGAATTTTTTTTCTTCTCCAAATCAAATTGTGCAAAAAAAAATTTGGTTTTAAATATGCTAATGCAAATGAAAATAGACTAGAAAACAAACGCACAACAAAATGAAAACAAAAATCAAACAACAAACACACACAACAATTTTTTATTAAGATGCAAACACACAAAATGAAAACAAAAATCAAACAAAAGTAATTCGAAGAATAGACAATAAAATCAAAGCAAATTTCCAAGAAACGGCGCTAAAAACTTGTTTAACGACAATTTTTTTATCAAGTTAGAAAATTAACGACAAATTTTGAATTAAACTTTACCGCAAGCGCACGGCGTACAATTCTAGTATGTGGCAAGTATAGGTTGATCCGTAGGGAATTGTTAGATTTTAAATTTCTATTCAATCAAATTAAACTAAGAATTTGAAGAGTGTGAACTAAAATGTAAATAAACTAACTAACAAAAGAAATTTGATAAAAATATGAGAGTTAAATGACAATTTAGAGATAATTCCACTCTCCAGATCATATAGTTCAACAAAATATGAAATTGTGATATATCTTTTTTGCTCATTAGTTAGTTTAATTGATGTGTTTATCATAAGTATGACCTATTTGTGCTATTAATTAGCTCAACATAAGCCATCAAACTATAACACGCCCCTTAAACAACTTTTAACTCTCATGAAAAATGAAAACAAGTTGAAAATGGAATCTATTTTAAGTGTGGCCTATTAACCATTGTTTAGAAATATAGGTCATTAAATTTTAATTCCAACATTCACTTCATTACCATCATCATATGTAGATGAAGAGGTAATTATTGTTTGTGATTGTTTAAGCATAGCCTATTTGTTAGGAACAACATAGACTATCAAATTCAATATGAAACAATAAATCGCATGAACATTCATTTAAGCACAAAGGAGATCAAAATTAACAAGTTATGTTGAAGCTACATAATTAGAGAGCTTCATTGCCCCTAAAGTGAAGAAGTTTAGCCTCTCATTTTTGTTATCAAATCGAAAATTGTAGCATGCAACATTAAACGGATAAAAGGATGAGGAGAGCAAAATGAAAAGCAAAACTAATCTACTTGCATAAAATAAAATCTACTTTACTTGCATGAAAATAAACTAACTACTAACAAGAAAGGAAAAGAAGCGTGTAAAAGAAAAGAGAGCATTAATTAACATTGCATAAAAAAAGAAAAGTTACATGAAAATAAAAATGGATAAGTAGCCATGGAAAAGAGAAAGAGAGCTTTCTTTTATTTGATCTAAACTAAACTAAGGAGAAGAGGGCCTAAGAGGGACTAAGGGAAGAGAATTACATGAAACATAAAAGGTATTTATACAAGTTTAAACCCCTAACTCATTTTTTTGAGTACTGCCCAAAATACCCTCTTACGAAATGTGGTTGCCAAGTTATCATTAACTTCAAATAATC
Organism: Allium cepa; assembly: GCA_030765085.1. Classification (NCBI taxonomy): domain Eukaryota; kingdom Viridiplantae; phylum Streptophyta; class Magnoliopsida; order Asparagales; family Amaryllidaceae; genus Allium; species Allium cepa. Next base: position 721,742,222 of record CM060929.1, on the reverse strand, counting down.
ATCCATAAAGTGTGCATGAAGATTTATTGGCCTTTTATCATATGCATTAGCTCCTAAGCGTACATTAAGGTAGGTGGGTAAGTGGGGTCCTCCATGATCATCACTTTGAATTATTTACATCTCCAATCCTTTCTATTCACTCTTGTGCATTCATATCTTCATGAAGCCACTTGTAAAATTCACTAAAATTCCTACAAAACAATATAGGAAATTCCAAGTAAATTTTCACAAATTAATAAATGCACAAAAATTACCATTTTGCCCCTATATGAATATGAATATGTGACAATTTGAAAATAATTTAAATTTTGGGTTAACAAGTTAAAACACCCAATATGATCATTTATTTAATTTTAATAGATTAAATATGGTGGTAAAAATATGCACATTTACATGCACATCACCTTCCATACAAGGCTTACAATGGTGCCATCTTTATACGAGTCTAATAACGGTTGTTATACGAAACTTGACTAAATGTAAATGGTCTTTCCATGATCCTCCAAAATCTAAAACACAAGCTCTTAACAAATCCTCCAAGACTTTATTACCCCTTTCTGTTTACCCATCAGTCTGTGGATGGTAAGCGGTACTCATCCTGAGCTTGGTTCCTAGAATCTCCTGTAGACTCTTCTAGAACTCGCTAGTGAGTAAGGATTTTCTATCATTTACTATACTACTATGAATTCCATGAAGTCTAACTATATTTTTCATAAATAACTTAGTCAAAACAGGTGTCATCCTAGTTGACTTAACTGGAATGCAATGGGCACTCTTGGTCAGTCTATCCACTATGACACATATACTTTCATATCCTCTACTAGATCTTGAAAATCCGTTTATGGAATCAATAGAAATAGAATCCCACTTTCATACTGAAATATCCAATGGTTGTAGAAACCCACTTGGCTTCTGATGTTCGGCTTTTACCTATTGACAGTTCAAACACTGCTTCACCCATAAGCCTACATCCCTCTTCATACCTTCCCTGAAGAAACTCCTCTTCATATCATGATACATCTTAGTTCCTCTTGGATGAATAGTAAATTTCGAACGATGGCATTCCTCCAAAACTTCCTTCCTAATGTCTCTCATATTCGAAACACACAATCTTTCTTTCTTTCTCAACCACCCATTATGGTCAAGACTGAAATCTTTCAAGTCATCGCTCTCGGTTCCATCCTTTAACTTCTTGATCCTCTCTGCCAATACTAGATCCTCCTCTTAGAAGCAACCTTTTAGCTCATTACCAGTCGAAATTCTAAACAAAATAACACATTAGTTCCTTCACTAGATCCGACCTAAGATATCCACTGGACTCTACAAGTCTACATTGCTTCGAAATCCTTCCACTCTACCATCATAGCCAACACTGCATTCTGATGTTTCTGCTAAGTACATCTGCAAGCTTATTACCTTTTCCTGGTGTGTAATCAATCCCAAAATCATAAGAAGCAATAAACTCTACACGTCTTTGTTGTCCCATGTTCAGTTGCTTCTGAGAGAACAAATATTTCAATGACTTGTGATCCGTATAAAGCTCAAACCTCTCTCCTAAAAAGTAATGCCTCCACATCTTCAATGAAAATATCACTGCGGCTAGCTCCAAATCATGAGTAGGATATCTCACCTCATGCGGTCTAAGCTATTGAGAAACATAGGCAATCACTTTACCTCTTTGCATTAACACAGCTCCTAATCCAATTCCACGTGCATCTGTATAAACTACTAAATCTTGATTCCCTTACGGAACAACTAGTACAGATGCATTGGTCAATAAGTGTTTCAAGCTCTGGAATGCTTCCTCACACTTATAGGTCCACATAAACTTCACATCCTTCCCCGTTAGCTTAGTCATCAATGCTGCTATCTGCGCAAAATCCTTTAAGAATCTTCGATAATATTCTGCCAATCAGAGAAAATTCTTTATCTTAGTCACTATCTCAGCTTCCAATTATTCACTGCTTCAATCTTAGTCGGATCTAGAAACAGCCCTTTCTCGGAGACTACATGATCAAGAAACTTCACTTCTTTTTTTCAAAAATGGCACTTCAAAAGTTTTGTCTTCAACTGATTCTACCTCAACGTCTCAAGCACAACTCTAAGATGAACTTCATGCTCCTTTTCTTCCCTAGAGTTCACCAAAATATCATCTATGAAAACCAAAACAAACATATCCAAGTGCTCTCGGAAAATTTGGTTCATTAAATCCATAAAGAATATCGATGCATTAGTTAGTATGAACGGCATAACTAACCATTCATATGATCCATTTCTGGTCCAAACTGTCGTCAGAGGAATATTATCCTCTGCTACTCTAAGCTGATGAAAACTTATCGCCAAATCCAATTGAGAAAATAACTTGGCTCCACTCAACTGATCGAACAAATTGTCAATTCTAGGCAATAGATATCGATTCTTTATTGTCTTCTCATTCAACTTATGATAATCGATACACAACTTCAACGATCCATCCGGCTTCTTAGCAAACACTGCGGCTGCTCCCCAAGGTGAACTACTCAGTCTAATAAAATTCTTGCCTTCTAGATCCACCAACTGCACCTTCAGCTCTCTCATCTCTGTAGGTGTCATCCTACTTAGCGGCCTACTCACTGTTCTGCTCTAGGCACCAAATCTATCTGAAATTCAATAGCTCGTTTAAGTGGCAATCCTACTACTGGCTCAAACACATCTGTGAATTCTCTAACCATGAAAACTCGATTCAACTCATCCTCTGGCTCCACAACGCCCAACAAAGCATCCTCCTCACAGCTAGGGTTTTCTACGGAATAAACAATCCGATTACAACAGTCAGGGTGTCTAAGTCATATTTTCCTATCATAGCAAAATATCCTAGCATCGTACTTACTTAACCAATCCATACTCAAAATATTCCAAACTCTACAAAATCAAATACATGCAAACTGCAAACAAAGGTAAGACCTAACAAATCAAACTCTAACTGGTCACACTTTATCCCAAGTGTCGCATACCCTCCTATCAGATTTGCAACGCTTAAGGAAATAACTAAGTATGAGGGTTCTAGATTAAGCTAATCTACCAAACAACGAGATATAAAAGAATGCGATGCAACAGTATCAAATAGAATGCTAATAGACATACCATGGATCTAAAGTGTACCTCCCAACATTACTTTCCCTTTCTTCTCAGCTATTAGTCCTGATGCAGCATGCTCCAATACAAATACTTTGTCCCTTCCATCCTTAGCAGGTTCTTTGCATTGATTCTTATAATGACCAATCTGATCATAGTTGAAGCATCTGATGTTCTTCTTTCCGATCTCTTCCTTCGCCTTTCCACTATGACACTCATTAGCAAAATGTCCCTTCTTCCTGCACTTGAAGCAAACAACCTCAGGCTTTCCTTTCTTCGTAGCTCCACCTTTCTGAGCACCCTTCGTATGAAAGAATTTTCTTTTCTGACTCTACCCATCCTGGACCTCCTTCGCCTTATTCTTTTCAAAAGAAGCAAGCACCTCTTCATGTCTTAAAGCCATCTCAACTACCACATTACAAGGTCTCTAATATGAGGTAATATAGCCCTTGCCAACTCAGGCTTCGATCCCCTGATAAACATCTCATTCCATTTCATCACGGTATTTACAGTAGCATAACCATACCTTGTTAACTCCTCAAACCTTCTACCATACTCCAACATAGTCATCTCTCCCTACTCTAACTCGGCAAACTTTTTGAGCAAAGCAGACTGCACCATCACAGACATGAACCTTTCTTGGAATCTCCACCTAAACTCAGCTCATGTCATCTCCTCTTCATCAACTCCAACCATTACACTATTCCACCAGAATAAAGCTGCTCCCCGAAGCTTTCTCAAAGCTAGCCTTCTCTTCTACTTATCATTGAGCCTCAAGTCTGCAAAGATTCTCTCACAATGCAGCAGCCAGTTCTCCATCTCAATAGCATCTTCAGTTTCAATAAATGGCTTCCCTTCAAATCTAGCATCGTCTCTACTCAGAATAACATAATGGTTGACCACCGGAGCTTCCTAAACTCCTACTCCAGCATTTCCTCCAACCACACAGCAGCAATTCCATCTTGCATCATATTCATGAAAAAATGATACATAGCTCTTATATCCACTTGTGGGACTCCGGCACCAACATTCCCTGCTTGTGCCTGACCTTGATTCCTTCTAGTATTTGGTCTGGCATTTCCATTTTCGATGGTGCTTCCTCCAAGATTCACTCTTCCACTTCTATCATCCATATAATATTCATTCCTCATGAGATACAGAAGAATGTCCTAAGAGAAATAGAAAACTAGAGATATAGCGTATACTTATATATAGTAAATACAAGTACATTACTATAGCGTTATCTCATACCCCGATCTTACTCTAATTCCTTAAGATTATGTTTTCAAAAATCATTTTAGTTTAAATTTTTTCATAAACCTATGCTCTGATACCAAGCTGTAACATCCCCTATTTGGAGGCCCGAAGCTAACCATTATAGATGCTGCAGTTATCTATAGTATTAACTTCTGGTAACCAATTATGGTAATGTTAATGGTATCCATAATATCAGAAGTACTTGAGTATGAAATAAAAACATAGATTTCAAAACAACAATTTTCATTACACTTCAAAATAAATTTGCATATCCAAGTTACATAATCACATAATCGTTTCCCACGTAAAGATAAATATAATTATTACAAAATACAGCAAGAGCGACATATGATGATGTCCCTTGGTTGACCAGAGTACTATATAGTCATACTGACATAATACAACACGTCGGAAAAATAGAATAAAACAACAACTCCAAAATAGCTATCCGCCAGCCTCATGCACGTCTTCGGTAGCTTTATTTGCCAATCTACTAAAACCTATAAACCTCAACCCTCAGCCTACTCAAATTAATTTTTGGCACCCAAGAGTTTAAGGGGATAAATATAAACTTCAAATTAGACATAAAGCCTGGTATGAATAATACTATACATCTCGGTTATTTGATATTAAGCGAGACCATGCCGCTTAGCGGAACGGGTTTCCCCTCACTAATATCCTTTTAAAACATATCTTTTGCAAATGTTTATCCTGCAACCAAAATTGGTTAAAACTATAAAGCATTATTATGTAAACATACATATCAGGTAACAAAACTATATGTCCGAACACTATAGTTTTTTGGCTAACTACTAACCTTTGGCTGGCTCGGGCCAACCGGACAATATAAACAAAATAATCTAGCACTTGTTAGCCACTCCTCTTCTGGACGGTCTGTCCCTAACTTAACTTCTTTCGGGGTCACCTGATCCTAGTGGTTTTGTAGGCTCACCAATAACCTATCTGTATACAAAAAAATATTCCCTTCTGTGTGTAATCATCATTTTAGTCTTACCTGCGACAAAGCCCTATACACACGAATTTTGGACTAAATTAGCTGGGGCTAATAGCTAATATATAGGGTGTGACCCTATACTAGTCCCATCTGGTATTCTAATATCTAAGTCATTTTACTTAGGGTAATCTTCCCAAAATTTTCCTTTGAAACCTTTTCATCCTAAATTGATTTTACATTTAAACCAAACTTAAACAAGGAAAATACATATACTCTATGCTTTAATCAAAATCATCTTGCTATGTTATATATATACTTTACACAAATCATTGTTGATTGAAACATTTAAACCTTTGAAAGTACCTTTTTTAAACCCATTGAAAGTACACCTTTCAAAACCAAGTAAAACCCTTCTTTATAACCTAGGCCGACAGCCAAAACATTACTTTCGAAAGCATTCAATCTTCCTTTCGAAAATACTTGCAAAGCCTTTCCTTCGAAAGCTTGAAAACCTTAGACATCCTATCTTTAAAACACTTTAAACTGCCTTTTGAAAACATTGGAAAACCATTCCTTTTAGACCTTTCGATGCCATTAGGGAACCGCCCCTTCAAAACCATCATTTAAAATCTTACGAAAGCATCAAAACCTTTTGTGAACAACAAACATTTCGAAAAGCATCAAAACCTTTTGTAAACAACAAAAATTTCAAAAGCATTTGGGTTCAATTTAAAACATATGGAAACACCTTTCGAATCCATTAAAAACTAACTCCTTCGAAACTTTTGGATTATATCTTCAATAGAGAAAAAGGGTCACTAAAACCATTTAAGTAGAAAGAACTCTTTCGAAAGCAATTCTTAAGTAAAGAAGTGATTGTGTCGAAACCAACATTCCGAAACCATTTTAGAATTGGTCAACTTTTAAAACAAAGTATACCTTCTGAAACCCTTCACTTCGAAATGTAGGAAAAGTGCCAGCTAGGGATTTCGACCCCTTTAAAAGCATTTACTTAAAACCAAAGGCGCAACCCATTCGAAACCTTTCCTCTAAAATATTTGACTCAGCCTAAAGCTAACCAAGTTGAAAGCATATCTTTCAAATGCAAAGCAGGCGCGTTTTCATTTAAAAACAAAGTGGCGCTTCGACCCCATCGGAACCTATGGTCTTGACCCAGTACCTTTTGCTTTAGTCCAATTCACTATGTACCAAGTTATTAATACGGTGTGCATTGGTTTCAATGGCAATGGAGGGGGAACTACTAGGTTGGAACCCCTAGTGCCAAAAGTAGTGAAACATGAAAAAAGCATGTTTAAACTGATTCTTAGCCTTTAGAGTAATCTTTTCAACTAACCTGTCTTATTTTTCAAAATCTAATTGGTTGCTAATTTTCTTTTCTAAAAGTGCTGCCAATATTTCAAAAATATATAATTTAATTTATTTACAAAATACCCCTTCTCCTTTTATAAATATATAAAACATTTAAGTCTCAAACCTTTAATAATTTTATATATTCATGAAAAAACTTAGGAAAATTCTATAAAAATTCTAGAAAATCATTTTTAATATGTTTTCTAACATATATTAATTTCAAACTCAAATCATATATTATTTAACAGTAAATAATTTTAAACCTAAATAATTATTTTCATCACTAGAAAACTAATATAAAATCCATATTAATTTAGAAAATTATAAAAATTGGAACCATCTCTAAAATATCATTTATGATCAAAATCTAAAACCGCAAGTCATTTGGATGTCATTTAATAAGGTTTTCACATTAAAACATATCATAAAACCTATATGAATTAGCATAAATCATCAACAAGCATATATAAACATTTTATCCTTCAAAATCATGGCATGACATTGCAAATAAATTTGGATTATCCTTAAAACTGAAAACATTTAAGAAAACAAGAGATGTAGTCATTATTCACCTTAGCTTTGAGATTAAGGATTTGAGATTTGATCTTGATTAAGTTGCTTTAGCTTTTCCTCTTGAAATCTTCCTTTTTTGCTTTTCCTAATGGTGGCCGGCCTCTAGTTTGTATTTTTGTTTTGTGAATTTGGAATGAAAGTGAGAATGGCGGGGTTAAGGGTTTAGGGTATATGGAAGTGTCTTATTTTTGTATTGCCTCTTATCTATTTGCCTTAACGTTTTAATTCTTTTGTTCATTTGTGTATGGAACGGCTACCCTTTATTAATCACAAATCTCAACACGTAATCCATTTTACATTAGTTTATTTAATTTACCTAATTAAATGTTCCTACTAATGTTACTAAAAGTATAGGGTATTATATTAGGCGGCTGTAGGGCTGGTGGTTGATTTGTGTTGTTGGCAGTAGCGATGCGGTGACGAAGGAGGCAATTGGTGCTGACAGTTGTAGTTCGATGAAGGGCAGTGATGTAATTCGCTAGCAGCAAATGGCTTAGCTTGGAATATCTATGAGTTTCTATACTCACAACTATATCCATATCTCATTGTGTATATGTATGTATCAATTATGGGTTGAATTATTTGTTGGGAATATTGGTTTGGGATTGGTTGTTGTTTGGATGTTAGTTGATTGTGTTGATTGGAAGTGTCAATTTGCAAAAAAAAAAAACTCCATCCAATTGTGAATTTAACTATATATGTATTAGTATGTCGATGTGTGTATTTTATAGATGACACGAGTTCGATAGAACCCGACTCGGATCGCAATATAAATTCATAGTGTCGATGGGTTAATAAATATTTTTAGAGTAATTTTGCTCCATGATTTTTATATTTAGATATTTATTTGTTTTCTTATTTTGAAAGATATTTTGAAAAAATTTGGAAAATTTATTTAAGGGTTTTGATGTTTTATTAGAAGTATTTTATAAATAATTTACTAAATTTTATTCAATAAGCTATTCTTATACTAACAAATATATTTTAAATTAAATGTAAATGTAGTTTTCGTTTGGTTATAAAAACCCATTTTAAAATTAATACTCTTATATATATTATAAGTTTGGAATTGTTTAAGAGCAAAATAGAATATAATGCTATTTTATAAAATATATTATAACTAATTATATTATTTTAAACAGATTTTATTGTAAAGGTTATTTAAATATTACTGGAAGCGTTTTCAAACTTTGGAAAATAATAGAATCCTTTTTATAAAATAATTAAATTGTTTTGGATATGTTTTGAATAAATAAAATCTCTTTCTATAATATGAGGATTTGAAATATGGTATAATTTAAAAGAAAATGTTCTATTTTAAACTAGCTTGAGTATAAACTAAAAATACTAAATTATATTCTATGGTTTGAAATAAATATAATTTATTTTGACGAAAATATACATTTATTTAAAAGTAGTAACTAATTATAAATAATTGTGGAAAGACCCTTACAATGGATATTTGATTTGTAAAGTGATCTTAAATGTTTTAAAATTTATAAGTATAGGTTTGGAAATGAATTTTGGTATTTAAATCTTTATTTTGGAATTATAGAAATAAAGTTAAGATATTATTCAATATGTGCTATATTTTAAGGATTTTTATTGATTTCAGAATATAAATTGATTTAAGAAGTTTATTTAAATTTATTAATTTACTAAAAATAAAATTTTATATATTTAGTTTTAGTTAACTATTCAAAAGATTATAAAATATGAAAATTTTGAAATATTTTTTTATTAGTATTTTAGATACTTTAAAGTGCATTTTTATTAATAATATAGTTACTTATCAATTAGTAAAGTGTGTTACATACATATAGACACATACATATACACATATACATATGCACTCGAGTATTTGATTTAATTGTTTCAAGAAATATTTGTCTGAAATTTATTATTATTTCATTTTTGAATTATATTAGGACTTTTGTATATGATTTCTATATTTTTTGATTTTTTTTATATTGATTTTGATAGCATGACTTAGTCATCATTGATATTGATTTGATTTGTGATTATAATATGACACGGTGATGACACCCTTCTTTATGATTTCGAGATATCTAATTCCATGTGATGAGAAATCTAGATAAATGGAGTTATAATATCATTTAAGATGGGGCATTCTATAATATTCTTTGGTAATTCTTCAAACTCGTTATAAAGAATACTATGGAGATTAAGTGTAGTCTAGGAGCATTGAATAACAAAATTGAGCATCACTTGGTGGTACAGGACGCCAATATGATACTTATTCACTTATTCATTGTCACTCAAGTGACGGGAACTAGGATATTGGGATTATACTTGAGGTGATGCTCGGTGTAGAGCCCATTTATATGCTCGGTATAGAGCACGTTTATAGAAGTTGAGTTATAGGGGCATACACACATGTATGGATATATTTATAGATATCATCTACTTGTCTATCATGAAGTACTCCGGGGATATTATTAGGAGTTAGCAAGAACCAGATTGGCCAAAGTCCATCGTAGTGGCCTGATCGTGTGGTCGTGCCCCAGATATGTGACACCTTTATTATATATTAGATGCGCATTATCAGATTTTTGTGAAGGGTGGTTGCCCTTAAGGTGGAGTTGCCCTAATCCTTTTTTGTCACCTGAGCCAGCAATCTATTATTATAGAAGCGAGATCCTGGTCATGACTAAGAGTCTCAACGTTGATTAGCACATTAGCTAGACATAATCTTGGTATCATGTAGGTAATTGAAGACCGTAGGAGTAGATCTGAATCATGTAGCCCTGGGCTCTTGGAGCAAGCGAGGTAGCTGTTAGTCTCCCTTCTAGTTCTACACTAAGTGGAAGACAAGTACATATTATTTATACACCTCACTTAAGTATTAGGAGCGAATCCGGGTGGATAACCCAAGTGCTATTGGAGATGATGGGTAGCCATATTATGATATGATTCTACTTGGGACCTTGTATATGTCATATAATCAATTCCCGTCGCTACTTATTTCTAAATGAGGAGATAACATTATAACTGTGATGTGATAGATATCCAAGGTATAGTGGATTTGAGGTTGTTCCGCGATTTGATAAGTTTTTATGGATGATTCTTCCATTTGATGTTGTTTCATGATTTGAGGAGTTTTTATGGGTGATGACATTTTTATGCATGGTTTTGTGGTATTCTATATTATATGACACTTTAAGGCATGCTTAAGATATTATCATTATATATATACCATGCATACACTACTATATATATTGACGTTGTGATTATTGTTTTGTGTTTTTATGATGATGTTATCATATTGTTATTATTACCAGTGTACATTAAGTTCCATTTGCATATCGACCCATTGATTTATATATAATGTGGCATGTGTGTTATTTATATAATACTCGGGTCAGTTGGAAATATATCAGGTTCAGGGAGAGACCAGTTTGTGTTTTCTAGACATATGGGAGACTATATATTTAATATTGTAGATTATAATCATTTATTGTACAATCTCTTGCGTGTATATCATTGTGATGTATATTGGATATATTGTATATCTTATATTATATATATTATCGCTATGATATTGACTTGTGAACTTTGTTATTTATTGCATACTGTGCATTTTTCTATCCTGGAGGACTTGTTTATTTCTTTGTACAAATACTGTATACATATAAGTGAGTTATTTATTCAATGTTTAAATACGTTTTTAGTGTTAGCCTACGTAAATATTCATGTTTGTACCCCATATCGCCTCATTCTCTGTATTATCCGACTGTATTACTCAGTAATACTCTTGAGTAGTATGCGTATAGAGGGGGGGGTGTTTCATGGTATGAAAGTAGGTTCAAAACAATACATCATACACAAAAGACACGAGCCAAAACCTTCAAGAGGCTTAGAGTCCATGTCCACTTAGGTGTATTGGGTAGTTATCGTATATAAAAGGGATAGTAGGAGTATACGATGAGTACTTGAGTAATCATCCATGGATGTACTTGTTATTTTTCCTACTATATATATTATTTTATTTCTATCACTTTTCTGTGTTAATCTCCATGAAGAATTTAAGTTGTTTATGGAGGTAGTGAAATAAAGAGTTGTTTGCAAACTAGTAGTATCGGCATTAGCAAGGGTGAATAAACCTCTGAGTGGCTTTGTATAGAGCAGACTGATCCAATAGAGATCAAAGAGCATAGCGGATTGTGATAAAAAAATTCCACTGAAGGCGTTTGATTGTTTGTTTCATGTGTGTGTAGTTGAATTAATTTTTGTTTCATTTGTCTTACTTTAAAATGTGGAAATTGAGAAGGAGGCATCACTCAAATATTCTAAACCTACTTCAATCTGGTTAGAGATGAATACTAATGGAAGCTAGCGGTTTATCCAAATTTGAACCGCTAATGGATAATAAATCTATTTAAAATAATAATAATAATAATAAAATATAATCAAAGATATGGAAAGAAAATTTTAATTAAATTAATTGAATGCTTGTATATAGTTGTGTGATGATTTATGCTGTTATTAATGATTGTTGAATTGAATATATATACAAATTTTGAAATTTAATATTTTATTTCAAATAAGCTTATGATTTAATAAAATAGGAATATCATTTTATAAAGTGGTTGGATATATTTTACTAGCTTATTTTGGGTGTTAGTTTGTCCGTAGAGTAATTTAAGAATTATGGTCAATAATCTAATCAACATCACCGATAAGGATTCCTAAACGCTTATACAGGGCAGTTTGACACAATATTTTGGAAATGGCAAAAGATACATTTTATTTAGGATTGTGCCTTGTTTTGCGAAGTAATATATTATTTTAGAATATGGAGAATATTAAAAAATTTAGATTTAAGTATTTTTGAAAAACATATGCTGCCATGGGTACCAGCGTGAAATTGAGATCACTAATGAGGCAATGTTGATATATTATCCCACGTAGTTAATATTGCAACCAATTAACAAAACGAATCGTTTAAATTTCATGGCGTGGCAAGGTTGTATATTTTAATATAAATTAGTTTATGGATTATAATATGTAGAGAAATATATATTTGTTTAAGACTGTATTAAAATAATTTTGCAATGAAATATATACAAATATGTAATAAATTCGTCTTGGGTTAAAGATAAATTTTGTAAAGTGAAAAATAAATTAAATAAATTATGTGAAAAATGATTTGATTTCAAAATAAATAATAATTTGTTTAAAATTATTTTGAAAAAGAAAGCACAGTTTCAAAAATAATACAATACTTTAAAAAATAAATTATATGTAATGTTTGGAAAATAGAGAATTTTTATTTTTGAAAAATAAGTGTAAAGACTTTGGAAGTGTTATTCTCTAATGAAAAGATGTATATGTTATTATTTGGTAATGTAAAACATGTCTTGAAAAAGAAAATTCTAATTAGTGCTAAATGGAACATTACTTTTTAAGTTTTAGAATTTAAACTTAAAAATTGAAAAGAAATGCACTTTGAATAGATAAAATATTTTATGCCATATATAAAAAAATTCAAAGCCTAAGCAATAATTTATTTCAAACATATTTCTTAAAATTTTGGTAAGTTTCAGTGATTTTAATTCCCTAGAAAGCTATGTCATTAGAGAATAACTTTTGAAGTGCAAAGCAAAATTTTGAGTTTATGTGAGGTTAAAACATAAATTAAAACAAAAGTGCTTCGCTATCCTGAAAGTTTAAAATCTTCAAAACAACACTGACTTCATTCGATCGTAACTTTCGAACGGTTAGTCTAATTTTGACGATCTTGCCAATTTCGGAAAGCACAGAACGTAAGAAATAACTTTTATTTTAAGTGTTTTATAAAATTTTGAGCTTTACTATGCAAAAAATGTTGTTTTATAAAGTGGGCTTGCACCATTTATACAATTCCAGGTTTTCTACACTTTGTGAAAAAACACCTTAACTCATTGTGTACGTATCATTTTGACGATCCAGAAGTTGTTTTGAGAAGATAGCGCGCTATGCAACAATTAACTTTTTTTAACCATTATCAAATTTATTGTTTTGAACCTATAGATTTTTGTCGACAAATAACCTAAAATAATGATTTTATGTTGCTTATTCATTACGTAAATGCATACTTACTATACTTCTTCATATGCTACTAAATTTAAACTTGAGTTGAGAATAGGTATTTATGGGGATATTTAGACTAAATGGCGACAAATTACTAGCTTTTGCTTGCATAAAAATAAGCTAACTTGCTCAAAATGCTAAATAAAGGTACATTTTATGCTATATCGATATACGATGTAATATTGTTGTGTTTTCTTTTGTTTTAGGACGTCCCGTGTTGGGATGTGCGTGTGTATTGCGAAATATTGCGTTTAGATTTTTTGGAACGCTCTCCAAACAAAGGAGATTCTATTGAAATTTTTTGGAAAATCTGACATATAGTAAATTTCCAAATTTTTTTGTCATATGCAAAAATAGAAAGTCGTTAAATGAGTCTATTTAAATTATAGCATTCGATAAGATAAGTTGGAGGAAGAGTCGCATAAAGGACTAAGTGGTTTAAGTTTGATGGAAGATCGTAGATACGATGAAAGTCAAGGTATGCATTGTTTGACGTCTCCCTATAAGAAATTACAAGGATGCAATTTTCATAAGGGAAAGTCTGTAACAACCATACTTTATATGTTGTAATAATAAATAAATTTAGTGAACGTAAAATTATTCGGATTTGATTTTTAATATCTATTATTTCTGAAAATAAATTTTACTTACTTAAATTTATATTTAATAAAAGATTTTGTTTTATTAAATTGAATTAAATTAATAAATGCTTTTTAGATAATATATTAAAACTAAATAAATGTTTTAAGAAATATGAAAAAAATTATATGATAAATAATTTTCAAATGATCGAAACACTTGAAAATAAATTTACTTTACAATAATACGATGAATAATCAAAAATAAACAAATAAGTATTGAATTGAATAAAGTTGTGATATATATTCTGTATAATCAAGTGTAAAGCAATTTAAATTAGACAGGAAGAAATTAAAAGGTAAAAGAAAATATGATATTTAAATTAAATAAATGAAAAGGGTATGATTGTAAATAATGCTTAGGAACAGGAATGGAGTTCTGGTGGTTGGATTCATTCAGCAATGGAAAATCGAACAGGAAATCCAGCCCAATAGCTAATTGGTTTGGTAAGCGAAGACCTAATAAGAAATCCTGTCTAGTAGCCACTTGTTCGGTAGTGGCGGATCGGACAGGAAATCCTGCCTAGTAGCTTCATGGTTGGGTAATGGGACACCAGATAGGAAATCCAATGCAGTAGCATTTGTGATCGGTTATGGGGAGTTCTAAACAAGACTTCCAATTCGATGATTGTGGTTCAAGGACGATGCCTACCAGACAGGATTTATTGTTCGACTTTAGGGGTGCTTCAAGTCGTGGCGAGTGCCATTTCAAGCTTGGCATAGTTATAGTCAGATAGAGAATGGAGGTTGGAGGATTTTGTCATGACGTAAAGATACTTTAGGGATTTCTACGTGGCATGTTCCATGGTTCTTAGGGATGGTGTGGACCGAAGTAGGTAACTCCAAACGACTCGGGATAACTTGGGGTCTCATGTGGCAATTATTTAAGCGATGGCGTAGCGCTTCAAGATGACGACGCCATCGACGAAGATGGCGAATTCAGAACCTTGTTATGATGATTCTACGACTTATGATGGATGTTTGGAGGCATTTGGAAGATGACGGCTTAATGATGAAAGTCATGATGGTGACCCACAAGGGCAAGTTTAACGATGGGGGATTGCGAGTATAATTTTTGACATGTTCTGCTTTGAAGATAGTGGATATTGAATAATGTTTAAATTCCATTATGGAAACACGTGCAAAGGGATCATTGACAATTTGGAGGTTTCTAGTGTGCCCATAATGAAGGGGTATGTGGGTATGCCCACCCGGATTTTCAAGCATGTCCAAATCTTGCGATGGTGGATTATCCAGGGCTTTGCGATTGTAAGCCAGGTTACTAACCTTACCGAGTGGCATGGATTCCAGCACCAATGAAGCCTGGATTTCAATTAAGTCCTTAGATTGCAATTGTGCCATATGAATTATCATAAGTCCAATGCACACTAGTGGTGGTCAGGATTGTTTGATGGATGCTGTAAAAACCACAGCTCGGGGGTCTGAATTTTCACTAAATCGAAAACTCATGTCCACCAAAGTATGAATCGTTGATTTGGATCCAGCAAATAAACAAATATTTGCATATCAGAGCACTGTTGATATAACTCAGAATGGAATGGTAAAATATAATAAAACATACATTTACTGAACAAGATTGACAATTTCAATATATAGTGTCCCTTTTAGTACCAAGCATCCAGTAGGAAACCTATCCTTCCACTGTTCCTGCCTTGCACCAATAACTGTCCCTCTAAAGAAATCATGTGGATTGTTACATTCGTTATCAAAGCTTACGTTAGTCGATCTTAAAAACTATGAAATATTGAGTGAACGTATTTGTATTTTGCTTGTAAATATTAATATATCGTGCGCCAAATCCTATCACTTCTGACCATAGAGTTGTGGCAATAATATATTGAAATATGGATAAGTTGATTATGAGTCGGAAGAATGTGAGAAGTTGAAGATATACACCTACTTTGATTACCCCGTGAAAAACAGGTCGTATGGAAAGGCGTTGACTTAAGAAGAGCATGAGTGCAAAAAGTTGGGCTCCCGATCACCCAATGGATCCCTATATGATTGCCAATTGATGATATACAGTAGGTCCAGAAAAGGGGAAAGTAAGAATCAATATGTTATAGATATCCGAAGGTAACTGAGTTCCTAAAGGAAGGCGTGAAATAGTCACTCTAAGATAATAGCCGGATTATTAATATTTTAAAGAACATATGCTGGTAAGTTAAAGAAGAAAATTCCAAAAGAAGGGACCACTCTAAGCCCGACCCAGTAGAAAATAGTTTCAAAATTTAAGAAAAATATATAAATAATACATTTTAAAAAAATATTTATATAGTAATAAAAAGTAAGTGTTTGGTTATGGAAAAATATTTGTATAATAAAGTTTTGTTGAATATATATATATATATATATATATATATATATAGTTAAATTGAAAATAATTCCATATATGGGTTTCCAAATGGTAGAAAAAAAATTATAAAGCATATATATAGCTCACTAGTTTCCCTATGAATAAAGAAAACTTTAAAGTTGAGAAATAATTTTTGGGGTGGACAATAGGAAGTCGTACTAGTTTTATAATGGGGTAAATAACGATGGATGGTAAGTTTAAAACTTGACGACAGAATATAAGTACAAAGTAGTAGACAAATGAATTGTGATAGGTAGACTGGAGTTTCTCAGGGTAACCAGAGCGAAGGTGGAGATGTCGAGGTAGAACGGAGTACAGGTAGTTAACAAGAAGTAAATATAGAGTTGGTTTGGCCCGAAATGGGCCCAAGTTCAACCTGGTCCGGAATAACTGCAAGCGGTCGACCAAGGGTTCCTCATGGTCGACTGGTAGCGATCAATCGTCGAACCTAAGGGTCAACCTTACTGTTGTTAAATGATATATTGGATTTCTGGGTCGAGTCGATTCATTCACCACTCCAAATCAGTTTTCCAAAGTGATTCCAAACCCTTTCCTCCCTCCAGGCCGCTGTCCGCCATCTCTAACCACTGCCTTACCACTTAGAAATTGACATCGGCCCTCTAGCAACCCCAAGGTAGTGCATGACCCTCCATCTCTCTAAAACCACCAATTCCTAAATCCTAGATCATCCTCCAATAAAAAGCTATGGCACTTCCTCACAGCACACTTACCTCTCAACACCCAGGGCTGACCCGGCAAGAGAGAGCCTAGTGCCAAAACCATGAAAATATTTTTAGGAGCTATGAAGAATCGACCCGTTTCAGCTTCTATAAGGACGACTAGTGAACTTCCAAGATCTCGTTTCTTTTGAATTGGAGGACTTATTCACTGCTACCAGGTTTATTCAGATGTTGCGCCACGATATGTTTGAGCTAGTGCGCTATTAGAGGTGTGTGCGTCTATATAACACTAATTTGGTGTCTAATTTTTATGATCATAAGGCTAGCTTCTCGTACGAAATGAAGTGGATGGATATTTGGACGATTGATATGCGGTGTGGAGAGATCCTACATATCACAGTAGTAGGAGAAAATTTAGAGGATGTTGATATCATTGATGCGGCTATACTAGATCGTATTTTCTAGTAGGGGATGGGTATATGGCGGAAAGAGAATTTGAAGCCTGAAGCCCGTCTGGTCATTTGCATCATTCAGCATAATATCATCCTCAAAACAGGGAGTTACGACCATATTTATCCCCTCATCTAGAAGGCCACTTATGCCATTATAGGAGGTATCGGGGTGAACTAGGCTAGGACGATCGTGGCATATTATGCGGGTCTAGTAGTAGGGACCTGGAGGAGCTCCCTACCCTACCATCACATTTTACTACCACCTTCACATGATTTGGGGTGAACCGTCGAGGTGATCCGTTGTAGAGTGATGTACCCCCATCGTTGGATAAGATCTCTCTTGAAAGGAAGAAGATAAAGGAGATGTAACAAACCACCCATTGTAAAACCCAAAAAGTCATCGTCTCATAATAATGACAGACTCCCGATTACCATAAAAGATAGATCCTTGGGGTAAAATTAGAACAAACAGTAAACCAAGACATCGATAGGATCTCACAACGGAATGACAATATATCATATACAGAATATACAAGAACAAAAAAGAATGACAATATATAAGAGACCATGCTAGTGGTATAAATAAGTAACAGTGCAAAAAGTCAGAATACATCAACTCCAAAAAAACATAGAGTTCTGAACAAATGTCTAAACAACAGTCTTATATACAAATAACAAGTCCGTCATGTACTACTAAAATATCAAGTATACATATCCAAAATATTGATGTCATGCATCCGAAGTGCTTCAGCTGCGCATCCTGGTCATGTCTCCTAAAAGCAACTGACTATCAAACCAATCAATCGAGTACCTAAAAGTTTTCATGACATAAGCAGACAAAGAAAAACGTGGGTCAAACATAAAGACTGGTGTGAGGGGAACAATCTCAAGATAACTTATATCAAAATTATATACAATAAATAAGAACTAATATGGCGGAGCTGGTCCTATCAACAATCGTGGCTCGGGGGTAATTCAGATTGTTCAGAAACAAGTAAAGTAAACCTATCCAAAAATATAGAAAATCATACCATAACATGCTCTTCTCCCATAATCGATAAGACAACACAATTAATATATTGTGACTGAAACATAAAAATCATACTATGATAAAGGTAACACTACATCCAAAAGTAAGGTGATCATAATATAGGTCTATCGCGAAGTATGTAATGTTATCAAATGTAACAACAATAACATCCCGACCAACAATACACATGATATAGAAATGAAAGATGACCAAAGTACAAAATTGATACCCATTATTCTGATAGGTTAAGACCATTATGAACATCTATCATGATCCAATGATTCCTTTCAAGGGTCTAAGATAAATAGAGTCGGTACCTAATTGTACTATAGACCCCAAGACACATCCACTATGATGGTTCTCGTGTAGATCTCACCATACCCATCGAAGCAAGCTTTGGTGACATATGACCTACTTTGTGAGCCACACCGTACCTTCTGAAGCAATATTTGGTGACAAATAGCCCACTCACTCGTAAATGATCGTCGTCTTATGTAAACCCCATCATACCCTCTACATCGAACTTTGGCAACATCTAGTTCACTCGTGGATGATCGTCATTGTACGTGAACCATACCGTACCCTCTACATCAAACTTTGGTGGCATTTAGTTTACTAGTGATTTCTCAAGTAACTAGTGTATGCCTCGGTCAAAAAGAGAACGACACTCATGTCTTGTGTAATATGCTATCGGGACCACAGTGGAACACCGATGTCGTTATAGATATATGCATACATCAAATATAACATTACGTAATCAAATATGGCTATCACAAACAAAGACCGATATCTCTTCATCGTCTATCAACACGGATGGTCTTATTATAAGATCCATAATCGGTGTGGCCACTAGTATAAGATCAATACCATTCATCAAACATATCTTGTAGGATCGATTTCACCCTAGAGGGGGGTGAATAGGGCGATACTATAGATTAATAAAAATTTAATGCGGAAGTTTATAAAATATTTTGAACACAAATATATCAAAATAGCAGCACAGAAAACAGCAGAATAATAAATGCAGAAATAGAACAACATGGAATTTACCTAGCTTCGGCAAAACTCTGCCTACGTGCTGCCCTCTAGGTTTTTACTAGAAATTAAGCAGTCAGACGCTTACACACGTAAACTCGCGACACCCGCTATCGACTAGCCTTAACTCTACGCATAAAACCCAACCACAACTCAGCCATCGAGTTGTGAATTCTCAAACTACACCACCGTAGCTCGTCCCTTGGTCACATAACTAGAAATTACAATTGTTTAAAAGAGAAAAATACAAATTTAAAAACAATTTAAAAAACAAAACCCCTTATTTATAAACTAAAGCCTTATTATAAGCCCAAAACAAGGCCGGCCAAAATAAAAGTAAATATGAATCCCTTTTTCGTTCATTTCTTTGGCCTGTCCTTGTTTCCTTTTCCTTTGTCATTTGTTCCTCTGTGCGAAATTAGGGCTTGTGAAAATTGAAGGCGTCGCTTGAATGTTGATCGACTACAGTGGATACTTCTTTGTTTTCATTCGGCAATCGACCCTCTAGCTCTGTCTTGCTTTCGGCTACTTCAATTCGTCGAGGATGAAGATCCTTTGAATTTGGTACGCTTGTTCCCTTTGCGTTTTATATTACCCTCGATTTTAATTTGAGTTGAATGATTGTTCTTTGTTGCTTGAACTCGAATGCCTTTGCCGCCAATGATGATTACGGGTTTTATACGATTTGAATTCCTATATTTTCGTTCGTTTGATTTTACTTGAATTCGTTTATAGATTTATCGGCCATATGATCTTGATTGAATGTTTGAGATGATATCTGACTTATTCAATTTCGTATATTTGATTGCTTGGCTACTTGATAATCACGGTTTTGAATTTTTCTTGATCGATTCTTGACCACCACGTCTCTGACTTGTTCATCGCGTTCTTTGATCACGGCTTTGACTTTGCCGTGATGATATTGATTTATTTCAGCCAGTGATTTGAACTTATGACTTGGTTCCAATTTTTGCGCGCTGACTTTGGCTTCGCTGTCTTTGTTCGTTTTGAAATTCCTGATGTGTTTTGTCTTTGTTAAAAAAAAACTATTGTCTACATTTGCTAGTGTACTTCACTTGAACTTGCTACTATTCGTGGTTGTTTCGTGTGATGTTCATTCATTGTTGTCTCTAGTTTGATGCACTCGAGTCTGGTACCTTGTAGTTCAATGTATCATGTCCTTATCTTGTGTACCATCTAGAGCTCTAGTTGCTTCACTTGCTGGATTTTCTTGATCACATGTATTTTGCTGTTTGAACTTGTCTGGAGCATTTGTTGGTTCATCATTTTTGCCAGAGTTGGTTTGAGCATTTGTGTTATGCTGTAACTTGTTGTATTGAGTTACACCCTCTGTTGTATTGTGTCTGGTCTTGGTTTTTTTGATAATCTGGTTTATTGCACTCGTTCATGTATATGTGTAGTTTCACTTTGTTGATGATTTGATGTTGAAGTCACAGTGGTGCATTGTGGTGAGTTGCTCTGACCGGTTGACCGTTGCATACATGTTGCCTTATCTTTGCTTACATCTGTTGGTCTGCACATCCATGTTGCCTTCTCTGTTTCATTTTTGTTCTTTTGGTTCCACTGTACATATATGTGCTTGCTGTCTAATTGATGCATTTGTTCATGTGTCTCTTGTGCATTTGGTTTGTATTGTTGGTCTGGTCTGGAGTATTTGATTGATATTGGTCAGTGGTTCGTCGAAATCACGGTGGCATTTGCATATGTATTCATCCACTTGTGTACGTACATTTATGTATGTATGCATGTATGTGATTTCATCTTATACCTGTGTCATTTACTGGTTCACTTGATTTCATGGTTCACCACTGTTTTATGTACTTTGGGTCTGGTCTTTGGGTCAGGTCTTTCATGTTGAGGCTGTTGTTCCATGACTTTGACATATATGCTGTTAAACTACATGTTAAGGCCTGGTGAACTGATTTGATACAAGTCTGTACTTTTATTAATGAGTTGGTCAATGCAGTTTCATTGTGACTTCACTTGATTTGAACTGTAGTTTGAATTATGATGTTGTTGCCATTTTGGTCGAGGCTTGATTTATGTGTCTTGACCATTTCATTTGGATTTGCATCTGTGTTGAATCCAGCTTTAAAGCTCGGGTTTGACCTTGTGCTTGTGATGTGATTTTATTTGTATTTCGCTTGAGTTGAACCCGGCTTTTGATTTGGGTCTGACCTTGTGCCCACATGTCCCTGTAACTTTATCAAGTATATATCGGTGTGCACGACCTTGTGGCATGTACAGTGATACACTGTGCATGTCACAAGCTATTCGTGTATGATGAATTCAAAAATAAATGATGACAAACAACCAAAATAACTGAGGCAGATAATATTTTCAAAATTACATTTTCTTTTACACTGTAAAAACATTTTCTTTTCAATTTTACTGCGTTAGTATTTATTTTTATATATTGCTTAGATGTTGGATTCAAGTTGAAGATAAAATACGAGTAAATGAGTGAACTATAGTGAGGTGAATTTGTAAATGATAAATTGTGACGTAATCGAATTTGTATTGTCATTGAATTTGTGTGTGTGTGTGTGTGTGTGTGTGTGTGTGTGTGTATATATATATTGAGAGCACAAATTTGTACTATTCAAAATTGTGAGAAATATTTGTTTGAATAAAATATCTGTTTGAATTTAAATTCCGTGTTATTTATTTTATTCACCAAATATTTATTTAATTATGTGAAAAATCAAATAGTACATTAACAAATACATTTATATGTTTACTATCATCAAACAAAAATCATATACTCGCATATTCAACAATCTCCCCCTTTTGATGATAACAAACACATATTTAAGAATTTTTGAATTTGTTAAATGTATTTGATCATTCAATTTGCTCCCCCTATTTGAATGCTCCCTCTCTACACAAAACTCACCCTTCATATATGCATGTAAATAAAAATATGCAAATAAGACTAGATGCAAATAGAAAATATTTGACCTATATTTGTCAAAATTTTAACTTTTCTATCCCCCTTTTGTTATCAGCAAAAGAGTAAGAGTTTTAGAAAAAATAGAGATAAAGTGAAAGATATTAATACAACATTAAAACTCAATCAAATATAAATATTAAATTTCAATAAAAAAATAAACAAAAATCATAAATACTCTATTTGACGCTATTCCACTTTATAGTGATATGGATGACGTCATCGTATTAAACCATACAGTTGCGTCTATTTGTGGTATATTTATATCATGAATTTGAATATCTACTAACCATGCATAACCGTTAGGACTTTTAAATGACATTAGCAGTATTCCAATTTTTTTATAAAAAAATGAATTCAAGTATCTTCTAACCACGCATAACCATGAGGACTTTTAAATAGGATTAGAATCAGCTTGTCTATTTAATAAATCAATTTTGATATGCATTCCATACATGCAAAACCGTGAGGACTTTTAAATGAGCATGGAAGCACATAATCAAAATTTTAAAGTTATTCACCCATGCATAACCATGAGGACTTTTAAATGAGAGTGAATACTTTGGATCCTTTTTAAAAAAAATAAAAAATGAAAAATGAATGATTTCCTGTTTAAAATACCACATATTGAAAAACTATATTGAATTTTGATGAGCGATGGTCGTTAGAAATATGATAGAAATAGAGATGGTCACGGAATTTTTACCAACAAAAAGTTCTTATAACTCTTGTTCAAATTTCTAAAGAAATTTACTAAATATACCATCTCAAGTTATAATATATGATTAACATCAACACTCATCACTTTTTCAATCACTATTTATCTTTTCGATAATTAGTAGGGAGTCAGATTAGTTAATATAGTCATTTAAAATCATAATCAAAAATAACTATCAAATTTATTAAAAATGACTAATCTGAAGCAAGGTCAAAATGATTTTCTAGAAGGGGTTTTATAAGAAAATTTCTTCTATTTGAAAATTTATTTGAAATGAAAAATATGCAGACATTTTCTTTGAAAAATGATGCAATTACTGAATGTCTCAACATAAATCACGTTCCACTAGAAATTTTTCCATCAACTAGATTACCAGTGTAATTTGCATCTGAATTTTTCTTTCACTCAAGATTATCACTAAATAGAATGTTATAGACTAGACTGTGAAGTTTCAACAAATTTCTTGGAATTATTTTTAACAGCATTTAAATGAAGTTCTCTTGAATTTGAATTGAAGCCGTGTAAACGATCAAACAATAACTATAGTGTCAGATCCCGAAGCAATAAGATACGCATATATATCCACGTGTATCGTGAGTAATCAACAATCATCATTAGTCTAAGAAAATCTATAGTTCAAAGATGATTGGTCAATATTTTGAAGAAGTCAGAATCAAAATCATCATTCATTTCATCGTTACATTATTGGCTGATTTAACTCATATTACGGTGCAGATTATCACATTTAATATATCGTTCAAAATAAATATACCGTCACTAGTTTTACCTTTACGATAATTTTTCCATTGTTGCCCATTGTGATTTTTCCACCTTTATACTAGGCTAAGGGACCGTGATTTGTCGCCCATTGTGTTCTTGGAACAGCCAGAATCCAAGAAACACGGTTGTTGTTCCTTAGCCTGCCACCACACCTACACGATAAAAAAAATTTGTGACCTATTTTTTTTATAGGTCCATGATTGTTAGTGGCAATTGATTTTGAAAAATAATTTTAGGGAGACCCAAAACTATTTATATATGTTCCTTTTGGCACCCAAATTAGTTTAACTTTAAGTGATTTTATATTTGTGCCTTTTGAAACCCAAACTGATATGGTTTTCATATTTTTTGGTCTATACCAACAAATGTTTTGATTTCGTCCAATTTTTCTACAAAATGCGCACAATTAACTTGTTTAATTTCACCTCTATCACGTTCTAATTGATTATATCCAAGTCCCTGTCTATCTGTATTAATAGTTTGTTTTCCTAAAAGCATATTTAACGATCTTTCACTTTTTGAAAATTTCCTAAAGTCGTAGACAATTGTTGGACTTGTGTTTTGAGAGATTTATTTTCATTTAATAACTGTGTGCACCTTTTAATAGAATTTTCTCTTCGAGTATTTTCGCTTTGTTTCAAAATCAGAATTTCATTTTAGAGTGTTTTAATTTTAATTTCTGATTTTTTAATTTCTTCTTCAAATGTTGGACACGTATCACACTTAGGGATCCTACTTTGATAGTTTTTAATTAATTGGTCAAGCTGTTTATTTGATTCTATCAAAGTATCTCTTTATGATTCAATTTTAGTGTATTTCTCCCTAAGTCTTTCTAAGCAGCCATTTACCTCGTGGAAATATATAAGTAGTTGTGAGTGAGTAAGTTTTGATACCTCGTTTGGCTCGCCATAGTCGCTATCAGTTATATCACCTCGTAGGCACAGATTTACTCTTTCTCTCTCACTGCTAGTGCTTTTACAATCGTCACTTTTATCCCATGTGGCGGCAAAACTTTTTCTTTTTGAATTCTTTTCTATGCCATGTCGATTTTGAGGACAATTGGGCTTGATGTGTCTGGGTTTGTTGCACTTATGATAGATGATCTCCCGTTCTTTTGGGTTGTCTAGTGCTTTGAATATTCTGCTTTTCAACTTTTGATTTAGAGCTGGATTTCTGTATTTGCGGTTCCACTTTTTGAATCTCTTTATTAGTAGTGCCAGCTTAGCTGCTCCGTAATCATCATCTTCATCACTACTGCTTTTTACCAATCCTATAAAGCTCGTTTCTTTAACCGAGTCATTTGAGGAGCATTTCTCATTTTTGTTGACTTTTGCACCATATATTGCATCAAAAGTACTCCAGTTTTCCTGTGCACTTTTACAATGAGAGATAAAGTTAAAATTATCCTTTTTAATATGAGAATAATATATGCATAGTAAGAGCATTAATCGAGATAATTTTCTCGTTTGTTATATCACATCTATTTTCAATAATATCTCAACATTTAATATTAACAGATTTTAAATAAAATTTTATTTTTAATTTCCAATTCAAAAAATCTGTTCCATCAAAAATAGGAGGAATAATATTGGAACGACCCACAGTAAAAGCAGTATTAAAAGAAGACATTTTAAAAATTCAAATTTTTAAAACATAAATTGGTTTTTGAAAAATCAATTTTTTAAAACAAAAATGGCTTTTGTACCTAGCTCTGATACCACTTGAACGATCGATTTCACCCTAGAGGGGGTGAATAGGGTGACACTATAAATTAATAAAAATTTAATGCGAAAGTTTATAAAATATTTTCAACACAAATATATCAGAATAGCACCACAGATAATAGCAGAATAATAAATGCAGAAATAGAACAACATAGAATTTATCCAGCTTCGGCAAAACCCTGCCTACATGCTACCCCTCAGGTTTCTACTAGAAATTAAGCAGTCGGACGCTTACACACGTAAACTCACGACACCCGTTATCGACTAGCCTTAACTCTACGCTCAAAACCTTGCCAAAACTTAGCCACTGAGTTGCGAATTCTCGAACTACACCACCGTATCTCGTCCCCTAGTCACACTACTAGAAATTACAATTGTTTAAAAGAGAAAAATATAAATTTAAAAATAATTTTAAAAAAACCACTAATTATAAAATAAAGCCTTATTATAAACCCAAAACAAGGCGGACCCAAATAAAAGTAAATACGAACCCCTTTTTCGTTTATTTCTTTGGCCCGTCCTTGTTTCCTTTTCCTTTGTCGTTCGTTCCTCTGTGCGAAATTAGGGCTTGTGAAAATTGAAGGCGCCGCTTGAATGTTGATCAACTACAGTGGATACTTCTTTGTTTTGATTCGGCAATCGACCCTCTAGCTCTGTCTTGCTTTCGGCTACTTTAATTCATCGCGGTTAAATGATGCTTTGAATTTGGTACGTTTGTCCCCTTTTCGATTTATATTACCCTTGACTTTGATCCGAGTTGAGTGATTGTTCTTTGTTGCTTGAACTCGAACGCCTTTGCTGCCAATGATGATTACGGGTTTTATAGAATTAGAATTCCTATTTTTTCGTTCATTTGAATTTAATTGAATTCGTTTATAGATTTATCTCGGCCGTATGATTTTGATTGAACGTTTGAGATGACATCTGACTTATTCAATTTCGTATATTTGATTTCTTGGCTACTTGATAATCACGGCTTTGAATTTTTCTTGCTCGATTCTTGACCACCACGTCTCTGACTTGTTCATCGCATTCTTTGATCACGGCTTTGACTTTGCTATGATGATATTGATTTGTTTCAGCCAGTGATTTGAACTTATGACTTGGTTCCAATTTTTGTGCGCTGACTTCGGCTTCTCTGTTTTTGTTCGTTTTGAAATTCCTTATGTGTTTTGACTTTGTTAAAAATAACTATTGTCTACATTTGCTAGTGTATTTCACTTGAACTTGCTACTATTCGTGGTTGTTTCATGTGATGTTCATTCATTGTTGTCTCTGGTTTGATGTGCTCGAGTCTGGTACCTTGTAGTTCACTTATCGTGTCCTTATCTTGTGTACCATCTAGAGCTCTAGTTGCTTCACTTGCTCGATTTGCTTGATCACATGTATTTTGCTGTTTGAACTAGTCTGGAGCATTTGTTGGTTCATCATTTTTGCCAGAGTTGGTTTGAGCATTTGTGTTATGTTGTAACTTGTTGTATTGAGCTGCACCCTCTGTTGTATTGTGTCTCGTCTTTGTTTCATTTGATGATCTGGTTTATTTCACTGGTTCGTGTATATGTGCAGTTTCACTTTGTTGATGATTTGATGTTGAAGTCACAGTGGTGCATTGTGGTGAGTTGCTCTGACCAGTTGACTATTGCATACATGTTGCCTTATCTTTGCTTACATCTGTTGGTCCGCACATCCATGTTGCCTCCTCTATTTCATTTTTGTTCTTTTGGTGTTACTGTACATATATGTGCTTGCTGTCTCATTAATGCATTTTTTTCATGTGTCTACTGTGCATTTGGTTTGTATTGTTGGTCTGGTCTGGAGTATTTGATTGATATTTGTCATTGGTTCGTCGAAATCACAGTGGCATTTGCATATGTATTCATCCACTTGTGTACATACATTTATGTATGTATGTGATTTCATTTTGTACCTTTGTCATTTACTGTTTCACTTGATTTCATGGTTCACCACTGTTTTATGTACTTTGGGTCTGGTCTTTGGGTCAGGTCTTTGATGTTGAGGCTGATGTTCCATGACTTCGACATATATGCTGTTGAACTACATGTTAAGGCCTAGTGAACTATTTTTATACAAGTCTATACTTTTATTCATGAGTTGGTCAGTGCAGTTTCATTTTGACTTCACTTGATTTGAACTGTAGTTTGAATTATGATGTTATTGCCATTTTGGTTGAGGCTTGATTCATGTGCCTTGACCATTTCATTTGGATTTGCATCTCTGTTGAATCCAGCTTCAAAGCTCGGGTTTGACCTTGTGCATATGACATGATTTTATTTATATTTCGCTTGAGTTGAACCCCGCTTTTAATTTGGGTTTGACCTTGTGCTCACCTGTCCCTGTAACTATATCAAATGTATATCGGTATGCACGACCTTGTGGCATGTACAGTGATACACTGTGCATGTCACAAGTTGTTCGTGTATGATGAATTCAAAAATAAATGATGATGAACAACCCAAATAACTGAGGCAAATAATATTGTTGAAATTACATTTTCTTTTCAATTTTACTGCGTCAGTATTTATTTTTGCAGATTGCTTAGATGCTGGATTCAAGTTGAAGATAAAATACGAGTGAATGAGTGAATTGTGGTGAGGTGCATTTGTAAATGATAAATTGTAATGTAGTCGATTTTGTATTGTCATTGAATTTGTATATATATATATATATATAGAGAGAGAGAGCTCAAATTAGTACTATCCAAAATTGTAATAAGTATTTGTTTGAATAAAATATATGTTTGAATTTAAATTCCATGTTATTTATTTTATTCACTAAATATTAATTTAATTATGTGAAAATAAAATTGTACATTAACAAATACATTTATATGTTTATTATCATCAAACAAAAATCATATACTCGCATATTCAACATATCTATCGCAAAGTCAAAGCCAACGAGCATAGACTAACTCCTCTCAATCATACACGCTCACCAAACGTAACCATGTAATCAATTTCTGCGTTGATTTCATATTCAATCACTAATGCATCACCATGTATCCATATATGGATTTCAGGCTTCACTTTGCATCCTACCTTCCCGAGTAACCCAAAGACCCTTCGCAGTCGTGCCAAGAGTTCATGAAGAACCGCAATAAAACTGGGAAATAAATCCTTGAAGTTAGTTGTTTCCCAATCATTTAGTCTACTAGGCATTCTTTCAATCGACTGAGCTCAATCGACCGAGTTTTCTTCCCCAGTCTTCTAATTAAGACTTGCCTCCTCAAGACTAATTTTGCTCACGTTCAATCGACTGAACCATACCGTCGGTCAACTAAAACCTACTGTTCCTAGGCAATGAACTTGGGATAGGGAGAAAGCTACCCTCTGTCCACCGATTTGAGTGTCGTTTCCTTCGACGCTTCGCTCGATGAGCAGCCTTTCTTCTAGAGCCTGCCTCTAACCTATTGGACCTCTACCAAGCTTCATTTGTGATGTTTAGGAAGTTGTTCCATATGTATAAAAAAAACTGATTTCGATACCAAAATTCACTATTTGCATGAGTAGAGTTCAGCGGGTGATTATCACGACCTAGCTTCCTCTAACATGCTAAAATGACATACCCAACCCCTTTGCCTTATGTGTAGCTTATACGTGTGTCTATATACTCATTTATGCAAGCCTATGCAGACATGTTCACGCAAGCACCCATTAACTTCACAAACCACATTTCAGACTTCACCGAAGCGATTACTCGACCCGGTGTATTCTCGCGCAACTTAGCACACACAATAGTCGCCATAGCTACGTGAAATGCCTGTTGCAAACTTATATTCAATAATATTCCTATATAATCAAACAGTTTCGTACATATATAAATAAACCTACAATAAAAGTTTTGATTGTTATATATCTTTAAATACAAGTATATGTATACTTGCCCATACTCATATACATAGATGTATATTTAAATAAGTGATTCGTTTATTACTTAATCAAATCTTACTTTTATTTACTAAATCTTTTCATTAAAAGTCTTATATTGTCTCATACAATCTTATAAAATCTTACATTTATTTTATATTGTTAGCTCGATAAAATAATTAATTAACTTAAAAAAGGAACAATAATGATTAATAAACAAAACAAATAATCTCCACTTTCAATTTCTCTACATATGAAGTAATGGAGACCTCTCAAGAATCTCATCTTCAATTTCCAACGTCTCCTGAGATTCTTCTCATCTCTATCGATGCTCTAATATTTTTAATCGTAATTCTCCTGCAATTTCTTATGCTTAAGTTGTAAAGAATCAGTACTCATCTCAAAGATCGACTATTAGTAAATCAAAATCGAAATGGATCGATTCTAGGAAGGGAAAGATTTTTTGTTTCAGATGTGGAGATCTGAACCATTTCGCTAATAATTTCCATGATCTGGTCCTATGTTTTTCTTGTGGATTTTTTGGGCATAAAAGCAAAGATTGTGGAACGAAAATGGTTTCCTCTGAATCTAATTCTTATTCGATCAACCACGGGTTCCGATTTTTTTTGAAATTCTTATTGCTGAAAGGAATCTTGATTGACTATCTCTAGTTCAAGAAAAACGAAGGAATTAAATATCTCGATGAGTTATTATATCGTTTTGATATCATCAATGAACCGAACATAGGTAAAGGGTACATCAAAAGATTTGGCAACCCTGAAGTCTACTTCGGCAAATCAGAAGTTAGAGTAATCAAATCCAACATTGGTTAATCATGGATTTCAATTTGCCTTGAAATACTTGATATTGAGGGGTATTTTGACCGATCATCTTTGGCTCAAGAAAGATTTAGGAATTAACTATATTGATGATTTTTTTATCATTTCGATATAATTAATGAACCGAGTATCGAAAAAGGTTTCATTGAAAATGAAGTAGAGTACATTGATAAATCAGATTTATCGTTTAAAAAGCCCGAATCATCTAAGTAAGTGGAGTTGATAATTCCTAATTTTCGTGCTGCTAAAGAAGTCTATCAGGGTTTTGATCCTATTCTCTTGGATCCAGCCGTTTCACTATGTAATGAAGCATTTTGTTTAAAATGATCTTTGACTGGATTCGAAAAATTAGAAGAAGGTTTCACTTCTATTTGTAACAAAAACCACAAAGCCAATTGTCGTGTTAAGGAAAATTTGAGATTAGTATTTCTAATGCTTTTTGATTGCCTTGCTGACTTAAACGATTGTCCAGATGGTGATGGTGGACAGATTGATAACTCGGAACATTTAGATAATCTCTTGAATGTTTTGAATTATAGTATATCAAGATCTATTAACAGAAAAGGGGTAATCTCATTGGATAGCAGTTTTTCATGCATTGTTAGGATGGATTGGTCTGGTGCTCTTTAAGTGATGGATTTTGATTTAGTAGAGCAGGAGCCTGTGGTGTTCGACATTAAAAGTTCTGAGGTTCTATTTTTCAATGGATTAAAAAAAAAATTACGAACTCGAAGTTGGATGAAAAGAACTTTTTTGACAATATGTTGGATTTTTCAAGTTCTAGTGTGCTTCATCCAACAGATTTAGACAATAAACCAGATCTTTTCCATGATGTCTTATTATCTGATAATGCAGCTGAATTGAGCAATTATGATATCACTAATTGTTCATCTAAACCAGTTTTTGAAATCAATTCGTTCAATATTGATATTTTAATGGATTGGATTATAGGATCTGAAGTAGTTGTAGTTTTGGATGAAGAAGAGGCTCTGGTTGAATTTGATAACTTGCTGAAGGTTAAAAATGATTATAGGATGGCAACAACAGAGGCTTCAGCTGGTGTACTCACATACACAAGGGATACACAAAGTTGTTGTAGCGAACTTTGGAAGATATTGGAGAAGATAATCTTAGGTTGGTATCAGATTGTTCGGGTGCGAATTTAGATGTTGTCAGGGAGTTGAATATTATTCCAGATTTTTATCTTCCTTCATTAAGGAAGGTGGATGTTGCTTCAGGAATCAAATCAGGAGATTGTGGTTTTTTGTTGAACACTTGTGTGGGGACAGGGTCAATTTTAGTCTAGGGTTTGGACACTAAATGGTCAGAGAGTGGTAGTAGATCAGTTCCTATCTCTTCTTCGTCAAAGAAAGAAAGGTGCAGGAAAATAGTAGCTTCCAGTGGACCTATTCGTCGAAGTGCTAGGAAACGCAATTGTCAACCGCAGACTATGGGTGAGTTACCTGGATTGAGTGCCACGTGTGGCACTACGAATCCAAGTTCAGGTATGAGTTCTTTTATGGGTAGTACATACTCCACTTACGCATTAGGCAGTTTATCATCTTTCGAGTATAGTCAGCTTGCCTGTGATAATTCTTTTGTTTTTTCTGATATTGAGATTAATAGAGAGTATATTAGGCGTATGGAATTAGAGAGGGCTAGTACAATTAGTTTATAAGGATCATTAGTTGGAACATTAGAGGTTTGAATGATTTGAATAAGTATGATAAGGTTAGAGCGTTCTTTAAAGACTATTCTATTGACATTTCTTTACTTTAGGAGACTAAAATTTATTGTCTAGACATTCATTTTTTTAAAAGATTAGGCGGTTGTCATTTTATAAAATGGGTTTTTATACCTTCTATGGGCTCTTCATGGGGTTTAATAATAGGGTGGTGGGATAATTATTTTAATTTGCTTCAATGTATTACTTAACAACATTCACTTCATATTATTTTTATTGATCTTTCAGATAATCCATTTTTAAATATTTCTAATGTTTATGGGCCTAACTCAAAAATTAATCGAAGAATTTTATGGCAAGAATGCCTTGAATTTAGGTCATTAGCTCTGGGTTCTTGGATTTTGGGAGGTGATTTTAATGTAACGCGTTTCATAGGTGAGCGTTTTCCTAGGGAAAGGGATTACTCTGCTATGGAGGAATTTGACCAATTTATTATTAATTCTAATTTGATTGAAATTCCCTTTTCAAATAGAGAGTTTAGTTGGAGTAATTCAAGAGAGTCTCCTTCCATGGCTCTTCTTGATAGATTTTTTGTTAGTGATGAAATAGAAGATAAATTTCCAATCTGTAGAGTCACCGTTTTACGTATACATACTCTGATCATTGTCCTATTATCCTCACTTGCGAGCATCATAGAATTGTTATTAATAATTTTAAATTTTAAAAGATGTGGGTTTTGGAATCTAGTTTTTTAAACTTAATTAATAGCAAATGGATTTCTTTGAGTTACCATAATATTAGAAATAAGGAAAATTCTGCAAAATCTTTTGTTTCAAACTTAGGGATCTTAGGATTTTTCTTAAAAATTGGAGCAAAAAAGTTTTTGGCAATATAAAAATCAAAAAATATAATATTCTTAATGAAATGCTTAAATTTGATAAGATTAAAGAATCTAGACAATTAAATTTAGGTGAATGTAGTGTTCTCGCCAATTTAAAAGATGAACTAAATTCTATTTTAGAAAAGGAGGAGGTTATGTGGAAGCAAAGATCCAGAATCCTATGGATAAATGAAGGTGATAATAACACTAAATTATTTCACAATATAGCTAATGGTAGAAAATGTAGTAACACAATTATCTCCATTATTGTTAATAACGAAGAGTTAGTTGATCAAAGAGATCTTAATAAAGCTTTTGCAGATTATTATAAGAGTATTTTTGGTTCTAGAATCAAACATAGAATCAATGTTAGATAAAAAGATCTGCATCCATCTGATTCTATTGTTGATTTATCTGAACTGGATAATCCTTTTACTGTAGAGGAAATTAGAAAATCTATTAATAACATGCCAGGTGATAAATCCCCGGGCCCTGATGGGCTTCCTATTCTATTTTATAAAACTTTTTGGGACGTTTTAAAATTTGTCTTAGTTAATGTTAGCGCCAAAATTGGTCAATAACACCTAAATCCAGACGAAAGCACCTAGTACCAGTCACAGCTCACAGATAGAATGTATATAGAGAGTATAAATGTGAAGAACAATAAAAATTAAAATGAAAGCAGCAAAGAACAATAGATTTTATAGTGGGTTGGCTAACTCCGGCCTACGTCCACTCCAGAAATTTCTTTTTTATTGCTGTAATAATCGATTACAGTTACAATCCAAAGTTTAACAGTGGCTAAGTGCCTTAGCCTTAGAGAAGAGAAAGTCCGAGAGCCGAAAGAAGATCCCTTTTATGAACCTCCACATGCTGTATTTATAGGAAAATCCTAAGTTATTGGGCTTTCTGAACGGTATAGGCCTATTAAGACCTTTCACCATAGCACATACCTCCAAGGCTGAACGACCTTCCACCGAGCCACATTTGTCCCATGCCGAACGACCTTCCACCGAGCCACATTCCTCTCATATCGAGCGACCCTGACCTCACCAATGCCGAGCGACATAGCCTCGCCTCGATGCCGAGCGACGTAACCTCGCCCCGATGCCGAGCGGCGTAACCTCGCCTCGATGCCGAGCGGCGTAACCTCTCCCCGATGCCGAGCGGCGTTACCTTCCCCCGATGTCGAGCGGCATATCCAGGTGAATTCCATCCCTCTAAACCGAATCCATTATATTTCAACCTCGATAATCATGAAGTCGACTAAGTTAAATCCACATGTCCATGGCCTTGTTGAAAGGTGGGTTAACATTTGCCCCCCAAAACATGCCTTGCTGTTGGAAGGTGTGTTTTGAATAGCCTCAAGTACGATATCCGAAGTATGTATGTTAGTTACATCCATGCTTTTCGATTCATAAACCAACCGATTTTATCCAAATGCCATCGCTGTATCCTCATCCGAGTCTACGACTACTCTGAGTCAACATCCGATTCCAAATACAGTAACCAAATCCTTAGCCAAATCCATATCCATCTGAACTCGACAACAGAGCTCCAATCCACCCATATCCAACAACTAATAACCACGTCCATGACCTCTCCGGATCGATGTCCAAATCCTGTACCGTTCCAGGTCCATGCCTGAATCCTTAGCTGTTCATAGCCAATATCAAAATTTGTAACCTCTCCGGGTTCTTTCCAAGCGCAATCCACACTTGACGGCCTATTTTAAGTAATTCCCTTATGTTCCTGGTTTAGTGTCCCTGAACGCCAAATAATGCCATGGCTTAAGTCCTAAGCCGAATCCTGGCCACTCCGGACCCTTGTCGAGCATAGTCCATACTCGACGACCTGTAATAATAACCGATAACATAGGGCCTAAATCCTAGGCCGAATCCTGGTCTCTCCAGACCCTTGCCGAGCATAGTCCATGCTCGATGACCTTTTAGCCAAAATCCAAAGGAAAATCTAATCGAAATCCAAATCCAACAAGAAAACCAGACATCTATATCAAAAATCCAAACCAAAAAAGCAAGCAAAACATGGAGTTCAAACCAAGCTCAGAAACCAAACCAGAAAAAGAAAATATCCAAGTCAAAGGGAAAAAATAGATTTCACAAATCGAGGCATCTCGGTAAACCATCATCTCAGAGCATGCCTGAGGGTTATCTCCGACCCCGTACATGATTATGTGATTTGGCCGATTGCCAAGAGTTTGTTACTTATTTTAAACCATCAAGATTTGTTGATGACCAACCGGCCACCATTCCTGGGCCTCATGCCCTCGTCGTTCAAGGTAGACGGTGGTTGCTCATGTTCCACCACCACATTCCGGGTTCCGACATATTGTCGCAACTGACCATTCCTAACATGCTCCTCGATTATGTCCTTCAAATGTCGACAGCTGTTAGTATCATGCCCGTCCAGGTCATGAAAAAGACAGTGCCTTTCCGACGCCTTTTCGCGTTCTGAGGGCTCCCTCCTCACTGGCCTTCGATACGGAAGGCGATCTCGAGTATCCAAGATTATCTGTTCCAATGTTGTGTTCAATCCGGTGTAAGTGGAGAACTTTGTTTCTCCCCAGCGTTTTCTTTTCCCTTTATCCTTGTCCTTACCCGAGCTTTCGCCGGGTAGTCCTTCATCCTTAACCAGGTTTACTTCCTTTGACCTTCTGTCCAAGCATGCATCTTCTTTACGAAGAAAATCTCTCAGCTTCATGGAAGAATTCTCCAAGATCCAAAGGTGGGCCCCGTATCAACGATACTTTAAAATCTGAATTATCTCTGACTCCTGATACCGCAGCCATCAGAACCATTGATGGTTCCGGCCAATCCACCGAAGCAACTGTTGCATTAAATCGAGTTAAGAATGTCCTGGGCGATTCAACCGTCCCCTGTTTGACTGACGTCAGCATCATCAAGTTCTTTGGCCTTTTTATGTGAACTCGAAACTGACTTAAGAACTTGTCCACCAGTTCTGTCCATGTTCCAACAGATCCATCCTCCAGCCGTCTGAACCACATAGCAGCAATATCGGTCAAGTACAGAGGGAAACATCGGGCCATAACCTCCTCTGTTGCCCTAGCACTTCCATATGCCTAGTGTACCTCATCAAGTGGTCAGTGGGATCCGTCTTCCCGTTGTATACTTCTAGAATGGGCAGTTTGAAATCGGACGAATTCCTAGCTATCATGATATTCCAAGTAAATGGACTTTTGTTAACTTCCTTCGAATCCCTGTTCGTCAGGCCTCCGCGAATAGTCTTCCTGATAATGCCAGCCAATCTAGCGTTCCCAACCAAGGGTTGCCCCCAATCCATGTTTCCAAATCGCCCTCCAAGTCCTCGAGGAAATTCTGGGACATATTCCTCATCATGTACTCCTGTATTCCTATCGGCATCGGGCCACGTAGTGTCATCCAGTATCCCTCCATGAACTGGTCCAGCATTACCCGGTGGTGTGCCCCCGAGTCTTGGTCCATCCAGATTGTTAGTTGTTTGTTGATTGGGAGCTGCCCTCTGCTGAATCACTCCATCCACCTACTGGTTGAGTTACTCCGTTCCAGTTTCTAGAACTTGAGCACCTGTAGTTCCTCGTTGTCCAAATTGCCTTAAAAGAGCCTGTATCATCTCCTCTTGCCGTTTCATCATCTACTCTTACATAGAATTCATCATAACCTGTATCTCGTCCCGAGTTATGTAGACGGATGCATGATCCTCTCCAGCATCAAAAGAGGCCGCTTGACTTCCTTCCTGATTGCTCCTTTCCACTGCTTGCTTCCTTGTTGGTGGTCAAGCCATTGCTTTCCAAAATCCGAGTTCCTAAGCTGTTCAATCCAAGTTCCAAAATTACGGAGTGCTAGCCTTCTCAGTGAAAGCACCAAAATGTTAGTGCCAAAATTGGTCACTAACACTCAAATCTAGATGAAAGCACCAAGTACCAGTCACAGCTCGCGGATAGATTGTATGTAGAGAGTATAAATGTGAAGAATAGTAAAAATTAAAACGACAGCGGTAAAGAACAACAGATTTTATAGTGGTTCGGCTAACTCCGGCCTACGTCCACTCTAGAAATTTCCTTTTTATTGCTGTAATGATGGATTACAGTTACAATCCAAAGTTTGACGGTGGCTAAGTGCCTTAGCCTTAGAAAAGAGAAAGTCCGAGAGCCGAAAGAAGATCCCTTTTCAGAACCTCCACATGTTGTATTTATAGGCAAATCATGAGTTGTTGGGCTTTCTAAACGGTATAGGCCCATCAAGACCTTCCACCAAACCACATACCTCCAAGGCTGAACGACCATCCACCGAGCCACATTCATCCCATACGAACGACCTTCCACCGAGCCATATTCGTCCCATACAGAACGACCTTGACCTCACCACGCGCCTCACCACAATGCCGAGCGGAATAACCTCACCACACGCCTCACCACAATTCCGAGCAGCGTAATCTCACCACGATGCCGAGCGGCATAACCTCACCTCGATGCCGAGCGGCATAACCTCAACTCAGTGCCGAGCGGCATATCCTCACCTCAATGTTGAGCGGCATATCCAGGTGAATTACATCCCTCTAAACCGAATCCATCATATTTCAACCTCGATAAATGTAAAGTCGACTTATTTAAATCCGCCTGTCCGTGGCCTTGCCGAAAGGTGGGCTAACAGTTAATATGTTTAATGATTTTTATAATGTTAAATTGCAATTTAGGAGATTTAATTTTGCACATTTTATTTTGTTACATAAAAAAGTTGGAGCTAAAAACTTAAAAGATTTTAGACCTACTTCTTTGATTAACTGTTCAGTTAAAATCATTTCTAAAGTTCTAGCTAATAGACTTAGTACAAGAATGAATTATTTAATTGATTGTTCACAATAGGCTTTTATTAAAGGGAGAAATATCACTTATGGTGTGGCAGTTGTTCAAGAATATATTAATTACTGTTGTAAGAATAACATAACCTATGTGATTTTAAAACTTGATTTTGCTAAAGCTTTTGATTCGGTGGATTGGGATTTTCTTGTAGATATTTTTCATGCTAGAGGTTTTGGTCATAGATGGATCACTTGGATTATGACTCTGCTTAGAACTGGAAACTTAGTATTATGGTTAACGGTATATTAGGTAATAGAATTCAATCTAAGGGAGGTTTGAGGCACGGGGATCCCTTGTCGCCTTTATTATTTAACTTAGTTGTTGATGTTTTTGCTAAAATTATTAAAAGAGCAATGGATAACAGATCTCTAGGATGTGTAGGCAATGACATATCGCGTAATGGTATATCGGTTCTTCAATTTGCCGATGATACCTTATTTTTTCTTCCCATCTTTCTAGACACATTATAACCTTCAAGTTTATCCTATATGGTTTTGCACTTTTATCTGGTTTAAAAATAAATTTTTGACAAAAGTTCCATGTTAGTTTTAAATGATTTTGAAAAAGTTGACAACTTAGTTGCTAATACTCTAAATTGCAAAACTATGAATTTTCCTTTTGACTATCTTGGTTTTGTGATTAGACCCACTAAACTCAAACATGACGATTGGATTATTATCGTTGATAAAATCAAAAATAAGGTTTCTAACTGGAACGGGAGATTTTTATCTAGAGCAGGTAGACTGGTTTTAATAAATTCGGTTTTATCAACCCTTCCGGTTTATTGGATGCCCATGCATCTGTTTCCAGATTGGGTTATTGATAAAATTGATAAAATTAGAAGAGATTTCTTATGGAGTTGGAAAATCCTAATAATAATATAAAATGTCTAGTAAACTGGGAAACCGTTTGTAAAGCTAAAAAGGAAGGTAGTTCAGGAGTTATTAATTTGCGTAATATGGTCCTTGCTAGGTAAATAGTTATGGAAGTTTAAGGATATCAATGATAATGCTATTTGGAAAGAGATCATTTCTAAATATTACTACAATGGAAATAGCAATTTATATCAAGTTGCTTCTTCAGCAACTCCAAATATATCTATTTTTGGAAAAACATTTTAAAATGTTATGAGATTTTTAACTTAGGAATAAATACAATAGTTCATTCTGGTGATTCTACTTCTTTTTGGCATGACAAATGGATTTCGGTCTTACCCTTTAAAGTGGAATTTAAAGATCTTTATGAAATCTATAATTTTAAGTTTGCTTTAACTAATGAAGTTTATTCTCCTAAAAATGATCCTCCTTGGAATTTTAGTTTCAATAGAATTTTAGTAGGTTCAACTCTTAGGCAACTTTATTTACTTTATGCAAAATTAAATCTTTATAATGTTGATAATGATAATGATATTATTTTTTGGGAATGAGATAAGAGTAAGAAATACACTTCTAATTCTTTTTACAGATTTATTAATTTTCGGGTACAATGAACAACTCATTTAAATTTATTTCCTAATGCTCCTTCTAAATCTAAAATTCACATGTGGTTAATACTGCATGGAAAAGTAAATACATCAGAATTCTTAAAAAGAAAAAACATTCAAAATGATAATAAATTTTATTTTTTTAATCTGCATCTTGAAGATATAAAACATATATACTATGATTGCACGGATTCTTTTTACATTCTAAATAATATTCTTAAATTTTTTAATTTAATATAACAACTAAAATTTCGGATTGTGACTTCTACTGGAATAATTTAAGATTTAGGTTCAAAAAGAATACTAGATTTTTACTTGACACTTTATTCATTATTATTAGTTGGTATATATGGTTTGAAAGAAATCAAAGAATTTTTAATAATAATATTAGTCATTTTAACAAATTGGTTTTTACAATTTCTTCATTTTGTTTTAATTGGATTTCTAATCCCAAATATAAATTAGCTACAAATAATCTATTAAAGGGTATCTTAACTTATTCAAACACAACAATTATATATTTAACATTAATAGTATTAATATTAATAATTTTTCAAATTTATATGATAATTTAAATGTTAATCATAACTTATTTATGATTAAAGATTCATAAGCATTTTTTAAGTTTTGTTTCAATTATTTGTTCTTGTCTTTGGTGGTATTTGTTTATAGGTATTTTAATTCTATTGTTTATGTCCAGTTTTTTCTCATTTAGGATTTATTTCCCACCTCATCTATACATATATATATATATGTATATTAATTATATAAATATACATATATATATGTATATGTATGTATATGTATAATTCTTACTTTTTCGTTAGTCATCCTTCAGATACAAGTATGGGTGATAGGATGTCAAGCTCTTTTTACAGGTCCTCATATCTTCAGATTGTAGGATTACGGATTGTAGAGAGGCTATCATAGTAGAGTTCTTCATTCAGGATTACTTGTAGTTCTACCACAGATGCAGGATACATTCATCCTTATTATGGCATTTTATCTTCAGAAGGATCCATTCTTCGGCTTGGCACTTCTTCCTCTGTACAGAGTATCCAGAGCAGATTTTTCATTCAGCATCATATCTAGCTCCACTTCAGAGTAGATGCTTCTTCATTCCTTCTAATCCAGATGCATAAAGCTTTCTTTTTTGATTGTATTGCATAGAGCTCTCGATTCACATGCATGGAGTATCATTTTCTTTTGTTTCTAGATACTCCTAACACCTTAGTACCGGGTGGTAGCCATGCCGAAACTCGATGTCGGGGTGAGATGGGTGGTGGCCTTGCCGGAACTCATCTTAGGGGTACCTGATTTTTCTTTGATACTTGTATTTAGTTTTGTTACCTGCCATGCAGTTGCATGTGTGCTCTCCTCAATTCACAGAGGATCACACATTTTTCTCAAAAAAATTACATTGTTAGCTCATAAACCAATTTAAACCTTTAAATACTTAATTAGCTCACTTGAAATTAAGTATACTTCATATTACTATTTTATAACATCTCATTTTCAATTTATAAAATCTATACTACATTTATAAAATCATATAATCGTTTCATAACACCAATTGAGCTTCATTTGCTATTTGTAAAATCTTATCATCTTAAAAAAATGCTTTCTTTACTTATAAAAATCATTCATCTACTTAAATTATATTTGTAAATACTAATTTAGTTTCATTAACCGTCTAATCACTTTAATAATAAGTGTAGAGTTCAAAACTTGCTAAATTATCTTAGTAACTATTTCCAAAATCATCTGAATTAGATTAATTGTTACTAACTAATGATATGCACTCAATTATCACATGTAATTGTCTCTAATCTATCACTATATCACTTATAATTATTCAATTGACCAAAAATCAAATTCTTAGTTCACTAACTATTTTCAAAAATAGTTATATTTGCACCAAAAATGGTTACAAACATCCAAGAATAGTTTTTGTAGAGAAGTAAATGAAGAAAAGTAAAATTAAAATGAGTAAATGAATAAGTAAGCAATAGAGAATAAGAAAAAATCAAAGACGTAGAGGTTTATGGTGGTTCATCATTGTATGACTATGTCCACTTTGAAGATTATCCTTTATTATTCTCTTGTAAATCTAATTACAATAGTAGAACAAAGTTAGCACTTGATTACATTGGAGTCTAGACTAACAAGCAGCGTAAAGATCCTGAAAATGAACCAATATGTCTATATTTATAGGGTGAGATGATGGGATATTTTGTTAAGATTCCGGCAGAAGGCTCTCTGGGTCCATAGGGACCCACCATAACGATGGTGGCCCTGAATCGACGTTTTGGAATAAATGATACAAATTATACCGATAATTATTTTTGCCTTTTATTGTCGTGCGATCTTTTGTGGGGGTCCTACGTGTTCCTATGCCTTGCTCCTAAAATATGAAGTCATTTTGAGTTGTAGATTATGAGATATGGATCAATCTTCCTTGCGTTTGGGTTGCTTGCTGAATTACACCAATCGTTAGGAATGATCGGCATAAATCGATCGGCTTTCCTTAAAATTTAGAGTTTCAACCTGTGATCATTTTTGTGGGCTCCACTCTTTAAAATATTGATGCCTTGAAAGTTTGAAGTGAATTTTTCTTATGGATTTTGAGATATCAATTGATCTTTGCTTATTTGAGCTATTTTATGGATCGTTCCCAATCGATCCATATAAATCCTTGCTTTGTCCATAACTCGAGCATATGAACTCCTATCAACTTGAAATTTGGAATGTATTTATAGGGCTATGCTTGTCACTGCATACTAATTGCATGTCAATTGGAACCT
The DNA here is from genome assembly GCA_030765085.1 of Allium cepa. Lineage (NCBI taxonomy): Eukaryota > Viridiplantae > Streptophyta > Magnoliopsida > Asparagales > Amaryllidaceae > Allium > Allium cepa. Next base: position 721,699,998 of record CM060929.1, on the reverse strand, counting down.
AATCTAGATCTACTCGAACACCGTCCATAGTATCATTTACAATTGATTATCAAGGCTGGTAAACATATGTTTCTAGCCAAGTTGATGATATCATGGCCTTGCCAACAGGCGGCACAACATTTTCCCCCCAACGTACGTTTTTTTCAAACATGACATGCTTTGAAAAGTCGCAAACTTCAATCGTCGAAAAAGGATTCCATTTAGTTCATTGAATGGTCGTTATCCCTTTGTTAAGTCGCTTTCTTGTTGAGGGTTGTGTCTCCTTCTATTCATTATGACTGTTGATCGACTTCAAAAAATATAAATACTAGACCATGGCCTATCGATGATCATCCTGTTATTTTTTTGGTGATTATCAGGCTACAATGATCTGGTTTTGATCTATCTTCGGTTGATTTCAGGTATGAATTCAGTTTTTGTCGATTTCAAAAAATTAAACTTTAGAACGCATATTGGTTCATATATGTGTCCATATCTGACCCCCAATCACAATTGTACGTCCGTGTGCCGTTGTCAAGTTTCAAAGTTATTCCTTATTTTGTGTGAACGACCACGACCAATAATTATTCATTGAATAGATTTTTGGATCGCTTGAACGATCGGTTTTTTAAAACAAATGATTAAGGCCGATCATTATTATTGAATGGATTTTCGCACCCATCTATTTACGATCATACTTATTTGATTATTTCCATTTTCTATATACATAATGATCATTATCGATCACTAGTTCATATAAAGGAGCATCAGATCGTTCTTGGTGGTGGAACGATCAGTAGGAATTCTAGTTTGAATGATCGATATATGCGCTTTCTATAAAAGCTTTCATACTTAACCACTTTCACTTCTCTCTCTCTTTTTGGTTCGATCATTTACGGGCTTGTAGAATTTTGGATCATTCTAAAACGATCGGTGCAATTTTTTTGGGTACGAAGGATCGGCCTGTCTATCCATATAAAAACATTTTACTTAGCAACCTCCATTCCTACTTCTCACTTTCGTATCTTTCAAGCTTCAATCCAGAAAAGAAAAAAATGAATCATTCTCCCTCTTTTCTTCCATCGCTCCAAACAATGATCCAAATTATCCAACTGAAAAACATCTTTTCTCCATTCAAGCTCTAGCCGGTCTCTTTTTTCCTCTTATCCATCGTTGTTGCTTCAGATCTTGCTTCGAATCGAATTCGAATTTATCTTTTATCCTCAGACCTCACACTTATGTAGAATGACTTGAACTTACTTTATGATTCAAGGACAAGACTTCGAGTGCCTTCAACTCATGCTAGTTAATTAAGTTGGTGGAGTCATTTGATCTAAACCAAGTTGGAGAGGATGGGAATTGATGCAGATCGATGCATGACGATCGTCCTTGGGCGATCAGTAGAGTTTTGGAGTTAGATAACCCTGGAGTGAGTGATGGTGCTGATGTACCGATCGTTATAGAATAATATTATGGTTTAGGTGTATAACGACCGTCTTTGAATGATTGATGGTGCTTTGGAGTTGGAGGATTTAGAGTAGCGTCGAACTTTTGGATTTGGTGAATTTTGTAATGAATGGATTGATTAGCAGAACGATCATGTGGATGGAGTGGAGACAATGAACGGTTTGGAAGGCTAAGGAGAACGATCAGTGGACCTGTCTAGCTATGAACGATCGGTTGGAATGAGTCGATCAGAAATGATCGGTAGGACTAGGCCAAGGAACGATCGATGGGAGCGAAGCTCGAATGATCAATTTATGAGAATTGAGTTGAATGATCGGTAGTGTGGCATGGAGAACGATCGGTGATGCTAATATGAATGATCGATTGTCTGCATATGAACCTTAAAAGTGGAACTTAATTAAATAGACTTGAACCCAATAATGAGCTTCGGCCTTACACACTCAAGTGAACTCATATGACTTGTATAGGATTTGAACCGCATAATCATAAATATATGACATTTGGACTTTGACATGAACCAATGCCTTTGACTGTTCTCTTGGAACTCATCAGTGACTTGAATATAAAAATTGAACTTTTACTTTCTAACAATCGATTGTGAAACTCAAACTACATCATTCCCAAATGACATAGAGAAACGGTTGAGAAAGTCAGGTATGACAATCTCTCAGGTCGAACCTCGAAGTCTTGTCGTCTTTTCCGTTTTAGTTACCATACAACTTATTACTATACTGTATAGCACTTCACCGAACCACACTAGCACTCACTATGCACTAAGGGGTACATGTTACTTTATCTGATCATGATTTTTACTGGGTTTAATAGCTATAGGTTCTAGATGTTTAGGGCATCTCGCAGCTATGCCGGCTGGATTTCTTATTAGCAGAATAACCCTGACATTGAATCATGTTCTTCAACTGGGTCTGATAATTCATCCTCTAGTCATCATTCAAAAAAACCAGAAAGTCCAGGCTCATCATTTGATTTTTCTGATGCAGTTCCCATTCTTCCACCAGAAGTTGTTGATCTTGTTCCCATCACTCTAGAGGATGCAGTTATTTTAGGGGACCTTACTGATTTTATGGCCTCTAAAATTAAAGAAGATGCTCTTCACCGAATCTGGTAAGGCATGGGATTCCCTTTGATGATGTATTAGTTCCGTCAAAGGATGAAAGGGCTCGTAGACCTCCAGAAGGATATACGGCATGTAACAAATTCATGTGTTGGGTCGAATGCAGCCTGCCATTTAACTCATACATCCGAAAAATTCTCCATTATCTAAGGATAGCTCCAGCACAGCTTCATCCAAACGGCTACTCTCTTCTCGATTGTAATTATATGGTATTTATGGAGTTCTTGCATCATCCTTTGACCATCAGTGGCGTTCGATGCATATTCTCTTTCAAGCAATGAACTGGGAGTCTTTCGTTTACATTCCTTGAGTCTGTGAAGAAGTGTCAAATTCTAAATCGTGCATGGAGTAAATTAAGTGCTTTTAAAAGCAAATGATTCTTTATTTGATGTCCTCCTCGGTTTTTCTCGACAATGGATGGAAAAACATAAGTGTTATCCACCATCTTTATATTAGCGTGGAAAACCTATATTCAGGCCGTATTCCTAACTAAGTAATTCTTTTTATAGGCACCTTCACGCAGCCCAACGGTAATCTTTATGAGGAGGTGGTCATGACTGTCAAAAATGCACTACCTGAAGATAGGAACATCAAATATTTTCTCATGTATGAACTCCTTATAACTCTTTGTTTGGTAGAAGAGGGCCTCAACATGGGGCTAATAAAAGTTGCTCAAACTACAAGGGTAAGACTACAAGCGCAGCCGGTCAAGGGGGTAATCAAATCGATCCCATTGTGTCCCCAGCTATGGGTTCTCAGGAATTCACCGATATTGATGTCGAAGGAGATAAAGGTGATGTGTATGATTGTATTAAAAATGGATCTAGTCTTGGAGTCGATGCCAGATCCTCACAGACCTTACAGCCTTCGGCTCTCGATAGAAGAAAAAAGAAAACATTTGTTTATAAATTTCCCAAAAGTCGCCTTTCTTATTAACCCAAGTAGTCGATGGCTCCTAAGGTTGCTTAAGATGAATCCTCTTCACAACCATCAGAGTGTTCAAGTCTACCGCTTGATTCTTTATTTGGTCTGCCAATACCGCATGACCTTGAAACATTCCATTTCATTGACATGGGTATTGATGGGTCAGAATCTCCCACCGAAACTGACATAGAAATACCAACTTCTAAAGGGAAATTACTCCAATGAGCAAAGCTCCGACATCTGGTTTGTCATGAAAGAAACAAGGACACACACGTGCACCCTCATCATTGCATTGTGCTCAGCTTGTGCCCTTTAATGTCTAAAGTTGATTAACTTTTGTTTTCCTTTGCAGGAATGATTGTGAAGAAAATGAACATGTTTGATTTCTTTCGTGATATACACCACCAATCCTTTGGTTCATGCTCTAGCTCATACCGCCAAGGTGGTAGTCAAGAGTATTATGATCCTAGTTACCACTCCGCTCGGGATCATGGTCATCAAGATAGGGATAATAAGGATAAACCACCTCAAGATAAGCATCAATCAAGATCTAGCTCCCCTCCTCTAAAGGGTTCCAATAAGCTAACCGATTGTCGGGACCCACCTGTTGATCCCTCTCGTGGTCCCCTCCCATTTTAGTTCCTCCACAGCCTTTAGTTCCTTCCTATTCTTAGTGGTCTAATGATCGTCATCGCCATAGAGAACATGTCGCTGCTCATAGGCTTGGCAAGGAAAGCACTGAAGTCGAAATCACTACTGAAGATCCTATGATCGATCCAGTTGCTCGCATGGCACAAATTCGAGAAGAGTTTCCAAACCTATGCTTTGAAGGGTTCTTTTTCCCTCCAAATCTGAAGAGGGTCCCAGACCATGTCCAAAAATGACTATCAATTGCGTTACTGATATTCACAAGCAGTACCGTGAATGGATGAAGACAACAAAGAAGATGTTAAAAGTATCTTATGAGCGTGCGGTGGAAATTGAAAAGTTAAAACACTAGGAAGCTCATAATAAAATAATTACTGTTACATTGAAAAATAAGTTAGAGCTTCTAGGACCTCTCAAGTAGAGGCTGAGGGTAAAGCTAATGCTACTGTCAAATCCATGGAGGAGATGAAGTCCAGTCCCCTAGATATTATCCATATGTTACATCATTGAAATCAAGAGATTGCACTCGAGCGAGATGCAGCTCGAAGTAATGAATATGCAGCCCGGATGAAGATAACAGAACTTAAGGCTAAGCTCAAGTACGCAAATACAAAGATAGACGATGCTTAGAAAATTATTCAAAATGCTTGCAATGAGCTGGTGAATGTTAGACTTAAGAGAGATACGGTCATTGAAAGGACCAAAGACATTGATATACTTGTTCAGCGCGAAGTAGAAGCTGCCAAGGAGAAGGTTAGGGAGGAGATAATGAAAGAGCTCGACCCACTTCTTATTCTTTACAATGCCAACTTTCTCATGCATAGAAATCTAACATGGCTTGGCGATGATTATCCCTATCAGCTCTGGCGCACGTGGGAATTTCTTATTGTAGAGGGAAAAAGACTCCTTAGTACTGAGGAAATTGACCTATCCAGACTTGAAGGTGAAATGCTATTAGGCGAAGAATCCAAAGCATTGCATGATAACCATATTACACTTCAGAAAGAATCCGCTGCTACCTCTGTATATGAAGTGGGTGAAGGATCTGGGTTGGCACAACCCGATGTTACAACTGAATTGCCCCCAGCATCCCAGGCTATCCTTAGTTCCATGGCAGATTCTTCAACCATCCCCAAGTATGACCCGGACAAGCCTCGTCTCTCTCTAATTCCTGAACGCAGTTCTAAGTGTATTTCAGCTTAACTTGGGAGCCACAATGAGGAAGATATTTCGCTGACATCTTCTGTCTTTCCAAAAGTTAGGGTGTTATCAGTTGATATGTCTAATCTTTTCACCTATTTTTTCTCAACTTTAAATCTGTCGGGTGTCATTTCTCTTCCATCGTAGGAGCCTCAACCGAGATTACAAATAGCCATTAAAGAATCCATTAAAGTTACAACTTCAGTTGCTGCTCAGGGTGCTAATGAAGAAAATTTTATTATTGACGACCAATTTATGGAGGCACTGTTTAAGGAAGGAGGTGATCTACACCGTGAAATTCCTTTTGATGAGGATGTCATAATCATAGGTCTTCTAACCCTAATGATGAGCTCAACATGAAAGAGCACGTTAAGAAGGAAGAATTGTTGAAAAAGAAGGCAAAAGTTGAGCCTGTTGATATGAATTTCAATGAGCGATTCCTGTCCTAATCTGGATAATCCCTAGTGGAAAGACAATTCCCTGAGATGAGGTCCCTCATGCCTTCAGTGTTGAGATTACATCAATCCCTCTTAATTCTAAAGATGATGTCGCCTCAATCCCCATAATTGAAGATGATCCTTTGAAGAAAAGCCGAGGTGGAAAGAAAGCAAAGAGAGGATCAAGTGGCAGTTCGGATGGAGCCACTCCCAAGAAACAAAAGAAGAATAGGAATTCCAAGAAATAACCGTTAGGTTGATGTGATTTGTAAATAGCTTGGATGGCTATATTTTCATTTTGTTGGTCATGTTTGTAGGATACGACCCCCATTTTTACTTCACATTTTGGATAAACTTATATCGTGAACAGCAAGTTTAGTGTGAATAAGAATTGTTTTATTCTTGCATAAAATTCTCGTACATGCTTGTTTAAATGATCGAGCTGTTACTTTTTCTATCTTATGTTTTTTTGATTCGTTGCTTGTTAGTCGGATATTGATCTAACTTATCCATTCGAAGGACTCCCTGAGTTCATGCCTCGAGTCGTATCAAACACTAGACATGAATCCTAGTGTTATGCCGTCGAATTCAACGGTTTGAATAATTATACCACTGCCCCCAGTCTCAAGTTAATGGAGTTAGGTAGTGGATGGTCAAACTCCATCTTTAGCAAGTTTATATTCCTCCTATCGGTTTTAGGTCAGTGTTTACGTAATAATGAGTTGTTTGAACCGCACTCATCTATTTGTTTATACTGATGTCTGCACTATAGGGATAAGAGTCAGTTAGTGACCGGTCGGATTACACTCCTTTAGCATTTATTCTTATATCCATACTTTGGGGACATGAGTTATTTCTTCGAGTTCAGTTCTCTTTGGTCAGTCATTCTGCCCTCAACTATGGGCTTCTCTCATCAGGTGACCGGTTGAATCTCAATCACTCTCGAATTATGTCGGTACCATCGAACGATGGGATTTAGTCAGTCGTATATCGTAACTAACATGTACTGCAATGGCAGGTCATAGATATAATGGAAAATTCAAAACTCTATTGCTGAATGGAAAGAAATGACATAATTTGTCTTATTACATATTCGAAAAATCAAATGCTAAAGAAAATCCTAAAATTAAATACGACTGAATAAAAATGAAAACTAAGTGAAATAGCATCGTAAATGCTTGCTATTCCACTCCCTTGGGAGTGTGATGCCATCAAAAGCCGCAAGCTTGATAGTTCCCTCTCCAAGCCTCTGCTCAATGACATATGGTCCTTCCCAAGTTGGATTCATATGCGAAGGGATGGGAGAAACCTGTTTTAAGACCAGATTGTTGATTTTAATGGTTCAAGGTCGAACTTTAGTATTGTGGTATCGGACGACTTGGTGTTGGTATGCAGCTGCCCTTAAATCAGCTTCCTCATGCTTCTCATCTATAAATTATGGAGATTCTAAAAGGAGAACTCTATTTGTTCTAGGATCATAGTAAGTCACTCGATGAGAAGAAACTTCGAGCTCAATGGGAATAACGGCCTTAGAGCTACAAGCGAGGGCGAATGGAGTATGGCCAGTCTAGGAGTTGTGGGCGGTCCTGTAAGCCCATAGTGCTGTCGGGAGTTCATCCATCCACTTTCCAACAACCCTTTCCAAATGCTTCTTCAGAATGGATTTTATGATTTTATTAACAGCTTCAACATGTCCATTCGCTTGAGGGTAAGTGACTGCTGCAAATCTATTTTCAATATGATGAAGTCTTTGAATTTAGCACTGTCAAATTGAGTCACATTGTCTGTTGCAACAGTCCGTGGAAGTCCAAAACGACAGAATATTTCGGACAATGAAGTTGGTTACTTTCTTGGTTGTGATCGCGGCTAAAGGTTCTGCTTCGTTTGGTGAAGTAACCAACTGCGATAATAGCATATTTTGCACCACCTTTAGAGATGGCTAAGGAACCGATAATATCTATACCCTACATGGAAAACGGCCTTGGGCTGATCATTTGTGTATTCTATTAGTGGAGCTCTTGGAACTTTTACATATATCTAGCACTTGTCACATTGTCTTACATAATCTGTAGCATCTCAATTAACGGTCGGCCAATAATACCCAAAATAGAGTATTTTCTTTGCTAGGATTTGCCCTCCACTGTGATTTCCACATTTCTGTTTGTGAATTTCCTTTAGGGCTTGTTTTATTTCATCATGGGTGATACACCGGAGAAGGGGAATGAAAAAAAAAACCTCTCTATTCATAACTCCGTCTTGAATAATATACCATGAAGCTTTGCGAAGGACTTCTCGCTTTTTGTTCCTTCGTTCGAGAAGAACAACCTATAGCAAATAATATTTAATCGAAGTCATCTGTGATTCCTTCTCAGCCTCCATCTCTAGTACTCGGTCGATTTCCATCAGGCTTATACTTGGAGTACTTAATACCTCGACCGGAACCAAGCCCATTTGTTGTGATCCTCGGTGCTAGTGAACTTTTCCAATGAATCGACCTCTCTATTTTAATCCCAAGGAATGTGTGTAATGTCATAATACTTAAAGTCGGTCAACAACTCTTTGATTTGGATAAGATATGGAGCAAGTTGTTGTCCCTTAGCTTGGTAATCTCCCCTAAGTTGGTATACTACCAATTGTGACTCGCAAAAGATTTCAAGAAACTTTATTCCTGGTTCTCTAGCGAGTTTAAGTCCAACAATCAGAGCTCATACTCGGCTTCGTTGTTTGTTGCAGGTAAATCAAGCTTTAAAGCATAGAAAATTAACCGATCTTCGGGAGTTACAAGCATGATCCCAGCACCAGAATAGAGATCATTGGACGCTCCATCTATATACGACTTCCACGTACGACAGGGATTTCACTACTCTCAGATAAGTTATCCTACACAATAAATTCTGCTATAAAATCTGCCAGTGCCTAACCCTGGATAGTCCTCCGAGGAAGATAAGTGATATCGAATTGGCTAAGTTTGATATTCCACTTGAGTAACCTCCCAGATGTCTCAGGTCGCTACATGACCCGTCGTAACAGTTGGTCGGTGTAAACATTAATAGGGTGTGCATAAAATTAAGGGTGAAGCTTTCGTGATGCAATCAGCAAGTAGTATGCCGGTTTCTCCATCTTCAAATAATTCCTCTCAGCCCCTATCAATCGCTTGCTAACATAATAGACCAAAATCTAAATTCGATTCTCTTCACGAAGCAATGCAGCACTTACAGTGTGTACCAACATGACTAAATAGATATGTAAATCTTCATTATCCACTGGCTTTGATAAGACGAGAGGTCTCTCGAAGTGGTTTGCCAACGCTTGAAATGCGTCTTTACAATCCTGTTTCCATTCAAAATTTCTTTTTCCTTTCCTAATCAAGTCAAAGAAACGAAAGCAATTATCAGTAGCTCTAGAAATGAATTGGTTTAAGGCAGCGACCTTCCCAATCAGACTTTGTACTTGTTTAATAGTCTTTGGCGCTTGGATTTTGCAAATAACTTGGATCTTCTAGGGATTAACTTAGATTCCACGGGCATTAATGATAAAACCCAAGAACTTTCCAGATGTAATGCGAAAGGGACATTTCAGAGGATTAAGCTTCATTTTATAATGTCAGTGGATGTCGAACATTTCTACCGAGTCTCTAGTGTGGTCGCTAGACTGTCGTGACTTCACAAGCATATCATCCATATATACCTCCATCGTATTTTCGATTTAATCTTTAAATATTATGTTAACTAGGCGCTGGTAGGTCTCTCATGCATTTTTTAGCCCAAACGGCATCACCTCATAGCAATATAATCCAACATTGGTAATGACCGGTGTGCTCTTGATCGGAAATATGCATCGGAATTTGGTTATATCCTTAGTACACTTCCATGAAAGATAGAAATTCATGTCTCGCGGTTGAGTCTACCAGTTGGTCAATCCTTAGAAGGGGAAAACTATCTTTTGGGCATGCCTTGTTCAAGTCCGAGTAGTCAACGCATGTTCTCCATTTCCTGTTTGCCTTTCTTACAAGCATAGGATTAGATATCCATTCAGGGTAGAGGGCATCATGCTTAAATCCAATTTCTTTGATTCTATCCATCTCATCTTTAAGAGCGGCAAATCTCTCTGGATCCATGCCATGCCTTTTTTGTTTCACCGGGACATACCTCGAGTTGATATTCAATGCATGGCTCGCAATGGCAGGGAAGATCCCACATATATCAGAGTGAGTCTAACCGAACATGTTTAGATTCATTCGGAGAAATCCAACAAGTTCTTTCATTATCGGGGGGCTAAGCTGTGATCTGATCTTTAGGACTCGTGACGGGTTGTTGTGGCTAATTGTAATGTTAATTGTCAGCTCAATTGGTGCGGTCTTGGTCTCTTTAGACTCCTTTTCGTCATCTCTTAGATCTATATCCCTGTAGAACTGATTGTGGTACCCGAACCAAGGCTTAGGCGGTAGTTGTCAATCCTCGGTGGCTTGGAGGTGGACTGTCATGTCCGTACCCTTACCTTTCTCATTTTGCTGAGCATCCCTTAACTCAGCTACATATGAGGCACGTCCAGTCGCCTGATCACCATGAACAACTCTATTACCATTATCTATCGAAAACTTCAAAGTCAAGCACCATAGGGCAAGAGCTACCCGGAACTCTGCTAGGGCCGGTCGGCCCAAAAAAATGTTGTATGGAGAGTCAACATCCAAAACAACAAAAGGAAAAATCCACACTCTCCTACGATCACCTTCTCCCAACTCTGCAGGTAATTCAACAAAACCAACTACTTCAGTTGCTGCACGTTTAAAGCCTTGAACGCAGACTTTAGAAGGTTTCAAATTCATTGCATTTATCCTTATATAATCATAAGCTTTCTTAAAAATTATGTTTATAGAACTTCCACAGCCAACCAATATGCTTCTCACAAAAGCGGGGACGATCATGGCTGAAATAACCATTGGGTCGATCGTTAGAGCCTCCATCTTGTCTGCATCTCTATTTCTAAACACGATATCATCTGCCATTGTACGTTGCTATTTTGCTAGAGATCCATCTTCCATATTCGAATAGCATTCAAAATCCACATGCTTAATCGCGCTAGCATAGCCTCTATCTTGTACCAACTTTTATCGACGGATGCGGTCCTTCGACTAATGTATTGATCACTAATCTTCCCCCAGTCTGCACATGCTCCTCGGCCCTATGTGGTGTTTTTCCTCGGTTGGGTCAGATGTCCCTCGCCTGCCATCCTGTAGGGTTTTTATAAACTGCTGTAACTTCCTTTCCCAAATCAGCTTTTCGATATTATCCTAGAGATGCTTGCATTCATTGGTGTTACGCCCATAGAAATCATGAAACCAACAATATTTCCGTGTTGGTTTATGCTTCGTTGTTGATTCTTTTAGAGGCATCTATCTGCACTGCATAGTATTGCAGGTAGACAAATAGACATTTTTCAAGGATGTATTTAGTGTGTGTAAGTATGGTACATCGAAATCCTAGACTTTCCTCTTCTAGAATCCCTCTTTCGTTCTCATCTCCTGTCTCCGCCTTTCTTTTGTTGATTCGGTTTGTTCTGGACATTCACTTGACTTTTCCAAAGCTTTCGCCAGACTGCTTTATAGTAATATTACTATGTATTCCCTTTCCACTTGATCCCATGACATTCTTCTTCCTGGAGGATCTGGCTTCCTCCTTCCTTAAATATTAAGCTGCCTTTGTGTAAAAGCGTTCCAGCATTGCAGGTGACTTACCGGCTAACCAATCACCAAAATCAAACTCTGGATCAATCCCTCTTTTCGCATCCATCAATATTGCATGGTTATTTGGATTATTGATTTCTGTAACAGTTGTACAAAACCTCTCGAAACAATCTTACAACGGTTCTCCTAGATCCTCGAACATGCTGGACAGGGACGTCACATCCTTAGGGCGAGTTGCATGCATTTGGAACTGCTCCACAAACCTTGTTGCCAAATCATTAAATCTAGAGATCGACTGTGAGGGTAACCTTGTAAACCACATCTTTGCTATTCAGAGACAGTTACGGAAAAACGTCTACACTTGGTTGCATCATTTTCTCGTGCAGAATCCATCAGCCATTCATATCTCATGATGTACTACTGCCTGGGGTCGGTTTTTCCCTCATAGGCAGGCATCGACGTTATGTTGAATCTCCTTGGGTACTCTACATGCAGGACATAATCAGTGAACGGGGTACAGATTCTCGGGATTACCTAGTCATCATTGGTCAAGCCTTATCTTTCTATCACTGGCTTTTTGACCATAATTGACAAGTACGGCGTTTGGATTGTAGTTCCAAGCGGTGATCGTATTCCACCTCACGTGAATGGTTTGGTTGATATCTACTGGCCATTCCATGCCTTCTTGGCTCAACATCTTCCCGATGTGTATCTTGTATATTCACTTCATTGTCATTACGAGGAAGCGTTAATTCTACATTTAACTGAACTACATCATCCAAGTCGAACCCAACAGCTCCAGTTTGAATCCTAACGTGCACAGGTAAGTTCCCTTCTATGTTGGAGGGATCAGCACTGATCATTCCTGGCAAACCATGATGGTCTGCCTATTAATGCCCTTAAGTTTCTATGTGATATCTGTCTGTTATGTGATGCTTATGCCTGTGATACTCATCTGATGAACTATAACTCTCTGATGTCGGGTAAGGAGTAGGGTCCCTCCTAGCTTTTCCTCGCTATTTCTGACTGAGTTGGTTCATTAGGTTGATATTGGCCTGAAATTGCTGATATAATCTCGACGGTTATTCATTAGCTCTCTGATCAGATTCTAGAATTCGGCTCTTGTAATAGAATCAGTTGGATTCTGGACTTCAATTTGTGTAGTATTCACATCCATTGGTTGACTGTTCAGGCCTCCTTGCTGGATACTAGCATTTTCATTTCCTTCACGTTCTAAGAAGTAGATCTAGTGTTTTTCACCACTATCGATAGCTTTGCTTAGTGTTTTGCAAATATGAGTAAAATTAGTAAAATTCCTGAATTTAACTATGGATCTCCTACGGGGGAATTATGCAATCCAATAGCAACAAAGGGATCCTAGTAAGTTGAGAATCAAAGCCCTCCAATTGAAAGCACAAAAATGTTTGCACCAAAAATGGTTACAAACACCAAAGAATAGTTTTTGTAGAGAAGTGAATGAAGAAAAGAAAAATTAAAATGAGTAAATGAATAAGTAAGCAATAGAGAATAAGAATGAATCGAAGACATAACGGTTTATAGTGATTCACGTTGAATGCCTACGTCCACTTTGAAGATTACCCTTCATTACTCTCTTGTGAAACCATTACAACAGTAGAACAAAACTAGCACTTGATTACAATAGAGTCTAGAGTAACAAGAAGCATAAAGATCTTGAAAATGAACCAATAGACCTGTATTTATAGGGTGAGATGATGAGATATTTTGCTAAGATTTTGGCAAAAGGCTCTCCAGGTCCATAGAGGCCCACCATAAAGATCGGTAGCCCTGAATCGACGTTTTGGAATGATCGGTACAAATTATAACGATCGTTATTTTTTCCTCTGATTGTCATACAATTTTTTTAGGGTCTCTTACATGCCGTTATGTCTTGCACCGAAAATATATAGTTATTCTGAGTTGTAGATTATGAGATATGGATCAATCATGGTCGCATTAGGGTTGCTTGTTGAATTACATTGATCGTTAGGAACGATCGGCATAAAACGATCGGCTTTTCTTGAACAATAGATTTTTAAACTATGATTATTTTTGTGGGCTCCACTCTTTAATATATTAATGCCATAAAGGTTTTAAGTGAAATGGCCTTGTGGATTTTGAGATATTGATCGATTTTCGCTGATTTGAGCTGCTTCATGGATCATTCTCGATCGTTCCATATAAATCCTTGCTTTGTCCTTAACTCGAGCATATGAACTCTAATCGACTTGAAATTTGGAATGTAGTTTCATGGGTCTATGCTTGTCACTCTACAATGATTGCACCTCGATTGGGTCCTGGTCTGAATCTGTTCGGCCATCGTGCATAATATTGTACACAACTGATTCTCAAGGCTGGTAACCATCAATTTCTAGCCAAGTTGATGACATCACAAACTCGCCAAAAGGTGGGATAACAAGATATTAAGGTCTTAAGAAATTGATAAGCTAATAAAATCATATTCATAACATTATAAGCCTAAATCAACTCAAACAATCTCCAAATTAGTTCATAGAACTCTACAATCATCAATAAACAAAAATATGAAGTGATAAGGAGAATCATCCCACTCGCCTTCATTTTCACAAAATAAGCTATAACCACTAAAACCTCAATCTTAGCTCTCTTGAAATTTCAAAATGCACATCAATACTCTGATTCAAACCAATTCCTTCATGGATTTTGTAAAGAATTAGAAGAGAGAAATTATCGTGATTTTTATTTGAGCTTAGGAAATTTATTTGATGGATATAGGCCTTAGGGACTAGAAGTGGATTAAGGGGTGATTAGGAGGACATTAGAGAAAGTGAAGGAGGAGGTAATATAAAATTAAAAGTGAATGAAAATCATGAAAAGGTTAGCCCTTTGTAGGCTAGGTAAATGGGCTTAGCCCCAAATTATCTCCATTTGACATTATCCATCTTCGAAAATCATCAACTTCAAAAATGGTCAAGTTATGCTCATTTTACTCGCATCGAAAAGCAAACTCAACTATGAGTGTATCTGGTCCTAATTTGCTCGTCTGTAAAAATTGAGTATAAGATGTGTTCCACCACTTAACGATTAAATATTTAAATTGATCATTTAAATATTTGATCGTTAAAATTGAAGGGTGTTACATTCTCCCCACCTCAAAAGAATTTCATCCTCAAAATTGTCATGAGTATGAGAAGGTAACAGGACTGGCCAAACTTTCTGAATCTCGATTTCGGAAAATTCCAATAGTACCTTCCTTTTTACTATTAGCATTACAGAAACTCCCAAATTAGAATGCATCTCACACTAAGAGATATGTGATGACCTACGTCATCCCACATTCCCAAAAATTCATACCTCTTTCAAGAAAGTTTCTCACTATTTAAATGTCAATCAATGCAAATAAGCATTGAAATAGCTATACTTCAGCTTTCAAGTACCTAATTGTACTATACAAAGAGGATTGCGCACAAATACAGAATTCAAACATGTATAACCTCAGTGTAGTAAACGATACTATAATCATAGACGACAATCATTTAGAGAGTAACTCAAGTGAGTTAGTATCAAAATATACCACGGAATCCGAGTCACATCAAAAGGCAATTGGCCCGTATAGATCCCATCTCGACCCTATAGTGGGCATGGATAATAAGCGATCTATTCTAAGTACCTATTACTATCACTCTTTGAATCATATTTTATATTATGATATTAAAACTACTATACAAGAAATCAAATATATAAGACAAGCAACAATCAATCAACAATAGCCAACATTAATAAATAGCAAGCAACCATTAAATAATAGCAAACAATGATAAGCAACAATAACTAGCATACAGGTTATTAAACAAGCAAGCAAGTAGTCAACATGAATTAACAACCATAAAGATCAACCAATAAAAAAATCAAGCAAAAACAAACAACATCAAGTAGTAGCAAGCAAACATAAGTAGTAGCAACAATAGCAAGAAACAAGCATTAACAATCAACCAGCAACGATCAATCCACAGCAAACAATAATAACTTATCAACAAGTAACATCAAGCATACAAAATAATGAAATATTCAAAAGGAGTCTATGCCGACATGTACGATAACCAAATTAAGAGTCAAATGTGCATGTCAAACCATAAACCCTAATGAGTTCGCTCATCATTCAAAAGGAATAAACCCCTAAGTCGTGTAGCCTCGTTCGTGAATATAATACATGAAAGACCATTATACTTCCTACTATGAAAATGAAAATTTATACGGTATGAACAATCATCGACTCTTGAAACTCTTGAATAAATCTGGCAATCAATGCCTTAATTCTCCTTTTCTTTCGAATAGAAATCATTTTCCAAAGAAGAAAATTCTACTGATTAAATCATCATTAAATAAAGATATATGATTGTTTAGGTTTTCTCGGGTTCAAACTCACCTCAATTGTATAGTGTTAATAAGGATAATATACTTAGCGCTCTATGATACTTACCTGGGCAAGTATCATATCCTTACATAGAAGATTATCTGAATTGCCACAAAACTAGTCGAGAAATCCTTCATCAAACTATCCCATACTAAAATAACTATATCACACTAAAATTCATAATAAGTAAATACCATCCCAATTGATAAGATGCATGTTCCAACCCTTCATTTGCTATAGGATTCTTTGTTAAATTAGGGTCGGCCATCTAACTCCTCCCATGAACTCCAGTCTAGTTCCTTGATTGAACTACTGAAATCTCCTCGCACGACTAAGGTCATGCTTCGAAAATCTCTCATTCATCCCAAAAATAAAACTTAAGGGCTCGTCTATCATAATCAAGTGAAAAAACGATTTCCAAACTGGTGCAAATCTCCTAGAATCTCTAAGCTTAAATTGTAGGGTAAGAATAGGCACGTGAATGGGCCAGTAGTTAAAAAATGTCCCTTATGGTACATGGGATTACTCCCATCACCTGAGGTTTATTAACATAAAGAAAAACAATTTTAACATGAACGACTCTGAGAAAACTCTTATAAGTCATCTGCTTGGTCGCTGCTCATTACCAGGCATCCACCAAACCTTATTTGGATATAAATCCAAGTCACACTTCACCGACCAACCCCACTGGACATGAAAACTCGTATATCATGTTCGAACTGTATTTTTTTGTTGCTTCACCTTAGCTTCGCAACTAAGGTGACTCATACAAGGTTTATCTCTTTTAAAGAATTTACCTACTATAAAAGGCGATAAGTTTAGCCTATCTACCAAATAACTAGCAATGGATAAAATACACAACTTAAGCATCAGAAGGAATAGAAGTGAGTTCCTAAAAATAGAGCATACCTCACTACATAAGCTTCTTTCGATTTTCTTGAGCCGTAAGCCTACTAGGACCCCGTTATGCTTATGAGGCACAAGTCATCATCGCATACTCATTCTTCGAAAATGTAGGATAGTCCTTCTTCAATTGATCGAGCCAACCACAATTGAATAACTTACGCTTCGCTTTAGCTAGATGACATTTCTTAGCGAAATGCCCACATATGCAATAGGAGTGACATATTAGGTCAGCATTCTTTTTTACATAAGCTCGATCTTCCTTGCATCATGGTCTTTATGCTTCAATTGGAGCCTCAATTGCTTTCCACTTTCACTGCCTTAAAAGGTATCTCATGGGTGTTCTCATGGAGGAAAATCATGCAAACAAGACTTCTAAAAGTTGCCTTAACAGGGATAAGGCTAAGCAATGAACCCCAACTGATGCTTAAGACCCAAGGCAAAACTCTTTGCCCTCAACAACGGAGTACCGACCATCTCATACCCTAAAAACAAAAGGTTGAATTAGACAACTCTACTTCAATAAGCTGCCCTGCTCAAGATGGATGGAATGCTCAAGCTACATGCCCCTCTCGGTCTCAGAAATAAACAGAGAACCAAAGCAACATCTAAATTAATTCCAAATTATAGGCCTGCTCATCATCCACATAAACACTTCATCCTACCTAGCCAAAGTCTCCCTTTCCCAAAGGCTGTGAAGCAATCTTCTTTATGAGGACAATCTCCAAACCAATGTTGATGGAAGCCCACTCATGTATGTATGTCCAAGACCATGTCTTAGCAATAGTCTTAGCAAACAGATATGGCTTCCCTCCAAGGCTAAGGAAATTCCAACACTTCTTTGAAAAGTCTAAAGATGATGGAGCTAGAAATACTGGTGCCCCAAGGGCCACACAACCCCAGATGCAAACTGCATCAGTTGGAAATGCTCATGGGCGACAGTACATCCTTTGTGATAGCTAAATGGTCTTTGAACTAATCAGGCATCTCAGACTACCTATCCACAGTCGCTCGTGCACTCCGTCTGCTCAAACTGATAGCTTAACGAAGATAACTTAGCAACTAGCGATAGAACTAAATCAAAGTCCAGAAGACAAGGGGTGTATGTAGTATTATATAGTAGGAAAGTACAAATATTCTCTCTCTAAGTATCCCCTTACTAGGTTGATTATATCGAACTAGCCTACTTAGTCTGAGTGTTAAGCCTAAGCTCTTATACCAAGTGTAACAACCTGCCATTTGCAGAACCCAAAAAGTCGTCATCTCATAACAATAGCAGACTTCCAATTTCTACCAAAGACAAATCATCGAGGTAAAATTAAAACAAACACTAAACCAAGACATCAGTAGGATCTTACAATGGAATGATAACATATAATATATAGAATATACATGAACTGAATAGAATGACAGTATATAAGAGACCGCACTAGCAAAGCAACTGATAAATAAGCCTCAGTGCAGAAATCAGAACACATCAACTCCAAAAATGCATGGACTTTTAAATAAATATTTGATACAACCATCTCATATACAAATAGCAGGTCTGTTATGTACTACTAAAATATTAAGTATACATATCCAAAATATCAATGCCATGCCTCCAAAATGCTCCAGCTACGCATCCCGATCGTGTATCCTCAAAAGTAACTAACCTCAAACTACTCGATTAAGTACCCAAGAGTTGTCATGACATAAGCAAGCGGGTCAAACATAAAGCCTGGTATGAGGGGAGCTATCTCAAAATACTGTATATCAAAACTATATAAAATAAACAAGAACTGCTAAGGCACGGCCGGTCCTCTCAACAATCGTGGCTTAATGGTAACCCAGACTATCAATAAACAAGTAAAGTAAACCTATCCAAAAAGATAGGACATCATACCATATCTGCTCTTCTCCAGTAATCAACGAGTCATCACAACTAATATAATATGGCTGAAATATAACAATCATGCTATTATAAAGGTAACCCTACATCAAAATGGAAAGTAATCAATATATAGGTCTATCATGAAATATGTAATGATAATAAATGTAATCATAGTAACATCACCAACAAACATGAGAAATGAAAGACAACTAAAGTACAAATTGGTACCCATCATTACTAACAGGTTAAGTCCACTATGGACATCTATCGCTATCTAATAATTCCCTTCGAGGGTCTAAGATAAATAGAGCCGGTACCTAATTGTATTATAGACCCCGAGCCACATCTTTTCTGATGGGTCTCTTATAGATCTCACCATATCCTTTGAAGCAAGCTTTCGTAATAAATGACCTACTCTGTGAGATATACTGTACCCTCTCAAGTAGGCTTTGGTGGCATCTAGCCCACTCATAAATCATCTTCGCCCTATGTGAACCACATTGTACCTTCTACAATGAGATTTGTCGACATCTAGTTCACTTGTGGATGATCGTCATCATATGTGAACCACAGTGTACCCTTTACATTGAGCTTTGGCGACATCTAGTTCACTCATGGATTTCTCAAATAACTTGTGTACACCTTTATCAAAAAGAGAACAACACTTATGTCTCGTGTAATACGCTATCAAGATCACAAAGGAACATTGATGATGTATATATATGTATACATCAAATATAGCATTGTGTATTCAAATGCACCTATCGCCAACGAAGACTGATATCTCATCATCATCTATGAACACGAATGGTCTCTAATTTAAGATCTGTAATCGGTACGGTAACTAATAAGACTAATACCATTCATCAAACATATCTACCCCCAGAGTCAAAGCCAAGGGGCATAGACTAAATCCTCTCAATGTACATGCTTACCAAACGTAACTGTGTAATTAATCTCTATGTTGATATCGTATCTGATCACAAATGCATCGCCTTTCATCAACATTTGGATCTCATGCTTTGCCTTGCATCCTACCTTCCTGAGTAACTTGAAGCCCCTCTAAAGTAGTGCCAAGAGCCTAAAAAGAATCGCAATCGAATGTAGAAATAAATCCTTAAGTAAGCCATTGCTTAGTCATTCAGTCGATTAGGCATTCTTTCAGTCGACTGAGCTCAGTTGATTGAGTTTTCTTCCTCGGTCTTCTAATTAAGACTTGCCTCCTTGGAACCAATTTCACTCATGTTCAGTCGAATCAAACCTGCTGTTCCCAGGCATTGAACCTAGGATAGGGAGAAAGCTCCTCTCCAACATCGACTAGCATGTCATTTCCTTTGACGCGTCTTCTCAGTTTACTTATATCAAAAAAGTGAACACAACTATGGGTGTATTGTGTCCTAATTTGCTCGTCTGTATAAATTAAGTGTAAGAGGTTCCATCACTTGGTGATTAAATATTTAAATTAATCATTTAGATATTCAATCTTTAAAATTGCAGGGTGTTACAGGAGCGGCCTGCAATTTTTGGAACATAGCAAGAGGAGGCAAAGCCGACATATATGAAATTGGACCCTTGGCCTGACCAACAGGTCGTATGGTATTAGCAAGCTACGGACTATGGAGAGATCCAAGAGTCCCAACTCTGGCTCAAGATCGAGATTCAGGAAATACAAAAACGGCAGCAGCAGATGCAGGAGAGGCATTGGGAGAAGCAAGGGAGCAGCAATGCCAAGGGTGTGAGATAGTCATGTTCCAATTATTTGGGTGCGATCGTGGCTCTAGCTCTCAAAGAGAACAATCTTCCCGTCCATAGGTGGTGGTGGTGGTTAGTAATAGTTGTACTTCCTTTTGGTGCTTCTTTTTGCGTTATAAACATTAGTTTTCTTTATTGTATAAATGCGTATGACGTTTATAAAAACTTCCATTTTTATGTGTTTTCTGCATAGACCATAATATTATTGGAAAAATAATAAGACAAGGAAATTTTAGAAAAGACACTTAACTAATACAAAAAAATAGTAAAAGGCTAGAAGTAGGAATTAAAAAAATTTATTTAATTAGCTACTAAAGTGAAAGAAATAAGATTTAAGTCCCAAAAAGTTGAAAAAAAATTGAGGAGTAAACTTTGGCGAGCTAAGGACAGGGAAAAGTTTGTTGCTAAGCTATGGGTCAATGTCCCTATACCTTAAAAGCCAAAGTTTACAAATCTGCAAATGATCTCATATGCTACTTGCTATAATAAATAAAAGAAAACATTTTGAAATTTGAAATATACCTCGTATATAGATGAAGTCCATTATAGTATTAGACTATTGACTAAACCCCGATTTCATGAGGTATGGTATAATTTATTTTTAAAAAAATATAAATATAATTTTGTGAAATGTTTTTGAAAATTTTGTGAAGAAAGATAATTTATAACTTTTACCGACATGTTAAAAAGTAATATAAAAGTAATTTTAGGCAGAGAAGAAGAAATTTTCTAATTTTTGAAACACCACATACTTGTTGTAGGGGAATGTTGATAAGTATATACATTTTACTGTGCAACAGAAGTGAAAGAAAAATATAATACGGTTAGAGACAAGGAAGTTGTTTTAGCTATGGAATCTTTTGCTATATACCTTGTCGATAGGTAAACAAAAGGTTGATTTTTGAAATAACCCTGTTTTAAAAATTGTAAAATAAAAATTAATAAGCGGACTGTACTTGGAAAAGTTAGAAGGAGATATCTAAGCAAAAGAGAAGGTTCCAAAGTACAATGGGAAGTTGGGTATCTGAGAGAAAAAGGATGGAAATATGGAATTTTTCATCTAAATCCTTTTCCCAACATAAAGAAAAATAGGTTTAGAAAATTATATTTTTCAAACTTGGATATTAGCAACGGTGTGCTAGGTATTGGATAGTAGGGATTGGATGCAAAATTAGTTGAACTATGCTTCTAATCGTAGAAGCGTGGAAAAATTTAGATGCAAAAACAAAGATTTTGATTTTCAAAACTTGCATATGTATAGAACTGCTAGCATATGCAGGTTGTTTGCATCATATTTTCAAAATTGATTTAAAGAATGCATTCATATAGGAGGCACCGATTTAGAGTCATTCATTCATTCATCATACATGTCATATATTTTGTGATACACCATGCACTTGTACACTATTGATTGCAAAATTGGTTGTATACTAATTGATTTGATAGCTTAACTGGTTGTATGTTATGTTACATGATTCAATCCTTGAGAAGTTTTGAGAATGAAATTTTTTAAGGGGAAAGAATATGACATCCCATAAAATAAAAAGGAAATTAGTTAATAAGTAATTATTAAAGACCAAAAATAGAATTTTTTAAACGTCATAATTTGGTTGCGAAACTTGCACCATTAGATTCATGGTGATTTTTTGAACAACTTTCACATATAAAGTTTTCCTATCGGAGTTCAAACGAAAAAGTTATAAACATCTAAACTTTTAGATAGAAAATAGTTATATATGTAATCAAGGAAATAAAAATAATTGACTAACGTTAAATACAATTAGTTAAGTTAAATATTGGGTCCGGCATGCTCATAATCTGGTGGTTGGCTTCGTTCAGCAAAGGAAGACCAGACAGAAGCCTTATCTGGTAGCTAATTGGTACGTCAAGGGAAGATCGTATAATAAATCCTACTTCATGGCGTGTTCCAAGGTTATTGGGGTAATGTAAGGTAAAGTAGCTATGCTAAATGACTTGGAATGACCTAGGATCTTATGTGGCAATTAGTGAAGCTATGGCATAACACTATGAGATGATGACAACAACGATTAAGACTTCGTTAACTTGGTATGATGGCTCTACGACTTATGATGGATGTTTGGAGGCGTTTCAAAGACGATGACTAAACGATAGGGGTCATGACGATGATCTATAAGGGCAACTTTAACGATGGTGGCTTACGAGTAGAATTGTGACTATGTTCTACTGTGGAGATAGCCGAAATGGAATAAAGATAGTGTTCCATTATGGAGATGGATCGTTGATAACTCAAAGATTTCTAATGTTCTCGTAAAGTAGGGGTATGCGGGGACACCCACTTGGATTTGCAATCCCATCTGAATCTTTTGATTGTGGGTTACCCTAGGCTTTGCCATTGTGAGCCTAGTTCCTAGCTTTATAAAGTGGCATGGATTCGAGCATCAATAAAGTAAGGATTTTGACCGAGTCCCTGGTTTACAATTTTTCCATACAAGTTATGTAAAATCTCATAAAATTTAATAAGAAATTAAATAATCGAATAAGGCTAAAATGGAAATTTTGTAAATGTTGGGTTTGGGTCACAGAAATTAAAGCATTCCCTTCATGGCAATTTTCTAATCACTTTTGATATGCCGAAATTAGAGTTCAAATGGAAAAATTATGGACATTTGAAATTTCTGCATTTAAATTAATTTGAACTAGTTTAAATTTGGATTTGAATTTAAAGATAAATAAATGATATTTGAATTTAAAAGTTCGAATTAGAAATCTAAGAACTGGGTGACGTTAACGTTCTATAGAACGTTGGAATAAATTGAGTAACGCAAGAATTAAATGATTATTTAAGTAAAGGAATTAATAAAATAAAAAAGGTAAAATACACATTAAATATGTGTATACCGGTCGACCCAGGGTCACCATAGGTCGACCGGTACTAGTCGACCTATGATTGTGTTAGGTCGACCGGTGGAGGGCTAGAAAATAGATGGCGACTAGGGTTTTCATATTTTAAATGAGCCAAATTTGATTGTATTCAATCCAAAGATTCTAGTTCCCTCTCATCTCTATAAATAAACCCCTTCCCTCCCTCCACTTTTCCTTCGTAAACTTTGTAAGAAACAGCGAAGCTCTGTCAAAATCTTTCCCCTTAGGGTTTTAAAGATGGTAAAATTTCTGATAAATAATTCTAATTTCTAATCTCTGATTTAAATTAATCTTTCTGCTCCCAGTCTTTATATTTCTAAAATCTAATACACACACATAAAAAATCTATTTGTTGTATATTAAAAGTGTGAAGATCTAACAGAGAATTGGAAGCAGCATCTATCGGATCTAATTTAATATCTATATACAACTCACTTTGTTGTATATTCCAAAAGAGGAAGATCTGAAAGAGAGTTGAGTGTGGTGAAAACTATTCCAATTAGGAAGGAAGCAAGGAATCTTTTATGAGTGGAAATATCAAGTTTTTTCATATTTTTGTAATTGAATAGTATTTATTTGTATTTGATGTATGCCTTCGGAAATTTTAGTAAACGAAAATATAATATCCCCCAGAATTTACATAAATAAATATCAATCTTAGTATATGTTGGAATTATAATTGTTTTCTATATTAATATAGTTGAATTTACTTATTTGTTTAGAATTAGGTAATCTATGGTCCATTTGGCTTATTTTTCACCTTAAATAAGAGTGTTAAAAGGTCCAAAAAGAAAATAAAATAAATACGGTATGTGAATTATGAATCGAATTGTTTGTAGTTTTCACCACCTCTTTCTATCACTTAAATACGTAAAGAACTCCTTTCTCACTCCAAAATGATGTATATAAAGGTTGAAATGAACACAGCGATTTAATTTGTGAAGATCTTTTCTTTAAAATAGAGAAGGGATTCTAATTTATTAATATGGAACAAGTTATAGATATTCTATGTTTGTACGAATGTATTTTATTTGGCTATGGTGGTCGTAGTTCTTGTTGGAATTATAGATTTGTATGAGACTGATGTTTCAAAATACCTTGTAAACAAATTATTATCGAATGATTGTAACATAATGATTAAACCGTATCTTTTACACATAAAAATATAAGTATATAATATTGTTAACTATTAAAACCAATAGCGTATTGATTATAGTATATTGAGCACGATAATTAGTATTATTAAAATAGTTAGGTAATATTAATTTGTAGGAAGTAAGTTACTGTAAATTAGGAGTTAATCCCTAATTAGAGGCGTAACAATGGGATACCTAATATGGCCTCAATTATTAATCGTGTACGATGATATATTTATATAGTCGATATATATAAAGTATAACTAAGTTATAGGGATGCGAGGTTAGTCCAAAGCTATATGGATGCGAGGTTAGTCCTAATTTTGTAGACTAAACATGCCTAGTTAATCTAGCTATCAGTACCTATGATGGTCAGACTAATGTAAGACGTCACGTGTGGGTTATGGGTCATAAGTTGTGCTTTTGGATGTGGTAGGTGAAATCATAGTAGTGGTTTGCTTTAGGCTAAATTTTATTCTTTAGGATATCATAATGGAAGAACCATGTAGGGACCCATCTTGGGCTTATATCTTAAATGATGGGGATCTGCTATTTTATAGGTCTTAGACGATCAGAGTCTACCTAAATCCTATCAAAGAGGTATTAAGTGGTTCGTGTGCTTCCTCTTACACCGAATATGTTAGTTACATTTGAGTTATATAGTCTGGCTGGAAGAGCCTATGGGCTTACAGTTGACTTTTGTGCAGTCAAACTAAAAGAGCCTACGGGCTTACAATTGACTTTTGCATAGTCGGACCGGAAGAACCTTCGGGCTTAAAGTGGATTTTATATGTATGTTATACAGTTGGACTGTAGTGACCCGAAAATTCGAACACTTCATCTTCGAATATCGTGACATATTGAAATATAATCAAGTGTTAAAAATATGATTTTATAACCTTGTTAGGCATCATTAAATTAATGAATAGTGATACGATTACAAAAAATTATGACTCAACGAAAAACCGATAATGTGAACGAAAATCGGTTTATCCGTAAACAACTTTTTGATTGATATAAGTTGTTCGAACTCTTTTGCACTTAACTAATGATCAAATGAATATATTAGCAACTAATTAACTTACTCTCGTCTTTTAGTCATAGAACATTCTAGGATGTTCAAATGGATAAGTGATATTATCATGATGAGGGTATAATGGTAAATAGCATACAGGAGAAGTGACATAAAGCTATCATATAAGAAGGAGGCTCCTTTGTGACCTTCCATGAGAGGTAGAAGGTGGTAGTGACCACTTTCACAAGCCTATATAAGCAAGGGCATACACTTAGGAAATAATCGCAAAATTTACAAAGCTTGAGTTCTAAAAATCCATGGCTTCTCTTCTTCTTCATCTCTAAATTCCTAAACAAAATATTTGCAAATCAACTCCAAATCTCATCAACTTCGGAGTGAAACCTTTCCACTAACATTACAGGACCTTCTACCTAGTTTGTTTTGGAAGAAACAAAGCCGCACCCTACTTACAAGGAGAGTCATGACCTTTAGGCAAGGCGACAAAGCAAAGGAGCAAGGAAGGAAAGGTGTTGCAAGGTTGGATCTAGGATTAGGTTGTTGTATCTTGGTTATTAATGTAGTTAAAGGTGAGTTAACAACTCAGTTTGAATGAAAATATAACACATCCATATATTGTGTTGATTGTGTTTATGTTGATTGAATTGTTGTTAACTTATGTTAAAATATTGGTTTGAATTCTTACTTTAAAAGTAAGTGACATATGTGATCCATGTATATGGACTTGAACGAACTTGGAATGGACTCGAATGGACTTGTATGACTTATGAAAAGACTTTGAACAATGCACAAAGTTTATAGATGGACTTTGGTTTAGGTCAGACTCAGATTTGAAAGTGTACTTATTGTGATAGTCGATATGGATGGAGTTGTGAATTGCCTTATTTTTGATGATTGCTATGGAATTTTGTAGAGAGATCGTTAAGGGTTTCTCACCATATTCATATTGTCTTATATGTATGTTTGTTTTACTTAAAAGCTTGAATAGTAAAATGTTAAGTAACATCTCGAAAAGTGAACAAAAACCTCACTAGTGCAAAACTGCCACGTTTAGCCTTGATTTTTAGACTTAAAAGATATGAAAAGATATTGAGATTTAAGTATTTTGTTCCATTCTTTTGATAAGTGCTTACTAACTATTTTTAGAGTATTTTAAAAGTGATTTGAGATCTTTATGAGTTTTAAGAACTAATTGTGAATTTCTAAAGGAGATATTTTGTTAAAATATCTAGAAAACATGTCGTTTTCAAGTTTTTAATGATTTTCCAAACTTATTATTTTCAAGTAATATTTTTAATGAATGTTTTAAAATCTATTATAATTATTTTAAATTATAAATATCTTATATAAAGATCTTGAAAAATATCTTATATAATATCTTGGAAAATATCGTATCTTGTGAAAATATCTTATATAAATATTGTAAGCAAATATCTTACCTTTTAAGTTGCATTATTAAGTTTCTAATTTTGAATTATAGACCAAAGTTTGAGAAAGGGGATAGAATTTCTAAATGGCCAATGATTTATTTTGAAAAGTAATTAACTATGCTTAACACTAAAATTCGACAAAGCATGCCTTATCTATTTGTAAGAGTTAATATTAATGTCGAGTATGGACAGAGCAATAGAGCTCTAACCTACCGGGCTTCCCTCTTTCCCGAGGAATACTAAGTTGGAAAATTTTGGAAACGTGTTAATTGTATTGATTTTTTATTGTTTATTGAAATCATTCATACTATACTTAAAACTAAATGCCGACAAGGTAGACTTAACTATTTGTGGGATTCAAGAATGAAGTGATTAGGCAAGGCTTGATGTAACCAGTGCTCAAACTTACCAAGCTTCACTCTTGGGCGAAGATTAGTTGAGATGGAATATTGGAAATGAGTTAAGGGTACGAATCGAGATTTATATAAGAAAATATTTTTGAATAGATAATCGATTAGTCGATTGTCAAACTTGACCAATATGACTTAAGAAGTTATCGAAAGGCTTTACGATTTCATATCAGTGAGAACCCCAAAGGAGGAGCATTGGTATGAAATGTCTCAAGCTTTCACTTTTTTTGTAATAACCGGAATTGAGTTAGCTGAAAATTCATCAAATTGGTTTTGAAGAGACTAGGATCGGTAAGTGTTTTACTTATCAAATATCACTTCAAAAATAGTATACGATTTTTATGTTTTGGAAGCTGTTATGAGGTGAAATGTTACGGTTGAACCATTAATCCTGAGGTTAAAGTCCAAGAGAGAGATCGACATTAACATTTCAAATGATGTTGTCGTTGTGACGACCCGCCTTTCTATCCACAGAAAGACGTATCATTAATAAGAAAAGAAAGAGATAGAAATAGAAAAGATAGAAAGAAAGAATAACAACGTCAGAATCTCATAGCGGAAACGGAACAAAATATAATACATCACATAACTATTACATAGTTTACATATATTAGAGTTACACAACATCATACAAACATGACAGTCATATATACATCTGCCATTACATACATCCCAAAATACAACATACATTAACTAACACAGCGGAACTAGACAGATAGATATGTACGGACTCCTGCTCCAAGCTCCTCCAGAACTCAACAATCCAAAACATATCACTTGGCTACTCATAAAAATTTGAGTACCTAAGAGTTTATGAAAAACAGAAATAAACTTCGGGTATAAACGGTTCAAAGTTGTTTAACTTTGAAAATATTTGAAAATAAAGGTATCACGCAAGACTTCCCACACATAAACACGGGTAAGTTTTTACCTTACGCTAACCAAAACAATTTTATAGGAAATCCAGTGATATTATAATAGTGTCTAGGGTTTTCAAGTAAAATACAGAAATAGCTGAAATGCTTACATCTCACATTCCAACATAGTTGGGCACAATCAAAACGTGCGACGCTTATTGGAGATTGGATTCCATACAATGGCAGGGCTAATGGGGTACCGCCCGTCACAGTACGGGGCCTAGATCACCATACCGAGGATCACTCCCAACCCCCTCCAACACAAGGCCGGAACCATTCCCTACTGAACAGTTCCGAACAAGATAACCCCGCGGTTGTAGCTAGCAACCGCCCACACAGCCGAATAAAAAGGGACATCTAGACAGGGGTATATCTCGTCCTACTTGGGTGTTACTCACCTAACCTTGCTGCACCTCCCCTGTTTTAGCCATTCCCGGTTGATGAAGCCTGAGGCTTCGATTACCTTTATAGAACATATCTCTTAGAATGCTCATCGTCCACCCGACGATGTTCTAAAGCATTCAATCCATACAAGTTCGTTCCGGGTTCGAACGAAACAGAAGGCATTATCTCGTTACACTCATTTTGGAATCACCCTCAGAGTTAACGACGATAATCCTTGCACTCTGAAACACCATCTCGATCTTCATTTGGAGATGTCACGACCTGACGTTTAATTTGGATCGATGTGGTTTTCGGATAATCATAACTGACACACAATCCCGGTCTCATCGAAATCCAAACGCCATTTTAAAGGTCAATTTGTTTAATGGTTTAAACAATTTAATTCAACACTTTGAATTCACATAGCATTTATCACAGATAAATCATACGCAATCATCATAGATATATCAAGGCATATCACACAGTATCACAGAATATCACCAAATAGATATCATAAATCCAGATATTCTACTTATACAATCATCCATAAGCAAGCATCTTTAATCCTTATTATAATTAATTCAATTTAAATCAATTATTTGAGAATTAATCACTTAATCCTGTTTAATTAATCATCAATTAATTAACTATTCCATTTCAAGCCATTTAATTAATTAATCACTTCTTAATCAATTTATTAAACCTTAATTGCTAAATTAATTACCCTTAATTATTAACTAATAACCTTAATTATTAATTTATAAAACTTAATTTCAAATTAATTAATCCTTAATTATTTATTTAATTAACTACTAATTATAAATTAATTAACTTTAATTATCTAATTAACAATTCTTTATTACAAATTAATTAGACCCTTGATTATTAATTAACCAATCTTTAATTACAAATTGATAAATCCCTAATTACTTAGTTAATTATAATTATTAATTAGCCATTCTTAATTACTTTTTTTCAAACAATTAATTATTAATAATTATTTATCTTAATTAGCATTTAAAAATCTTCCTTAATAACTTTGAAATCAAATTATTACTAACTTGAAAACTTTAATGTTAATTAACTTTCAACACTTATCCTCAATTAACTACTTAATTAAAGTATTAATTAAGATTTAAAACGTTCTTAAGTATTCTCTTAAATAATTAAAACTTATAGTAAATTCTTAACTTAAATTATTCAACATTAATTAAGTCATAAACACTTAAACTTGTTGAAATAATTAGCTGGAACTTTACTTTTGTAGGACTGCAAGTAGAAAATCAAAACCCGAGAATGCCCCCAGGTTTACTCGAGTAAACACTCACGTTCCCTTCTATTTTCCCTGAGACCTCTTTCTTCTCCTCATACTTTCTTCTCCCCTTTTTCCCTTAGTTAAGTTTAAGTTAAAGTTTAAGTTTAAACTATAATAACAGGTAAGCATGCTCACGTACTCGGGTTCCAACCTGAAGCAAGCTCTTCATTTTCTCGAGTAACAACTCGAGTTGCCCATAGCCGAAACTTCCTGACACCATCTCAAGGTCGTGCACGTGCATGAAGCCTCGCCGGCGCTCAGGCGAACTTCACTACCTTCGACGAGTCGCAAACTAACGCTACAATCGAAAACAAAGATCATCTCGATGCCAAAATTAACAGATCGAAATTAAATATACCATTCGAAACCTGGAACTCAAACTCACCCTACAAAAACACTTCGCCTCACTCGTCGACCACCGGAGGCGACACAACTCCGGCCTTACCACGTCAATCCCCTATACTACCATCCCCTTTAGTTTCGAGAAGCTCGATCAACCAGAGGAGATGAACTCATCTCATTTTTTGACCACAACAAACTCGAGCATTAAACCCTAATCTGGCCTCGTCCCATCAATTCTTGCAACAGAAAATTTGTTTAACAATTTTCCTAACTTCATCGATGGTCAATCCTGCTTCAAGCAAAATTTCAACATCCAATATTGGTTCGATCATCAAAAAATGATTAAAAAGCATATTCTGGTCAACTATGAATTGCTCCTAGCATACACAACTAAAAATCACCACTTAAGTTTTAAAATCCTATCTTTATCCGTTGATTCGAGTTATATAATCGAATTAATATTTCACAATATTCGAATTTATCATATAGTTGAAATTTGCTCTGTAAAACTAAGTTTACAGAGGCAATTCATCACTATCGAGATTGAAACAATTTTTAGATCATAATCTTTGCTTAAACACACTTATTTCGTTTTAAACCCTAAGCCTGGTAATGGTCAGATGAGAAGAAGTTAAATTTCTTGTTTGTTTCCACCCTGTAACCCAAAAACAAGAAGAAGAACCGACATCTCCTATTACACAGAACAATCACAGATATACACACAGAGCTACATACTTAAATATATATATATTATATATATATAAATATATATATATACAAAACACGATATATCTATGCACATATTTAATGATACTTAAGTATTAAAATAATTTGTTTACTCACTTGAAAACAAGTTTGAACAGAGAGCAATTCTGTTTTAAAGGCTGCAGTTTGATCTTCCTTTAAATCTTTTTGCTTACTTTGTTTAGTTGAAATGATATTTAAGTTTGTATTTGGGTTTGTACAGGGTGATATTAATTTTTTTCTGGCTTGCTAAGTTATGAACGAACAGGAACTAAAATAGATGTATATATAAAGAAAACAGGTTTTACAGGATAGGTGTCTTCTGGTACAAGTTTATTTCTTTGCTCAGATTTTTTCTGAAAATTGAAATGATTTTTAACATTTCGAATGACCTTGTTTTGTGCTGAGATGATAGTATTAAATGAAATTGTTTCCTTTCAAGCTTACATACTTATTCCATTTGATTTTGGTTTGTGCATAGATATTTATTTTTGCCTTGCATATACATGTATTTCATAGGTTATATATTTCTTGAATTATATCATGTATCCATATAACCATATAATTTATTACAAACATAAATGCTTAGTTTTTATTTCTATTTAAAGTTTAACTATCCAAACATTTAATTTATATTCATATATTTTATACTTATATTTAGCATTGACAAGATAGATTTTATTTTAAGCATTATTATCTATATTACATTCATATGCATATATTTAGATTAGATGTTGATAATGTATAGTATCAATTAAATTGAATAAGGTAGATTTTATTTTAAATATTTTTGAAAGATTTTATTTTAAATTTTCAAACCATAGTTTCTACACAAATACGCGTATAAATATAAATAAATGGAAAATATCCAAAAATCTTATTTACTTTTAAAATGATAAGTCTGTATTTATTTACATTAGATTAAAATAATATTGCCAAAATCTTGGGCCGTCACATTCCTCCTCCCTTAAAAGAATTTCGTCCCCGAAATTTAAAACAAAAGATAATCTAAAAGCTTTTATATCAACAAACCAAACATACATATCATCCATACATTAGCAAACAACCAAACAATCTGTCCTAACAAACATCATTAGCTATCCGGACACAAATCTGGATAGGCTTTCCTAAAACTATCCAGAGTTTTCCAGGTACAATCTCTGGGATCCTCGCTCCACTGCA
This sequence comes from Allium cepa, assembly GCA_030765085.1. Taxonomy (NCBI): domain Eukaryota; kingdom Viridiplantae; phylum Streptophyta; class Magnoliopsida; order Asparagales; family Amaryllidaceae; genus Allium; species Allium cepa. The sequence continues at coordinate 721,667,792 of CM060929.1, read as the reverse complement.
CTTTGGCGAGCTTCACTATTTTGATGCTGAGTTGCCTCTCGTCTTGATCTACAATCCGAACAGGGTTCTTAACCACAGTCAAATTTGGCTCGACCTCATAATCTTCCTATATTACTGGTTCTACAACCAGTGATGGATCATGAACAAACTTTCTTAGATGGGATACATGAAATACATTATGAATTCCAGACATCCATTCTAGCAATTCAATTCTGTAAGCTACAGCACCAATCCTTTCCAGCACACGGAATGGCCCAATATATCTCGGGGCAAGTTTTCCCGTCTTTCCAAATCTAATAGCTCCTTTGATCGGGGAAACTTTGACAAAGACTAAATCTCCGATCTCAAATTCCAATTGTCTTCGCCTTTTATCCGCATACTTCTTTTGACGGTCCTGAGTAGCTTTCGTTCTCTTCTTGATAAGCTCAACTTTCACAGAAGCTTCACGGATCAAATCTAGTCCAAGCACAAGATGATCTCTCGACTCTATCCAACAGGATAGGGATCTACACGGTCTTCCATATAAAGCTTCATAGGGTGTCATCTTAATGCTTGCCTGGTAACTGTTATTATAAGAGAATTCCACTAGATGAAGATGGTCTTCCCACGATCCACCAAAATCCAAAACACAAGCTCGTAGCATATCCTCTATAATTCAGTTTAGCCTCTCTGTCTGTCCATCTGTCTGAGGATGATAGGCTGTACTTAATCTCAAACTCGTTCCCATAGCTGATTACAGAGCCTCCCAGAATTTGTTGGTGAATATAGGATCACGATCACTTACTATGTTGACTGGAACACCATGCAATCTGACTATCTCCCTCAAGAAAATCTCTGCCAAAGAAGCTGCGGTATGAGTTTCCTTAACCAGTATAAAATGGGCGCTCTTAGTTAGACGATCCACAATCACCCATATTCCTTCGTTTTCCTTCTTGGTTCTACGCAAACCGTCGATGAAATCCATAGAAATCATCTCCCATTTCCATTCTGGAACTTCTAAAGGCTGCAACAAACCTGCTGACTTATGTTGATCTCCTTTAACCTGCTGACAGATAGCACAACTATTAACAAAAGCAACTACATCCCTCTTCATGCCTGGCCACCAGAAAACCCTTCTCATATCCTTATACATCTTAGAGATTCTTGTATGGATATTCAATCGTGAGTGATGACACTTAGATAAGACTTCTTGCCTCAGTCCATCTATATTAGGTACACACAAACGACCATTAATCCTTAAAGCACCTTGATCGTCCACCTTGAAATCTGAATATCGACCATCCTTGGTTCCAAGAATCAGTTCTTCAAAAGATCTATCCTCCATTTGCTTGCTTATGATTCTTTCCTGGAGAGACGGAACAACTTCCAAAAGAGACAGAACTGCATTCCTGCTAAGACCATCAGCCACAACATTCGCCTTTCCTGGGGTATACAGAATATCCAAATCATATGATGCCAGAAACTCAACCCATCGCCGCTGCCTCAGATTAAGATCCTTTTGAGAGAAAAGATATTTCAACGATTTGTGGTCCATGAATAACTCGAACTTCTCTCCCAAAAGATAATGTCTCCAGATCTTCAAAGCAAAAACAATGGCTAACAACTCAAGATCGTGCGTAGCGTAGTTCTTTTCATGTGGTTTTAATTGCCGACTCGCATACGCAATTACTCTACCATCCTGCATCAAAACTGCTCCCAGTCCAACTATACAGGCATCTGTATAAACTTCAAATTTTATTTTCCCATCCGGAATAGCTAGCACAGGTGCATTGGTTAGCCTCATCTTCAGCTCCTAGAAAGCTTCTTCACACTGGGGTGTCCATTTGAATTTAGCTCCTTTCCTTGTCAATTTGGTCAGTTGCGAAGAAATCTTAGAATAGTCCTTGATAAACTTCCTGTAGTAGCCAGCTAATCCCAGAAAACTACGAACTTCAGTCGGTGTCTGCGGCTACTTCCATTCCAGAATAGTCTCAACCTTTGCTAGATCTACAGAGATACCTTCTCCAGAAACAATGTGCCCTAAAAATTTGACTTTCGATTTCCAAAAATGGCACTTAGAGAACTTTGCCTTCAAAACATGCCCCCTCGGTGTCTCCAACACTATTCTCAAATGTTGTTTGTGCTCTTCTTCAGACTTAGAATAGACCATAATATCGTCGATGAACACTAGAACGAACTTATTCAATACATCCCGAAAGACTCGATTCATCAGATCGACAAAGTAAGTAGGAGCGTTGGTTAACCCGAAAGGCATAACTAACCACTCATAGAAAAAATTTGGTCCACTAAATGCAGTTAAGGGGATACTGTCCTCAGCTACCCTTAACAGATAAAAACCTGAAGCTAAATCCAGTTGAGTAAAGACAGAAGCTCCATGCTGGTCAAAGAGATCATCAATACGAGGAAGAGGATATTATTTCGAATGGTCACTTTGTTCAGTTCTCTATAGTCAACACAGAACTTTAGCGATCCATCTGATTTGGTGACAAACACCGCAGTAGAACCCTAACAAGAAAAACTGGGCCTAATCAATCCCTTCTCCAAAAGATCCTGAGTTTGCTTAACTAACTCCTCCCTTTCCCTAGGAGCCATCCTCCTACTAGGTTGAATCACTGGTACTGCTCCTGGAACCAAATCAATGCGAAACTCTATCTCTCGATGCGGAGGCAAACACTTGACTTCCTTGAATACAACTGGGAAATCTTGGACCACATCGATATCTCCAACCTTCTCTTGAGAAGTCTCAACTCCATGTAAAATACTACTCAAGTGAATTCCAGAATTATCACACGTCGCTCTAGCAATCCTGCCCAGATCGGTTTCCAATGAAACTGTTCTCTCATCACAATTCAGGACAGCCTTATACTTATCAAGCCAATCCATCCCCAATATAAGGTCAAACCCCTTAAAATCCAACACACAAGGGTCACAAGAAAAACTATGGGATAGATAGGAAATCCTCAAATCCTTACAGATCATATCTAATTTGGTTACCCCTCCTATAGGATTAGATACAAAGATGGGACAGTCTACAATACTAGGGGTAAGAAAGAACTTCTCCACAGATTCCAGAGAAATAAAACTCAAAGAAGCACCTGAATCAAACAAAACTTTAATATACTTGCCATCTAGAAGTAATGTACCTTCCAATACACCCTTTCCTTTAAATGAAGTAGATGGTGCACCTTCCAAAGCAAATACCTTATTCTGCTGAGCTTTATGAAGTAGCGGGCAATCCTTGATCATATGACATGGTTGGTGACAATTGAAGCATAGAGATTTCTAAACCAAAGCCAAACCCGGTCCACTATAATGCGATTGTTGCTGTTGTTGCTGAAATCCTTTCCTGGGACACTTATTCGCCAAGTGACCTTCTTGTTGACATATATAGAATTTGCGAGGTCCGTTATTACTTTCAGTCTTCTTCTTGTCCTGCTTCCTCCAATTGGGATTGAACTTCCTCTTATTTGGATTAGCAAAATTCCCTCCCGATGCTGCTATTGGTGCCACTGGTTTCTTATTCATCAAATCCTCATATCTCAAAGCCATATCAATTAACTCCATAAAAGACCCTTTCAAATGCGCCGTCATCTTTTCATGAAATTCTGGCCTTAAGCCTTGCACAAACATTTCATTCTTTTTTTAGGGGAGTATCAATAAGCCATGGTCCATATCAAGAAATTTCATTGAATTTGGTCTCATACTCCGCTATAGTCAAGCTTCCCTGCTTCAAATTTTAGAAAATCCCGATACAGATGAGTTTTCCCTGCTGTTGGCATGAATTTCTCCTCAAACAACTCTTTAAATCTTTCCCAAGAAATGTCGTCCTCAGAGATATTTGCTACTGCTGCATCCCACTAGACTGCAGCACATTCCTGCAATTGCCATGAAGCCATTTTCCTTTTTCACTCATCAGACAACTTCATACTCTTAAAGATCCGCTCACAAGAGCGTAGCCAAGCTTGGACCTTAATTATAGTCTATGTCCCTTTAAATGGTTTACCTCCAAGGTTGGTGAAGTCTTTGCATAAAGCGGCAAAACTAACCTGAGGCGGTACTGCCCCTACCTCTGCCTCTTCTTCCAGAACTCATGTTGGCCACCTGAAAAGGTAACTCAAAAAATTTAGATAGGTATATAGTTAAAAAAAATACAAATACGCACTCTCAAGATAGATACTACTCCAGAGCTTAGGTATTATCTCAACTTATGCTCTGATACCAATTGTGATGACCCACCTTTCTATCCATAGAAAGACGTATCATCAATAAGAAAAGAAAGAGATAGAAATAGAAAAGATAGAAATAAAGAATAACAAAATCATAATCTCATAACAGAAACGAACAAAATATAATACATCACATAGCTATTACATAGTTTACATATATCAGAGTTACACAACATCATACAAACAAGACAGTCATATATACATCTTCCATTACATACATCCCAAAATACAACATACATTAACTAACACGACGGAACTAGACAGATATGTAGGATCTAGATTAACCCTAGAGGGGGGGTGAATAGGGTTATAGCAAATTTTCTCGAATTAAACACAGAAATATAATAGCAGAAATAAATATGCTGAAAAGTAAATCACACACAAAATTTACCCAGCTTCGGCAACCCCTGCCTACTGCTGCATTCACAGATTTCTATTAGAATTAAACAGTATCACGCTTACAAACACTCTACTAGACTCGCAGACCCTTTTGCTCCCGCTCACAAACACTCTACTAGACTCGCACACCCTGCTCCCGCCTATAGAGTTTCGCTTACTCGCAAACACTGCTCCCGCCTATAGAGCTTTGCAAACTCGCACTCCCTGCTCACTGAACTAATTCTAAATAGACAATCTGACACTACCTAATCCTTAGGTGGTGATTTACAGATTCTTCGACTCGAAAAGAAAAAACAACTTCAAAAATAACACCGGAGCAAAAATTAAACTACAACTTGAATGCGTGATTTTTGCTCAAAATATAATAACTAAAAAAACCCCTTTTTTAATTAAACCCTAAATAAAAACTTAAGCCCCTTTAAAATAATAAAGGCCGGCCCACTTGAATTTCACCGTCCCCTTTTCTTTTGCTTGTGAAAAAATGTCAGCCTCTTATTGTCGAATTAGGGCTTCTGCTTCTTTCTCAAATTAGGGCTTCGTTCTGATGATTTATTACTGTTGCTAGCTCGTTCTCTGATGATCTTTCTCGTGTTCGTTCTCTGATGACCGAAGACTTGCGTCGCTTGTTCTCTGATAATTGATTCTTCGAGATTGCAAATTGTTTGCAGCTGCTTCTCTTGATCAAGTTCACTAAATTGCGGTATGTATTACTTTCGTTACTGGTTCAATTGCTTGCTTTAACTTGATTGCACTTGATTGAACTCGATGGCCGATGATGATGAATTGGGATTGTATTTATATGAATTTGAGACACTTGAATTCATTCGTATTAATTCGATACTTTCCTGATTTTCTATTGCTTGATGCGTACGATTTTCCTGATATAACTACAACCTTGATGCGCACGGCTTTGATTGTGTTGCGTTCGATTTTCTTGATTCACACGGCAACAACTTTCCTATTCTACTTTGCTTTGACTTTTTCAAAGAATATATTTTTGATTGTTTACACATGAATTTCCTCGTTGCCACTGCAGAAACTACTGCTTCAACTTGTCACTGCATTTGGTCTGCACTTATGAACTTTGTTGTGTCTTGTTCATTGGGCTGTGCAGTTGCTATGTCTTGTAGTTGAGCATTTGAGTCAGTGCTGTATCGATTTACTTGTGATGTTCTTGTAGTCAAGGCTTTGGTTGTTGCAGTATGTCACTGTTTTTCTTGTTAAAAAAACAAACTGCTGTGTCATTTTGGTTTTCCCTTGTGCATTTTGCCTTGAGTACATGTATTCTTGGCACTGCTTCTTTTGTTGTATGTATTGCATCACCACTGCATCATGCTTGGCCTTGACTTGTAGAATTTCACTGTATCTTCACTTTTGCTTTGCATTGACCATGGCTTCTTTGTATGAACTGCTGTGTATTTAGAGATTGAACCTGAGCATTACTTCGAGTTGTATTTACACCACTTTCTGTTGCACTGATTCTTGATATTTGTATCACTTGAGACTTGATGTTGACATGTGCATTTGGGTTTGTTGTTGATCTTCATGTGTTGGTTACTGATGCATACTTGAGCTGTGTACACTCTTTGTTCTTGCATCTTCACCTGGTTGTTCCCTGTACTTGTGTTTCTGGTCTGTATCATGATTGGACATAGCATTCATATTGTTGTTGGATACTTAGAACTGTTGACAACAATTCGACTTCGACTTGGTCTTTGGGCATTGCATTACTTCATGTATGCTGAGCTCTGGTCATTTGCACTTGCACACTCCATACTTTGGTATTGTTCCATGTATTTGCATTGTACCAAGCCGTTACCTGCATTGGCCTTGAATTTGCATTGCAGTTTGCATGTGCTCAGCACTGTGTCTTGTTCACCATGTTGCAACTGGACTTGTTGCTGGACTTGTTGTGGCTCTATATCTTGTGCAATAGCTTGCTTTCACTGTTCCATGTGTATTTGCTTGAGTCACTTGTACACTTGTCCTCTGCACATGTTGTATGTATTGGTTGACTGTGCACACGAGTTGGCGAGGCAGTGCACACGTGTATAAATGTACACGTGTGTATTGCAGCCACTCATGATTACCTGTCCCTGTAGAGTTATCAGGTGTATATATCTATGTGCACGACTTTGTGATGAAATCAAGTGTGAATGATGACGAACAACCCAAATAACTGAGGCAAACAATGTTTTCAAAATCATCGTTTCTTTCAAATTTCAAAAATATTTCTCTTTCAATTTTACTGCGTTTGAAAATATTTTTGCAGATTACTCAGATGCTGGATTCAAACCGGAATGCAGTTGACGACTAAATACGAGTGTGAGTGATATGTAGTGAGGTTATCAATGTAAAAATATTTGTGATGTAATCGTGATGTAATCAGAAATGTATATGTATAGTGAGAGCATGAATTTATACTATTCAAGTTTGTAATAAATATTCGTTTGAATAAAATATTCGTTTGAATTCAAAAACTGTGTAACTTGTTCTGTTTGAATTCAAATTCAAATTCTGTGTAATTTATTTTATTCAACAAATATTTATTTAATCAATGAAAAACAAAATAGTACATAACCAAATACATTTAAATGAACATATATGTTTATTATCATCAAACAAAAACATATAAGCGCATATTCAACAATCTCCCCCTTTTGATGATAACAAACATATATTTAAGATTTTGATCGTGTTAGTGTTAAATGTATTTGACCAATTATATACTCTAATTGCTCCCCCTATTTAAATGCTTCCTCTCTACATGATGCTCCCCCTACATATATGCATACAAATAGAAATATATTCAAATAAGCCTAGATGCATATGGGAAAATTATTTGACCTTTGCTTGATTCTATTTGACAAAATCTTAACTTTTCTCTCCCCCTTTTGTTATCAGCAAAAGAATGATAGTGTTAGAGAAAATAGAGATAGAGTGATCGATATTAATCCATCATTAAACTCAAATTGAGTATAAATATTAAATTTCAATAAAAATCAAACAAAAATCATAACTACCCCTGTTAGGCGCATATTCCACTTTTAGAATGATGAAAATGATATTCTCATATAAAATCATACAATTGTATCAACTTGTGGTACATTTATATCAGGAATTTGAATATCTACTAATCATGCATAACCGTTAGGACTTTTAAATGAGATTAGTAGTATTCCAATTTAATTTTTAAAAATGAAATCAAGTATCTTCTAACCACGCATGACCGTGAGGACTTTTAAATGGGATTAGAATCAACTTGTCTATTTAATCAATTAATTTTGATATGCGTTCCATACATGCATAACCGTAAGGACTTTTAAATGAGCATGGAAGCACATAATCAAAAATCCAAGTAATTCACCCCTGCATAACCGTGAGGACTTTTAAATGAGAGTGAATACTTTGGATATTTATTTATTTTTACAAAAAAAATGAGATGAAAAACAAATGATCCCTGATTATAGTACCACATATCGACCAACTATATTTAAGTTTTGATAAACAATGGTCGATAGAAATATGATAGATATAGAAATGGTCATGGAATCTTTACCCAACAAAAAGTTTTATAATTCTTGTTTTAATTCCTAAAGAAATTTTCCAAATATACTCTCTTGAGTAATGTATGTTAAATATCAACACTCATCACTTTTTCAATCACTATTTATCTCTTTGATAATTAGTAGGGAGTCGGATCAGTCAAAATTTGTCATTTAAAATCAAATAAAATTAACTAATCTGAAAATATGGTCAAACAATTATTTTCTCGAAGGGGTTATATGAAAAATTATTTCAAGTGAAAAATATGCAGATATTTTCTTTGAAAAAAAACGATGCAGCAAATGAATGTTTCACAATAAATCACGTTCAACTCGTAAGTTTTATATCAACTAGATTACTAGTATGAATTGCATCTGAATTTCTTTTTCAATCGAAAATATCACTAACTGGATTTGGTGAACCAGACATGAAGTGTGCATCAAAAATTTCAAACCCAATTTTAGCAACAATTTAAATGACATTCTTTGGATTTTGAATTGAAGCCATGTTCACACTCAACCAAATATCATGGTGTTAATTTCAGAAAGCATAGGATAAACAATTATATACATGAGTAATCAACAGTCAGTCAACATCATAACAATTTCTTGAAGTTTCAACAATTTCTTAAAATCCTTTTTCACATGAATTTGAAATCGTGCAAATTTACAAGCAGTGATCAAAATGTCAAAATATATCTACGTGTAGCATGAGTAATCAAGGATCAATAAAATACCATCATTTGACCAAACATATTAAGTTCAATGATGAAAGGATGGTTGGTTTACTTTTGAGCACAAATCAAAGTAAGAACAAGTCAAAAAAAATCATATCAATAAGTCAGAATTAAAGTCATCATCACATCATTATCACAATTTTGGCTGAGTTAATTCAGAATATGGTGCAGATTATCACATTTAATATACCTTCACCTGTTTTACCTTTGCGATAATTTCTCGTGATTGCCCATTGTGATTCTGTCACCTTTATACTAGGCTAAGGAACTTTGCTTTGTTGCCCATTGTGTTTCTGGAACAGCCAAAATCCAGAGAACACCGTTGTCGTTCCTTAGCCTGCCACCACACCTACACGATGAAAGATTTTTGTGACCTACTTCTAGGTCCATGATTGTTAGTGGCAGAAACATTATGAATAAACAAACCCTTTGGAACCCAAACTTGTTTAGTCCTTTTATTCTTGTTCCAATAGACATGAAATTTGTTTGTAGAATTCTTAGGAACCCAAACTTGTATAAATTTTGTGTTCTTGTTCCTATGACTACAATTTTCAGAATGATGTCCAATTATTTCACATATATCAAAGACACTTTTCCCTTTTGCATTATCCTCAGCTTGTGTTTTCCCAAAACCAAGTCCTTTTCTGTTGTTAGCAAAAATTTGATTTCCCAATAGCATGTTGAAAGATTTTTCGCCTCTTGAAAAGTTATTCAAAGATTTCTCAAGATTTTGGACTTTGGTTTTTAGTGTTGTATTTTCAGTGACAAGTGAGGTGCATCGATTTATAAAATCATTTTTCCTAGTGTCGATGGTTTCCTTAAGATTCAAGTTTTCTTTTTCAAGATTCTCAGAGTTATTCTTAAGTTTTGTCAATTCTGAATCTAAAACTTTACATCTTTTACATTCTAGGTTTTGAATATTTTCAAGTTCAGTTTCTAACCTAAAATTTTTACGAGCAAGTTCTCTCCTATCAGTTTTCAGTTTTTCAATTTTAGATTCAAGAGCATCAACTACTTTAGTAAGATCAGAACACATAAAAACAAGATCTCTATAGGAATACTCACCTTCCTCACTATATTCCTCTGAGCTTGAATCTGAATTTGATTTCGCCATAAGACACAAGTTAGCCTCCTCTGCGCTGCTATCCGAAGCTTCTTCTCCTTCTTCATCATCCCAAGTCGCTGCAAATACCTTCTTCGCCTTTTTCTTTCCTTTGTTGTTTTTGAGAAGTGGACATTTTGGTTTGATGTGGCCAGGCTTGTTGCAGTTATAACATGTCAGTTCATTATCGGAATTTTCGGAATCTTTTGACCTATTGCCCTTTGTTTTCTTCTTGCGTGGCTTGAATCTAGACCATCTTCTAAGATTATTGACAGCCATTGCAAGCTCTTCAATTGGATCTTCTTCATCGCTTTCTTCTTTGCTCTTTAAGGCAATCGTCTTCTTCTTTGGTTCGGAGTTGTTGCGCTCTTCCTTTGCTTTTAGCTCAAGCTCGTATGTCATCAAGTTACCAATTAACTCCTCCATGCTTAATTTACTCAAATCTTTCGATTCTTGGATTGCCGTGACTTTTGCCTCAAAGTTCATTGGTAAGACTCGTAGTATCTTCCGCACAAGCTCTACCTCAGTGAATACCTTCCCAAGCGCTCTAGCGTTGTATACCAAAGTTGAAAAGCGTCCAAACATGTCCTTTATGCTCTCGCCTTTGTCCATCACAAAGTTCTCGTATTCATTGCTGAATAGGGCTAGACGAGACTCCTTGACTTGAGAAGTTCCTTCGTGTGTCACCTCCAAAGTGTGCCAAATTTCCTGTGCTGCTGTACAATGAGAAATTCTATTAAATTCATTTTTATCAAGAGCACATATCAAAGCATTCATGGCTTTAGCATTTGTTGTTTTCAATCTCTTATCGTTAGCATCCCACCTATCCTTAGGTTTAGGAATCTCAGTATCACCAACGATTATAGTGGGAGGTTTATAGCCAGTTTCAATAATATCCCAAACATCATAATCAATGGAACTAAGGTAAATACTCATCCTAACTTTCCAATAAGCACAATCGTTCCCGTTAAACATGGGTGGCCTAACGATAGATTGCCCTTCAGAAAAAGCATTATTTGATGGATTTATGACTCTAGAGTTAAATAAAAATACCAGGCTTTGATACCACTTGTAGGATCTAGATTAACCCTAGAGGGGGGGTGAATAGGGTTATAGCAAATTTTCTCGAATTAAACACAGAAATATAATAGCAGAAATAAATATGCTGAAAAGTAAATCACACACAAAATTTACCCGGCTTCGGCAACCCCTGCCTACTGCTGCATTCACAGATTTCTATTAGAATTAAACAGTATCACGCTTACAAACACTCTACTAGACTCGCAGACCCTTTTGCTCCCGCTCACAAACACTCTACTAGACTCGCACACCCTGCTCCCGCCTATAGAGTTTCGCTTACTCGCAAACACTGCTCCCGCCTATAGAGCTTTGCAAACTCGCACTCCCTGCTCACTGAACTAATTCTAAATAGACAATCTGACACTACCTAATCCTTAGGTGATGATTTACAGATTCTTTGACTCGAAAAGAAAAAACAACTTTAAAAATAACACCGGAGCAAAAATTAAACTACAACTTGAATGCGTGATTTTTGCTCAAAATAGAATAACTAAAAAAACCCCTTTTTTAATTAAACCCTAAATAAAAACTTAAGCCCCTTTAAAATAATAAAGGCCGGCCCACTTGAATTTCACCGTCCCCTTTTCTTTTGCTTGTGAAAAAATGTCGGCCTCTTATTGTCGAATTAGGGCTTCTGCTTCTTTCTCGAATTAGGGCTTCGTTCTGATGATTTATTAATGTTGCTAGCTCGTTCTCTGATGATCTTTCTCGTGTTCGTTCTCTGATGACCGAAGACTTGCGTCGCTTGTTCTCTGATAATTGATTCTTCGAGATTGCAAATTGTTTGCAGCTGCTTCTCTTGATCGAGTTCACTAAATTGCGGTATGTATTACTTTCGTTACTGGTTCAATTGCTTGCTTTAACTTGATTGCACTTGATTGAACTCGATGGCCGATGATGATGAATTGGGATTGTATTTATATGAATTTGAGACACTTGAATTCATTCGTATTAATTCGATACTTTCCTGATTTTCTATTGCTTGATGCGTACGATTTTCCTGATATAACTACAACCTTGATGCGCACGGCTTTGATTGTGTTGCGTTCGATTTTCTTGATTCACACGGCAACAACTTTCCTATTCTACTTTGCTTTGACTTTTTCAAAGAATATATTTTTGATTGTTTACACATGAATTTCCTCGTTGCCACTGCAGAAACTACTGCTTCAACTTGTCACTGCATTTGGTCTGCACTTATGAACTTTGTTGTGTCTTGTTCATTGGGCTGTGCAGTTGCTATGTCTTGTAGTTGAGCATTTGAGTCAGTGCTATATCGATTTACTTGTGATGTTCTTGTAGTCAAGGCTTTGGTTGTTGCAGTATGTCACTGTTTTTCTTGTTAAAAAAAAACAAACTGCTGTGTCATTTTGGTTTTCACTTGTGCATTTTGCCTTGAGTACATGTATTCTTGGCACTGCTTCTTTTGTTGTATGTATCACCACTGCATCATGCTTGGCCTTGACTTGTAGAATTTCACTGTATCTTCACTTTTGCTTTGCATTGACCATGGCTTCTTTGTATGAACTGCTGTGTATTTAGAGATTGAACCTGAGCATTACTTCGAGTTGTATTTACACCACTTTCTGTTGCACTGATTCTTGATATTTGTATCACTTGAGACTTGATGTTGACATGTGCATTTGGGTTTGTTGTTGATCTTCATGTGTTGGTTACTGATGCATACTTGAGCTGTGTACACTCTTTGTTCTTGCATCTTCACCTGGTTGTTCCCTGTACTTGTGTTTCTGGTCTGTATCATGATTGAACATAGCATTCATATTGTTGTTGGATACTTAGAACTGTTGACAACAATTCGACTTCGACTTGGTCTTTGGGCATTGCATTACTTCATGTATGCTGAGCTCTGGTCATTTGCACTTGCACACTCCATACTTTGGTATTGTTCCATGTATTTGCATTGTACCAAGCCGTTACCTGCATTGGCCATGAATTTGCATTGCAGTTTGCATGTGCTCAGCACTGTGTCTTGTTCACCATGTTGCAACTGGACTTGTTGTGGCTCTATATCTTGTGCAATAGCTTGCTTTCACTGTTCCATGTGTATTTGCTTGAGTCACTTGTACACTTGCCCTCTGCACATGTTGTATGTATTGGTTGACTGTGCACACGAGTTGGCGAGGCAGTGCACACGTGTATAAATGTACACGTGTGTATTGCAGCCACTCATGATTACCTGTCCCTGTAGAGTTATCAGGTGTATATATCTATGTGCACGACTTTGTGATGAAATCAAGTGTGAATGATGACGAACAACCCAAATAACTGAGGCAAACAATGTTTTCAAAATCCTCGTTTCTTTCAAATTTCAAAAATATTTCTCTTTCAATTTTACTGCGTTTGAAAATATTTTTGCAGATTACTCAGATGCTGGATTCAAACCGGAATGCAGTTGACGACTAAATACGAGTGTGAGTGATATGTAGTGAGGTTATCAATGTAAAAATATTTGTGATGTAATCGTGATGTAATCAGAAATGTATATGTATAGTGAGAGCATGAATTTGTACTATTCGAGTTTGTAATAAATATTCGTTTGAATAAAATATTCGTTTGAATTCAAAAACTGTGTAACTTGTTCTGTTTGAATTCAAATTCAAATTCTGTGTAATTTATTTTATTCAACAAATATTTATTTAATCAATGAAAAACAAAATAGTACATAACCTGTTATCCCATTTTTTGGTCAAAACTAGGATATCCTTGTTGTGTGCGTTTCCACCACGACCAGGAGCAAAAAGAAGCATTCAGCATCTCATTCGGCATTCCCATCTCCCTGAGTTCATCCGGTAATGTCTCATTCGGCATTCTCTAGTAGGAAGGAACACTCGGCACTCACACATGAAGCTTCATTCGGCAGTACGAGTACATGTCCATTCGGCATGGCCAGCCCTTTCTCATTCGGCGATGCAAGCATGTGTCCATTCGGCGTAACCAGCCTCTGCAAGCATGTGTCCATTCGGCGTAACCAGCCACCTTCCCTTCAAGCTCACCACCGAACCAGCCCTTCCACCACTCCTAGCCGAACCGACTCCCAAGCCACAGCCGGACCACCATATGCCGAACCAACATCACTCCCTACTAATACCGGACCACCCCTTCCCACCGGACCGGCCTCTACTACCGAATGGAGCTCCGCCGAACCAGATGACTGCCAGTCCAGATTGCTTCAGCCCGGGCCCACCAGCAGCTATATGCATCCAAGACCCCTGCCCCCTACCTCACTCTATAAATAGAGGGGCAGGGGTACAACAATGGCGGACAAGTTTGAGAGCTCAAACCTGGAAGGAACTTTCAAACAACTTTCATACACTTGTACTACAAGCTTTGTACTTGTAATCGGATTGGAAAAGGAGAATAACATATAAAGTGGACGTAGGCACACTTTGGCCGAACCACTATAAATCTGTGTGTCTTTTACAGTTTAGCCCCTACTTTTTACGTATTTGCATACACCACCTAAATCAATACGAACAACATAAAATCAACTAATTCATACGACTTGGAGTTGTTTGATCATCTTTTGTGCAAACATATTTGGGTTATTTGCTGAGATCTGTAATTTGTGTTTGAATATCGCTGAATTATATTCATACACTGGTGCTTTCACGACTTTGGGTGTTTGCGGCCATTTTTTACGCAAACATTTTGGTGCTTTCACTGAGAACAACCAGCTCCCACTACATCGGATAGAAGTTTGGATTTGGAAGACAATGACTAGGCAAAACAGTAGAAGGCTAAGGGCTGAGAGAAGCCAACAAGGAGGAAGTCAACAAGCATCCTCCGGAGGTGAGGAAGGACCGGCTTCGATCTACATAACCCGGGATGAAATGGAAGCCATAACAAATTCACTGCAAGAGAGGTTGCTGAAAAGTCAACAGGAAATGATGCAAACTTTCTTGGAGCAAATGAGAGCTGCAGGAATGCAGAATTTAGGAACAGCTACAACGGCTATGGATGCAGGACAAGAAGCTAGGGTTATGGAACCCAATGAAGGACAAGATACGGAGCCAGGTGGCAATCAACAAGGGCTTGGGGGCAGGCCCACAGGATTCAACACAGGAGAACCTTTGGAAGGAGTTCAACAGGCTAGAACCAACGTTGCTGCTAACGAGCCACACGAAGAGTATGTACCGGAGTTCCCTCGGGGGCAACCCCCGACAGACAACGGTGGATTGGTAGATATAATCAGGAAGACTGTGCGAGGTGGTTTGACCAACGGAGACTTGGAAGGAGTAAACAGGAGTCCGTTCACTCGGGAAATAAGGATGGCTCAGAACCCACCTAAGTTCAAGCTACCTAGCGTGGAGGTATACAATGGCAAGGAAGACCCTACGGATCACTTGATGAGATACGCTAGACACATGGAGGTGCTGGGGGCATCAGAGGAGGTGATGGCCCGATGCTTCCCTTTGTACTTGACGGACTTAGCTGCGATGTGGTTCAGGCAGCTGGAAGAAGGATCTATCGGGACTTGGAGGGAATTGGTGGAAAGGTTTCTGGGACAGTTTCGGGTTCATGTCAAGAGACCGAAGAACGTGATGACATTGACATCGGTAAGGCAAAGGATGGATGAATCGCTTAGAGCTTTTCTAACTCGATTCAGTGCCGCAGTTGCTTCGGTGGATCGGCCTGATCCATCGATGGTTTTAATGGCAGCAGTATCAGGAGTCAGGGAGAACTCGGATTTCAAGGTATCTCTGATACGAGATCCCCCACGGAATCTCGACGAATTCTTTCATGAGGCAGAAAGGTTCCTTCGACAAGAAGATGCGAGTACGGATTTAAAATTGAAAAAGGTTAATGCAGTTGAAGGGGGAGGACCATCCAGCAATGGTTCAGATAAAAACAAAGGAAAAAGGAAGTTGGACGATGATTCTGGAAATGCTAGGAAGCAATGGAAGGATCCAAAGTTTTCCACATACACAGGATTGAACGAAACACTGGAACGGATATACCTGGATACTCGAAATCGCCTTCACTACCGGAGGCCGGCTAGGAGAGAACCAACGGAACGGGAAAGGACATCAGGAAGGCACTGTCTCTTCCATGATTTGGATGGACACGACACCAACAGCTGCAGGCACTTAAAGGACATAATTGAGGAACATGTAAGAAGTGGACAACTGCCGCAATATGTTGGACCTCGGAATGCAACGGCGAGGCAGGAGCAACCGCCGCCTACCTCAAGCTACGATGGTGGGAGGCCCAGGAATGATGGTCGGTTGATCGTCCCTTGACCAGGTTAATATGAAATAAGTAGCAAACTATTGGCAAGCAACCAAGTCATTTACACATGTACGGGGACGGAGATAGCCCCTAGGCATGCTCTGAATGATAATAAACTGCGATGCTATGGTTTGTGAAATTTATCTTTCGCTTTTGGATTGGACACTGCTTTTCTTTTTGGTTTTCGGTTTTGGAGCTTGGATTGAGCTCCTGGTTTTTCTTGCTTTTTGATTTGGATTTTCCTTTGGACAATTGTTTTCGGTTTTGGATGTTAGTTTGGATTTCTGTTTTTATGGTTTTGGGTTTGGATTTTGGATTTGGATTCTGGATTTGGATTTTGGATTTGGATTCTGGATTTGGATTTTGGATTTGGATTCTCGATTTGGATTTTGGACTTGGATTTTGAGTTGGATTTTAATTGGATTTTTATCTGACTTTTGATAAACGGTCGTCGGGTATGGATTATGCCTGGCAAGGGGTGAGTCGCTTTGCCCGAACGTGGTAAATTGACTCATTCAGGTCGTCGAGTATGGACTATGCTCGGCAAGGGTCCGGAGTGACCAGGATTCGGCCTAGGACTTAGGCCCTATATTATCAATCGTTATTTTCAGGTCGTCGAGTATGGACTATGCTCGACAAGGGTCCGGAGAGACCAGGATTCGGCTTAGGACTTAAGCCATGGCATCGTACAGCGTCCAGGGACACTGGACCAAGGTCGTCAAGTGTGGATTACGCTTGGCAAGAACCCGGAGAGGTTAGCTCAACGCCCAGGGACACTGGGCCACGGTCGTCAAGTGTGGATTACGCTCGACAAGAACACGAGGAGGCTAGCTTAATGTCCAGGGACACTGGACCAAGATCGTCAGGTGTGGATTGCGCTTGGCAAGAGCCCGGAGAGGTTATGAATTTGGATATCGACCCAGAGAGGTCCTGGATTCGGTTGTTGGCTATTGGATAAGGATGGTTTGGGACTCGGTTGTCGAGTTCGGATGGACATGGAATTGGCTCAAGCTTTGCTTATTGGATTCGGAACTATTCAAAACACGCCTTGTTATCACAAGGCATGTTTTGGGGGGCAAAGTGTTATCCCATTTTTTGGTCAAAACTAGGATATCCTTGTTGTGTGCGTTTCCACCACGACCAGGAGCAAAAAGAAGCATTCAGCATCTCATTCGGCATTCCCATCTCCCTGAGTTCATCCGGTAATGTCTCATTCGGCATTCTCTAGTAGGAAGGAACACTCGGCACTCACACATGAAGCTTCATTCGGCAGTACGAGTACATGTCCATTCGGCATGGCCAGCCCTTTCTCATTCGGCGATGCAAGCATGTGTCCATTCGGCGTAACCAGCCTCTGCAAGCATGTGTCCATTCGGCGTAACCAGCCACCTTCCCTTCAAGCTCACCACCGAACCAGCCCTTCCACCACTCCTAGCCGAACCGACTCCCAAGCCACAGCCGGACCACCATATGCCGAACCAACATCACTCCCTACTAATACCGGACCACCCCTTCCCACCGGACCGGCCTCTACTACCGAATGGAGCTCCGCCGAACCAGATGACTGCCAGTCCAGATTGCTTCAGCCCGGGCCCACCAGCAGCTATATGCATCCAAGACCCCTGCCCCCTACCTCACTCTATAAATAGAGGGGCAGGGGTACAACAATGGCGGACAAGTTTGAGAGCTCAAACCTGGAAGGAACTTTCAAACAACTTTCATACACTTGTACTACAAGCTTTGTACTTGTAATCGGATTGGAAAAGGAGAATAACATATAAAGTGGACGTAGGCACACTTTGGCCGAACCACTATAAATCTGTGTGTCTTTTACAGTTTAGCCCCTACTTTTTACGTATTTGCATACACCACCTAAATCAATACGAACAACATAAAATCAACTAATTCATACGACTTGGAGTTGTTTGATCATCTTTTGTGCAAACATATTTGGGTTATTTGCTGAGATCTGTAATTTGTGTTTGAATATCGCTGAATTATATTCATACACTGGTGCTTTCACGACTTTGGGTGTTTGCGGCCATTTTTTACGCAAACATAACCAAATACATTTAAATGAATATATATGTTATTATCATCAAACAAAAACATATAAGCGCATATTCAACAAGATAGATACGCCTGGAGCCCTGCTCCAAGCTCCTCCAGAACTCAACAATCCAAAACCTATCACTTGGCTACTCATAAAAATTTGAGTACCCAAGAGTTCATGAAAAACAGAAATAAACTCCGGGTCGGACATGGGTCTGGTGTGAGTAAACGGTTTAAAGTTGTTTAACTTTGAAAATATTTGAAAATAAAGATATCACGTAAGACTTCCCACACATAAACACGGGTAAGTTTTTACCTTACGCTACCTAAAACAATTTTATAGGAAATCCAATGATATTATAATAGTGTCTAGGGTTTTTAAGTAAAATACAGAAATAGTTGAAATGCTTACATCTCACATCCCAACATAGTTGGGCACAATCAAAACGTGCGGCGCTTATTGGAGATTGGATTCCATACAATGGCAGGGCTACTGGGGTACCGCCCATCACAGTACGGGGCCTAGGTCACCGTACCGAGGATCACTCCCGACCCCCTACAACACAAGGATGGAACCATTCCTTACTGAACAGTTCTGAACAAGTTAACCCCACGGTTGTAGCTAGCAACCGCCCACACAGCCGAATAAAAAGGGACATCTAGACAGGGGTATGTCTCATCCTTCTTGGGTGCTACCTACCTAACCTTGCTGCACCTCCCCTGTTTTAGCCATTCCCGGTTGATGAGGCTTGAGGATTCGATTACCTTTATAGAACATATCTCTTAGAATGCTCGTCGTCCACCTGACGATGTTCTGAAAGCATTCAATCCATACAAGTTCGTTTCGAGTTCGAACGAAACCCCAGGCATTATCTCGTTACACTCATTTTGGAATCACCCTCGGAGTTAACGACGATAATCCTTGCACTCTGAAACACCATCTTGATCTTTACTTGGAGATGTCACGACCTAACGTTTAATTTGGATCGATGTGGTTTTCAGATAATCATAACTGACACCCGGTCTCATCGAAATCCAAACGCCATTTTAAAGCTCACGTTGTTTAATAGTTTAAACAATTTAATTCAACACTTTGAATTCACATAGCATTTATCACAGATAAATCATACATAATGATCATAGATATATCAAGGAATATCACAGAGTATCATAGAATATCACCAAAGAGATATCATAAATCCAGATATTCTACTTATACAATCAACCATAAGCAAGCATCTTTAATCCTTATTATGACTAATTCAATTTAAATCAATTATTTGAGAATTAATCACTTAATCCTGTTTAATTAATCATCAACTAATTAACTATTCCATTTCAAACCATTTAATTAATTAATCACTTGTTAATCAATTTATTAAACCTTAATTACTAAATTAATTACCCTTAATTATTAATTAATATCCTTAATTATTAATTTATAAAACTTAATTTCAAATTAATTAATCCTTAATTATTTATTTAATTAACTACTAATTATAAATTAATTAACTTTAATTATCTAATTAACAATTCTTAATTACAAATTAATTAGACCCTTAATTATTAATTAACCAATCTTTGATTACAAATTGATAAACCCCTAATTACTTAGTTAATTATAATTATTAATTAACCATTCTTAATTACTCTTTTTCAAACAATTAATTAATAATAATTATTTATCTTAATTAACATTTAAAAATCTTCTTGATAACTTTGAAATCAAATTATTACTAACTAGAAAACTTTAATGTTAATTAACTTTCAACACTTATCTTTAATTAACTACTCAATTATTAATTAAGATTTAAAACGTTCTTAAGTATTCTCTTAAATAATTAAAACTAATAGTAAATTTTTAACTTAAATTATTCAACATTAATTAAGTCATAAACACTTAAACTTGTTAAAATGATTAGCTGGAACTTTACTTTTATAGGACTGCAAGTAGAAAATCAAAACCCGAGAATGCCCCCAGGTTTACTCGAGTAAACACTCGTGTTCCCATCCATTTTCCCCGAGAGCTCTTTCTTCTCCTCATACTTTCTTCTCCCCTTTTTCCCTCAGTTAAGTTTAAGTCAAAGTTTAAGTTTAAACTATAATAATAGGTAAGCATGCTCACGTACTCGGGTTCTAACCCGAAGCAAGCTCTTCATTTTCTCGAGTAACAACTCCAGTTGCCCACAGCCGAAACTTCTTGACACCATCTCAAGGTCGTGCACGTGCACGACGCCTCGCCGGCGCTCTGGCGAACTTCACAACCTCCGGCGAGTCGCAAACTAACGCTACAATCGAAAACAAATATCATCTCGATGCCAAAATTACCAGATCGAAATTAAGTATACCATTCGAAACCTGGAACTCGAACTCACCCTATAAAAACGCTTTGCCTCACTCGCACCGACCACCGGAGGTGATACAACTTCGACCACACCACGTCAATCCCCTATACTACCATCCCCTTTAGTTTCGAGAAGCTCGATCAACCAGAGGAGACGAACTCATCTCGTTTTCTGACCACAACAAACTCGAGCATTAAACCTTAATCTGGCCTCGTCCCATCAATTCTTGCAATAGAAAAATTATTTAACAATTTTCCTAACTTCATCGATGGTCAATCCTACTTCAAGCAAAATTTCAACATCAAATATTGGTTTGGTCATCAGAAAATGGTTAAAAAGCATATTCTGGTCAACTATGAATTGCTCCTAGCATACACAACTAAAAATCACCACTTAAGTTTTAAAAATCCTATCTTTATCCGTTGATTCAAGTTATATAATCGAATTAATATTTCACAATATTCGAATTTATCATATAGTTGAAATTTGCTCTATAAAACTAAGTTTACAGAGGCAATTCATCACTATCTAGATTGAAACAATTTTAGATCATAACTTATGCTTAAACACTCTTATTTTGTTTTAAAACCTAAGCCTGGTAATGGTCAGATGAGAAGAAGTTAAATTTCTTGTTTGTTTCCACCCTGTAACCCAAAAACAAGAAGAAGAACAGGCATCTCCTTTTACACAGAACAATCACAAATATATACACAGAGCTACATACTAAAATATATATATACAAAACACGATATATCTATGCACAGATTTAATAATACTTAAGTATTAAAATAATTTGTTTACTCACTTGAAAACAAGTTTGAATAGAGAGCAATTCCGTTTCGAAGGCTGCAGTTTGATCTTCCTTTAAATCCTTTTGCTTACTTTATTTAGTTGAAATGATATTTAAGTTTGTATTTGAGTTTGTACAGGGTGATATTTATTTTTTTCTGGCTTGCTAAGTTATGAAAGAACAGGAACTAAAATATATGTATATATAAAGCAAACAGGTTTTACAGGATAGGTGTCTTTTGGTACAAGTTTATTTCTTTGGTCAGATTTTTTACGTTTCGAATGACCTTGTTTTGTGCTGAGATGATAGTATTAAATGCAATTGTTTCCTTTCAAGCTTACATATTTATTCCATTTGATTTTGTTTTGTACATAGATATTTATTTTTTCCTTGCATATACATGTATTTCATAGGTTATATATTTCTAGAATTATCTCATGTATCCATATAACCATATAATTTATTACTAACATAAATCCTTAGTTTTTATTTCTATTTAAAGTTTAACTATCCAAACATTTAATTTATATTCATATATTTTATACTTATATTTAGCATTGACAAGATTGATTTTATTTTAAGCATTATTATCTATATTGCATTCATATGCATATATTTAGATTAGATGTTGATAATGTAGAGTATTAATTAAATTGAATAAGGTAGATTTTATTTTAAATATTTTTGAAAGATTTTATTTTAAATTTTCAAACCATAGTTTCTACACAAATACCCATATAAATATAAATAAATGGAAAATGTCCAAAAATCTTATTTATTTTTAAAATGATAAGTTTGCATTTATTTATATTAGATTAAAATAATATTGCCAAAATCCCGGGCCGTCACAGTCGTGTAGGACGGTCTATTTTGAGGAGTATTTTAAGGGAGGGGATAGCGTTAGCATTCGTCAGATGACTTATACAGGGAACCTATATGGAGGTTCAAGATCAGTTCGTGATGCTTGAATCCATGTAGTGATTCATGATTTGTTTGAGATATGAGAATCTATTTGGGGATTCGTGTTCTATTCAAGTGATGAAGACTCGAGTGAGAGATGCCAAAAATAGCCTCGACATCGGAAATTATTAAAACAAGAGATAGGATGCATAGGCAAAGGGAACATGGCATTTTAGCAATCCATAGGATGCAGGCGACTCCCTATAGTATTACGATGTGCATGCAGGAGCGATGCATTTGGAACCACGATTGTCTGGGAGAGGGCCGGTTATGCATTTCCTATAGTATTCCCTAGGGATGTATGTTTCTCAAAAGGATATCTCTGATCCTTGTGCAGGAGTTTGGATATGGCTAGATCCGAGGAGATCTCCATGGAAAATTCACTATGCGAACGCGCCTTAGCAGTATTAGTTGTATAAATATTATTTTTCTAGTGTTCACGCAGCAACTGTTTGATATAATTTATGTGCTACACTCTAGACATTATCTGTCATATCATTATATATTAAAGTTAATGAATAGTTCGTTTCTTTGAGGTGAACACCGTTATGGAAATCCATACGATCTCAATGGTTTATATTACTTGTTGCATATTTCTTGAGTTTCTCACATAGATTTGCCAGATTGATTCGGGTGTTATTTTCTTATAATGCTTGGGTCAGCCCTGTGTTCTAGGTTTAACTACGGATAGTTTGGAGCTTATGGAGAAGAGCTGGATGATTACCTTTCATAGTATTCTTATTTTGTTGCATTTTTTTATTGTATATATCAGCATTGTGAGGACAGGCGATTATAACTATCCAAGATGATGATGATACTTAGGTTTTATTAACTCTGATATTTCTGTTTTTAGAGAAACTCTTTGTGTTGTTCTTTTGATATTATATATTATCGTTCCATTATGAGATTCATATATTGTGTTCTTTCTTTCTTGTTCTATTCTCATTTTCTTTTCTTTTACCCTAACTTTTTGTCTTTCTGGCACTTGGGTGCTCGACACACGAATACCGTGGATGTATTAGTGTCGACATTCGATGGTCGAAAAATCGGGTCGTTACATGGACTAAAGAGCTTTCGGCTTATAGTTGACTTTATATGTATGTTATGATTTTAATATATAAGACATATTTTTTTATTTAAATAATACATTCCAAGTAAAAATGGTAAAGCTTGAGATTTCTATTTCACTAGAAATTTGTTGTTTTGACCCACTCCTCATTATAATAACGGTTTGAGAGAGTAATGTTAATTTAGAAGACGAGGCCAGAGATGAAGACATGTGCCAGTTATCTATCTATTTACGTTTTTTGAGATTTTTATTGTATCAAGTTCAGATAGTTATGTTATTTTAACATATTGTACTATAGAGGCTTTATGTCAACATGTTGTAATATTTAACATGTTATGTTTCTAAAATGGTTTTCTTTATGAAATGGGTACTTGTTTCTGATATTATATTTTATCCATTCCGCTGTGAGATTATGAAAGCATAGATAGATAGCTTTATGAACTATATATTGTTTTAATTTTATCAACCAAACAGCTTGCCTTAGGATGGGCCTAAATTTCAATGGGATTTTATTGAGTCGAAATTATGTCCTTTTCGGGGCGGGTTGTTAAACTTGGTATTAGAGCTTAGATTACCCGATCAACAGGGATAGTTATATGTATGAGTGGCGTACTTGTTATTTTTGAAAGTATTTTTCAAAAATCCGTTATATAAATATATTTATATATATATATATATATATATATATATATATATCTGTGTGTGTACTTAATTTGAATTTACTCTATAGTTTTCGACCATAAAAGTCGTTGCGATCATATTTCGAAAGGATGGACGAGGCAAGTATGGGGTTGGAAAAGTAATTGAGTAGTGAATGGGCGACAAAAGTTTTATTGTAAGGAATGTAAATAAAACATATTGTAACTCTGAAATTACTACGACAATAATTATGCAATAAGTAGGGAGTTATAGAAGTTTAATAACGATTTAAATGGTTTGGTTAAAGAGATTGTTTGGGAAATTATTGAAAGATGGTAGGAAAGCTTGGAATGTATAAATAAATGTCTTTAGATCGGTTAGAATATTTATCATTTACTACGGAAAATCAACATTTACAGAAATAGTAAATAATCATGTTAGGTAAGAATTAAATACTACGAGGTAGTATAGTTGTAAACATCCAGAGGTAAGGGATGAAAGAAGAAGAAAATGCAATAGTGAAAACAATAATTAAGAAGTTGTTGTTTTGAAAAAGATTTTCTAAAATCTAACCCACGTAAAAAATTTGATAAAAAGATTTTCTTTGGATATTTCCTTAAAATGTTTGGAATAACTTGTTTGAAGGATGTATTGAGAAGTTGTTTTGATAGAAAGGTAAGAAAATTTGGAAAATCATAACATAAAAAATAGTTGTGGAGTCAAAAGTTCAAATTAAAAAGATTATTGGTAAAGGGAGTTTTCTATCTTTGAAACTCTTAATCTAAAATTTTGATGGGTCAAAAAAGTTTCCGGTTTAAATTTTTTTTGATAATTGAGTTTTGCCTTTAAATGTAAAATAGAGTTTAAATTAGACTTGATTATTTTTCCTATTTTCATAAGTTTGAAATTTCTTTAAAATTCTTCTTTTTAAAATGAAAATGTAACATGATTAAAATGATATAGAAGTAAATTAAGTAGGAAAAATATAAACAAAGGAAATACTAGAAGATTTGGATAGGAATAGCGTTAGGAACTTATAAAATAGGGTTAGTAATCTAGTTAAAGATAATGTAGGAGAGAAGCGATGACAATGGGATAGGAAAATTATGGGATAAAAGTTTACTAATCTGCTTTTCATTGTTTAAGTTATAAAAGAAGTTTTTGAATGTTTTGAACTAAAAGACTAACTTTTAAAGGAATAAATCTTTAATTTGGAAAGTTTTTGGAAAAGGAAAACTATTTTTGCTTCTTTTTCAAATTAAGCATTCCTTTTGAAATTTTGATAGCTTGGTTTAATGATTGACTTTTTGAATGTTTTGGGTTAAAAACCTTACTTTTAAAGAAATAAGTTTATGAAGTAAAAGTAATAGAGAAGGGAAATTATTTTACTGAGCAATTTTAGAACCTTTAAATTTAGGGTTAAGAATAAAGTGGTAAATGTGTTGAAAATTGTGAAAAGTTGGGTTTAAATATTTTTGGAATGGTTTTGTCGAAATATTTAATAAAAATTGAATGGATATATGGAATAAAATAAAGTATGGTGTTTATATGTTTTTAAGAATTCACTTCCCCAACCTGTTTTTGAAAGTTGGAAATTCTTTTGAAAAGTATGCTTAAAATGTTTTCTTTCGCGATGTGGAAATTCATTTGCAAGTTTGAATTGCAAATATCGCGTACTAGCGTAATGTTTATTTCTAAATTTATATTTTATGGAGTAGATAGGGATCACTATCTAGGGAAGAAGGATTAAAGGTTTCAGGATATGAATAAAATAAGAATACTATGTACAACCTGGTCTGGAAATTTGAAATCAATCCCAAGCATTTATTTGTAGGATGTTGGTAAAGGTGTAAAGATATTCCATATCTACAATTGGTTTGTAAGTTAGGTTTATCCTTGGAATGTGAATTTGTGTAAAGATATTCCATATCTACAATTGGTTTGTAAGTTAGGTTTATCCATGGAATGTGAATTTCCATATCGTGATTTATTAGGAGCAGGCTAGGTGTAATTCTCGTAAATTACCAATTCCTTAAATGTATAAAAGTGCGGCATTTGAATTTCTAAGAGATATACCAAAAAGGGAAAGAGATGTGTAAGATATGGATATCCTTTTCCGTAGTTTATACTGTCAATTTTAATAAAAGGAAACGAAATACTCTCTTGTAATTTCAAACAAGCCAAAAATACCACTTGTGGTTAATTTGTGGAAATTTTTAATGGTAATCTTCTTAGGAAGGATGCCTCTAATAAAACAAAATATGGAAAGGAATGTTATAGTTCACAAAATTAATAATTAGAAATAAGAAACATATAAATAGCATAATTTACAACAATATTCGTATTAATTATATACAGTGTAGTAATTATAGGACTAGGATTGATGGATATTAATTACAAATTTAATAGGCAATAAATTTGTAATCAACAGAGAATAAAAAGGAGTTAAATAGAGGACTGGTTATGGAATTTAATATGGTATTAATAAAGGAATTGAATACTCATAATAAGTGAATTTTGAAACTGGTAATAGGTTGAAATGGATATTAATAAGGATTGATTGGAAATTGTAAAATTTGACATTACTGACCAGTATTATGGGTAATGGATATTTACTAGAGCTAAAAAGAAAAATCAAGGAAGGTGGGTAATGGTGAAATGACATTCTAGGAATGTTCATCTTAAATTGGTAAGGAGCATTACGACCCCAACATCATTAACACTAGTTAATGATTAAAGGCAGCTTCTAGCAAAATTTTCTTTTAGAGGTTTTGGGTTGAAATCGCTAGTTTTCTCCTTAGGGAAACGTGTCTGATATGATATAAGGCATGTTCATGTTTTACCACTGTGTTAATTTAAGGGATGGGATTAGACCACTAAATAAATATATAATAAGGAACACCATAAATAAGAAAATTTCATAAGGACACTTAACTAGCGATAAACCGAAGATAAGACTAAAAGTTAGTAAGGAAATTAGATTAGTATGCTTCAAATCCAAAGCTTATGGAGTGTCACCATTCGCCCCAAATGCGATAAGTTGCATAGAGATATGAAATGAGGTTTCTAATTGATTAAGGATGAAGAGAGAGTCACTGAATTTGTTTTCAAATGTTTGACATGCCAAAGGATTAAAGCTAAGGAAGGTAAGCCTGGAAGCTTGTCGTTACCATTGTAGGTTCTGACTTAGAATTGAGAGCATATATCGATGGACTTTATAGTCGGGTTTTCCTAGAAGCAATGTAGCTATTTATGTTATAGTAGATTGGCTCACTTTATTTTTGTTGGAAGTAATAAGATTATAGCATCTCTAGCATAGATTTATGTCAAAGAAGTGGTGTGGCTCCATGGAGTTCAAGTTAGTGCTGTTAGTGATAGAGATCCACTGTTCAATAGGGAATTTTCATGGAGTTTGCAATCTGCTTTGGAAGCGACTTTGGATCTTAGCACTGTTTACCACCAGTAGACCGACGGTTAAATAGAAAGGGTGAAAAAGAATTTTGAGGATTTGTGGAAAACTTGCATCATGGATTTTTGAAGACCTTGGAGAAGGTAGAAGTATTTAGGCGGCAGATGAATACCACACAGGACCGTCAAGAGTCCTATGTTGATAGATAAAGGAAGGGATTGGAGTTTTTAGGTAGGGATATAGTGTACATTAAGATTTCCCCTCTTAGAAAGGTTATGAGGTTTAGTACATTTAGAAAGTTGTTGCCAAGGTTCATTGGGGATTTTTCCCATTTTAGAGAAGTGGGGAAACTTGCTTATTAGGTGGAGCTTTCAAACTAGTTAGCAGAAGTCCATGACATCTTTCATGTTCCACGCTTGAGGAAATGTCTGCACGACATTACCTTTGTAGTAGAGCCTGGTTAGTTAATTAATATGAAATGGGGTATCTCTTCCCTACCCTTACCCTGGCCCTCCATGCCACCACACGCATTATGGAGCATGGTATTAAAAGGCTTCGTAATGAAGAAAATTAGGTTGGTTCGAGTGGATTGGGAGATAACCCAACGGAAAGCACGTGGAAAGCCAAAGAAGAGGTGAAGATTTACCATCCCGAGCTTTTCTCTGGTAAACTTTTCACTCTAAAATATAGGTTTTTGATTACATCATGGTTGCTAGATTGGATGGTAGGAGATGGTTGCCACACTTTTTACTGTTAGTTTTCACTCATATAGAATTTTAAGTATATTTAGGATGTTTGCATACATCCCTATATGTCACGATCATGCATTCATGCTAGGATTGAGCTCACCTATAGTATGTTTGCATACATAATCACATTGCATTTTTGGTTGAGTACATGGTTATGTAGATTATTGTAAATAAATTGGTTGTATAACATAGTTTTTGAGTGCATGTTATACCATCTTTCCTTAGTGATTTGCAAGGGCGAAATCCTTTTTAAGGAGGGAGAGTGTAACACCCCGTAAAATTTAATAAGAAATTAAATAGTTGAACAAGGCTAAAAATGAAAATTTTGTAAATGTTGGAATTTGGTCATAATAGTTGCACCATTGCATCTGCGGTGATTTACTGACCAATTTTCATATATAATACGTTGAAATCGGAGTTCAAACGAAGAAGTTATGGACATTTGAAATTTTCGCATTTAATAAATTCGAACAAGTTTAAATTTTAATTTGAATTTAAAAATAAATAAATGAAATTTGAATTTGAGAGTTTGAATTAGAAATTTAAGAACTAGCTGAAGTTAAGTTGAAGAGAACGTTGGAATAAATTGAATAACGTAAGAATGAAATGGTTAATTAAGTAAAGGAATTAATAAAATAACAGAATGGTAAAATACACGTTACACATGTGTATACCGACCAACTCAGGGGTTGACCGGTGGAGGGTTGGAAAATAGATGGCGGCTAGGGTTTTGATATTCTGAATGATCCAGATTTGATTATTTTCAATCTGACGGTTCTAGTTCCTTCTCACCTTTACAAATGGACCCCTAGACCCCATACTTTTCCTTCATAAAATTTAGTAAGCAACGATGGAGCTCTATCAAAAAAATTTCCCTTAGGATTTTAGAAATAGTAAACTTTCTTGTAGGTAATTCTAATCTCTAATTTGAATTAATCATTCTTCTCCCTATCTTCTGATTTCTGAAATATAATTTATACACACACACACATACATATACACACAAACTATTTGGTGGATATTAACAGGGGGAAGATCTAATAGAGAATTGGAAGCGGTATAGATCAGATCCAATCTAATTCCTATATACAATTTGCTTTGTTGTATATTCAATAAGAGAGAGCTGTGGAAGAGAGTTGAGCGTGGTGAAGTCAAATTCAGTTAATAAGGAAGCAAGGAATCTTCCATGAGTGGAAATATTAAGTTTTTCATATTTTTGTAATTGAATATTATTTATTTGGGTTTGATGTATGCCTTGTTAAATTTTGGTAAACAAAAATATAACATCTAAAACCCCTAGAATTTCCCTAAATAAATATCAATCTTGTATATGTTAGAATTATAATTGTTTTTGGTATTAATATATTATAATCTAATTATATTTGTTTAGAATTAGGTAATCTATGGTTCATTCAACCTATTTCCCATGTTTTAAATTGGAGTGTCGAAGGATTCAAAAAGAAAATAAATTAGAAATGTTGTGTATTGTATGAATTGAATTGTTTGTAGTTTACACCGCCTATTTATATCATTTAAATAAATAAGGAACTCATTTCTCACTCCAAAATGATGTATATAAAGGTCAAGATAAACATAGACGGTCTAATTTGTGAAGATCTGTTCTTTAAAACAGAGAAGGGATTCTAATTTATTAATATGAAACAAGTTGTAGGTATTCCATGTTTGTACGAATCTATTTTATTTGGCTATGGTAGTAGCAGTTCTTGTTGGAATTATAGATTTGTATGATAGTGATATTTCAAAATACCTTGTAAACGAATTATTATCGAATATTTGTAACGTAATGATTAGACCTTAAATTTGGTGCATAAAAATATGCGTATGTATATTAAGGTATTGACTACTAAAACCAAAAGCGTATTGATTATAGCATATTGAGTGTGATAATTAGTATTATTAGAATAATTAGGTAATATTAATTTGTATGAAGGAAGTTAGTGCAAATTAGGGAGATAATCCATAAGTAGAGGCGTAACAAGGGGATACCTTATATGGCCTCATTTATTAATCGTGTACAATGATATATGTATATGGTTGGTTTACACATAAGATATGACTAAGTTATGGGGATGCGAGCTTAGTCCAAAGCTCATGGAAGTCTGTCCAGTTAAATCTGGCTATCAATGGTGTGGCTTTGCGTACTAATGTAGGACATCGCCTACAATAAATAACCACAGTGGGCACGAGGTTAGTCCCACTATTGTACGGTAAACCTACATAGTCAATCTGGCTACCGGTACCTACGATTAGTCGAACTAATGGGAGACGTCACGAGTGGGTTATGGGTCATAAGTTACGCTTTTGGATACGGTAGATGAAATCCTTAGGAGTGTTCTGCTTCAGGTAAGAGGAAATCCTCTTTCTTAAAAGTGGCTTAATTAAATTTCTTACGATGTCATTAAGAAAGAACCATGTAGAGACCCGCCTTAGGGTTAGGTCTTAAATAATGGGAATATGAATATTTTATAAGTTTTAAATGATCAGAGCCTACTTAAATCCCGTTAAAGAGGAATTAAGTGGTATGTGTGCTTCCTCTTACATCGAAAATGCTAGTTACGTTCGAATTGTATAGTCGGGCTGGAAGAGCCTTCGGGCTTACGGTTGACTTTTGTATGGTCAAACTAGAAGAGCCTATGAGCTAGCAATTGACTTTTGTATAGTAGGACTGGAAGAGCCTTCGGGCTTACAGGTGATTTTATACATATGTTATATAGTTGGACTAGAAGAGCCTTCGGCTTACAATTGACTCTATACGTATGTTACGATTTTAACACATAACACATATTTATTATTTAAATAATACTGCTAAGTACAATTATGGTAAAGCTTGAGATTTCCATTTCACCAGACATATGTTGTTCTGACTCATTTGTAACATCCCCCTACTTGAAGGCCCAAAGCTAAAGGCTAAGGATGATGTAGTCATCCATAGTTATTAATCATCGGTGACTAAATATGGCTGTTAGATACATTGATACATAGATCATAAGGATAGGGAAAATTTTAACAAATTAAAAACACATTTCTGCATTCCATTCAAAACATTTCATGTTCGTTATATAATCCCACAAACATTAACCATGTTTATAAAAATATAATTAATACACATATGCCAAGAGCGACATGTAAAGATACCCTATTGGTTGATCAGAGTATATAATAAGGCTAATAAGCCTGTCTTTGCATCCAAAATACACAACGGAAAAAGATAACTCTAAATAACTAACTGCCTCCTGCATGCCTTTGGAAGCTTTATTCGTCTAAGAAGAGAACCTGGAAACCCTAAACCTCAAATTACTCAAGATCAATTGAGTACCTTGAGAGTTTAAAGGAAAACCAAAACTTTGAGTCAAACATAAAGCCTAGTATGAATAATAATCTAACATCTTAATCCATTTGGATATCTAGTGAGACCACGCCGCTTAGCGGAATGGGTTTTTCCCTCACTAGTATCCTAAAACCTTTTCAAAACCATATACTGTGCTCCTGCATCCACGACGGTAAAAACATAGCATTTAAAACATTTATGATGATATGCACATATATAAACATCTTAGATTTCCCATCCCTGGTTTAATTGATTCCCCATCATAATTATAGTTTCTAGGGTCACTATTAACCTATTAGTTTTGATGGTTTTAATAATAACCTTTTCATAATTTATAAACACTATGTCCTATTTCATAGTTTTCATGAGATCACTAAGAACCTATACGCCCTTGCCAATTAACTTAATTAATTCATGAGTCCCCCTGAACCTATTAGCCAATCCAATAACTCATATTTTATCCCAGCTTTCATGGGTTGACGAGGAACCTATGGATTACTCCAGTAACTCCCTTCTTATCCAAGTTTTCATGGGTTGACTAGAAATCTACTGATGCCTCCATTAACTTCTTTCCTATCCTAGTTTTCATTTGTTAACTAGGAACCTTTTGACTATTTTCAACACTTAATCCGGATATAGTTTTTGTGGGTTCACTACAAACCAATTGACCTCAGCCAACCATCCTTAATACATAATTTTCATGGCTTTACTATGAATCTGTTGGTTACTCCCAATAACTTCCTATTCATAGGTTTCATGGGTTTGCTACGAACCTATCTCTCAAATAACTTCAAGGTTTAGTCATCCTATATTTTGGTCTCCCTGACTCCCTAAACGCAATTCACTCATTCAGGAGTTTACCAAATTTATATTCACTAATAGGTTAACTTACTGGTTCTTCTACCCCTTTATCCCCAATACACAGTTATGGGTCCTTTATCATGATAATACATTCATACTTGAAGAAATGAACATAACAAATTAACAATACAACTCATGTAGGTACAAGGTCCTTGAAAACATTTACATATAAAACATGGTTAATCCCTTTAACATATACTGTTATCAAGGAAATACTTCTTCAAATTTATATACTTGAATTCCTTTCAAAAATCCTTAATTTAGCCATGGGTTTTTCCATTAAAAATGAGTTTGGGTTTAAAAAGCCTTTTGAAACCTTCGAAACCTTACTTTCGATTTCAATGGATAACCTCCTTCGAAAGCATTTTATCTTTAAAACATTAGGCTTCTGCCTTTCGAATACTTTAAAATATCTCTTTCAAAACCTTTCGAACTTGTTAAAGTATTATCATATAAGTATAGAAACATAGCTACGAAACCATTCAAAATAGCCCTTTCAAAACCATTAAAGGTTACCCTTCGAAACCAATACCTTTTGAAGTCATTAGGTTTATATTTAAAATAACATTTTTGGGTCAAAGTGAACATAGGAGAAAGCATCTCTTTCGAAACCATTCTTTATTTCAAAAAGTACTGGGGAAGTTGATGGCGTTGAAACCATCCTTACGAAAGCATTAAAACATCTGGGTAAAACAATTGAAGATTGGCTTCGAATTCCTTCCGAAACCATTGCCTTCGGAACCTCAAACCCATTTCGAAAGCAGTAAGAAGCAGCTTATATTTACAAAGACAAACAGTACCTTTCGATAGCATTGACATCTTTAATACCACCGAAAGGCATCAAATCAAAAAAGGGTTTCGACTTGGCCGAGAGTACTCCTTTCGAAAGCTTCAATAAATACTAAGTAACTTCTTCGAAAGTTACTACTTGAAAACAAAGGTGGCGACTCTCCTTCGAAAGCTTCTTTAGAAATACCCTTTCGAAACCATTGGTTTCGACTACTTCGAAACCCTTTTGTAAACAGGCAAGCGCTTTTCTTTTAAAAAAACAAAGATATCGACACCTTTCGAATTAAGATACCTTTCGACACCTTACCTTCCACCTTTCTCCAATCCACTACATACCAACTAAGTGTTACCATGTGTATTGGTTTCGTGGTAGAGGGTTTCGACTAGGTCGGAGGTGGAAGCTCTGGGTCGGAAGCTCCTTCCAAAGTAGGCGGAACCACTTTTCTGAGCTAAAATTTGTTTTTACTAAATAAAGTAAACTTTTTGTAACAAACGTTCCCACTTGTAAACAC
This sequence comes from Allium cepa, assembly GCA_030765085.1. Lineage (NCBI taxonomy): Eukaryota > Viridiplantae > Streptophyta > Magnoliopsida > Asparagales > Amaryllidaceae > Allium > Allium cepa. The sequence goes on along the minus strand of CM060929.1, from coordinate 721,633,929 downwards.
TTGATTGACTATCATAAACTTTTAAAAAATTTGGTAAATATTTCCCACATTTTATCAGATCTAAAACCCATTAACAATTAACACATAAGACCTTCTAAATAATAAAGCAATTAAATCTTTTAGGTCCTCCTTTAAAATAATTTAATTTCCATATTAAATAACTTAATAAAAATCTCCAAAAACCCTAGAAATTCACTTTAATCATGTTGCCTAACATGTTAAAATTTCAGACCAAATCCTTATATGATTTCCAAAATAAATTTACAAACCAAATAGCCATATTTTCCTTTGAAAATTCATAAATTCACCAAGGCTTGGAAAATTATAAAGATTGAAACCTGTTTCCTGGGGGATTGACCAGGCAACTTGGTACTCGGCATCCAGAGAGTACTCGGCATCCAAAAGCATCGCTTGGCCAAAGTAAGCGGTTGGCCGAAGAAGGAACGCTCGGCATCAGGAGTATGATCGGCTTGTATTGGTCGTTCGACACCGAGAGGCGTTCAGCATTTAATGCCGTTCGACGTAGACAGTCGTTCGGCATTGAATGCCGTTCGGCGTAGACGGTCGTTCGGCATTGAATGTCGCTCGACCAAGTGGTATCGTTCGGCCTCCCACGTACGCTCGGCCAAGTGACGTTCGGCATCCCCGAACGATCGGCCAGCAAGATGGCCCGGCATCCGCCCCAACACAACCAGTTTCAACTATTACTCGGCCTACCCTTCCCTCACTCAACACCTCATCCTGTCCGGCCTGGCCTCGTTCGGCATGAAGGAAGGATCGGCATTCTATGTTCGGTCCACTTCTTCCACTCAACAAACAGACCGTTCGGCATGAAAAGGAGGGTTCAGCATTTCGATCGTTCGGCCTATTTAGCTCGGCACACAGAGCACGTCCTACTTGGACCAAGTTATTCGGCCACCTGGCCCACCAGGAAAGTCCAACCCACTTTCGTCTATAAATAGAGAGGCAGGGGCACAGAAAACGGGATCAGATTTTAGAGAGCACTAGGGAGACTCTGCCACATTGAATCCTCATTCAAGACTTATTTCTTTTACCTTGCAATTGTATTCTAATACTTAAGAGCGGATTTTATCTGTAATCAAGTATCAAGTGGAAAATAAAGATCAGCTTCAAAGTGGACGTAGGCCACGGCGCCGAACCACTATAAATTTGGTGTCCTTACTTCCTGCATTTTAATTTATGTTCTCTTCTCTTTTGCAGTTTGTTTTCTTCATTATTCTCTCTACATAATCTTTCTACGGGTGTTAGTGACCAATTTTGGTGCTAATATTTTGGTGCTTCCACTGAGAATTGAATTCTCAGGCTATTAGGATCTACTTTGTTGCTACTGGATTGCGTAAATCCCCCGAAGGAGATCCATAATCATTCATAAGGCATCTGTTGATTCTACTCAGAGTTACAGCCAACAACTTTATCATGGGAAGACCATGAACCAGATCGGCCTCTCAAAGTGCAGATGTCCGTGAAACCGCTAGCATACAACAAGATGGTCCTAGCAAGCAACAAGCGATTCGAGGAGTAGGACCCTCCAACCAAAATCAAGCGGAAGTTGTTTCCTGAGCAGAGTTCAATGACTTAATGAAAGAACTTAGGGAAAGCAGGAGGCAACTTGCTGAGCAAATAAAGACCAATGCTGACCTCATGATTCAGCTTACTAAGCAGCAGCATCGGAATGCTGGAGGTAGCCCTGCCCCTTACTCAGAAGATGATAGTTCGACTTCAGCTGATGAACCACCTAGGCGTAGACGCCGCAAGGATGAAGGTGCACAAGCAGGTGCCACCAATCGATCGACTAGGGATCAAGCTCACGAAGAGGCTGGATGCCAAACTCACCAAGATCCCAAAGAACCCAACCTTCCATCTTCCATACCAACCCCCGACTTGACAGCTATGGTTAGGCAGCTGATGAAAGAAAACCAAGGATTGACTAATGAAGATTGGGGAGTTTCCAAGAGTCATACTCCCTTCACAGATACCATCCTACAGGCTGAATACCCAAGGAAGTTTAACATGCCCACCATTCCTGCCTATGAAGAGAAAACTGACCCTAGACAGCATGTAATGAGGTATGGATGGATGATGGATTCAGCAAGAGCCAACGACGCAACCAAGTGCAGGTGCTTCCCGATAACTTTATCCGGAATCGCCACCATGTGGTTCACTCGACTTCCTCCGCGGTCAATCTCCAGCTTCGACGAATTAGCAAGAAAATTCATAGAACAATTCAGGATACACACCACTCGTCCCAATGATGTGATGTCCTTGTCAAGTGTGACCCAAGCTCCAGGAGAATCACTGAAAGCATACTTGCAAAGATTTCATGTTGCCGCTACTGAAGTGAGCAATCCTAACGATCACGCAATTCTGATGGCAGTAATGCGTGGAGTGGATCCAGATTCTGAATTTGGAGAATGGTTGGCAGGAAAGCCCCCAGCCACGCTGGAACGTTTTTATTCGAAAGCCCATCAATTCATAAGGAGGGAAGAAGCTCAGTGGACAAGGAAAGACAAGGCACCGGGGCCCGGTCAGGAATCTGTAAAGAGTAACATCGCTGCGAAGACAACCGGAGAAAACCTTGAGAAGGCTCAAGCCAACGTCCAGAACGAGCCCGGGCAGTCTAAAGCAACTGGAGGCGGAGATCCCGGAAAGAAGATGAAGGAAACGGGGAGATGGAAGTCAAGAATCCTGACCTACAACGAATACACTCCACTGAATACATCTCTTGAGAACATCTACTTGTCGACCTGCAACACTTTTCAATACGGAAAACCACGCCCAAAGGAATCAACAGAGGAGCAGAAGCGGACTGGGAAGTATTGCCACTTTCACGAGTCCTACGGACACAACACTGACGAGTGCAAGCATCTTCATGACGCTATTGAGAAATTGATTAGGCAAAAGAAGCTACAGGAATTTGTCAGAGACTCGCTAGACAGTAAACGGGAGACATCGGACCCCGGACGCGGGCCAGCTCCACGTCAGCCAGAACAACCTGCTCGGACTGTGGGAAGATTGGTTATTAACACAATTGCTGGTGGACCTCATCCTGCGGATAAAAATTGACAGAAGATGGAGCGATATGCTAATTCTCTGAGACATATGGAGTATGAGTGATGCTCAAATGTGGAGGATGGAGCTCCCGCAAAGCAGCAGCGCACGATGAACGACGATATTGTATTTAGGAATAGAGATGCGGATAAGGTGCAAGCCCCTACTATCGATCCGATGGTCATATCCGCGACCATCGGACCGGCATTCGTAAGAAGAATTCTAATCGATTGCGGAAGTTCCATTAACGTCATCTTCAAGAAAGCATATGACCAAATGAAGCTGTAGGCTAAGGATTTGAAACCATCTAAAGCCCGAATCCATGGCTTTAACAGCGCATCAACAGACGCAGTAGGATATGTGGAGTTACCAGTTGAACTGGGACAAGGAGAACGCAGGAGAGTGCGAATCCTGCCATTCATAGTGCTGGATGTTGATTCACCATACAACGTATTCCTGGGACGACCGGCCCTCGCAGACTTCAGGACAGCCTTGGCCCCGTGGTGTTTGACGTTAAAGTTTCCCACAGACAAAGGAGTAGGAGTAGTGCATGGTGATCAGGCAACCGAACGTGCATGCTACGTGGCTGAGCTCAGAGAAGCGCAGCGTAAGGAGAAAGGAAAGGTCGTGGACAGCTTTGTCCGCATCCAAAATTCTGATGATTGACAACCAACGCCCGAGCCTTGGCTCGGGCAACATTCTCGGATCCATAGAGACATAGATCCGAGAGATGATGATGATGGGGAACCCAGGGAAACGAATGCAGTGCCAGCTGAACTAACTATTGACATCTCAGTTAGCCGCAGCGACCCATCACGAGTTCTTAAAATAGGATCACGATTAGACCCCGTGACAGCTGAAAACCTTATTGATTTCCTCCGAGCGAACCTTGATGTGTTTGCTTGGACACATTCTGATTTGTGCGGGATTTCTCCTGCAATTGCGAGTCATATGTTGAACATAGACCCAAAGCACGTCCCCGTGAAACAGAAAAGGAGAGGCATGGATCCAGAGAGGTCCGCAGCTCTCAAAGAGGAGGTGGACAAACTCAAAACCAACGGGTTCGTCCGCGACGCCCTCTACCCTGAATGGGTGTCCAACCCAGTGTTGGTAAAGAAAGCCAATGGAAAATGGAGAACTTGTGTCGATTACTCTGATTTATACAAAGCCTGCCCGAAGGACAGTTTCCCGCTACCAAGGATCGACCAATTAGTCGATTCAACGGCCGGACACGAGTTCTATCATTTATGGACGCGTACTCTAGCTATAATCAAATTCTGATGCACATCCCGGACCAAGAGCACACCAGCTTTGTCACAAACATCGAGTTGTATTGCTACGTAGTAATGCCCTTCAGATTGAAGAACGCAGGAGCAACTTACCAATGTCTGGTAAATCGAATGTTCAAAGATCAGATTGGAAAAACGATGGAAGTCTATGTGGATGACATGCTTGTGAAGTCACGACAATCAAACGACCACATCCGAGACTTAGCAGAAATGTTTGATATACTGAGGCACTTCGGGATGAAGATCAATCCTTTGAAATGTTCGTTCGGCGTGGCATCAGGAAAATTCTTGGGTTTCATTGTGAATGCACGAGGAATTGAAGCTAACCCGGAAAAGATCCAGGCCATCCGAGATATACGAGTACCCAGAACCATCAAATAGGTGCAAAGCTTGAACGGAAAAGTGGCTGCGCTGAGTCGATTCATATCCAGAGCTACAGACAAGTGTATTCCATTCTTTGAAGTTATAAAGAAAGGAAAGAGAAACTTCGAATGGACCACCGACTGCGACGAAGCGTTCCGGGCTCTGGTAAGACACCTGGAGAGTCCCCGGGTGCTGTCGAAACTAGTAGACCACGAGATGTTGTACGTATACTTAGCGGTCTCTCAACATGCCATCAGCACAGCCCTGGTTCGCGAGGAGGACCAAGTTCAAAGGCCAGTTTACTATGTTGGTAAATGCCTGACGGGGGCAGAAAGGAACTATCCAAAGATTGAGAAACTCGCCTATTGCTTGGTGATTGCATCACGCAAGCTTCGTCCATACTTCCAGGCACACTCGATCAGTGTCTACACTGACCAACCATTGCGACAAGTACTCCAACGACCGGAAACTTCCGGAAGGATGCTAAAATGGAACATTGAGTTGAGTCAGTTCGACATTGCCTACCTGCCACGAAGGGCTATACAAGGACAAGCACTAGCTGACTTCATCGCCGAGTTCACTCTGCCAGATGAACCGAGCGGACACAGGGTCGAACCTCCCGTTCGATGGAAGATGTACACCGATGGGGCATCTAACGACCATCGCTCGGGGGCAGGTATCGTCCTCATAACCCCAAAAGACCGATCAATCTGCTACGCTTTGAAGCTTGAATTTGCAGCAACAAATAACGAAGCCGAATATGAGGCATTGATTGCTGGCTTGAAACTCGTTATCGAGTTGGGAGTGAAGTCAATCGAAATCTTCTGTGACTCACAGCAGGTAGTTTATCAAGTGCGGGGAGACTATCAAGCAAAGGGGAAGAGACTGGCTCCTTACCTTGCTCACACTCGAGAACTACTGGCAAGTCTCGAATATTATGACATCTCCCATGTCCCACGCGAACAGAATAGAGAAGCTGACTCGTTAGCAAAGTTCGCAAGCACTGGCGATGCACAGCAGATGGGATTGTTCCCTGTCGAGACCCTACTTGCCCCAAGTATAGACATGGTGGAGATAGATTTCGTCTTGGAGACCGAACTCGAAAGGGAATCGTGGTTGACCCCGATCAAACAGTACTTACTACGGGGGATTTGCCTGAGAAGAGGAGTGAAAGACGCCAAGTCCTTCGTAAGGCCTCACGTTATGTAATACAGAACGGAGTAATGTATCGCAGGGGATTCTCGACCCCCTTACTCCGGTGCGTGGCCCATGACAAGATAAAACGGGTATTGGAGGAAGTCCATGAGGGAGAGTGTGGTGATCATACCGGGGGGCAAACTTTGGCAAAGAAAATCCTCCGCTATGGATACTATTGGCCAACCGTGAACCGCGACGCCGCAGACTATGTGAGGAAATGTGATAAATGCCAGATATAAGCGAAAATTCCAAGAGCCCCGCCAACGGAACTCACGCAAATGGTTAGTCCCTGGCCATTTGCAATGTGGGGAAATGACCTGATTGGTTCTTTACCCTTAGCCAAAGGAGGCGCGAAATATGCAATAGTGGCAGTCGATTATTTCACCAAATGGGCAGAAGCAGAGCCTATGGCCACGATCACCACCAAGAAAGTCATTAATTTCATTGTACAAAATATCATATGCCGCTTTGGTCTTCCACGGACCATCATAATAGATAACGGGACTCAATTCGAGAGCAAAGAATTCAAAGAATTTTGTCAGAAGTATGGCATTGAGAAAAGGTTCGCAGCGGTTGCTCGCCCAAAGGCGAATGGGCAGGTAGAAGCTGTAAACAAAATAATCAAGTCCATATTGAAAAAGCGTTTGGAAAAAGCTAGAGGCAAGTGGGTAGATGAACTCCCGACAGCGCTTTGGGCCTATAGAACTACCCACAAGACCGCGACTGGCCACACACCATTCGCATTTCCGTACGGCACGGAAGCCGTCATACCTGTAGAACTTGAAGTTCCATCACATCGGGTGACTCATTACGACCCCACGTCGAACCAGGATCTGTTACTGGAATCATTGGACTTTATTGATGAAAAACGCGAAGAAGCTGATCTTAGAGCAGCCTCGTACAGACATCGGGTCGCGAAATATCATAATGAGAAAGTCCGACCAAGAATCTTTGATGTGGGAGATCTCGTTTTGAAACGAGTTTTTCCAGTCCCGTCACATATGAACCCCGCATGGGAAGGTCCATACGTCGTCGAACGGAGGCTTGGAGAAGGAACTTTCAAGCTAGCGACCGTCGATGGTGTGACACTCCCCCGAACATGGAACAGCGAGCACTTGCGGCGTTACTACACTTAATCTATTTCCTATATGCAGTAGTTGCACTTATTTCCAGAATGTTTCCATTTCCAGTTCTTGGCATGTAATAAGACAATTCAGCTTCCTCTCATTAATAAAGGCTTGAAGCCACCTTTTTCATAAATGATTAATGTCTCTGCGTATGATATTCCTGTGACAAGCGGATGAAAATTATGATATTCTGACTAGCATACGAACGCTTAGAAACAACTTAACATCTCCAAGTCCCCGGAGCGCGGACTGGAGTATTCGAAGTCCCCGGAGTGCGGACTCGAGTATAAACGATTGAAAATCTCCAAGTCCCCGGAGTGCGGACTGGAGTACTCGAAGTCCCCGGAGTGCGGACTCGAGTATAAACGACTCAAAATCTCTAAGTCCCCGGAGTGCGGACTGGAGTACTCGAAGTCCCCGGAGTGCGGACTCGAGTATAAACGACTCAAAATCTTCGAGTCCCCAGAGCACGGACTGGAGTACTCGAAGTCCCCGGAGTGCGGACTCGAGTATAAACTATTAAAAATCTCCAAGTCCCCGGAGCGCGGACTGGAGTACTCGAAGTCCCCGGAGTGCGGACTCGAGTATAAACGATTGAAAATCTCCAGGTCCCCGCAGCGCAGACTGGAGTAGTCGAAGTCCCCGGAGTGCGGACTCGGGTATAAACGACTCAAAATCTCCAAGTCCCCGGAGCGCGGACTGGAGTACTCGAAGTCCCCGGAGTGCGGACTCGAGTATAAACGACTTAAAATCTCCAAGTCCCCGGAGCGCGGACTGGAGTACTCGAAGTCCCCGGAGTGCGGACTCAAGTATAAACGACTTAAAATCTCCAAGTCCCCATGGCACGGACTGGAGTACTCGAAGTCCCCGGAGTGCGGACTTGAGTATAAACGATTGAAAATCTCCAAGTCCCTGCAGCGCGGACTGGAGTACTCGAAGTCCCCGGAGTGCGGACTCGAGTATAAACGATTGAAAATCTCCAAGTCCCCGGAGCGCGGACTGGAGTACTCGAAGTCCCCGGAGTGCGGACTCGATTATAAACGACTTAAAATCTCCAAGTCCCCGGAGCGCGGACTGGAGTACTCGAAGTCCCCGGAGTGCGGACTCGAGTATAAACGACTTAAAATCTCCAAGTCCCCGGAGCGCGGACTGGAGTACTCGAAGTCCTCGGAGTGCGGACTCGAGTATAAACGATTGAAAATCTCCAAGTCCCCGGAGCGCGGACTGGAGTACTTGAAGTCCCCGGAGTGCGGACTCGAGTATAAACGATTGAAAATCTCCAAGTCCCCGGAGTGCAGACTGGAGTGCTCGAAGTCCCCGGAGCACGGACTCGAGTATAAACGACTCAAAATCTCCAAGTCCCTGGAGCGCGGACTGGAGTACTCAAAGTCCCCGGAGTGTGGACTTGAGTATAAACGATTGAAAATCTCCAAGTCCCCGAAGCGCAGACTGGAGTACTCGAAGTCCCCGGAGTGCGGACTCGAGTATAAACGAATCAAAATCTCCAAGTCCCCGAAGCGCGGACTGGAGTACTCGAAGTCCTCGGAATGCGGACTCGAGTATAAACGATCCAAAATCTCTAAGTCCCCGGAACGCGAACTGGAATACTCTAAGTCCCCAGAGCGCGGACTCGAATGTAAGTGATTCAGATCTCCAAGCCCCTTGAATGTGAACTATGACACAAATGGCTTGGATATGCCGAGTCCTCGACATGCGAGCTAGGAAATATTTTAAATACATGAAGCACAGAATGGAGATTGAACAACTCCAAAGAATTCCCAAGCTATGTAAAGGTGAACCAGGAAGTCTATGTTATTCACAGCAGTTCAGATTTCACTCACAATCACAATTACAAAGAAAACTGAATGACAAGAATCTTTTGAAAAGACAGGAAATGAAACTGAACTTTATTCCTGGAAAGCTTTTCACCACAAAAGCGCTCCGAAGTCCGGAGTCGACAGCCTATTTACACAGTCTGCAAAAATCATTACATGACCTAAATTAACTCTCGTTGAACGAGGACGATGCTCACTTCTTGTGTTTCTTTGACTTCTTCCCAGATGATTCCTTCCCAGAGCGCTTACCCTTGGAATCCTTCCCAGAGCGCTTACTCTTGGAATCCTTCCCGGATGGAGGGGTGACGACAGAAGATGTAGGGGGAACGTCCATAGGCTTGGACCCGCCAGGGAGGATGACCTTCAACGGTTTGTTCAAGGGGTCGTCCAGGTCCACATCCCAAGGCTCCGCCTTAACTCTGGCTGTCACTTCCTTCTCTTTATCGAGCCGCTCCTTCATGCTCAGCTCAGATGCATGCTCAGAGGCGCCGGTGATTTCTATTTCAAAACTCTCGGAAGAAGAGTCGAACTTGCCTTCATCGAGTGCCCTGATTACTTGGGCATCTGGGCCAGGACCCTCGCCAACTCGAGCAGCCTCACTCGTTTCTTTCTCCAGCTCCTTGGCGACATCGCTCCTCGGAGTGGGCTCGGGGTCAGAACAACCTGCACATAGTCACAAGAGAACAAATGTTAGAGCACGACAACTTCTAAAAAGACATAGAAACCCTATAAAGCAAAAAAGTTGCTTACCCGGTGCCGATGGAATCTCGGTTGTCAGAGGGGTCTCATCCTCCGGGATGGGAGATAGAACATGAACGCCAAGCCCGAGGGCATCCAGGTCGTAGCCAAGGTGCTGCTCGAAGGGATCAAGTACCGGTCAGCTAGTCGGCTGAGTAGGCGCACGAACTGGGGGCACGATGCCGGATGGACCAATAACCACTTCCTCTCCTTTCCTTGAGGGGGAACCTTTGCTGTATAGGGCCTTAGCCGCTGATAGGTCTGAAGGTTCTTTTCCCTTCAAGAACTCTTTAATCAAAGCTTCCTCATCGACCTCTTCGACGCCGCTCTCGGCCTTCCTGATTTGAATCAGGGTCTCCCACGCCTCGATCAGAGACTCAAGGTAGCCCTCGCCCAAAAAGTTAGATCTCGGTGCATGAGAATTCGAGCATTGAATTCAGCGATGAGCGGGTCAAATTCAGTCTTGATCTCTTCCCTACCTTCCTCCCTGGCCGCCTCAAGGCGAGATTCGATGTTGGTAGTTGCCCTCTTTTTTCCCCTCCTCGCGAGCCTCATTCTTTAGTGCCTCGACTTTGGAGAAATCACCCTCGAGTTTCTCCTTTAGGAGCCGGGTGGCGACAATCTCATCGCAATAGTGTTGTGCCTCAACCTGGGCGGCCAATTTTTCTTTCTTCTCCTCATGGAGTTTCTCTTCGAGTTCCTTGACCCGTGGGCTGAGCATGTCCCGCTCCTTCTGAACGGAGTCCTTCTCCAAAGCTAGAGCACCACACCGTTGGACTGACTCATCAAGCTCTTTCTTATGAGTTAATTCAAGAAGGGAAACAGCCTCGGCGGTGTCTTTAGCGCGCTGACGGGCGACCTCAAGCTCAAACTTATAAGTGGTCAACTCGTCATCCTGGGCCTTAATGACATCCCTGTCATGAATAGCTTCAAGCTTTAGGCGGTCAATTTCGTGCTGGCGCTCCACAGAGACTTCAGAAAGCTTCTCAGTCAGGTGAACGAATGCGTCATGTTGAACATAGACGTCGTTGGTACAGGCAATGGCATTTTGCTTAACATCTCCGGGTATAGGGTGAATCGCTGGGAGAAACTGTAGCCCATCGAAACAAATCTTCGAAAATTTGGCCTTGAGTTCGGTCAGTTTCTCCGACACTGTCGGGCCTGTCGCTGGAGCGGGAGGAGACGGCTTTGAAAGTTTGCCCCTCCTATGAGAGTCTCGGGAATGCCGGGTAAAAGAGGAGTCAGAGTGTTGGTCCCGAGGAGCATCGGAATGCGACCTCTTATGACCGCGCTTTTCTTTGCTTCGCTCCTGATGAGAAGAGGTCCCCTGGTGGAGTTCGGGCTGATAATGAGTTTTCTTCCGGAATGACGAGTCCCGGGAATGATAATCTCGGTCGCTGTCGCTATCTCTGTCTCGACGCTTCTCGAGACCTGAGTCCCGACCGGATTGGCGTAAAGTTGACGAACCGCGAAGGCGGTCATATCTGTGCGAACGCCCCATGTCACCTGCAAAGAATTCAAACAATAGCGAATCAGCGAGAGAACAAAATGATGAAAGAAAAGTAGGTAGGTGCAAAGTGAAGTGCACGTGTCCGTGTGTGTCCTAGTGTTCCCCCCCGACAGACCAGTGGCTTTGCTAACGGGAGTTTTTTCCCCTCGGTTCGGGGCTGGAACACTTGCATCGCCCTTGGCGGGTGAGCGAAACTTAAAAAACTCCGGGTCATTGAAATCATAGTTGAACAAGTCGTTGGGAATGGAAAGGTTCGATAAGCCCTTTAGAGAACTTTCAACGCGCTGTGAAGAAGCCTCTTTCTCTGGCTGGATAGGCGTAACTTTGGAGGTCCCGCCAACCTTCTCCTTCCTCAACTTGCACGCTGGCTTCTTTTTCCCCTTCGAAGGGGAAGATGGTGTTTCAATATCATGAACTTCGACCGCAGGGCCCAAATCCTCACCTTGCTTTTGGGGTGGTTCGTTTGGAATTTCCCCCTCTTCCGGTACTTCAAGAGAAGGGCGAATAGATGATTCAGGCAGTTTTTTCCCTCTAGCGGGTATGGGTTTGGGAAGCGAGGCGCCCTCAGGAGGACTAATCCGGCGGCCAGGAGCTAGCAGACCGAACCTTGATAATGACTCATTGGAAATGAGGGCTCGGATATCTCGTTCCTCAGCAGGAAGGGCTCTAATGGTTTCGACAGCATCAGAGTACCCTCGACCCTCGGGACGTGGAATGGAATCTGAAAAGATGAAACGATAAGTTAGCAGAAGCTTAAAACCGATTGGGAACGGACATCAATTCAGGAAGAAGACTTACTTCCTTCAACCCATCTCCTCGCAAAACCCTATGGGCAGCGCACGTAAAACCATTCCTGTTTGTACTGGGCGAATTTGCTGCTCCACGCGCTGGTGAAAATTTGGCACTTCCGATGTGGCTCGAGAAACATGTAAGAGGGACTATCTCCCCGTTTCTTGGTAATGTATATGTACCTAATATCGCCAGGGGTTGGGGGCCTAGAGAAGACGACCATAAAGAGCACGTACGTGCCGTAGATGAAGGCGTGACCGTTTGGATGTAGCTGTGATGGTGCGACGTCAAGATACCGCAGAACATCTCGAAGAAATAGATTGAACGGTGGTACGCTTCCAACCCAACACATGAACTTGCTGCACGCTATATATCCCGCTGGGGGCAGATGTGGACGGTCGTGCCCCGACAGAACTAACACGTCGGAGAACGGGATACCATGAATAGAACATATCCGCTGAAGAGCGGCTTCGGTGAACCTCGAAGCCTGTGAGTCAACCGCGCTATCCAATAAGATCGACGACTCCAAGGTATCAGGAGCCCAGTCATGAGCGGGAGAAACTGACGGGTCAGATGTATCGGCGGCTGTTTGCTTTGAAGATGGCCCGGGTCTGTCGGAAAGTGTAGCGGAACTGGATTTTTTAGACATCTTGAATAAATAGTGGATTCAACTAAGCACCTGTGAGAACTACACTTGAAAAATGACCAATGTTAGAGTTAACAACACGAATAATCTCCCACGTGGTGTGTGAACTAGTGCAATCAATTGTGTATAGGCCTTGAAAGTTTGGAATTAGTAACATCAAACTAAGCCTAAACTCACCGCCTTCGAAGACCGTCATCACTGACCGCCTCCAAAAGCTTTCTTTATGACGATTACAGTCTTAGATTCAGAGGAGGTTATCTGATTACGTGAAGTAAAGTTCAGTTATGAAATTGGGCAAGACAAATTGTTTGTCCGGCATTTATGTTTGGTTCGGCATGGTCAGTTCGGCATCCATGTTCGTCCGGCCTAAGTTACGTTCGGCATTTATGTTTGGTTCGGCATCCACGTTTGTCCGGCCTACGTTATGATCGGCACTAATGTTTGGTCCGACATTGTATGTTCGGCATTTATATTGGTCGGCTTAAGTCATGTTCGGCCAACATTGTATGTTTGGCTTTTATATTGGTCGGCTAATATCGCTCGACATGATTGGTTCGGCATTTATGGTTGTCCGGCATTGCCATGGTTCGGTACTGTTCGTTCGGCCAAACTGACGTTCGGCAAAGCAATCGTTCGACCAAACTCCAGTTCGGTCGAAATAACACCCAGCATCCACGCTGACTCATTTCACCCCCCACAACCTTTCATCCATCGTTCAGCATATGATATACCACGCCGAACCTGGATCGCACCGAGCCTCAACACTCAGCACTGTTTTCAACTTTCACTCTCTCCCAACCATCTCCTGCTCCTCCTACCTTCTCTCCTCCTACAATTTCGTTCGGCACAGAAGACGTATGCCAAACGACAGCGCATCTCCCAACAACCTGCTAAAAAACTCGTTTCTGTTCACTCCTCCTCCCACTCTCGTCGTCCAACACTAAAAAACCTAAGGACTCCAACCTAAGCTCAATTACGCAACTCGAAGTATCATTCTCTTAAATCGTGGAAAGGAATTAGTACCTGATCAAGAGGATGAAGACTTGGATGGAATTGGAAGGTAGCTGGAGTTTTGTCAAATGGAAGGTTCGGCAAATACAGGGCAGTAGAGACGAAAATGTGAAAAGAGGAGAAGGGGGAGGCGCTGGGTTTTATAAGAAAGAAGAAGAAGTTGAACGGTCTATGCCCGATGGATCCGGTCGGGAAGGCATCGCTCGGCCGGTCAAGGGAGTTACGTTCATCATGCGCATATCGTTCGGCTTCAACTGCATCGTTCAGCATTACAACAACTCGTGACTCAAAGCACAACATGTCCGACCACACGTTGTATTTTGGGGGGCAAGTGTTTCCTGGGGGATTGACCAGGCAACTTGGTACTCGGCATCCAGAGAGTACTCGGCGTCCAGAGAGTACTCGACATCCAAAAGCATCGCTCGGCCAAAGTAAGCGGTTGGCCGAAGAAGGAACGCTCAGCATCAGGAGTATGATCGGCTTGTATTGGTCGTTCGGCACCGAGGGGCGTTCGGCATTGAATGCCGTTCGGCGTAGACGGTCGTTCGGCATTGAATGTTGTTCGGCGTAGAAGGTCGTTCGGCATTGAATGTCGCTCGACCAAGTGGTACCGTTCGGCCTCCCACGTACGCTCGGCCAAGTGACGTTCGGCATCCCCGAACGATCGGCCAGCAAGATGGCCCGGCATCCGCCCTAACACAACCAGTTTCAACTATTACTCGGCCTACCCTTCCCTCACTCAACACCTCATCCTGTCTGGCCTCGTTCGGCATGAAGGAAGGATCGGCATTCTACGTTCGGTCCACTTCTTCCACTCAACAAACAGACCGTTCGGCATGAAAAGGAGGGTTCGGCATTTCGATCGTTCGGCCTATTTAGCTCGGCACACAGAGCACGTCCTACTTGGACCAAGTTATTCGGCCACCTGGCCCACCAGGAAAGTTCAACCCACTTTCGTCTATAAATGGAGAGGCAGGGGCACAGAAAACGGGATCAGATTTTAGAGAGCACTGGGGAGACTCTGCCACATTGAATCCTCATTCAAGACTTATTTCTTTTACCTTGCAATTGTATTCTAATACTTAAAAACGGATTGTATCTATAATCAAGTATCAAGTGGAAAATAAAGATCAGCTTCAAAGTGGACGTAGGCCACGGCGCCGAACCACTATAAATTTGGTGTCCTGACTTCCCGTATTTTAATTTATGTTCTCTTCTCTTTTGCAGTTTGTTTTCTTCATTATTCTCTCTACACAATCTTTCTAAGGGTGTTAGTGACCACTTTTGGTGCTAACAAAACCCAACCCCAAAATCATGTTTCTCATAACATATAATTTTCTCATGGCATTTAGAAATCATTTAATCTTTGTTTTACTCTAAAATCGTGCATTTATCCTTTTAAACAATCTTGTTTAAACTAAATAATTTATAAATCAAGCATATCATCATCCAATATATCATAAAAACGAATTTACCCCCAAATCCAAAATCATATGATTATAAAAACCAGTGATTATTATTCATCTTAGATTAGATAATAAAATTGAAGATTTATTGTGATTGATTTCTTCTAGTTTGATCCAAAACATTAAATTTGATTTTCCCTTCTTCTCTTCTTCCTAATGGCTTACTCCTTTTCTTTCTTACGTTTTAAAAAATTTCTTATAATATATGAACGTGTATGGCCTAGAGGTAATGGTATATGGGTGGTAAAATGGGCGATAATTTACCTTAATGCCCCTAGGTTTATTTAGTTAACACTTAACTATTTATAAGATCATTAATTTTAAATAAGCACGACCACTTAGTTTATTAATCAAACTCAATCTCCTTATCACTCTATATTATTTATTTAATTTATTGTAATCAAATCTCTTGAATAATGTTATCAAAAATTAGGGGTATTACAGGCTCCCCTTCTTAAAGAATTTCATCCTCGAAATTCAGTAAGGAGTAAATAACAAATATAACAATCATTTGTAACCACTCCTAACATCCATACTAGCCTACCTGACTAGCAACTAATCTATACAAATCTAATATAGACATACCATGAAAGTAGATCAGGATAAGCATGTCGAATCTGTCCTCTGTCTCCCAAGTACAATCTTTCTCGTTGTCGCTTCACTGAACTTTCACCAACTTGACTGTCTTAGTCCTCAATCTTTTCTCATCTCTCGATACAACCTGAACCGGTTGCCTAACAAAAGTCAAATCAGGCTCTACTACCAATTCCTCCAACTCTGTCTGAGGAACAGTAGCCTCTGGATCATGTACATACTTGCGAAGATGAGACACATGGAATACACATGGAATACATTATGGACACTCGCCAAACTGCTCGACAACTCAACTCTGTACGCAAGTTTTCCAATCCTTTTTATAATCTGGAATGGATCAACATATCTTGGGGCTAACTTTCCCGACATCCGAAACCGTACCACACCTTCCATGGTGATACCTTGATGTAAATTTCGTCTCCTACTGAGAATTCTAGGTCTTTACGCCTCTTATCTACGTAACTCTTCTGTCTGCATTGAGCTTCCCTCATCCGCTCTTGGATTAACTCAATCTTCTCTGACGCCTCCCTAACCAAATATGGACCTAAGACCAATCTGTCTTCAGTCTCTAACCAACATACAGAGGATTTGCATGGCATTCCATACAATGATTCAAAAGGCGTCATTCCTATTCTAGTACGATAACTATTTTTATGGTAAACTCAATCAAATGTAGGTTGTTCTCCCAATATCCACCAAAGTCCAACACACAGCTCTCAATAAATCCTCGAGCACCTTATTAACTCTCTCTATCTACCCATCCGTCCGTGGATGATATGCGGTACTCATCTGGAGCTTAGTGCCTAACAAATTATGTAGGCTCTTCCAGAATTCACTAATAAATAAAGCATCTCTATCGCTGACTATGCTACTAGGAACTCCATGAAGTCTATGAACAACTTCGCCAAAACAGGCGCCATCCTAATCGACTTGACTAAAATGAAGTGGGAACTCTTGGTAAGCCTATCCACTATAACCTATATGCTTTTATTTCCCATATTCGAATTTGGAAACTCGTCTGTAAAAAATCCAAGGATATCGAATCTCATTTTCGTACTGTAAAGGATGAAATAACCCACTTGACTTTTGATGTTCGGTTTTCACTTGTTGACAGTTCACGCACTGCCTAACCCACAAGTCAACGTCCCTCTTCGTGTCTTCCCAATAGAAGCTCCTCTTCATATATTGATACATCATGGTCCCTTCAGGATGAATCATAAACTTGGATCAATGACATTCCTCAAGAACTTCTCTCCTCAAGTTCTCAACATATGGAACACATAATCATCCTTTCTTTCTCAACCATCCACTCTGTTCAAGACAAAAATCTTTCAAATCGTCAATCTCAGTTCCAACCTCAAGCCTTCTGATCCTTTTGGCTAATATTGGATCCTCCTTCTACTTAGAAGCAATTCTCTCGATCAACACTGGTCGAACTTCAAAATATGACAACATGGCAGTCCCCTGACTAGAACTAGCAGTAGATCTTAACCGCACACCAAAACTGGCCAAAGCTTCAAGATCCTTCCAATCTGCTAACATAGCTAACACCACATTCGAATGTTTTCTACTAATATCATCTGTTACCATATTTCCTTTCCTAGGAGTATACTCTATACCAAAATCATAAGCAGCGAAAAACTCTATCCACCTTTGCTTTCTCATATTCAACTCCATCTGAGAGAATATCTTAAAAATTTATGATCAGTATACAACTCAAATCTCTCCCTTAAGAGATAATGTCCCCAAATCTTCAACGCAAAGATCACCGTAGCCAACTTTAAATCATGAGTATGATATCTTACTTCGGGCGGTCTAAGCTGCATGGATGCATAGGAAATAACTTTACCCTTATGTATCGACACTGCTCCCAATCCAATTCTACATGCATCAGTGTACACTACCAACCCTTAGTTTCCATCTAGAACTACTAACATTGGTGCATTGGTCAACAAATGCGTTAACTTAAGGAACCCTTCCTCATTTTGTTAGACCGAACAAACTTCACATCTTTCTGGGTCAACTTAGTGAGAGTATCAGCGAGAAATCCTTACGAACCTCCGATAATAGCCAGCAAGTCCAAGAAAACTCCTGACCTCTGTTACCGTCTCTGGTCTCTTTCAATTATTGACAACTTCAATCTTATCTGGATCAACTGACAACCTTTTCTCTGAAACCACATGACCAATAAACTTAACCTCTTTCTTCCAAAAATGACATTAGGAAAAATTTGCCTTTAGCTGATTCTGCCTCAGCGTTTCAAGCACCACTCTAAGATGATTCTCATGTTCTCTTTCATCTTTTAAGTATACTAAAATGTTATCAATGAATACCAACACGAACCTATCCAAGTGCTCTTGGAAAACTGGTTCATCAAATTCATGAAGAAAGCAGGTGCATTGTTAATCCAAAAGGCATCATCAACCACTCATACGAACCATACCTAGTTGAAAATGCTGTCAAAGGAATGTTGTCCTTCACTACTCCTAATTGATGGAATCCTGTCGCCAAATCAAATTGAGAAATCACCTTGGATCCACTCAACTGATCAAACAGATAATCTATCCTCGATAGAGGGTATCTATTCTTGATCGTCCTTTGGTTTAGCTTACGATAGTCGATGCACATCCTTAACAACCCATCTGGTTTTTTCACGAAAATCGCGGCCACTTCCTAAGGCGAATAGCTTGGTCCAATAAAATTCATTCCCTCAAGATCCACTAGTTGCACCTTCAATTCCTTCATCTATGTCGGTGTCATCTTGCTAGGTGGTCTACTTACAGGTTTAGATCCTAGTAAAGATCTATTCGAAACTTAACTGCTTGTTTCGGTGGTAATCCCATAACCGGCTCAAAGACATGTGGAAATTCTCTTGCCACCGGAAGCTGACTTAACTTTTCTCCAACCTCCATGGCACTTAGCAAACCCCAAACACTCCTACTGGAATTTCTCACTGAGAAGATGATTCATTTATGACTATCTAGGTGTCTCGACGATATTTTTCTATCCTCTCAAAATATCCTAGCCTCATACTTACCCAACCAATCCATACCCAAAATGACCCCGAAATCTACGAAATCAAAACACATAGACTGCATGCAAACTTATGACCTGACAATTCAAGTTCTAACTGATCACATCTCATCCCTAGGGTTGCATACCCTCCTATTGGATATGCAACTCTTAAGGAAGTAACAAGGTATGTGGGTTCTATGCATAACCTATCAACCAAATACTGTGATATAAATGGGTATGATGAACCGGTATCAAATAGTACCCTAACTGGTACGCTCTGAATCAAAAGCATACCTTCGATCATGGTTTTCCCATTCTATGGTGCAGTAGGCCTAGAAAAACATGGTAGTTCAATAGCAAAAACCTTCCCTCTGTCCGCCCTCGCTAGCTCTTGACATTGGTTCTTGTAATTCCCAACTTGGTCGCAGTTGAAGCATTTCACATTCTTCTTCTCTGCAAGCTTCTTCCCTTTTCATGTTCAGTGCTCATGAGCATAATGACTCTTCTTATCACACTTGAAGTACACCAAATCAGCCTTTGCCTTCTTGGCAGCCTCCATTTTTTAGGCTCCCTTCTTAAATAATTTCCCTTTCTTTCCCTGAGGACCCCGAGATTCAACTGGCTTCTCCCTAGCAGAAATAGTAGGCATCTCTTCATGGCGAATAGCCATCTCCACTACCATATTACAAGGCTCTGTGATATGTATCATGGTCATTCTAGCAAGCTCCATTCACAGTCCTCAAATGAACCTTTCATTCCTTCTAATGTCAGTGTTTATAGTAGCATATCCACATCGTGATAGCTCATCAAACTTAGTAGCATACTCTATTACTGACATATCTCCCTGAACAAGGTCCATAAATTTCACATCAATGCCGACTTGGAAACTTCAGATAAGAACCTCTACACAAATCTCCTTCTGAAATCATCCCATGTCAGCTCTTCCTTCGGAACTCCAGCGGTCACACTATTCCACCAATGAAGCACAACCCCTTGCAACTGTCTGGAGGCTAGCCTTCTCTTTTCTCCATCATCCAAGCCTAGATTAGTAAAGATTCTCTCATAGCTCAATAGACAATTCTCAACCTCAACAGCATCCTTTGTCCCAGCAAATGGCTTTCCACCCAAACTGGTGTAGTCTCTGCTAGCCTAGCATAATTATATCCAAAGGAGCTATAAGATTAGCTCCTCCCACATTACCAGCAACCCCAGCTTGCAAAAGATTGGCCAACAACTGATACACCATCCCTACATCTACTGGAGGATTTCCAGTACCTACATTAGCTTTAGCATTTGGATTAGCATTAGCTTGTCGACCTTGGTTCCACCTGGTGTTGGGTTGAGCATTTCCGTTGGTTGTGGTGCTTCCTCTACCTAGATTTCCTCTTCCATTTCCTGCTCCTATATCCTCTTTCTCATAAGTCTTTTCAAAACCTGGAATGGATTTCCCCCTTACTATTATCCTAAAACCTTTTCAAAACCATATACTGTGCTCTTGCATCCACAATGATAAAAATATAGCATTTAAAACATTTATGATGATATGCATATATATAAACATTTTAGATTTCCTATCCCTGGTTTAATTGGTTCTCAGTCATAATTATAGTTTCTATGGTCACTATTAACCTATTAGTTTTGATAGGTATAATAATAACCTTTATATAATTTATAAACACCCTGTCTTATTTCATAATTTTCATGAGATCACTAACAACTCATAGGACCCTGCCAATTAACTTAAATAATTCATGGGTCCCTAAACCTATTAGCCATTCCAATAACTCATATTTTATCCTAGTTTTCATGGGTTGACTAGGAACCTATGGATTATTCCAGTAACTCCCTTCTTATCCTAGTTTTCATGGGTTGACTAGGAACCTAGTGATCCTCCATTAACTTCTTTCCTATCCCAATTTTCATGGGTTGACTAGGAACCTTTTGACTATTTTCAATACTTAATCTGGATATAGTTTATGTGGGTTCGCTACAAACCAATTGACCCCTACCAACCATCCTTAATACATAGTTTTCATGGGTTAACTATGAACATATTGGTTACTCCCAATAACTTCCTATTCATAGGTTTCATGGGTTCGCTATGAACCTATATCCCAGATAACTTCAAGGTTTAGGCATCCTATATTTTGGTGTCCCTGACTCCCTGGATGAAATTCTACTCATTCAGGAGTTTACCAAATTTATATTCACTACTGGGTTAACCTACTGGTTCTTCTACCCCTTTATCCCCAAAACACAGTTATGGGTCCTTTATCATGCGAATACATTCATATTTGAAGAAGTAAACATAACAACTTAACAAAACCACTTATGTGGGTTTACGGTCCTTGAGAACATTTACATATAAAACATGGTTTATCCCTTTAATTTATACTTTTATCAAGGAAATACTTCTTCAAATTTACATACTTGAATTCCTTTCAAAACTCCTATATTTAGCCAAGGGATTTTCCATTAAAAATGAGTTCGGATTTAAAAAGCCTTTCAACACCTTTGAAAACTTACTTTCGATTTCAATGGATAACCTCCTTCGAAAGTATTAAATTCTATCTTTAAAACATTAGGCACCTACCTTTCGAAAACTTTAAAATATCTCTTTCGAAATCTTTTGACCTTGTTAAAGTATTATCATATAAGTATAGAAGCATAGCTTCAAAACCATTCAAAATACCCCTTCCAAGACCATTGAAGGTTACCCTTCGAAACCAATATCTTTCGAAGCCATTGGGTTTATATTTAAAATGACATTTTTGGGTCAAAGTGAACATAAGCGAAAGCATCGCTTTCGAAACCTTCTTTATTTCAAAAAGTATTGGGGAAGGTTGATGGCAAACCATCATTTCAAAAGCATCAAAACATCTGGGTAAAACAATCAAAGTTTGGCTTCGAAACCCCTTTTGAAAACATTGCCTTCGAAACCCCTAACCGCTTTCGAAAGAAGTAGGAAGTGGCTTATATTTATAAAGACAAACGGTATCTTTCGACAGCATTGATGTCTTCAGTAACATCTAAAGGCATCTAATCACAGAAGGGTTTCGACTTGGTCGAAACTACCTCTTCCGAAAGCTTTAAATAAAAACTATGTGACTTCTTCAGAAGCTACTACTTGAAAAAAAGGCGGTGACTCTCCTTCGAAAGCTTCATCAGAAATACCCTTTCAAAAACATTGGTTCGACTACTTTGAAACCCTTTTGTAAACAGGCAAGCACTTTTCTTTTAAAACAAAACAAAGGTATCAACACCTTCGGAAGCTACCTTTTGGCACCTTACCTTCCGCCTTTCTCCAATCCACTACATACAAACTAAGTGCTACCATTTGTATTGGTTTCTTGGTAGAATGTTTCGACTAGGTCGGAGGTGGAAGCTTTAGGTCTGATGCTCCTTTCAAAGGAAGTGGAACCTACTTTTTTGAGCTAAAAGTTATATTTTAAATGAAGTAAACTTTTTGTAATAAACTTGTTCGCTTGTAAACACTTGATTGTCTATCATAAACTTTCAAATAATTTTGCTAAGATTTGCCGCATTTTCTCAGATCTAAAACCCATTAACAATTAACACATAAGCCCTTCCAGTAATAATGCAAATAAATCATTTAGGTCTTTCTTTCATAATAATTTATTTTCCATACTAAATCACTTAGTAAAAATCCCCAAAAATTTCAAAAATTCTCTTTCATGTTGCCTAACATATTAAAATTTCAGACCCAAATCCTTAATATAACTTCCGAAATAAATTTACAAACCCAAATAGCTATATTTTCCTTTGGAAAGTCATAACTAATTCTCCATGGTTTGGAAAATAATAAAAATTGGAACCCAACTCCAAAATCATGTTTCTCATAACATATAATTTTCTTCATGGCATTTATAAATCATTTAATCTTGGTTTTACCCTAAAATAATGCATATCGCCTTTTAAACAATCTTGTTTAAACTAAATAATGTATAAATCAAGCATATCATCATCCAATATATCATAAAACTGAACTTGCCCTTAACTCCAAAATCATATGATTATAAAATCCAAAGTAGAGATGTTGTGATTATTATTCACCTTATTGGATAAGGAAATCGAATATTGATTGAGAATGATTTCTTCTAGCTTGATCCTAGGCTTTAGATTTGATTTTCCCTTTTTCTCTTCTTCCTAATGGTCAGCTCCTTTTCTTTCTTACGTTTTAAAATTTTGCTAATGATTAATGAGCGTGTATGGCCTAGAGGTAATGGTATATGGTTGAGAACATGGGCGGTGATTTACCCTAATGCCCCTAGGTGTATTTAGTTAACACTTAACCATTTATAAGCTCATTTATTTTGAATAAACACGGCAACTTAGTTTATCAATCAAACTCAATCTCCTTATCACTCCACATTATTCTATTTAATTTATTCAACTTAAATCTCCAGAATAATGTTATCAAAAATTATGTGTGTTACACCACTCCTCGTTACAACACGGGTTAGAGAGAGTAATGCTAATTTAGGAGATGAAGGGGAAGTGAAGACTTGTGGTAGTTATCTGTTTACTTATGCTTTTTTAGTATTTTTATTGTACCAAGTTTAGACAGTTATTTTATTTTGAGATATTGTACTATAGAGGCTTTATGTAAACATATTGTACATGTTATGTTTCTGAAATGGTTTTCTTTATCAAATAGGTACTTGTTCTGATATTATATCTATTACGCTGTGAGATTCTGAAAGTATGGATAGATAGCTCTTTGTACTATGTATTATTTTAATTTTATCAACCTAATAGCTCATCTTGGGATGGGACTAATATTTGATGGAGTTTTATTTGGTTGAAATTAGGTCCGTTTTTGGGCGGATTGTTACAAGTTATCATATATCCAACGCACACGAGTGACGGTGAGGATTGTTTGATTGATATTATGTTGGCCATGGTTGTTTATCACTTTAGGTTGTCACATGATGTAGGTATTTCCGAGTGTATGCCTAGACACTGCACTTCGAATGTAGTGCACTTATATAGTTATGGTAGTAGATTAGCATATATCGACTGTTATGTGCTAACTCTTTGGATGCAGGGACAAGTCATGTATGGTTCTTCGTACCCTATATCCATATTTATTATAGACAGTTTTTAAAATATTTTGAGATGATGTATCGCTCATACTAGACTGTTGTCCAACCCAAGGTTTTATGCTTTGCTTCTTATTTTATCGGGTACTCTTAAATGAGTAGATTAGGGATAGTAGGTCTGGATAGCGCATGGAGCTGTACGGAGTGCGAGCAGGAGGCTACACTTTCATATATCTATGTTTGGAGCTTACTATCGCATATATTTCGATGTGCAGTATTATGGAGCTATACCGGTACTTGTATTGTATGAGGGACAATTATAGAGTTATTTTGGAGATTTGGGATATATAAACCCTGTTATTTTGGCTTTTGTATAATATGTGATCTATTACACTCTGATGTTCTTATTTGTAGTTCATTTTATTATATCATTGTCTTTCCTGTTTTACATCTATGTTATTATATTATATTTTGTATGTGCGTTGTGAGATATTGTGCAGGTTCCATGCTTGGATTTTTTTTACTTGACACTCTTGGCTACTGTCTTGCATCGATCGGATACCCCCACAGCACGTTATTCAGGTATATTGGGTACCGCAGGTGTAGGGCGATCGTCGCATATTATTACATGTATATACTGAGTTTCATTTTTATATTGACCCTTTGATTTAGATATAGCCTGACCATGTGCTATTTATATAATGCTCGATTCAGTCTGAAACATTTCAGGTTTGGGGACAATGAGACCAGCTTGTGTTTTTTTGGGCATAGAGGACACTCAATATTTAACATTATGGATTATCATCTTGTACTGTATAATCTCTTATGAGTATATAATTGTGATTTATATTAGACATATGTTGCATATTTTATATTATGTGTGTGTATGTTATCACTATGATATTGAATTTGCAATTTTTGTTATTTACTGCATATTGAGTATTGTTTTATCCTGAAGGCACATGTGTTTATTTTTTGGACAGATACTCATCTTTGTGCATATAGGTGATTTATTTGTTCGACGTTTAAATAGCATAGTTACCTAAAGGAAATATTCAGGAGTATACCCAATATCGCCTTATTCTCCGTATCATCTGACATTTGTTAACCCAAAAATGGATCAACACCATATATTGAGTGTAAATGCACCAGCTCTATTCATATAGCAACAATATAGAAAATAAATGTAAAAAAGCAGAAATAGTATAGAGACAAGAAGATTTTTATAGTGGTTCGACTATTAACGAATACTACATCGACTTTATAACTTTCTATTAACTGACTACTGTTACAAGTTGAATCGGACTAAAATATGATCGAATCTTCTAGTTAGATCAAGTTACAAGTACAGGAGTTCACTGGAGAATCACAGTGAACCTTTAGATGACTATTGTGTGGGAGGAAAAGAATGAAGAAAAGTTTCTGCAGAATTCCAGTAGTCATTCCAGAATGTCCTCTTTAGGGATTGGAGATCTATTGGGCTTGGCCGCTTTACCAGAAACCTAAACTTGATGGTACGAAGATGCTCCAAAAAGTTCACGGTGAACCGACCTAACCTGATGGATCTCTAGCGATCCATAGGGAATGGATCGCTAATGATCCATGTAGTTAATGTATTTTTGGGTCATTTCACATGGATTTCTCTCTTTGCCTTATGTAGATGCTCTCCATGTAATTTCATAATTAGTTGTCTTGTTTTGATGGTGATTCATATACAGGTTGCATTGAACTATGACTGGAATCAGATGAACGCTCACTTCTTGAACTAGCTTGTTTGGAATATCATGAAACTTGGCAGACGTCCCTAGAAAAGATATTGGTTCACAATGCAAGAAGTTTGGTGGATCCATGTGCACTCCTTGTGGATCGCTAGTGATCCATAGGTGCCATCCCCTTAGCCTATTTTTGCATCTTCACTTTTGGGTCCTTCCTAGCTTCTTCTTTTTTTGATCCTTTTGGTTGATTATTGAGTTGTTTTGACTTGATGTGGATGTTCTAGTTCCCATTAAAAATTTTTAGGTTAGAAACCTAGTTAACGTTTTCCCCCAAAAGTATGCCTTCGTTGGAAACAATGTATGCTTTGGAAATAACTGCTTTTTAGTTCCCCTTTCGTGAAGTTTAATTAATCGTATTAAGGCTATCGAGCGAATTTGGCTTTGGTTATTCAGTCGCCTATTGAGTCTTCAATGTGAACCGTCGTTGCTCGTAATGATAAATCAGTTTCAATCCCATAATATTCTAAATGCTTGCAAACAACACTTGGACCATACTTGGCGAGTTTGGGGAAAATCGATTACAACCCGATGGATCGCTAGTGATCCATAGTCCATGGATCACTAGCAATCCAACGACTTAGTAAATTTTTCCATCCATTCTCCTATTTAGCTTTGCTGGGGTCGATCCTTCACCGTTTCACACTCTCCTTGCGAACCGAGCCAATGTTTCTACGACCCGACCTAAAACGCGATCAAACCCTAAGTTTGCTTACGCCACTGCCATTGTCGATCTTTACCGCCGAAGCTCTCTATCTCCAACACCGCTTAACCTAGCCGCCACTTTGAGCCAATTTCCAGCACCTGAAACGTTGCATGCACGAATCGCGGCCGATCTTGCCTAACTTGGATCGCCAGCGAATTGAAACTAACTGCACTTGTCCTTTGACTTGAGGTTGGTGATGTGGATTTTGGCATAGTATTATCAATTGGTGATGAGGTTATGTTGGTGACGGACGTAATGGAAAATTCAAGTTGAATGCGAATTTGTGGTAGATGATAGTAAATCGAGTCTTGAATTCTTTACGGAATGAAGCCTGGGTTTTGCCTTGGTGCTTGACATGGTTTTCTATCTTCATCCACAGAGTTAGGTTAACTTGCACCAAGTTTCACTGCTAATCTCGGCACTTCATCTTCTAGATTGATTTTGGTTTTTATAGGAGGTGATAATAGCTTAGGTTAGCATCTCATATGCAGCTCATGCTGTTATCACTTTCCAAAGAACTGAAATCGACTTATGTTGAGAATTTTCTATTCGATTCGGATCTATCGATCTATAGTTGCTCACTTTGGATTGGTCCTGTCATTGCAAAATTGGTCTACCTGGAATAGGAATAGCTTTCTGTGTCGCTTCAGACAGCGGATCCGTTATCGATCGTTGATCGGTAATGGGTAAGTATAGGAGGAATAACTCTAGTGAATGATACGAAAAGCTTTTTTGCCGACTCGCTGTGAGTGAACTATCTACATAGGAAAGTGTTCAAGACACCGATCCCATCCTACATAGATAACACATTGCACTTGCCCCAGTCAACGCTTGAAATTCGATGAGTTGGCATAAATTAATGTTTTTTCAAAATTCAATGTTAAGTGTAGAGGGACATCTAGTTATAAATAGAATTACTTGACTATATTATATACAAGTTCTGTTATATAGAATGAAGCACCCGTTATACCATCGTAAATCCAGTGGAGGAAGTCTGGCACTCTCAAAAGCCGAATCAACATCAGTCATGCCTTCACAAACAGTTTCAACAACGTCTACTTCTTCGGCATCACCAGCTGAATATGGCCAATCGGTTCTAGTTGGTCCGGTTGTAAATCGAACTCCTCCAAACTTTAGAGTTTACTCAACCCTCTGGAGAGAGCTTCCACCATAATTTATACTAAAATCCTTTCAGCATTTGTTTACACCATGGAATTTCGGATGACGTGTGTGCCTACCATTGAAAAATGAGTTTGCACACATGCCACCTTCGAGGTACGCGGTCTACCATCGGTACATGTACTTTAATGGAGCAGTGCCACCCTTCAATCATTTCTTGAGAGAGACTCTTCTAAATTTGGGAATTGCCCCATTTCAGATTCACCCTAATGGATATGCAATTTTGACTTGCCTTCACGTGTTATTCATGCGGACATTCAATCGTGCTCCAAGCTTTGATGAGTTGAGATATTTCCTCTCATTCAAGAAGAGACATGAATGTCCGTCTCTTGTGATAATCAAGGCCCAAAGTAATCATAAAATTGTGCTGCAACTTCAAAATAATTTTTCCCATTTCGAGACCCAATATTTTTTGTTAGGGGTTTTGAGGGATTTAATCACCTTTGGGCGATAGGTGGTAAGTCTTCTCTTTTACTCGTTGTGATTTAATACGGTGGTGCGGGATTTTTAATAGAATGAATACTCCTTGTAGTTATTCCGAGGCAAAACAAATATCCATCAGTTGATTCTATCATCCATACTTTGAAGGCCATAGATGCTAGAGAGAGATCAGTCAAGTCTTTGCTAATGGATAAGAATTTGCTTCATTGCGGGTTGTTGCATCTCGAGAGATCTGCCATCATCGTTGAAGTTCCATCTTATTCTTAATATAGGATTTGAACATGCTCCACTTCTTCATCACACAACTTCGAAGAGGGTGATCTACCAGAAGGAGAAGGTTCATTCTATGGATCAACTAAAGAAATTCATAAAGGAAAAGACGATACAACCAGAGCCAGTTGCCCGATTAGAATGCCACCGATCCTGGATGAGGAGGAAGAGGAGTTCAAGCAGCATAAGGGCAAGGCTGCGCTGATCACGGAAAAGGAGGAGGGTAAAATTAAGAGCAGTAGTAGCTATGATTCCTCCTCTAATGATGAGGAATTTGATGCAAGTTCCAATGAAGGAGATTTCGAATCATGCAACGAAATTCCAAGAATGAGTCCTATTCTCCCGGATTTGCCTCCTAAGAGATCATTTCTAAAGATGCTCACCCAGTAGTCGAACGACTTCATGATTCTCCACCTAAGGAAACCAATACCAACTTTGGAGACTTAGACAACATTTATGTAAACATCGATGAATTCATGGGAGATGATTTCAAGTTTGTGGGATTGTCTTCTCACCCAGGTCATGCTGTGTCTAGAGTTAGCCCGACTCCCACTGCAGTAGCTTCCTAATCTGGTTTGTGAAGTCCTTTAAGGTCGCCTACGACTTACACATTTCACTAAGGTCACATACACTTACATGTGAATTATTTGAGTTCATTTTATGTCGCTAAAGTTCTTCATTCATTTTTTTTATCAGGTACTATGGGAGGTCGAGGACTTTATCAGGGTCTTGAACAATTTACTGACGCATAACATTGGTCAAAACGGACTTCAAACCGCCCTCAGCCCGAGAAACTAACGAAGAATGGAGAAGAAGGAAAGATTTGGAAGCCAAAATTCGTCGTCGGGACGACAGGGATCGAAGCAGAGTTTATAGGAGTGGTTATGAGAAGAGGAAAACCCCCGACGATCAGGAAGAACCATCCAATAAATCAAATGTATATCATGGTTCTCATCCTTCCAAGAACCAAGCACTTGTCCTGGCTTCACTCTCTGTTAGAATTGAAATTCTGACTTCTACTGTTCAAGACTCTCCATCAACCCAGGTTCCATCAACTCACATAGTGCATGCTTCTGGTTCATTATGCTCACTTAGAAGACAAGCTTATATTTTACCGTCTGGTCCCCCTAAGCTTGAAGCCGCGCTCCCTGGATGGTTTCTGAAGGGATTTAAGTTTAATCGTGACTTACGTCTGATCTGTAAGGATTCTTATATACCCCATCTCCAGGTGATTCGGAGCGATTTGGATCAAGCTGAAGGATGGGAAAAATTATGTAAGCAACCAGCGGACACAAAACGTAACAACTACCAGGAGATCCTTTCCTTCGAGTCAAAAAAGGATGACTATGAGAGGATGTTAGCAGAACGTGATGCCAGAATTGAGCAATTGACAAAGGAGAGGGATGTTGCAATTCGAGAGAATAAGAGCAATGCTAGTTTGTTGAAGGAGTTGAAAGAACCCACACAAAATTGAGATCGTGTTCAGAGATGAAATCAAGAAGCCCCATGCTGATGAGGTTAAGCTGAAAAAGGAGCTTGAAATTTGAGATGAGATCATCGAAGCTTAGAAGAGAACTATTGCTGGTCATAACAAAGCCGTCGAAGCTCATAAAAGGTCAATTGCTGATTATGCAGGAATGTTGGAAGCCCATGACAAGACCATTTCTGACCAGACTCAAATGATTGCTTCGCTTCAGGAAAGAGTCGTGCAGCTTAGTGCTGAAAAGACCTAAGTTGAAAATGAGAAGGTCGTTGTGACGGCGGACTACTTACAGGATACCTTCAAAAGGAAGATGGAGAAGATGGATGACACCATCTTAAACTTTTACGTTGACTCACTGGTGCATCAGGGGAGCCTAAGCTATCTGGGCCGCAAATTCCCACGTACACTTGTTGTAGTTTGGGAAGAAGTTCTGACCCATTTCTGAGAAAATGAGGATGTATACACCGAGAAAGAGCTAGTGGACACATATCTCAATAAACAATCAAAGAAGGTTTTGGTAGATGGCTGAGAGATTATTCAGATTGTGAGGGAGCGAGAGGTCGCTAATGCTACTACAATTGAAACTGCCAAAGCGCTATCGGTGCCTTTCAGTTCTGGGCCTAGAAAATCATCAAAGAGGCCTCGTGGTCAGTCATGAACTATTCTGGGTTTAATTGGTACTGCTTTGTTGTCCGCCCCTTCAGCAGCTATTTTAGAAGCTTTGGGTGATCCTGGAACTTCACCAAAGGTCGTGCAGCCATCCAAAGAAGGAGACGGTGAGGAGTATGAGGTTGAAATTCTCAATTACACTTCTAATGTAGGTAACCTTCTTATTTCTCCCGAGTTTGAGAATTTTCAGCTCGCGCTATAAGAACTAGACGAATTGAATGCTTTCATTTTTTATCTTATAGGTCTGTCTTCTTTACTATTGAACTGCCAATTTCTTTGGTCCCGGGGACTGCTGCTATTTCAATTACTTCCACGCTTGTTTTTATAGCTGCTTTGATCACCATGCCCACATCTGGCTCACAGCCAGGGCTGAAAGGCGGAATCTGAATGGATTGCTACGTTGCATGGCCTAGACGACGCTTTCGTATCTCTGGAGGAAAATTTAATAGCAGCTGACACTGGAGAGCAGACAGACCAAGCGAGCCAGCTAAGTAAAACCGAACAGTAGATGGTGGAAGTTAAGAGGGAAAAGGTTAAGGGGAGAAAGTCTTTGAGGAGCTCTCGTAAGTCCCGAAACCACAAGACCAAGGGTGTGATAATCCGGATTTTTGGGCATCAATCAATTGGATAATTATCCGATTTAACTATTGAAAACACAGATTTATAAGTTGGATAAATAAATGTGATAATAAATATTTATATCTGAATATATATTTATTTGATAATCTCCAAATATAATTATTTAAAATTGGCAAAATTAATATTTTCAAACAAATAATAATGAGTTGTTTATTTATATATATATATATAAGTAGATTTTAATGGAATTATCAATTTTCGAATAAATAAATTATGTGTTGAATATATATGTATATGTATGAGTTGATTTTAAATTAAATTGGAATTTGAATTTGAATTTGAAATTCAAAATGATAATTTTCTAAAAATAAATTAGATTTAAAAGTATATATATATGATTTTTATTAGTATATAATTTGTTTTATATGGTGTGATATATTAAGATGGTCGGATTTTGCCATGATGGCGACGTAACCCGGGATGTAGCTGCGATCTGTGGCGGGTTCCATGGTGTAATCGAGGGGTGCGGAGTGCCTATAGTTATCTATGGATTTTGCTAGGATGGCAACGTAACCATCGGGTTAACTGCGACCATGGAGGAGGTGATGATTTCCAGAGCATTCTCACCAAAGATGTTTCCTCTATTTTCAAAAATATTTTCTACATTTTCAACAAAATGTTTTCCCGAGTATTTTCACTGGGTGTTGAAAATGGGTTTACCAAGTACTTATAGATTTTCAGTCCTATGCCTGATCAACGTATGACAGAATTTCTGTAAGAACAAGGATGGACTTGCGGAAACATCGAGTTATAAAAAATATTTTTGTAAAATTGTTTTGGTAATATTATATAGATTTTAAAGTGTTTTTAAAATTCTTAAATAAAGGATTTATAGTTGAAATGGTCAAAGAGCAATATAAGCTGACAATAAGCATTTTAATAAATTCTGGCTTCGTTCCTTTTCGAGGACGAAAAGATTTAAAGGGGGAAGAATGAGATAACCCATGGAACCCGCCACAGATCGCAGCTACATCTCGGGTTACGTCGCCATCACGGTAAAATTCCATGTAACTGTAGGCATCAGCGCCCTCGATTTTCGCTGCCAAATGAAGTTTCGCAACTCCTACATAGGCCGCAGACTACATCAGTCGAGTCTCAATGTAGCCTTGGGCTCTCACGGCCTCTCGAATTTCGTTATATCTTCATAGATCGCAGTCTACCGATGTTACATTTCCATCACGACAAAATCAAACGTGGACCGTTGGCTCTCACGGCACACATGACTTCCGCTATGGTCCGCAATAGATCGTAGTGACATCGAGTTTGTCTGGACTTCCTCCCAGGATTCAATTTAGAACCTTCCCCTTATGGCTCAAGGCAAAACCACCCCATGGATCTCCTATGAAGTTCATTTCAATGGGAGCGCCTTTTTCCCAAGAGCCAATCTCAAAAACATTTATTCTATATACTTATAGTATCTTTCAAATCATACCCTTTATGATTCACATCAAAATCTTCTTTACACAAAATCGATATCTCAAATCGATAGTTCCAACTTGGCTTTCCAAACTTCCCAAAATTGACTTTTCCAAAAATCAAAAGCCCTTTCAAAATCCATAGGGTCCAAAACATTTTCCAAAATCATTTCCATAAAACCATTTATATATATATATATATAGACACACACACACACAAAAAAAACTTATCCTTTCCAACTTGAAAATAGTCTTTGAATCACTTATATAGATTCCCTTTTTATACTTCAAATATTTTCAAAAACCCTTTTTATGGTTCTAGATTCAACACAGGGGAAGCTTATCATACATAAAAAATATATATAACTTCACTCTGCCAAATCAACATTCAAATTTGACTTTCTTTTATAAAGTTACTTACCATATCACTTACTTTTCACAAAGTGAATTTCAAAAGATATCCAACCTCCACCTTTATTCATATATACTTCTCAAAATATACTTTTCTTTTCAAAAATCATTTCTCTTTTCCTTCAAAATTTCAATATCAATTTCATTCAAGCACGTACGATGTTCATATACCATCCGTATGCAATATCAAATCTGATCGCTTACTCGATCACACAATTTCACTTTTGAACTAGTATCGTCCACCCGATTTTCTAGTGCGGACTCAGATCTGGTTTCTTGATCAGAAACCGCCATTCTCCTTGCATAGCCTAACTATGATAGAGAATTTCCAAAATCGATCAAAAATCCATATCCAGGCGTCGCCGTCGAAAATCGAGTGAAAACTCCCAACTCAGATCGATATACTATCTCGAAATTCTTTTGCTCGAATCTGTATCAAATTATGCGAATAGAATAATATACGTACATCCTACATATCTACCTTCATTGATTATCAGCTAAATCAATTTTCTTTTACTACACATTCATTTTGATTTCTATTCACTTATTCACAATTGCTCAATTCCCATTGAGTTATCACTTCAATTCTAAATAGTTTGCACTCTGACCAACTTGAATTTAGAAAATAGTTTGAAAAGGTTTAAAATAGTTAAGTGGTTGAAAAATAGTTATTAGTTGTAAAATAGTTGTATAATAGTTAAGCAGTAAAAAAATAGTTGTAAAATAATCAAATAGCTGTAGAATAGTTAGATAGTTGCAAAATAGTTATAAAATAGTAATTAATTTGCAAATAGATGTAAAATTGTTGAAGATAGTAATTAGTTTCAAAATAGTTGTAAAATAAGTATAAGATAGTTTGGGTTTTAAAAAGAAAGGATGAATAGTAAATAGTTAGGAAAATAGATTTAAAACAGTACATATTAAAATAATTTATTTGAAAAAAAATAGTTCAGAGCCAAACTGTTCAACTTCCCAATCTCCATTTCAGTCTCTTAAATTTAAATTTTCACTTCCATTTAAATTGATTCAATTTCAATTCAAATTAAATAACCTTCAATTCCTAACCCAAATTTAAATCAATTTCCTTTTGGATTTAAACTTATTCAACTTCAATCTGAATTCCATTTAATTCAAATCAAATTCAATTTGAACTAATTTCAATTCCAACCTCAACTTTAATCCATCTCGAATTATATAAATTCGAGTTAAATTTTCAAAATATTTATTTAATTACTTAAATCAAATTAACCTTTACCTTTAATTTAACAAACAAGTTTTTTAAACAATTTAATTCTAAGCCTAAATTCCCAATATTCAATACAAATTACCTTCACTTAACTTATTTCAAAGTTCAAATTAGAGTTCAAAACTTTTTAAATGATTTAATCTTCAGAATCCAATTTATTACCCAATTTTAACTTCGAAACCAATTCTTAACACATTTTCAGCAAGCTCATTTCTAACATTTAAATTTTAAGTTCCAAGTGATCCCATTCTATAATTACAATTCCATTTCAAGAATCAAGCCTTTTAAATAGTTTCAAAATAAGGCTTTCTCTTCATTAATTTCAGTAACGGATATATAGACTATTTCATTCCACTTTTTAATTCATTTTAAACCAATCCAATTCACAGTTTAAAGATTATTTATAACAACAAGATGATATCAGGATAAGTCAAAGTAAATAAATAACCAAATTATTTAAAACAACCATTAATAGCATTCATTACTAATTTCCAGAACTCAAACCCATTTTGAGGTCACACGTAACTCCTAATTCAAATCAACCATTTAACTTCCCAAGTTAAATCTCAATTTCATCTTGAAATTTCCAACTCAGGTTGTTTGTTCTAAATTATTTAACTTCCCCTAAGTTAAATTCAATTCAATTTAATCCAGCCAACTTTACCCAATTTGAATTCCCACTTCAAATTTTAAACTTCATATTAATAATTTTCCTACTTATAAGTTCAAAAAGTTATCACTTTGGGTTTTCATATCACATTCCAAGGAAAAATTTAAAACTCAACACTTAAAGTTTATTTCTAATCATCTTTGATGTTATGTATATCCCCTCATATATATATATATATATATATATATATATATATATATATATATATAGCTTTGCACACCAAGTTATACCTTAAATTTTAAACTACCTTTGGTTTTAATTCAAAACAAATTTTCTTTAAAATTTCCAAACAACTCTTGTTTGAAACAGGCCCTTTTCATTCAATTACATTGTAAATAATACTATTATTATTTCTTTTAACACTTTGAAACAAATTCCAAATTGTGGACTTAGATTTAAAACATCATAATTTAGATCCATCTTAATTTGCAAGTCGTGCTTATCTAAATGTTACTTCCTTAAAACATTTCATTTTGCTTACTTATTAACAAACATTTCATTATTAAACACAACAATCATTTATGATAATAACCAAGATTATCATATCTGGAAACCAATTTACTATATATTATCTTATAATTTATTGGAAAATAAAATCAGGGTCACTTAATTCAACTTTCTAAAAACACTTCTATAAATTCAGGATTTTATTTTCTAGTTTGAATCTATTTCTAGCTTTTCTTATTTATATAGTTCCCATTTGGTTGTATTTCTATTACCACTTAATTTTTATTATTACTTTTCATTCCAATAGTTCAACATCCAATTACCTTAATATATAATAATTAGAAAAAAAAAATTGCTTTATATATCAAAGTATAAGTTCATATAAAAATCATTTTTAAATCCATTTTTAAAAATCATTATATAACAAAATAACAAGTACGCTCTCATATATACTACACTCAACTCATTTTAGGTTACCATTGACCCTATCCTTAATGAGTAAACCCACCAGAGCCAAGGTTCTCGCTTAACCTTCAGCTCTGATACCATGATTTTGTAATGATTGTACTCTAGTGTATTGAATGTAAATTAACTGATACAGCTTTCTTTGTATAAATGCTATTATTGGTATTATATTTAATCCGTCGCAAATGTGAGATGTTGTTGTTATCTGTTTCTTCTTCTACCTTCTTCTTCTTTTCTCTAACAATTTGAAATTTTCGGCATTCGATTGCTCAGCACTTCTACCATGAACGTATTAATGTCGAATTTTCGAGGTCGAAATTTTTTATATTTAATCTGTTGTGAATGTGAGATGTTGTTGTTATCTGTTTCTTCTTCTACCTTCTTCTTTTTTTCTCTAATAATCTGAAATTTTCGACATTCGATTGCCAGCACTTCTACGTGGACGTATTAGTGTCGAATTTTCGATGTCGAAATTTTAGGTCGTTGCATTTTTGGTATCAGAGCTGAAGGTTAAGTGAGAACCATGGCTCTGGTGGGTTTACTCATTAAGAATAGGGTCAATGGTACCCTAGAATGAGTTGAGTGTAGTATATATGAGAGCGTACTTGTTATTTTGTTATATAATGAATTTTAAAAATGGATTTAAAAATCATTTTTATAAACTTATATTTTGATATATAAAGCAATATTTATTTTCTAATTATTACATATTAAGGTAATTGGATGTTGAATTATTGGAATTAAAAGTAATAATAAGAATTAATTGGTAATAGAAATACAACCAAATGGGAACTATATAAATAAGACAAGCTAGAAATGGATTCAAACTAGAAAATAAAATCCTGAATTTATAGAAGTGTTTTCAGAAAGTTGAATTAAGTGACCCTGATTTTATTTTCCAATAAATTGTAAGATAATATATAGGAATTGGTTTCCAGATATGATAATCTTGGTTATAACCATAAATGGTTGTTGTGTTTAATAATGAAATATTTGTTAATAAGTAAGCAAAATGAAATGTTTTAAGGAAGTAACATTTAGATAGTATGACTTGTAAATTGAGGTGGATCGAAATTATGATGTTTTAAAATCTAAGTCCGGAATTTGGAATTTGTTTCAAAGTGTTAAAAGAAATAATAGTATTATTTACAATGTAATTGAATGAAAAGCGCCTGTTTGAAACAAGAGTTGTTTGGAAATTTTAAAGAAAATTTGTTTTGAATTAAAACCAAAGGTGGTTTAAAATTTAAGGTATAACTTGGTGTGCAAAGGAAATAAATAAGTATATATGAGGAATATACATAATATCAAAGATGATTAGAAATAGACTCTAAATGTTGAGTTTTAAATTATTCCTTGGAATGTGATATGAAAACCCAAAGTGATAAGTTTTTGAACTTATAAGTGGGAAGATTATTAATATGAAGTTTAAAATTTGAAATAGAAATTCAAATTGAGTAAAGTTGACTGGATTAAATTGAACTGAATTGAACTTAAGGGAAGTTAAATAAGTTTAGAACAAACAATCTGAATTGGAAATTTCAGGACGGAATTGAGATTTAACCTGGAAAGTTAAATGGTTGATTTGAATTGGGAGTTATATGTGATCTCAAAATGGGTTTGAGTTCTGGAAATTTGTAATGAATGCTATTGATGGTTGTTTTAAATAATTTGGATATTTATTTACTTTTTCTTACCCTGATATCATCCTGTTGTTATAAATAATCTTTAAATTGAGAATTGGATTGGTTTAATATGAATTAAAAAGTGGATTGAAATAGTCTATATATCCATTACTGAAATTAATGAAAAGAAAGCCTTATTTTGAAACTATTTAAAAGGCTTGATTTTTGAAATGAAATTCTAATCATAGAATGGGATCACTTTGAACTTAAAATTCAAATGTTAGAAATGGGCTTGCTGAAAATATATTTAAGAATTGGTTTCGAAGTTAAAATTGGGTAATAAATTGGATTCTGAAGATTAAATCATTTAAAAAGTTTTGAACTCTGATTTGAACTTTGAAATAATTTAAGTGAAGGTAATTCGTAATGAATATTAGGAATTTGGGCTCAGAATTAAATTATTTAAATACCTTGGTTGTTAAATTAAAGGTAAAGGTTAATTTGATTTAAGTAACTAAATCAATATTTTGAAAATTTAACTCGAATTTATATAATTCTAGATGGTTTAAAGTTGAAATTGGAATTGAAATTGGTTCAAATTGAATTTGATTTGAATTAAATGGAAATGAGATTGAAGTTGAATAAGTTTAAATTCAAAAGGAAATTGCTTTGAAGTTGGGTTAGGAATTAAAGATTATTTAATTTGAATTGAAATTGAATCAATTTAAATGGAAGTGAAAATTTAAATTTAAGATATCGAAATGGAGATTGGGAAGTTTAACAGTTTGGCTCTGAACTATTTTTTTTTAAATAAATTATTTTAATATGAACTTTTTAAATCTATTTTCCTAGATATTTACTATAGAACCTTTCGTTTTAAAACCCAAACTATCTTATACTTATTTTACAACTATTTTGAAACTAATTACTATCTTCAACAATTTTACATCTGTTTACAAATTAATTACTATTTTATAACCATTTTGCAACTATCTAACTATTCTACAACTATTTGGTTATTTTACAACTATTTTATAACTACTTAACTATTATACAACTATTTTACAGCTAACAACTATTCTTCAACCACTTAACTATTTTAAACTTTTTCAAGCTATTTTCTAAATTCAAGTTGGCCGGAATGCAAACTGTTTAGAATTGAAGTGATAACTCAATGGGAAATGAGCAATTATTAATAAGTGAATAGAAATCAAAATGAATGTGTAGTAAAAGAAAATTGATTTAACTGATAATCAATGAAGGAAGATACGTAGGATGTGTGTATATTATTCTATCCGCATAATGATTTGATCCAGATTCGAGCACAGAATTTTGAGATAGTATATCAATCCGAGTTGGGATTTTTCACTCGATTTTCGACGGTGAACCCTGAATATGGATTTTTGATCGATTCTGGAAATTCTCTGTCATAGTTTTGCTATGAATGGAGAATGACGGTTTCTGATCAATAAACCATATCTGAGTCCGCACTAGAAAGTCGGGTGGACGATACAAGTTCGAAAGTGATATTGTGTGATCGAGTAAGCGATCAGATTTGATATTGCATACGGATGGTATATGTACATCATACGTGCTTGAATGAAATTGATATTGAAATTCTGAAGGAAACGAGAAATTATTTTTGAAAAGAAAAGTATATTGTGAGAAGTATATATGAATAAAGGTGGAAGTTGGATATCTTTTGAAATTCACTTTGTGAAAATTAAATGATATGGTAAGTAACTTTATAAAAGAAAGTCAAATTTGAATGTTGATTTGGCAGAGTAAAGTTATATATATGTATATTTGTTATATATGATCAGCTTCCCCTATGTTGAATCTAGAACCAGAAGAAAGTGTTTTTGAAAATATTTGAAGAATAAAAAGGGAATCTATATAAGTGATCCAAAGATTATTTTCAAGTTGGAAAGGATAAGTTGTGTCTCTGTGTGTGTGTGTGTGTGTATGGTTTTATGGGAATGATTTGGAAAAGGTTTTGGAACCTATGGATTTTGGAAAGGCTTTTGATTTTTGGAAAAATCAATTTTGGGAAGTTTGGAAAGCCAAGTTGGAACTATCAATTTGAGATATCAATTTTGTGTAAATAAGATTTTGATTTGAATCATAAAGGGTATGATTTGAAAGATACTATAAGTGTATAGTATAAAAAAAATTGAAATTGGCTCTGAGGAAAAAGGCGCTCCCATTGAAATGAACTTCATAGGAGATCCACGGGAAGGTTCTGCCTTGAGCCCTAAGGGGAAGGCTCTAAATTGAATCCTGGGAGGAAGTCTGGACAAACTGAAGTTCTTGAGTATTTTGTGTTGTGGGTAGTGAAAGTCGAGGGCGCTGATGCCTACAGGGAAATTTGGGTTATGCTATGACGATAGTGTAACTCGATGTCACTACGATCTACTACGGACCATAGTGGAAGTCGTGTGTGCTGTGAGAGCCAACGGTCTACGTTTGATTTTTCCATGTTGGCAACGTAACATCGGTAGACTGCGATCTATGAAGACATAGCGAAAGTCGAGTGGACGTAAGAGCCTAAGGCTATATTGGGATTCGACTGATGTAGTCTGCGACATTTGTAGGAGTGGTGAAGTTTCATTTGGCAGCGAAAATCGAGGGCGCTGATGCATACAGTTACATGGATTTTTGCCGTGATGGCGACGTAACCCAGGATGTAGCTGCGATCAGTGGTGGGTTCCATGGCGTAATCAAGGGGCGTGGAGTGCCTACAGTTATCTATAGATTTTGCCGAGATGGCAACGTAACCATCGGATTAACTGCAACCATGGAGGGGGTGATGATTTCTATAGCATTCTCACCAAAGATGTTTCCTCTATTTTAAAAAATGTTTTCTATATTTTCAACAAAATGTTTTCCGAAGTATTTTCACTGGATGTTGAAAATGGGTTTACCAAGTACTTACAGATTTTCAGTCCTACGCCTGATCAACGTATGACCGAATTTATGTAAGAAAAAGGATGGACTTATGGAAACATCGAGTTATAAAAAGTATTTTTATAAAATTGTTTTGGTAATATTATGTAGATTTTAAAGTGTTTTTGAAATTCTCAAATAAAGGTTTTATAGTTGAAATCGTCAAAGAGCAATATAAGCTGACAATAAGCATTTTAACAAATTCTAGCTTCGTTCCTTTTCGAGGAAGAAAAGATTTAAAGGAGGAGGAGTGTGATAAGCCTGATTTATGGGCATCAGGTAATTGGATAATTATCTGATTTTAACTATTGAAAACACTGATTTATAAGTTGGACAAATAAATCTGATAATAAATATTTATATCTGGATAAATATTTATTTGATAAACTCCTAATATAATTATTTAAAATTAGCAAAAAATTTATTTTCAAACAAATAATAATGATTTTTTTTATTTATATATATAAGTAGATTTTAAATGGAATTATTATTTTTCAAACAAATAAATTATGTGTTGAATATATATGTATATGTATGAGTTGATTTTAAATTGAATTTGAATTTGAATTTAAAATTCAAAAAGATAATTTTCTTAAAATAAATTGGATTTAAAAGTACATATATGATTTTTATTTGTATATAATTTGTTTTATATTATTTTCTTTAAAAGATTTTATTTATATAAAATTAAGGAAAGTATTTACTAAATAGAAAATTTAATATAAAAGTTTTATGAAAAATATTTAAAAATATAAATTAAAGAATATATATATAAAACTAGTATATTTGTATAACTATTTATTAGTGTATAATTGGAATTTTATATCATTTACTTTTAAATTATAAATAGATAAATATAAGAGAAGTTTAAATATTAAAACACTTGAGACACTTATAAAAATAAAACTAAATTGGAATTATTATAAAATATTTATATTAAACATATTTATACATGAAATTACAAATGTAAGTTATTTATATACCAAATAAAAAATGCAAGCTTAAGAATACATGCAATAAACAAGTGTTGAGATATTAACTTATGCAAATGACAAATGAAGGATTATTAAACAAGTGTCATTAGCTCTTTTATTTTATTTTAAATGAATAAATGAGGGATAAAGTTATATATACATATCTCTACCCTTACTCATTTTCCTTTTCATAATTCAAACAAAAGAAACAAAGCCATAAAGAAAAATCAGACCTGAGGCAAATTAAAATAAACAAAGTTTTTTTCAAAATCTAAACCTGAAAACGAATCAAAACAAAGTAAACAACTTTTTTCAAATTCAAACCAGGAAGTTCAAGTTTCAAACTTAGTTTTAAAACAAATTCAGTTCAAATTCAAGTTGCAAAAGAAGATTACATCACCTCAATAATCTAGCAATTCAGGTTATAAACTCAAGATTTAATTCCTGTTCAAAAGCAAGAATCATTTTCCAGGCTTTGCTCTCTATTCAACATCAAAAGGTGAGTAAACCAAGCTTAAAAACTGTTTAAATCTGATGCATGTGAATGATGTTTGGAAAGATGATGTGTTAGTTGTTTTGCATGAATGAAATTATGTTTGCATGTTTAAAAATATGAAGTTGTTTATATATGTGTGTGTGTGTGTGTGTGTAGGTTAAAAATTTAGATCAAAATTCCAAATCTTCTCATCTAATCTCTTATAGGTTCTGGTATTCAAACAAATTTTGGTTGTTTAAACATAAACTAAGATTTAAAATTATTTTTAAGTAAAATAAGTTGAATATCGTATGAAAAATGGGAAAGACAGTAAAAAATTTAAAGACATGATAAATTCAAACATCACAATGCTTTGATTCATTTATGTAATCTTAAACACCCTCGAAAATCATGAATTTTAAGGGTAATATGAAATTTTTTAGTTTTATGGTTCAAGAGGAATTGTGGGATGAATAGAATTCATGTTCGTGTCAATTTCTGGTGGTCGAAGTGAACTGGGAGGTCGAGGCCATTACTGAAGCAAGCTGGAAGGTCGGAGGCCATGGCAAAAATGGTCAAAGAAATTGTTGTCCACCGTGGTGGCCGGGCGAAGTCGAGTTAGGGTTTTACCTCAGTTTTGGTCGAGGTTGGAATTTTGGGCAGTGGCGTCGGCGACAATGCATCAGAGTTGAACGGTCGTGGGGGAAGTGAAGCAGGGGTCATCGGCGACGCTGTGGATGAGGAGACATGAACTCCGGTGATCGAAATTGGGTGGCGCCAAGAGGAATAGGTGATCGAGTTTTTTCCTGATGGGTTCGAGTGTGTTCGATTTTGATATACAGAGAGGCTCGTGGTTCTGGGTGATCGTTCGTGACGAGATGGTCGTCATCAACTGATGGAAGGTCACGGTGATGATCGGAGCGTCAGTATGGTAATGTGCACATACACATGGATTATCTCATGTCTGTTGTTGTTGTTACCATGTTTGATTGCTTCGGGGAGAATGGTGTTCTACTCGGGGTTGATCTCGAGTTTTGATCGGGTAGTGTTTGAGATTAGTTGGCTCGGGTAGAAACCGGGGTTGGCTCGGGTAAATGATAGTTTAGGGCTCGGGCCTGTAACAAGTATTTATGCTTAGTTGATAAATAAATCAAGTTTTAAAAGATTATCAAAAGGAATAAGTTTTCAAAAGAAAATATAAACCAAGTTTTAAACAAAGTATTGATAAGTTTAAACAACTTTTTTTCAAAGTTTTAAAATGTTTTAAAATGGTTTCTTTAAAGTAATTTTATAGTAGGTTAATTCCTATATGTTTTTAAAGGTGATTTAAATTATGTTATTAAATAAATTATAAATTATTTAATGTATTAAGGATGGTTAATTGAAAATGTAATCAGTTAAGGGAAAAATTAATTAATTTAATTATTAAGGTAATTAGTTAATTAGTTTTTATAATCAATTTAAAGGATTGATTTATTAATGTGATTTATTAAGGCAATTAATCAATAGATGATTAATTTATTAAAGGTTAATTACTTAATGTAATTAATTAATGATAATTTAATTAAAGAATAATTACTTAATGTCATTAATTAAGGTGGGTAATTAATGGGTAATTACTAAATGTGATTTATTGAATGATAATTACTTAATATAAGTAATTAAAGGATTAATTTGTTAAGGGTTAATTAACTTAATTAGTAATAGTGAATAACTAATTAATAATTAAGGTTAATTAGTTGAGGATAATTAACCAATGGGATAATTACTTAATGAAAGTAATTATGGATAATTAGTTCAGATTGATAATTAAAGAATGGTGTAATTAATATAATTAAGCAGGGTTAGGTAATTAATTTATTTGGTTTAAATTAATTGTGTGATTAATTAACCTTGCTTATGGATGATTGGATTATATTGAATGCCTTGAATTGGTTGATATCTCTGATATGAAATGTTTTGTGATATGATATGTTTGGGTTGAACAGTGATAATATGGTTATCTATCGATGATGAATTGCTGTGTAAAAGCGACATGCTGTATTTAACATTGAATTGTATTCACTTAAATAACTTGGGTTAAGATGACATTGGATTCGAAGAGACCGGGGTCGGGTATCGGTTTCGAAACCACTTCGATTTGTAATCTTCAGTAATTCTTTATAGATTTGTTATGTGAAATCAAATAGGCTGGAATGAAATAAATTAAGTATCTGGACCATTGAAACTAAGTAAGAGTACTTAGGGATTGATTGTGAAATAAGTGTTGAGCATAACAAGTAATGAACTCGTAGTGAGGTACGGGTTACCCTGGGTTTCCAGTTATGTTTTTAAACTTAGTATTTCAAAATTTATGGGTTTACTCATGCTGGTTTCCAACCTGACCTAGGTGTTACTTGATTGTATGCTCGGGTCAGATCGAGTATTACAGTTTTTCAGGTTAGGATGTTCTGGAGCTCAGGATGCGAGCTAGATGACAGGAACATATGGAGTATATTCCACTGTGTATTAGAGTTTGTATTGATAGTAGTCTAGGACAAGTTAATTATAACTGTCTTGTCTATTTGTAATGATTGTACTCTGGTGTATTGAATGTAAATTAACAGATATAGCTTTCTTTATATAAATGCTATTATTGATATCATATT
Organism: Allium cepa; assembly: GCA_030765085.1. Classification (NCBI taxonomy): domain Eukaryota; kingdom Viridiplantae; phylum Streptophyta; class Magnoliopsida; order Asparagales; family Amaryllidaceae; genus Allium; species Allium cepa. The sequence goes on along the minus strand of CM060929.1, from coordinate 721,589,736 downwards.
TAATCCGCTGCGAATGTGAGATGTTGTTATTATCCGTTTCTTCTTCCACCTTCTTCTTCTTTTCTCTAACAATCTGAATTTTCCTACGTTCGATTGCTCGGCACTTCTACCGTGAACGTATTAGTGTCGAAATTTTGAGGTCGAAATTTTGGGTCGTTACAAAGGGGGAGTCTTCCAAGGGGGTCAAAGAATAAGGAGGAGACATAGGCATGGAGGAGATAATTGATATCTTCGGCAATGATACAACTCCTGGCGGGGATTTTGAGAATAATAAGAAAATTCAAACCAAATGTGGGTAGGGAAGGGGTGGAAAGAAACATTGACAGGCTCGAGTGACAGTGAAAACAGATACTAAAACATTCTGATTTGTTTGACATGCATTTTGTACAAGTGTAGATTCTGCACTAATTACTTTTATTGTTGTAGCATTTGTATTTTTCTTTTTGTTGGCCGATATTGTGTGGGAACAGCCCCCACATTTTGACTTTGTATAGAAAATGTTATAAGGAATGAAAAGATTAATGTTTCTACTGTCATCTCTTCTATGTTCTTCCTTATTTATCACGTATTTAGCTTGTTTTTATACAACTTATGTGTGCACACAGCACAATAGCTTGTTCTGCAAATTATACACTTCATATTGTCGTGCTATGTTTTGTGGTATACAATGCCTTTATTTTCATGATTTAATGCATTAAGTATGCATTTTTTAAACCTGTTATGATTGCCGATATTCTTTGTTTGGAGAAGCGGGCATGTGGAGTAGTTTTCCTTCCAACTAAATGTTGGTATATGTGTGCCCCTACTTTATAGGGTTGTTTTCTCCGAACACTTGACATATAACCGGTTGATCCGAGCGATTCCTTGGATGTTTGTTACTGAATCTACATTACGGTTCTTATCTTTGGGAACTTGTGACTTGAGCGTCTCGATTCCAGATATTTAGTCGGTCAACGCTCGAGATTCTTTGCTGATTTCTAGTTGTGCGACATTGTTGGATTTATGTAAATTACTTTTGATAGTGGGAGTGGATTCTTTTTTTTCCAGCAATATACGAGTTTCCCGGTGTTGTCAGGACAATACTGGTACTTGCAAGATCTTAATGGTTTGCTAATGGTGTCGGAGCAACATCAAGTAGTGCTTGCATGGAATGCAGGGCTTTTAAGAGTGCATGGCTTACGAAATACGTGGTCCCTTGAGGGTGTGCAGCTTACGAAATGCATGGCTTTTATGAGTGCATGGCTTACGAAATGTGTGGCATTTTAGAGTGTGCTACTTACGAAATGCGCGGCTTATGGGATCGATACGATCGTCGATTCGAAACAGTTTGGAACTTCTTGATGTTGCCAATCTTCGGGTAACATAAGGTGTTCGTGCTTCTGGAGCATGGTTCCATGGCTCAAGAAGTGATGCACGGCTTATGGGTTAATTATATTTTCTTCGTCGTGATTCCACAACCCAAGAAGCGGTGCACGGCTTACTAAATGCACGGCTTTGGTTTATGCCTTCCTGGTGTTGCCTGAGCAACACTGGTTCTTAGAAGGCGGAGATCGAGTTCCGTCGATCCAACTGTATGAGTCGATTTACATCCATCGACTCGGCGGGTGGGTAGGGTGTACTTGAGCGTGGTTCCACTATCTCAAGCAGTGATTGGATGGTTTGAGTCTATTTGACCTCGTCGACTCAGCAGGTTAATTTTGTGAACACGGTTTTTATTAGTTCAGAAAGCAAAGCAATTTTATTAATAAATGTTGGGCAAATTCTACCTATTTACAGTGCCTCATGTATTCCGGGATGGCTTATTTGCGAGAAATAGGAAATACATAAGATAGTCTTAGATAAAGTAACGACATAGCGATTCGCTGTTCCAAGCTCAGGAAATTTGGATTCCATCAACGGTTGTTAGTTTGAATGTGTCATCCCCAAGCTTTTGGCCGATCATGTAGAACCCTTCCCAGTTTGGTCCGAATGTCCATGATACAGGTTAGACCTATTTGAGGACAAGGTCTCCCACTTTGAAAGTTTGGTTATGGACTTTGGAAATGAATTATCGTGCGAATCTTTTCTGGTGGGCAACGGTGCTTAACTCGGCTTCTTCTTTCTTCCCATCGACCATATCGAGCGACTTGAGAAAGAGCTGCTCGTTTTTCATTGATTGAAGTTTTTCCTTCGATAAGAAGGGACTTCTAGCTAGACTAGGATCATTGCTTCTGGACCATATGCCAAGGCAAAGGGGAGTGCCCGGTTGCAGATTTGTGCGTTGTCCTATAAGCCCATAGCGCGAGTGGAAGTTCATCAACGCCAATTTCCTTTAGCTTTAGTTAGCCACCTTTTGATGGTGGATTTGATAATCTTGTTCACTGCTTCCACTTACTCGTTTGCCTACAGATGTGCGATAGCAGAAAAGCTTTTCTCGATTCAAAAGCGTTTGCAAAAGTTTTTGAACTCAGCGCTTTCGAATTGAGTCCCGTTATTCGCGATGATTTTTTATGGCACTCCAAACCTGCAAATAATTTTTTAATGACAAGATTAATAACTTTCTTTGTGGTAATAGTGGCCAACGGCTCTAATTCGACCCATTTGGTGAAATAGTCAATATCAACTATAGCATATTTGGCTCCTCATTTGGCCATTGGTAATACACCAATCAGATCGATTCTCCAGATTGCGAATGGCCACAGGCTGACCATCTATGTCAGCTATGTCGAAGGAGTTCTTATGATCTTACCAAATCTTTGGCATTGATCACGCCGTCTGGCATAATCTGCTGCATTTAATATTGGCCAAAAATACTCATATCAGAGAACTTTCTTTGCAAGGGTTTGCCACCCCAAGTGTGATCTCTGCGGTCGCCTTCATGAACTTCCTTGAGGATTCTTCGAGCTTCATCGTTGGTCACACACCAGAGCAATGGGGTAGAGAATCCCCTTGGGTAAAATATCTTATCCTGTATTACAAACTGTGGTGCCTTCTACGAGAATGTTTTGTGAGAAATGCGGATTATGGATCTTAAGGCTGGAATAACACTAGAGGGGGGTGAATAGTGTTATGTGGATTTTCCAAATCTTTTTGAATCTTATGTAATTTACTCACCAACAAATGCAATTCACAAACACAGGTATAATCACAGAATCAGAAATAGATGCAAATACTAAGTAAAAGCAGTAAAGGAAAGAACACATCAGGATCTTATAATGGTTCGGAGTTACCCAACATCCAGTCCAGCACAATTGTACGGATTTCTTTTCAAAATAATCTCCCAGATTACACCCTAGTTTTCAAGGCTATGAGTTACACCCACCTGTATTCGAGTCCGAGGCAAACTCTCTTGATTTAACCAGGCCACAAGATCACCTAATTGATTTTCGGGGCAATGATCACACCCAACTGATTTCAAGGCTCAACCGCACCTTTTACTCAACAGTTTGATTTACAAATGATCCTATAACTCTGAATTGCACTGAGATATTATAGAGAGAGTGGCAGAGAGTCAAACAAGAGATAATCAGGTTTGATTCACTTGGTATTTTGGCAGAGTGTAGTTTGGGATTCTTTAAAATAAATGTAGAAGATGAAGAGGAGAGAAAACAAGTGAAATCTAATTAAAAATTCATTTTGAACTACTGGTATTTATAGAATATCAACAGCCATATTTATTCGTGAAAGGATATGACGAATGGACACTTCTTTTGAAAATTTGAATTTAACGGGCACCATGTTGACATGAAGGGTTGAAGGATGTCGACATGCTCTAGGCAAAATTTGTGATTTTGATTTTCTTATTAAAATTTGTTTCTATAATTTGTTAAAAACAATTTCTGAACTTTGTAAATATATTTGAATATTGATTTGACATATAAAGGTAATTTTTAATATATAATCTTAATTTATAAAGTGATTCAAATCTAAGTATATAAAAAATTTAAATCTAAATATTTAAAACAAGAGATGATTTAAAAGCAAGGACAATTTTGAAATCAAAATATAAAAATAGTTTTGAGGCTAAATTATTTAAAACAAGAGAGATGTCTTTTTGAAAAGAAGGTTTTGAAAACATTTAAAATAAGAGATATATTTTTGAAAAGCATTTTCATAAAATTAGTGGATATCAAAATAGGACCACTATATTCTCCACTAGAATTGTCGTGGGTTCCATCCCACTAGGGTTTCATCCCTTTAATAGGCTCAAAGTGGATTTCATTCCATGAATAAATTTCGAATAAAGATGCAAGTGCTTTCAAGAAGTTTTAAAATAATTCTAGACTCAATACTTTTCTTGTATTCTTGAAATCTAGAACTCTTGATATCTTGATACTCATGAGTATTCAATCTTGATATCTTCAATTTTGCATCTCTATATTGTACAGTCTTCATTCTTGGTACCTACATGGTTATATCCTGCATATAAATATATATCTAAATTATAATGCTAGTATTAATATTTTATAACAAGTCCTAACGTTGTTGTCATTAAAACCATCATCTCAAGGACTAACATTCTCCCTCTTTTTGATGATGACAACCTATGTTTATAAAATATACTTCTCCTTCACAACAAATATCCCAAAAATTAATAACTCCCCCTTAATCTAAGCCTAACTGCTCTAACTACTCTATTTTATATTTCTGTCCCTTTGTCATCAAAAAAAACTAATTCTAAACTTATATAACTCCCCCTTAATCTAATATAGAAGTACCTGTGACAAATTATGATAGAGTATATATATATATATATATAAAGTCATGACAACTATTAAATTTTAAACCCAATATATAATATGTTTCATATAATGTTTGTACATATCATTCAAACCAAATCAATTTTAATCGAAGTAAATCAAATCAAATCAAACAATTCAAAAACAAGCAATTCAAATCATAAGGAGATCAAATATTTCTAGGAACCTTAACCCGTCCTTCTTCTCCAAAGATAGGATCCTTTTTAATATCTTTCCAATCTTCATTATCTTGAATTAAAGTTCCTACATTGCGTCGAGATCATCTTTATTAAGGGCAGAAATCATCCAACGAAAGGCATCGAAATGCTTCTCTTGTTCTTTTATCATTTGCATTTGACTTAGTTCTAAGTGCCTTTGATTGCGGAGAATAAAAGTAAGTAGACTCTTGAATGAATTGAGAGTTTCTTCAAGATTATCACTTAAAGTTTAAGAAGAGGAAGCCATTTTTGATCAGTAGTGAAGAGATGCAAATAGAGGTAAGTAGAAATAAAAAGAGTACTAATATCTGGAAGAAACAGGTGTTTAAATACGCAGAAATTCGTTTATAATGAATAGACATAAGGTAGTTATTTTAATTTCAAAATTTTAAAAATAATCAAATTTGTCAGTTATATGTCGACATAGGGGGTAGAGGCATGTCGACATGGGTATGTTATTTTATTTATCTTTTTTATATTGTGAATAAGCATGTATATAAACTTATATACTATACTAACATTTATTCCAAAGACACGATAACGTAGAAAAACATAAGCTAGACAATTTTTTTATAGATAGATGAGCTAATACATGAGATACTTCATAATATGGCAAAAAGAGCAATACATGTTCATAAAAAATAAACTAATACATCACAATCTACTTCTTAGAATGTGCTAGAGGATGAAGAGGATGATGATAAGCCAAGTTTTCGACCAACTTTAGCAAAGAATTTGTTCATATTAGTGGACATTTTATCCAGTTTCTTACTAACGGATCTTTTGAGAATCCATTGATTTTCCACTGTGATCTTTTTATTTTTGAAGAGTGTTTTGTTGGAAGGATTGTTAGTATTGGTAGGACATTCAATACGTTCCAAAGAGGTATCTTCATTTTCTTCTTCAATTTCTATTTCCTCCCGTTCTTCTTCTTCTTCCTAATTTTCTTCCTCCATATCTTCATGTGCCAATCTTCCATCCTTTTCGGCAAGAGATTCATATTATTGAAATATGAAAGGAATTTTCATGAGAGAAATATTGGCATGATTAGACACTTTTCTTGAAACAAATTCTTCCCTTTTGTAATCAACACCAAAATAATTAAAAATCCGAGTGAGATAGATTCCATGATACAAAGTATTCTAACCCATTTTCAAATTCTTAGGACGAAGTTCATCCATAATCACTTGCGCCCAATTAATGTCATAATGACCAAAAATAGCAAAAAGAGCTTTACAAACTTTAAATTCGGGTTATTGAAATTTCCCGATCTAGAAGTAATAGTATGTTGCAAAAGAAGATTGACAATACGTGCTTTCGGATGAAAGTTACGATTTTTAAATTCAAAGTTGTCATCTCCTTCGAAAATGTGATGAAATGTCTCACGATCATGTTCATCAATATTAAAAGTAGAAAGATCCATTCCCGAATCCTTGCAATTGAGAATGTTGCCCAAAATTTCACAATTTAAAACAATTTCGTGCCTTTAACACTACTCCAAATTTCATTTTCATTTCGTTCATAAAAACCACAATTTAAATTCGCATAAAACAGCTTAATAAGATTTGGGTAACAAACAAAATCATTTTCAGAATTGTTAAAAAGACTAAGAATATGGTTCTCTTCAAGAAGAATATTGATTTCATATGAAGAGAATTCGCTAAAGATAGTAAACTTTCCCGTATGAACTTTTCTGTAATTAGCATAGCTTATATAAGCCTTAATTGTTTCCGGATCATTATAAAGATACTTTTTAATGGTTTTTGACAGCCTCATTGTGGATGGAGTGCTTGAAGAAGCCATTTTTGAAGAGAGTAGAAAGTTTGAAAGAGTAAAAGAGAGTTTGAATTTTGAAATGAAAGTGAAAAGATATGATAGGATAAGGGAAATAAATAGATATTCAATAGTCATGTTCTCTGGTCAAGAGGTACCTTTCCAGAACATTGGATTTGGTGAAAAGGTGGAGGGAAGTTCAAAGATTTGAATTCAAATTTGAATTTCAAATTTCTTACAAGGATGTCGACATCATGGGTAGGACCATGTCAACATGGGTCAGAGAATTCATGTGATTTATCTTTTCTTATATACTTTAATATATATATATATATATATATATATATTATTTTTAATATCTATATATTTTCTAGAGTAATTATTAAATATGATAATACTCTTTTAATAATAAATATTATAATATTAAAAAATAAAAAAAATAAAAAATTCAAACAACACATAATTTCCAAAACAATCAAACAATTTTAAGCAAAACAATTTCAACCAATATATTGTAAACGTGTACCTTTATCTATCTCCGAGATCAACGAAATCATGAATAGCCGTAAAGTACATGTTCGAATTATCCGTCCTCTGATCATCATCGCTTGAGGATGAGTCTGAGTCTGAGTCTGAGTCTGAGTCGTCTAGTGTAGCGTATATTCTCTTTTCCTTTTCTTTGTATAATCATTGCTTGTAGGAAACTTTTGCTTATCAGGATGCGGACAGTCTCTTTTGAGATGGTCTGGTTTGTCACAATTGAAACATTTGACGTGATTTGGTACTTCATTATAATTTCCAGAATTCTTGTGATCATTCTTTTTGAAGTTGTTCATCTTTCTGTATTTCAGAAACTTCCAAAAGTTCCTTGTCATGAAAGTTATTTCTTCATCATCATCACTTCCCGAGTCTGATCCATCTGTTAATGCATTGAACGCCATTGACTTCTTTTCGAATGCCTTGCTATCTCTTCTCCCTTGCATTTGTACTTCAAATGACATTAGATTTCCAATCAACTCTTCAATATTTAAAGTACCGGTATCATTTTCTTCTTCAATTGCAAGAGTTTTCCGATCCCATTCCAGAGTAAGAGGACTTAGAATTTTTCTGACTCGATCTTCTTCGAAAAAACATTTTTCCAATGATATTAGAGAATGCACAATATCCTGAAATCTACTATACATATCTGAAATGGACTCATTAGAATTCATTTTGAATAACTGAAACTGATTTGTGAGTATGGATATTTTGGTCTGTTTGACTTTGCTTGTTCCTTCATGAGTAACTTGCAAAGTTTTCTAGATATCATATGCAGACTTACAAACAGATACTCTATTGAATTCATTCCTATCAAGTGAACAAAATAAAATTTTCATGGCTTTGAAACTATTTTGTGCAATAGTCTTTTTCTCGGCATTCCACTGTGCAAAACTAATTGTGGGTTCAGAATATTTAGTTTGTGTGATATTCCAAGTGTCTAATCCCATTGACTGTAAATATATTTTCAGTCTACATGCCTAATATACATAGTAACTGCCATTAAAAAGTGGTGGTCTGGCAGTAGACTGGCCCTCTACAAATGAACTAGTGATAGTGTTATCGGAACTAATGTTGGTGGCCATTTTTTTTAACTTTCAAAATTCAGATTATGAAAACTTTGAAAACCTTGCTCTGATACCAAATGTGAGAAATGCGGGTTACGGATCTTAAGGCTATAATAACACTAAAGAGGAGGGTGAATAGTATTATGTGGATTTTCTAAATCTTTTTGAATCTTATGTAATTTACTCACCAACAAATGCAATTCACAAACACAGGTATAATCGCAGAATCAGATACAGATGCAAATACTAAATAAAAGTAGAAAAGAAACAAACACACTAGGATTTTATACTGGTTCGGAGTTACCCAACATCCAGTCTCACACAATTGTACGGATTTATTTTCAAAATAATCTCTCAGATTACACCCTCGGTTTCAAGGCTACGAGGTACACCCACCTGTATTCAAGTCCGGGGCAAACTCTCTTAATTTAACCAGGCCACAAGATCACCTAATCGATTTCCGGGGCAACGATCACACCCAATTGATTTCAAGGCTCAACTGCACCTTTTACTCAACAGTTTGATTTACAAATAATCCCATAACTCTGAATAGCACTGAGATCTTACGGAGAGAGTGGCAGAGAGTCAAACAAGAGATAATCAAGTTTGATTCACTTGGTATTTCGACAAAGTGTAGTTTGGTATTCTTTAAAATAAATGTGGAAGATGAAGAGGAGAGAAAACAAGTGAAATTTAATTAAAAATTCATTTAGAATTACTGGTATTTATGGAAGATTAACAGCCATATCTATTCGTAAAAGGATACGACAAATAGACACTTCTTTTGAAAATTTAAATTTTGAATTTAACGGGCACCATGTCGACATGAGGGGTTGAAGGACGTCGACATGCTCTAGGAAAAATTTGTGATTTTTATTTTCTTATCAAAATTGGTCTATAATTTGTTAAAACAATTTCTAAACTTTGTAAATATATTTGAATATAGTTTAAACATATAAAAGTGATTTTTAATATATAAACTTAATTTATAAAGTGATTTAAAATCTGAATATATAAATAATTTAAAGCTAAATATTTAAAACAAGAGATGGTTTAAAAACAATGACAATTTTGAAATCAAAATATAAAAATAGTTTTGAGGCTAAAATATTTAAAACAAGAGAGATGTCTTTTTGAAAATAAGGTTTTGAAAACATTTAAAATAAGAGATATATTTTTGAAAAGCATTTTCCTAAAATTAGTAGATGTCAAAATAAGACCACTATATGTTCCACTAGATATTGTCATGGGTTCCATCCCACTATGGTTCATCTCTTTAACAGGCTCGAAGTGGATTCCATTCCGCGAATAAATTTCTAATAAAGATGTAAGTGTTTTCAAGAAGTTTTAACATAATTCTAGACTCAATGCTTATCTTGTATTCTTGAGATCGTGAACTCTTGATATCTTGATACTCATGAGTCTTCAATCTTGATATCTTCAATCTTGAATCTCTATATTGTACAATCTTCATTCTTGGTACCTGCATGGTTATATCATGCATATACATATATATCTAAACAATAATGTTAGTATTTATATTTTATAACAAGTCCTAAGGTTTTCTTCATCAAAACCATCATCTCAAGGACTAACATGTTCCTCTGAGCAGGTAGCCTTGATCGGTGTCATCCACATTTTCGGTTCTTCGGTTCTTTTAAAAATCCAGTTGATATCCATCTCACTTACTCTTAGAGCGGTCAGAGTTTCAACTAGGACCAGTCCCAATGAATGAGCTTATCCAGAACTGACTAGTTTGGCTAGATAGTCTGCCTTCGTATTTTGTTCCCACGGGATATGAGTTATAATGTAATGTTCGATGTCATTTGGCAGTTTTTGCGCTTTAGATTGATACGGGGCGAGGTTCTCTCCCCGAGCTTAGTATCGCCGTTCAACTGGCAGACGACTAGCTAAGAGCCGCTATAGATGTGTACTAATTTTATCCCGAGTTCCTTTACAACTTTCATCCAGGCTAGCAATGCTTCGTATTCCACTTCATTAGTTGTTGCAGGGAATTCCAATCGTAATGCATAACAAATGGATTGTCCTTCAGGAGTTTCGAGCACTATTCCTGCCCTCGAGCATAAGTTGTTAGACGCACCATCAACGAATAACTTCCAACGTATCTCCACTTCCGGAGTAATTTCTTCTTCAATATCTTGTATCGTAAACTCGACAATTAAATCTGCCAGCGTCTGCCCATTGATCGCCGTTCGAGGATGGTATGTAACTTCATATTGCCTCAATTCAATGTTCCATTTGATAAGCCATCTAGAGGCCTCGAGGCAGTACAACACTTGCTTCAAGGGTTAATCTGTTAGCACTTTGATCGGGTGTTTCCTGGAAGTACAATCGTAACTTTCTAGATGCGATCAAGAGGTAATATGCTAGTTTTTCCAATTTTGGATAGTTTTTCTCGGCACCACTAAATCGTTTAGTGGTGTAATATACGGGTCGATGGACCTTTGCTTCATCTTGTATGAGCACGGCACTTAATGTATGGGGTGAGACTGCTAAGTAAATAAACAAGTCTTCTCCATCTACCGGCTTGGACAAGATTGGCGAGGTTTCCATATGTCACAGCAGCACTTCAAACGCAGTTTGACAAGCTTGGTTCCATTTGAAGTTCTTCTTTTCCTTCTTTAGCGCGTCAAAGAATGGTATGAATTTGTCAATTGCTTTTGAGATGAATCGGCTTAGTGCTACAAATTTTCCATTCAAGCTTTGTAACTCCTTCTTGTCCGTCAGGGCCTTGACTTCCTGTAAAACGGTAATTTGTTCAGGATTTTCTTCGATGCCTCTGGCGCTTACATGAATCCTAAGAACTTTCCATAGGCTACTCCAATGTGACACTTAAGTGGATTGAGTTTCATTCCATATTTGCGGAGTATTTCAAACATTTCGGCGAATTTGTCCAAGTGATTTGCAGCCATGTGCGATTTAACCAACATATCATCTACATAAACTTCCATAGTCTTCCCGATCCGATATTTGAACATGGCGTTCACTAGTCGTTGGTAGGTTGCCCCAACATTCTTTAAGCCAAATGGCATCGATTTGTAGCAGTATAATCTCAGATCAATAATGAAACTGGTATTTTCTTGGTCAGGTTCATGTATCATGATCTGATTGTACCCCGAGAAAGCGTTGACTAGTTGTCCCGTCCACAAGCTGATCGATCTAGACAGAGGAAAGCTGTCTTTTGGGCTAGCTTTGTTGAGGTCCGAGTAGTCAATACAAGTTCGTCATTTCCCATTGGACTTCTTAACCAAGACCGGATTAGATACCCATTCGGGGTAAGTTGCATCGCGGATAAAATCTTTCACCATCAGCTTATCCATTTCTTCTCTCGACGCTTTCGACCATTCAGGTCCTAGGTTGCATCTCTTATGCTTTACTCGTGTATACTTGAAGTCAATGTTAAGCGTGTGGCATGCAATCTCCGACGAAACCCCGAACATATCGGAATGTGTCCAAGCGAATACGTCCAAGTTGGCATAAAGAAATTTGATGAGTTTCAATCGCATCTTGTTTCCAAGATGTGATCAAATTTTCAAGACTCGTGTTGGGTCATCTAAATCGACAGGGATAGACACCATCAATTCTGCCAGTGCTGCTCGTTCCTCCCCCGAACTCTTCTTTCTAAGGTCTAAAACCTTATCGAATCGGCTATGGTCACCACGCCAGGGGCGGCTCTGTAGTTACTATTCGGTAGGTTCCCGAATGTGGAGAGTTCTCCCAACATTCTTTCCATTTTCTTTTCTTCTAGACTCACGTAGTTCTATGATGTAGCATTCTTTAGCGGCGCATTAGTCTCCTTTAATCACCCCAACTTCATTCTATGTCGAAAATTTCATGGTTAGACACCACTGAGCTAAAGCAATCCTGAAATTTGCCAAAGCAGGCCGACCCAAGAAAGCATTGTAGGTGGATGTTTCATCTATAATCACAAAGGTTTGGATGAGGATGACTCTTCGGTCACCTCCTCCGAGTTATAGGGGTAAATCAGTTGTTCCGACAGGTTGCTTAGATTCACTGGTGAATCCCTGGATCTTTGTCTAGCAAGCGGATACGTCTTTCATGTTGATCTTCATATAATCAAACATGTGTTTGAAAAGGATATTCACAGAACTGCTATTGTCCACCAATACACGTCGAACCATGGCTGGTTTAATTCCTACCAGCACGACCATGGGGTCAAGGGTTGGGGCTTCTATTCCTTTAGTGTCTCAATTCTGGAACACTGTATCATCGTTCAGGGTCCTCTGCTGCTTGAAAGGAGTTCCGTACGAATCTTTCGGAGCATGTCTTAGTGAGTTTGTGTATTGCTTCATTCCTCTCCAACTCTTTTGTGTGGGATGAGGTCCTTCAAATATTGTTTCGATAATTAGTCTATGGTCGGTCCATCTGGATCCCTCTTCATTGGTTCCAGCTTGGTTTCCTCGATCCGTAGGAGCTTGGGGTGCTACAGGCTGGTCAGGATTTGGTTGTCTCCTTACGTACTACTGAAGCTTGTTTTCCCAAATCAGTTCTTCAATCCGGTTCTTCAAGTGACGGCACTCATTTGTGTTGTAACCGTGTGTTCTATGGAAGCGGCAATATTTCCCGAAACACTTTTGATGTTCAGTTGCTTCCTTTTCAGGCAGCTTCTTGTACTCTTCAGTCTCTTATGTCGCAAGGTAGATGTTCTCTGGAGTATTGTTGAGTGGGATGTAGTCTTCGCGCATCAAGCCTTTAAGTCGCTTGTTACTTCTGTTTCACTTGTGGGAATTCTGGTTCTTCCTTTTCTGATTCCCATCCTTCCCCGTGTTTCCTACAATGATCCCGGAGGTATTTGCATCTTGGTTCTCCGCCATACCATTCTACCCAACGTTGGTTAGTTGTAGGTTGGCAGGTTTTCCTTCTAGCTCTTCTGCCTCTTTCAATCTCAAGTACTAGCTCGTCTCTCGATTAAAGTCCTTTCTGGTGGTAGGTTGTTTCATCTTAATCCATTTTCTAAACTCGGTGTCAGGATGGATGGCGCAGACCAGGGACATAATACCATATCTTCATTCAGGTCACTTACTTCGATGGTCGTGGTGTTAACCGACTCGTGAAGAATTTCAAAGATTCATTTAGTCCCTAGAATAGGCCCGATAAGGACATCACGTCTTCTTGTTGTGCCGAGCAAAGCCTAAACTGATCAATGAACCTTATCGCTAATTCACAAAAGTGGAGATGGATTTAGGTGAGAGTCTGGTGAACCACATGGAAGCAATTCCCTCCAGAAAGATTGGAAAACATCTACATCGAACAGCATTTTAAAGCATTCACTCCATCCATGTACCAATTGTACTTGTACAAGTTAGGTTTCGGGTCTCTAGTTTCATCGTAGGATGGAATAGCCGGCATCATGAACTTTTTAGGATATCATTCATTTATAATGTCGTCAGTGAAGGGAGTCCAGCTTGGAGCGGATCCCTATTTATCATCTCTCTTATGCTTACTTTTGTCCATTAGGTGTTTGATCGTGTCTACGATATATGCCTCTGATGTCCGGTGGTCCGCTGGTTGGCTGTCAATGACTACACCAAGTGTTTGATCTTGCAAACGATCTTGGTAAGTGGGCCGAAGCCTAGGCCCTACTGTCTCCAGGAGAGCCACTCCCTCGGAGTTTCGTTGGGCTTGCGGTTTGTTGGATAGGGGCGGTTTGGACCTCTTTAGCGATATTGAGGGTGTTAGCATTTTCTTTCAACTCATCGTGGTCAAGTTGTTCACCGTCTTCAGAGTCGTAGCGATTCATTGCTATATCTTCTCATGGAGTTTTCGTTCCCAGATTCAAGTTCATGGCGGACTGCTTTGCGATTAGTGGAGTGCTTGTGTTTCCTTCTATAGGGATTCCTACAGCTCTACCTACTACTCATTTTTGTTGCTGCTTTCTGTTTCTTCTGTTTAGGCCAGAAACGGAAGAGTGTTCATGCTTCATGGCAGCCGTGGGCTCTAGCATGGTTCGCGGAGCAACAAATGATTGCAAGGTCAGGAGGGCATTTAATTTTTCCATAAGAAATTTTTGGTTGTTCGTCATCTTCTGATTGATTTCATCAACCATCTTATTTAACTCGCCTCTAGTGACAACTTCATGATGGATAGAAAATCCCGACACCTGATCTCCTATGTTGGCGCCAGAATTTGCTCTGACTAATGGATTGTTGGCGCCGTTGACTTCAATTTGCTGAGGATTGGTTTCTTCTCTAGCTATTACAGCTCCTATGAATCTACCGGAAGCAGTTCTCTTTCTTCCAATGTCATTGAGTCTCAACAGCAAATCTTCTAGGCAAAGATTGATGATCTAACTTCTGAACATGTCCGATCCAAAGTAGATAGATAGATTTGAACCTGGATTGGGTTCACAGTGAAAGCACCAAAACGTTAACCCAAAAATGGATCAATACCCTGAATTGAGTGTGAAAGCACCAGTCTTGTTTTTACAGAGCAATAATATAGAAAATAAATGTAAAAAAAACAGAAATATTAAAGAGATAAGAAGATTTTTATAATAGTTCGGCTGTTAACGAAGCCTACATCCACTTTATAACTTACTATTAACCGGCTGCTGTTACAAGTTGAATCGGATTAAAATATGATCTTCTAAGTTAGATCAAGTCACAGGTACATGAATTCACTAGAGAACCACAGTGAGCCCTTAGATGGCCATTGTGTGGGAGGGAAAGAATGAAGAATGGCTTCTATAGAGTTTCAGAAAATCCTCTTTATGTTGCAGATATGTGAGTATTTATAAGGATTAGAGAGTTATTGGACTAAGCCGCTTTATCGGAAGTGTATACTTGATGGTATGAAGATGCTCCAAAAAGTTCATAGCGAACCGACCTAACCTAATGGATTGCTAGCGATCCATGTAGTTAATGTATTTTTGGGTCGTTTCACTTGGATTGTGCTCTTTGCCTTGTGCAGATGTTCTTCATGTATTTTCATAACTAGTTGTCTTTTTTTGATGGTGATTCATGTACATGTTGCATTGAACTATGACTGGAATCAGATGAATGTACACTTATCAAGCTAGCTTGCTTAGAATATCATGAAATTTGGTAGACATCCCTAAAAAAGATATTGGTTCACGATGCAAGAAGTTTGGTAGATCCATGAACACTTCTTACGGATCGCTAGCGATTCATCCCCCTAGTTTATTTTTGCATCTTCTATTTTGGATCCTTTTTAGCTTCTTCTTCTGGTTTTTTTTGTTGATTTTTGAGTTGTTTTGACTTGACGTGGATGTTCTAGTTCGTGTTGAATTTTGTTGGGTTAAAAACCCGATTAACAAGAGTATTACTCAGTAACACTCTTGGATAATATAGAAATAGAGATGAAGTATCGTCTCCAACGCGAAAATCATTGTCTCCATCTTACCACCTCATCTCCTCCATCAACACCACAATCATCAACTCCGATTATCGTACCACCACCAACATCGTCAGGATCCAAGGTGAGATAATATCACCTATGTTCATCCTCGATTCCGGCCAAAAAAAAAATGCTTTCAAGGTTCTCATTTGAGAAAAACGTACGGAACAGCAAATAATGTCAAAATGATACTTTTTTAGCGTTTGTCGATAAGAGAAAAAGTGTTGCTTTAGTTACCAAACAGACCAGTACTTCAAGTCCCATGCAGCAACAAGAAATGAAATTCAATAAATGGAGATAACACAAGAACAATATGGAAAGCAAAAGAGGGGATTATCATGCGTTGGAATGGAAACGGATATATAAATTTCCTTCGCCAGTATCAGCAAATAAATATTCAGGTTACAAACATACGAGACCCTTACAAACATGCAAAACCCGGGATAAAGAAAAAGTGCTTCAAACTTGAAATTGTCAGAGATCATGAACAAAGTTGAAATCGTGGAAGAAAAGTTACCGGTGCTTCCATGAATTGGGAAGGATTCGTGAAGGAAAATGATAGTCTGTGTTTTAAACTAAATGAAGTCGACTTCTTGTGTGAGATAGTTACTGGAGAATTACTGGGTTGCAATAATAACATTAATTCTGTGATCATCAATATTGTTCTTTATCTTTTAATTGGGATAATTTTTTAATTTATACTAACTTTAAAAACTAATTACAAATTTAGATCAGTTTTATAACTTATTATAAAAATAATCCAATTTATATCAGATGAGCGCCACACGTGCTGGCGGCGTTTCAAATACCGTCAGTACGTTTTCTTTATTAACAAATAGTTTATGGCATTTGAGATGTCATCAGGGTGTGGCATTGGAAATGCCAACTAGAGTTCAAAAAAAAAAAAAAAAGTTTGCAGCATTTTAAATACCGCAAACAAATGTATTGACGACATTTGAAACGTCTCCATTATGTATGTTGGTGATATGATACAGAATGATCTATTTTTGTAATAACTTGTAAAACTCATTTAAATTTTTAATTAGTTTTTAAAATTGGTTTAAATTTAAAAAATTTCCTTTAAACTAATTGATATTAGCATACCAGCATCATGGTAATATGTAAATTGTTTTTGTTTAACTGCACACGATACTTCCGCATTCCACGCTGCTCAATACATGACGATCTCACGTCATAGTATTACTCGATAACACTCTTGGATAATATAGATATAGAGATGGAGTATCGTCTCCAACGCCAAAATCATTGTCTCCATCTTACCACCTCATCTCCTCCATCAACACCATCACATTTATCAACTCCAATTATCGCACCACCACCAGATTATCGCACCACCACCAACATCGCCAGGATCCAAAGTGAGATAATATCACCCATATTCATCCTTGATACCGACAAAAATTATAAAAAAAAATGCTTTCAAGGTTCTCATTTGAGAGAAATGTACGGACCATCAAATACATAGTCAAATGATACTTTTTTAGCGTTTGTGGATAAGAGAAAAAGTGTTGCTTTAGCTGCCAAGCAAACCAGTATTTCAAGTCCCATGCAGCAACAAGAATTGAATTCAATAAATGGAGATAACACAAGAACAATCTGGAAAGCAAAAGGGGGGATTATCATGCCTCGGAATTGAAACAGATATATAAATTTCCTTCGCCAGTATCAGCAAATAAATATTCAGGTTACAAACATACGAGACCCTTACAAACATGCAAAACCCGGGATAAAGAAAAAGTGCTTCAAACTTGAGTTGTTTTTATTACAATACATGTAGTAAAAAAATGTACGCAATAAATCTTAGCATCCATCAACAAAGCACAAATCTCAGTCAAACCAAGATTACCAGATAACACACACCAACAGTTCAAATTAAATATAACCATAGGACTTAGAAGCACTTTCTGTGGACAATTGATGGACCAGATTCATCATACTCTGCCTTTGATATCCACATCTGCAGAATCCAGTTTACGTTAGTTCATTTCACTAGACTCCACACAGTTCAGATTCAAATACATGTACATAATTAATGGCACCCTTTTGCCGCTTTTGATAGCAGCTTGTATTCTTTTAAAAGAGTGGGTTACATCATAGGCAACCTTTGAGACGGTTAAGGCTCTTTAAGCATATGCTACATTTGGATAGCAGTGTAGTTTATTTATTTTTATTCGTTTGCTTTTAAAATAAAATAAAAAATAAAAAGTCAAATTGGATGCACAAAACTTAAACAAATTTCAAAAGTAACTTCTTGACTTTATCTGGAAGCAACAAATTTTTACGTTTATTTCCATTCTGAGAAGTAGCTTCGGCTGACCAAACCTTTCAATATCACTTCAATTTATTAATTAGACATAGATAAAGAACCCTAATGTGTGTGTGTTCTTCTACTACATGGTCCAAGTTTAAAATCAACATCAAGAAAGACTAACAAAAAACATAGAATTAAAATGCATAATATTATATAAATCTAAAACTCAATAACTAACATTAATATATACAAAATAAAAGATTCGATTAATTTGCTCAAATTCGGATGTGAATACAAGATTTGGGGCTCTGTTATGATGCATAGAATATTTTTGAAAGAGGATATAATAAGTTAAATCAGAAAATAATTGATGTATGTAAAGTTATAAATAATAAGGCATAGAATATTTTTGAACATTCTGGTCTGTCGAAAAGCAAAAAAATTTGAATATTTGAGTTAGTTTTTGTAACCCTTTTAAACTTTTTTAAGAGAGAATTAATTTTTTCTACGCTCAAGAATCAAACCTAAAGACCTTTAAGAACAACTGAAGGTAGGTAATCTTACCAGAGAGAATTAATTTTTTCTACGCTCAAGAATCAAACCTAAAGACCTTTAAGAACAACTGAAGGTAGGTAATCTTACCAGTGGAACGGTCTCCATTGACTCGTTGACATTCTTTTAACTTCTTAGAAGGAAAGAAAGTACTAATTAAAGCAAAAGTAAAATTTCTTTTGTTGGCCAAAGAGGCTCTTAATTGGAAATCCATAGACAAAATCTACTGATTCAACCCAGGCTTCCAAATTGTGAAATCAAATATAAACCATCTAACTTGAATTTCATAGTTATCAAACGAAACTTTTTCGTCTGTTAGAGTAAATAGGGTTATAAAATTTCATAGCTCTTCCCCAAAATCAGTTAAACGAACCCCAAATTTTGTTATTAAAACACGTCCTTGTGTGTTTCTAAAAGCAACGAACTGTACTGAGTTGTTTCTCAATAAAATGTGAGGCGCTGAACATTTATAACTCAAGAAGATACAATCTCAACACAAACCGAAAGGAAGGAAGTTTACCTGTTGGAAAGTGCTGAGTGAAGCAAGAATAGAGCCACCAATCCAAACACTATATTTCCTCTCAGGTGGAGCAACAACCTTGATCTTCATACTGCTTGGAGCAAGTGCAGTGATCTCCTTACTCATCCTATCAGCAATACCAGGGAACATAGTCGATCCTCCACTAAGAACAATATTACCATACAAATCTTTCCTAATATCCACATCACACTTCATAATTGAATTATATGTGGTCTCATGTATACCAGCAGCTTCCATACCAATCATTGAAGGCTGGAACAACACTTCAGGGCATCTAAACCTCTCTGCTCCAATGGTAATAACCTGCCCATCAGGAAGTTCATAATTTTTTTCAACAGATGAGCTACTTTTAGCAGTTTCAAGTTCCTGTTCATAATCAAGAGCAACATATGCAAGTTTTTCTTTTATGTCACGAACAATTTCGCGTTCAGCGGTTGTGGTGAACATATAGCCACGTTCAGTTAAGATCTTCATAAGAGAGTCGGTTAGATCACGACCAGCAAGATCTAGACGAAGAATTGCATGAGGTAGGGCATATCCTTCGTAGATTGGAACTGTGTGGCTCACACCATCACCAGAATCAAGAACAATACCTAGTCATCAATTTCAAATGCATGGTTTAGTTTAAGTGACTAAGAAAACAATGATAACTGAAATCAATCAGCTTAAAATTCAGGCTTTGTTTGGCTTCAGTTTGGATAACTATGGTTACATTGAATCGTACCAACATAGTACTAAAAACTTAATTATTATTGCTTGTTTTGAAGTGTTAGGCAGTTTTAAAGAACTGTCTCGGAACACTCGGATAATTTTGGTACTATAATCTCTTTTAGAATCCATGCTATAATAAAATGGGTGTCATGAATATTATGAATGAATTACTTTGAGATAACTAGGTTTCTCTCAATTAGAGATTTAACCTTACATTGAGAATGTTTCGATAAATGGACTCAGATTCACAGAATCTCAACTCAAAGCTAACAAGGTTTTAACAAATTTTGTACTGTATGCCAGTAATACATACATTCTATATCGAATATGACATAGACATTATACAAACCTGTTGTACGTCCACTAGCATACAAGGAAAGAACAGCCTGAATAGCAACATACATTGCAGGGACATTGAAAGTCTCAAACATGATCTGAGTCATTTTCTCTCTATTTGCTTTTGGGTTCAGAGGAGCTTCCGTCAAAAGCACAGGGTGTTCCTCAGGAGCAACACGAAGCTCATTGTAAAAAGTATGATGCCATATTTTTTCCATATCGTCCCAATTGCTAACAATTCCATGCTCTATTGGGTACTTCAGTGTGAGGATACCTCTTTTAGATTGTGCTTCATCTCCCACATATGCATCCTTTTGTCCCATACCAACCATAACGCCAGTGTGACGTGGTCGACCTACAATGCTGGGAAACACTGCTCTAGGTGCGTCATCACCAGCAAATCCAGCCTGAATAGCAATGTTGAAAGTTTTTTTATTAATTCAAATTATTTTTAGAATTTTTGCATTTAGTTCAAGAGTCGACATCAAAATATTCAAAATATGAATTTGAAGACAAACATCATGTTAACTGAAATATTAGACTTAATCACATAATGTTTATTTCATCAAATTTACCCCTAAATGCCTTAAAATTAATACCATAATCTATTAAAAACAAAAGCAAATTGTCAATAAATGTTGTGACAAAATGAAAATGGGAGAATAGGAATTGATGTACACCAGTTGGCTTGGAGGTTATGCGGTTTGGATCAACTTAAATAAACTATGTTTTGGCTTTTTGAAAACCAAAATGAATTGAATTTGTCAAAAAGCAAATAAGTAACTTATTTAAGTCTATCCAAATGGCCCAGAAATATTTGCAACTACTCCAAAGACTTAAAAATAATACGTAACCTTGAATTGAAGTTTGTTTCAAAACAAAGTTCCAGCAAAGCTAGCGGCCTGTTTGGATTTGACTTAAATAAACTGTTTTTTGCATTTTTGAAAGCCAAAACTAATTCATTTTGGCTTTCAAAAAGCCAAAAAGTGACTTATTTAAGTCCTTTCAAGCGGACGGTAAGATTTGATTTCTGGAAAGGACATTTGCAGCTTTTATTGTAGTTGAAAGGAACTATATGTGTTAAGAATAAAAGAACTATCCACCTTAACCATTCCGGTTCCATTGTCGCAAACAAGGGGCTGGATATCCTCACCATCAGCCATTTTTTAATCTACAAAAAGAACATCGAGATTTTTAGAAAAAAAAATTACTAGAAATACAAACGGACTTGCAAAATTTCAAGTAATATATAATAATGATAAAGTATTCTTGTCAATATAATCCAATAAAATAATAAAAGCCAACTCAATTCAAGTAGCAGTAAAATAGTACAGGCTTTAATAATTACACAAGTTACAGCTCAATTTTCATGGCTATTTTCAGCTTTGTTCCTACTTCCCTTGATCTTACTTATCACATAAAATCTTCAGAAAAGAGAAGATGAATTTTAACTTCTGAGAACTTCAAATATTCATCTTGGCTGCAGTTAACTTACTGTACAACTACAGCCATAACATTCAACCAAGTTAACAATCTTTCGTCACAAATATATTGTTTTGTGTAATTAGTGAATTCCATTTCTAAAATCAACAGGACACAACAGAAATGTAACCAAATTATATTACATAGTTGAATAATTCAATAAGTAACTGCAGATCCAGATCCGAAAGCACCAATCTATTAATATTGCCTGTACGTATGGACTGGAAACTTATTGAAATTCTATATCGTCCAAATCAGTAACTACTTCTTCATCCAACTCATGCACCATCTAACATATTATATTAGCTCCAAAAAAAAAAACAAAGATTAACATCCAGAGGCGCAGATCTGCATATGATGGCTGAATGAATTCAAATCAAACAAATAAAAACGACTAATAATTACATCAAATAAAAATTCAGTTCAAATCCACATCAGATCTACGTTTCACTACGGAAAAAACTAGTATAAATAGAGTGGAAAAAAGGAAAAAAAAATCGAACCTTCTTTGCAGCGAACTCTAGTGTGAAGAACAGGAGAAATTATGGCCAAAAATATAGGGGGTGGACGTTGGATTGCCTTAAACAATTTTATTTTATAAGCTGTGGACTAGGGTACTTGTTTGGGTAAACAATACCTTGGTGCAGCCGGCCTTTGCCCTGTTCCAAACGCTGAAAAATCGTCACGTGGAGGAAAAATTCCGTTGCCGGGACTTGAACCCGGGTCTTTCGGGTGAGAGCCGAATATCCTGATCAACTAGACTACAACGGATCTGACAACAAACGTAAATTAATTATTTATGTTTAACATTAAACTTCTAGGATCTGGTAACAAAACGTAAATTAATTATTTATGTTTAACATTAAACTTTAGCATGCTGCGCTATTAATAATGATTTTTCAGTCACACGTGCTTAAAATGTCGTGGTTAGTGTGATACATTATTCCAATAAATATGGATTGGATTAGATTTGTCAACGGATACTTTCAGATACGAATAGTGGCGTATACGTATCCGAAATCATTTTCGAATATTTGTATCAGTCGATAGGGACGGATATCAGATAATTATCTTATCCGCTAACGATCGATATATCAAGAAATACAAATGGAAAATTTTAGTTTAACATAAACTTTTTTCAATCTCATTAATTGTTAAAGTGTTAAGAATAAACAAATATGATGATAATAAATAGTTTTGAACAGTTAATATGCATTTAGTGTGTATAATATGAACTTCAAATTTAATAAAATAATAAATAAATATCTTTCACTCTGCTAAAATACAAACTATAGTCCAAAAACAGATAATTTTCGGATGCGGACGTTTATGTATCCGCATCTGTTTTTTCGAATATCGGATATTTTTCTGTTTTTCAGATATGGATGCAGACGGATTTCGAATTTTTCGGGTATCCATTAACAGCTCTAGATAAGATGCATATTAGTCTCTTTGTAGCATGTTAAAACAATTTGGTTTCAATATGTTCTATATTAATTTAATTTGACTTTCTTTATAGTAAAAAGTTATTTGACATTTAATAAACGATGGTTCGAACTAAAAATATTTAACTTTTTATCATCAAAATATTAAAATAAAACACAAGGAAATTGATTTTAGATATTCTAGGAGATTACCTTTTGCTTTAGAGAATTCCATTTTGCATAACTAAGTAAAGATAAACTTTTCGATCGATCGGTTTGATAAGTTGTCAAATAAGTTGAATTTGTTTTATAGCAAAGTCAAATTGGTCACACCATTGTGATTTTGTAACACACCAATATATATATATATATATATATATATATATATCACTCCAACTGACGTGTAAAGAGTGCATCTAATCCCTAAAGATTGCTTTTGATCTCTAAATGCCAAGAGGGATTGAGAATTGATGATTTAACTAAACTAAAATTATCTGTCATAAAGTTGTGCAATCATAACTTATAACGGCATGATCAAAATATAACGTGATACATGTATAAATACAAAATTATGGCAAACATAATGTGTGATGTAATATGAACTAAAAAATGATTATGTCACAAATGTGAATTGTGATGGAGTTATGGGTATGCCCTGGAGGCAATTCTACAATTAACCGTAGTTAACACTATAATAAAATATCATTCGAAATAAAAGGTATTTGTCTTTCTATTATATACATGTCACATTGTGATATGTTAATCAATTATTTAATTTAAGTATATTAAACAGAAAATCCTTAAATGATATGTAATAGCAGTTAAAATGTGTTGTAACCATGAGAATTTTATAACGTTACTAATAACATATTATTTTAAATATTCCAAGTCAAGATGTTTGAAGACGAGATATCGGTACATCCATTGAGACTAGACTGCGTAGCGCTTTCCAAATATTAAATAGTGTATTACTAATGGCTGTTAGGGGAATCAAGGGATTACGTACTGATAGTTATTGGATAATTATGGAATGATTCACTCTAAAATTTTCTATTAGTTAATATAACTAAAGTTAAACAGAGAATCTCAAAGTTATGATATTACATAATCCTCTTGACTTGAGAATACTATTGAACTTGAATGTGGATACTTCATTTTGAATACAGTTAAATCATCGCATAACGTTCATCAAATGACTATAGTTGGGTCTGAACTGAAGCATTGAAAGTGAAACACTATTCAATAGAGAATTCATCTTCTTAATTATATGAGATCAGTATCAAGGTCAACTTTAGTTGGCTCAAAGTCAAAGTCTCTAGTCAGAGCGGTACAGTTAATAATAATTGTTATTATTGAATTAAAGATTTTATGTTTGGATTAATCCAGTTGAATGTTAAATGTTGACAATATTGGAATTTTGATCAAACTAAATTACATAAGTCCTAATGTGATATAGTTTTGAAGAAGACAATTGGTGTAAATAAATGTTAATATCGGGTACCTCTTATATAGTAAAATTGCATTTTACTGAAATGATGTGTAAGCAATAGTGTAACGATCCAAATATTTTAACGATTTTTATAACGTAATTAACTAAATTTTTCATGAAATTAAACAACTAATTTCTAGCAACGAAAATTTGATATTTGGAATACGTCTATTTAAATGTAGTTATTGGCAGATTTTCATTGAAAAATATGAAAGTTAGTTTTGTTGTGTAAATTTCAATTTCAATTTAAAATCAGTTAAATTTGTGAAAATATACTATTTTCGAAATCTGAATATTTTTATATAATAAATTTGTAAATTATCTTCCGAGTGAGACGTCGTAATTTGTTTTGCCAAATTTGGAATGTTATAGCCTCATTTATCTTATTATCGGCATTCTAACAGCATTTTGGCAGAAAATATCTAGTACTGATAGGATGGTCATATCTCCAATATATGCATACCATTCTATTTGTCTCGTCATGCTAATCTCTATAGTATATTCGTCTGTACATTTGGGTGTCTGGCACGCGGTGAAATCGGCAAAACGTTAGCCGTATCGGTTCCATATTTGAGCCTTTGAGGTTCCATGTATCTATTCAGTTACCCACCGGTTGAAAACAAATAGCTACTTGCTTTTATTATTCCACAATTTGTGCCTATGACTTTTGTTATTCCCTTGTTTCAATTTATATTTGTTCTGTTGCCTACTCTCTCTCTCTCTCTCTCTCTCTCTTTCGTTATGTCTTCTTCCTTCCTTTGAAATGGAAAAAAATGACAAGCTATATATATTTTTAACTTAAGCTTTTCCATATTTTTCTCATTGCCCTGATCTACACGACACCCCACCATACCACAGCCTAACGACCGGCCTCCCATCCATCGTGCTCCGCCACCAAGTCACCACTCTCGGTCATGCCAAACCCGCCACCCTCAGATCTCTCTCCACCCGCTTCCAAGCATCCAGCGCCCCTTATCCAACCCGAACGATATGTTAATATGCCATATCAATATGGTATGTTATGTTTAGTGATTAAATTGTTGAATATGGTATGTTAATATTTAAAATTGTTTTCCTATTAATTGACATATGACACTGATAACCTGTTGTATACATATTCTATTTTAATTGCTAATTATGATCATAATTTCCATTTATATGCCATGTCATTTTATGCTATTATTTTATTGTTCTCACTCTGCAAGTTCCTAGTTAATTTGGGAAATCTATATGGGTTGAAATGATACATGCCTGAACGATCTTGTAAATTAGGGAAAATCGTTATGGGTTGAAATGATAAACCCAAGCGATTTTATTGATTTTGAAATTTTTGTATTGCGGGTTGAAATGATATACACCCGTAAATATTAAGTTATTGCAGATTGAAATGATAAATATCTGTATCACCTGACCACAGGATAGAAAATTATATACAGACACCATTGGTCTATTTGAAAAAATGGTTTCCAAAATTTAGAAAGAAAATATACAGGTTTTAATAGAATTTGATTTAAATTATAATATATAAAGGTTTATTTTAAATATGTGTGTAAATTTTAGATTTTTTAAATTATATGTTTTGGAAATTTTAAATTTAAGTTATGTTTTGAAAATGTAAATTTTAAGATTTTACTTATAATTTATTACTTTAAAATACATAAAATAAGATTTAATATAAAAAATTAATACTATGATTTGATTTAATAAAATTTAATAAGAATTTAATTTAGTTATATATATAATATGTTTTTAAAGTATTTATTTAAAATTGTATTAACATAAGGTTTATTTTAAATATGTGTGTAAATTTTAGATTTTTTAAATTATATGTTTCGGAAATTTTAAATTTAAGTTATGTTTTGAAAATGTAAATTTTAAGATTTTACTTATAATTTATTATTTTAAAATATATAAAATAAGATTTAATATAAAAAATTTAATACCACGATTTGATTTAATAAAATTTAATAAGAATTTAATTTAGTTATATATATATAATATGTTTTTAAAGTATTTATTTAAAATTATATTAATATTTTTAAACTAGATTTTTGTAATAACTTAAAAATAAAGGCTGGGAAGATAAATTGACATTGATTTGGAATTTTATTTGTTTAAGAATTGCATTAAATAAAATTTGATTAAAAACTTATTGATTTTGAGATTTTAAAATATGATTTTCTTTATAACTTGATAACTGGATTTTGATTAAAGGTGATTAAATGAATATTTTCAATTTAAATAAAATAGAAATTGAATATTTATTTTGATTTAAATTTGAATTTAAGACTTTATGTTAATGTTTAATTAAAAATGATTACGTGAATATTTCAAATTTAAATAAAATAGAAGTTGAATGTTTAATCCAGTTAAATAATATTATGAAATAAAATTAGATTTATGTGAACTGAATTGCTTTCAAAATCCAAGCCTTTAAGATGTGAAATTTGAAGTTGGTTTGAATGAATTGTTTAAAGAAATTAAATTGAAATCTTAGTTGAATTTTGAAATATATATGAAATTTATCAAATTTAGTTATTGTTTGAATATGTAAACTTTGAAACCTATTGAATTGGAAGTGGTTTAAATTTGTAGTTTAAATCTAGATTTGAAATCGATATAAATTAAAATGATTTTATTGAGAATTTGGATTTGAACCTCTAACCTTTTTGACTGAAATTGTTGAATTGAAATTGATTTAAATTGAGTTGTGGAACTAAAGTAGATTTAAATTGATTTGTGGAATTGGAAGAAACTATTCTAATTTGAAACTATTTTTGATATAAACTCTTTTAAATCTACAAACTAGTTTTAATATGTAAACTATTTTTAATATATAAACTTTTTTTAATCTATAATCTATTTTTAAATATAAACTATTTTAATGTATAACTATTCTAACAAAAATAAACTACTTTCAATATTTAAACTGTTTAAGTTGGAACTATTATGATTTAGATTTAAGGGATTTAAATGCGAATATTTTGATATGATGGTTTAAACTATTTTGTGGTTATGATTTTGGAAGTGAATATGATTTTGAAAGTGAATATGATTTTGAAAGAGAATATGATTTCGAAAATGACATGATTTCGAAATGGATATGATATTTTGATATGAATTATGAACTGTTTGAAATGAAAAAATACCACGGTGTGAAATAAGCGTTTGGTTGTTAAAGAGACTAGGATTGGATATTATCATACTCTCTACCAATACTGAAAGCCACTTTAACAACTGTGTACGTGGTGGAGAATCCAGAACGAAGTAGCATGGTTTGGCGACGTCTACATGAGGTATAAACGCGGCCCTGACTCTCGTGAGTCAACTTGACATGACTAAAACATGAGCCACGTCGGGCCAAGTGAGGTCGCACCTTCGATCGAGCATGCTTCTTCGATATCATTCTATTACTTTGTGATTTGATTGGGTGCACCTTTATTTGTGAGTGTGTCTCAAGGTGGGCGGTAGTAGCTGCTAGGCGTTACCACCAGTCCAGATTCGCAAAATGATAGTATCCTACCCTGGGCATTGCCTCGCGTGTCTTGTCACATGCCTTATCGCGCCTAATATGAGTTTTGTGTGTACCGTACCTATGGAGTTCCCTTTGATAGCCCTCTAGTTTATGGAGGAAATACGGTACTATATAGACTATGAGAAATATATAAAAATGTGTTAAGGGGATATGGGTAATGTCTTAATGCTATTTTAATATTTTACTTTACTGTAGACATTCTATGTAGCGTATTGTACTATGTATGTAGATAGTTTAATGGATACTTAAAGGATGAAAACCCCAAGAATCCTTTAAGTTATTTTTATTCCACTTGAACATTTCACTTAAGTTTATTTACTAGTATAAGAATGTTTATCCCGACTTGAGTGTTTTGTGTTTTGCTTTATGCTTAGGTCAGACAGAGCGTCATAACATTTGAGACTCACCTTTGGATCTTGGAGCTTTGCTTGAAGAACTATCTTTTATCTATTCACTAAGTAAATATAATAAATCATAATAATCATTGACCCAAAATTGACATCTCAAATGTTAAGTGCCTCAATCAGACCACTGCTCCAAACAATAATAGTACCTACCTTTTTAAATCATGTGGGTTGCAATGAGAAAGGGGTCAGAACAACATTCTGGTGAATGGTAAATTATACATCTTATACATAACACTAGCTTATGTCGATTGTTCACCATTTCTTGTTATGTTAGATTTATCATTAGTCGCTACGACCCTATCACTGCGTACTAACAGTTCCCATCTACACAATGTGTGTGTGTATAAGTATACATCTCATCGTCCATTAATGGACCTAGATACTATCCTCACTATTATCTATCGCTCAACACCTCATAATGATTCATCACCTCACTGCATCATGACCATTGTATAACTCAAGGAAATCCTATAATGCGCACCGATGACCTCCTGTCCTTAAGATCCAGTATTCTTCAAGGATTTTCACCATTGCCTACTTCATATATCATGGGTATCCAGCCCAATGCACCTCCAACCCATTCGTATTTTTAAAGGAATCCTTGATATGGGTTAACTGGGCTTGCCCTATCAAATAGATTAACAACCAACAATGGCGATGCATAACCCAACTGAATCAATCCTGGTAGGCGGAAGAGATCAGTTAGGTGTAACCATCTCCTTCTCGTTGACGGGAAGAGATCGATGTCGAGCTTGCTAAATATGCAACTCCTACCCCATGTTTTGGTATGTAAGCACGCCGGCCTTTACGCGCCCTGTTGCATATGTCCAATCTCATACATTGTCCATTTAGATTGCCTAGTGCAATCAAGGCAATACCCTTCTCTAACAAATTTAAAGCAGACTACTAGTGCTGGTACAGTCTCGCCATTCGTAAAAGGCCCGCCCATTGCCTACAATTACGAAGGTTCCTTTCTAAGAAATTATAGACTTGAGGGTATCCCTTCGTCTATACGCAAGCGTATACTCTCCACTTGTTCTACTGGTTGGATATATTTCTAGCATCCCAACCCAGTCTAATGACCTAAAGTCATCTATTCTCTATAATTATAACAGATAATTTATTATTATTCACACCCATCATACATGCATATCTGAGGTCATATATATACATATTTCATACCCATTTATATGTATTGTTCTTACATTTTCTTTACTGCCTCTACATCTTTTATGTTTAACCCTAAGTCTTCATTTTACTATGCATTTAGCTTTTTACTTATCAAATTCATTTATCGCTCCTCATTTTCTGTCATCAATATCGTTGCTGCTGCATTCATTAGTTCAGCTTCGATTTCTATTCCGTTTCATTTACTTATGAGACTTAATTTGGACATCTTTCAATTTACTTGTTTTAAGAAAAGTAATCCGTTTCATTCGATTATCAGACTTAATCGCATCAATTTCATTTTCTAGATTTTTTTTCTTACCTATCACTCAAACTTCCTTTTTTTATTGATTTTCACTTTATTAGCTTTAATTTCATTCTTATTTAAATATTACACCTTTGAGATTTACTACATTTTTATAAATTGGAACCTAAACTTAATAACTAACTGTTATATAGTAAATTTTCATATTTTGTCACAAAGAGGTGGTTTGTGCGATGTTTGTAATTACGAAGAGTTCTCTTTTTATTTATTGAAATAGATAGTACAAAATAAAGTAACTACCTTTATTTTTTACATCCCTTTCTTTTATAGGCATATATTTATTCCTTGTTATTACAAACACCACACTTTTGCTAAATTTAACTTGATACTAAATGGAAATCCACTTATAATAACATACATTCCAGTGAATTAAAATATCGCTAAAATCTCAAAAGTCCAATTAACTTTGTTTTCCAGTCCCAACCATCAATATCAAATAAAGTGAATTCCTAATTCATTATGTTTTAGTTAACTAATCCAACGTAAAATTGATAATTAAAATCATTTTGCAATTGCATAATTAAATCTATTCATTATGCTTTTATAACTAGCAATACAAGCTTACAAGCGAGTTTACAGTCTTCAACATTTCATACATATCAATTTACTGTAATTTAAATTCAATTCTCAGACATATAGGAATAGATCTACAGCAATATAATTTAGTATAGTATAAAAATGAATAATATTATCGCACACCTTTAGCGCTTTCAAATCTCTAGACCTAATCCAGATCTAACCATGTTATACGTATTCTTCATCTTTGACTCCCTATTTGGATCCACATACAATATTTATACAGATCTTATTAGAAATTGGATTGGGGAAAGAAGATCTAGATTTAGATTTATTAATTATAACCAGATCCAAAAGTTTACCATTAATGTAGCAGCCTGGTTAGAACATATTTCCTATCCTTTATTCTTTTCTATTCTTCTCCAAAGCATATCCATGCAATCTAGATCGATTTCTGTGTATTTAGAAATTTTGAAGGAGAAAGAAAAATGGCAGAGCTTTGGTGCTCATTAGAAAAATAATGAGTTGGAAGTTAAGCTCTACGTCCTAATTTATAGAGATTCAAATCAGCGCTAATCGTCGGATGGGAATAGATTAGACCTTGGTCACACGTCCTTAAGTTACAGTCATTAGCAAAACAAGGCGAGTCGACCACCTCATGACCCAGGTCGATCTCTCATGAGACCGTGCCATAGGTCATGGTCGACCTGACTAGGCCAAAATAGTGTATTTTTGAGCATCAGTTGATTTGATTGATTTGTTGCCATTTATTCTCCAATTAACGCTCACCAGCTTTATCTTATGTCTTAATTAATTTTCTTAAACGTTAAGCTACCATTAAATTTAATGGTGTTAATCAATCATTAGTTAATTCAAATTATTTTTTAATTACATATATAATTATTTCCAACTATGAAAATTCAAACGCTGAAATTTTTCGTTTGAACTCCAATTTGAAAATTTTATATAAGAAAATTGATCAAAAAATCGCCACAAATCCAATGGTACAAGTTTTGTAGCCAAATTCCAAAATTTACAAAAAATCCATTTTTTGCCGTTTATTATTTATTAATTAAATTATTTAGCCTTTAATTATCTATTATTGTTGACGATATTTTTCGTCAGTCTCAGAGTTATGATAACGTATTTTGAAGAGCAAAGGTTACTTGCTAATCATTGGACTCGATGATGGAAAAATAAAAGAAAAAGAGCATTTAGAGGTAAATGACAGAAGATGTGAAGTCGTTCGGCCAAGCTACTATTCCCCTTGGAAGCGGCTATGTATGGGCCTCTTATAACAGTTGAATTGATGCTTGGATGGTTAATATCATGCTTCAAAATAGGCGTGAAGCGCACTTGGCCATGGATCTTCCTGAATGGACTTAATGAGAGATAGTTAGCGAAAGAAAGAAATGCGTAGCTGAGATGAAGACTAATAAAACTGTACCAGGAGCATGCTCTACCATGCATTACTTTAAATGTGCTTATACTTGCAGCTTTCTTGTAGGAAATGAGATGCACTTCTTGTTAGAAATAGGGACATACGGTCGTACCTCTTATCTCTTTGCTCCCACATGCCTAAGTGGTAGGACGGGTCGAGCTGGTCTGCTGAGACCATAAGGAGGATGGAGAACAGGCGAGAGCCGAGTGCATGCCAAGCCAAGTGAGACGAGATGGATTACAGGACGTAGGTGGCGGTATCGAAGCTAGATCGATGATAGGCCACCCTCGAGACAGTCTCAAACTATGCTAATTGATTGATAGTTGAGAGATAAATGCTTAAGCATGCGTGTTTTCTTGGATCCGTGTTGTAAGCGGGTCGGAGAGAAAAGAGTCGGTCGGCTAATGGGAGATGGGCGGAGTCAGATTTGCACCTTGTCTTGACGATCGAGATGGTTACTGTTCCACCAGTAGAAGGCTTGACATGCAATTGAGTAAGGAGCTGATGTGGGCCTAGGATGGATTTGATTTATCACCTTACACAGGGAATCCAGTCGATCTATCCTCAGCCATAGCTGGCTTGCGAGTTGACTAGGACCCAATCGGCCTGGATCACCCCAAGCTATGATAATATACCTTGATTAGACTGCCTTCTTACTTACGAAAATTTAAGTATCATTTTACCACCTAAATCTATGCCTATGAGTGGACGTGGGCTTGTAAAATCACGCTGTAACAACCCGCATATTTTACGATTGAGTATTTAAATATTTCATCGTTAGTCGGATTTTAGTCCGAAAAGCTACTTTTTGCAAACAGTCTAATTAGGACTCGAGACCACCCCCATTGAGTTCAAAATGACCTGCTCCTATTTTGCCTGTTTTGCCTATTTATGCTCAATTTGCTTTGTTTTCCAATCTTTAATCGATTCTTCTTCTCCGATTAGTTGTTATTACCTTTGTCGACTTTGATAACTTCTATTTTAGGAATTTTTCGGTATATCCACTTTGATGGATTCGGTATCGGTTTCTTTGGATTTGATTCACGTCTTCATATGTGAATTTTGATGATTGATTGTTGCTACAATCATTTTTGTGATTTGTCACTTTAAATATAAAGGTTTTAATACTAGTAGTAAATATCAAAACTCTTTCTTCAAAATGATTTCAACACTATTTTATTACAAAGCTCATTTTCTCAAACCATTTTCCAATCTACTAGTATATACAAACCTTTACCTCACTCGTATGAGAAATCTAATTAAACAACTTAGTAAAACAAGTGGTATGAAACACTTGCGTTTACTTCGTCGGTTAACTCTTGGACTTGGTCGATTGTATCTCTTGTGGCAATTTTCTAGTGGAGATTTACAGTTTGTTTGTAAATATTTAAGTTAAGCTAGTGGTTATGGGACATGAAGCTAAACTCATATATTTACTAGCTTAGTGTAATTGATACTTCTTGATGATCGATGATGATCATTTTTGTGATTTAGACTAGCAATGTGCGATGTCTCTTTGTCTGCGAGGGAGACTAAACCTTGTTTCTGTGGATCTTCGGCTCAATTTGGTGGGGTAGCGACCCATGGTCTTCGGACCGTTTTAGTGGAACTTCGGCTCAAAGATCTTCGGACCGTTTTTGTGGAGCTTCGGCTCAAAGGTCTTCGGACCGTTTTTGTGGAGCTTCTGTTCAAAAATTAATGGTTAGCAACCATGGAATAGCATTCCGTTTTGTGATACACGTGTTGGTGAGCTTTAATGCTCCCGTCTTGGCCTCTTTCCCCCTTTTTGTGATTTTTGGATTTCTATTGATCATTTCTAGAATTTGTGTTTCGCCAATTTTCATGATTTTCATTGATAAGCTTTATCAATATTTATGTAATGGTGAATTTGTGTGTCATTAACTTTTGTGATTGACATTGATATAATTGTCAATATTTATTGTTTGGTGAATAAAAATAAAGAGTATGACATTCTTTTTGATCTTTGAGAAGATTCTTGTGATATTGATTAATCTCTGGTTGATTTTCAGTTGCATACTTATTACAGTATGGCTTTAGGGTTATCATATGTTTTTGTCATATCTCTTATTCTATACCATTTTATCTGATATTTATAGCTAGACTGATCCGTTTATTATTTTCTTATTAAATAATACTCGGGTCAGACCGAGATGTTACAGGTGCTTTTGTTTGACTCCTCATCTGGGATTATTATTATCGTGACTTTTGGCTAACTACTTAGATTAGAGTTTTTGGTTGTATACATTTGAGATATAGACTCATTGATGTATAATTATTCTTTTGTGTAGCACTTGTAACTATTCTTTTGTGATATTGTGGATCTTGTTTGACCACTACTCTGATGTACACTTTTATGTGTAATATTCATATCTGTTTCCGCCTTTGAGATATGAACTTCTGTGACTGATTTGTGTTATGCTTATTTCTATATTTGTTTCTGAAGATATCATAGCCACTGTGTAGTAGCTTTGAGTTTGCATCGGTATGTCAGATTTCCTATTGAGATGAAAAGTTATATATACTATCTGGCATATCGGTACTCGCACAAAGCAATTGTATAGATGGTCGCTCCTCAACAGCCTTATTCTCCGCGCTAGTTGACGACATTACTCCATAGTGTTCTTGGCTAGCTTGGGTATAGAGGTGGGGCGTCATAGCTTGGTATCAGAGCCAAACTTCGGAACAATGTAGAATAATCTAGCAAGGATCATCATCCTAAGTCCATCTTAGGAGTCGTGCCTTAGGATTTCATTCGAATCATTGGACCCGTTCTATCCTATTTTCTTTATGATGCCTTGTTTTATCAATCATGATTGTTTGATATTCATTTTGAGAATAACCTTTTTCTCCTTCTTTCTTTCTTTCTTTCTTAAAGAAGAAGGGATGGTTAGTTTTGGCAGTCCTAGCGCTGGTCAATCCAGTAGTCCTTCTCTGGATGGCGCATTCATGTCTGCCCAACAACTTTTGGATCTCATCAAGAATCAAGAGTTTATCTGTGCTTTGAGTAAGAACCCTGAAATGGTTCTACCTTTGAAACTTGAAGTTCCTTTCAATCAACTTGTGGATGTTACTCTTCGACACGAAGAGGTTGGTAAAGGAGGTGATAGTGATATTGGGATTTCCAAGAAGAGGCATATTAAGTTCAAAAGCCCTTATCCCAATAAGAAGGTGAAGCAAACTACTTTGGTAGCAAAGACTCCAATCCCTAATTGTGAAGGATGCTACAATTGTAATTCTAAGGACCACTATGCAAAGGAGTGTCCGAAGCCACTCTTTTGTCGTTATTGCAAAAATTCAGATCATCATATTTCTGCCTGCCCCATACTTCAAAGCAAGAAGAAAGGGGAACAAGAAACTTCGTAGCAAAGACTCCTACCTCTAGTCGTAAACAATTCTACAATTGTGGTTCCATGGACCATTATGTAATTAAGTGCCCGAAACCCCTTTATTGCCGCTATTGCAAAGGCTCGGGTCATTACTTATCTACATGTCCTAAACTTCAAAGTAGGAGAGAGGGAAAGCTAAAAGCTCCTAGTGACACTTTTCTTGGTTAAGGTATTTTCCATTCAATCCTTGATGGCATTGTTTTATTTCATGATCTTCCTATTCCAGTTCTTTATGATATGGTTTCATCTTATCATTTTATATCAAAAGAACTTGTTGATTCTTTTTCTTTAAAACATTTTGGGCTTGGTGACTTTTTTGAGAATTACGAATCCGGTTGGTGGATCCATAACACTCGATTTTCTTTGTTTTGATGTCAAGATTATTTTATGTGATCATGTTATGCATTACTTAGGCTTCGGAATTGATTTTTGTGAAAGGATTGGCTTAATCATTATGAAGTCCATATCCTATGTCCCGAGTGGACTATCTATCTTCGACATTCTTAATCTGTTAAGCAGATATCTATTTTTCTTTGTGATTTCGATTCCAATTTGGTGGCATCATTTTATTCTATAAGCCCACATGTTGGGTAAAGTGTTATTTCTTTCATTTGGGTAGTTGTGAATTTTCCGTTATTTTTGAGCTTGTCTTAGGATTATCACCTAAGCAATCTTTTGAGTGGTGTTAAGGTCTTTTCAGCTCGACCTTGCCACCGGTTTTCATTTGCTACGAGTTGCGAAAGTTAGCATTCCACTTACCGCATTCCACACTCGTTATGATTCTTATGAATGACTTATTATGTCATTCCACACTCGAGTATTCTATGAATATTTCGATGAGACCATTCTTGTATTTATTGGTTTTGGATGAAAATAGCGATTTAAAAATTTTACAAATCTTTTTCATAAGATTTATTTATAAGTATAGTTGGATTTTGTTCTTAAACGAGCAAAGAATATTCTTAAAACTTTTTAAGAGACATTTTTGTCACATAGAAGATGATTTTGTCATTGTATTGCCCATTTAGTGTTTTAGGAATTCTGGTCGATGCGCTTGATCAACGTTATCGATAGGAATCTCCTAAAGGCTTTGATGAGACAATCAGACACAGTAAATTGACTTTTAAATAATAAATTTTTCTAGAAAGATAATTACATAAATATAATTGTGATTATTGAAAATTTTAGCTTCTTGGGAAAGAAGATTATTTAAAAGAACTCTTTTCTAATACTCTTATTCTTGTGGTTTTCGAAGGGAACCAAGACTTCATTGTTTGTACCAGTGCTAGTTGTATTGGTTTGGATGTTGTTCTCTTGCGAAAGAGAATGTGCTATCACTTTTGTTTCTAAATAATTTAAGCCGATTGAGACTAGTTATGCCACTCATGATCTAGTGCTCGCGACTATTGTTGTCGAATTTTAGAGTTTGGCATCATCATTTATTTTGGGGAAGAAATTCATTCTCCACTCCGATCATAAATCTTTGAAATGTTTATTTTCTCATAAGGAACTTAATGTTGGCTTGAGTTCCTTACATCTTATGATCTTGATATTCTTTATACTCCCGAGAGGGGAGAATCGTGTTGCCAATGCACTTAGTCGTAAGCAACAAGCGGTTGTTTCTATGATGATATCCGATTGGAACGACCTTAAGATTTTGTCCACTTGTGAGATTCGGGATCGTGAATCCGATTTATGTTCATCTCTTGTGTGTATGTAGCCTTGAGGCTCATCCTTCTCTTTTTGACCACATTCCTAAAGCTCAAAAGCTAGATCCCTAATTGGCTCTTCTTAGCCAAAGTTGTAGGGATAAAATTGATATTGAAGGTTTGAAAGACTTTGATATTGATCCTTATGGCGGTATTCGAAAATTTGATAGACTTATCGTGCCAAATATTGGCAATCTTCGTAAAGACATTTTAGAAGATTCTCATCATTCTAAATTTACCATTCATCCCGATAGTAGTAAAATGTACGCGGATATGAAGCAACTTTATTATTGGGATGGAATGGAAATCTGATATTGCCAACTTTGTTAAGCGTTGCATGACTTGCCAACTTGTCAGGGCCGAGCATCAAAGGACCAGTGGGTTATTGCAACCTTTACAAATTCCAATTTGGAAGTGGGATCAAATTTCCATGGACTTTATTGACGGCCTTCCTCGTTCTCGTTCGGGTCATGATAGCTCATGGGTGATTATTGATAGACTTACTAAATCCGCCCATTTTATTCTCGTTTGGTCCAATCGGACCGTTCCTCTTTTGGCCAAACTCTTCATTAAAGAAATTGTTAAATTGTATGGAGTTCCTTCTTCTATTAATAGTGATCATGATCCATTGTTTACTTGTGGATTTTGGAAGAGTCTTCAAAAAGCTTTGGGGACGAAGCTTAATTTTAGCACCGCTTATCATCCTTAACCTGATGGACAAAACGAGCGTGTGAATCAAACACTTGAAGATCTTTTTCGTGCATGTGTTCTTGATTTTGGAGGAAGTTGGGAAGATCATATTTCTCTTGTTGAGTTTTTCTATAATAATAGCTTCCAATTTAGTATTGGTATGGCACCTTTTGAGGCACTCTATGGAAGGCCATGCCGATCTCCTTCTTGTTGGCTTGAAGCCGGTGAGAAGCTGGTTTTAGGTCCATATTTTATTCGTGATTCCACAGAAAAGATTGATCTTATTCGTCATAGGATGAAAGAAGCCCAGAGTAGACAAAATCCAATGCCGATACCGAAGAAGGAAATTAGAATTTTCTGTGGGAGATTTTGTGTTTATTCGTGTTTCACCTATGAAGGGTGTTGTGCATTTTAGTCGATCGGGAAAGTTGACACCTCGATATATTGGTCCATTTCCCATCACCGAACGTATTGGTTCCGTGGCTTATCGCCTCTTATTACCGGCTCAATTTTCTGCTATTCATGACGTGTTTCACGTTTCTCAATTACGGAAATGCTTTCGAGATCCCGATTCTATCCTTGAGCCCGGTGTTGTGGAAGAAATTGAAGTTTCGCCTAATTTAACTTATGAGCAACATCCTATTCGTATTATTGCTTCGGAGGTCAAACGCCTTCGAGATAAAGATGTCCCGCTTGTGAAAGTTCAATGGTCCTCAAATCCTAAGGATTGTTCTTGGGAATCTAGAGAATACAACGAGCGAACACATCCGGACTTACTTCTCATGCTCTTTGAGGTGAACTTCTGGTTTCAAATTTCTTTTGTGTTGATATGCTTTTATGGTTGTTACTTTTATTTCCTTCTTAAATATTGCGTGGATGCAATTTCTTTAGGGAGGGGAGCCTGTAACAACCGGCATATTTTACGATTGAGTATTTAAATATTTTTATTTAAATATTTCATCGTTAGTCGGATTTTAGTTCGAAAAGCTACTTTTTGAAAATAGTCAAATTAGGACTCGAAACCACCCCCATTGAGTTCAAAATTACATTTGCGATCTTTTTGAGTATAAACTTCGATATGTTTGGAGATAGTAGAATTTTGCTACTTTTTCACTTAGGGATTTGGTTTTGTTTCAGCTCATTAGACCCAAGCTTCACCCGTCTTCTCTTCATTACTTTACTTCTATTTCCTAATACTCAAGCTTTAGCAACAATGGAGAGAGGAATGGAAAATTAAAACTCCAAGCCCTAGTTTCCATTTGCAAATCAATTTCTAGCTCCAAATTTATAGAAGAAGCTTTGGTAAGCCTCCTCTTCTTCTTCTCCAACTCATTCTCTTACCAATTTCAGAAATTTCTAAACCTAATTTAGGAAATGTTTCTCTTTTAAGATTAGATTCAAGCTCTTTGGGTTGGAATTGAAGAGTGATTGTCCTTGTCATTGCTCTATAGCTTCTTCTTCATTTATTTTGGGTTTTAAAGGTGAGATTTTTATCTCACATCTATGCCTATATCTATCTTTGATTGTTGGGTATGAATTCCTAACACTTATTCATGTGCATTTGCTCTTGGTTTGGATTGAATTGGAGAATATTTCAATTTTTGGTGTTTTGAGTTTAATTCTTTTAAAATCCTAACTTTGTTGTTTGATCATGTTTTTGGTGATGAA
Source organism: Allium cepa (assembly GCA_030765085.1). Lineage (NCBI taxonomy): Eukaryota > Viridiplantae > Streptophyta > Magnoliopsida > Asparagales > Amaryllidaceae > Allium > Allium cepa. The sequence continues at coordinate 721,550,353 of CM060929.1, read as the reverse complement.
TCGAAGAGCTTATAGGACCGGGTAGCCGATAGGCGTAAACCCCTAGCGTCCGTGCTTGTCCGATTGCAAATTGAGAGAGTTTGCACTTCATTTAAAGTGGGATAGGAAATGCAGGAAATCAGGTTCAGTCGACTGAAATCTCTGAGTCGGTCGACTGAGCTGAAGCCCGAGAATTTTTCAAGTCTGTGTTCAGTCGACTGACTCAGGGAGTTTAGTCGACTGACCTGCTCCTGTTTTTCCTGTTTTGCCTATTTATGCTCAATTTGCTTTGTTTTCCAATCTTTAATCGATTCTTCTTCTCCGATTAGTTGTTATCACATTTGTCAACTTTGATAACTTCTATTTTAGAAAATTTGGGTATATCCACTTTGATGGATTCGGGTATCGGTTTCTTTGAATTTGATTCACGTCTTCGTATGTGAATTTTGACGATTGATTGTTCCTACAATCATTTTTGTGATTTGTCACTTTATAAATATAAAGGTTTTAATACTAGTAGTAAATATGAAAACTCTTTCTTCAAAATGATTTCAACACTATTTTATTACAAAGCTCGTTTTCTCAAACCGTTTTCCAATCTACTAGTATATACAAACCTTTACCTCACTCGTATGAGAAATCTAATTAAACGACTTAGTAAAACAAGTGGTATGAAACGCTTGCGTTTACTTCGTCGGTTAACTCTTGGACTTGGTCGATTGAATCTCTTGTGGCAATTTACTAGTGGAGATTTACAGTTTGTTTGTAAATATTTAAGTTAAGCTAGTGGTTATGGGACATGAAGCTAAACTCATATATTTACTAGCTTAGTGTAATTGATACTTCTTGATGATTGATGATGATCATTTTTGTGATTTAGACTAGCAATGTGCGATGTCTCTTTGTCTGCGAGGGAGACTAAACCTTGTTTCTGTGGATCTTCGGCTCAATTTGGTGGGGTAGCGACCCATGGTCTTCGGACCGTTTTAGTGGAACTTCGGCTCAAAGGTCTTCGGACCGTTTTTGTGGAGCTTTGGCTCAATGGTCTTCGGGCCGTTTTTGTGGGGCTTCTGTTCAAAAATTAATGGTTAGCAACCATGGAATAGCATTCCGTTTTGTGATACACGTGTTGGTGAGTTTTAATGCTCCCGTCTTGGCCTCTTTCCCCCCTTTTTGTGATTTTTGGATTTCTATTGATCATTTCTAGAATCCGTGTTTCGCCAATTTTCGTGATTTTCATTGATAAGCTTTATCAATATTTTTGTATTGGTGAATTTATGTGTCATTAACTTTTGTGATTGGCATTAATATAATTGTCAATATTTATGGTTTGGTGAATAAAAATAAAGAGTATGACATTCTTTTTTACCTTTGAGAAGATTCTTGTGATATTGATTAATCTCTGGTTGATTTTCAGTTGCATACTTATTACAGTATGGCTTTAGGGTTATCATATGTTTTTGTCATATCTCTTATTCTATACCATTTTATCTGATATTTATAGCTAGACTGATCCGTTTATTATTTTCTTATTAAATAATACTCGGGTCAGACCGAGATGTTACAGGTGCTTCTGTTTGACTCCTCATCTGGGATTATTATTATCGTGACTTTTGGCTAACTACTTAGATTAGAGTTTTTGGTTGTATACATTTGAGATATAGACTCATTGATGTATACTTATTCTTTTGTGTAGCACTTGTAACTATTCTTTTGTGATATTATGGATCTTGTTTGACCACTACTCTGATGTACACTTTTATGTGTAATATTCATATATGTCTCCGCCTTTGAGATATGAACTTCTGTGACTGATTTGTGTTATGCTTATTTCCATATTTGTTTCTGAAGATATCATAGCCACTGTGTAGTATCTTTGAGTTTGCATCGGTATGTCGGATTTCCTCTTGAGATGAAAAGTTATACTATCTGGCATATCGGTACTCGCACAAAGCAATTGTATAGATGGTCGCTCCTCAACAGCCTTATTCTCCGCGTTAGTTGACGACGTTACTCTTAGTGTTCTTGTCTAGCTTGGGTATAGAGGTGGTGCGTCACACACGCAGACTCCATTGATTGACGTTTTTGATGTGTAATTAATGCACCATCCATGTGGCATTGCATCATTGGCTGTGATGGTTGTGCTTCTCAAGATGTGGCAGGGATGTGTCATTTCACCCGCGCTCATAGTGTGACATAGCACTTAGTACTCTTAAACTATTAAGATCGTTTTTATCTTTTTAATCATAACGACTATGATTGAAGGTAGAAATTTATAAACTAATACGCCCATCTTCTTTCCCTTTGAACCATGGGGCTATGTGGATGTAATTTCATTAGCAAACTGGAACTTTGCATGGTTTTCTATTATTAAAAATAGATAACTTCATCTTCCTCTTTCATTTGCCATGAGCACTTGGGCTTTTATTAAATTTGGTTAGGATTAAAAGAAAGAAGGCAGTTGTTTTGGGGGTTGAACTATGTTTGTCAATTACAGTTTGGATCGCTTGCTTGGATTTTGCTTCTTAAGATGAATCTTGTCTATGGCATTAACCTGTGCTTGCGGTGATTGCTTATCGATCTTGAACTAATGATATAGGTGAATCTAGGTAGCTTTCTTTCTTTGATGCTCTGACATTCCCAACCTCAAGTCAGTTTGGATGCTCAACCCCTCTGATGGAAAGAGTAGCAGTCGCCACCTCTACTGCTTCTGCCATAGTCGAAGCCTTTGTTTGCTCTGCAAGGTTGTCTAAAGCTTTTTTGGAACTATTACAAGACTTAATGCAAAAGGCTTTGAAGGTGGTAGCGCTCTCCGTTTTCTTTAACAAGTTACTAATCACTTAAAGTGTTGGTGGAGTATTATCGATGCAGCCGAGGGTGATCTGGGCGGTGATAAGAGCACGGACCGGCATGCCTCTGAAGAGCGTTGTTGACATGCTTTTTACTCCCTTTCTCTTTTTCTTCATTCTAAATAATTAGTGATTGAAAATCTTTGTAAGCCTAGTGGATCAAGCATTGTTCCCCCACACTCTTTTGAACTGAATAAGAACATATATTTTGTGTTGAAAACCTATAGTTAATGAAACTAGTTGTTATCTTTAATTGTTTGTCTACAATTGGTAGCGTAGCATATCTTGGATAGATAGGAAAGTCCCTTGCACTGGGTTGACCTATATGTTTTGACTGATAGGCTAGGTGGGTCAATAGGCTCGTCAGCGAGCATTGACCAAGCAACTCAGTCATTTGGCGGTGCCGAGGTTGGTAAATTATAGCCAAGCTTTGCTGGGTTGCTTTGTTAATAAGTGGTCCTAGAACAAAACTGAGCTCTAAGTGGCTTGAGGTCCTCCCGAGCGACATGCAGTCAGGAAGAGTTCCTACAATATTTTTAGAAAAAGTTTCATGTTTAAAACAAGCTAAGTAGTAATATTGTCATGCGATGGGTCGGACCCGGACATTGATAAAAGAAAAGTGCTGGCCAGGTACCAAATGGTGGGTGGCATTGGCGTAGAGTGAGAGCGCATGTTGGCTCATGGATTCTTCGAGTGATAAGCGGTCATGTGTAGAGTAGCGATGGGCTCCACTCAAACTAGACGGCATGTGTGCTCAAGGTTCTTTTTGGGTGACATGTCGCCTGTTGTAGGTGACCGCAGGTCTCGGTTCAAACTGGGGCGCATGTCTGGCTCTTACACTCATGCATAACGGTGTGATATGATGGTGAGACGAGTGCCATGCGTCGTTGTTCACATAAATTTGGTAGACAGAAATGGTACAAAGTGAACTTATTTATGTGTCGCTCTGCTGTTGGACGGTCCCAGAATGAACCTAAGCGTTGAGTGGCTTGAAGTTTCTCTAAGGTGACACACCGCACAAAGGAGCTGATAGGCATTCCCAACTCGAACTTAAACTGTCACGACCTGATTTTTCGACCTCCGAAAGCGACATCAATACGTCAACTGTATTACATGCTGGACAATTGAACGCCAGAAATATCCGACCGTAAGGGAAAGAAGAAAGAGGTAGAAGAAGAAAATAGGAAAATCAACACAGAATCTCACAATCACAGCGGAACAATATATAATAGATAACAACTAATCTTTATACAAAAAGAACTATTACTGTTTTATATATTACATCATCAGAGTACAACACAAATCAATAGCACAATATTGGACAGTTATAATAACTTGTCCTCACAAAAGCTAACTATACAGCACACCATACACAGCAGAATATACTCCCAGTACGTGTGATACATCTCGACATCCAGATCATCTCCTGTGCTCCATAGCATCCTATCCTGAATCTGTAATACTTGGTCCGACCCGAGCATTATAATAAAAAACACCCGAGTCGGTCTGAAAAACCAGCGTGAGAAAACACACTCAATTGAACTATTAAAGTTTCCAAAATCCTTTGAAAATCATTGGTAGCTCATAAGACCACGCCACAAATAAACATGTCAGGTTTTTACCTTACAATAACCAAAACATTTTATATCAAAATCCTCTGATATTAAGTGTCTAAGTACAAATGCTTATTCAAATAGCTGAAATGCTTGCATATCACATTCCAGCATATTTGGGCACAATCAAAACCGCACAGCGCTTATTGGAAATTAGGTTCCACACAATGAGAGGGCTATTGGGGTACCGCCCATCACAGTACCTGGTCTAGTTCAGCATGCCGAGGACCACTCCCGATCCCCTACAACACAAGACAGGAGCTACCCCTAACCTGGATAGTACGAATAAGATCACCCTACGGTTGGAATCAGCAACTGCCACACAGCTGAAATAAGGGACTCTAGACAGGGGAAATCTTACCCTACTTGGGTGCTCACCACTTAGCCTTGCTTCAACTCCCCTGTTTTTTCCATTCCTGGATGATGAGGCTTAAGGCAACGATTATCTTTTTAGCACACATTTACTTAGAATGCTCATCGTCTTCCATTGACGATGTACTGATAGTATTCATCCACAAAAGTCCATTTCCGGTCCGACCGGAACCGAAGGCACTATTCCTACTATACCCATTTTGGAATCACCCTTAGGATTAGTAGCGATTAGCTCTTGCACTTCACTGCTTCATCTTCGACTCCAAGCTCTTATCTTCCTTATGAAAACGTACTCGTTGGATCGAAGTGGTTTTCAGATCACAAATCTGATCCCGATCTCTTCGAAACAATGTTTGCTATTTTCAGCAAACTCAATCCTGGTTCTCTAGAAAATAAACAGACGAAAATAAGATCGGAGTGCATCTCCTAATCATTTATGTGGACAGATTTCCCTATAAACGTCCTAGAAGAACGAGCGAGTTCATACATACAGTATAACACCTTGAACGGTAAATGTACCATATAATTCTCGTACTTCTAGATATTTACAAAGTTATATTCGGGTCTAGATTTGATAGTCGATTATTTAACTATCAAATTAAACAATCAATTCAGCCAAATATCTGTTTTCCACTGAAAACACTTAAATCTCCTTTAAATTGAATTTCAAATCTCTTTATCCAAAAATATACACTTCAAAAATATTTAAAATAAAGCTACTTAAATCACTTCATTCAAATAATACTTATGAAATTCTATAGTAATTCTCCAAGTAAAACTTTAGCCAAAAACTACTTTTAAATAAGGTCATTTTGTGAAATATAAATATTTAATGATTACCCTTTTTAAGATCATAATACAAATTTAACCTTTAAAAATAATTAACTGCTATAATTAACTTAATTAATATTTACGTTAACACTTTCAAAACAATTAAATAACAAAATTTTCTAAAAATATTCTTTTTGAAACATCTTTAAAACTTCTAATTCATACTTAAAAAATTTTCTTTGAAAATATACTTAGCTTTTCAGGAAAATACACTTTCCATTCCAATATAGCCCGTCCATTCATTTATAAATCTTTCTCGATTAATCTCCAGTTTAATTTACGTCCAAATCCCATAAGTTTCCTTTCCCACATTTTTAAAAGTAAAACAACTATTTATTTTTGAATCAAATTACCTTCTCCTTATAAATTCCCCTCATGAATTTATACATTTAAATTATCCACTGATAAATATTCACTTTATTTATAAACTCGGTTTATAAATTCTATGGTCTCATTCTCCTTTTAATCACTATTTCAAAAACTTAATCGATTTCAAATCGATTTTCTGAATTAATTCCATTTTGAAATTTATTTCTTGATTTACCTAAACTCATTCCAAAATCCATTAATTCCATATTCACTCCTTTATTATGATTTAAAATCTCAATTCAAACTGGAACATTAATTCCACACTTTACTTCAAAATTCTCCATTTATTTCTTCCCAAACCATTTAAATCTTGAATTTAGAAATAAATCCTTTAATTCTTAAACAATATCGCTTAAGTCCTCAAAATTCTTTTATTCCCATTTATCCAAATCTCCTTTTCCATACTCAAAATTTATTTAATAGGACTTTGAAATCAAAACTTTTACTTTTTTCCCAAATTCATTCCTTTAATTTATTCAACTTCACTATTAATATTTTACTTAAAATTTCCTTTTTATTTTCCTTAAAAAAATCCAACCTTCGTATTTTTGAGATCTTAAAATACCAAAATATATTCAGCAAAACCATAGCATTCAATAATTTCAATTTTCAATATAATCTATCATAGATTATCAAATAAATCATTTCATTGAACATGAAAATAATTTCAATATTTGAGGAATCCTATTGGATCCCTCCAACTTGTTTCCCTGCATCCATAGATGTTAGCACAATATAAAAATACCAATACCACTTCAAGGGGGATACCGCGGTTTATAGGGCCATCCGCTACTATGCGGGGCGCATAGGGTCTCATCCACTATATAATGCGAGAACATCAATCACTCCAATATTAATATATGTACTACTATATATATAACATTCAACAGATAAATTATAAATTTATCAATCAGGTCAGGCATGCAATAGTTTAAATTTAACATTTAATTTTAAATAGGGTAATCCAAATGAGTGAGAAATTCTCATCTTTATTTTTGTTTGCAATCCACTTCGATCTTGATTTGGTTTCTTGATTTTTGACATTGTATAAACATTATATGGTTTATTAATATTTAAAATAATCGAACAGTCAATACCATTTATTGATTTAATTTAAACCAATAATTTAATTTTAAATTAATTTTCCCATGATAAATAATTTTTTTAGTAACCGAAATAATTAAATAAGTAAATTAAATAAGTTAATCACCATAATCCCTTATTTTAAAATAAACTAATAAGTGGAAATAGGTATGCATATTTTTATATAGATATATTTATATTTATATATATTTTTTCTTTTTCTGTAAATAACAAAAACAATAGTTCTCTTTACTGTAAAAACTTTTCTTCCTTAATATACATATATCTGTAAAAATAAAATAAAAATTCTAGTTTTAAAATTCCTTTCTTTGTATACATACATACATACATACATACATACATACATACATACATACATATATATATATATATATATTACTAAATTTAAATTGAAAAATGAAGAATAAAAATGAACTGCAAATACACCTCACTACCTTAATGAAACCCTAGCCTCGACTTCGGCTATCGAGCTCGATTGCGCCTCCTATCGGCATCCCGACTACCCACCTACGCATGCCATCGTTCACACGAGATTGCCTTCCTCGATTGTCTTTCCCTTGCCACTGCCAAAGTCGCGATCACCAATCGAGACTCGCGCACTACCCAACCACCATCACTGCTTTGCCTTAATGAGGTAAACACACATTCGAGCTCAACAACATCGAAGCCCACCCAAATTAATGACAACCCTAAATCAACGAGCCCTCAACATCTCAATTAATCCCCCCACCGTTGACTGCACTTGTCGACAATTTCCTCGGATTGCAGAGGGAAAATGAAATGGGATTTAGGAATTTCATTTTGGATTTGAAGTCTACATACATATATATATATATATATATATATATATTCTTTTCTGAAGTATTGGCCATACTTTATTTTTTGACAGGGAAGAGAAAGGAAAAGGGCCGACGATAATCGTTGCAAGCATAAATTATATATTTGTGTGTGTGTTCAAATGTTTTTTTATTTCTTTTCGTTTTGAAAGGAAATGACGTGAATTTGAAAGAGGAGGGAAAGAACAAGACATTGGCATGTTTGAAATGTTTGCATGCAGAAATTATCAAGCCATAGTGATTTAAGCTAGAGAAGAAATGGTTGATGTGAACATAAATGTTATTCAATTTAAATATATATATATTTATTAAATTTTAAAATGTCTCAATTTCGCAACTTAAAATCTTGACCTTCTATCAAGGCATACCACTAGGCGTTCATAATGTTATACCCATATTTCGAATGAAATGGAAAAGGTTTCGAGTCCTAATTCGATCGTATGGAGAAGATAGCTTTTTGGACTCAATTATTGTATTGAAATTTCATTATGAATTTCAACGTGTTTATATATTGTATGACCGCATGTTCTCTCCAAATGCTACAAAATATGAAATCCGATAATAATATACTATTACAGATTCAATGGAACTGGTTTCATCGAATTCTAAGACTGTGTCTTGGAAGGCTATTTTTAAATATCAATTTAAACGATATATTTTCAAAACCGAACAAATCACCTTTAAATTCAATTTTAAAGTTTCTATTATCCTCGGTATAATTAATATAAATTTTACAAGCCCTCAAATTATTTTTTACTAGCTTGAAACTCTAGATTCAATATTTTATCCAATTTCCATTTATTTAATTCAATAATTAAATCATCCAATAAACAATGATATTTGAAATTTAATTTAAAAATTAATTTTTAAATATTTAAAATCAATTAAATATTCCAATTTCAAATATCCAAAATTCTAGATCGTTACATTCCTCCCTCCTTATAAGAATTTCGTCCTTGAAATTGCTAGGTAAAAAGAATGGTCCAAAATCTGTTTACCATTTCCAGAACCAAACAGTTTCAACAACTTTCCAAAACAATTTATGGAAACCTCACTATCATCCTTACCAACTTCCCAAATTCATCAATAGCTCCTAATAATATTATTTACTCAACCATCCAATTTGTAATTTAAAACCAAAATTTCCCTAAAATTTTCTAACTCCCTAAATTTCTAAAATATTTCGCCAGCTTCTCCTTTGCGCGGCTAGATCGGAACAACTACAAAATGCCTCCACGGTCCCAAATTTCAAAAGAAAACAAAAGCCAAGTGGCTGGATCAGAAAACCATCAAATTTCATATGACAATTTAAATATATACCTTTTTATCAGGTAATCAAATTTATCCTCTGAAATCAAAAACATCAATTTATCCTTTGCTTTTAATTACATGCACCCTATCTACCAATAATATCAAATCGAATAGTTCAAAATTAGTTTACTGATCACTTTTAAAAAAAAATAGTATTTGCTTTACTTAAGCCGTACGATGTATACATATCATCCGTACGCAATGTCAAATTCGATCGCTCACTTGATCACACAATTTCACTTCCGAACAAGTATCGTTCACACGATTACCTAGTGCGGATTCAGATCTGGTTCCTTGATCAGAAACCATCATTCTCCTTGCATAGCCATATACTATGATAGAGAATTTCAGGATCAATCAAAAATCCATATCCAGAGTTCGCCATCGAAAATCGAGTGAAATATCCCAACTCGGATCGATATAACTATCTCGCAATTATGTGCTCGAATCTGGATCAAATCATTATGCGAATAAAGTAATATACATACAACTTACGTATTAATTTCCAATTAATTATTATTCATATCAATTTCCTTTTTATTCACATTTATTTTGATTCCCATTCACTTATCCACACTTATCCTTTTTCCAACTTCCAATTCAATCTTCATTTAGATATTAACTTAGTACATTTCTAATACCAAATTTACTTAAGAATTTCACCATCTATTTCTTAAGTTCGATATAAATATTTTATACAACTCTTTATATTTATTTCCACTTTATCACTTTGATTTTTCATCCATTTTTATTCAAAAATTAAAATTTCAGTTCCCATTTGAATTCAATTTAACTTAAAAAAAATTCAGTATTGAATTTTACCGACCACCACTCAAACCATATTTAATTAACCAATTCCTTTAATTAGTTCCATTCACTAATTTATTTATATCTCAACCAATTTTTTTTCCAACTTTTTATTTTATTTAGCCACTCCTTAATCTCACTTTATTCACATAATTCAAATTAAACATCATTTAAAATTTCCAATTTCAATTCTATGTACTTACCAATTAAGTTAACTTGTTCATTCACAAATTTATTTCCAACTTAACAATTTATATTCCAATAATTATTTCCGATTGGCCTACTTAAGCTTAATTTCTCAAATTCACGTTACTTACTTAATACAAGTTGATTTTTTACTTCAGTTCAAATCTTATAAGTCTTCAACTTATTAATATTCCATAAACTCTCCAGAGTTTTAAACAGCTCTTAAGCATTTTCAAAATTAATTTTGAAATCGGTTATATCAGAAATCCTTTGGTATACCAAATTATTCCTTTGCATTTCAAAATAAAAACAGTTTTACCAAACCAAAACTTTAATTCACAATATTCAGGTAGAAATTCCTCCCTTGGAAACTCAAAAATGAACATCGATGATGCTGCAGTCATCTGCGAAGTTATTTTCCAGCGACCGAAGTGAGTTTCAGTGCTTTTACTTATTTTAAAAAAAATGTTCAAATTTTTTTAATTCCAAATTTCATATCCAATTCAAAAATATTTCCGAATAATATCACTATTATTCCTCTAAAGCCTTT